>OZ012563.1:7500000-10000000 GCA_963935595.1 Schoenobius gigantellus
ACCGCTAGTATAACATTTTTCACATTTAGGAATGTCGCAAAATCATTTAAACAAAGTGTCCTCTGTCCAAAGGTTCTCCGGAAGATATCACTCTTAGCGATAAGACTGTCGAAATTGTACATTTTAGCTTTGTAAAACTTCTGTAACTGTACTACTTTCGTGGTGAGTAATAAAGAGTATCTTTCTATCATCACTTCGTAGCCCAGGGTCTGATTTGCTTGGAATGACAATCACTCCAAAACATAGTTTTGACTGAGGTTTTTACAGCCGATCTGTCTGACGCCAACTTTCTTTGGATATAATAATAATAATGTCCTCCTAACCGATATTCGGTCACGGCGGACAATCTCCACAGAGACTAGCCATCTGCGCAGGAGATATTATAGGGCACAAGTGACTGCGCAAACGCAAGTGCACTCTCTGTTCCTTCACTCGCCTAGTCCGATGGGACGGTTAACCGACACGATCGGGGTGAGATCAGGCGCAGGACCCACTGTTTAACGTGCCTTCCGAAGCACGGAGGAGCTTGAGATGTTTCTTATTTTGGTCACCCATCCTAGGACTGACCACAGCGAACGTTGCTGTGGTCAGTCAAACAAAACCGTATTTCTAGCTGCAATATTCAATTCAATTTAAAATAATTATTTTTGAAGACAAAACAAGTGTAATTAGGTCGCGGACGCCGCGGTCACACCGGACGCGGCGAGCCATACGACACTAAGAATTTGCTGACAGTAAATACTTAACTACTTAATGGCGCAACGAGCCATATGACGCTAAACATTTGCTGACAGAAAATACTTAACTACTGAAATGGTTAGATTTGAAGTAAATTATTTTGAATGATAATTTATCAAAACATAACCAGCAATCGCTGGTTCGAATCATTAGGTGATTTTGTACTTAAACACGGAATAATACGAGCGTAAACTTCTAAACTGAAAATTTACTTTTGTAACTGTAAAAATCTGCTACCACGTGTTTTATTGTTCCTTATAGATGGAGTGAAATCGTGTCTGCGATTGAACGAGATATAGAAGGAACAATAATACACTACTACTATATTCGAAATGGGATCTGACTATGGATTTGTATAACATAAGTAATATTTTTGGATCAGCTCCCCAATATGTTTTGACAAGTACTTTTAAAATATTGTGAGCTCGTAGAGCCTTATCTGCTAAGCTACAAACATGTGCTTTCCAAGATAAATTTTTTGTAAAGATGACGCCAAGGAATTTCACATCATCGCTAACTGGCAATAAATTTCCATCATAATGGATATTAATAGGCAAATATCGGGATTTAGTAAAAACTATAACTTTAGTTTTATTTTGATTTACAAGTAATTTTAAATAATCAAAATAACTTTTTAACTTTTCTAAAGCATTATTTAGTGTTCTTTCAACTAATTGTATGTTGGTTCCTGAGCAGTACACTACAAGGTCATCAGCATACTGAAGACAAGAAACATCATTTCCTAAAATACTACTTAACTTATTTATATACAAAATGAACAACAACGGACTTAAAATTCCACCTTGACATACGCCCTTATGTGATGGTTGAGGTCCATACAACTTATTTCTATATTTTACATACACATTTCTATGGCTAAGGAAATTAAAAATCCATTTTAATAATTTTACAGGTAAACCAAGTGAAGATAACTCATCTACAAGCACATTGTGATCTACGTTATTAAAAGCACCTGTGATGTCAAAGAATATACCAGCAAGAAACTTCTTATTAATCAGAGCTCTATGTACATCAAGATTTAAATGATTCAAACTTTCAACAGCAGAACGATTACGCCTAAAGCCAAATTGACTATAGGGTAAAAGTTTATTAGACTCTATAAAGTATTCAAGTCTTTGTTTTATTAATTGTTCAAACAATTTTGCTACACAAGAGGTCAGTGCAATGGGTCTGTAAGAATTATGATTATTGCTAGCTTTACCAGGCTTAAGTATAGGTACAAGGCAGTCTGTTTTCCAAGTTTTAGGGATACACATAAAGCTCCATAAGAGGTTAAATACTTTCAAAGCTATGTCAAGACTAAATGTGTTCATGTTCTTGAACATTTTATATGAAATATTATCCAAGCCAAATGTAGTGTCCTTCCGTGAATAAATAGCACCCAAAAACTCTGACATGGCGAAGGGCTTCATGAAAAAATTTTCTTCGTTAGAAATGTTGCTATTGTTTGTTAAATCTAATATAGGTTGTTGATTGTATGAGGTGGAAGAGTATTGGTCTAAAAAACTTTGTATCCAAGTATCATCTGTAGTATTACCTGGATTACTATAGGTTTTATTAAACTTTCTTATGTTGTTCCAAATAATTGAAAGAGGAGTTTGTCGGTTAAATGAATTACATAATTCTGTCCATGATTCATATCTTACTTTATTTATAATAAGTTTTTTAGAAGCTTGTGTTTTCTTGAATTCTAAATAATTTTGTAATGATGGATTATTTTTAAATTTTATATAGGATAACTTACATTTGGCAACGGCCTGTGCACAAATGTCATTCCACCAGGGCAAACTTAATTTTTTTTTATATTGAATGTTATTGGAAGACTGTGACCTATTTGTAATATTTACTCTAATACTATTTGCTTCTGAGACTCCTTCAAGAATGATATTGCAAAATTGTTCATAACAAGCTTCTGCATTACATGTATTCAAATTAAAATTCTGTAGTTTTTCAGAGACTATTTTTTGATATTTTTTCCAATCAACATATTTATAATTGGGATGTGAAAAGTTATTACTAACATTACTGTTTGTATTTGCAGGACTACATAAGAGAGTTGTAACAACAGGAAAATGATAACTACACAAAGAGTCATCGTGTACATACCAATTGCATCTTAGTGCCAGTGAAGGCGAAATTATTGTAAGATCTAATGCATTTGGTTGCCATATATGAGAACCAACAGTGGTAGTTGTACCATCATTCAATAAACACAAATTATTGTCATTTATAACATCTAGCATTACTTTACCACGTGTGTTTGTAGATGTGCATCCCCACATGGTGTGGTGAGCATTAAAGTCTCCAGCTAAAAATAAAGGCCCAGGAATGGATTTAATTAGACGATCAAGATGGGTATAGTTGAAGTTGCAAGGAGAAGCAGACGTGGGACTGTAGAAGCTAACTATAGACAAGAACTGATTATTAAATTTTATTCTTATTGCAATATTTTGTAAACAATTGTCAAAATTAGTATGTAATTTATTGTAAATTATGTTGTTTCTAATTAAAATAGCTACACCATTGTGTTTAGAACCTATATCTAATCTTTCTATTTTGTAACCTTTTATATGAAATGTATTAGTATTTTGTAACCATGTCTCAGAAATAATGGCAATATGTATATCATTTTCATATAAAAAATGTGAAAACAGATGTTTGTGACTTAGCAAACTCTGAGCATTCCATTGTACAATATTGAGCTTATCCATTTTTATCCATAGGGATTGACTTTTTAGTATTTAAGGTGTCGAGTATTAATGTTTTAATGGACTCTGTTGTAATTAGAGCATCTGCATTCATTTTTTGCGAATTTATTTTCACGATTGTGGATATAATAAGATTTAAAATCTGATCTGATAGTAAAATCTGTTGAATATTAGTGTCTGATTTGTTTTTTGTTAAAGAGGGGAAATTTTTATTGTTAACCATATCAGCATATGAAGTTTTGTTTTTATATTTTAAATTATTTTTTTCTATTTCTTGTTTTCGTTTAGGGCACTCGGAAGAAATGGATATGTGATTTCCACCACAGTGTAAACAAATTGCTTCTTTTGCTGTTTTACTACATTGCTTGTAATTATGATTTTCACAGCATATGGAGCATTTTTGTGCGTTCTTGCAATATTTTCCTATGTGCCCATATCGTAGGCAACGTAGGCACTGGCTGACAGGTGGTATGTACGGGCTTACCTCAAAGAACCAGCTGTTTATATCGACGCTATCGGGAAGTGTAGGACAGGAAAATGTTATCGCTACCGTCAGGGTTGGCAGGAGGACAGGTGTATCATCGTCGTCACGAGCGCGGCGCATCAGTCGACGCACCGACACAACATCTTTGGAGCTGGAAATGCCAGAATATATTTTATAATTAGACATGTATGTGGGCACACCACGAATGACTCCCGTTACTTCAGTCAATGAAGCTGGGATAGTGGCTCTTAGTTCCAATTCTTTTATTGTTTTGGTATTGTTTAATGCCATATTAGCCAATCCAGGACGTTCAAAGATTGCCGCTATTTTATATCTATTTATTCTCTTGAAACGCTTAATGCCTTTGTTGTAACGTTTCAACACTGAGCCTAAAGACATAAGATCACGATCACCAATAGGCGTCGCTTCTTTTGTACTTTCATAAATTACTAAATACTCGAAATTTCCACCATCTTCAGGATACTGTCGAACATAGTTCTCGGTTTTGTAAGGCTTATACTTATCCGTGTCCAAGTTAGAATCTTCAGAGTCGGATTCAGTGGGAACAGGGTCGCCATCTAATTTCGGTTTTTTCCTCTTCCCCATTTCTTATTTACATATATAACTTGTTTTTAATCTATTATATTTATACTTAAATACACTTTTATACAAAATATATACAATTAAATCGCAAAGCAAAACAATTTTTAAAAAAGTGCGCCTTTTCTTTACGAAGGTTCCCGCCTTTTTCCCATGTTGAACTAAACTACATGGGAACATGGTATCAGTGTTGCTACTTGAAAAAATGTCAGGTTCATGTTTCGTGTGTCAGACTCTAGTTGTCTTTTGTTTTATGGTACTGCCTATATGTAAAATGCGGGTTACCAACTCGTTTTCGGAAGACATTTTTGCAAAGTCCATTTCTACTTCGCCATATCATCGAAAAGCTATTTAACAGACGGCATATTTGATCGATGGGCCATGCCTATAAGAAGGTATATTTATTGTAAGTTCTGTTTTTATGTATATTTCCGTACTTTTAATTTGACCCATTTCTTATATTTGGCACCAAACGTTGTAAATAAATAAGAGTGATCATGGAAATCGCTATGAAAAAAACGAAGCACAGTACGGGTAATGCTTACAAAGAATTTAAAAAGCTAAACGAGTACACGGAAAATGAGCAAACCAAGGATGTAGCGTAAGTTTTACACTTTGATCTGTCACGAGAAAACGAAATGTCTTCAGTGCTAATACTGTTAAGACATACTCGTACAAAGCGCAATTTATACTCGCTGAGTTAAATGTTAAAGAGATTATTTTTCAGTCTAAATAGGCCGACATGCTATTTCGGAATGAGTACTATAAAAAAATATTTTACATATGGTATGGTGGTCTTGATAAATTGGTTAATGTTTCGGAGTCAGAGTTCAACTGTCTCCGCCTTTATCACTGACGTAAATGAGATAGATAGATGAGTCAATGATACCCCGACAAATCTGCTAAGGGCAAATGAAGAGGGAATTTTTATTTTTATTGTTTTTAATCCCTGAATGTAAAAAAAATGTAAGTCTTAAGATAAAAGCCCTGGAGTCCTCAAGCTGTTAATTTGGTAAAGATGAAGCACTTATTTTAGGCTCCCTTTTGTGTATGAAACAGTACATAGGATGCGAAATCAATATTAAAAATTTCAAAGGTATACCTAGATCAATAACATAAAAGTTCCATAAATTCACGGATAGAATTTTGCACGTAACAATGTTCGTAAGTATGAAATTCCCTTTGTATACTAAACATTGCGTAGCTCGTAGGCTCTACACGCATTTTCTGGAACACATTTGGTGCTTAAAAGGCCCCAATAGTCTCGTCGACCCTGTTTCTTCGTAACGGCATTTGCTTACAGTTAATTTGCCGTGTTATCAACTAAATGCGCTCAATTTCACACGCTTATCTCGGCAACATGGGCGCGAAAGTTCGCTCATGAGCGATAAGGGTGGAGCGTTACTGTAAGCGGTTTTCTGGAGTAATTTTTACATTATTATATATTCAAATTCAATTCAATATCTTTTATTCAAATTGGATTGTTACAATCTCTTTTGAACGTCAAAGCAGCGACGCCATTGGTTCACAAGTCTACGGCGGGAGACCTTGTACTGGAAAGAACCAGCAAGAATACCAGCAAGGGTTATTTTTTTCTCCCTGTATTGTTACAGTCGTCAATTGGAAGCTGACCTTACAGCAGAAGTTTGAGCTCAACTTCCATTACAAGATTAGATGTGTCAGTTCTCTTCTTACTACTTATTACCAAAAATAATATTTCTTTAAACAAATAGATATACATAACAACACGATTCATTATCTGAAAAATTAACACCAGGCATTGGCATCATTCAAATAATCGTTGACTTTATAATATCCTTTACTCATAAGAGTCTTTTTTACATACGCTTTAAACTTATGAAATGGCAAGTCAGTAACACTTTGTGGAAGCTTATTATAAAAGGTTATACATTTCCCCATAAACGAGCCTCTAGTTTTTTGAAGCCTGAATGTTGGAACGGCAAGTTTATTTTTGTATCTTGTATTTAGATGGTGAATTTGGAAATTGGTTTCAAATGTATTATAATTTTTATAGACATAAATCAAGTTTTCATAAATGTACTGTCCTGCTAAAGTCAATATATTAATTTCTCTAAATAAGTCCCTTAAAGAATCTCTTGCTCGTAAATTATAAATAGCGCGAACCGCTCTTTTTTGAAGTACAAAAATACTTTCTATATTAGTAGCCGATCCCCAAAGTAGTATTCCATATGACATGACACTATGAAAATAACTAAAGTAAATCAATCTTGCCGTTTCAACATCAGTAAGTTGTCTTATTTTTTTAACTGCATATGCTGCAGAACTAAGTCTGTTAGCGAAGGACTCAATATGTGGATCCCACTGTAATCTAGAATCTAGTGTTATACCCAAAAATTTAGTGAAGTCGATGAATTCAACAATTTCATTATTCATTTCCACTATGGTATCCACTTTTCTTACATTTGGCAATGAGAATTTAATACATTTAGTTTTACATGAATTTAAAGATAAATTATTTATAATGAACCAATGCAATACTTTAGAGAGAGTACTATTTACAACGTCAGTATTTCCATTTCCTCTGTCAACCTTAAATATTAAAGAAGTATCATCTGCAAATAGTACTGTATCGCACAAATTCTTAGTGAAGTGTGGGAGGTCATTAATATAAATTAAGAAAAGCAAGGGTCCCAGTATCGATCCTTGTGGCACGCCCACAACTATAGGTGCACCAACAGACTCAGTTTTGTTAATAACAACTTTCTGAACCCTATTGGATAAATAAGACTCATTAATAAGTCTCATTGCTTCTTCAGAGACACCATAATGTTTGAGTTTATTTAAAAGAGTGTTTCAGAAGTGCAACACCGGCATCAGTAGTGCAACGACCTTTGGTAAAACCAAATTGGTTCATATGTAAAATGTTGTTACTCGAGAAATGATCTGTTAACTGATTAGATATAATTTTTTCAAATATTTTACTAAGAGCTGGTAGAATCGAAATTGGTCGATAATTGGAAGTGTCATTTTTATTCCCAGACTTAAATAGAGGTACCAACTTGCTATTTTTCACGAGGTCGGGGAAGACACCTTCATCGACACATTTATTGAATATCAACGCAAGTTGCGGTGCAAGTTCTTTAGTTACAGATTTAATTATATGGGTCGAAATACCCCAAAGATCTTCAGTTTTTTGGTATTGATCATACGAAATGTTTTCAAAACAAAGTTGAACACCTTGTTGCACCTCTCCACACTCCGTCCCAAAAGAGATATTCATTTGTACTCAAAGTTCAGTAACCTCCGGCGTAGAGTAAATTACAAATGAACTTAAAAGAAATGTTCACTACTTAATCTTGTGTGGTAACTAATAATAACAAAAAATAATAATTTTAAATGTATTATGCCAACAAAAACACCAACAGTTATATATTTTAGGAACATTAAGACATTATAAACTAAAAACAAACAAGTTTGAAGAATATTGAAACGAGTAATTTCTCCGATAGCCTTCCTTTGTATTTTTAAGGGTGTTTATATTCAATTTTCAAATTCAAATTCAAATTCAATATCTTTTATTCAAATTGGATTGTTACAATCTCTTTTGAACGTCAAAGCA
The DNA here is from genome assembly GCA_963935595.1 of Schoenobius gigantellus. Classification (NCBI taxonomy): domain Eukaryota; kingdom Metazoa; phylum Arthropoda; class Insecta; order Lepidoptera; family Crambidae; genus Schoenobius; species Schoenobius gigantellus. The sequence continues at coordinate 7,508,153 of OZ012563.1, forward strand.
GCTACGCCATTGGTTCACAAGTCTACGGCGGGAGACCTTGTACTGGAAAGAACCAGCAAGAAAACCAGCAAGGGCTATTTTTTTTTCTCCCTGTATTGTTACAGAGTCGTCAATTGGAAGCTGACCTCACAGCAGAAGTTTGAGCTCAACTTCCATTACAAGATTAGATGTGTCAGTTCTCTTCTTACTACTTATTACCAAAAATAATAGTTGTTTAAACAAATGGTTATACATAACAAGACGATTCAATATCTGAAAAATTAACACAAGGCATTGGCATCATTCAAATAATCGTTGACTTTATAATATCCTTTACTCATAAGAGTCTTTTTTACATGCGCTTTATACTTATGAAAAGGCAAGTCGGTAACACTTTGTGGAAGCTTATTATAAAAGGTTATACATTTCCCCATAAACGAGCCTCTAGTTTTTTGAAGCCTGAATGTTGGAACGGCAAGTTTATTTTTGTATCTTGTATTTAGATGATGAATTTGGAAATTGGTTTCAAATGTATTATAATTCTTATAGACATAAATATTTACTAGATGCAGTACTAGATGTTTATATTTTGTATCAATAGCACCTTAAAATATGAAGTGCAGTGATCCCTGGTTGTCTTAAGAGAGTTTTATAGTTTTATTTAAAGAAGACCTTATTATATTTCCTCACAAAGGAGCCTTGATGGAAACAACTAACATTGATGGTACTAGCGATACAAAATAGTAAGATCTAGTACCACTAGAACCCTTAAAGTTACAGAGGCCCCGTTCCGTTTCGAGATTACACTACTCACAGTACTTAGACTGCTCACGTCCGGACCGAATCAATAGACGCGATAATGACGCTAATGGCATGCTATCGTTTCGGACCGATCGTGAACGCGCTTATGTCAATAATATTAAAACAAACATAACCTCAAAAAGAATTTAACTCGTAGTTTCAATTGTATTCTGTGATATCCAAGTTTTAGCAGTTTTTCTTTGCCTTGTACCTTACCATACCTTGTACCTTTTACCATTTTCTGCTCTTTTAGCGTCTTTAGAAGACAGTTTCAGATAAACTACTTTGTTTTCTTCTTCAACAAAAACTGGTAATTCTAATGTCGTAATGTTTTCCTTATATTCTATTCAACTTTTAAGATATTTGGCTTATTTTTGCCTTCAATTCAAATACAGAGTAATTTTCAACCATCGAACTAGGGAACCAAAACAAAATGTCAACGTGACAATGACATTTGACTCACGGTGCTGACGAATTCGGCCTGAGCACTGTAAACGTTGTTTGTGACGCAATCAATGACGTCATCACATCCAAAGTGAACGCTGTTGTCGCAAAATGGGCCGCCTGTTAGCGCGCTCACAGTGCTGATGGTCACTATAATCGCGAAACGGAACACGGCCAGAGTAAGGATACTAGTGAAACTACTCAGCTCAAAAGGAACACCAGTGAGCGAGCAAATAAGAAGTTACAGTTAGCTTGACGTGCTCTAAGTATGTGATAAGTAAAAATATGAGACAGATTACTTTGACCAATGTTCATGAATGTGGATGAAAATAAAGGTAAAGCAAGACCCAAAAAAAGTATGGATTAATTGGGTTGTTGCATGCACTGAATGCATGAATGCAAAGAATGTTCGCAAATATTATAGAATCATTTCATTAATGGAAGAAGTGTTACCTCATTTTTTTAAAACTAAATTATTTTTAAATTATTACGAAGTATCATGCTAAACTTCATCCAAGTCTGTCAACATTACTCGTATTAGAAGGATTATTATCTTAACTTCTATGCGGTTGATCACTAAGTATTAAAAGTCTCTGGCACTGATTCCACACCTTTCTAGGGTACGAAATGCTATAACGCTAATGATAGCATCTTATTTCTTATAATATTACTGCAGTTTGTTCTAACATCCGGAAATTCTTCTTTGTGTGCCTCCATCGGAAGGATTTCATCGTAACTTTTTATTTTTATTGGCATGGTTGGACGCTTAAATAATTAGCCTATCTATTTAAAGTACATCTATTTGTTTATAACGCCAATAAACGCTAAAATTTCAAAAACATTTTAAAGTTAATAAAAATAATATAAGAATACAGACAACATCACATTTCTATATTGAAATCGGTGCCGAATTTTAATACTTTCTAGGAGATCATCGTTTGGCACTGACCTGTAATGTTGCCTGTATTGTTATATTATTTTTAAGTTTTAAGTGTTTTTAGTGAATTTAATACTAGCTCACCGAAGTAACTTGAAATATCAAAGGAAAAGGCGACACATGTATTCTTAATCCGTCTTCGAATTGAAAAGCATAAACTTACAGCTTAGACTAGCATTTCTTTTGTCAGTCAATGGTGAAGGAAACAACATACATTAATTAAACTAAATAATACCCTACCACCATTCAGGTCTCATACAAAAGAAAGACAGAAGGCGGCGTCATTAGCTTATCCACTTGCACGTCAACAATGTGACCCTTACTAAGATCAGTATTGTTCCTATTATGAGGCGATAAGGTTGCATTTACACTGACACAGATCCCGCGAAACCGAAATTATAATTTTCACCGGATAATAACAGGCTTTTCGCACGCTTATTGCTGCCCCTTGCTTCGTAGGCTAACGTCAAAGTGTCATCTTCCCCATCATATGGAGCACCCGCTTAATTCAACATTATTATAATGTTGCCTGCACGGCATAATAAGAGAACGCGCGTTCAAATGACAAATACGATATCGTTTAAATGTGGAGTTTCACTTTCATTAAATATGTAATTAAGTTGCGCTTCCGTTAATTAAAGGTTCGGGACTTTTAGCAAAGGGTTTCGTGTATTTAATATTATGGCTCGCAGACTTTGTTGAAAATTGTAGTAACATTTGCTAAAAACACATGCAGATCTATGAACATGATTTAAAATTATTGTAATTTTATTTCGGAATTCTTTTTTTGTTTATCAAACAAAATCTTGAGGCTACATGGGGTTTTAAGCAACATACAAAATCAAAACTTATCTTGCTTTACTTTGACTTAGAGCTTACCATTAATCTGCAGTGGATTATCGTACCATACCTACTACAAATTAAATGATAACAGAATTACCACATGTGTCCACCATTTTTAGATATTCAGCAAAAACAGATACCGAGTTGTTCCCTATTCACAAAAGTCAACTCTCCAAACACAATTTCTCATGTGGGAATCACAAAAGCAAGGATTATACCAAATTGATACAAAAAGGGTTCTTTAAAACAAACATCTCGGACCCTCTTTAGTGAGGCGAACTTTTTTTATCATCAAGTAAATTTAGCACTTTCTAGAGTCCAATTTGGAAAGCTTGCGGAAATAACTTTGAGGAAACTTCACTTCGAATCTCTTTACTAGCAAAATTTTTACTCCGTTTGCCGATGAAATCCGAAATGAATCTTCTGCTGAAATATCAGAATTAGTGTTATCTGCTGATTCTTGGTCTACTAAGCTTATTCTCAATTCAAAACTTATAATAGAGCTTTGTAGTGTAGACTTTCTAGGGGTCTATTCTAGATACTAAATAACCTCTACATTGATTCGATGTCTCTGCTTACTTATTACAGCTAATGGCATTAATATTACATTAAAAATCTTCATTGAATAAAATCGAAAGAATATGAATCAAAGTTTGGACCAAAAACACATAGCAATACAAAAATTCGAAGGGCTCTACGCTCGCTACAATTCGTTCGTTCGTTCAAATATTGGTAATTCTTCTGAATCGGAACTTGAAATTTAACGGCGACTAGCGCCTAGCACGGCCTTGTTTTAAATCACTTTTTCCTCTCCGAACTCAGCCAGGTCGAAAATTGCTTCTCTTGTATACGATCGGACCAAAAAACGGCAGACGGCCTTACTGGGGCGTTTAGTCAGTCAAAGACTTACATCGGCTTTCTATTTTCAAATTAAACCGAAACTACTGTTGAGGAATGTCAAGTCAATTAATTAGCACTTAACTAATGTATACAATTAAGAAAGTCTAGATTCGTCTTTCGAATAGGCTCGACTTCCGAATTAGAAGTAACTTGGAAGTCAAATGGAACAAAAATCCATTATTGAAGTTAGAAAACTTTGCTTCCACTGAAGCTCAAGTTTCAATTCAAGTAATGTTATTTTAATTCTCGAAAACAGTTTAATATTGATCATGTTACCATTTTTTATCAGAATTGAAAATATAAAACTTCTACAAAAAAGACCGCGATGTACGTTGCTAAATTGTGACGTGAGATATCAAGTGGCAGTACCCAGTAATTTCATAGCTTGTCTTACCCTTTAAAACGGAACACTTTGTGTGTTACACATACATTTACGGTACCTACTCACATACTTATAGCCAACTCCATTTATTATCGATAAGTTTGTTTCTAAATTAACGAAAATATAAATTTTATTTGTATGTAAAAATGAAATGGTTGCAATCTGTTTGATTTTTATGCCGAACCGCGGGAAATTCATAGCCTTCCGCGGTCTGTTATCCCTGAAAAAAGATTCATCTCTTGAGCGATTCCCATAATGATCCGCTTGGATGATTGTGCATTATTTAAATAGACATTCATAAGCCCGTTTCTCATTCAATAATTTCATTGAATTTTCACTTGGTTTGGCAAAGAAAGTAATTCTAATGCAGAGGTTATCGCTATTTATAAAAATATTGCGTGTTTGATTTGTATAGTATATTGTTCTTTTTCATTGTTATTGTTGTTCTGTATTTAGTTCAATATCAAGTTATGAGTTAACAAAACTTCACTAAATACTTACACCAATTTTTAGGTTTCCCTAAAGAAATATCTTCTGAAAACTAAAAGCTTAAGAATAGCCCGGCTTTAAGATCAAGAGATTTCTCATGACAGATCCAGCAAATAATAATGATAATCTAATACCTATAAACTATCTATTACGGGCAGTAACTTTAGAGTAACTATTTAACACCAGTCCCTAAAATATTTCAATACAGTCAAGCTGACGATGTTCTTGATGTCTTGACAACGGATACTGCTATATGCAAGAAATATGAATTGGGACGGGAAGGTAAGTACCTACCAAAGATCCAAAAAGGAAGTAGTACAAAAAGCATGCTTTCAGTCACTCCGTTCAGCGAGGGTTACTCAACAGAAGTTATTGTATTGTATATTTATACTTACTTATAAAATAAAAATTTGAGTTTGGGCCATGAAATTTGGTGAGTAGGGTCGTTTTATTAAGTAGACACCCACTAAGGAAGGAATTTTGAAATTTCTACTCCTAAGGGGGTGAAATAGGGGTTTAAAGTTTGTATGGAAGTCCGTCACTTTTTAAGTTAGAAACATGAAACTTTATTTTTGAGCTATTGATTAAAAATGAGTAGATACGTATTTAAGCATTTCTGGATATTCTACTCCTAAGGGGTGATATAGGGGTTGACATTTTGTATATAGGTTACTCTGGAAGTCCGTCATTTTTAAGTCAGAAGCTTGAAACTTTGTCTCCAGGCTTTTAATTTCAAATAAATGAATAAGTATATCAGCATTTATGGAAATTCTACTCCTAAGGGGGTAAAATAAAGGTTGAAAGTTTGTATGAACGCTCTGAAAGCAGTCTGGTGACCCTAGCGCACGAAAGTCGAACCACACATGTGGTATACAAAGTTGTTTTAAATTAACGTAATATTTTAAATTAATCTGTAAATAGGGTACGAAAACTGTTATATCTGTAAATATAATCAACTTCCACGCGAGCAAAGCAGCAGGCAACAGTTAGTAGGTTATATGTAAATAAATAAAGTGTGCTTCTGGGCAAATCGGGTAGTGGTAAAGCGGATCCCCGTTTTATACCTACCCGTTTTGCCCTAGTGACATGATTGGTCGCGGGCATTTTTTGTTTTTTTTTATTATTATAATTTGTAGAAGTTTAATAAATACAAAAGAAAAACGTCTAATGCATCATGAGATGAAACAGTGATGAAACTTGCGATAAAAGAAGCTGGTAAAACTTCTGTCATGTTTGATCGATGATCAGCAGAGAGAAAAAGAGCAACAGAAAAGTAGGGAGTCTAATAAAAAAGTATATAAATAAGGTGAAGAGAAATTTAAAAGACTTAGAAGCGTCTATTAGTCAAATTTCAAAATTAAATGTAAAAAACCTTTTTAAGAACAAGCTTTTATTTAAATGCGCTAAAAAGAAAAAATAAACTTTTACACTAAAACTTTTACTTATAACGTCATTTCACATTTGACACAATTTATATGACATAAAAGCTTTTCGCGAGATTTACTTGTGTGTAGTAACTTAAAAGTACTTAAAAGAGTACTTTAAGTACCTACTCGTATTGACTTCGTTTGAAAATTCTAATGGATAAAATTATTCACATCAAATTATTTAATTTACATGTTTATCTACAAAAGTAAATCTCGCGACAAGCTTTTATGTCATATAAATTGTGTCAAATGTGAAATGACATTATACCTACTCGTAAGTAAAAGTTTTAGTGTGAAAGTTTATTTTTTTCTTTTTAGCGCATTTAAATAAAAGCTTGTTTTTAAAAAGGTTTTTCACATTTAATTTATTTTTTACTTCTTAGTTATCACTGGACACGTTTCTCAGTCTGTTCATCTCATTATTCATCGCATCATTGTTGCAAGGTCGTTTGCTTGTTAACTTGGAACAGTCTAGCTCTTCAATAGGAAGACTTCTAATGATTTTACCCTACTTAAGGCCACGTATGCTTGACCAGCAGCTAAGAGCTTTGAGCCTATTTCAAGTTATTCTTAGCAAGACCTTTCATTTGATACCCATCTATCTGTTATTTGGGGGTGGCTGTGGGCGACGGGTAGCGACCCTCAGCGAGCCACTGCGACCTGTACAGATCTATTGTGGCTGACCCCTCTTTCAAAGGTCTCCAAATAGGCCTGTAGCGTTAAAATAGCCGATGACCTTTTTTGGAGACAGAGCCTTTGCCTCATGAGGTGGCAAACTAGGTCCGCCCAGAGCTCGGCTCCTTGTGTGGATGAGAGCAGAGCATTCACAGAGGATGTGAGATGGTGTCTCGTCATTCTCACCACAGAATCTGCACATGGGGGCATTTGCTAATCCCATTCTGTGTAGATGTTTGTTGAGCTTACAGTGGCCAGTCAAGGCTCTAGTGAGAACCTTTAGTTGGCCTCTGCTCAGTTGGAGGTTTCGCATTGCGACCCTGGGTGAAAATTCCCTAATGAGCATTTTCGAGTGCAAAAGTCCTGGACTCTGAGCCCACTGGAGGCGGGCTTGTGTCTGTACCCAATCCCTAAGGGCTCTCTTTTTTGTCACCCTCGAAATGCCACATGCTGGTTCTGATCCTATAAGAACGTTCTCGGAGCCAGCCCTTGCTAGTTCGTCGGCAATTTCATTGCCTCGGATGTTGGAGTGACCTGGAACCCAGCCAATCATAACCGAGTTCCTGGTCGCCAAATCATTCAAGGCCTTCGAACACTCTAAGGTGATTTTGGACTTGAACTCCACGGCAGCCAGGGCCTTTAAGGCAGCCTGACTGTCCGACAGAATAAGAATGTTTTTACCCTCGCTCGACTGGTTTGCGTGAACGCAGTCGATGATGGCATACATTTCTGCCTGAAAAACGGTGGCATGTGCACCCAGGCTCGTGGTCCTCCTGGATTTCGTACTACCTCCGTAGACACCTGCACCTGAACGGCCCTCTTTTCTGGAGCCGTCAGTGTACCAAATCTGGTTGGCTTTCCTAAAGGGCTCAGGGATTTGCTTATCCCATTCTTCCCTGTTAGGAATCGTAACTCTGTAGTTCTTCTTGAACTCCAACGTTTCATACATGGCATCAGCTGGCATTGCCATTACAGGATTTGCCATGAGGCTACCATGTAGTTTCCGCATGGTTTGGGATTTCCAACTCGATCGGCCTCCCTCCACCGCTCTGAGCATGGCCATCCTTGCCTCCCCCTGAATGAACAGGTGGAGCGGTGGGAGGTTCAGGATAGCTTCCAAAGCAAGGGTGGGAGAAGACGAGAAGGCCCTCGTAATCATCAAGCAGGCACATCTTTGCAGGCTTTCAAGGGCCTTAATAGTGGTCCCTATTGCCGTTTGCTTAAACCAAGCTATACACCCGTAGCTAACCATAGATCTTACCATAGCGGTGTAAAGCCATAGTAGGTAGCTTGGTTTCAGTCCCCACCGGGAACAGGCCAGCTTGCTGCAAATTCCGAGCGCTGCTTTGGCCTTCTTGATTATGTTTTGTATATGTGTACACCAGTTTAGCCTTTGGACTAAGAGGACCCCAAGGTATTTGGCACTTTGTGAGAATTCAATAGTCCTTCCAAGGAGCTTAGGAGGCTTAAGGCCGTCTAGATTCCTCCTCCTAGTGAAAGGGACTATAACGGTTTTGCCGGCGTTTACAGACAGCCCCACCTGGCAGCACCATTGTTCGATCTTCTTGAGAGCGAGTTGCATGAGACCTGATATAGTTGAGGAACATTTCCCTACTATGTGGACCACCAGGTCATCTGCGTAGCCTTGTGTGGGAAGGTACGCCATGTTTAAATCTCGGATAAGGCAGTCAACAACCAGACACCACAGTAATGGTGACAGCACTCCACCCTGGGGACACCCCCTAGTCACCCTGGCGATTATACTGCAGTCCAACAGTGTGGTTTTCACAGTTCTTGTTGATAGCATTGCCTTTATCCAGGAGATCACTAATTGGTCGATGCCGCGGTTTTGCAGACGTCGCACAATCACTTCTGTTGAGGTGTTGTCAAAGGCACCTTCAACGTCCAGAAAGGCACACAAGGCTATTTTTTTTTTCAGCGCTTGTTCAAGTCTATCGGTTAATTCGATAAGGGCAGTTTCCGTAGATTTACCTTTCTGGTAGGCATGTTGCCTAAAATGTAAGGGATCACCTGCCAGATGCGTATCCCTTACATAAATGTTAATCACCTTCTCAATGGTTTTCAAAAGAAAAGAGGTAAGGCTAATTGGTCTGTAGGACTTGGGTTGGGACTTGTCCTTGATACCCATATTGTAGGAGTGCATTAAAAATAATCGGTCCGTTATCTTGGGTATGCCGCCATCTTGGATTTCGAATGACGTCACAGAGTCAACCATGCATTGTCATCCAAACTGAATGTGTATACAAAATTTCAGCTCAATCGGTTAAAGATATCTTCTTCAAAATTGAGTTACAAGATTTCACCCCAACATACTTACATACTTACGAGTATATACTTACATACTTATTTACATTGCAAGTTAAAAGCTTGTAAAAAGAGGCGTAAAACAGACTATAAGGGGTATATAGAGTAAAGATGATAATGTCAAATACCGATACATGTTAAACTGTTACCTGTACCTACATACACAGAACACAGAAACCTCTTTCTGTGTTCTGTGCCTACATAGAACCCTTAGAACCACGGTCAGAAGATTGGATAAAGTGTGATAATTGTAACATGTGGCCACACGAGTAATGTACCTCGTATTTAAGTAGAGGCCCATATTATTGCGACCTGTGCCAAGAATTAAACGTTATTTTATGTGTCATATGCAACTCTTTTGTCATACATTTGTCTGACGCTCCTACGGTGAAAGAAAACATCGTGAGGCAACCTGCATACATGTGGGAAGAAATTCAATGATGTATGTGAAGTCGACCAATCCGCACTGGGCCAGCGTGGTTGACTAAGGCCTAATCACCCTAATATAGGGTAGGCTCGAACCGGACCTTACCCAGCGCGCCCATAAGGGCAGGGAGAACACCGGGGGGTTTTAGTGGGTAGGCCTGGCACCCTGCCGGGAGAGCCCCACACACGCTCGCTGTCTAGCCAACGGCGGGTACGGTGCGGCTACGCAATTCCCCCCGAGAAAAAAAAAAAAAAAAAGGCTCGAACCCCTCGGTGGGGACTGTATATGAGTTGTGATAACATAACAAACATGCAGCTCTTTCAATGTTTGCCAATATTACTTTTATAATTATTGAAATGTATGGTTGTGATTGCCTTAAGAAACCAAAAATTATATTCAGAAGTAGAATGATTACTAATTATCGCTATATATGTAAACGGAAACATTACCTATTTTGCCCAAAAGCCTTACCTGTTTTAGACCCCTCCTACGGGCAAAGCGGGTATTTTAAGATGTTTAACTTTTCTTAAGCACTGATTATTTTAAAGGCGAATTACTTTAAATTTGATTACTTTAAAACCGCCTCCATGGCCTAGTGATTGAGACCACCGGGTGCTGATCGGGAGGTCCGGGGTTCGATTCCCACTGGCGGCAGAAAATTTTCTGCTCGGTTTGGTTGGTGGTATGGCGTCTGAGCCCTTTTTTGTTGGCTGTATGAAGAGTTTAGCCCATGAAGCAAATACAAAGAGGAGATGTTATAAGCATCTAGGTCCAGCTCCTATCACCAGAGTCCTGACGTCACGCATTTTTAGTTTTAGCTACTTAACGCCAGAGGCACTGACATCAGTCGATCTTTTTATCTGTCGGATTAGTACGTCGTACGCTCTTCTTTTATTTTAGTTTTAAATTACCTAAATACAAAATGAAATGTTGTATTCTATCGTGCAAAAGTTACACAGACGACAGAAACAAAGTGAAGGAAAAAAAAATCTCTTTCCATTTATAAGTACATTAAACAAGCATTATTAATTTATTACTTGACGTATTCCTTCTAGAATGTTCGACGCCACATGGACGCTTCTGTCAATGTCCCGATAAAGCACAAAAGGCTCTCTAGTGGCGAGTAAAAATACTAACGAAAACGGATGTATTAAGGGCGAAAACAAAACACGTGAATTAATATAAGCAGTTTTAACGATTTTTATTTTTAGATTATATTGACACAACACCTAATAAATTATCTTTCTCCTACGAATGTATCTTTTAACATAATTATCTTTCTCCTACGAATGTATCTTTTACTGCCACCTAGTAATGTATAGCGGAACTTTTATGTTAACGTCAATAATGCTGGCATTTTAGTAATTCTACTCGCTACAAGGTGACAGTGGCGTCGCGCACCCTCCCCCCGCACACCGATTTCCGGCTTCACTTGATTTCATACGGAAAACGCGATAGGGCACCTCCTCTTTGTATTTGCTTCATGGTTTAGCCATGCCATTTTCCCGCTATTGAATTTTTTTGCCTTTTGCGTTGTAATTGATAATTGATTATCCACAAATATGTCGAGTCCAAGTGAAGAAGAATCCATATTATTAACTCCGCCGGAAATAATTATGGAGGCGCAAAGCGCGAGTAATAGTTTGTTGCCGCCAAAATCAAAGGATAAATACTTGGCGGCATACGATACTTTCATGCAGTGGAAGATTGATAAAAAAGCGCAGTCATTTTCAGAAAAATATAAATACCACAAGATCTTTTATTTTCCTCACAAGTGTGTTGAAAAACGTCGTATGATACACGCGCGCATTGGTCATTACGTACTCTGCTTTCCTGTCGCGCTCGCCTGCGGCTCGCGCACAATATCGCCTCGTGCGCAATAACCGACATAGCGCGCTCGTATCATAATGTACTATTTCAACACACTTGCTCGTAAAGTGGGTCTTATTATCTTGCATTTAGACCCGTTATTCAGTATATTAAACACGAGTGCTTTTCACTTTACATAATCGCACAAGTGCGGTAATCTTAACACGGCAAATTCTAATTTGTTCAAGATTGCAAAGTAAATGTATGTCCAGTACGCATTCTTAAATTTGTCGCATAATACACTTTTTTTTAACATGACTTTATGAGGCTGCCAATTGGAAACAAATGAACAGCCTACTACTGGTTACTTAAATATTAAATTAACAAAGACATTAAAAAAAACAATAATTAATAACTATAACTAAAATAAATTATTAAAAATTCACACAAACTTGTTTTTTAAAAACTAAAATATTCGGTTTATTGAGTTTTTGAATTTTGGCTGTTTGGCCCTTTTTTAAATGTTGGCTGTATGAAGAGTTTATCCCCGGACAGCACGCGAAAAAAAAGGCGCGCGGCATTTTCCCGCTAAAGAAATTTTTTGCCTTTTTGTTGTAATTGATAATTGATTATCTACAAATATGTCTAGTCCAAGTGAAGAAGAATCCATATTATTAACTCCGCCGAAAATAATTATGGAGGCGCAAAGTGCGAGTAATAGTTTGTTGTGTATACAATACTTTCATGCAGTGGAAGATTGATAAACCACAAGATCTTTTATTTTCCTCACAAGTGTGTTGAAAAACGTCGTATGATACACGCGCGCATTGGTCATTGCGTACGAGGCAATATTGTGCGCGAGCCGCAGGCGAGCGCGACAAGAAAGCAGAGTACGTAATGACCAATGCGCGCTCGTACTATAATGTACTGGTGGTGCCCCAAGTAGACTCCACCACGTCGGCGTTTCGCCGAATGATGCTTTGATTGCTGAATCCAAAAACCGATACAGATAATGTTTACCTTGTCTCCGTTCAGTCTGCGTATGTAGCCGGTGGACTTCCTGAGCTAGCTCGAAGGAAGTCGCGGCTCCTGAAGTTCTGCGGTGGATCCACCGGTGGAGACCGGAGCACTACAAATGCCTATTAGGCCACCACGGCTCATACACGCGACGATAAAACTTTTGCACAACACAAAGCGGGCTTTCGTACCCCGATATTAGGTGCGCCGCGCAAAACACAATGTTAGATGCTTAAATATTGTGTATTATATTTTATTGATGCCCGGTCCTAACCTCTTTTCAATGTCATTCCGTATTCGACTCGACTGACATGTCACATGCGGCCGGCCGCCAAAAAGCTCTCACTGCACAGACCACAATGCAGTGTTGCCACTCGCTCTTCCTCGAGCGTGAACATCCCCCCGCTCCGGACAGTCCCGGACTGTCTGCCAAATCAGTCTAAGGGGAGGCGAGAAAGAGTAGCGACCGCGCGCTTCAAAACAGAATCCCCAACTAGGACCTCGGCAAACCTGGGCACACCATCAGACCCTAGAGTAAGTTGGACAATGCGTCCGCGACGCCAACGTAAGGGTGGCAGGTTTGGGTCCTTCACTAACACGAGGTCTCCAACCCTCGGTGGGTTTGTCTTATCTGACCACTTAATGCGCTGTTGCAAAATGTGTAAGTATTCAAGGTGCCAGCGGCGCCAGAAGCTCTGGGTAAGCTGCTGGAGCAACTTAAACCGCGAAAGGCGTCCTGGATTGACATCTCTATAAGGATACTCGGGCAGGGCGTTAAGTGGTCTGCCTATCAAGAAATGGCCCGGCGTGAGGGCCTGCAAATCGTTCGCGTCGGTAGACAACGGACATAACGGACGCGAGTTGAGAACCGCCTCAATCTTATGAAACACCGTCGCGAGTTCCTCGAACGTGAGAATAGTCTCCCCAATAACGCGGCGAAGGTGAGTCTTGGCGGCCTTTACAACAGATTCAAAAATCCCTCCCCAGTGAGGGCAAGACGGCGGGGAGTATCGCCATGTTACCCCCCTACGGGAGAGTGTGCATCCGATCTCAATATTATTTTTATCTAAAAATTCACAAACTTCTCTTATATGTCTATCAGTGCCCTTGAAGTTCGTCCCACAATCGGACCGAATTAGAGAAGGCAGTCCCCGGCGGGAGACAAATCTGCCTAACGCTGCTAAGAAAGCGTCCATGGTGAGTGCACTCACCACCTCCAAATGAACGGCTTTAGTGGCCAAACAAACAAACACACACAAATAAGCCTTTTCAGTCTTAGCATTACGGAGTCGCGACGTTTTTATAGTGAACGGTCCCGCGAAATCAGTTCCAACTCCTAAGAAGGTCATCGATTCATTCACACGATCAGCAGGCAAATCACCCATTTGGGGCTGCATCGTCTCGGGGCGTAAACGATAGCAGGGCAGACATCGAAAGATAACAGATCGGATTATTCTTCGCGCTGACAAAATCCAAAACTCCCGTTGGAGGAGCGCGGTCAATGCATTACATCCGGCATGAGCATTCTTCACATGGCGATCAATGATCAACAATCGCACCAATGGTCCGTCCTTGGGGAGCAACAGGGGGTGACGTGATCTATAAGGCAAGTTAGCGTGCCTTAATCGGCCTCCTACACGCAACAATCCCTTATCATCCAGAAAGGGAGTCAAACGCACCAAGGGTCCCTTCAATTTGGACGTCCCGGTACGGAAAATCTTAAGTTCCGGTTCAAACGCTCTAGACTGGGTCATACGCACCCAATGCAAAAGAGCATCTTGGCGCTCCTGCGGAGAGAGGACCGGACACAAATCTTTGTCCTGAGGCCGGCGACAATTTCGTATAAATCTTCTTATCCAAGCGGTCACGCCGAGCAACTTGTCCAGAGAACTATAGCGGTCTAATAAAAATTCCCGCTCTGGAGCCGCCATAGTCTCGACAGCGTGAACACGCAAGCCCGGATTTGGTGCCTTCACCACAGCTGGTGTGGAAGGCCAAGACGGCTGTAACAACCATTCGGGACCCCACCACAGAGTGTGGTCAATAAGCTGAGGGGATTCGCTGCCACGTGATGCACAGTCAGCAGGGTTTATTTCACCTGGCACGTGGCGCCAAATCAACGTGGCCTTCGAGGCCTGTATTTGGGATACCCGATTGGCCACAAATACTTCCAGGGAGTGGACGGAGTTCTTAATCCAAGTCTTAAAGAGTATGTCTTAAAGAGTAGCATGGTGGCGGGTATTTAGTGTGACTGACGTGATAAATTTACTTGACGCTCATCAAGGAACACGTGTGACTGAGTTTTATCACAAATTTCTTGGCGTGCCTAAGCGCCGACTGTTGTGGTTGTAGCAAGGGCTTTAATACTTTAGAAGACGTAGCAGCAGTCGGAGAGCAAAAAAATTGTGATAAAACTCAGTCACACGTGTCCCTTGACGAGCGTCAAGAAATGTTTATCACGTCAGTCCCACTAAATACGCGCCACCGTACAACTCTTTAAGACATAGAGATTATGTCACTGAAATTGTGAGATAATGCGTGACTCGAGTCCAGTCTTGGCAGCCCGTGCTACGCCTGCAGGTGAAGCTTGTTTTCACCTTCGGCCTTATCGTCACTTACCATCAGGTGAGATGAAGGCCAAGAACTTCCCTGTTGTATGTAAAAAAAAATGTTAGTAATAAAGTATTTAAAGTACAAAGTATTAAAAATGCAAATATATGTATTACTTACTTTGATTAATACGTTTGTTTTTTTTAATCACTAACCTTAGCTTACCCGCTTTGGTCTACCTTCCCCTACTAATCAAAACTGAAATTGAGGTAACATCGTTGCCTTCGATTCTCTTTTTAACCCCCGACGCAAAAAGAGGGGTGTTATAAGTTTGACCTGTCTGTGTGTCTGTGTGTGTGTGTGTTTATCTGTGTGTCTGTCTGTGGCACCGTAGCTCCTGAATTAATGAACCGATTTGAGTGCGGTTTTTTTTAATCGAAAGCCTTGTTCATCGCGGTGGTCCTAAGGTATGTTTTATGAAAATCGGGTTAGCAGTTCAAGAGCTACAAGCACTTTGACAAGACGAGGTAGCTATTTTTTTAATTACGAACTTGCCCGCCTACTGTGCTTATCTAGAATATTTTTAATCACTTACACTTCCACCTCATAAAATTACGAGTCATCTAAAAATCGTATGAGTCATCTAAACAAACACATACTGTTTAAGTTGGAATTGAGGTAATATCGTTACCTCTCCGACCCCTTTATATTTACAAACACATTGCCTACTTATAATGGCACAATCATAACACCAATATGTTCCCGCGACGTTTTCCTAACAAGTCCTTTATTTAATCAATTTGTATTTCATCTCAAATTGAAGCGACCGAGCAAAACAATAATTCGATATATCCACACGTTCATTTTGCGGTGAGCGCGGTATTTTTAGGCAAATTGGTTTGCGTTATGTAATTTTGTGTAATATTTTGTTTGTAAATATTGGAAATGACAGAGATAATGTTTTATTTTTGTATAGACTCTAGGGCTTTATCATAATAGACTATATCGCAGCGAGTATATGGTAGCGCTATCAACCTGCTTACGATTTCGGACCAAGATTTTAGCGTATCAACTTGTCAGACCAGATATCGAGCTACAATTTGGTTAGGTTAGGTTTTTTTTATTGCAGAAAGTTGGCAAACAAGCAAACTGCTCACCTGATGGTAAGTGGTAACAGTTATACTACATGTGGTTCCTGTGAGATCCGCAGCAAAACTGCAACCCCCACAAGAACCACAGTGTACGTTGCCAACTTGTGACTTAGGATGTAAAGTCACGGTACCCAGTAATTTCAGTGCCATATCTTACCCTTCAAACAGGAACACAGCAATGCAAGCACTGCTGCTTTGCGGCAGAAATAGGTAAGACGGAGGTACTCAAGCACACAACCCTGGTACAGAGTCTCCCTCCGGTAGGTAGGTAGGTAGGTCCTTTTGATTTGGGGTGCGGTAGGTAGGTCCTTTTGAGTTATAGTGGCTGTCACTCGCCGACGGCCAATAGTCTGACAGGGGGGTCGTTGCTGGACGCCCGCTATCCTTCTATCCCTCTGTGCATTAGAGAGAAGGTCATGTGTGGCCGTATGGAGAGTAGCGAGATCTTGGTTTTCGTTGTGTTGGTTTGGGGTTTGGGGGGTTTATCAAAATATGGCAAGCGATGAAACGTCGTATGGTCCCCAGAAGGGTAGCTTTTGTACCGGGCGCGTGGGTAGTGGAGTCGCAGTGTGGACCTTACCTAGCGCGCCCAAAAGGCAGGGAGAACACCGGGGGGTTTTAGTGGGTAGGCCTGGCACTCTGCCGGGAGAGCCCCACACACGCTCGCCGTGTAGCCAACGGCGGGTACGGTGCGGTTACGCATTTCCCCCAGATAAAAAAAAGGGAGGGTAGCTCTGGTGAAGCCAGGTAAGAGCCCCTCACGCCTTCTCCTCGTCCCTCTGCGAGGTAATCGGGAGACTAATACCACACGTATATGGGGGTGGCTAAGCTTGCGTCGGGAGCCAGAACATCGGCTTCCGTTTGTGGTAGAAGGGGAGAGGACGAGACCAGTGTTGGATTCCGACGGTATTTCCGTCGGATCCATGGTATCCAACACCAGTCTGAATGTCTGCAAAGGCAGAACAGGGAAAAAACTCGTCCAATCGAGAGTGACGCAGAAATGTCGGAAACCCCTGATCGAAGAAAGCCGATCTAGAGGATAGAATGGCCCTAACAAAAAAGTGGCTGCGTGAGGTGGAAGCGGAGCTGAGAAAGGGGCACAGGACTCCTGCACCTCGCACTAGTTTGCTTAAAAGAGCCCATTGCTCAGCTGTGGTAGTCAAATTGTTACAATCTTTTATTCAAATAGGATTGTAACAATCACTTTTGCACGTCAAAGCAGCTACGCCATTGGTTCACAAGTCTATGACGGGAGACCTTGTACTGGAAAGAACCTGCAAGAAAACCAGCAAGGGCTATTTTTTTCTCCCTGTGTTGTTACAAAGTTGTCAATTGGAAGCTGACCTCAAAGCAAAAGTTTGAGCTCAACTTCCATTACAAGATTAGATGTGACAGAAGACTTTATTAACATATCAGTCAAAGGAAAGTTGACCTCATGTCCAAATAGTTTTATTATCCAAATAATCATAAACAATATAATACCAATCTCTTTAAATCTATCTCTGAGGAAAGTGCGTGAACTTAGCTTATAAATTGCTATCGCTGAACGTTTCTTTGAAACACAGCGCTGTATATTTTTATTTTATTTTATTCAGAAACCAACAGCATATTTATACATTATTATTGTTAAATATTGGAAATGGGAGTTCAAGCCCAAGCTTTTTTGTCTGTCATGTAATCAGACACTTTATAATATGCTTTTTTAATAAGTACATCTTTGATTGCATCTTTAAATTTGTTTGAGCTAAGTTCTTGTATACAACTTGAGATATTCATGGGAACTATGGTACAGAGTCCCCCTCCGGTCGTGTAGTTTCATTTAATAGGTAATACTCGTGCAATTAAACCCACTAACATTTTTAATTATATTTATTATTTGTCCGAGCTCTGGGAACAAGTGCGGCAAATTTGGGCATTCTCCTTTGTATAAGAACTACACTTCAACTCTTATGCGTCCCGGTACATAGGCTCTAGGAGACGGGTTAGTGTAAATAAGTCTGGAGGGAGACTCTGTACCAGGGTCGTCTGCTTAGATACCTCCGTCTTACCTATTTCTGCCGCAAAGCAGCAGTGCTTGCATTGCTGTGTTTCGGTTTGAAGGGTAAGATATGGCAGTGAAATTACTGGGTACTGTGACTTTACATCTTGTGTCACAAGTTGGCAACGTACACTGTGGTTCTTGTGGGGGTTGCAGTTTTGCTGCGAATCTCACAAGAGTCACATGTATTATAGGTGACTGTTACCACTTACCATCAGGTGGGCAGTTTGCTTGTTTGCCAACTTTCTGCAATAAAAAATAAAAAAGTTAGGGAACCCTAACTTGGATAGGCAGGCGAAGGCGGGCATTCGCGCAAGCAATGCCCGTCTAATGACCCTGCCGTGGAGGCCTGCGTGCATGGTTGGCCCCGTGCACGCCGCCGTAAGGCCCTCCGTCTGGGGATTGCTCTGGTGTTCTCGGGCAATCCCCCCTCGGCGATAGCCCGACCGGTGGTCGGGCTTGCCCGGGCGCGCTGGTAGTGGTAGTCGCAGTGTGGACCTTACCATGCGCGCCCACACGGGCAGGGAGAACACCGGGGGGTTTTAGTGGGTCGGCCTGGAACTTCGCCGGGCCAGCCCCACACACGCCTGCCGTCTAGCCAACGGCGGGTACGGTGCGCTTACGCATTTCCCCCCGACAAAAAAAAAAAAAAAAAAAAAAAAAAGGGAACCCTAACTTATTTATTCACGCCCCCTTCTAAGAAGAAAAATATCCTCCCCTTGACCAGATATTAAATTATAATGATTCTAGGTTTAAATCAGAATAGAAATTTGTCTTTATGACAAAAGAATAATAATTAAATATACATTTTTTGCTCAT
Source organism: Schoenobius gigantellus (assembly GCA_963935595.1). NCBI lineage: Eukaryota > Metazoa > Arthropoda > Insecta > Lepidoptera > Crambidae > Schoenobius > Schoenobius gigantellus. Next base: position 7,527,166 of record OZ012563.1, read on the forward strand.
TAAATTTACACAAAAATCTACATATTTGAATGTGATGAATGTGCTTGCATGATTTTGATAAGGTTTTCGATTCTTGGCAATTGCACAGCGTAAGTCACTATCAATGTAAAGTTTATTTCTATACTTGGTTTTTATATCTTTACTACAGTAAAAATCCTCTTTAACTGTACTAGTTAAATTGCCCACGCCCCCCTTTGAGGATCTCTGTGCCCCTCGACTACGGGTTTTTCTAGTTATCCATTTCTTCGCATAGGGTGGGATAACGGTAAAATTTGTATTATACATCAGTAGGTTTGGTGCTGATATTACTCGAAGTATAAGTAGTGATGTCTTTTTAATTGATTCAATGATGTCGTAATTATGTCAATAGTAAAAGAGATAGAGACTAAGTGCCTTTTAAATAATGACTTTGATTCCATTTTTTTTTAATTTATGAACATAAACTGAAAACAAATGAGATTTTTCTTTAATAAATGACGAGGCAAATACATAAAGGTAAGTAGAGGCATTGGCGTAGGTAGTGGATTGGGGTCCGAACACCCGCCATTGAAAATCAACATACACTAGATAGAATGAACTTTTAGATAGAATGAACAGGTATCAGTATATACACTAGGCATAGGATAGAACATTTATTTGATACATCAGGATACAGGCATTACACTAAATTCAACTTATGTAATGTACCAAAAAGTATGTCTCCACTCAGCGTACGCCGTGACACTCGTAACAAAGAGCCACAACACTGATATTCAGTGGAAACCTTTTACAGATGCAGCATCAATAGACTTGAAAAGCGCTGGAAAGGTAAAAATAAGCATTGAAAATAAGAAAAACCATAAAACAAATAATTCACTACACAATATACACATAACTACACAATATTAATATACAAAGTGACATGACAACTTCCTATACACTTGCAAAATTGCAACATGGCCACTGTAATTGCGACATGGGGCACATTCCTCTGAAAATAAATTATAAATCTTTGGTTCACTTAACAAATATTTCCGGAGCTTTACTTTTAAAGTTTTTATGGTGGCAGACTGCTTAATAGGCAGAAGAATATTGTTCCAACACTTTGCTGATAAATATCTAAAACTACCTCGAAAAGCAAAGGGGCCATGCTTAGGAAACATTAAAAGGTCTTTAATCGTATCTTATCGCTTACTAAAACATAATTTATTATATCAATATGACGGAGTCTTATTTTTTATTATACCGAAGAGCAAAGATGCAAAGTGTAATTGACGACTATTAGTCATATTCAACATATCATTTCTGTTTAGGTAAGGAGTAACGTGGGCTCTACGAGGTATCGATCGGGAAATAATATCTGGCACAGGATTCTGTACTCTCTGCGTGAGTTTCTTTGATCTTGCTAGAAGACATTCACCTATGACAGTGTCTGCATAGTTCAATTTGGACAAGATCAATGTTTCGCATAAGCGAATTCTCTAGTCCACACCCAAATATCTTTGCACCCTCAACCTATAAAACATTGTTTAACAGTGTTGACCACATGGCTTTCAAATTTTAAATGATTGTCAATAAGTACACCAAGATTTCTTACTTCATGTAATTGTTCAATACTGTCACCTTATATTTTATATTATTGGGTTACAAGCTGTTACCATTTAATATAGAAAAATAGCTGTAATTTCGTCTCCTTCACCACACTATTTACCACCGTTACGTTTGTTAAATGAATCTAAAAAACTCAAATCTCGCTAAACGAATGTTACTTTAAATATTTTTTATAATCTTCCAATAGGTTAACGTGTTAATTGACCATTTTTTTTGTTTTTGCCGCGTGTTGCGTTTTTTCAGCAATTCTACGTCTCCCATTGTATCAATAAACAAACTGAGCTTGTCTTCTGTATTTGTGTTCAATATATTGGGTAAGCTTGTAGAGCTGTCGCTACAAGCTGTCGTGTCATTTATAATGAAGGGAGTCGGCTACTGTCATAGTGGGTAGTCGAATTATTGTGAATTCGAAAGTCACAGTAATAATATTCTTTTGTAGCTCGCCCGAGACGATTTTTTTTTATTTTCAAATTAGCACAGTGCCTTAGCTTATGGAAGTTCTATCCTTTTACCAACACGTTAGCTGCGGCAAATCCTTATTAATATTTCAAACGCGAAAGTTTGTCAGTGTGGATGTATGTATGGATGTTTGTTACTCTTTCACGCAAAAACTACTGAATGGCTTTGGATGAAATTTGAGGAGCTGGCGAACAGAACCGGAGTAATCCACTATAATTATTTTTTTTGTATTTTCGAATCGTGATGTCTTGACCCAGTTTCGTCGATCCCTGGTGATATGTTCAATCAAAACCGGCTCTAAGTAGGCAAAAAGGCTTTAAAAAGTGCATTTTCAAACGAAACCGGATCATTCCAATATCCAACATAAAGATTTAAAAAACTTTTTTTCTCTATTTTCATTTTGCAGCGGACTTGTCCTTTAAAGTATTCATTTCTTCGACAAATTTTTAATCAAGACCGGAAATGTACAGCAAAAACAAAACACGAAGTAGAAGAAGAAGAAAAAATTTCATATTATAAATATTTCTCACAGACAATAAATAAAATGTCTGTGATATTTCTAGAAAATATTTGTATTTTTTGCATTGCAACACTGGCATAGTTTGCAGTCACAACCGGATAAGTCCACCTTTTTCAAACAAAACTAGTTTAATACATTTTTATTTCTCAAATAACTTCTAGAATATAAAAGTAATTAAAAAATTAGTTACTCATGCAACAATAGATCTTATCCACCAATATATATTGATGCAATGTTATGTTATTAATCACCTCCATATATTGATATTAGTTTTTTAGCCAGTGTGTAAAATTTATTTTCGCGGACTACGCCGGTTATGTTTGCCAGCTCCTCATTTTGTAGGTGGACGGATTACGACAGGGATTAACATATAGGCTACAGAAAAGTAAGTATAGTTCCCGCGGGAAAGTAGGTAGGTTTACAGGTTTCCATTTGAACTTTTAAGGCGAAACATAGTTCGCGGGTACAGCTTGTATAACATAAACTTCAGGCTGACATAGTCACATTGTGACTAAAGCGATTACGCGCAGCAATATAACTGTACGTGGAAAATTATTCTATACAAGCTGTGCCCGCGAACTACGTTTCGCCATCAAAATACTTAACACAGTGTTTGGTTTTTCCTCCATTTTATTCCATAATGATTCAACTTTATTCTGCCTTTCTTGAGCATCGGCCATTTCGAAATTAGGACAATTTTCGTAGGTTCGTAATGCTCTTTTTCTAACAGTTCACAAAATTTTATACATTACATATTACTATAAACACTAAGTATAATTATTGTTTTAGAGACATTATTGATATTAATAAATTCTTCTTCAGTAGAAAGAACTACACAGTTGCAAGAATAATCTTTATCGTATTCATGTTTCGAATTGAAATAAACAATTGTTAATAAATTAGAACTGTATACGAATAAAGTTTAGATTTTTATAATGGGTGTTGGTAACACCAACAAAATATATTTTTTGGATATGACAACTTGGCCAATTTTGACTGGTCGTACAGTAAGCTCCTTGTCAAGCTATACTGTTTGACCTTTGAACCGTTCTTATGTCGCTCGTAATACTGGCGGTTTTCGTAGAGTTAATGTATAGCATGAATGGGGGGGTTACTGTACAAATACGTTTTCCGTATTCGATATCCGATCACGGAATACAGACACGGAGTTTCGTGAACGTAGCGCAGACGTTCGTTTCTTCTCATTCGGGATTTCTATCATTCTACCTAAACGTACGTACAGAACGTGTTCCGTTCGTAATAAAAACGAACGTGTGCGGCAGTCAATGAGTATTTTGTATAGATTTGATGCATTCGGATGCCCGCATTCAGAAAACGAATGCGAGAACACGTATTTATGCGGTTAGCCTTAAAATGTATTGAGACTTCCGTTTTTGTAACGTGTACTGTGCGATATAGTGTTGCTGGCATAGTTCGGTTAGCAAACTCGCCGTGATGACTAACACCCAACACACAAACTTGGAGTTATCGTTAGTTAGTTCACGATCGTTGCATTATCACGGTCTCGAAGGACACTAAACACAGGTAACATCTAACATCGAACATCCAATAGGCCCCGAAGCGATTCTCAAACTTTTTTGGTGACGGAACCCTTTTGGAAAGTGAAATACTTGACGGAACCCTAAAATAAAACAATAGTTTTTAAAAGTGTATTCTTTATTAATAAGCATAATAAAAGTACGACCAGAGAGGGTGTTTTGATTTTTCTAAATTATTGCGGAACCCTTATAGGGGTATTGTGGAGCCCTAGAGTTCCGCAGAACACACTTAGAGCATGGCTGCTCTAGGTACCCTTCAGGGCCTACTTTCATTTAATACCCCTATTGCTGGGTTTGAAAAACAACTGTTATCCGTCTTTTTTGAGCGGCGGCCATGTTGAATTTACGTCAATGTTGCTACGTTCATAGTGCTCTACTGATCAAGGCCTTTCATTTGATACCCATATTGCTGGGCTTAAAAACGAACTTTTGTCAGTTTTTTTTGAGCAGCGGCCATATTGAATTTTGTGCTATTTTCCTAGGTTCATAGTGCTCCACTCTTCAAGGCCTTTCATTTGATACCTATATTGCTAGGTTTGGAAACGAACTTTTATCCACCTTTTTTGAGCGGTGGCCATGTCGAATTTACGTCAATATTCCTAGGTCCATAGTGCTCTACTCTTGAAGACCTTTCATTTGATACCTATATTGCTAGATTCGAAAACGAACTTTTATCCACCTTTATTGAGCGGCGGCCATGTTGAATTTATTTATGTGTTGCTAGGTTCATAGTGCTCTACTCATCAAGGCCTTTCAGTTGATACCCATATTGCTAGGTTTGGAAACGAACTATTATTCTTCTTTTTAGAGCGGCGGCTATGTTGAATTTATGTCAATGTTGCTAGGTTCATAGCGCTCTACTCATCAGGGCCTTTCATTTGATACCCATATTGCTGGGTTTGAAAACGAACTTTTTTTTTTTTGAGCGGCGGCCATGTTGAATTTAGGTCGATTTTCCTAGGTACCTAATGCTCTATTCTTCAAGGCCTTTCATTTGATACCCATATTGCTAGGCTTGGAAACTAACTTTTATCCACCTTTTTTGAGCGGCGGCCATGTTAAATTTATGTCAATGTTGCTAGGTTCATAGTGCTCTACTCTTCAAGGCCTTTTATTTGATACCCATATTGCTAGGTTTGGAAACTAACTTCATTCCACCTTTTTTGAGCGGCGGCCATGTTGAATTTATGTCAATGTTGCTAGGTTCATAGTGCTCTACTCATCAATGCCTTTCATTTGATACCCATATTGCTGGGTTTGGAAACGAACTTTTATCCGTTTTATTTGAGCGGCGGCCATGTTGAATTTAGGGCGATTTTCCTATGTTCATAGTGCTCTACTCATCAAGGCCTTTCATTTGATATGCATATCGCTGGGTTTGGAAACGAACTTTATCAGCGTGGCTAGGTTCAATGTGTTCTACTCTTTAGGTTCTTCGTTCGATATCCATGTTCCTTGGGTGGATCCAAAAAAATTTGATCTGTCATTTTAGACATTAGGATCAAGACTCCCGTCCCGTCCCTCTACGCGTAACCCAGAACATTGCAGTCAGATATTTTGTTTAATTATCAATATTATTCTATTACTTTTAATAGTTTTAAATGGATGAAAGAGTTTGATTCCTTAGTCCTAATGTAAAAACATATAAAACCTTTCAAAATACCTTGAAAAGAGTATCTTCATTTTTCAACATTTCAAATATTTCAAAAATTGTACCGATTTTGTGAAAATTAGTCAAGAATTAAACCAATCTACAGATTTTATGGTCACTCGATAAGTATTATAATAAAAAATGCTTTATACATTGGTTGTATGGCTTGATCTTTTTGCCTTACCACCACGGTACGACATAAATAAAAGACAATTTGGTTGGCGAAATCCAGTTAGGCACAGCCATTAACAGAAAATATTAAATTTTATTTGTACTATGTGAAACACTTCATTCCTGCCTTTCAATTTTCGAAATCCAATTACTTAGGATCAGGCTGTATGGCGTAGTTCCATTGCCTTTCCTTCGTGGAAGACAATACCTTCTCTCTGTACTATGTGACAGACTTGTCAAAATAATTTCACGTGCGCCATGTTGTTTTTCTACCTAAAGCCAATTCGAAAATTTTATATGGTATTTTTTCACTAAAAATAAAAAGTGAATTTAAACAAACGAAATTATGCCTAAATGTTCTTCCGGAAAATTCTAAGCATTGTGGTGTAAGCCATATCAAATTCTGTCCAGTAGTTTCGGAGATCTTTCCGGACAAACAGACAAACAAACAAACAAACAAACAAACAAACAAACAAACAAACCAACAAACAAACAATTTTTTTAAAAACTATTCTATCGTGTTCTGCTAATGATTTTAAGGCGACCTGTGTATTTTTTTTCTTAATATTTCGCAATTACAGATTTTTGTACCCCTACGATTTTATTATATATAGAGATGACGGCGATGACTTAAGTCACAGCTAGCGTGAGCGCGCTCACAAATGATCCGAGATGCGAAATATCAATTCGGACTGCATTGTCTATTAGACATGACCTCAGAACAATTGCTTTAGTTAGGTATTCTTCTGAGGACTTGACCATGGATTATTATTTTGTTTGATTGATAAGTCCATGGACATGACATCGTTCTCGCTCGTTCCGTCCGAACCACAGACATAGAGATTGAACCAAACTTCGCGGTTTTGCTTTGTTTGTGCATTGCTTTGTGTACTTAAGTGTTTGCTGTTGATTGTTCGTGCTTTCGAGTAACCCTGGACTGCTACTGGACAACCGAAATCTCATTTCATGACTGCTGACTACTGCTAGCCAAATGATTTCGATTCTCGACGACCGACGTTATTTACAGTTTTAAGAAATAACCTCTTAAAGTTTATGCGGCTATAACTTTTCATCCAGACTTCGTAGAGTATTCATTCTACTATTATTATACTAAGGTATTAAATTTCTATAGTTTGGCATATTGTTCATGCATGTTCACAAAAAGATATATTAACAAAAATTTGTTAGGGAGTTTGCCATTGCTCTTACAAAACCATAATATGTATATGTAACTAATAACTTATAGAAATACGTTTTATGGTAGAATTTTTAAGTTATGCATGTTTAATAATGATATAAGAATGTAACTATGAGGTGTTATGAGGCTTGGGGAGATACCCATTTCTGCCTCAAAACAGCAGTGCTTGCATTGTTGTGTTCTGGTTTGAAGGGTAACATATTATGGCAGTGAAATTACTGGGTATCGTCACTTTACATGTGATGTCACAAGTTGGCAACGTACACTGTGGTTCTTGTGGGGTTGCAGTTTTGCCGCGAATCTCACAGTAGCCACATGAATTATAGGTGACTGTTACCACTTACTATCAGGTGGGCAGTTTGATTGTTTGCCAATTTAGTTGCAAAAGCCTTACTAAGACATAACCAATCTGAATCTACTGTACGGATAAATAATTTGACTTTGACACATACATCCGAATCTATTAGAAGATACAAAGTAAACCTAATAGCCACTGCAAACCTACAAATCTAATATGGTCAACCACTCATCCCTTGAACGTATAGCACTCTCATAGAATGCCAACAGATACAAAAGCTATGGAGTGTGATACTCGTATCTTTCACACGTTTACCCCCGTCACACTTGACTCTCGTAAATCAAACAAACCCAATTTTCGTTAAACACATTGTGCAGTAAATATTACTGTTTCGACATTCAATATTGTGGCTTTGCCGCGGCAAGGTAACGAATGCAAGGTTGAGGTATTTGGAGCGCTGGAGATACATTGCCGGCAATTCTGCGCCGGGTTTCGAATCGATACTATCAGTGGCTGCTTCTGGGGCCATTCTCTGGAAATTATGGGGCTTCTGATGCAAATTCGATTGGTTCTGTTGAATACAAACGTGGTTTATGGCTTTATTGGACCGATCGGAATAAAAATGACAACAATAATAATATTCCTCATTGCACACAAAGCAACTGCTTGAGTAGTAGGGAACACAGTAATACACGGGAAGGTGCAACTGGCGTCGCTATTATTAGTAAGCAATCTCTTACGGGCAACCTTTGAAAGATTGCGTGTGCATTCCCGCTTAGCTTGGAGACGCATTAATTATGGTGTTTTACAACAATTATAGTTATTCTAATTAATAATTATTATGTTATAAAGATAATTTCAATTGTCTATCATGCAACGCTGCCAAGCAGCAAAGGCCGTTCTAAAGGCCCCTGTAAACGATTAAACATGTTTGTCAAATTTTCGTGTTTGACAAACTTGTAGGGCTGCGTTTGACGCGTTTGACAAACAACTACGTTTTCAATGTGTTTGAAAAGTATCTGGATTGACGTCGTGTTTGATGAAAACATGAAGTTTGTCAAGCAAGTTTGACAAACACGTTTGATCGTTTACAGAGCTCTTAACTGAATTATAGAAATGTACTATGTCATTCATTCTTTTGGTGCTAATGTTGGGATCATATATATTTATTATATTTGTGCATCTTTAGCATAGAATTTAGTAAGGATACTTTTCTAGTGGGAAAGATACTTGCATATTAATTTGTTCTTCGTTTTTCGAATTTCATATATATATTTGTCGACGTTCCTACGGTGAAGAAAAACATCGTGAAGCAACCTGCATACATCTGCGAAGAAATTCGAAGATACACCTTGAAGTCGATCAATCCGCACTGGGTCAGTGTGGTTGACCAAGGCATAATCACCCTAACTTAGGGTAGGCCTGAAACCCTCGGAGGGGACGTGTATGAGCTGTGATGATGATGATATATATATTTTTTCAGTAGGTAAAGCTAAAATGTTCAAGATCCATAATTCTAAAGTAGATCCCTTTCCAACTTTTCTATTTCTAGTTTACCTAGTTATCAGTAATTTATATGTTGTTTAATCTATTTTCAGCTTTGGCGAGAAAGTTTTTGATCCGAGGCGAAAATAAGCTAGATCCGTTTCATCCCTAGAATAACTTCACACATTTTAAATTTAGCCCGACGCTCTCGGAGACCCGAGTCATTTCTCATTTTTATTCTGCAAAATAGGCGCCTCCGGCGGGCTGACTCAACTAGCGCCTTCCTCGCTTCCTTTCTGGGACGTGAGCCTCATAGAAATACGAAACATGCCGTGTTAAAAGCTACGGCTACGTACGTAACCCTTGCGTTTTTGAAATAGAGGATAAGAAGGTTGTGTACCGCGTCGCTTCTAAAATAGAAGTGCGGGGAGGGACTTAAACAACAAATTAAAGTATGCCATGAGAGGACAGGCTAGTTTAAGAAATCTAATTTTGTTGCTTATTGCATTGACATATAGTTGATAATGGAATAGAATAATTTATTGAGACACACACACAAATACTATACTTAAATAAAAAATTAAATAAAAAAGGAAAACATAAAAAAATACAAGTGATGGTTGAATTGCTTATGTGGTGTTTAATAGGCTCCCAATTCCTAGCTCGACATAATGCTACAGCTAGCTGCAGCGTCGATTTTCAGCTAAGTAGTGCCTAAAGTGGTTTCCGCAGCCTAAACGACGCACCTACTTAGTACTAAATGATACAGCAAAGAAAACGCAAATTTATATATCTCCTATAATGGACAACTTAAGGCCTTACTAATAACCATTGTATAAGCCTGATTTAGTTACACACTATTTTGTCACGTTCACTCGAATGACATTTCAAATTCGAACAAAAGATTCTAAACACTGCTTAACTATACAAGGCTTATACGAGTACAATGGTTACTAGTATGGCCCTTAATATCTAAGACCATTTCGATAGCATGCGCTACAGCTCCAAAAGGCTTGACGGATTTTATCAAAGGACGTGTCGTTAGATTCGTGAAGACCGTTGGAGTGACAAAGGCTATATCATTTTCATGAGAAATCAAAAATGCAATAATACCAACCATAGACTATAAAAAAGAGACTAAATAAGGTGCGTTCCACTAAGCGTTTGCAATGATCGTATTCTACGTATTTAAATAGGACTTTGGTCGTTCTGAACGCTTAGTAGAATGCACCTTCAGTATGTTTTCGATGACCGAAATATATTTAATCAAATAGCTGCGTGATTTCAATTTGATATTGCATTTATTCGCATACTATACATGTGTAATTCTATATTTTATATTGGTTAATTAATAGTATGTGTAGATGCAGATGCACCTCTCTGAAAACTTCTACCGGGTGTAACTGAACACCCCAATAACATTTAAGGGGTATATAAGTTAGATACTAAATGGACCTTCGGTGCTTGTCTGAGACCTGGTACCCCAATGCTTTCAGAGTTATTTGGTTTTAAACTGAAAGAAAAAACTTTCAAGTGACAAACATAATCAGCTCTTAATACAAAAGAAATTTAAACACAAAATGATACGTGACAGACGTGAGCGTAGTATTCCTCGTACGCTTACGTAGGGCTGTCGGCACTTAATACCAAAAAATAATTTATTTAGTTGGTATGACGTGAGCGTAGTATTCCTCGTATGCTAACGTAGGGCTGTAAATAATTTATTTAGTTTGTATGGGAAAAAAGGTATGTTTTGCCCTAATATTTTTCCTACAGAATCTCTACTTCTGATGGATACATACCCTTAAATGTTATTGGGGTGTTCAGTTACACCCTGTGTATGATGATGGTGGTGGTGAAGCTTTCATATTATCATCAAAAATTGTGTCATGTAATAAATTAGAGTTTCTTTACCCCCTTTTTTAGCATTAAAATAAAAGCTTGTTCTTAAAAATGTTTTTTACTATTAATTTATTTTATATTTTATTCATTTTGTTATGGCAGCCATCTTGTATTTTTTTCATTGTTAACTAAATTTTCCAAGTCAAGCCCGTTAATTTGATACCCATATTGTGCGGGGTGGCACAGAAAAATCGTGCGACGAAGGTCATCTTGAATTTGCTTCTTTTATAATAATATATGAGGTTCTACAAGTCAAGCCCTTTCATTTGATACCCATATTGGGGAGGGTTTTACAACAATTAAATCCGCGACTTTGTAACACCTGTTTAATACACCTGTTCCATCCAAATGAAATAAGAAGACCTTAAGTAGGTATACGTCAATTCTAACATAACCATACGCAAGCCGTCATATTCGACGTGATAAGTCTCTTTCGGGCGCTCAGTCTACTGAACGAACGTGAACATCAACGTTTAATGTATTCAGTTTTAATATTTATTGCCAGCCGCATCCCAGCTCGTCGAAATTTCAACGCTTCCTCAATGCGGCTTAATAATATTTACCCGTTAACCAAGTGGCGGGGTGTGACATACCCGGGGCTTTAAAAATTACTGGCATTTTCGAGGTGATGGAACGCAAGAAGTGAGGGATGAGGCCTTTAAAAAAAAATGTTATAGAGCTCCTCTATTCTGCAATGACACGCCTCACTATTTAATTAGTTGATTTAGTTGTGTGCGCACCAAGTATTAATACGTCTTAATAAAAGTAAGTAATAAGTATATATCACTTCATAACATGTGTGACAGTGTTTGACTATTACGTGAAGTATGTTTAATTAAGCTGACTAATTACAAGTACTATGGAAGTTTTTGATATAACGGTACACCTATAGGAATAATAAAGGTTTAACCGACTTCCGAAAATGATGAGGTTTTCCATTCGAAGCGTATGTTTTTTTTTTGTGTGTGTGTGTTACCTCATAACTCCCGTCATTTATCAACCGATTTTCAAAATTCTTTTTGTATTCGAAAGAGTAGACTCTTGAAGTGATCGTACCTCGTACTCGTATTTCCACCAAGTCAGGATCTGGTGATCTAATCCCAAGAAAATCGAGGGAATTTCATAGGCACATCCAGCGTCATTCGTGTGTTTTTCTGAAGCTGTTTAGGTATCAACTAGTAGTCATCATTACGAGGATTCGTCCACTATGCTGATGATGCCACTATGCTAATAGAGCTTTAACTTTTAGTTGAGTAGTTTATCAAATATAATAGGCATGTTGACCTTTAGTTGTATTCTTTCAAATTGCTTAGGTGATCTGGTATTAAATTTAGTAAAAACCAACTTCAAAACACTTAACATTTAAAAATAAAATAAGAATAAACAACTCCCCTCACATTCCACCCAACTTTTTTGGTCGGTCCTTTACTTTACAGGCTATTCGTCGTTGGAATAGCCTGCCTTCCGCTATAAGGCGCAAACAATCTCTTTCAACTTTTAATGTAAGCGTAAAGCAAACCCCCCCCCCCCCACCGGTCATTGATGTCTTTGTCTTTAAAACATTGTTTTTTTTCTATTTTATTATTATCTATTATCATTTTCAGGTACTTAATTTTTTAAGCTATTGCATAGCTTTTATCGCGGGCTTTGAGCGTGGCGACCGAATCAAGAAATTCCGTTACGAAAAAAACCTAACACCTCCCACTCCGACCAGCAGGCCTATTCGCTAACTACGGTTGGTAACTAGAACTGTCATTTTTGAAAGACATTTTCTATCCATTACTAGTTAAGTGATAAGATCATTTAACTAGTAATGGATAGAAATGTCTTACGGCAGCGTTCATGATAGCAGTAATGGATAATAAGTTCCTTTCAAAAATGACAGTACTAGTTAGCAACCGAAGTTAGAGAATAGGCCTGCGGCACAGCGGTGCGGTGTTGAAAATTAAGTAATCTGTGGCCTAACGTCGTTTCAGTTCGGCAGACTTCGGCTCGGTGTTTTGACGCGGTATTTTCCAGATATTTAGAGGATATCAAGTCTCAAACTTATGTTTCTTATTTAATACCATAAACCTATAGTTTCAATGATAAAAATTCCTGAATAACCTACGTGTATTGTAAGATAATAAAAATATTTTAAACAATATTAACTTCTCATTTATTCAATAAAAGAAAAAAAATGTTTTCTTATCGGTCACCACGCTCAAAAAGTGTAACTTGAATTAATATCAAAGAAAATACTTGAATTAATATCAAAGAAAAAAAAATACTGCATAAATAAATAATTGCATAAGTTGATAAAAAATGCTATGCAATAGCTTTACTGCGGCAGTCCCCGAGTGCCACTTTAATTTTTTAGTTCTCGTTATTATATTGTTGTTATTATTTTGATTATTATTATATTAACCTAAAAACGTATGTTTTTTCCAACCTAAAGATTGCCTGGCAGAGATCGCCTACGGCGATAAGGCCGCCTATTCTGCTGTTCGTGTATGCATTGTGTTGTAGCCTGTGCCCCTCGGTGGGGACGAATACGAGCAGTGATGATGATGATGATGATGATGACACGAACACGGAGGACGTGAAAATAATGGCGGCATACGCGCTACATCTATTGAGTTTATACAATTTTTTAGATATCCCAATTCCATTCGTTGATATACGGTTCCATGCATCGTTTATCTTTTCTTTATTTCTAACCGACTTCAAAAAATATATTTTACAGAAAATAAAAACCGACTTCAAAAACACTGATTATTTTTTGTAATTATGATTGTGATGTTTTGGATTCCAAATGGTTCCTCTTCTCTTTGATAAAGTTCTTGGAATTCTAAACTTCGCACCACTTCACTCTTCACTTTTCATATGTGTTTGTTATTCGCCTCGCCATTCGCCTCGCGATTCGCACGAATGTGTAAATGCGGTATAGAAGTGAACCATTTATTTTCCGGCGTGTTGGTTGCAAAATATTGTTTTTCTAGTTAAATAATTTTTAATGGGTTTAATTATTTATAAGCCACCCGGAATAAATTATCTGAGCGTCAGTGGCGCTGTGGACTCGGCACTTGCATTCCAATCGGGAGGACCGGGGTTCGAGAACGCCATGTACCAATTTATGTATCAGTTTTTCGTTTTCAAATTACATAATATGTCTGACGCTCCTACGGTGAAGGAAAACATCGTGAGGCAACCTGCACACATCTGCGAAGAAACTCAAAGGTGTATGTGAAGTCGACCAATCCGCAATGGGCCAGTATGCTTGACTAAGGCCTAACTTAGGGTAGGCTCGCGCCCCAATTTGATATTTGAAGTAAAAATCGTGACATATGTTAATATCTTTATAACTAAAGTGCACACAAGAAGTAAAGAAACGACTAGCGACGAATTTACGGAATTTACGGTCAATCCTATTACAAAACAACAATATGTAAAACTAAGCTGCGCCTATGTAAGCAAACAGTGCCCTAAGTCAACATAGTGTACAGTAGATATAGTGAGGGGCAAAAAGCGAACCGATGGTTCGGGCACGCCTCACCCATCGCCCTAATGACGGACCCACACTTTGGGAAACGCTGGCTATAAGAGGGGGCTCATCAGGAAAATGAGACGCAACGGTCTCTGTAATAGTTAGGACCTTACGTAGGTATGTCATTTTTTCTCGTGACGATTTCGAGTTTGGAACTACGTTTCGTTCGTTTACTAAAACTCAAGACTGTTATTTCCTTGTTTTTTGGTTGGAGATTTCTCCGCTTCCTGTGGAAATTTTGAATTATCCATTCTTTTTTAAATATATTCATTTAAAACTCCACAGAGTATATATCATCATCACAGCTCATATACGTCCCCACCGAGGGGCACGAGCCTACACTGACCAGTTATGGTAGGACGATTTGGCCTTAGTCAAACCACGCTGGCCCAGTGTGGATTGGTTGACTGCACATACACCTTTGAATTACTTCGCAGGTGTAGGCGGGTTTCCTCCCGATGTGTTCCTTCACCGTAGGAGTGTCAGATAAATGTGCATAATTATGAAACTCGTGAAACGAAAAACACATTGGTACAGGATTGATCGCGGGCCTCCCGATTCAACTCGGTGTGCCCCGAGTGGAATCGGGAGGCCCGCTATTAATCCAGTGCAGTCCAGTGCCGAGGTCACAGCAGCGCCACCAGAGTGCCAGGCCTACCCAATAAAATCCCCGGTGTTCTCACTGCCCTTATGAGCGCGCATGGTCTACACTGAGACACCACTACTCACACGCCCGGCCAAGCCCAACCAACTGGTCGGGCTATCGCCAAGGGGGGATTGCCCGAGAACACCAGGGCAATCGTCAGACGGAGGGCCTTACCCAACCGTGCACGCAGGTGACCTTATCATCACCTTAGTTCAGGTGAGATGAATGCTTTCCTGACGTGTATAAAAAACATTTACTGGTAATACTTTATGATTATCACGCGGAAGCAATCAACTGGTCACATATATAATGTCAGTGTGATAGATTTGCGAAAGAAATAAGCTCGGTATATGTCCAAGCTCAAACTATCTCGAGTTGGGAATTTGCTGGCTCGTTATTTTCTAGTGCCCTCTCCGCTTGAGTAGAATTTATCGTTAACTGTAGCCATTGGAAAAGTTGGCTTTCCCGCGGATATACTCGGAGAAATTTTGCAGATCAAATTTTCTATGAGAGCGTGTAATAATTCTTTTTGACGTTAAAATAAAATATGGGCTTTTATTCTATATTAGTAAATTAAGTTAAAATTGATGCAAACGTTATAATACTGAATTATTTTTATGTAAAACTGTAATATTTAAAGCGACCTTATTTTTTATTTGTTTTGGTATATCTTTATTTCCTCGCAGAAAACTTATGTTAATAGGTCAATAAAAACCCGACTAGAAAAAGTAACTCCTTAAAAATATGAAACAAGAAAATAACATTGATTTTTTCCGTGGTTGTACATTTGCCACTTTGCCCTAAAGTTTATTATAGCTCTTATAAATTTATTTAATATTGTTTAATTTTGTGATGGCGGCCATCATGAATTCCAGTTTTTATTTCATGGTGTACTGTATTTTACAAGCCCCACAATATGGGTATCTTATGAAAGGGCTTGAACTGTCATTTGATACCCACATTGTGGGGGTTATACAAAAAATGTAATCCACCATTTTGTGATGCCGGCCATCTTGGATTTGATTGTATTTCATAATACTACATTTGATACCCATATTGTATAAAATGTATGTAATCTGTTGTTTTGCGGCGAATTGCCGCAGGAAGACTGTACTAGGGTCAACTGCTTGGCTACCTCGGTCTTACCTATTCTGCCGCAAAGTCGCAGTGATTGCATTGCTGTGTTCTAGTTGGGAGGGTAAAATATGGCAGTGAAATTACAGGGTATCGCAACGTTATATTATGTCACAAGTTGGCAACATACACTGTTGTTCTCGTGGGGGTTGCAGATTTGCTTCGAATCTCACAAGAACCACATGTGCTATGGGTGACTGTTACCACTTACTGTCAGAAAGGCAGTTTACTTGTTTGCCAACTTAGTTATATAAAAAAATCGCAGGCCTCTCTCTCAAATGTCTCTGGCAATTGTACTTTAATATGACCTACATTTGCTTTGAAAAAATACAAATTGTATTAAAATAAGAAGAACAAATTATGATAGTCCAATGTCAGGGCCCTTTTAAGTGGTACATTAATTAGATTTTTTTTGGTCATTCTTAAAATTGTAGCCTTCTTCTGGAGCAGCTGTCAATATTTATAAGTCTTTGGTGAGTGACTGACTGAGGTATCAACGTAGAACCCAAACTACTGGAGGTAGAGGCATGGAACGCGGTACAGGGGTTCATTGACATATGTGGGCGTTTGCTAAGGAAGAATTTTTCGAAATTCCCACTGAGAAATCTCCATTCAAAAATAAGGAGCCTACAGTGTGCAGCTTTCAAGTGGAACGTAGTTTACGGACACAGCTACTCTTATATATTCTGGAGAGGGGCATCCTTGTCACTTTGGCCTACGACCTATTTTCAGACCTACCAAATAGGTAGGTATACACAAAAAATTTCATAAAAATCGGTCAAGCCGTTTCGGAGGAGTTCAATAACAAACACTGTGACACGAGAGCACAATGTTTCTTATGTTTCTTGTATACCATTGTAAAGGACCCTGTAAACGATCAAACATGTTTGTCAAATTTACGTTTTGACAAACTTGTTTGTTCGTGTGGGGCTGTGTTTGATGCGTTTGACAAACAAACTACGTGTTTGATGTGTTTGAAAAGTATCTAGATTGACGTCTTTTTTAATGAAAACGTGAAGTTTGTCAAGCAAGTTTGACAAACATGTTTGATCGTTTACAGGGCTCTTTAGACAGTTCAAATGAGGTTTTTTTTCGGACTGAAAGTTTTATTGATATTTTACTTATTTTTTCCAATCGAACTTGAGCACTCCTTTTAAACATGGTTGCAGTCTCTCCAATAACTTGTTATCTAGTCTCTGTAAAATACGAAGTTTAGTTCCTTGCTTCCCTTCACAATACGCATTCGCGGCACGTTACGGGGTGAAACAGTAAATTGTACATTTGACAGATAAAAAGCCAGCTATCAGCCCTATTTACCGGCAACCGCTGCTGCAAGGGAGCCAACAAAACAAAGAAAATCAACAAATCGGACGTGATTCAAATAATAAATTATAAGAATCACTCGATACTTTCTTTAATTGCAGACTCCTACGTCGAAGTCACCGAAGTTCTGTAAAGGAACTACATCAGAAATAGAAAAAAAATCTCCAGAATAAAATCTTGACTGTCACTCAAAACGCTTTGGAAACGAGGTGGTCATAAAGATACTTTTGGCTTTTTAACACATAGTTAAGAAGATTTCCTTGCTTCAAAATAAGGCGATAAACATCGCTGAGAAGAGTCATATTTAATTACTAGCTTTTGCCCGCGGTTTCGCTTGCGTCAAATTCGGGGTAAGGCAACCACCTTCCAGCAGCACCTTAAACTGTACTAATTAAACTTGCAGAATTTTTCCTGATAACTACTCCTCTCGTCTCGCCGCGCCGCCCGCGCTCGCCTAGGTACCCGATTGACGACGATCGAGATGGCATACCTAAAATGAAAAAATATATAGAACCCTTATATGGGTGATGATATTTCACGTCGGCCACGGTAGATTTTAAAATTGTTGCTGTTTTCGTAATCAGCGACTCGATAAACCACAAAAAGAATACCCATGTTGATTTTCAGACTTTCTCATCCCATTTCCCTTTTTTAGGGGTTGCATTCTGTAAAAACTTAAAACACGTGTTTACAAATTTATTGATAACAGTACTCCTGTGAAATTTCGAATAAAATAGTCTGATTTTGTTTCCTCATACAACTGTGGACCTCCGTTTCAAATCCTTAGAGGGTGATTTTTGAAAAATCCATTCTTAGTGCTCATAGCCCTTAGACCTCTTATGAAACCTACTTCTTAAATTTTGCATCTTTAGACCCAAAGGTTTAGGCTGTACGTTGATATGTGAGTCAGTTTCTTCTTTTCCATATTAAGAAGAAGACAGAAAACGATGATGGTAGTTCACGACCGCCAGGTTGGATTTAGAAATCGTTATTGTTTTTGTAAACAACGACCCGATAAACCATACAAAGGATACCCATGTTCATTTTCAGAATTCAACACCCCATATCCCCCATTTAAAAGGGTGAATTCTGAAAAAACCTAAAACAAGTGTTGACTCATTTATCGATAGGAGTACTCCTGTGAAGCTTCGAATAAAATAGTCCAACTAATCTTGTTCCCCCATACAAAATTTGGAGCCCCATTTCAACCCCTTAGGGCGTGAATTTTTGAAAATCCTTCCTTAGTACATCTCATAAGGAACCTACGTGCCAAATTTTAAATCTTTAGACCCGGTGGTTTAGGCTGTGCGTTGATATGTCAGTCAGTCGATTTCTTCTTTTATATATACAGATATAGATAGAAGATAATAAGTAATTGTAGCCGAGACCTATAAATATTTAATAAATCATTTTTCATTCCGAGCCCTATTATGTAGAGAAATTTAGAGATTTTATAAATATCTCCAAAGTATGCCTCGGAGCTTAAAAAATAACGAAATTTTGGATCCCTGTGATACCCAAGAGATAAGTCGGAGGAATCTAATGTACTTATGAAAAACGGTGAAGTGTGAGTTTGATAAAAAAATATATTTTTTTCCTTCTGGCACTGGCTGCATTGCATTTTTAACCGACTTCAGAAAGGAGGGGGCTGTCAATTCAGTTATGTTCTGTGGAACTTCGTTGATTGAGAGCCGATTTCTGTGATATCGCGGGGATGGCCCCATTTAGATAGTGGCGGTCCGGTGCTTTTTGAAAGAATCGACTGGAACAGAAGTAAGGGTGTTTGCCTTGGTTTTTTGGTGTGTCGTTTATATAGATAGTCTAATTTTGTACAAATTTTAGACCTCCGTTTCAACCCCGTACAGTGTGGTTTTTGAAAAATCCATTATTTTTGCACTTGCATAAATCTCCAGCCTAAATCCAAAATTTGGAAATCCTAACTTCAAAACTGACGGACTTTCATACAAACTTTCATCCCCATTTTACCCCCTCAGGGGTGGAATTTCCAAAAATTCTTTCTTAGTGCACCCCTACACCTCACGAGGAACCTACGTGCCAAATTTGGAATCTCTAGACCCAGTGGTTTGAGCTGTGCGTTGATATTATCAATTTTCACACTTTGACACCCCATATGAAATTTGGAAAATCCTGAAACAGGTATAAACTTATTTATCGATTGAAGTACTCATGTGAAGTTTCGATTAAAATAGAGCAAGTAATCTGGTTTCCCCATACAAACTTTGGAGCCCTTTTTCAACCCTTTAGAGGGTAAATTTTAAAAAATCCTTTCTTAATGCACCCCTTCACCTAATAAGGAACCTACGTGCCAAATTTGGAATCTCTAGGCCCAGTGGTTTGGGATGTGCGTTGATATGTCAGTCAGTTTCTTCTTTTATATATATATATTAGATTATGATAATAATGCAGTACGTAAGATTAATTAATCAAAATTATCCTAGATCAAAGTTCAAAAGAACGCCAACTTCATCCAGTGACAGCTATTCGTGCTCGAGTTATATCATAACATCATCATCACCACAGCTCATATACGTCCCCACCAAGGGGCTCGAGCCTACCCTATGTTAGGGTGATTAGGCCTTAGTCAACCACGCTGGCCCAGTGCGGATTGGTCGACTTCACATACATCATTGAATTTCTTCGCAGATGTATGCAGGTTGCCTCACGATGTTTTCCTTCACCGTAGGAGCGTCAGACAAATGTACATATAAATTTCGAAACGAAAAACACATTGGTAAATGGCGGTCTCGAACCCGGACCTCCCGATTGGAAGGCAAGTGCCGAGTCCACAGCGCCACCGACGCTCGAGTTATATACCTACTCGTATAGCTTCTCACAAAATATTAATAAATCCTGCCTAATGAAAGATTATTTTAGAGTGTTTAATCAAAATAGCTCGCCCCTTCAGTAATCCTCGCTTGAGAAATAATATTTATTTATTTATTAGATAAGGCTTACCAACTAAATACATACTGGCAAGTTACGTAAACAGTATTTTAATCAAGGTATCTTATATGCATTTAAATTATGGGTATAATTTAAATGCATATAAGATAAAATATAAGAGAAAAATAAAATTCAGAAAAGAAATAAAAATTAAAAATGATTGACACAACACTGCGCGGCGCGAGTAGGTATTTTCTAAAATGCTATCTGTTTCACATCGCTCGGCCTCCGGTCTGGCGTTTACACCACAAATACAACATGCGCAAATTTTCACGCACACTACGACACAGCAGCGCGCGACTCGGCCACGATACTCGGCGGCTGCGGCCGGCGCGAGAGCTCGAAATTATTATTCTATCGTTCGTAATGTTTTGCGTTGCTTATATTTCTGACTCCCTTTCCGCTCGCAACTTCGCCATCGTTACTTTCATTTTTCGTGTGGGAATTTTATGTTTTCACACAGAAAAATAATTTTATAGCCTATATTACTCAGTGATAATGTAGCATTCTATTAGCCAAAGAATTTTTAAAATCAGTCTGGTAGTGTTTGAGTTTATTTATTACAAACAAAAATACAAACGTACTTAATCTTCTTTCTTCATAATATTTTAGTAGATGAGGTTCGGAATACAGAATTTATTTACATTTCGTAAATTATTTCTGTATTGAAATTTATTGTGAAGGCACTTATTTGGTATCCCTATAGGTAACTTATAGGATTGAGGGTGAGGACTTTTTGTTAGGAAAGTAGGTATGTATCCTATATTTACCTGTCTAAGGAAAATGCCATTTTTTAAGATGAGTGTTATACTGAATTAAAATAACTTGCATTTGAGACGTGAATCTTTTCTGAAAATAAAACATTAAACATATAATAATACTTTTACATACAAACTAAATGTATCCCTGATACAAAAATAAAAAGTAATAATAAATAATAATAATATTTTTTTGATTGGGCTGGGCAGCTTTTGCAGAACTTGGCTTTGCTTTTAATATGAGCATTAGCATAAAACAGAAAGCGCGGATCTTCAACTAGTGTGTCCTACCAGTGCTTACTTATGGAGCCGAGATATGGATAACAACTAAGGCCATCGTCCACAAACTTGAGGTGGCACAAAGAGCAATGGTAAGAAAATTGGTAGGAGTAACACTCCGGGACACGAAAACGAATAGTTGGTTCCGAAAACGGCGTCAGGTCTCGGACATTACACACCACGTAGCAAAGCTCAAGTGGCAATGGGCTGGACATATAGCCAGAAAGCTGGACTCGTGGTGCAGAGCTATCTTAGAGTGGAGGCCATGGAACCGTGAAAGACCCAACGGGAGACCACAGATGCGGTAGAAGGACGACATCGTCAAGATGGTGGGCACAAACTGGATTAGAGTAGCTCAAAATAGAACGGAATGGAGAAAGTTGAAGGAGGCCTATACCGCCATGGTAGAAGAAAAGGCTTAGATGATGAATAATATTTTTTAATAATTATATGATTATTTTTGTTGGTGATGTTCACCTCAATTTCTTTATTAATAAGCCAAACGTAACATCATCTGCAACTAGCTCCATCTCCATCCATCTTTGAAATTAGTCAGCAGCAAAACAAAAATAATGTGCGTCGGTGGAATCAGGGTTAACAACAGGGCTCTGTGACTGATCCCTCTATGAGTTTCCATAATTGATCCTCAAACCCAAGATTCCTCGAAAAGCCCGGAATACCAAAGGAAAAGGTGGCTAGATGACATTAAAAAAGTAGACTGGACTGACATCCACAATTAAAAAACGCAGGCGTTTTATTAAGTAAATAACTATTTATACTAATAGTTTTAGAATTTATTTTTTTCCACCTCCGTGGTCTAGTGGTTGAGGCCACCGGGTATTGATCGGGAGGTCCGGGTTCGATTCCCATTGGGGACAGAAGCTTTTCTGATCGGTTTGGTTGGTGGTAGGGCTTCTAAGCCCACCTGGCTAGCTACCACCGTCTTACCTAAGTTTGTCGCCATAATAACATGTTAATAGCATTGCTGTGTTCCGATATAAGGCCAAGAGCTTCCTTGTCGTATGAAAAAAAAACCTATTAGTAGGATTATATGTAATCAGGTGCTTTAAATTATATTGTTAAAATGAAAAAAAAACGTCAAAACCGTACGAAGGGTGCCTTCTCCAAATATATGCCTACCCTGCCTAACCTACATATATTATTTACTTTGTCGTTTGTATTTGTTATACATTCGTAGATTGCATAACGCGAGTACAAATAAAATAATATTGAAAATAACGCTAGTTGCATATAGTTTGTTACACGTTTTTTAGCTGCTCCAACTTAGTTATACGAAAAATAGTTTGTGAGCAACTTAGAATACGATAACGAACATACAATGCATAACAAATAAGTACCTATCACAAGAAACAAAAAACTAATTTATTTAGACTGTGTGTCTTTGTGGCACATATCTATTATAAAAAATAAAAACCGACTTCAAAAACACTGAAAAGTTAAAAATAATTATAAGAATAGGTACAGACAACATCACACTTTTATATTGAAGTCGGTGCCGGTAACTTTTCAGTGTTTTTGAAGTTGGTTTTTATTTTTTGGAAAATATTTTTTATTTTTAACTTTTTAGTGAATGAAGTCTTTTTAGTGAAAGAAACCCTATATAATACCCTAGTATTAAATTAGGGTTTCCCTCGATTTTCATGGGATCCCATCATCACCATACTCTATCGAATACAAAAATAATTTTGATAATCGGTCAACAATTGGCGGAGTAATCGCGTAACATATACACAAAACACGTTGGACACACGTAAATATTTAATGGTTTTTCTCGATTTTTATGGGATCCCATTATCAGATCCTAACTTTGATGACCATGGGACCAGCCTTAGAGTATCCTATCGAATACAAAAAGAATCATCAAAATCGGTTCATAAACGACGAAGGTATCCGCGAACAAACATAAAAAAAAGCATATAGGTATACGGTCGAATTGAGTAACCTCCTTTTTTCGAAGTCGGTTATCAAACAACTACATACTTACTTACAATTTATTTTCTTATTTGATTTTGGGAATTTACAGTTAGTTAACAGGCTACAGGCTGCTTACCCTTAAATAAGGTTTGTATTGAAATAAGATCCTTAAAATAAAACACTAAAATCAATAAACGTATTCGAAAAGACATTTACTTTTTGATGTAGAAGGTATTTGTGTAGACTTGAGTAATACCTTTCAGTATTGATCGATATATCGATATTACTTTCTCCTCCCTAGTCGACAATAACTACGATAACATTATGTCACATCACTAGTGGATTATGCCCCAATTATACCCCTGCCCCCGACCCGTATCGTGCGATAGAGAGAGTTGCAAGAACTGGTCGAAATTGCCTACAATTACTGTTTGAAATATTGTTTCGGGCGATAACTGTTTTACCCCCCTAAACCTTTACGAAATTAGACACTTTTGGTCTCATTCTATTCAGTATACCTTAAACGATGTTTGTACGTTTTGCTTTTTTCGTAATTCAGTAAAATTTAGTTAAAAAAATATAAAAATGCTCAAGGTAGTTTTTAAGTCTAAAATATAGATATTTAGATGCTAATAATTTATATTCTGAGCAATATTTCTTCAAAATCAAAACGTACAAACCTAGATCTTCATTATATCTACAACATTTCCAAAAATTATGAAAATTGGACTATGTTTAGTGGGAGAAAAGCGTTATCGCTTTTTGTATGAAAATTTACAGCCTCACAATCCTCTTAAGGCCTATTAAATTTTGATAATCTTGAACGCCTCGAACAATAAAATTCCATGTTCTTTGATGAAGGTATTATGTCTTCGTCCATTGCAATATTGTTTTAATATTATCACACGGTGAGGTATATTTGAACTTTTTGTTTTTAGGTTGACGATAAAGATTAAGTTTTACGAAAATAATAATCATTAAATCAATTCCCTGAAGATATATTAAAATATTATATAAATAGATAGAAAAAAACTTCGAAAAAGATATAAGAGCATTTTTACATAAGCGAAGATTTTGTAAGGAAATTTTAAGTGGAAACAGTAGGTCCACTGTTTCCAGAAAATACCATATGTCCTATACATATAAATGTATTTGTTATATCTAGTTCGTACACGTATTGTTAAGTTATATATTAATCTATATTTACTTACTTACTAATATTATAAAGCTGAAGAGTTTGTTTGTTTGTTTGTTTGGTTGGACGCGGTAATCTCAGGAACTACTGATTCAAATTGAAAAATTATTTTTGTGTTGGATAGTCCATTTATCGAGGAAGGCTATAGGCTATAATAACATCACGCTATGATTAATAAAAGCTGAGCATCAATTAAAAATGTTGCAAAAACGGGAAAAAATATATAGCGAAACGTAGTTCGCGGACACAGCTAGTTAATAATACATATAATAGCACACTCTCTGAGCTAAAGCATATTTGGAGCCATTGAACAGCGTTTCATTTTTATATATAAAGAAAGAAGAAGAAGAAGATTAACAAATCGTAGCTATGCACTTTAATTTAGCAGGACAGGCTATTAAGGTCAATGATGCCAAGTCTTGAATCAATTTTCTTTTTTACCGGCTACATTTAAAGTCTTTCGGGCTCTTAAGACTTCAATGTCCATTTGCTTGCTATAAGAACCACGCAGTTTACCTATCCTGTCTCACCGGCAAAAACAAAACAATAAAGATATTGCGAAAACTCCCTCTTTAACAAGGGGCGGGCGAATAATTATTTCTGAAGGTTTTCCTGTACCTTAATTAAAGGTTATTTTTAGTCGAGCAATAAAATAAAGATGATAAAGGAAGCCTTCCAAATTCCTCGGCTTCTCAAGTGGGTCCTCCACCTACAATAGAAGGTCTTGCGTGAACTGACGATACTGTTTAAGAAAAACATCACTCATATTTGTTATATCGTCTTTTTGTATGCTTTACATTACAATATTATAAATGCGAAAGTGTGTCTGTCTGTCTGTTACCTCTTCACTTTTAACCGCTGAACTGATTTAGATGGGTACACAAAAAGTTTGAGTCTCAGAAAAGGACATAATAGCTTTTATCGCAGAAATTATCCTATAAATGGGTGAAAAGGGGGGTGGAAGTTTGTATTGAGAATCAATAACCGCTGAACCGACTTAGATGAAATTTTGGTTTGGTTTGGTGAGATTGATGAAAAAGCAGACTGGTTAAAAAATAAGCTACCCTAATTACTAATTCCACGCGGACGGATTCGCGGGCAAAAGCTAGTTTCTTAGGGCCGCTTGCACGTTCCAGGGTTAACTTAGTTACCCCTGAGTTAACTATTAAACTAGGGTTAAATATTTATTTTTTCTTGCACTGCCAAGAGTTAACACTAAACCATGGGTTAAATTATTAACTATTAAACCCGCCGAAGTTGGAGGGTTAAATTGCTAACTCTAGGTTTAAAACGTAAAAATTGAGAGATCGTGAGGTTATACTGGGTTGTGTTGTGTGTTTTTGTAGAGATAACATTTTATTTTATTAATTTTTCTTATAATGATGGATGACTTTTTGTTTTCTGATAATGACGAAAACATTATCGACTATTAGATAATAAGTTCAGATTTAAAATAGGAGAGTTGGAGAATGGATTGACCTGCCAAGCTTTTTGTATGTGAACTATTTTTATTTACATTTTACTACTTGTAAAATTCGGGTCACGTTAGCGAGATTTCTTCTCCATTTTACAAAATAACTACGAAACCGCACAAAACTGTTGTAACAAAATACAAATAAACGAGATACTTTAAAAAAAACATGAAAAACACCGATTTTACACATAAATTACAGAACGCCATTCAACCTAGAGTAGACGCCCAAAAACACCACGTCATTCCAAATCTGACATAACGAGAGAGACATACGGAAGATACTGTCGTGTGAAAGAGAGAACAATACTTATGTCAGTCAGTACAAAATAAAATTGTTGGGTTAGTAAACCCTGGGTTATTTTCTGTTCATGCAAGATAAAGTCGGAGTTAAAAAAATGTTATATTAACTTTGAGTTAGTAAACTCGAGGTTATTTTGTTATCTCGATATTTCCGTGCAAGCGGCCCTTATAATACTACCAGATGTCTCACTAACCTTATCTTAGCTTCGGAAACTCCTAAGACGTATGCTGTCAGTTTTTGGTATTAATGAAAAGAATGTGACAGCATGCCACCTATGAGTATCCTAAGCTACAGTGCCCTGTAAACGTTCAAACTTGCTTGACAAATTTCACGTTTTCATCAAACACGACGTCAATCCAGATACTTTTCAAACACATCAAATACGTAGTTCGTTTGTCAAACACATCAAATACGTAGTTCGTTTGTCAAACACGTCAAATACAGCCCTACACGAACAAACAAGTTTGTCAAATACGTAAATTTGACAAACATTGTCCGGAATCTAGGGCACGCGCTAGATCCCCCTCCCGAAAAGTAGTCGCCAGTTAGCTCGCGTATAGATAGGTCATGGTGACGCTGCGCACGAGTGAAATGCGCCCGACTCGCGAAGTTGTTTATCGCCATACTCGTATTTGACCGCCTTTTTTTTATATATTTTTTATTTATTTACACTTTATTGCACAATAAATATGGTACAATAGGCGGACTTAATGCCTTAAGGCATTCTCTACCAGTCAACCGTGAGGGCAGGGCAGAAAAATTTGAGGCGGTGCAAGAAACATAAAAAGAGAGCTTGTAACAAACTTATTTTAACAAAAATAAACAATGATAAAGAAATGTAGTAACTACGCATACATACAAACATACACACATGCCTATGTAGGGGGCCCTGTTGTGTAGTAACATCACTGTGGTGTGAGTGTTCCCGGAAGAGTAGCAGAGTCCATGAGTGGGCTTTCATCACAGAGGGCGCCCCTTTCTCCGCTGCTGTTCAGGTGTAAGAACAATAACCACAGTGAACAGTGAGTTTGTTTATTTTTATCGCTTAGTTAAGGCGAATCGACCTGGCGAAATTAGCTCCGTGTATCACGGACGTAAGTACACCCGGAGTTCGGTTATGGTTAAGGGCGAGAGTTTTCTGCCCCCAAACGACCCGGCCGTGTGCAAACAAACATGTTTGATCGTTTACAGGGTCCTTAAGACAAGGTTGGTGAAACTGGTCATTAGTCGTCTGCGCAGGTGTTTATATCTTACCTATTTCTGCCGCCAAGCAGCGGTGATTGCATTGCTGTGTTCCGGTTTGAAGGGTGAGACAGACAGTGACATTACTGGGTTCTGTGACATGACATCTTATGTCACAAGTTGGCAACATACATTGAGGTCCTTGATTTCCCTCCGGACCCACCATACCCCTGGAACTACCCCTGGCGGTAGCGTGGGACTTAACCATACCACCATAGAGATGTGACCTAATACGTGAACATAAAATTCCTCGCACAAGTTCATGTGGTTTTTCGAATTTAAAACAAGATTAGAAAACAGCACTCTACAATGTTAATACATGATTTAGAAAGAGAAGCGCTGCATACAAAAAATGTAAATCAAATGGACACGAATTCTGTATAGAAAATGCTAACTGGGCGACCCTCGAAACGTCCCCTCAAAATGGAATAACAACGAAACTTTAAGGGAGTCATTTCATTACAAAATCCCTTCCCTAACAAAACACGTAGGTATTCCCCTATACTATTGGCAGCATCATTTAGCCTGATAACGTGCTTTTTACATACATACCCCTTTTGGAAATAGATTGAAATAAATATTGATGTCGGGCTATTTGATAAAAAGGAACCGGAGATATTCGGATATTACGTGCTAAAGGTAGGGTTGTAGTGCGGGCGGTTGGTAGAGCGACTAAGCGATTTCTTATTGATATTATGTATGAGTGGACAGTCTACCTGATGGTTAGCGGTGAGCACCACTCAAGCTTCACTTGGATTTCTTGCTCAAGCACAGGTTATTATTCAGTCACGCTATAACTAAGTTGTTGATGTTTTTTAAGCCCACGAATATACCCATTCTATGGTGGGTCAAAAAGTTCGCGGAATGGAGGGTAAAAAGCAAGAAATAAAATACAAAATTATTTTTCCTTCTCAATGTATTCCCCCTTAACTCTAATACATTTATTAGACCTATCAAGTAATTTATTAATACCTTCGAAAAAATGATTTCTCTTTGTCGTCAAAATAGGCCGAAATTGCGCTCTTCACTTCTTCATCGCTGGAAAATTTCTTCCTTCGAAGCTCTTTTTTAATTTTTGGGAACAAATAATAATCACTTGGAGCTAAATCTGGGCTATAGGGAGGATGTTCCAAGATTTCGAAGCCCACTCTTTGAACAGCAGCCATCGCAACTTGCGCCTTGTGCACGGGTGCATTGTCGTGCAAAAGGAGCACACTTTTAGTCAATTTTCCCCGTTTTTTTCTCTCTCAGCATCTCGCAGACGTTTTAATAGTGCAGCGTAGTACTCTCCTGTGATAGAGACACCCTTTTCTTTATAATCAATAAGGAGGATTCCCTCTGAATCCCAGAAAACAGTATATAGCCATGAGTTTTCCAGCCGACGGAGACACTTTGAATTTCTTCGGAGGTGGTGTGCCCTTTTTGTGCCACTGCATGGAGTCTTGTTTGGATTCAGGCTCATAATGATGAACCCAAGTTTCATCTCCAGTCACAATTCGGTTCAAAACTTCATCCTTTTGTTCACCACAGAGCGCTAAAAACTCGCGACAACACTCAACTCGCCGCTGCTTCTGGTGTGGCGTGAGCATTCTCGGCACCCATCTCGCACACACCTTTGACATGCCAAGATAGTCGTGTATTTCTCGAATTTCTTTATATTTGTCTGACGCTCCCCTACGGCAAAGGAAAACATCGTGAAGAAACCTGCATATATCTGCGAAGAAATTTAAAGGTGTATATGAAGTCGACCAATCCGCACTCGGCCAGCGTGGTTGACTAAGGCCTAAACACCCTAACTTAGGGTAGGTTCTAGCCCCTCAGTGGGGACCGTATGAGCTGTTATGATAATGATGATGATGAATGATAATTGTCAAGAATTTTGTGGTTTTAATTTTGTTATTGTTTCTTGGTAGTGCCCTGAAACGGGCGAATATAGACTGGGATTGTAATAATTCTACAAAGCTTGTCCCAGTCAATAATATAATGATAGTATATAACTATTTGCGATGTATCGCTTTTAATAGCACCCCATCTTTAGGGATAAAGGGTCAGTATAACCCAGTAGCCCCCAAACGCAGCCGATATCATCATGAAAAATGACTCTTTCGCATCCGCTAATGTGTTCATGTTCTATGCAAACACTTCTCTAAAAAAGTAGTTAAGCTGAGGTTAAGCTGGCAAATGATTTTGCGTCGCCGGGGCGATAATGATTTAAATTTTTTCTCATTTAGAAATCTGTGTTTGATTCTTTTATTACTAGTAACTTGTTAGTTATTATTTCGTTAACTTTGACATAATGTTTGGAAATCACTTTAATTTTTAGATCATAGACAATTAATAAAATGTAAGAAATCAGTAAGCTTGTCACTGACTTTACGTCTATATGCGTCGCTGTCGCTGAGTCACCACGCTCTAGGTATAGTTGTGTAAATTGCATTAGTTAATTATTTTCCTTTTTTAACCTAAGGCCAAGCAATAAAGCTTACTAGACGAAATATTCCAAACCACATGGGCGTAAATTCATAATTCCAAAAAAAAAACTATTAGGCGCAAACCAATTGGTTCTGTACCTACTACCGGTAGACAGGCAGAAATACTCTTAAATATATGAAATAAGTCTTACAAGATTAATAAGTCTTAAAGCATTTTGATATAACCAACATTTAATTTTATTTTATCATTAACAAACGACCCGCTGCCGCTGGCGCGAATCTCGCCAAAAATTTTGGTCAGCATTTATTTCCTGTCATAACTTCCCCACCGCTCGAGTACCAACACAGCCTGGCGTCACTAGATAAACCAAATAACTTATTACAGTGGATCCAGGGTCGTCGAGAAACCTCATTTAGTCCCCGCTGGCTGTCGGCCAGACAATCGACAAACATATTGACAAACGACTACACACATCAGTTACCGCGGCCGCTGATCCAAAACCGATTTGTGTGTTGTCGCATTTGTTGGCCTTCGAATACACAATTATTTTATACGATACAGATAATAATATGCGCGCAAGGTATTCGCCCGGCCCATCGATTTTGCGCCGGTGAAAACACGGCTATGTTTCGTATGGGAATTTGGTAAACGTTTGCGGTCGGTGGAGTGTCTTCTGACGAAGCGTTAGTATAGAAGTTAATGGGACGGATTTTTGTTGGGAAGTTAATGTAACGCATGGAAGTACACCGCTAACTTGAACACTGAACAATGAATAGAGAAAATAATTTGTAAGTGTGCTATATTCTTAACGAATTTTCAAGAAATCTGTAAAGATTTCTGAATTGGATGTTGATGCTTAGTTATTAACAGTGAATAAAGACTACACTTCGGCTTAATAAAGTGCAAAAGAGATGAAGACAGTAAGACAGTAAGGCTGGTAAGAGCTCGGTGGCCAAAGTGGTCAAGGCGTCACCACGGTATGTTGAAGACGCGAGCTCAAACCCTACACGAGACGAAATATTTTTCTTTATTCATTTGTTTATTTTTCATTTTATTTAGCATTTTTAAACAAAATGAAATGAAAATAACTAAAGCATATTTGCAAATGCTGGAAACATATTCCTAGCATATTACGGACCGCAGCCCAAGTGTGTTGACGTTTCTTGAGTGTGCTGTGCCTATTTTACCGATTTAAAAATATTCAAAGTGAATTCACCAAAACTTTTTATCATCCAAAGTGACTATAAATAGGTGATTAATCTGTATAAATAATGGTTCAAACATAGTGTTATCTGATTTCCTGAGGATTCATATAAAGGTGTTGCGGTGACCTGATAGGCACCTACCTTTACAAACATTGGTTTTCGTGTGTTTAATTACAAATGCACTATCTATTTGTATTAAAATATCGGTGTGACAAGATATTTCAATGAACAATCTGTGTGGATGTGAATTTGAATTGATTTGTGGTCAAAACTCGGTGACAGAGTGTTATGGAAGGTACTTTGATTATCGATCTTGTGTTGTGACTTGTGCGGCTCAATCGGATTCGTAAGATCAAGATACTCCATAAAGAATAAGTTACTGTGTTGGTATTTTCAACACAACAAATAAACGCATTAATTGCTTATATTTTAGTAGTAAAGCTATTCAGTGAGTGGGTTTCTAACCACAAGTGTGAAACTGCGCCATCTATTGTTGCCGATAGAATTCGTTATTGACCTGTAAAGCATCAATCACACCTCCGAATCTACTTGCTGTCTTGTTTCTGTCTGAGCTGTGTGTCACTGGAGGGCGTTAGCGGTGGTTCTCGGACTGAAATGGATTGTAATGGCTGCAAGGGTAAACTTCGAGTAGACAATAAACATCTTCAATGCTCAGTTTGTGAAGGAAAATATCATTTCGAATGTTTAAACCTTAGCAAAAAACAGTTCAATAATCTGAACGAAGACTTCTTAACTGCGTGGAAGTGCCCTTCTTGTTGCAATATAACCAATAGGAAAAAACCAAACATAAACACACCTGTTCGTAAAGCACAGCTGCCCTTATACGAAGAATCGATGGATATGTCGTTCGACGACACTAATAAAAATAATATATCAGTGGCAGAGAGTAACAGGAACTACAAAATTGATCCCCCTTCGACTTCATGCCAGAGTACAAATGATTTCGAAAAATTCAGTAATGAATTAAAGACAACCCTTGAGTCCTGGCGTCTTAGCATGGAGCAGAGTATGGCCAAAATTGGAGAAGATATTCAAATTTCACTCACCACCATTCAAAAAGATATCAGCTCTCTTCGTGAGGAGCAGGCTTATATAAAAAATCAAGTTTCTACTCTGACAAATGACGTCTCAGATCTTAAAAGCTCCGCTCAATTTCAGTCCAGTGAGACTGACGACCTAAAAAGACGAGTAGACAAACTGGCCTCATACTCACACCTCCCTGAAAAGCATGATTTTCGTCTGAGTGACCTGGAATCGAAGATAGAGTTATTGGAGCAACATGCTAGGCAGTTTAACTTGGAGATTTGCAACATCCCTGATAGGCGTAACGAAAATCTCATAGAAATCATTGAATCGATCGGAAATCACATAAAGTACCCTATTACACAGAAGGATATACTATCAGCTCATCGTGTGCCCCACGCAAATAGTGAAAATAAAACACCAAAAAATATTATTGTTAGGGTCACTTCGAGAATTATGCGAGATAATATCCTGAGCGCATACCGTAAATGCAAAGATCTAAAGTACGATCAGGTGGGGATAGCCGGTGAGTCATTACGTATTTACATTAATGAGCACTTAACCTTAGCAAAGAAGAAGCTGTTTCGTGAGTGTAAAGAAGTTGTCCGAAATAATAATTTTAAATACATTTGGGTTAAAAATGCCACAATTCTCACTCGTGAGAATGACACTGCACCGGCTATCGCCATTAGGTCGGTTAACGACTTTAAAAAAATTATATGTAAGCCCAGGGCCTCTTCAAAACCTGCCACGTAACTGTACTTATGGGACTCTTCGTGGTCTCGCCTTAGTTAACATCTGCATCAAAATAGCTCTGCCACTAATGAGTGCATTCTGTGAGAGCTGTAATTGTGTGAGCTATTTAACTGTTTTTCCATGTAACACATATAGCAATAATGGTTGTTTTCGTATAGCTATAGCTATAGCTGCTGTGTATTATAATAATATAAATATGATAATACTAATACATAACTGTAATTTTTGGAGTCTTTGTGGTCTCGCTTTAGTTAACATCTACATTAAAATATCTCTGTCTTCGATGAGTGCACTCTATGAGACCTGTAATTGTATGTTGTATTTACCTGCATTTCCTTGTAACACAAATAACAATAGTGGTTGTTTTCATTTAGGTAAAGCTTCTGTGTTTTATAATAATAGAAATAGGATTTTTGAATTGTTAGATAATAATTTAAGATTTTTGTCAGAACGTTCAGCCATTTGTATAATTTGTATTTAGACCTTTCTTGCTTTAAATTTGATTCTCAGGGTGATTATATATCTGGTATTCAACCCAATTTATGATATAGTTTGTAGTTTTCTCTTAACATGGTTGACATTTTATATAAATTTAAAATTTGATTTAAAATGTATGGGTGTTTGTTTCGCATTGCTTATGAGTATTTTAAAGAGAGGGGTAGCTGTAACTTTATTGCAGATGTTTTTTATTTTTATGGTATTGGATTTTCACATGGGATATGTCAATTTAACATTTTGTATGCTTTAATGCGTACAAAATGTATGCGTTATGTATGCATTACAAATAATTTAACATCTGAGAATAATATTTCTATATACTTGATGACATCACAGTGTACTTTGGCTTACTTAATTTTACTACATAGTAAGTCTGGATGCGGAGATTTGGGCAGTCATGGGCGCAGTGTTAATTTTGACTTATTAAAAAACTCATTATTTAACATTTCTTATAGTTCCTTTAACTGTTAATGGCTACTACTAATATTTCAATTTATTACCAAAATTGTAGAGGTATTAGAACAAAAATACACACATTGTACATGAACATCTTATCTAACTCTTACGACGTCATAGTTCTGACTGAGACCTGGCTGGTTCTGGATATTTCTAATGCTGAATTCATTGACAACCGATATACGGTGTTCAGGTGCGATCGTGACAGACAGGCAACCAAAAAAAGCGATGGTGGTGGTGTACTTATTGCAGTGCGGCGTGAGCTCAAGCCATCCCAAGTAACAATCAACTTTAACTCTTCAGCGTTTGAGCATGTGATGGTTTCACTGCCTGCTTCTTCCCCCGCAAAACGGCATTTCATCAGTGCTGCCTACATGCCACCTAAATCACAAGATGAGGTATATGATGCTCACTTTGATCATATTGTTGCGCCGATGGTATAAGAAACTTCCAGAGTGGTTTTCTTGGCCTTAGAAGCGTTTTCAGCGGCCTGAAAACGCAGTTCAGCGCGTTTCAGGAGGTGCTCTATCACATACTAGAATATCAAAATTTTACCCAAGTTGCCGTTGTTTTCAGGCGCCTGAAACATGTTTTCAGTCCGTTTCAGGCTACCCTCTATCGAACCACATCATAACCTGAAAACCCGTTTTCAGGCGTTTTCAGGACCCCTTATGGGCCTTTGAACCACACTTCGATAAATGACTAAATTTTCAATAGGAGTGAGTGAGATAGCACGATAAGAAAGAGACAACAATAATGGGCACCTTCCAGAGATAAAAGATAGATCGAGATGCATCTAGAAACTTCTAAACGTGCTGACAGACAGAGATAGAACATGCTCATAAAGACAAACATAATCGGGAATGCGATGGAACTTTCTAGACAGACAAACAATCGATCGGGTATGGAATGTTCTGGAATAGAACATTCTCGAATGTCTCAGAAGTTCACCGGTTCTACTGTAGAAGCGCGAAGGCATACTCGGAACTTTCTAGAAGACTAACGATCGATCGGGTATGGAATGTTCTAGAATAGGACCTTCTCGAATGTCTCGAAAGTTCACCGGTCCTACTACATAAGCGCGAAGGGTACCACGGAACTTTCGAGAAGAGAAGATAAATAATCGGTTGGGTACGGAATATTCGAGAATGGAACATTCTCGAATGCCCCGAAAGTTCATCGGCCCTACTATATAAGCGCGTAGGCGAATGCAGCCGGACAGTTCTTTTGAAGAGAGCGAACCGAGCGGATCAAGCGATACATAGTGAAGAATTCTGTGTGTTCAGTGCTTAGTAACGTCTTACAGTGAAGTGATTTGTGTCCATAGTGCTACTGTAAAGTTTTCAGTGATTGTAAAGTAGTTTTTAGTGTTAAGTAAAGTTGCTTAATTGGT
The DNA here is from genome assembly GCA_963935595.1 of Schoenobius gigantellus. NCBI lineage: Eukaryota > Metazoa > Arthropoda > Insecta > Lepidoptera > Crambidae > Schoenobius > Schoenobius gigantellus. Next base: position 7,562,561 of record OZ012563.1, read on the forward strand.
ACTTAATTAAATCTTATCTGTAATTGTCGGTGTTTCGCGATTTTCTATTAAACACCCACCCCACAAACGTAACATTTGGTGTCAGAAGTGGGATGTGTTGAAGGAATACCATGCCACCTCACAATCGACACTGGAGCCTCTCGTACCGTGATCAGTCCTCGGCTGTTGAAACACCTGTCTAGAGATCATCTAGTCCGACCTAAGCATTTCCAGCTGCAAACGGCTACCGGCCAGCACATTTTCGTCCTGGGGGAGCGAGAGGTGGCAGTAAGAATTGGAGAGAAGAAATACTGGCACGACGCCATCGTTGCGAACATCGTCGACGATTGCATCATCGGGTTGGACTTCATGAGAAGATTCGGCTGTAACATCGATTTGAAGGGTGGCGTCCTAAATTTTGGAATTGAAGAGATCCCTATGGAAGGTGGAGTGAAAGGAAAAGTCTACTGTGCGAGAAGGACTATTCTTCAACCAAGATCGCAAGCTCTAGTCCCGATAAAATTACCATGCAATACGGGTCGAGGATCTCGTTGCTGTGTGTTAGTAGAAAAGTTAGCTGGAAACAAACCGTGGATAACAGCTCGCACGATCGTGACAACGTCATCCGCAGCATTTGTACGGGTTCTCAATTTAAGCGATACCAAGTACGACCTTAACAAAGGAACGCCTATCGGGTCTTGTGAGGAAATCTCTTGGATACGGAGCTGTAAAGGGCCCAAAGCAAATGATAAACCGGTACGTACGGATTTGGACATCGAAAGGTTACTGGGCGACTGCAAGGGTGACCTCACCAAAGATGAACTTCTCAAGGCACGCCATTCTCTGATGCGGTTTATTAACGTCTTCTCTATGCACGATGGTGACATCGGAAGAACTGGGGTAGTGCGGCATGAAATTAACACTGGTGATGTTACGCCAATTCGTCAACGACCTCGACGAGTACCAGTAGCTAGGGAGAAGGAAGTTGAAGACATGATCACAGAAATGAAAAGGTGTAATGTAATTGAGCCTTCGACGAGTCCATGGTGTTCACCGGTGGTTTTAGTTAAGAAGAAGGACGGATCCATGAGATTTTATCCACTGCCACGAATTGACGACACCTTGGATACGTTGAACGGTATGAAATGGTTTTCAACCCTGGACTTGAAGAGTGGTTACTGGCAAGTAGAAATCAAGGACCAGGATAAAGAGAAAACTGCATTTTCTACTGGAAAGGGACTTTGGCAGTTCAATGTAATGCCATTTGGTTTGTGCAACGCTCCTGCGACATTTGAGCGACTGATGGAGCAGATTTTAGCGGGTCTGTTGGGAGACACCTGCCTAGTATACCTGGATGACATCATCATAGTTGGGAAAAACTTCGATGATCACCTTAGGAATTTGGAGCAAGTTTTATCTAAACTAAAAGCTGCCAATCTTAAACTAAGTCCGAAGAAGTGCTCGCTTTTTAAGCGCAAGGTCAACTATTTGGGACATGTCATTTCAGTAGATGGTGTTCAGACAGACCCAGAGAAAATTAGCGCTGTTAAGGACTGGCCAACGCCGAAAGATAAGACTGCAGTTCGTGCCTTTTTGGGACTTTGCTCATACTATCGACGGTTTGTGAAAATCTTTTCGGATATAGCAAAGCCTTTGCATCAATTGACGGAAGAGAAACGACCATTCGTCTGGAATGATCAGTGTGCAGCGTCTTTCACCGAACTCAAGCAAAGACTTTGTGAGACTCCTATATTGGGATATCCGGATCCAGGAAATGACTTTATTGTCGACACAGATGCAAGTAATACTGGAATTGGGGGAGTATTATCGCAAAGGAAAGGGGACCAGGAAATTGTGATAGCTTACTTCAGTAAATCGCTGTCAAAACCGGAGAGGAATTACTGTGTCACTCGAAGAGAGTTGCTGGCGGTTGTCAAAACATTGCAACACTTCAGCAAGTATTTGTTGGGTCGCAAGTTCCGTATCAGGACTGACCACGCTGCTCTCAAGTGGTTATTGGAGTTTAAAAGCCCTGAAGGTCAAGTGGCGCGATGGATTGAACAACTCCAGGAATATGACTTCATTATTGAACATCGCAGTGGGAAATCACATGGCAACGCTGATGCCCTTTCCCGAAGACCATGCCAGGATGACTGTAAACATTGTCAGAGACAAGAGGCCAAAGACTGCGTTAGGATGTTGAGAACCGACACTGTCAGCGAAGAGTGGAGTGATGAAGTCATGCAGCAAGCGCAACAGGAGGACCTTGACATCAAACCCATTTTCGATTGGATCCAGGCGGGAGTACCCAAGCCAAGGTGGTATGAAGTAGCTCCGATGAGTACAGTCACGAAGAGTTACTGGGCTCAGTGGGAAAGCTTAGTCATGCATAACGGGGTACTCTGCAGAAAGTGGGAGTCGACAAATGGCAAGGATGCGCACTTGCAAATAATAGTCCCAAAGGTGAAGGTCAGTAAAGTGCTGAGACTTTATCACGATGGAATATCCGGTGGGCACCTTGGAGTGAAAAGGACCTTGCTGAAAATTCGGCAAAGATTCTATTGGATTCACTGCCGTGAAGATGTGGAAGACTGGTGTAAGAAATGCACGAGCTGCTCGTCGGTCAAAGGTCCTCATACACGTAGCAGAGGAGCGCTTAAGTTGTACAACATTGGAGCACCTTGGGAAAGGATTGCCTTAGATGTTGCAGGCCCATTTCCAACATCAGAGTCTGGAAACAAGTACATCTTGGTAGTGATGGATTATTTCACCAAATGGCCTGAAGCGTTTGCCATTCCTAACCAGGAAGCTGTGACAGTGGCAGAGAAGTTGGTAATGGAGGTGTTCAGTCGATTTGGGGTGCCACTCGAAATTCACAGCGATCAAGGCAGAAACTTCGAATCCCAGGTATTTCAAGAGACATGCCGAATCATGGGGATTCATAAGACGAGAACTACACCATACCACCCACAGTCAGATGGAATGGTTGAGAGATTCAACCAGACATTAGAGAGACACCTGGCGAAGGTTGTGGAGAACCACCAAAAAGACTGGGATAGACATATTTCCCTTTTCCTGATGTCATATAGATCGGCAACTCATGAGAGCACAGCTGCCACGCCAGCAAGTGCAAATTTCGGAAGAGAACTTCGTTTACCTGCTGACCTGTTAACAGGGCGACCTCCGGATACCCCACAATGCATCACGGAGTACGTGAGTGACTTAAGAAACCGAATGGAAGGTGTTTACAATCACATTCGTGAACATGGACTTCAGGCTAGTGAAAAAATGAAGTCGCGATATGACCGGAATTCTAATCATGCGAGATTTGATGAAGGTTCGTTGGTGTGGTTGCACAATCCGATGCGACGTAAAGGGAGATCCCCGAAATTGTCTCCAGATTGGGAAGGCCCGTATAAGGTTGTAACTAGAATCAACGACGTCACTTACCGCATACAACGGAATCAGCGCAGTCCAGGCAAGATTGTCCATGTTGATCGATTGGCCAGGTATCACGGTTCTAACGATGCTCGGGACGAGCATGTTTTAGAGGGGGGTAGTGTTGCGCCGATGGTATAAGAAACTTCCAGAGTGGTTTTCTTGGCCTTAGAAGCGTTTTCAGCGGCCTGAAAACGCAGTTCAGCGCGTTTCAGGAGGTGCTCTATCACATACTAGAATATCAAAATTTTACCCAAGTTGCCGTTGTTTTCAGGCGCCTGAAACATGTTTTCAGTCCGTTTCAGGCTACCCTCTATCGAACCACATCATAACCTGAAATCCCGTTTTCAGGCGTTTTCAGGACCCCTTATGGGCCTTTGAACCACACTTCGATAAATGACTAAATTTTCAATAGGAGTGAGTGAGATAGCACGATAAGAAAGAGACAACAATAATGGGCACCTTCCAGAGATAAAAGATAGATCGAGATGCATCTAGAAACTTCTAAACGTGCTGACAGACAGAGATAGAACATGCTCATAAAGACAAACATAATCGGGAATGCGATGGAACTTTCTAGACAGACAAACAATCGATCGGGTATGGAATGTTCTGGAATAGAACATTCTCGAATGTCTCAGAAGTTCACCGGTTCTACTGTAGAAGCGCGAAGGCATACTCGGAACTTTCTAGAAGACTAACGATCGATCGGGTATGGAATGTTCTAGAATAGGACCTTCTCGAATGTCTCGAAAGTTCACCGGTCCTACTACATAAGCGCGAAGGGTACCACGGAACTTTCGAGAAGAGAAGATAAATAATCGGTTGGGTACGGAATATTCGAGAATGGAACATTCTCGAATGCCCCGAAAGTTCATCGGCCCTACTATATAAGCGCGTAGGCGAATGCAGCCGGACAGTTCTTTTGAAGAGAGCGAACCGAGCGGATCAAGCGATACATAGTGAAGAATTCTGTGTGTTCAGTGCTTAGTAACGTCTTACAGTGAAGTGATTTGTGTCCATAGTGCTACTGTAAAGTTTTCAGTGATTGTAAAGTAGTTTTTAGTGTTAAGTAAAGTTGCTTAATTGGTACTTAATTAAATCTTATCTGTAATTGTCGGTGTTTCGCGATTTTCTATTAAACACCCACCCCACAAACGTAACAATATTCAGAACTTGCTAAACAACTCGATTACTGGGACACTTTGCATTATAGGAGATTATAACTTACCTGATATTGACTGGTCGAATACGCAAATGGGTTCCTATTTTGGGCGGAGTGTTGGTAGTTCTCTGCTTAATTGTATGTCTCTTTTCAACGCAAAGCAGTACAATAGTATAAAAAATTGCAATAATCGTATCTTGGACCTCTTTTTGTCGAATGTTGAAAGCCATATTTGCCCGTGTACCCCTCTGTTACAGGTTGATGATCACCATCCTCCATTCTGTGCCTACATTAGTTTGGATGCTGGTTTTATACCGATGCAACGTATCGTCTCTCCGAAACCGAATTTCTACAGGGCAGATTTTAATCAGATTAATAAGGAAATACAGCTCATAGAATGGGATAACATATTACACAATCTCCCAGCGGAAGAATGTACGAATCTTTTCTATAATATCCTCAATAAAATTATTCGCGCCTACGTTCCTATTATGGTAAAAAAAACTTCACGATTCCCTGTTTGGTTTTCTCCCGCATTGAAACATATTTATAAAAATAAAGAGCGTTCTTGGCATAAATGGAAGAAATATAAAAACTGCTCAGATTATGAATTGTTCTCTTTGTATCGTGCCAGATTTAAATCGGAGTGTGCGAAATGTTTCAAAGAATACATGGACGCGGTGGAGGATAGTATAAGACATAATACAAAAAATTTTTGGACTTATATTCAGAACCGCAAGAACAAATCAAATTTTCCCTCGGACATGTATTATAAAAATAAAAGCTCTAGTAATCCCATTGAAATATGTAACTTCTTTTCACAGTTTTTTCATTCTGTATATGAACCAACAAATATTACTCATAACTATTTTACTGGCCAAGAGCGACAATACCCTGATAATGTTGAGAGTCATTGCAACATCTGGAATATTTCTTTTTCTGAAAATCAAATAAAAAATGCACTTAAAACATTAGACACTTCCAAAGGTACTGGACCTGATAAAATACCACCAATATTTTTGAAAAGCACTTACAAAACACTTGCTAAACCGCTGTACATTATCTATAACCGTTGCTTACAGGAGGGTGTATTCCCAAATGTTTGGAGGTGTGCTTATTTGGCCCCTATTCCTAAATCAGGTGATATTCACAACTACAGACCGATATCTCTTCTCCCCACACTGGCTAAGATATTTGAGCGTTTAGTACATAACGAAATTTATCCAACACTACACCACATTTTAATTCCAGAACAACACGGTTTCGTCAAATGCCGCTCTACTAATACTAATCTTACATTGTTTGTCGATTACCTCTTTAGAAGCATGGATGTTCGCATACAAGTCGATGCCATATACATCGATTTCCAAAAGGCGTTTGATAAGGTTGATCATAGACTTCTTCTAGAGAAATTGGCATTTAATGGGATACGCGGTAATCTTTTACGCTGGTTTGCATTGTATATAACCAACAGATCTCAAAAGGTTGTTATAAATGGACTTGAGTCTGATCCTGTTGTCATGATTTCTGGGGTACCTCAAGGGTCTATCTTGGGTCCCCTTCTGTTTCTACTGTATGTAAACGATATCAAGAAATGTTTTTCACACTCGGAATTCTTAATGTACGCAGATGATCTGAAAATTTATAAAAGAATAACTGCTATTAATGATTGTCTATTACTCCAAGCTGATCTAGATAGACTTGTAGATTATTGTAATAATAATAAATTATTTCTTAGCTTTCCTAAATGTCATTCCATCAGCTTTTCTAAAAAGAACATTAATATAAATTTTGAGTATAAATTAAGTGACACGACATTATCAAAAGTATCTACCATTAGAGACCTGGGTATAATTTTAGATACCAAATTACACCTAAATATGCACATTGATACAATTGTCAATAAAGCATTTAAAATGTATGGATTTATCAGTAGGTCAGCGGACAATTTCCGACGCTCTTCTACTTATATACTCTTGTTTAATTCACTGGTCAGGTCTCAGTTAGAGTATGCGGTCCCAGTCTGGAATCCCATATACAAGAAATATAACATACTCCTAGAGAAGGTTCAAAAAAAGTTTTTGCGCTCTGTGAATTACAAATGCTACCGATCCTATCTGCCTTATGACCAGCTATTGTTAAAATATAACACACTAAGCCTTGAAACTAGGCGCTCACTCCTCTCGCTTATGTTCTTGCACAGTATAATTAATAACCAATTTGACTGCGTAGATCTCTTCAACCAGATTTCTTTTTGCGCGCCTAGAAGTTTCAATACTAGAAGCTCCCGGGTTTTCCGGTCTTTTTATGTTGATATTTGTAGAACAAATGCTGGGAAGCGCGCGCCTTTACCAAAGATAAGGAACATATTTAATGATTTTATCAACGACGTTGATCTGCTCTTTTTAAGTAAAAGCAAATTTAAAAATATTATAATAGACTTGCTCTCAGGTAAATGACGCATGTAAATTAACCTTTTTTTTTCTCATTTATTTTGTTTGTTTTTGTTTCATTTATACACTTTATTGCACATACAGTACAGTAAAAGTAAACATAACAAAAGTTTGCAAATTGGTGTACTTATAGAGATTTTTTCCAGTCAACCCATTAGTTTTATAACTGACTTAATTTTGTAGTATCAAATTATTAGAGAATATGCACACATTTTTGTTATTATAGAAACAGTAGCATTTTATTGTATGGTGAACTTATGTACACTATGTTTTAAATAGCTTGTAATCTAAATTGGACTGTTTTTCTCATTATGCAAAGATCTTGAATATTTTTGGACATGTTATCAAGAAAATTGGAATTCAGTTTCAATGCATATTCCTTATCCCCTTTGCCAACAAATTAATTACTATTACACTGGGTCGTATTTGTAGTTTGCTAATATGTGGATAATGTTGTTGGTTGTAAATTGAATTACTTTACAATTTATACAATATTGTAGACTTTTAATGTATAACTGTTTGTTATCCCAAATAAAATAAAATAAAATATTGCTTCCGTTCCGATTGATCGAGTTCAAATACGTCAAAAAGCATTTTAGGGTGAGTTATACAGTAACTCGACCGATGGTAAAATAATTTGGAGTAGGCTGCTTGCTTTATATTCATCTTTTATCTTCAATATAGATCTAGTTAATTAATATTTTTCAACACACTTGCTTGTAAAGTGTATCTAATTTCACCGGTTTTAGATACATAAAGCAGCTCATAAAAGATACGTGTGTTATAACGCAAATGGTACAGTTATAGATCTATAACTGCACTATTTGCGTTGTAGTGTTAGTGTTATTTTAAAAAAGTTGATAGGTACCTAATATAAAAGACGTAGAAATATAAATATTTATCGTCTGACTGTGAAAACGTTATCTATCTAAAAAGTGTTCGAAAAAAAAACATCTAAGTATATGATAAAATTAAATCAGCAAAGTGTTGTAAAAACAGTAGGCAAATATTTTTGTTAATAAATATACTCAATATGAGTTTATTTATTAACAAAAATACTTAGAGTAACAATGATTTATCTTAAGTAGGTGTATATTGGGCATTCTAAAACAGTTTTCATCAAAACACCGCAAACGAACGCAGTGAGATTTGAGCTACGCTTCGCTGCGCTCTAGCTCCGCAAATCTCACTGCGTTCGTTTACGGTGATTTGATGAAAACAGTTTAAGATTGCCCAATATACATTATATAGGGTTAAATGGAAAAGAAGATTTTTTATTTCATTTCATTTCATAATGTTTCTATTGTGTTGTGTTGTTTGACTGTAAACAGTATACTTTTGATTGATTGCGATTTACTAGACACATTTTCAAGGTTTTCTATCTCAGAATATTAAGGCATTCAACTAGGTAGCAGTGCAATAACAACAGAAATTAAACAGGTTGAGGTTTCGTAGCTTCAGGACTCAACTCTCGGATAAGTACCGTTCTACACTCTGCCTGCCATACAGTTTCAAAGCATTCCCACGAAATTCATTTATCAGCAATAAATTTATTATTATCCAGTTACGAGTGCTTACTCAAATAATAAGGCTTCTTTCACACGTTAATACTTTTATTTGTTTATTAAATTACTTCAATTAAATATATTCTTTATTATAAAACAAAGTATAAAATTGTTGATTTTTACAAAATATTTAAAAGGGCGGGCTAATCCCTGAAAGATGTGTTCCAGTCATCACACGAATAAAAAATAGAAAATAAATATTCCAATAATTTAAAAAATGAAAATATAAAAAATACTAAGAACATTTTAACTACCTACCTTGGCTGACTAAGGTCTTAACATCCTAATTAAATAGGGTAGTGCGGTGGGAACGTGTATGAGATGCTGCCGATGAATACCACCTATGTATTATTACAATAATTTTCATAAACTTCTATGGTTCTGTCCTCATGTCGTATCAATATCGTTATGCTATAAATACATTCGGTTCGCCTAATAGAACGATATACCTATTGTTTATCTGTTTTAAATAGTAGTATCGAAAAATGAAAATTAGAAATCGCATCCGTTATTATAAAGAAGACTTTTTAATTTGGAGATAATATTCGTTAGTAATTGTAAATATGTATGTACATGTATAATTTAAATAAATATAATAAACCCGAAATGAAAAAAAATTTGGAGCATGCAGCCTTACACGAGATTTCTGCATCAGCAGAATTAAACGGTTACCAACTATTTTGCTGTATATGCACAGTATTGTATTGCAAGTTTGTGGAAATAAACGACAAACAATTAATTTGCTGATTATTTCCGCGTCATATTGCACATTGGTAGAATTATGGGTAAATATCAAATTTTGCTAAATATCATGAAAGTCAGAGGTGTAAAACGTTATTAAGTTTTATATTTCGAGTATGGAACCGACTTTTTGAAAGTAAACTACCAAACTATAATCTTCTCTTAGATGTTGTGATGCTGAATAACGATCTACTACTACCTCGAAAATAAAAATCCAATACACGTAATTGCGTCAGTTCGTCGTTTTGTTTCTTTCTTGCTACGTAAGAACTTTTTTTTTATATAGCTGACGAAGTTCAGCCGATGATCGGACCGTTTTTGGATCATACGCAACTGCGGATCAAAAATTTTGTTGCAGACCTGAGAACTGCTCCACTCACACGTCCCGGGTACCATAGTACCCAGAGCGCTTCGCGTCTCCTTTGCCTAAAACGCGCGGTGTGATAAAAAAATCACGAAAAAAAAAATATTTTCTCTAAATAAAGTGTCAGTTCTTTAGTGTTTGAAAAACGAACACTGACCATGGAAGTGGAAGTGAATGCATTAGGATTCTCGATAACGTATAGACATCATATTCGTGAATGCATATTTGTTTTCTTATAAATATTTTGTGTGGATATGATTTGGACGGAAATTAATAATTTTATGATTATATATATAATATTTTATAATATTACTTACTTATTTAACAATATAAAAATTAATGAGCATTCTTTTTTTAGATTAGTCATGTTAAATAAAAATGATTATAAAGATAAGGTATAGGTTGAGAACCTCAGTAAAATTATTACTTGCATTGCACTTTTCTTATATAAAATCCGGAAAAACTGTAGTCACAGTACACTCCAGTGCTATCTCTGACCACTAACAGTGCTTCAGTACCTCCTCATCAAAAAATCTCAAGACCAAGACAGCTGAAAAATGTTCGTAAGTTTTTATACTTTATTGCTATACTTTATATCTATTCTTTAATTGTCTATAAGTGGTTGATCATCTTCATGCTTCAACAAATTGAGCCGTTGGACCAGGCTGTATATGACGTGACCTCTCCAAGTGCTGTCTTCACGAGGGACCATCAAGCCCAGCAGTGGCATGCTGATTGACTGATGATGATGATATTTTTTTTATCTTATGAATTGAAGATGTGAATCTTCAACTCGTTTTCTTGTAACCACTCTTAATACTAATATGACATTTACTATTTTCAGGTCGGATAGCAAGCAAAACAAAAGGTCAGCCAAGAAGAGCTGTGAATCTGACCTTTTCTTTGATACCGACGACGAAGACATCAGGTACTTTTATTGCTATATTTACATATATCTAAATTTCAAGTGTTTAATGTGTACAATAATCGTGTATCCTTTTTCTATCTCCCTAGTCCAAAGAAGAGAAGCAAGGCGATAAAGTGCCTATCGAAGGCGAAGAGTGCAGAAGTGAAGAATACATCGTCGTCTAATACTTCTGAGTGGTTGTTCGACTCAGAGTCGGACAGCGAGGTTTCGCGGCCGCCAAACCTGCCAAACAAGACCACCAGTATCCTGACACGCCGAGTACCTGGTGGTGTAACGCGTCGGACTGCACAGCTCGACGGCGACTTGCTAGTGGAGCTACGCCTCTACAACCAGAAGGAGGTATCTAATCTCAGCGGCCTTGACCGGTGCGAGCGCGCTATCGTTTGGGTACGCTTGCAAGGCGAAGCAGAATCTCCAGAATTTTACGCATTAAAAAAATTTGTAAAATTAGCTAAGGCAAAGTTTACCACAGAGGGGATATTTTATAAAGATAAAGTTAAAAAATAGGTTCTCTTTTGTTTCTTTCTGCGTAAATTATGTTTTAGCTGGTTTACTTATTGTTTATCGTTAGCAAACTCAAAGATTAGGTACTTACATACTTAAGCCTTTATTACTTTAACTTTGAGAATTTGTACTGTCCAAATCATAATGTCGAGGTCTACTTTCTGTTCAGTTTGTGACGTATCCGTAAATAACAAAGTTTTCTCTGCACATTTGAAAAGTATTTTACATAAGAACAACAGTTCGGTCGTTGATAGTGAGGGGGTTGAAAAAGTTCATAGCGCTTTTCGTAATCGTATAGCATCGTACCGTGTTCGATATCAAGATGAGGGTCATGATAGTGCGCGTGTTCGCCCGCCCGCCGAGTTTTTATGGCACTTGCGCTCTCGCGTACGCCTATTGCTCATAGCGAAAATTCAAGCTCACACTAATGTTAAAGCTAATTTTGAACTTTTCTGTGAATTCTTTCTGCTTAGTAAGTATGATTCGATTTCAATAAAGTCATTTGCAACGGAAAACTTCATCTTGCATCAAAACTTCAATTTTGAAGATATGTTTTCAAAAATTATTCACTTAATTTGTAAAAAAATTGAAGAATTTGAAGAAAGAGATAGTGGGTGGGCCTATTTACAAAGCCTATATCTAGAAGTAAATATAAACAAATATAACCCGTTAAGAGGCTCCAGTTTTATAGAATTACCAAAGTCCATAAAATGTAAACGAGCATGTATCAACATTCAAAATTCTGATAATTATTGTTTTTTATGGTGTGTCATGGCAGCACTATTTCCTATAAACAGAAACGCACATCGAACGTCAGCTTACCCACACTTTAAAAATGTACTCAATATCAAAAATATGATTTTTCCAGTTGGGTTTGCGGACATCAAAGTTTTTGAAAAGAATAATCCTCGCATAAGTATTAATATTTACGGCATTCAAAAGAATGGTAACATTGTTGGACCTTTATACAAAAGCGAGATTCGCAAAGATCATCACATTAATATGCTTTTCCTGGAAAACAGAAAACGCACCCATTACTGTCTTATTAAAGATTTATCTAAATTACTTCGTCTTCAATTAACTAAACATCATTCTAAAATATATTTATGCGAGGATTGTATGATATTCTTTGATAGTAATGATAAACTGAAAGCTCATGTTTGTGGTGGTGTATCGACAATATTACCCGGTGATGGAACACGAATTCAATTTAATCATTACGAGCGAATGCATGACATGCCCTTCGTCTTATACGCAGATTTTGAATCATTATTAAAACCAACTGAACTCGATTCTGGATCAGGCTGTACAAAGATATTGCAAAAACACGTACCATCAGCATTTGCTTATTACGTTGTGTGTTCTTATGATAAGTCGCGTAATAAATATGTATCTTATCGAGGTCCAGCCTGTGTAGAAAAGTTTTTAGAAAGTCTATTATTGGATATAACCGATATTTATAACGTTTTGCAGTCGCCAGTGGCTATTTGTTTAACAAATGAAGACAAAGCGAACTTTGCTCGGGCTACAAATTGTTTTCTTTGTGATAAAATATTGTTTGACGATAAAGTTAAAGATCATTGCCATCTTACAGGACGGTATCGTGGTGCAGCTCATTCTTATTGCAATATTAGATATTGTTTGCCTAAGTTTGTTCCTATATTTTTTCATAATTTAGCGGGTTATGACAGTCATCTTTTTATACGACAGTTGGGAAAACTATCAAGAAAAATACAAGTAATAGCAAAAAATAAGGAAAACTACATATCTTTTACAAAATTTTTTCAAATAATGATAAAGATATCATACCTGTTCGATTTGTTGATTCTTTTAAATTTTTAGGCACAAGTCTAGAGAAACTTGTCGCAAACTTAAAAAATGACGACTTTAAACATCTGCGGCGTTATTTTCCTTCTCGTGAGCATTTTGCTTTAATAAAACGAAAAGGGGTGTATCCATATGAATACATGACTACTTGGAGTTCATACGAAGAAAAAGTACTTCCGCCTCAGGAGTTCTTTTTCAGCAAATTACGCAATAGTAATATATCTAAAATAGATTATGATCATGCAAAAAAAGTCTGGCAAACGTTTGAATTATCGAATCTCGGTGAATACACAGACTTGTATCTTAAGTCAGATGTTCTTTATTAGCTGACGTTTTTGAAAGTTTTCGCCAGACATGTAAGATGAATTATAAATTAGATCCAGCCTTTTATGTTACAGCACCGAGTCTCAGTTTTGATGCCATGCTATTAAAAACAGATGTTAAATTAGAATTAATACACGACCTGGAAATAATAAGAATGATTCAAAAAGGTATTCGCGGTGGAATATGTTTATGTTCGACAAGGTATTCAAAAGCCAATAACAAGTATTTAAAAACTTACGATCCAAGAAAAAGTAATAACTTTCTAATTTATATCGATTGTAATAATCTCTATGGATATGCAATGTGTGCTTATTTGCCTCATTCCAATTTTAAGTTATTGAATGACTTCGAAATCGCTGGAATAGATTTTATAAATGTGCCAACTAACGGAGACACTGGTTATATACTAGAAGTAGATTTAGAATACCCCGAACATTTGCATAATGATCATAACGATTTTCCATTCTGTGCTCAAAAATTTACTCCGCCAGGTTCTAAAACTTCAAAATTGATTCCAAATTTATACGATAAATATTTCTATGTCATACATTTTGCTCATCTGCAAACATGTATAAAACATGGTTTGTTGTTAAAAAAAATACATAGAGTTATTCAATTTAATCAGAGTCCTTATTTAAAGCAGTATATTGACATGAATACTGAATTACGAAAAAAAGCTAAATCTACATTTGAACAAGATTTCTTCAAACTTCTTAACAACAGTATATTTGGCAAGACGTTAGAAGACACAGAAAAGAGGGTTAATGTGAAATTAGTCAATAAGTGGAATGATGATAGTAACAAAACAAAGAAAAGTTTCTGTGCAGAGCAAATGATAGCTCGACCAAATTTTCACAGTGTTACAATTTTCACTGAAAACTTGGTAGCCATTCAAATGAAGCCTGAAACAATCACTTTGGATAAACCTATATACATTGGTTTTTCCGTTTTGGAAATATCTAAGAGTCACATGTTTGATTTTCATTATTCTATTATGAAGCCTTTTTATAAGGAAAAGTTAAAACTTTGTTATACGGATACTGATAGTTTTTTGTATTCAATAGAAAGTAAAGATTTTTATGCTGATTTAAAATCAAATTTTCTTCCCTATTTCGACACTAGTAATTATTCTGTAAATAACGTATACGACATTCCTAGTTGGAACAAAAAGGTGCCAGGTCTCTTTAAAGATGAGCTAGGAGGAAGTTTGATTTCGAAGTTTGTAGGATTAAGGTCCAAGTTATACTGTATTCAAACGGCAGAAGATGAATTAAAAAAAGCAAAAGGCATACAGAAGCAAGTATTAAAAGATGTACAATATAAAGATTATTACAAGGTATTAAATGAAAATACATTTTTGAAGAAAAAAAATATCATATTTAAATCTCTTAAGCACGAAATATTTACTCAAGAACAGAACAAAATAGCTTTGTCAGGTAATGACGATAAACGTATCATATTAAAAAACAAAATTTCTACTTTATCATGGGGTCACTGGGATAGTTTAGTTTAATATCATTAGTTTTTCTTTAGAAGCACCGTATTGTATAGTTTATTATTATTTTAATGGTAATCATGAATCAAATTGTAAGTTGAGAAATATGTTACCCCATCATCTATTTATTTATTTATTATATGGCTTAAGTAATGAATATGTTAATAGAATAAAAACATACATGAAATTGTATAGTATGTACCGACACGGCACTTTATATTGTAAAGTTATTTAATTTTAATATTGTTATCCATCAGTTATTTGTTTAATAGTATTATACATTGTTTTTTAATGGTAAATAGGTACATTAATTACCTAGTTTTAATCAAATACGTTAATTTTCACGTATATTTTCATCGTTACAATGTTGTATTGTAACGATGAAAATATATAACGTTATAAACCAGCTACCATGTTTTTTTGTATTTCATAATCCATAAAATATAAAACTATTAATAAAATAGCACACGCAATGAACAATTCGAAACTGGTTGGGACATGTTATTGCTGATTTAGGTATTCCAACTTATAGTTCATTAGTAATTTGTCCAATTGCGATTCCGTGCGAATGCTTTGTTGTTATGTCAGCATTATATTTACACTATAAATAGCTATTAAAGTCGAATGTTTTTAAAATTTGTTTCACACATAATTAATCAAGTGACAACTACGGTCACCCAAATACATCATGGTAAGTCATATAAATTATTTTTCTTCAAACTCTTTTCTTGTGTAGTGGTTAGATCACTAGTTAATGTTTATTTGTATATTTGATTTAGTTGGAAGATAATGTTGTTGTTAAAACCTTATGGTTGTGATGCTGTTATCGTGATTCTCATATTTTATCGGTTCCGTATAAGATAGTCAGCCTCCTTGTGGATCCTAGATATACTCTTCTACCTCCGCCACTATATCAATCATTTCTTCGATGTGAAATTATTTTTGTTGCATAATAAATTAAATTTCAGAATACCCAAGAAATCTCGCAGTCGCTACTCATAAGCAAGGAGGCAACAGAAGATTATCCTCCTTGCTTTGAGCAAAATGCGCAAGATATGTTGGAGGGCTTCTCTGAAGAATTTCCACATTGGAATGCTAAAGATTCACCGCTGCATGCCAAGGTGGTTAAAAGTCTTTTTAATAAAAAGAAGCCCATGAAGAGGAGAAGCAAGTTACTGCAGAATACGAAGGGGAACGAACCTTCTTATTTAATTAAAACAATACCTACTAAAGGGCGGCGATTAATTAAATTAGAAATATTAGATCTGGAATCAACCAGCAATGATTCATTAATAAAAACACAATATGTGGTAACCGAGCATATTGATCCAATAATGGATCAAGCAGAAAATATTATAACTAATATCTCTAAGAAAATATGTGGTTACAGTTATAGTTTTTAAATAACTATTGCTGACCTAAAACATTTGTAGATGTATATTAAAATTCTCTAATGTGCTAGATGCGTACCTACTATCTTTAGTTACGTGTACACTCACGGAGATACATTATTTCAACAACATTATTCTTCTGAAAAATTATAGTAATGCTTATAAATTTTACTAACTAAGACTTATGTTATTTTAAATAGTTATGTTAGTTTAAGTCTTGTATTGTTTTCAATAAATATTATTTAAAAATAAAAAGACTTGTATGAAAATATTTGTTTTTATTTTAACACCTCTATAATGTAATCAAATATTTTGAAAAACATTCATTCAGAATTACCTCTATAAATAAATCTAAGACAAAATTTATTAGAATTCAAATACATAGTTTAAAATAATGGTAATAAAATTAAAAATATAGTTTTATTTATTAAAGAACGCAGTGTATTACTTTGTTAAAGTAGGGATGCAAGTAATTAAACAATGTTTACTTTTAAGCATCGATTCCTTACTCATATCATTTTTTATTGCACGATTCGAGAGGGGTGAGAGCTCTTTCTTCTCTCTCCATTCTTCTCGATGCTTTAACATTGTGTGTTCTAGACACGTCCAATAACTTAATATAATGAGTGGTAACAGTATCCAAATTCTTCTACTCCTTGCTATTGTTACCGCCGTCGAATGCTTAGTCTATATGGTGGAGTGAGTGCACTTACAAGTAAATATACTGCTAGTTCTCTTATTATTACGAACGCAAAGTGTTATATCCATTTTGTTCAAAGCCACGAATCAAAACGGACAAGTTGCTATGAAATTCCTCAAACAAAAGGAAACGTTAAAATTAGATTATAATATCTGTCCTGCATCATTATGTGAAGCAAAGCGACATGGCAACTTATTGCCGAGCACTATACGATGTATTGTTTGTGGACCATCAAATTGCGGCAAGACAAACTTAGTAATAGGTTTGTTATTACATGAGAATGGTGCACGTTTTCGTAACTTATATGTATATTCTAAATCATTATACCAACCAAAATATGTGTTCTTAGAAAAAGTATTAGATTTAGTTGCAGACATATCTTATAGTAAATATAACCATAATAATGATATCATAAGCCCACACGAAGCTTTGCCAAACTCCATTATAATATTCGACGACGTAGCTTGTGAAAACCAAAATAGCATTCGGGATTATTTTGCTATGGGTCGACATAAGAATATTGATTGTTTTTACATTAACCAAACATACAGTAAAGTACCTAAACAACTTATAAGGGACAATTCTAACCTCATTATTTTATTTAAACAAGACGATGTAAATTTAAAACACGTTTACGATGAGCATGTAGGTTCAGATATGTCGTGGTCTCAGTTCCGTGAAATGTGCTCAACTATTTGGAATAAACCATTTAATTATGTTGTGATCAATAAAGACTGCGAAAGAAATAAAGGATGTTATAGGATGGCATTCGATACTTTTGTAGTAGTAGATTAATATACATAAGTTATTGTTTCATCAATACACAATCACTACTACTCTGGATTTTGCATTGAACGGAATCCTTGTCAAAATGGAAAAGCAACTTAAAAAACAAATTGTAAAAGCTGCAGCTGCTGTAAAAAGAAAGGTTGAAATGATAAAGGATATGAAAAATACAAATGATGCCACTCTGGAATCCATATTCAAACCTATAACCGATCCACTGAAACAAATAGCAATTAAGAACAATGAAATTTCTCATGAAGATGAGGATGAGTTTGAACATTATACAATTAAAAAAAATAAACATAATGACAGCGAGGCAACAAATTTTTCTGATGACGATTTTAATGAAGAAGAGGAACAACAGTTCTATAAAAAATTTAATTCCGAAAAAACCCTTGTCGTATCACCTTCTGACAACAATAATATGAGTGATGCTTCCTTTAAGTCCTTTCAATCATCACCAAATGTTTCACTTAATAGTTTATCGTGGTGTGCTTCACCCGACGCAAATATCCCTTTTGGAATAAAAAATGAACGAGGAAAACTTATGCTCGGCCAAACACGTGTTTTCGACGACGGAAAAATTATAAAAATTGGAAATCGAAGTTTAAACAAAACTCTTGGATTAAAAGAATTACTATTTGAAAAGACACCAAATTTGGATGTTATCACAGATGAAGATTTGCAAAATTATAAAGAGCTTCTAATAGAAACGAATGCACATAGGCGTAATTGTGATCCACGCAAGCCAATTAATAGTAACAAAGGGTTTAAGTACATGCATATTATTAAACCACTGTTTAAGTTCTCTAGAAATAAGTATGACAGCACAGAAAGTCTTACGGTAGGAAAAGGAATAAATCTTTTAAAAAGTGTAAAGAAAGATATAGATTACGTTTATTGGGATGATCCAAATGAATTAGTAGATCGATTGAAATTACTGTTTGCATCTCGTGATGCTGGCAATACCGGCTTAGATAATGAAATTATTGCGATTATAGAAGAGCTGTACGAAGCAGGCATCATTAAAAACACCAAATATAAGGAACCTAATTTTAAAAAACTGATCAGTAGTTATACAGCAAACACCGCATAGATACGGAAATGAATGTAGATAAATTTGGTCATCACGTTCATAAACGTTTACGATTAGAGGAATATATTGGAAATCTCAACGATACATTAGTGAAGTCAGAAACAGGTGAATATGATTTAAAATCATCAAGATTAAAAGGGCTTATATCGCCAGGCAATGATGACGAAGCCGCCAATAAAGCTTACGTGGATGAAAAGACACACGAACTAAGAACTAATATTTTAAGTGATGTAAATATTCGTTTAAATGATTTTGAAAGTTCAATACTTAATAAGCTAGCCACCTTGTTTTACACAAGGACAGAAATTGATCACATGCTTCAAGAGAAACCAGATAATAATGAGCAAACAAGACATAGTGAATGAGCTTCACAAAGCAGCAAGAAGGAATTTTTCCCGGCGATGTACGATCATAAAAGGAATAGATGATTTATGGCAAGCCGACCTCATAGATTTGCAAAAATATTCACAGTTTAATAAAGGGTATAAATATATTCTTATCGTAATTGACACTTTATCAAAATATGTATGGATCAGACCTTTAAAATCAAAAGCGAAAAATTATGTTACAGATGCAATGCAAAGTATTTTAACTACATCATTACGAAAACCTAAAAATTTACAAACTGATTTAGGCACAGAATTCTACAATGATAATTTTAAACAATTAATGAAAAAGTATAATATTAATCATTATTCAACATATTCTATTAAAAAAGCATCTATAGTAGAAAGAGTTATAAGAACAATTAAATCTCACCTTTACAAAATATTTAGTTTGAACGGAAATTACCAATGGTATAAAAATATTTTAAAGGACGTTGTAGAACACTACAATAACACTTTGCATAGAATAACAAAATTTAAGCCTGTGGAAGTTAACAAAGTAAATGAGCTTATAGTCAAAGGTTATATTATGAATTCTCAAAAGAATAAAACAAGTCGGGGATATACATTTCGTGTTGGTGATTATGTTCGCATAAGTAGATATAAAGCAGATTTTTACAAAGGCTATACGCCAAACTGGTCCACCGAAATATTTCGTATAGTAAAAGTTAATCACACTAACCCAACAACTTATCAAATAGAGGACAGACGCAATCAAAGAATCCTCGGCTCATTTTATGCATACGAGTTACAAAAAACTAAGTTTCCAGACCTATACCTCATTGAAAAGGTTATAAAAAGAAAAGGAAACAAATTGTTTGTAAAATGGTTAGGATTAAGTAATAGCGAAAATAGTTGGGTTGATAAGAATAAATTGGTTTTATGATATAAAATAGCTCAAGATATCATTATTGATTCACTTTTTGTTTATCAATGAAGAAAGGAAGTGGTATCATAAACAGCTTAATAAATAAGATTCCGTTTGAGTTACATTTACCGGGCTACCAATATTGCGGACCCGGCACAAAGCTTCAGAAACGATTACTTAAGGGTCAGCGAGGAATTAATAAATTGGATAACGCTTGTATGCACCACGATATTGCTTACATAAACAACGACGCTAACGTAAGGCACAAAGCTGATCTAGATCTATTAAATATGGCTCAAAGAAGATTGAAATCAAAAGACGCTGGAAAGAAAGAAAAAATTGCTTCATGGATAGTAAAAAATGCTATGAAAGCCAAATTAAGAGCTGGTGCAGGTGCTCGGTCGTTTATGACGGCTGTGAAAAAACTCAAATCTAAATTAAAAAAAATAAAATCTAAAGACACAAATTCTACTATTAAATATGCGGTCGCCGCTGCAAAAAAACTATTTAGAAATAAAAATAAAATGAGTTTACCTCGTTGTATTCCTATTCCAAAATGTGGAGGGCTGTTACCGTTAATTCCTATTTTCGCGGGATTATCAGCTTTAGGTTCACTGGCTGGTGGAGCAGCTGGCATAGCAAAAGCGGTTAATGATTCAAAAGCAGCTCAAAAAGCTCTTCAAGAATCGGAACGACATAATAAGATGATGGAGGCGGTTGCTCTCGGAAAAGGATTATATATTAGACCTTATAAAAAGGGTGCAGGTCTATATTTGAAACCCTCAAAAAACTAATAAAGCGGCTACCTAGGCGGGCATTAACTAATTGGGATATATTAGAACATGCTAGTGATATTCCATTTTTTCGTGGTGTTTTCATGAGGGATACGTTGCCCTCAAAACCTAGGAAGATAGAATGCGGTATTATAAATTTAGATACTTCAAATAACATTGGAACACATTGGGTAGCCTACGTGAAAGAAAATAAGTATGCTGAATATTTTGATAGTTTTGGTAATCTGAAACCTCCGTTAGAACTACTTGATTACTTAAGAAATGTTTCTTTAAATTATAACTATGAGCAATATCAAACATTTGACTCTGTTAATTGCGGCCACCTTTGTATAAAATTTTTAAAGGAGTATTGGAAAACACATTTATATAAAGCTTGAAATAAAATTCTTTATCAGTAGTAAAATGTCTTTCACTGTGTCTATAACTGGAAAAGGATCCTCTCTGATAACAAACTACTCACCTACTTTGGAATTAAGTGGATACTATGAGTGTGGATTGTTGTATTTTTCAACATTTAATTCTATACCCAACATAGATAAAAGAAATAATAAATTCTACTATGACGATAACGAAGTAATCGAAATACCTGAAGGAGCTTATGAACTTCAAGATATCTGTGATTATTTAAAGACATACATTAGAAATGCAATGTTAAAATTAACTTGTAATAATAATACTTTAAAAACTACAATTTTTTGTACTAAAGATGTTCATTTCAACAAAAGTGACTCACTTGGAAGGATTTTAGGTTTTGGTGGAGAAACAATAAAGGCATTAAAAAGGACCGAATCTCTGTATCCTGTCAGTATATTGCCAACAACCATTGTGCGCATCGAATGCGACGTAGTTAGTGGGTCATTCGTGAACGGATCTGCAAGTCATATTATTCACGAGTTTGTTCCTAACGTACCACCTGGTTATCGGATCATTGAAGTGCCGAAAAATCTAATATATTTTCCTGTAAATAAAAGTTCTATAAGTGCAATAACTATACAATTATTAGACGCCGAGAATAAACAAATCAATTTACGAGACGAAGAAGTACAACTGTATCTACATTTTCGTAAAAATGATAAATTTCAATAAAAATCATGACACAGCTTGCATTCAAGTTAGTACTAGAAGATCACCTCATAAAAGCACACCGCTTCACATAAAAAAGAAGCTCACCAAAAACAATAAGGAATTTTTGAAGTTGATTGGCTTGTTAAAATGAATATTTTAAATATATCTCAATCAACATCATACGACAATAGTATTGAAAGTTTCGAATATCATTCTTATAAACCGTACGTAACAAGTTTCAACAAGAATGATGAAATAAGAATACCTATTAATCAACAAGATCTATGTCTGTTACCCTCACTCAGCACTTTGTATATTGAGGGTAAAGCCAATGTTTATAATAGTTCGACTAAAGAAACAATATCAAATGTGTATTTTATCAACAATCCAATACTATATTTATTTCAAGATATTCGATATGAGTTAAACGGAATAGAAATAGACAAAATAAAAAATGCTGGCATAACTACAACAATAAAATCGTACCTCTCGTTAAATGATAATGAATCTAAATGCTCACGTGTATGGGGATGGTCAACTTCTGGTACAAACAATCTTAACGGAGGAATTTTTTCGGCTTCTGTGCCGTTGAAGAAAATTTTAGGTTTTGCAGAAGATTATGAAAAAGTTATAATTAACTCCAAACATGAATTGGTGCTATTAAGAAGCAATACGAATCTCAATGCTTTGAAATTAAATGTCGGAGAGGTGGTCGAAGATATAACTATTAGCAAAGTTGTTTGGCGAGTTCCGCACGTTAAAGTATCAGATCGTGAAAGAATCAATTTGTTGAAACATCTAGAAAAGGACAGGCCTATTACACTAGCATTTCGAAATTGGGATTTGTATGAATATCCATTATTACCGAAGACACGTAAACACACTTGGTCTATCAAAACTTCGTCACAGATAGAGAAACCAAGATTCGTTATTATAGCCTTGCAAACCAATCGCAAACACAATGCGGAAATGTCAATGGCAGAGTTCGATCACTGCAATGTACGAGATGTAAAAGTATATTTAAATTCATCGTATTACCCTTATGAAGGATTGAATGTCAGTTTCTCAGAGGATAAATTTAATTTATTATACGAACAATATGCAAGATTCCAACAGTCTTATCATGGACGGCGACCAGAGCCGTTGATGAGCTTGAAGGAATTCAGAGACGTTGCCCCATTATTTGTTATTGATTGTTCTCACCAACAAGAAATGATAAAGGAATCAATCGATGTCAGAGTGGAGATTGAAACAGACCAAGAAATCCCGGATCAGACAGCAGCATATTGCTTGATTTTAAATGACTGCATTTTTGAGTACAAACCTCTGAGCAATATTGTGAAGAAAATATCTTAACTAAATAAAGTGCAATCAAAAGGTATTTGAAAGAACAAACTTCAACTTTATGTTAAACAGTGGAATACAACGAAACAATGAGTGCTGATAAGAGTTCGATACTTTTTGTTGATGTTCAAGGATTCAAAGACTGCAAAAATAATTTTATTATTAAGGAATTTGCGTTAGCCACAAAAGAGTTTACGCAAGTCTTTTTAATAAAACCTCCATATTCGTATCTAAAATTATCTGCCGAAGAAAAAAGAGCAGTCAATTGGATTGAACGCAACAGAGGAATATACTGGAGTCAAGGCAATATAGATTTCAGAGAATTTAAGAGATTAATTATTCCAATTTTAAAGGACCAAACCATAATAATGAAAGGTGTTGAAAAGCAAAAATGGATTAAAGATTTGTGTTCTGACTGCTTTTTGATAAATGTTGAAGGCAAAGGTTGTCCTAATTTTGCAACATTGCGCAATAGTTATGCTAACGGTGGAGCTAACTTCAATTGTATAACTCATAAAAAAGAGTGCGCTCTAAGGAATGTTTTATTCATAAAAAAGTGGTACTTAAGCACATGTAATTTATGACTTCAGTAAATTGTACTTGAATGAAAATTTGTATTTAAAGTATTGTTCTAGTTTAGCTATGATGATATTTGTTACTTGCTTTATAATAAAAAAATATTTTTAACAAAAATTTCTGCGTTTTATTAATGAAAACAAATATGGTGATTCAATATACTCGCATAACTCTTTATTTATCAAAAATTACAATTTAATGGTATGAATAATTTAACCCTGTATAATGTATATTGGGCAATCTCAAACTGTTTTCATCAAATCACCGTAAACGAACGCAGTGAGATTTGCGGAGCGTAGCGGAGCTAGAGCGCAGCGAAGCGTAGCTCAAATCTCACTCCGTTCGTTTGCGGTGTTTTGATGAAAACTGTTTTAGAATGCCCAATATACACCTACTATCTTATGTCATCAAAAAAGTTTACTGGGTATTTTTCCTCACAAGTGTGTTGAAAAATGTCGTACGATATACTTGCGTGTCATACGATATACTTGCGACTTTGAGACTTTCCTCGTGACAGTTGGGGCTACCGTCAGGTGAGTTGCCCCGCGCCAGGCTCTCCTCCTTGGAGATCTCAATGCAAAGTCCGTTGCTTGGGGCAACCCCGCAACAGACGCTCGTGGTCGGGCTGTCGAACTGTGGACGGCAGCGGCTGGACTTTCCCTTCTTAATCAAGGCAACACTCGTACATGCGTACGCCGACAGGGCGGGTCCATAGTCGACGTTACCTTCGCGATCCCTGCCCTTGCACGCAGGTGGAGACTCTCCGACCATCGGTATATCCGATTCGAGACTCCCATCCAACGTCCCCAAGTCTCGAGACCCCAAGACAGCCGACAACGACGCCCTCGCTGGGCCCTTTCACGATTAGACAAGGAAATGGCGGAAGAGGCGGCCATTGTCCAGACCTGGTGTTCTCAGCCCATAGATGGCCCAAACTTGGAAGAGTCTGCAACCCGCTTCCGCGAAGCTATGGAGGAGATCTGCAATGCTTCTATGCCCAGAGCCCGCCCGCCAAAGGACCGCCGCGAAGTCTACTGGTGGTCGCGTGAAATTGCCGATCTCCGAGCAACCTGCACGGCCAGGAGACGAAAGTACACGCACTACCGTAGACGAAGACCTCTCTCTTCAGAGGGTGGTCAGCGCTATGCTGGAGGGACAGCACAAGTGGGATGCGGTAAACACCTTTTGCGTCGAAGTTATGACGCAGAAAGAGACGGCGGAGAAGGCTAGGGAGAACGATCCTTTGGCCGCACAAGGACGGGGCGAAGGAGGCGTACTTACGCCCGCCTTCTTCCTCTTGACGGCAAACAGCAGGATCTAGGCCAGGGAACCTGGAGCCCTGCATTGCACCGGTTGCCACCAGTCGTGGATCCCCCGGATGCCCCGGGGGATCTTTCGCCTTCCTACCCTAGGCGGGTGAGAGAGGCTCGCCCTAAGCGAGCAGACGCCGACGAGGTTGTGAAAGTGTTCGCAAGAGTTCCCATGACCCTGTCCGGCTACGACGCGTCCCTCCTCGACGTGTCCTCCTTGTCTGGTGACGAGGAGGATGCGGCGGTGATGGACGTGCTCGCGCCAAGATGTCTCTGATAACGCATTTCCCAACGGAAAAAAAGGCTCTATTCCGTCCTCGCCCTCGGCTCAGGCTGAAATTTTGCCTCGTGAACATTTAAATTTTTGCAATTTTAATTTTAACTTAAGGCTCTGTTTTTATTTTTTTTATTAAGTGTATGTAGTTTTTAAAATATTGTTATTAAGGAAACTGTAAAACTTGTTTGTAGTAACAACATTATGTGACTTTTTGTTTCTAATAAATTAAAAAAAACGGGTTAAGTTACAAATAAAAGTAATTATAATATTGAAACTAATCTTGGATTAGCAGTACCACCTACTTCTGTTATTATAAATGAGACTCTGTCTACGTTAAAAATAAAACGGGTCGTACTACAAACAGTTTTTTAAGCACTGCCTAAAGTTAAATACTGCTGAAACAAGATGCTGTCACTGTGTATCGTTTTAAAACAAATAAAACAGCTTCATGTTTGCACAGCGACTAGCTTTGGGCTGTGTTTATTTTTACTGTAGTAACACCAAAAATCTATTAGTGTTATAGAAATTCGCAGAGGGTTGCCGTAATGAAACACGTAGTAAGCTAATATACATATATTTTCTTTAATTTGCAAATAAGTTGGCAATCAGGTAGACCTGATGATAAGCGGCTACAGGCGCTTATAGTACAGTAGGTGACACCTCAAACTTTACATTTGCACTGTAAAAATCTATTACGTGCGGTGCGACATTTGAATGAAGTTCAAGCAGTACAGCTTGACGCGGCGCTTACTTCACATGTGGTGTCTTAATTTACAAATCTACAAACCCTACAAGGTTCATGATGTAAGTAGGTATGTGTATATTTATCAAGATGTAAGATGTCAAGTCTCAGTACCGCAGCCACAGTTACTGGAGGAAGACTCTGTACCAGGGTCGCCTGCTTGGGTACCTCCGTCTTATCTACTTCTGCCGCAAAACACCTGTGCTTGCACTGCTGTGTTCCGGTTTGAAGGGTTAGATATGGCAGTAAAATTACTGGGTACGGTGTTTTACCTTATGTCCAGAGTTAGCAACGTACACTGTACTCCTTGTGGGGGTTGCGGATTTGCTGCGAATTGATGTTCTATAGGTGAATATTACCAGTTACAATCAGGTGGGCAGTATGCTTGTTCGCCAACTGAGTTCTATACAAAAACAGTACAGATTAATGTGCCTGACTTACCCCTCAAACCGGAATGCAGCAAAGCAAGCATCGCTGCTTGGCGGCAGAAATAAATAAATAAGTACCTGCCGGGTGTGTCACGGATATTCGCATCCGCATCCGTAATAGCGGAATATTCACATTCCTTCGGACATCTTTATTCGAATTCGCATCCGCATCAATTAATGCGAAGCCTTTACGGATGCGGAATTAAGACATGTAAAGAAAGTGGACAAGGCTAGAATGGCACGTGCCTCGCGCGTTTTTGCTATTGTAAAAACTGTTTTAATTTTGTTTTTAAAATATGATTATATAAAACATATTAAAATTAAATCGATTTTCATTTATTTGTGTACTTCAAATTTAAATATTTTTTAAATACCGAAATCCGATGTAAACCTCTAGTAATCCGCATCCGCATCTGAATCTACAGATGTCACAATTTGTGCATCCGTAGCTACCCGAGTACTTATCTGTGGAGATGCCTAGTACTAAGTCTCCCCAATAAGGTATTCTACCTCATTTTCTCCTTCTGGTAAAGTTATTTGGCTTTTATTGAGATTTCCGTTCGAGCAATTCCCTAATATTCCCAATAGACATGTTTATTATCAACAATGTCGTAACAAAACTCTAAGAAGTTGCTACGGTAATTTTCAAAGTCATTAGAATATACTACAGTTCGAAAAGTCATTCATTCAAATTGGTGTTTACGTGTTCTTTGGAAATAATCTTATACACTTCAGAACTAGTATAATAAATAAGCTGATGAGCATTATGATAAATTATCTTTCCACCCGTAACTTCTAATGCGTTATTTTTGTTTTGCCCGTGGGAATTTCCTCTATGCGTATTCTATACTTTCCCGTAGTAAAAACATTTCAAACTATTAAGCAAACGCGTCATTATCATCATAGCTCATATACGACCCTACCGAGGGGCTCGAGCCTACCCTAGGTTAGTGTGCTTAGGTCTTAGTTAACCACGCTGGTCCAGTGCGGATTGGTCGACTTCAAATACACCTTCAATTTCTTCGCAAATGTATGCAGTTTGCCTCACGATATTTTCCTTCTACGTAGGAGATAGCCCGACCAGCTAGGTCGGGCTAGCCCGGGCGCGTTGGTAGTGGTAGTCGCAGTGTGGACCCTACCACGCGCGTCCATAAGGGCAGGAAGAACACCGGGGGGTTTAGTGGGTAGGCCTGGCACTCTGCCGGGAGAGCCCCACACACGCTCGTCGTCTAGCCAACGGCGAGTACGGTGCGTCACGCATTCCCCTCGTAAAAAAAAAAAAAAAAAAAAAAAAAAAAAAAAGGAGTATGGGACAAATGTACACATCATCACAGCTCATACACGTCCCCGCCGTGGGGCTTAAGCTTACCCTATCCTATGTTAGGGTGATTAGGCCACAGTGCGGATTGGTCGACTTCACATACACCATTGAATTTCTTCGCAGATGTATGCAGGTTGCCTCAGGATGTTTTCCTTCACCGTAGGCAACGATGCATTTGTGTACCGGATCACGCTGCTCCCCCGAGGGGGCTGGCATCCCCTCCAATCATCCTATCCAATTCCTCCCTTGTTGAAATGTATACTTCTCGTTAATCATAAGCTATATGCAATATAGGCAGCGCGAAAGCGATACATCCAGTGTTGTAAGCGTCCAATAACCATCAACCGCTTACCATACGCTTTTTTGACAACTTAGTAAGTAGTTTAAAAATATTATTAAATAGTATTAATAATAATAATACGTTTATTATTCTTCTCTACATTCTTCAAAAAAATACAGGAGATCTTATAACTAAGGTGTATCTTAGATTGTAAGAGACTGGTGGTGGCTGAACTAAGCGTGTAGAGCCTGTATCTCAGGCCACCAGAGCTCTCTCCACATGGGGTTGGAACACTTAAGATCAGCAATTGGTTTTTTTTACTGTGTGTATAGAAGAAGTAAGGCTTAAGCTAAAAAACAAATAGAAAATGCACTTATACAAATATACAGAAAAAGAAGATAACATCATCTTTCTAGTGATATTACGGTATATGTATAATAAAAATTGATTATACTATCTACCAAAATATAGTATTGTTTTGTTCTGACTTTCTTACACATGCAGCTGCTTGATGTCATGCGAATATGTTATTGTTTAAATATGTTTAAATAGTTAAGGGAAAATACAGTAGTAAAGGGATTTATGAATAATATAATCAAATAAAATAATTTAAGAATAAACTGAAAGAACTTTATACACTGCCATTAAATATGAATTGTTTTAATCCTCAGCTATGTAATGGATTTTCTTTCTTGTAAAACTAATAATACATTTTTAAAACCAAATTTGCTAGAAGACTTTTTGGCATCCAGTAGGTGTTCCATAAAATGATTTATATTTAGATTGGATAAAAGTTTTACAATAAGTTCTTAGAAGTTACAAAAATTTCAGACATAATTTTCAAGCATACTTATTTTATTTTTTATTTTATTTATTTCATAAAATCCACAGCATACAATATGTTATAAAATATGTTATAAATCTATATTATTATAAAGAATCACAATAAGACAGTGAAGCAACTAGTAGAAGCAAGCAACAAGAAGCGATGTAATAGCCTATTAACACGCCG
Organism: Schoenobius gigantellus; assembly: GCA_963935595.1. Classification (NCBI taxonomy): domain Eukaryota; kingdom Metazoa; phylum Arthropoda; class Insecta; order Lepidoptera; family Crambidae; genus Schoenobius; species Schoenobius gigantellus. Next base: position 7,591,720 of record OZ012563.1, read on the forward strand.
GCGCCGCTCTGGTTGAATGTTGGGCTTTATTTCGACATTTCCTTGTATTGTGAGGATGTAATTGTACTGAAATCTTCAGTGGCTTTTATGTCGGTTTTAATGAAAAAATATAAGCTTTCTAACACCCAAGGAGCAGGATCTAAATATTTAATACAAATTGAATTAATTTACTACAACGATATGTCATAGCACAACTTTAGCTTCACAGTTCACGTTTTTAGTCTAGTTGAATATGTTTACACTGTTATCCAAGTTCATGCCGAGGCCTACCCGGACCCGCCCCCAGGCTTCATTTAGGTCATGCATGCAGCATTCCGCTAAGCTGTTAAGTCCGATTAAGTTCAAACGTATCTTATTCCGGGAAGAAATTGGAAGTAAGAGAATGGCTGTTTAAATTAAATTATAATGAACTACCTATATGACTCCGAAGAAACATAAGAAAATGTGTGATACTCGTAGTTGGGAACTCTCATATTTATACTTTTAATATTAAGCAGATTTTAAGCAGATATAATTTACATATCACAGGACAGCTATTTCCATGCCCTGCAACTTTGTATTATTTTTTTAATATTATATCGAATAAAAATAAATTACATAAATTATTACCAACACGAGGTCAATGAAACGAACAAAATAGAATTTTCCAATGATATTAAGCCATAAGTGGGTTGTATTTTGTTTGAAATAAATTATTTTTTAATTTTCTTGATTTTCGCTCACTTTTTATCAAAACCACGGCTATAACGATGACACCAATAAAAAGTAAAATGAATAGTGATTGAATCATTGATTGACATTGACACTGACAGAATAAATCACGTTTCACATCACTATAGGAAGTGACATTCAATCACGCATCAGTCACATTGCATTGCCAATACATTTGTAAGTTTTGCCAGCGTGTTTTCACCATCAGAATTTATATTTAGAAGAGAAGGTAAATGTGTTCTAGAAAAAATACTTTCTAAGGCGTTATAGACCACAAGACTGCTATATGCTCTATTTATTTTAATACCAGCAAGTATGGCGCACCTGAACATGTCCTTTAATCCTAATATTAAGAGAACACCTCTTTTATTACATATCGTAAGCCAAATACCCAATGTCCATTATTTTAGAAAACATCTAACTATTATTAAAATTTGAACTGGGATAGTTTTCCTGTTGAAACAACGCAAATTGATATAGTTTAACTCTAGTAGACTTAATAACAATTTCTGTACTGAAGTTGCAAACGCTGAATGTTGGTTCAGCGAAATGCTCTTGCATAATAGACAATGCCAAATTGGCTCCAATGCTCTGGTCAAATGTAGAATGAGATTTCACCTCAACGGTAATTTGCACACGAGTTCATTCTCATTTCGTATACATAATACAATATGCCTTCCAGCTTTGTGTTCGTTGCTTTTTGGTGTTCCTTTTAAAAGTAGGTGTCGTCTAGGAGTAACAACTTTTTGTATTGATGATACTCGTTTGTTTAAAGGCAGTGATCGCGGATTGGTTTATTGGCTCGATGCTACAGCTTAACTTCTATATGCTACAGCTTCTTCTTTCAACTTTGTTCTATATCTTACCAATTTTGTCTCAAAGCTTGTGCTTGCATCGCTGTATTCCGGTATGGCGGATAAATCACTAGATACATGATCAGAGATAAAAACATCCTAATGAAATGAGCGAACACTTAACAATTTAGGTGCTCTTTCAATTTAGTTACATTCGATACTGAAGTTCTTAACATTTTTACAAGCTTTTATTTACTTTCACCTGTCCCAGTGTCTGTAATGAAATCTTGCAAGTTAAATTTGACCTACTTCCCGATTGAGTTGAAATTGAGCATGCATAACGTATATCGCGTGACAGTGCAATATTATGATAACATGGAGCTGATCTGATGCTAAACCTCGAAGGTGGCCATAGGAACTTCTCAATGAAACGACACAACCCCATGGAGTTTAAACTCGTACGATTCATATTGATGAGTACTTTGATTCTTTATGGTAAATATAAAAGCTTGTTTAAAAAATACGATTAATTTATTTTGATTAGAGACTTTGTTGTATCTAGAGAATCTATGATGGAAACGAGCTTTATATGGACTCTTTCACAACCGAGATATTGCCTATCTTACCTCTAATTTTAGGAACATAACAATGTTAGGATTAACATTGTTGTTAAATCGACAAACATGATGGTGAGAACAAGTCAAGCATACTTAGAAACCGTACCACCAACCAGAAACCTGTAATCAAAATCATAAATATTTCAGTTTTTCTAACATTGTAATATTTATTGAAAAACTTCAAATACTTTGTATGATTAGGAAAATATTAAACAAAGAAATATTGAAAAAAAGCATGATACTCCGAAGGTCCAATTTTTTGTTTTCAATTAGAAACTGCCAACAATACACGAGGAAATAAATTTATGCTACACATTATAGACATGGGCATAAATATTTCATTATGTATGACAAAATCGGAAGTGTTTGTCCTTTTGCTATCATCTTTTACTTCGTTTATTTTTAGGTAGATACCTGTTTGTTTTTGATTACATAACAAGAATTAGAGTACTATTTTATTTAAGACGCAATGTCTAGTTTAATAACTGACATTGTGTTTGAATCAAATAATCTAAGACAATTCGGACAGAAACTCGATACAACTATGCTAACTAGATCCAGTGTCGTGAGACTCCAAGTAAAATGGATACAATACTGTGAAAGTGTGAACATTGGCTGCAAATGTTTGGAAAGCCAGAATAAATTTATTCCAGCACGTGTTTATTCGTCCATGCAGAAGTAAGTAGATTTATAGTCATGTAGGTGCAACGCTAGGAGAAACATGCTTATATTCTGTGCTAGGGTTTTCGACAGAAAATCCTGAAAGGCTGCATTATTGAGCACACCACGTGAGGTGACAACAGTATTCAATTCATTTGTAAGATTTTAAAATATGTAACTAGATTTTAGCATGACCCAAACTTTGCTTGGTATCGCGTGTGTTTCATCTTTTCAAAAAATTTAATTTCAATGAAATAGCTGTTTTAATCCTAACAACGCGCTATTTATTGAATTATCTATTTAATGAAATGGATTACAAACGTACATAAGCCTAAAATTTGAGAATGCCTCGACCGATTCGGTAATGTCTCTTCAAGTAGTTATTTGTTGAATCCCGAATAAAGTTCTCGGGAAAACTGCTGGGAAAGGCGTTGAAACTAATATTTCGTTTGTCTTAGTTGTTGAATGTGAATAGGCGGTAAATGGGCCGTAAAAAGTAAATTTTATAAATTCATTTTACGTTTTTAAAATAATATTTGACAGTGATGTCTTAAGTTGTGCACACTACCGGATCAGCCCCACATACGTCCTCTGTCTCGCCAACGGTCGGGTACGGTGCGGTCACGCATTTCCCCCAGAAAAAAAGGCCCACTGAGATTTCCCACCATTCTTCTAGCTCTAGTAGTTCAGGTTCTACGTTCATCAGCCCTCACCAAAGCCTTTTATATGTAATTATAGATACAGACATAAACTATACTAGATCAGAACCATAGGATATTATTTAAAAAAAAATTCTCAATGAATCTAATTGAATACCGTAGACCACGGAGACGGTTGAAACCAATATTAATGTATGTTGTCCATCCACCAGTTTTGTTCCAGTTATTAATGTGTCATTTAAAACAGTCAACTGAAAGTGTATTATTTTACTGACTTTATTGGATGTTGTACACGTTTGTTTATCAATAGAGTACATATTAAACTTTCTCACCATGTGCGCCAAATTAAAACAATTGTTATACAGAGTGAAAATAAATTAAACAACCCTTTCAACGCTATGGCAATATGGATGTACTGCAAACTTGCAAAATAAAATCGTGGCCTTTTAATCGATTTCGTTTCTTACCGCACAAATAAAGAACCATAAATAAACACCACTGGCAGTTTATTTGAATTTTAATAAACTGTAACCACCAATAAAATTAAACAGATACTAAATATTTTTTTACAATCAAAGAAAACTCAAGTAAACTTCCTGTATGTCGATGTCGCGTTGTATGGTGTCCCCAAATTCACGTTCAATGTCTTTTTCCTTCGGCACGAATTTACCAGCAACACAATACCGGCAATAATTGTCAGTAGAAATACGAGTATCGTGAAAAATATGATCAGTAGCAGCTCTAGCTCTATGTATTCAGCCCAAGTGACGTTAGCAGTCGGTGAGAGCAAGTGACGGACGTTGCCGTGTCGCAGCACATACTCTGTTATCCAAATAGCACGTTGTACGGGGTCCTGTGGAGTATCGTACATGAGCTTCCGAAACTGAAGAACGTTCGTGCGATAGCTGAAATTAAAATATGTTTTGTTGAGATTTTTCACACTTTCATCTTTAAGAGTTGCGTTAAATGGATTTGATAAGCTGCAATCTATTGAACAGTCATATCTTGAAAGACATATAGTAACTAAAAGGTAGCTATGACGTAAAACATTTTTTTTTAATACTGTGATTAAGGTGTCTAAGAATATGGTACAAGCAACTTGAAATTAGAGTGGTAATAATAATTACAACAGAATAATGAATATAGTCGCTTATGTGAGTGATCGCTATTCATTTAATTGTCCGCATCATATACGAATTAATTATTCAAAATGTGATATAATTTGTATTTTGGATAAAAAACACTGTTTAAAAGTTACCTATCGTCCGCAATTATAGTTTCGATTGCATCTCTAAGATCATCTCCGGTCATGCTTTCTATCTCAAATTTCTTGCCGATCTTATGTCTAACATACTTTTCAGCGTTATTGTACTGGTCAAAAATTATAGGAATGCCAATAAGTGGAACACCCGCACTTATTGCCTCTTCAGTGGAATGTAAGCCTCCTTGAGTGATAAAGAGCTTCACTTTTGGATGTTCTGTAAATAAAAAATCATTATTATCTCTTGGCACTTCATACACGTAGGATATAAAACTGTAAGTATAAACCTTCTTTCCAAAAAAAATTAAAAAATGCTACAATTTTTGGCATTTTTAGTCATCGCGTTAATTAAGTCAAAACCCAAAAAAATATATATATTTCGTCTAACCAACATAATGTACTTACTCAAAACATCAAGCTGTGGATACCACTTTGCCATTTTGACATTTTTGGGTAATCCTTGGATATCTTCTTTATCCCATTTCAATAAAATGTCATAAGGAACCTCTGATAGAACTTTCATTAATACTTGGATTTTATCGGCAGGCAATCTCGAAGGAAATACATTGGTGCCGAAACTAACGTATATTACTCCATTTTGTGAAGAGTCTAAGTATTTTTTTAAGTCCTGAAAATAAACAAATTTATTGAACAGAGAAATGTAAGGTCTTTATATCAGCTTATGATAAGTAGTGATTAGGTTGAAGATGTTAACGCAACTTCACATGAATTCCTCATTCACAGGAGAACTAGCTAGTGGCTATCTTACTGAATATTGTCTCTTATCGTTCGAATACAACAATGCTTGTTATTATTAATGCCAGTTAGTTGTTAGTATTACTTTGTAATATGTATTTGGAAAAGTTTAGAAGCCTATGTTGCTTCGTCGATTTATGACAGTATTAAGAGGAAACACTACGGTCGATAGAGGTAAGAAATAGGTATTTGTAAAATGTAATTGCTGTCGCGCTGTGTGCCCGAACAATCGTTCTAAGCGCGATAGAGACAAACTAAGCTCGGAGCACAAAATATACGTTTCGGAGTCCCCTGTTTTTTCCGCCAAAACTAGTAGACCGATTTAATTACTTTTTACTTTAAAAATTGTATATAATCTCGTCAAAGTTTGATGAATGTTTGAATATAGCAGAAAATCAGGTCAATTTTTCAGGATTTTGAAGGTTTATATCTCATTTAATAATTAGATTAAGAGAGCGTCGATGTTATGATCCAAGGGGACTTAAATAAAGAGTGGACTGTATATAGAATGACTGGTTTAATTCTGCTTAACAATATTTGAATATTTTATGTTTGGACCGTCGCCGGTGGAGTCCCAAAAGGAAGAGGCCGTTGGTTGGCTCGCGATATTCGCGCTGCCCGCCGCGAAGGCCGCTCCTGCCCCGCACGTCTCCTCCCGTGCGTAATTGCCTATAATTCGCGGCCGCAGATGGTAACAGTCGATGACGTAGTGCGTAAGGCTGTCGCCTTCCAATCGGGAGGTAGCGGTTCGAACCCCGCCACGTACCAATGTGTTTTCAAATTTTGAATTCATATGTACGTTTAGTCGACGCTTTTACGGTGAAGGAAAACATCGTGAGGAAACCTGCACACACCTGTAAAGAAAGAATTTCTTTACAGGTTGTGTGTGAAGTCGACCAACCCGCACTAGGCCAGCGTGGTTGACTAAGGCCTAATCACCCTAGTTTAGGGTAGGCTCGAGCCCCTCGGTGGGGACGTATATATGAGCTGATGATGATGAATTAACTTAATTAAAAAAGGAAACCTTAGGAACATGCCTATAGAGGCTATTGATATTTTTAGAAAAAAATGGAACAGCTATTGCCATTATACACGAAGAAAAGAGGGGACTATGATTAACTATGCTACGGGAGGGGACATTAAGATGTATTATTATTAATATAGATATTTTTTTCGTTTACTAGGGTTAATCAAACTCTAAATCCAGTAAATACAGTGTTTTCAATAAAACAAACGTTCCATTATTCTGGTCACTAGATATAATAATGAAATGATCATAGAAAGTAAAAAAAATAATAGGTATTCGTTATATACCTTACCTCTGACAGCGCCACTCCATCTCCTTTCATCACGCCCAATGTATAGATAACTCCAAGAGGAACAGGCCGATTTTCCTCCCACATCGGGTTAGTGTTTAAAAGCAAAGCATTCACATTATTGCGCAGCTCTTGAATCGTCGGAAGGTCAGGGTATAATTGTTTGAAGAAGTCGTTGAATTTCATTTCAGAATCGTACGCAATGTATTGCAGAGCTAAGTAATTCGCTATTTCTTTTACCTCTTCAAGGAGTGTTAGGTCTTGCATTCTTTGTGTCACGATTTCCGGATACAGTAAAGGATGAATAGGTGCTCCAGTCATTTCCAAGTTATTTATCGAACCAAGCGAACTCACTTTTATAACAGGCACCTTCAAAAAGTGTGATATAGCCAGTAGCGCTTGATGGAATGCTTCCACTAAAATGAGATCGAAGCTCTGATCTTTCAATATGTTCTTCATAGTTTCACTGTTATACAAGTTGTAGCCTTGTTTATTAATCATTCCGAACATTTGACTAAAATGAGTATATAGGGACTCGCCTCGACCTGTTCTCATATTGAACATTCCGTCTCTTACAGAGTTGTAGGCTATATCGTGTATATCTATCTCTTTAAGTTTCTCTGGACCACCTCCATTAGGGTAGTCAACATCTGCGGTGACAATTACAATTTCATGGCCCCGTGCCATAAGAGCATCGATGTACGGACGAAATATCACCTTGTGGCTATGTGACGCCGCCGAAAACATAGCTAGTATTTTTGCACCTTTGCACTGTACAGCAAGGTTAAGTAAACAAAACCACAAAACTGAATTTTTATACATTTTCTAAATACCACTACGAACGATGTCTTTCAACTTTACAGTGAAAATGAAGCAAACTCATTAACAAGCCCTAATCAAGCATATAATAAAATAATTTTAAACTCTATTTCAACACAAATTTAAGTTGTTTACTCATAAAGACGATATTATTCCAAATGTAACAATTACGCTCAGCGTAGTTTCTATTAACTAAGTTAAGTATCTGGTTCCATTTTGGTTAGTATTGATCCTGGTAAAATTTTAAAGTATTTTTTTTTATATTGAACTAAAATAAATTTTCTCTAATTAAAATCTAAACACATTTTGTGACGTTCAACGATATCCTCACAAAATGTGTCTCTATACAACGCTCAAGTCCCAAATAGTAGGTATCTAATTAGTAGGCATTATTTATAAATCTGAATAAGGATTCAATAAAATACTTATAAAAAATTTTAAGTAACCATCTTTTAAACACATGTACCTACATAATTTTTAAAACAGATTTACAGAACCACTTTTTAAAATTTAATAAAAATATAAAATCTAGATTGGGAATTAGTTAAAATTTGTAAATTTGTAATAATATTAAATTGTTTGAATTTGTAATACATATGTGCAGTTCTTTTCTTTGCAGTTAATGTTACATACAGCCGACAAAAGCAAAGCGCACGTGGTAATAAAATATAATAAATAAGTCCCATAAAACTCAACACTAACACGTACGGTCAGCGAGATAGGTACTTAAGGCGAATAAATCCTTGTTTTAGAAGAAACCTATGCTGTGTTGTACTGTGACGGTAACTCCCAATGTAAGCTAGTGAAAATTATTATTCTTATGTGCCATGGAGTATTTAACTTTTTCTAAATATAAACAAAGAAAACGTGTTGATTATTCGTTTAGAAGATCATCGATTACATTTCTCAAAAAATATAAAAGGCGATTTCTAACAAGATTCCACTCTGGCTCTGTGTTGTTTAACGTTGTCCAAATAAGAGGTTTACACAAGTGTTAATTTAAAATTAATAATTAGCATACAAAGGTGCAGTGTACGGTAGTCATTCGTGGGTGGAGTGATGATCTGGTGAAGGTCAGAGAACTTATTCAAAGTAACTGGCTAATTCGTTTTCTTGTAGAAACGTCTTGAATATATGGAATGAAAACTGCTTTAGTGCTGCTGAGCATAAGAAAGTCCTTTTTTGTTGTTATCATCACAGCTAAAATGCTAAGCTTCCCCTAAAAAAGAGGGACCACCCACCACGCTGGACCATTTGGTGGGAAATACAAAATGCTGACCAAATAGTGTCGAAGTTGCAGGAATCCCTATCTGTTTTAATTTTTCAAAGGCTATTTGCGCTTTCGAATGAAAAATAAAGCTAAAGCCATGTAAAAATCGCGCTCAATCTATTTTTTTTACTTCTTAAATTTAAAGCCTCCGAGATTCTTTCATCCCGGAACTGTTCATCTTTTCAACGAACTTCCAGAGCATACTAAACTGACAATTACCCCGTTAATGCACTCCTGACGTGTTTACTTAACAGACGAAATTCTTCATCACTCCGAGCCCGCAGCTCAATGCTAAAAGCTAGTACGTTTTACAGTAATTAAGATATTAAAGGGGTGAGAGTTTTGAGCCGTTTCCCTTATTCATTTGGAAGCGTAAAAGCCTAGAATTTCCAGGTTAAGCCTTTGCACTGAGAAGGATTTCTCGTTATACACTGACCTTGTGTCGGCTTAGATGTCGGTGATGTATTTTGGAAGCATTCGAAGTGATTATATTTAGGGGTTAAGACATAATTTCTAACATCTGTCTAGTTTCGTATTTGGAGTCTGATGAAGTTATTACCGAAATTAGTCTTTTTATGTTTGTTGTGTAAGATCGTCGGCGGCGCTGTGACCTCGGCATTGGACTGTGCCCCGAGTAGAATCGGGAGGCCCGCGATCGATCCTGCCATGTACCAATGTGTTTTTCGTTTCACGAATTTCATATGTTCATTTATCTGACGCTCCTACGGTGAAGAAAAACATCGTGAGGAAACCTGCATACACTTGTAAAGTAATTCAAAGGTGTGTGTAAAGTCAACCAATCCGCACTGGGCTAGCATGGTTTGACTAAGGCCTAAACGCCCTTACATAACTAGTTAGGGTAGGCTCGTGTTCTCGGTGGCGACGTATATGAGCTAATGATGATGTTTGTAATTGAAATAACAAAGGAATTACAAAGAGTTAGTCGATGATATGACTGTACGTAAAAATACAGTAACGTAGTTCGTTTTACAGAATTAAATTGGGAATGTACAAATGTTATCAATATTATGCATTGGCTTAAGAGGATTAATTTCATCTTGCAATATCCACAAGATCAAGATAAATATTATAATATAAACTATGTTATTTTTTTACGCATTGGAATGCTATTGCGCTTCATACCTGCTATCTGGCTACGATGGCTAATCTACGATGGCTAATCGTCAGTCGTGTATGGGACTCCCACATGAAGCATTTGCTTCATGGACTCCCACTGCTGAGTGTGAGGCATATCCACTAAAACAACTTCGATACCCATCTTGTCTATAGCGCGATCCAAGTCTAGGCAACCCCAATTCTCGGGACTACTTCGGGACAGCCCGGCCACTATGCTCCTACCCTACATGAGTATAGCCATACAACAGAAAGTAGTTAATTATGATGATACAATAGGAGTGTTATAAAAACCTTATTGTTTTAGTTTATGTTTTTATACGTTTTTTTATAACGGACTGATTTTGATATTTCATGTTTTTTTTGAATATAGAAGTTTACCAAAATCATGTCTCGCATATTTTATTAATCCAATATTTTTAAATATATCTTACTCTCCTAAAGAGCGGTATTGACAAAAATATAACATAATAAATCTCAAAGAGTTTATTTTAAATTGTGGCGACCGTGACAGGACGATGTCTTCCGCTGAAATTATTAAAAAGGAGAGATCTGTAGCGAGACGGATATTCACCAGGCATGCCAATGATTTGGCCACTAAGCTTAACGAAAGGAATATCCAGGTAACCAGTGAGTTAACCGCCCTATTTAATCGCCAAAGGCAACAATTTTCTTCCCTCGAAGTATTAGATGCCAAATTCAAAGAATTGGTTATCGATACAATTTCAGAAGAAAGCTTAGAAAAGGAGATAGAGGATTCGCTCTCGTACCAAACAAACTGGTTCCAAATTGAAGCGAAATATGCAGAAGTTGTCGCAAGAAGCGACAAACCAAAGGCAACAACTTCGCAATGTAGTAGCTTCACGTTACCCAAACTGCAGTTGCAATCCTTTGATGGTGAGCTTCGCAACTGGTTAGTTTTCTGGGGCCAATTTAGAAAGGTGGACGAAGATAGTCAGCTAGATGACATAGACAAATATCAATATCTCGTTCACAGCATGCAAAGCAATACAGAAGTTAAAACACTTGTTGAGAGTTTTCCACCTTCTGCCTACAAAGAGTGCATAGAGCAGTTGAAGGCAAGATATGCACGAGAAGACTTGCTGATCCAAGTGTACGTGCGTGAACTTTTAAAGTTAGTATTGTTCAAAGCGTCATATCAGAACGTAACACAGTTGTATGACAAATTAACCGCACAGTTAAGAGCCCTCGAGACACTCGGAGTCACTAAGGACAAGTACGCAGCATTCCTTTTACCCATGGTGGAGTCATCTCTGCCAGAAGATACCATGAAGGCATGGGAGCGCTGCAAAGAAGTCAGCAAAGATGTTTCGGAGGAGATGGCAAAATTACTTCTGTTTCTGAAGAAAGAAGTGGAGAGTGAACAGCGCATGGAGATGGCAAGGAGAACGTTTGGTTCAGGTAACACTCCTTTTAACGTTCAGTCCTTTTCCAAAATACAGACTGCTGAATGCCTGTTCACTAATAACAAGAAAAAGGAACAAGGGGTAGCAACTTGCGTGTGGTGTGACAAAGAAAGTCATGCGAGTCTTGAGTGTTACAAAATCTACAAGATGGATATTGAACAAAGAAGACAGCATTTAAAAAATAAAAAAGCATGCACTATTTGTTTAAGGAAAGGGCACCACTCAAAAATATGTCGGTCGAGCGTGAAATGCTTATTATGCCACAGACGACACTCTACGATATTATGCGAAAGGCAAAAAAGTGATATACCCACCGACACTGTACAAGAGAAACCATCCACTTCATCCTCTCTGTCCTCGATGAATACCAGAAACGAAACCTTGTTGCAGACTTTAATGGTAAAGATTGAACACAATAACAAGGAGATTTCCGTCCGCGCTCTACTAGATTCGGGGTCACAAAGAACTTACATCAAACAAGAAATTATTAACACTTTGAAAATTCCATCAACGGGAATAGAACTTTTGACTCACGGACTTTTTGGTGGCGTTACTACTAACTCTCAGGAATATAGCACGTATGACATTAATGTCAAAAATGTAAACAATACTTTTTCTTGTGTCATGCAGGCTATCTGTCAACCGCGTATTTGCGGTAATATTCCAATTGTAAATAAATATGATCAAAATTTGTGTAAAATATTACAAAAACACGGTATTATGCTGACAGATTCATACGATATTACTGAGGTAAGCCTTCTTATTGGAGCAGATTACTTGGGTAATATTTGGACTGGGTCGTTCGTTAATTTAAACAGCAGCTTATTAGCTATTAATACAAAATTGGGATGGACACTACAAGGAAAGCAGGTAAGCGTAAACATCAATAGCGATTGTAGTAGCAATATTTTACACTGTAATTGTTCGAATAATTTGGCAGATTACTGGTCTCTGGAGTTAATAGGAATAAAAGATCCGACGGAAGTTAAATCCAAGGTCGAGCACGAGATTGAGATTATGGCGAATTTCAAAGAAAATATCAAGAGGACAGAATCTAATAGGTACGAGGTTAAATTACCTTTTAAATTTAATTATGTTGATTTATTGCCGAATTTTGGCAAAGCTAAGTTAAGACTCGAGTCAATGACTAAAAAACTCATTAACATGGGTAGATTTCACGATTATGACTCAGTATTTAAAATGTGGCTAAGTTTAGGTATAATAGAGCCCACAGACACAGAACCGGAGGTAGGACATTTTTTACCTCATAGACCAGTGTTCAAAGAACAAAATCTCACAACCAGTGTTAGGCCTGTTTTCGATGCATCGGCAGTTGATAAGAATGGTTTGAGCCTCAATATGTGTCTAGAAAAAGGTGCAAATCTGATAGATCTTATACCGGATTTGATTAACAGCTTTCGATCGGGGGCAGTTGCGATGACAGCAGATATTGAAAAGGCTTTCCTGCAAATAAGCATACACCCAGGCGATCGTCAGTTCTTGAAGTTCTTGTGGTATGAAGACGATTCACTTGAAAAAATAATTTCCTATAAACATTGCCGAGTTGTTTTCGGTCTTACATGCAGTCCCTTTCTACTGGCTGCTACATTAAAGCACCATTTACAAACCATAGATACAGAACCACATAATAAAACAGCGCAGGTGTTAGATAGGTCGTTTTATGTGGATAATTGTGTAGTGAGCGTAGATAGTGAAAGAGAAGCGGAGCAGTTTATGATCGAAGCTAAATCTATAATGCAGGCAGGCAGATTCAATTTAAGAATGTGGGTCACCTCAAATGGTACCAATGAAACAGGAAAAACACCTATATCTTTGCTTGGTATTATTTGGGACCCAATTTGTGACGAACTGCATTGTAGCATGGACACATTACCTTCCTATGAGACGTCACACACTTTGACGAAAAGACGCTTATTATCTTTGACGCAAAAGGTTTTCGATCCTGTAGGCTATACTTGTCCCGTATCGTTAGTTCCTAAGCTATTATTGCAGGAGACATGGCGTAGGAAAATTGATTGGGATGACGAGTTGCCAAAGGACTTAACCCATCGGTTTGTAGATTGGTACAAGCATATTAGATGCTTAAGTGAGTGTAAGTTGCCAAGGCGATTATCAACCAGTAGATTATCAGAATGCTCGGTCAGCTTGCACTTATTTTGTGACGCCAGTAAAGACGGATATGCGGCTTGTATATTTATTAGGTCGGAGAATAATGGTCAGGTTACCGTGCGAATTGTTACTGCAAAGTCGCGAGTTGCTCCACCTCAACAAGTCACTATTCCGAGACTGGAATTAATAGATGCATGTATGGGTGCTCGTTTGTTAAAAAATGTACGTCGAAGTTTATCACTACAAAAGTGCCCTGAGTATTGCTGGACAGATTCTGGAGTGACTTTATGCTGGATAAAAAGAGAGTTGCCTTTAAACGTATTCGTAGGGAATAGGATAAAAGAAATAAAACAAAATACACATGTTGATAGTTGGTATCATATTCCAGGAGAGCAAAACTGGGCGGATTTAGCTTCCAGAGGTTGCAGTGCGAAGCAATACATTGACTGTCGGTGGTGGGAGGGTCCATCGTGGTTGCTTCTGCCGCCAGCATGTTGGCCATATTCAAAGCTGAACGTGAACGAGGATGATGTTTACCTGGAAACAAAGAAGCACTCTGTTAGTACAAATATCTGTCTTGAATTGTTAGAATCTCGGAGTTTATTTTTAGATAGAATTCAAGTTTATTTCTCAAAATACTCTAAATTAATTAGAATGATAGCTTGGATGTTGAGATTTATACACAACACCAAAACATCAGCTAATAAAAGGACAGGTGAATTAACGTACAAAGAGTATGAAAAAGCAGAACTTTTGGTCGTTAAATTAATACAAGCTACAAGCCTTAGCCATATAGAGAAAAAGGCCGAGAATTTAACAAAATACTACGATAGTAACGGCTTGATAAGGATTAAAACTAAATTATTATTATCACACTTACCTGAGAGCATAAAAAGTCCTTACCTACTTCCCGCAGACAGTAAAATTGTCTTGATGATGGTAAGACAGCGACATATACAGCTTCAACATGCAGGTAGCAACCAGTTAATTACTGATATACGATCCAATTTTTGGTTGATTGGAATCCGTAGAGTGGTGAAATCAGTAATTAAGAATTGCGTAATATGTAAGCGATATCGAGTTAAGCCGGTTGAAGCACCAACATCACCACTTCCTCCTGAACGCATATTTAGTTCAGCTCCTTTTCAAACTACGGGAGTAGATCTTGCCGGACCTTTACTTCTTCGCGACGGAGAGAAGTGCTGGATTGTACTGTACACTTGTGCTGCATACCGTGCAGTTCACTTAGAACTTACTAGATCGTTATCGTCTGAAGCTTTTATTATGACGTTACGTAGGTTTATAGCACGACGAGGGCGTCTCGATAACATGATGTCAGATCAAGGCACGAATTTTCATGGCACTCGAACTTTACTTAATGCTCTAGATTGGGAGGAAATTCAAAAGCATTCTACAATACGACGCATCAACTGGAAAATGAACGCACCTTCTGCCGCCTGGTGGGGTGGATACTGGGAGAGACTCATACGTATCATGAAGGACCTCTTGCGTCGTGTTTTGGGTAGAGCCGCTTTATCCTATGATGAGCTTCACACTGTTTTGTGCGATTGTGAGTCCATTATGAACGCGCGACCATTGACCTATGTGAATAGTGATAAAGCGGAGTATTTCGAACCTTTGACACCAGCCCATTTTATTCAGCCAATTCAGAGTAGTGATGTGACTGACTTAAACTACATCGACTCTACTAGTCTCAATGTACGGCTACGATATCTGCAAAAACTGAGAGTAGATTTTCAACAGCGTTTTAAAAATGATTATCTCTCTGAATTAATACAAAAAGGTAACGAAACAAATGAAAAGTTAAACCTGGGCGATATTGTACTTATTGAGACTCAAGAAAAGCGAATTAAATGGCCGTTAGGTATGGTTTGTGAATTTTATACAGGAAGAGACGGTGTAAATAGAACAGTTAAAGTAAAAACGGCATCGGGATACAAAGTACGACCTGTACAGAGGTTGTATAAATTAGAAATATCTCACACTGCACTTGAGGATACGCGGGGACCTGATAATTCTGACCGCTGTGATCTTGAACAAACTATCTGTCGTACGCGGAGCAGACGATCAGTAAGGATGCCTAGCAGATTTAATGTGTAGATTATTAGTTATGTAGTTATCCTATTAGGTATTTAGATTAAATAGTGTAGTTAGTTCTTTAATGTTAGATTTACCCTAACTTTGTGGAAATCGTATATCTGTCAGTCCAGCATAATACCGTATGTTTAAAACTATATACAAAATGGAAAAAAAAACGCAGTATATTTACTATGTGAATGAGGTTACGCCAGGTTTTATGTTTGTTATTTTTTCTGTTTCGCCTGGAGGATGTTATAAAAACCTTATTGTTTTAGTTTATGTTTTTATACGTTTTTTTATAACGGACTGATTTTGATATTTCATGTTTTTTTTGAATATAGAAGTTTACCAAAATCATGTCTCGCATATTTTATTAATCCAATATTTTTAAATATATCTTACTCTCCTAAAGAGCGGTATTGACAAAAATATAACATAATAAATCTCAAAGAGTTTATTTTAAAAGGAGCATACCAGTTGTCTGAATATATTTATTGTGGAGGCTGCTTCTAGATATTCAACGAAATTGTTATGATGATGCAAAAAATGTTAAAACTGGTAGCAGCCATTAAAACTATTGTCGTAACCCAAAAACAGTAATTTTCTATCTTTTCAGCAATTACACATTTTCGAGCGATCGATTCATGTCTCCTGCTTCAGGCATCGTAACACTTCGCGCGCTTCGAAGATACCTCCTCAAGTCTTGCCTTGGCTTAGTATTGCCTGCTCTGTCAACTCGCTGTACGCAGAGCAGAGTTACGCGTCGATTTGAATATTTAGTGTATGCAAACGAAGCATTTTGTTCGGCTTAATTAATTATAAAGTTGTCTTCGTCTGGCACAATCTGGGGTTTGTTTTCAGTCCCCGCAATTTGCGTTGTAATGCGTGTTGTAAAATTAAAGAGTTTCCTTGCAACATACAATTTGTAACAAAAATAACGCACATGCTGAAAGTATTACGTTTGGAACTGACTTCAAAATTTTATTTTATTGAGAAAAAATACAAAAAATATATGATAAGTTGGTGGCGCCTAAAGTCGACGCCACCTATTCGGCGTTTCGCCGATTTTATGCTGATTTTAAGTCCGACTATTCTCTCCCTACAAAACAAAATATATTATCGCTTACCTCTAAGCCGATACGGTCTCCGTATGTAGCCGGTGGACTTCCTGAGCTAGCTCGAAGGAAGTCGCGGCTCCTGAAGGGCTGCTTTCAATCCACCGAACCACGACCGGATCACTTTCACTACATTTGCGTTGCCCTAATAGGTCGCCAATTCACTTTTTAATCGACATTATACGAGCGGACATTCGCGACAACAACAATTCTCCTCTAGAAGAAGCGCGCCACGTCGTAACTTATTTCAATGTCATTGCAAATTCGACTCGACTGACATGTCACAGCGGTCGGCCGCCACAGGCCCTCACATGCACAGACTATATGCAGTGTTGCCACTCGCTCTTCTTCGAGCGTAAACATAAGTATAAAAACAATTATAGAAACTCACTAGTTTTTAATGTGGAGCATTTTTGTGTGTTCTATGTACGTGTGTACACAAAACGTGTGACTTCGTGTACGTACCGTATAGGTGTACCAGAATCTAATGGCAATGTAGAGCTGAAACTCCTTTAATACAAATTCAAGTGACATTGCTTGAATCTGACGTTTCTAATTTTAGACGGTCAATAAGACTTAGCTTCAGCCGCCCAAACGCAAATCAGATGTGACATTTTTACTAACGAATAAAACTTTACTTTTATTTCAGTAAATTCAGATCTACATTTGCTATCAGATTCTATCTAATACACTTACGCAGGTTACTTTTTATCACCCAGGAAAATTTAAGGGACATTTTAAGGGACGCTCTACTACGGAAACCGTATTAGAATGATTTAAATATTAATAAAAAAACTCACCTATATAATATTATATGAATTTTCTAAAATATCCAATAAATACTGCACTACTTTAGTGCAGTATTTTTTAAAGATTTTTTTAATTTCTTTTAATTTGTTTTTTATTATTATTTTGTTATTTTTTATATAATAACGGATTTGTCCTGGAGCGTGCCGGAAATTTTCCGAGGTGAAAGTAATCCTGTATATACAAAGCAACACGACAGATAATTCATGTTGCCGTTGAGATCTCTCTTACTTGTCACTCGTAAAAGCGACGACTTTCATAATGCAAATGTAAAGCTTGACGTGTTGCTGATTGTACAACGGGTACGCTGCAAATGCCGTCGTGTCCTCAAAAGTCATAGATAATGCAACGCAATTACTTCAGTAACATTGCTCTGCTAGTGGTGACATGCAGCATTAATAATAAATCATTGTCTTATAGCAGTCTTATATTTAAAAAGCAGTGTGGTGTCGTAGTACACCCGATAGGAACGAAGCCTTTTATGCTATTCGAGTAATATTTTACAAAATTTATTTCATTTTTTCTTTTTCAGGATCAATATGGATTTTATTTAAAATCTCTGTCGATTCTCTAGAAAATTTTCTAAGAGTCATAAACGTTGTGTCTCGATCTGCAATCCGTTCATCATAACAGCTTATATACGTCCCCACCGAGGGGCTCAAGCCCATCCTAAGTTAGAGTGATAAGGCCTTAGTCAACCACGCTGGCTCAGTGCGGATTGGTCGACTTCACATACACCTTTGAATTTCTTCGCAGATGTATGCAGGTTGCCTCACGATGTTTCCCTTCGTCGTAGGAGCCTCGGATAAATGTACATAATTGGCTAGATGTCTAAAAATTTTTTTTTGCTTTGATAGAAGCTCATTCATATAATAAACATAAATAAAAAATCGGTTTTCGAATAACTATAAAAACAACCGAGATATAAGATATTAAAGATTTTTCTCTATCTCTTTCTAGCAAAACGGCAATTTACAAGGAGTCAATATGGCCGTACTCAACAATGACGTCACAGTTGATGTCGGATCTCTCTGTCTAATCGCTTTCAAATTAACAACTTAAAATGCTTGTATCTAAGGTATTTCTAAGCCGATTTTAATTCAAATTTCACAGGACTGCGTCTTTTTCTACGGTATTTTAATATTTAATGACGAGACGTAAAAAATTGAATTCAGTCATCATCCCAATTATGAAATTCGAAAATCACATTGGTCTCGAACCGAATGCGTTCTTGAACCGAATGCGTTGTTTTTGACTTATTTAATAACGCCTTTTAACGTTAACGATCTCCAATGCATTGTTTTCGAATTATTTAATATCGCTTTTTAACGCTAACGCTTTTCATAACGTTTATCTAACGTTGTTCGTAACGCTAACGTTTTTCGTTTTGTCGGCCAGCCCCTGTCTCCATAACGTCCCATAAGAAACTTCGTTCCAATAATAGCGTTACTTTGATACAAGTTAATAATAGCGATATTTCCAAAACTTATACGCAAAAAATATCCCTTCTGCAGCCCTGTATTTTCCGTAAATTACTAGTGTTAAACGCCAATTTATTGGAGAACGAACCCGACTCATAAGTTTGTAACATTACGCCATATTTCTTGTTCTATGGTCGTAACGTAAGTTCTGCAGTGAATCGCTCCTAGGCATGTGATTTCACGGTTGGCGTTTCAGCGTAGTTTCTCTAACCGTGATCGCTCAAAACAATATTAAAACCGCGCTGAGAGCGGGATGGCACTATACGCAGCAAGAGCGGTGTCTCTGTTTCAATATTATTATTTTTGTTTTATTTTTTCTTAAAAAAGAACGTCGCCCCACACTAGGATTTTCTCCTGTGTCGTGGGAGCAGTTACAAACATAGAATATCACATGCACATACGCCCAGACCGGAACAAACTTCTGTAGGCCATACAAAATATTTGTCCAGTACGGGACTCGAAACCGCGACCCGTTGCGCAGTAGGCGATCACTCGACCTCTGCACTAACCGTGTCGTCAAATTGTTTTAACCTTGCTATAAGGGATCATGGTGGGGCTCCAGGTGTGTTTTTGTGGGTTAGTCCAACTAGTTATACTAGTTATACGCTATAACAAAATAGACAAAAAAATCCAAACTGTTATACTGCTCAATATAACTATTTGGATACGAATAATTTCGGTCTCATTGGTCCATCTAGGTTATGACGTTTCGAGTATTCAATCTTTTACGGAGGCATAATTATGCTTAACTCGATTAGTCAGCACCCACGATAGGTAATTACGGGATGAAAATTAGAGGGGTAGAGATGACTTGTTTATTTCGCATGCAATCTATAAAAATATCATAAAATAATGGCAGCATTTTTTTCACTTTTCCAATACAAATTGGTCATCTTGCTGAGTGAAAACGAATTACTCACAGCAATATCGGTTTTTAACGAGTAACGTATATGCGAAACACATTTACTGCAAGTTCGCAGTGCGTAAAATAGATTTGAATTTCAAATACCACCTTATATTACTCGACACCAGTAATTAAATGTTAAATTTTTTAATCGTTAAAATTGTATACCTTTCGTTAGTCACAATAAATAACATTTATTTGATAAAACTACATAGTTCATATTCTTATCTACAATAATAATAAAGCATTTGGATATTTTTTTCTTAACTTAGTAATAGTTATTTTCCCGCAGCATGCTTAGGCAAAAACTCACGCAGGATTACTCTTGTACCATTTGTGATGGACCGTCGGCATTAATTAATTAATGAACCAAATTTAATAATACTGAGTTTGGTTCACCCAAAATCCGCACAATACGGGGTCAATTTGGAGCCAATGCGCAAAAATAAGCGGACGAAAAATCACAATCTCAATGCCGATCGATCGGATTCGGTTCAAGAGTAACCCTACTGTGTCGATTGATTGCCAATCGAAATGGATGATTTGTCGAAGAAAAATGGATTATGCTCATTGGTCGGTTCACTTAACGAAAATACGAAGATCGTACGATGGCGTTAGTAATACCAATTGTATCTCTAATATAATAAAATCGTAGGGGTACAAAAATCTGTAATTGCGAAATATTAAGAAAAAAAAATACACAGGTCGCCTTAAAATCATTAGCAGAACACGATAGAATAGTTTTAAAAAAAATTGTTTGTTTGTTGGTTTGTTTGTTTGTTTGTTTGTTTATTTGTCTGTTTGTCCGGAAAGATCTCCGAAACTACTGGACAGAATTTGATATGGCTTACAACACAATGCTTAGAATTTTCCGGAAGAACATTTAGGCATAATTTCGTTTAAATTCACTTTTTATTTTTAGTGAAAAAATACCATATAAAATTTTCGAATTGACTTTAGGTAGAAAAACAACATGGCGCACGTGAAATTATTTTGACAAGTCTGTCACATAGTACAGAGAGAAGGTATTTTCTTCCACGAAGGAAAGGCAATGGAACTACGCCATACAGCCTGATCTTTAGTAATTGGATTTCGAAAATTAAGGCAGGAATGAAGTGTTTCACATAGTACAAATAAAATTTAATATTTTCTGTTAATGGCTGTGCCCAACTGGATTTCGCCAACCAAATTGTCTTTTTCTTATGTCGTACCGTGGTGGCAAGGCAAAAAGATCAAGCCATACATACAACCAATGTATAAAGCATTTTTTATGATAATACTTATCGAGTGACCATAAAATTTGTATTTTGTTTTAATTCTTGACTAATTTTCACAAAAATTTTAAAAGTAATAGATTAATATTGATAATTAAAAAAAATATCTGACTGCAATGTTCTGGGTTACGCGTAGAGGGACGGGACGGGACTCTTGATCCTAATATCTCAAATGACGGATCACATTTTTTTGGATCCACCCAAAGAACATGGATATCGAACGAAGAAACTAAAGAGTAGAACACATTGAACCTAGCCACGTTGACTTAATTTGACCTGACTGCCGATAAAGTTCGTTTCCAAACCCAGCAATATTCATATCAAATGAAAGGCCTTGATGAGTAGAGCACTATGAACCTAGCAACATTGACATAAATTCAACATGGCCACCGCTCAAAAAAGGTGGAATAAAGTTAGTTTCCAAACCTAGCAATATGGGTATCAAATGAAAGGCCTTGATGAGTAGAGCACTATGCACCTAGCAACACATAAATAAATTCAACATGGCCGCCGCTCAATAAAGGTGGATAAAATTTCGTTTTCTAATCTAGCAATATAGGTATCAAATGAAAGGTCTTCAAGAGTAGAGCACTATGGACCTAGCAATATTGACGTAAATTCGACATGGCCACCGCTCAAAAAAGGTGGATAAAAGTTCGTTTCCAAACCTAGAAATATAGGTATCAAATGAAAGGCCTTGAAGAGTAGAGCACTATGAACCTAGGAAAATAGCACAAAATTCAATATGGCCGCTGCTCAAAAAAAACTGATAAAAGTTCGTTTCTAAGCCCAGCAATATGGGTATCAAATGAAAGGCCTTGATCAGTAGAGCACTATGAACGTAGCAACATTGACGTAAATTCAACATGGCCGCCGCTCAAAAAAAGACGGATAACAGTTGCTTTTCAAACCCAGCAATAGGGGTATTAAATGAAAGTAGGCCCTGAAGGGTACCTAGAGCAGCCATGCTCTAAGTGTGTTCCGCGGAACCCTAGGGCTCCACAATACCCCTATAAGGGTTCCGCAATAATTTAGAAAAATCAAAACACCCTCTCTGGTCGTACTTTTATTATGCTTATTAATAAAGAATACACTTTTAAAAACTATTGTTTTATTTTAAGGTACCGTCAAGTATGTCGCTTTCCAAAAGGGTTCCGTCACCAAAAAAGTTTGAGAACCGTTTCGGGGCCTATTGGATGTTCGATGTTAGATGTTACCTGTGTTTAGTGTCCTTCGAGACCGTGATAATGCAACGATCGTGAACTAACTAATGATAACTCCGATCGTGAACTAACTAAGTTTGTGTGTTGGATGTTAGTTATCACGGCGAGTTTGCTAACCGAACTATGCCAGCAACACTATATCGCACAGTACACGTTACAAAAACGGAAGACTCAATACATTTTAAGGCTAACCGCAAAAATACGTTTATTCGCATTCGTTTTCTGAATGCGGGTATCCGAATGCATCAAATCTATACAAAATACTCATTGACTGCCGCACACGTTCGTTTTTATTACAAACGGAACACGTTCTGTACGTACGTTTAGGTAGAATGGTAGAAATCCCGAATGAGAAGAAACGAACGTCTGCGCTACGTTCACGAAACTCCATGTCTGTATTCCGTGATCGGATATCGAATACGGAAAACGTATTTGTACAGTACTCATGCTATACATTAACTCTACGAAAATCGCCAGTATTACGAGCGACATAAGAACGGTTCAAAGGTCAAACAGTATAGCTTGACAAGGAGCTTACTCTACGACCAGTCAAAATTGGCCAAGTTGTCATATCCAAAAAATATATTTTGTTGGTGTTACCAACACCCATTATAAAATCTAAATTTTATTCGTATACAGTTCTAATTTATTAACAATTGTTTATTTTAATTCGAAACATGAATACGATAAAGATTATTCTTGCAACTGTATAGTTCTTTCTACTGAAGAAGAATTTATTAATATCAATAATGTCTCGAAAACAATAATTATACTTAGTGTAATCGAGACCTAGTCCATTCAATACCTAGTCTTATCAAGATGTCGTCATAAAGCTTCTAACCCGTTTATAGTAATATGTAATGTATTTAATTTTGTGGACTGTTAGAAAAAGAGCATTACGAACCTACGAAAATTGTCCTAATTTCGAAATGGCCGATGCTCAAGAAAGGCAGAATAAAGTTGATTCACTATGGAATAAAATGGAGGAAAAAACTAAACACTGTGTTAAGCATTTTGATGGCGAAACGAAGTTCGTGGGCACAGCTAGTAGTTAATAAATATCGATACGAATGAATCAGAATTATCAAATGGATGACGGATTGCTGATAACTTACAAAATCGCCACTCTGATTTGGGAGCTATCAAAATATTTATTTTATGTGACACAATATCCTTCATTTCGATAATAATAAAATATATTTTCGTTAATGTCGTAATGTTGGGGACCTCTCGATTTGAGTGGACTGTATTATTGCTGGTTCTGGTCGCAGACGGTAGTGGCTAAATAAAACTTCTTCGATAAACGTTGACTCTAATTTATTATTTTAAATAGTACAGTTTTTACACGTCTAGCCTACACCGAGTTCAGAGCAAGAGAGAGAAAAAATATACTATAAAGGCACTCTTGCCATAATAAAAATATACGGTTTGTTGGTGTTGCCAACATGATAAGTAAAGAAAGGAATTCTTAATCTAATCAAATTTTCTAATGAAAAGGCATCGAAACAAGTCAGATTATGTACAAAGTTCGCCATCGTTTAAACGTAATTTTTGTGCCAAAATGTTTTTTAAAGTTTGCTTAAACTGTTTATTATTTGTATGTTTATAAATCAATACTATATTTTTATGAATAAAATAAAACTACCGTCTATTTTGCCGCGCCGCATGCCAGATTGTTTAGAACCGCGCGACGCGATTTTGTGATAGGCCTCTTAAGATTACCTAATTCATTCCCCAGAGCTAAAATTTTCAGATTAAATTGTATCTCTTACATAACTACTTAAAAATCATACGAGTTCTTGTCTTTATAGTCATTTTATAATATATAATATTTGTTCAATTTTCGGAGCTTCAGCTTGCGACCTATTTTGACAAGTGTTTATTCTATAAATAGTCTAACTTTAAGGTTATATTAAGAGCAAAGCGTTCTCATCTTGATAAGGGTCTGACCTTATTGCAACCGTCTTTATGAGATCTCTGAAGCCGGTTTGTGTTAATTATTTGATAATTAGACGGTTGACTCCTAATTGTGAGTTAACCCTAAAACGTTGTGTGAACAATCTTAGTTTACGCGGCATTATAAGATCAAAGAAATTTCATTGCCATTTAATAATTTCAAAGGTATCACATTTTAATTTAAAATGCTATGTAAGGGAAATTAGCGCGTATCATCAGAGTATATACATGGTGGAAACTTTCAGCATGGCGAAAAGGGGAAGAGCCTTGACAGTAGTAGCTAAACGAAAATGTTTTAAGAGACGATCTATGATTTCTTTTAAAATGTTGATAACAGATTTACAAAAAAACGTACAGCTGGCAAGAATTGGCAATTTTACTCAAACGATCCTCTTTCTAATATTGATCAAACGCTTCTATGGGATCAAACCAAGTTGGAGAATTAATAAAGACAGGAATTGAAAAAAAAAATTCTTCGTGATTCCAATATTGGTTAACCATCTATAATTTCCTAGATTCTATAATATTATGTTGTGATAAATGATCCAGTTCAAATTTCCTTCATAAATTGAAAAATAAAATAAATAAATAAAAGAAAAATTTTTTGTCTAAGGCGAGAATCAAACTCGCGTCTTCAACATACCGTGTTAACGCCTTAAGCACGCACGCACGCAACGCACTTACCAACCCCGACGAAATTATATGTGTATTGCTCTCTTCTTGTAGTTTGTTAAGCCAAAGTATACTATTCACTGCTAATAACTACGTACTAACCTCCCATTAAGAAATGTTTACAGATTTTTTGAAAATCGGTTAAGAATAAAGCAAAAAAAGCTTACAAATTTAATTTTCGTGACCTTGCATTTACTTAAATTATGCTAAATAAATTGATGAATAAAAATTACAATTTTAATTTTGTATTGATTTATTTATGATTTTTCAACTTGTTTTAAGTAAATGGTAGGTCTCGAAAATTTATTTATTTGTTAAGAAAATGCAGTCTCAAATAAAAAACTTGTCTTCATTTAATATCACTCAGTTCCACATTACACCACACCAGCAATTAACTTACTTGTCTGACAAAATCAAAAAATAAATAAAAATAAAAGAAGAACCAAAAACAAAACTTGATCAAAGGTTTCCCGAAACGGGAAAGGATTTTCTCTAGATTAATAATAGTGATTTAGCCGGTTGTAAATCCCCTTATTACAAAAATTTGTTTCAATAAACGATAATATGAAATTCTGAATTTATGTCTGCTTATTTTTACTCTTAACTACCTGCAAAAAAAGCTATCGACCGGCACCCCCTGAATGTAAGGCTTCAACTGATCGAACTGTTCATTTATTTATTTAAGCTTTTTCGTACAACATATGATCTAGTGTACAAAAGGCGGACTTAATGCCTGAGGCATTGTCTACCAATCAACCCGTTAAATGTTAGAATGTTTGTTGACGATGTGCGAATTGGGAAAAATAATAATAAAAGCTAAAAACTCTTTGTTACTATTAAATAAGATATACAAAATTGCGATAAAATGAATACTTAACATTTAGCTATAAACTACTTCTACATCTGCAGTACAAAAAAATGTGAGACACCTACTTATTCAGCGCCTTCAGTAGACATCGATATTATGATTATTCGCGCTCCTGAGTTACAAATATTAGCGAAAAAATGGATTGAGAGAAGCAATATCACTGTAATGTTATTCTTAATACCCAAAATATGCAACACATCGAGTAGAGTACAGAAATTCACAATATATCGACCAGACGGAATCGATTTCGAGAATCCTCCTGTAGGTCTACTACAGAAGGACCATATGCCCTTTGCTACCCTGTATAAACAACACAACTTCACATTATCATATCAATAAAGCTATTTGCAAATCTACTGTGTACAGAATAAGTGGAATTAAAAATACGCGTTGACCTACTAACGAAAGCTAAAAAAATGTGTACAGTTCTATGGCGCCCAACGCGGGCCTAACGGCTGGGACATTCCGCGTAATCTTTATTTATTAGTTCGCATGTTGCTGTGTTATTTGCCATTTTCCCTATTGTCTGCCCTGTTTCATTATAAGCGGTTACATCCCGAAACACGGCTTTCGCTCGAAGATTTTTTCCCTCCTAATTTATTGCTGATTCGCCGCACTTCCTGTTTAATGTATCGTTCCCTTAAAACGGTTGCGTAAGAAACGAGAATGGTCTATAATGAAATGGGCATATGGATTATTCGCCTAATAATTTTCGTGTCAGTATGTTTACGCTTCGTTACGTGTTTATCTATTGGGTTGCCAAATTCTGTGGGAAATCAACTAGATAATTATGTTTTGCTATCAATCAGCATAAGCGACAGATCCTCGTTAAGTTCAAACAAAAAGTAAGTCGATTAAATACACACGTACTAACAAGAACATAAACACTTAGATTTGAAATGTTTATTTCTCTGGAAGAAACCCATGTTTTTCGGTAACAATTTTCTTATTAAACACCCGAATATCCAAAAGAGTTCTTTTTTTCGATTCTCCTTGATTAAAGAACATCTCGTTGGTTTATGATCCTATTCTGGTTATATCTTCTCACTCAAAACAATTTCTTTCTCCATTTTTTTTGTACAGGCCGTCTGATTATGGAATTCTCTGCCTATGTACATACGTTGGGCACGTACAGTAACATTAACCTTTCATACTTATTTAATGTACTCGTATATATTTTTATTAATTTCCTTTGTTAACTGTTTTCCCATTATCACGGAATAAATTTTTCACTTATTGCAATTTTGTAATCTTTATTTTATTCCTTCTTTTTAATATTCTTTTTCTTCAAGAGATTGCTGTGTAGCAATATGGTCGCCTATTGCGTTTTTTGTTATGCGCTGTGTTGTATGTCTTTATGCATTAAAGTGTTATATGTGTATCTGTAGCGTTTATTTAAATTCAAAATAAAAGTTTAAATCCTTGATTCCTGACCAAACGAGGCTTAATTTTTCCAAACTAATTCTAACAAACATACCTACTTAGTTGCAGTAAAAGGATAACTAAAAATAATGTATTCTCGAACACGACGCACGGTAAAAGGATATTGAATTTTATAAAATAAATAAAAATATGTAAAATTTTCTCCATGCAAAGTAAAATGCGAAGTGTAGACAAACGTAACAAAATCTTGCAGATTCGCTCCCGCATTCCGCTCACGTAACGTCCGGGAATCCCGTTCGCTGTGTCAACTTAGCTGAGTGGCTTCATAAGTTGCAACTGCTTAGATACACCTTTGTTCGCATATGTGTAACTAGCTTTAGTCCAAGACTTCATCCGCGTGGAATCAATAATTTGGGTAGCTTACTTTTATCCAGACTGCTTTTTAATCAATCCGCTTTTCACCCCCTAAAGGGATGACTAATTGATCAAAATGCATAAAACATTCTTTATTTCTAACGAAAAGTTATATTATAAAACTATAATATCCTTCCCCATAACTTAAATTATATCGATATCACATCTAAATTAGTTGAGAGGATATTGATTCCCCATACAAAAAGAGGGGTGGATGGTTTGTATGGTTCTGTGATATAAACTGTGATACTGGATGATTTCTGTGATATAAACTTTCCTGGGATTCAAACTGTCTCTACACAAAATTTTATCTTAATCAGTTCAGCGGTTTAAGCGTGAAGAGGTATTTACAATATCAGTATGGAAGTATGGATTATGAAAAGTTTTTCTGTACTTACAACAAGTTTGGCAAGCAAGCAGATTGCCTTACGACAATAACATGCGGCTCCTCAGGAACACAGTTTATCTATCTGTGACCACAGTTACCAATAATTTGTTTTGTCGATCCCTGATCCGCCGCCTTTCTTGTAAAGGAAGTTGTTTTGATTCAATGATTGCACTTGCGTAAAATAAAACTACAGCTCAATGTCAGTTGATATGTTTTAAAGGAATCACGTGTATAGGCGACTGTACCCACTTACCATCAGGTCAGTCAGGCAGTCGACTTGTTTGTCAACTTGGTTGTTTATTTCACAAGGAAATCCATATGCAATTACAAAATGTATGATCAATCATCAAACTGCCAAAATAGACTTAGACTGCTATATCAAATAGACTTAAGAAATTTAGAATACAAATGCTCTAAAAAGTTTTCACTTATAGAGAGAATACTATTACTAACATATTAAGTAATTAAATGTATATATGCATGCAAATTGAATAACTAAGAGTGAATACAATGTAAGCTTATGAAATAATACTATTATATCTAAAAAATACAGTAAATAAAACAGAAATTGATACCTACCGAAACCTAAAATATTTATGTTTAGCCATGTCAATTCATTCAGGAAGCAATGATTAATGTAAGTTACAAGACTCCTTGCACAAAAAATAAAACATTTATTTGTTTTTTTAAAATAATTTTGTTTTTCAGTGAACAAATCCATATTTGTTGAGAATTTTTTATTGAAATTTCTAAAAACTCTATTAAAAAAAGAGTTTTGTCTATAGTTTGTTGTGCAGGTATCGGCGTGAAGTATGATATAGTTTCTTCTAGTTACAGCTCGACTAGGCACCTGTATTGTGATTTTTGACAGAAGGTCAGAACAATCTATATTACCAAGAATTAAGTTTTGGAGAAATGTCAAGTCAGCCGCCTCCCTTCTCAACGCCAATGGAAGTAAATGGTGATGCTGGCAATTTTTTGCGTAATCTGAATTTAAATCGGGATTCAACCTATGTTTAAAATTTACGAACCTTAGAAATTTTCTTTGTATTTTTTTAATGTTATTTATGTAAAAATTATACAGTGGATTCCAACTCTGACAAGCATATTCAAGTTGACTTCTTATCAATGAACAGTATAAAGTTTTTAATGACTTAACAGTTTTAAAATATTTGGTACTTCTAATAATAAAGCCTAAGGTCTTTGTGGCTTTAGACGTTATGTTTTCTATATGTTTATCTAATAGGAGTTTTGAATCTAAAATTACGCCAAGATCTCTGATATGCTCAGTACGCTCGAATGGCTCCTTATATAGAGTATAATTAAAACACAGTGTGTTTCGAGACCTACTGAATGTAATACACATGCATTTAGAGACATTTAATTCCAATTTATTATTAAGGCAGTATTGTTGTAATCTATCAAGATCCCCTTGCAATAGTAAACAGTCATTTAAGGAGTTGATCTTTTTGAAGACTTTCAGGTCATCGGCAAATAATAGGAACTCAGAATTAACAAAACATTTATAAATATCATTAATAAAGATAATAAATAATAATGGTCCTAAAATTGAACCCTGTGGTACACCAGAGTGTAACGAAACCAAATCTAGCTCAATGGTCGAAGCGTCTCCATTGATTTTATCTCCATGTTTTCGTCCGGACAATTATTTGATCAAAGAAGTATTGTTGTAGAAATATGACAATTAAAAATAATATTTTAAACTGGGAAGGATTTGATTTTGACAGGAATGTCACAGGCATTTATTGAGGGGGGAACATTACGGAATTTCGGGCAAGCCGGTTGGTCTTCGTCGCGCTCTTTGATTTTTCATATTTAATTTGAATTAATTTGTGTTTGCAAAGATTTGTGAATTTTAAGATATTAGTGTTTCGAGTTCGAATATCGAAATGTGAAGACCTAAAAACATCGACATGGTTCGGTGGTTCTCAGACAAAGACCAGGTTATGTCACTCAGATTAAAATCCCCAACGATAATGAATTTGTCTTGTGGATTATTAGCACAAGCATTTATTACTTTATCGGAGAAATTAGACAATTGGGCATTCAGAGACAATCCCCCGTTTTGCTGACAAAGATATATACATGCAATGTGCAAAGTAATAGTTTTCGTATCTTTTGAACTCATTAAAAGTGAAACCCATATGCCCTCCGCTGTTGACTGCCATTCGGGCCGCACGCGCGCCTTAATGTCACACCGAACTGCAATAAGAACCCCTCCTCCACGCGTCTGCCCCACACTCGAGTAGTCGCGGTCGCGCCGCCATACCGTATACATGTCAGTGAATAACTCTTCGTTGTATATTCCATCGAGTAACCAAGTTTCAGTTAGCAACACAATATCATATTTGTATAGCTGAATATTTCTTTTAAATTGAGCCGTCTTCGTCCTCAGACCCCTGACGTTCTGATAGTAAATGTTAACCATCAGAACATGCGATCCCGCCAGAACAACGCCTGACAGGGTCGCGCTTCCGTATTTTTAATGTGTTGATGTATTGATAAATAATGTCAGAAGTCTGCGGTACAAAGACGGAACTGTGCAAGTTAAATATTATACTAGTATAAAAAAGAAAATCATTCGTAGGCACTAGTGTTGATATTGTCAGCATAGGCTGTTGATAATATGAAAGTAAAGGAATATTAAGTAATTGGCAAGTGGCGACTACGGTTAGAATATAAAATATAATTATTGAATAGTGTAAAAAATAGTATGAATTATGATTATAAAAAATAAAATTAGGGTAAGTAATGCATAATGTTTGGATATTAATGTAAATAAAATGTTTATGACCATTAAACGAGGTGAGGTGACAAACATTTAAATATGTGATTATATCCAAAACTATTTGGCAGGTAAATCGCTGAAATATACTACGAGTATAATAAAGAATTTGTAAGTAGTAATATGAATGATTGGTTACTTGTAGGTACTGTATATAGTGAAATATAACGGCAAACACTGTATAGATTCATAAAATGATATGTGAAAATAATGTTTAAAATTTTGTTAACGTAAATAGTGCATTGTAGGTTAATATGGATTAATGAATTCAAACAATAATAGGTATACCTATTTATCATTGCTCCTTCAATACCTTGACATGGCTTACACACAAAAACAAGAATCATCGACTGCGACATAAACTTCAAACATATATAAAAAATAAAAATTGCACTCTTATACAAACTAGTCACTTAATTTTACAAAGATCACTGTTGTATCTAATGAAGCACTAATGCGTTCCTTTATAAAGAAATGTAAAGGGTATCGTAAGTTAGTTCGCAATAAACAGGCAAAGTGGACACATGTATTTTATTTACCTCAAAGTGCAAGCAAGAATCAATCTTATCACAGTTACATAGTGGTCAACATCGAACCGGATTACGACTAGTGAACAAATTACCTGCGAACATCGGGCAGCGCGTGAACAATAGCGACCCGCATACCTGTCGTCGAATGCAAGTATAAAGGTGCCTTCACACAGCACTATTATCATTACATATTTATTTCGTTCGTACTATTTTTTGACATCAAATTAATTTAGATATTTATTAAAATTAGTTTGGGATTTGAAGAAATATTAAATTTATTAGAAGAAAGAGCTGGAATTTTACAAAAGGCTCAATTAAATTTAAAGAAATGTCCGAAACAGCGTTTAACGAAAGGATACATAGAAGCTCGAGTAAAATCAATTGAAGAAGACTGGCAGTCATTTAAATCATACCATCAAGCGCTTGTGAAGTGTACACCAAAGGAAAAACGCGGAGAAATTCCATATTTTTTGAATGAAACGTATTACACTATTGAAGATTTATATTTATGTATAACCGGAGATTTAAACGATATGCTAATGACATTCCGAATAATAAAAGATACAAGTGAACTTACAGAAGCAAAGATTATCCCGCATGTAAAGCTACCCAATATAAATCTCCCTACATTTACCGGACAGTATGAAGAATGGCCTACCTTTAATGATTTGTTCACGTCGCTAGTACACTGTAACACTACATTAACAAAGGCTCAAAAATTGCATTACCTAAAATCAAGCGTTGCTGGAGAAGCTGAAGTCCTGCTTAGGCATATAAAAGTAACAGACAACAGCTATGAACAAGCATGGGAAGTTCTGAAACAAAGATATGGAAGTAAGCGATTAATAGTAAACTCTATTCTCAAAAGATTTTTTGGACAACGTAAGATTACTTCACCAACTGCAAATCAAATAAAAAGTTTACTAGACACAACAACCGAGTGCCTCAATAGTCTCAACAACTTAGAAGTGCCAACTGTTTCATGGGATCCTATGATAATTTATATTATTATTCAGAGATTAGACATCGAAACTCGTAAGGCTTGGGAAGACTATGTTTATAGCCCCGATTCTGAAAAATTACCTACTTGGCAAGAATTGAAAAACTTCTTAGAGGCCAAATTCCGAACGTTAGAATTGCTTACACCTACATCAAGCACAAGAGAAAACAGAACAATCACTTTCAAAGAGAAATCTTTTCATGTTTCTGCACCAGCAACGACAAAAGCCTGCAACATGTGTCAAGAACTACACACACTTTGCCACTGCAAAGAGTTTACCAAGTTAAATCCTATGGAGCGAAGCGAGATTGTAAGAGAAAAACAATTATGTTACAATTGTTTGATTCCTGGTCATTCTGCACTGAAATGTCGCCTTAAAATGTCCTGCAGAATATGTAACAGACGACATCATACTTTATTGCACCAGAAAAACTATATGAACCAATCAGACAATATACAAACTCACCACAGTCAAATGCAAGATACAATCGAAGGAGAGAATAGTCAAGACATTCAACAAGACGTCGCAATATCGTCACATATTGTAACGAAGAAGTCCACAGCATTACTTGCAACAGCATTGATTCCTGTAAGAGATAGAGAAGGACATATTACAATATTGCGCGGATTGATGGATCAAGGTTCTCAAGCAAGTTTTATAAGTGAAAGAGCAACACAATTACTAAAATTAAAGAAAAAACCAGTACGTGGAACCGTTACTGGAGTCGGATCTACACAGACCGAAGTAAAACATGTGACCCAAATTCAACTTCTGTCAAGGTATGAGAAAATGTTCCAACTCACAGTAAACACTTATGTAATGTCCACGCACTTGACAACAAAGTTACCATCTAAATCATTCGTTTATCCAAAACATAGCTGGTCTCATTTAAATAATCTTTTCTTAGCTGATCCAAGTTTTAATCAACCAGGGAGAATTGACCTTCTATTAGGTGTTGATGTTTATACTCAAATCATTAAGAATAATTTAATCAAAGGTCTCCCAGGGTCACCATGTGCACAAGAAACAACTTTTGGGTGGATACTCTTTGGAGAGATACAAGCTAACAACATAGAAGAACCAATCATTGCAATGCATCACAATGTTGACATCGAAGATCTATTATACAAGCTTTGGGAATTAGATGACGACAAGAAGAAAATACTCACAAAGGAAGAAGAAAGATGTCAAAGTTTGTATGAAGAAACAACAAGAAGAAATGAGAATGGAAGATATATCGTCAAACTACCTTTCAAAACTTATCCTCCTGCTGCGATAGACGGAAATACGAGAGAAATTGCGAAGAAGAGACTATTACAATTAGAAAAACGTTTAGAGAAGAATAATGATTTAAGAATAGAATATAATAAGGTTATGGAAGATTACTTAACACTACAGCACATGGAAGAGATACCAGAAGAAGAAAAAGAAAAGAGATCAATTTACCTATCACATCATGCAGTAGTCAAAGAATCAAGCGATACTACTAAGACAAGAGTGGTATTTAACGCTTCTGCACTTGGAACTAATAACAAATCTCTGAATGACGATTTAATGATTGGACCACAACTTCAAGAAGATTTAAGATCATTGTTCATAAGATGGCGTTTAAGAAGAATTGGATTCGTATCCGACATTCAGAAAATGTATCGACAAATATTAGTTACCAAGGAAGACGCAGATTATCAAAGATTATTGTGGCGAGCTAATCCAAACTTACCAATCAAACACTATCGCTTACTGAGGTTGACTTTTGGTACCGCTTCTGCACCGTATCTCGCTGTTAAAACACTACAACAAATAGCATTGGATGAAGGTAAAGAACACCACAAAGAAGCTGAAATTATATGTACAGACTTTTTTATGGATGACCTTATGTCTGGGCAAGATAATGAAGATACAGCAATAGAAGTAGCTCAAAATATTTCATCTATCTTAAAAAGAGGTGGATTTTTTCTTCAAAAGTGGTATTCCAACAGCACCAAATTCCAAAAAGAATTTATTGAAATAGATAAGTCACCCTCAAGGATCGATAAGGATACAAGCAAAGTTGTCAGAACACTAGGTTTGTCTTGGGACTTAAACGAAGATCAATTACAGTATCATACAACACTACCTGCACTGTCTGATGTAGTTACCAAAAGAAATGTCCTGGCAGAAATTCAACGTGTGTTTGATCCTCTTGGCTGGATAACTCCTACACTGCTAACTGCAAAACTGCTACTGCAACAGTTATGGCTAGAAAGAATTTCTTGGGATGAAGAATTACTACCTGAAAGAAAAGAACAATGGTTAGAAATCATAAATAGTTTAAAAGATTTACATAACATAAAAATAAAGAGATGGTTACATACGACAAATGAAAACTTACCTGATGTAACTGTACACGGTTTCTGCGATGCATCGACTGTCGCCTATGGTGCTGTAGCATACATAAGAGTAAAAACCGAAGATGGACAATATAAAACCGAATTGATAGCAGCTAGATCTCGAGTTGCACCAGTAAAACCGCAGTCATTACCAAGACTGGAATTATGTGGGGCAGTTTTATTGTCAAAGCTCCTGAAACAAATAAGCGAGTCCACACGAATTCCTAAGACACGAATCTACGCTTGGACTGACTCGACAATAGTATTATCATGGCTTAGAGCTGACCCTGCAAAATGGAAAACATTTGTAAGAAATCGTGTAGTAACTATTTTAGATAATATCGGCAACGAATGGTATCATGTAAGATCACACGAAAACCCAGCTGATATCGCGTCACGAGGAATGATGTTAGCAGATTTAAAAAACTGCGATCTCTGGTGGCATGGACCTCACTGGTTAAAGAATGATGAAATCTTGACGCACAGCCCCGACGAACTCGAAGATACCGTTGAAGACCTGAAAAAAGAAAAAAATATTAATGTAAACATAAAAGTAACTGAAACAGAAACAAAAGAAAAAACATTACTTACCCAATTTGATGAATTTGATTCTTTAACTGAATTATTAAAAACTATAACTTACTGTAAACGATTTATACATTTCAAGAAAATTACACAAATTAAAAATACTTTTTCTACTGAAGAATTGAGTGAAGCTTTAGAAGATTGCGTAAGAATTGTTCAAAAATATGAATTCAAAGATGAAATTGATACATTAAATCAAAGAAAACAGTTAAAAAGTAGAAGTTCGTTGTTAAAATTAAACCCGTTCATCGACGAGAAGAATATCCTTAGAGTAGGTGGTCGCCTACGTCACGCTGATGTCCCTGAAAATGTCAAACATCCTATTATATTAAGCAATAAAAGTCCACTAGCAGCGTTAATTGTTAAAGATGCACATCAAAGAACACTACACGGTGAAGTTCAATTAACAATGAATTATGTAAGATCTCGCTTTTGGGTTATAAGACTCAAAAATCTAGTGAACATTACTGTAAATAAATGTTTTGTCTGTGCGAGGCAAAAGGCAGTATCAAGAAATCAAATCATGGGTAACTTACCGGCTGCAAGAGTGAGACCTGCACGCCCATTTTCAAATGCTGGAGTAGACTTTGCTGGCCCTCTACAAATTTTAAGATCAAAAGGACGTGGAAGTAAGACTGAAAAGGGCTATATTTGCATCTTCGTCTGTCTGGCTACCAAGGCAATACATCTCGAGTTAGTGGAAGACCTAAGTACAGATGCCTTTCTAGGAGCCTTCAAACGTTTTGTAGCCAAAAAAGGCCGTTGTTCTCACATCTGGAGTGACAGAGGGACTAATTTTATTGGTGCAAGCAAAGAGCTACAAAATATGTGGGGAGATACAAAACTTCAAATGCCTGCTAATCTGATCAATTTATTAGCAGAAGATGGAACACAGTGGCATTTCAACCCGCCTTACAGCCCTAACTTTGGGGGCTTATGGGAGGCTGGAGTCAAATCCGTTAAACATCACCTTAAACGAATTGTAACTACACATCTTACATTTGAAGAAATGACTACTGCACTGCACCAAATCGAAGCGTGCCTGAATTCGAGACCTTTGTGTCCAATTGACAACTCCAACGCAGATAATCTTAATGTTTTAACACCTGGTCATTTCCTTATCGGCGAAGCTCCCATAAATGTACCTGAACCTGACCTGCGAGACGTCAATTGGAATAGTTTATCAAGATGGCAACACCAGCAAAGAGTCGTACAATCTTTTTGGCATAAATGGCAAAACGAATACTTGACCCGTTTACAACAAAGACCCAAATGGCTCAAAGTGAAGACAGAGTTCGAGGTGGGTGAAGTGGTTCTTGTTAAAACCAAAAACCTCCCCCCATGCAAGTGGTTGTTGGGTCGCATTGTCGAAAAACATCCCGGAACTGATAATATTTGTCGGGTCTATAGTTTAAAATGTGCCGGAAAATTAATTAAACGTCCTGTAAACAAATTATGTGTCCTACCTTTTAATAATTAAATAATAATAATCATTTTATAATAATAAAATTCTAATTAGTAATTCATGTTAAACTGCAAGATCATAAAAATGTAAAAATTTTAATATCTCACATTAATTATAACATCGCAAATAATGTATCATGTAAAAGCACCTTTACTAGAATTTTTTGTTCGATTCTATTCAATGCGAAACTAGTTTTGATGCAGTTGTGAATGCCTTACGCACTTGTTTACGTTTAAGTTAGTAGTAGTTGATGGTCAATATATTTGCATGTTATGATGATTGTTTGTTACGGGAAGGTAAATCTAAAAAGTCTCATTGGATTATAATATAAAGATTTTGTGTTGAAATGTTGTTTTGTAATAAGAAATTGTTTTTAAAAACTTCGTTTTTAGGGGGGCGGCATGTTGTATCTAATGAAGCACTAATGCGTTCCTTTATAAAGAAATGTAAAGGGTATCGTAAGTTAGTTCGCAATAAACAGGCAAAGTGGACACATGTATTTTATTTACCTCAAAGTGCAAGCAAGAATCAATCTTATCACAGTTACAATCACTATCGTTTTTAATGTTAACTATAGGTGTAGTGTCATTTTTTCTTATAAGAATATTGCAATTTTGAACCCATACATATTTATAACCACACTCTTTTGCCAATTTTTTTGTATTCGTAAGTAGTTGTTTATTATGCGTGGTAAGGTGATCGTTGACATAAACATTATTGGTATCTCCGTGGAATCCTAAATCTTCTGTAGTAATGCCTGGTTTCTTCGATCTGGCGGAGGCTACGAAATCTTGCTTTTTGTACCGACATATGAATCCCACTATGATAGGTTTCGGTTGTGTTGATGAACGGGCTCGAGTGATGAAATTAATGTCTGATTTGACAATATGTTGACCTATAATATCTCCAATGTTACATATAATTTCTAGCAAATTTTGATGAAATTTGGCATGCATGTAGCCTTTGACATGAAAAAGAACATAGGCTACCTTTTATGCCGATTTCTTAAGTAGTTCCCGAGAGAAAATTGAAAATTGTTTACGAGCTAAGCTGCGGGCAGACAGCTTTGAAATTTGGTATGCATGTCACCTTTTTTTTATAGTGGGCCTAGCAAATGACTCCATTCCATCTGATGGTAAGTGGAAGTGGGGTCCAAATGCGAAGATAGCTAGTGCAGCAGAGAGAATACACGCTGCACTAGCCACCTCACCTCACCTTGCCGACCTGCAAGGTGCTTCTTCACGCCTCTTTTAAAGGGCCCGGGATTATAAGAGGGAGGGAAAACGTGTGCTGGCAGTAAATTCCATTTTTTGATTGTGCCACAAGGAAATGAGTTACCAAATTTCTTTGTACGCGTTGGAATGGTAGTCACCGTATGACGGTGACAACGCAGACCAGCACGTGTAGTCCTTAAAAGGAATGGAGAGGAAGGGATTAGAGAAAAAGCTCTTCAGAGCATTCGCCGTGGTAAAGACGGTAGAACGCGCTTAGTGACGCAATGTCGCGACGCAATTGCAGAGGTTCGAGGTTATAAGTCACCTCTACGTCGCCAATGATGCGTGTTGCGCGCCGCTACAACCTATCCAAAGCATCGAGCAAGTACTTGGCGGAGCCATCCCAAAGGTGCGAACAATATTCTACACAGGACCGTACTTGCGTTTTGTATAGTAAGCACAATTGGTCAGCCGTGAAGAATCGCCGCACCTTGTTCAAGACTCCGAGTTTTCGCGAAGCTGTTTTTAATATGCCTTCAATATAGTCCTTTGGATTTAGGTCACAGCGCACGTCTATACCGAGCATGCCAATACTGCTCTGCAGCTCCAGTTTTGTGCCCTGAAGAGAAGGAAGGGGTAGGAACGGTGACTTTTTTGCCGAAAACGCACACACCTGTGTTTTCTTGGCATTGAAATCAACCAGGTTCTCTGTGCCTCATTTAGATATGAGGCTCAAGACCCCGTTGAGTTCAGTGACAAGATGATCCCGACTCTCCCCGGTGTCTACCCGTCCAGCCGTCGCGTGTCCAAAATATCCCGCAAGCACTGTACTGTCATCTGCATAGCAATGAATATTCCCAAGAGGAATCATATCATTGATATGCAGAAGAAAGAGTGTCGGGGATAAAAGAACCCTGGGGTACTCCGGCATTCACTGGCATAAGCTGCGAGCGGCATCCATCCAAAAGGACACGAATTTTACGCTCACGTAGGAAATCAGCCACCCAGGTACAGAGCTGAACAGGTAGACCGTAAGACAGAAGCTTGGAGAGAAGACTTTTGTGCCAGACTCTGTCGAAGGCTTTGGCAATATCTAGGCTGATAGCCAGCGATTCGCCATGCTTGTCAATAGCTTCACCCCAGACATGCGTAACATACGCTAGAAGATCACCCGTCGATCGTTTCGGTCTGAACCCGTATTGTCGATCGTTGATCAGAGAGTGGCCCTCTAGGTAACGGATCAGTTGGTTGTTCAGGATCCTTTCCATGACTTTGCATAGTACTGAGGTGACAGCTATGGGCCGATAGTTGGCCGGGTCCGAGCGGTCCCCTTTCTTGGGCACTGGCTGCACATTAGCCTCCCTCCAAGCATCCGGCACACGTCCTGAAGAGTATGAGAGTTTGTACAGGCGCGTAAGTACGGGAGACAACTGCGCTGCACATTGTTTGAGCACAACCCCCGGAATGCCATCAGGTCCGCTAGCTTTCCTGACATCGAGTGACCGCAATACAGCACGAACATCACGCTGCCTGATTTTAATATCAGGCATCGTGGAGCCACAATGAGGTAGTGATGGAGGCAATGTATTGCAGTCATCTATTTGGGAATTAGCTGCAAAAAGTCTCACCAAGAGATCGGCTTTCTCCTGCGGCTTGTGGGCTAGGGATCCGTCGGGACATCTCAGGGATGGCAGTGATGGCTGGCAAAAGTTGCTTTGCACGGCCTTGGCCAAACGCCAGAAGCCACGGGAACCCGTGGGATGCGTTACCAATTCATGGCCAATGCGTGCAACAAATGTGATAATTTATTCCCTACATATCCTAAATCCCGAAACACGAAAACATGTGACCAAACCAACATCTTATATCATTAGAATCCACAAACATCAAACGTCAAATAAATTAGTATATAGGCATTATCCTCACGCCAATAAGGTTACTTTTGGCATAGCGAGGCTTTTCATACAATAGTTTCCTTTTCTTCTCGTAGATAATAAATTGTGACAGTGCAATTAGTCTTCTTCTCCCGACCCTGGTGCCATTAATTTGCGGTCAGCCTAATACGTCTGCGCGCTGCAATAATTAGCAATATTTTACGGACTTGTCTACTTAGGGTGCCTTGGTTTTTGCAGCTCTCTGGTGGGCGAAATTTGGGGTTAAAGTACAAACAAACTTATAAAAAAAAACAGACATTTAAACATTTTAATAGTTTAATGTTTGTTTTTTTATAAGACAATATAGTGTCATAAAGAAACGAACATTTTTGAGGCCTGTCTTCTAGGCTAGGTATGTTTCTGTTATACATATTATTGTATTTTTTACATACCACGGGCAAGGTACAAGGGCCTTCATCTCACCTGATTTGACCAAGGCTATAATAATATGTACTAAAGAGCTTTCTTCTTGCCGAATTTCATTATTCTAGGTCAACGGGAAGTGCCCTTTTAATTTTAATTCCCTCGAGAGTGTCGAAATATACGATTTTTCGGCATAAATGGCCGTATTTTTTTACGTTAACTTAGAAGTTTGATTTTTTTTCACAGCTTCAAGGGACTGTTAGACCTGTGTATGTTATGGTTTTAATTTCAACTCGATTTCTCCACGCGCTCCCGAAATAAAGGGTCTTGGCAAACAGTGAGACGGACAGACATTAAAGTGATCCTATAAGGGTTCCGTTTTTTTCCTCTAAGGTACTTAACCCTAAAAATCATCATTAGCATTAAAATGAAAGAAAAGCAGCAATCATTTCCAAGGCTAGTGACGAATATTTTTTTTACATCCCTCATTGGAGTACTCAGGCCGCAGTGATAAGCGCAATGCCCCGCCTCTGTATTCTATTCTATTGTTGTAACTTTGCAACGCGAGGCCGACCTGCGCTCTCCGTCTTAATATAAAAATGACGGTAATTGCTGCAGACAGCCACTTCTGGCCAGAGCTACGGCGATTTCATTTTAAGCTCGCGATGAGAATAGCGCTTACGAAAGCTCTTTGTGCCCGGGCAGCGAAATTTAGTTGATGTTGTTGTGGGTCAAGTTTTATGATACAGCACAGAAAAAACTATTTATAACGGTTTTTGAAATTTAATGATTAACACATCTACTTGATAAGAAGATGCACACAAAAAAGGATATTTCTCAAAAGTACATGCTACTTGATTGACTACATGCAAAGCATTCATTTTGTGTTCGAAAGATAAAATTTAGTCAATGTCATGGCACACCCCGGACACTCCATACAACGTTCGCAAATCAATTACCTATTACTTAAGCAAATGACGTTTGTACACGCGCAAATGTGTGCGTGGAATCAAGTAGGGCTGAGTGCGCGGTTATCAATCGAAATGACGCGAGATGTGCAGCGACTGCCTTCTCTTTTACCCGCATAGCGCTATC
Organism: Schoenobius gigantellus; assembly: GCA_963935595.1. NCBI lineage: Eukaryota > Metazoa > Arthropoda > Insecta > Lepidoptera > Crambidae > Schoenobius > Schoenobius gigantellus. The sequence goes on from OZ012563.1 coordinate 7,633,221, forward strand.
TCTGTTATCGGTGGCCCCGATGAAGCGAACGCGCTCGCCCTTGTTTAAGTGTCAGTGATGTCTATAACGAAGTGCGTAGTGGGGTGAGGTATTTGAAATGAGTGCGGGGAGGTGAGTGGCCGTTCTGTACGTAGTACTATTATATCTTCTGTGGTCATGGGTCAAATTTTATGACATACAGCCATTGACCTACAGACAAATGGACTACGCGTCCGCGCTCCAGAAGTGACCTAAGAAAATCAGATCCAAAATTCAAATTCAGTATAATTCAGATCCAATCGCTCGTCATATTGTGATGAAGTGGTGCAAGCGAATTTGGACACCACGGTAATGTCAATACGACTTAAATTAAATTGTCAAACATGCATTGACTTTTTGGAATTTGTCGGACACATTTTTTTTGAAATTTCTATTAGACCCGACGTCCATTTGTTTGTAGGTCAATGCATATAGTACATAATTCATATAAAATAGCTTTTGAAATTAAATAAAAATACTGCCCATAAATGCATCTAGTTTTTATGGAAGGATTATACCTTACAGGAGAAATGCACATACCTAAATAATTAATTCATCCATAACTATTACCTTTAACCTTTTGCGAGATCATAACTATTACGCCAAAAGGTTCAACTGTTGCCCTTTGTGCAATTCGAGAACATCTGCTAAGGAAAATTAGGTCAGCCTTCTACCCTTAAACAGGACAGCAGATGGCACCTAATTATTATCATGCTTGTCTATTTATTTAATTTCGAGCTTTGTACGAGTATCTGCTAGCAGCAGAGAAAATGTGTATCAAAATTGCGTAGGTTTAACGAAACGTTCTTCTTTTCATTATCTCTGTCAATTATATTAATGTCAGTTGTTATCTTCGAATAGTAATTTCAAAGTATTAAGATTTGTGTTTGTGGTAGAATTAAAAATTCGAGAGCAACCAATTTTTTCGTGGCGTATATAATATACCTCTTGAATCTAGTCAAAAAGTACCATATCACAGAAAATAAGAAGACTGGTGGCACTACAACAAATCATTTTAAAGAATTCGTCACCACGTAACATATTAATTAAATCTGATTGAACAAAGAGATTCTTTACGTCTATGTGCTTTGTTCTCTGATCATGATGTGGATTACTTGCAATCTTGATTGCAGACTGGCTATCACTCAGCAATTTCAAAGAATTTGTGTGACTATCAGTAAGTTCTCTGTACAATCTCATAAGAAATATCGACTCTCGACATGCTACCGCTAAAGCTACATATCCCGATTTGGCACTAGACAGTGCTACAGCTTTCTGCTTTCTACTTTCCCATGAGATTGGTCCTCCTGCAAATACAAATACAAAACCAGTGTATGATTTTTCATCATCATCTGCATCGCCAACTATATAGAACTACATAGGCTTTCCAGTTTTCTTGAATATTTATTCCTATTCTTTATTTCCACCTGCTGTGAATGAAACACTAGTTCGACCAAGACTAACTATTTTATTTAATACCCTCCGATACAATAAAATATACGACATCTTCCCTTTTGTGTGCTTCAAATTGTGTGCAATAATATTTTTTGACAATAATATACAAGTGTTATTTTTTAAACATATCGGCAACTTTTTTACGAGCTATGTCTGCCGCCTGTCTTTGATTATATTTCTTGACGAGTATTTCCAGGTTGTCTTTATCTTCGTCCTTAATAAATTTAAAGGTTGTATAGACATCATATCCTTCGGGGCCGATTAAATTTATGAGTAGGCTAGCTTGTACGTCCGACTTCTCCTTGTACACACCAGATGCCTTCAGAAATACACAAAACTGTTTGTACCATTTTCGCCATGATTCCGCTCGACAGGCCGGCCCGCCTTCTAAACACAATTCCGCTGGCGGCCGAGCGTGTTCCATTACTACGAATGACGAAACACTTTATTAAAATTCTGATTACGACAAATATCGTAGCTAACTCGCACTAAATCTGTTTAAAATATTTAATTTACTATCACCGTTGTCACCATGCTGTGAATGAAACACTAGTTCGACCAAGACTAACTCTTTTATTTAATACCCTCCGATACAATAAAATATACGACACCACCTAACTTAATACTATTTTTCATGATGTCTAGTGTATCGATATTAACGAATTTTTCCCCCTAAAATCGTCCTCTTTTAAATAAAAGGTCATTACACTTCATCGCCGATATGACTAGTCAAGTACAAACTCGTTAACTAGCTTTAAATAGGTCAAGTAGCCAGTACAAGTTATAAAATATATCTCAACAAAACCAAAAGCCAATATTAAGATGTAACTTCAAACTAGACTGTTATTACCATTAATGTTTGAGGTAACACAGATGTATTTATAATTCGCTTACAAGTCGAACGCGTGTTAAATCACGATAATGCAGTTTATGGACAAAATATCCACTCCGTATTCATAATTTCGTTAATGTTGCAGTGAATGCCTTTTACGAGAGCGATTTATCAGTATATTTTGGTCATGTAACCACATTAAGCTATTATAAGTACCTATTGTACGGTTTGCCAGACATGGTTATAGGTAAATTGTGTTGCATTGTGTGTGTAAACGGTTTTTTTAACAGGTTTTATATAAGCTAAATAAAACCTGCAGGCCAATTCTGCTAATACGCCACCGCTGAACCAAGGCTAAGCCGTTGCGTTCGACCAATCAGAACGCCACATTATCACGTCATCGAACAGTTAAGAGTCAATGTAACCGCTCCGATTGGTCGATCGCAACGGTTTAGTTTCGATTCGACTGTAACTCATTAGTAGAATTGAGCCCCTGATTGTTATTGTTGGGTCAATTTAGAAATTAAAATTTAACTCCCTTCCTATAGACCGATTGATCTGAAATTTGATAGAAACTTTACTCCTATGGCAATTCAATTATATGTTTAGTATTATTCTAAATTCAAGATGGCCACCACCGCAAAATGGCGGATAACAAATGAAAAGACTTGTCAAGTACAATACAGTACAAGTACATCATAAGAAAAAAATCAGTAAAGACATGAAAACTAAAGCCTTGAAAATAAAAAATAGGTAAAAAAATTTAATTTCATGAAAATATTTCTAAAAAGCTAAGAAATCATTATATTCCCTAAAATAATTTATGCGGCGTAGCGTAACCTGAGTAAATAAATATTATTATGTAAATAGCATTTATAATTGATAGTTGATCGGAATCTCACGCAACCCACAAACCTATTTTTCGTCGCGTCATCATTTTTTCATCATTATTATCTACATCATCATTATCATTATTTTCAATAAAACTGAAAAAAAAAATTAAGTGCTTAAATTAGGAAAATTATTACTTACTTATTTTTTTGTTACATGTATTCTTTATACATAATAGGTTATATTAACTATACACACTCATATAGAAGATCTTCGTGGATGATGAACATTTTAAATTGGATTGATACAATAAGCAATAAGCAAATATCTTTAGTAAAAGTAGCGAACACATTCCTCAGTTTCATTGCCACTCAAATTCATGCATTAAGGCGAGGATTTCCCAAATTTGCCGATCTTAGAACGTCTAGATCTGGATAATATTAGAACCCACAATTCTGAAATTCACACACCTTAAACTTGAAGATATAATCTAGTGAACTGTGAAAGCAGAAACACGATTTACTCCATTTCACTCGATAGAAAAAAAATCCAAACATAGGTCTAAATCAAAAACTAAAACCACGATTTGAAATCGAAATATACATAAAACAGTATAAAAGTTATACCAAAACATGTAGTTCGTTATTATCTAGTGAACTGTGAAGACAGATTTTTTGATGTCATATAAAATATTTAGGAAAATGACGAAAATTCTATAATTTCGCTTGGTTGCAATCGCGCTCCATATAAGACAGTACTCGCCAAGTCGTCTCAGGGTATGGTCATGTCGCTTCGTGTCGCGGGCGCAAAAAAAATATATTACGTGTTTCTTTACGATCGAATTTTAATTTTGCAGTTTGCGTTTATTTTGTTAACTTTCATTATTATTATAGATTAGTGTAGTAATATGGTGAATAGTGTAAATAATGGATTAGGTATTATAAAGGAGAAAACTATTTTAATCCTTCTTCCTAAATTATTTTATGTGTGAAAAAATATGTTTTTCGTTCTTTTTTTCTATAAGTTATTTTATGTGTAAAAATCGCTAATAAAAGAAGTCAAAGACGAAATGTTAAATCAAATGCATACAAAAAATGCTGAAAGAAAAGTGGTAAATATTTATTTCCCAAATGTTTATATTTTATTGCCGCGGCCATATAGCACAGTGCAGTGTTAATAAACCAGTATGATAATTTCTTCAAGTAAATATGCAACGATTTATAGGTTCATAATAATGTTTCCTATAAAACTTTATTGCTGAATTCCTTTAAATACTTAATGTTACCCCCTTTATTCACAACGCCTTGCATCAAAGCTTTAGAAGGTAGAATCAACAGCACATTATACATGTAGCTAAATAATAGAGTTTTATTCGAGCCTATGTATTAAATATATGATTATGAACAGTAAAATAGTATTTTAGGAATCTTTTAAATTTCGTAACATTTATGGTCAAGCGTGAGTTGATTATAAAAAAGTAAAAAATAATTAACATAAATTTCCGTTCGATTTATGTAAAGATCACTTCATTGTATTAAAAGAAAATATCTGATCAGCGGAATTTTGTGAAACTATAAAATATTTGCTTTTGCCCGCTGTTTCGCCCGCATAAATGTCATAGAGGTTCCATACAAACTATTATTTTTTAGTTTTACCCCCTTAGATGGCGAATTTCCAACATACATGTCAAATTTCCGCTTTTTGTGCCTTTTAATTACGGCTGTGCGTAATCTGTCAGTCACTCAGTAATGAAAGTGTTTTTATATAAATACGTCGGCCCACACTAGGATTTTCAACTGTGTCGTAGGTGCAGTTTTTTTCTTTTTGAAAACGTCGCCCCACAATAAGATTTTCTCCTGTGTTGTGGGTGCAGTTACGAACATAGAATATCACATGTACATACGCCCAGACCGGAAAAAAATTCTGTAGGCCATACAAAATATTTGTCCCGTACGGGAATCGAACCCGCGACCCGTTGCGCAGTAGGCGATCATTCGACCTCTGCGCTAACCGTGTCATCAAAGTTACAAACAGAGAATATATTACATATCACATGCACATACGCCCAGACCGGAACATATTTCTGTATTCCATACATAATATTTGTCCCGTAACTACAAAAAAATATTTTACAAAAAATAAAAACCGACTTCAAAAACACTGAAAACGCAAAAATAATATAAGAATATGTACAGACAACATCACACTTCTATATTGAAGTCGGCGCCAAACGATAATCTCCTAGAAAGTGTTAAAATTTGTCACCGACTTCAATATAGAAGTGTGATGTTGTCTGTACCTATTCTTATATTATTTTTAAGCTTTCAGTGTTTTTGAAGTCGTTTTTTATTTTTTGTAAAATATTTTTTATTTTTAACTTTTCAGTGAATGAAATCTTTTTAGTGAAAGAAGTGTGTTTTTAGTGCTTTCCTCGATTTTCTATGGGATCCCATCATCAGATCCTGACTTTGGTGACCATGAGACTACCCTTGCTCTATACTCTATCGAATACAAAAATAATTTTGGACATCGGTTTAAAAATGACGGAGTTATGAGGTAACAAACATAAAAAATACAACCGAATTGATAACCTCCTCCTTTTTTGAAGTCGGTTAAAAATATTTGGGAATCGAACCCGCGACCAGTTGCGTAGTAGGCGATCACTCGAACTCTGTGCGCTAACCGTGTCGTCAAATGTAAAGTCATCATGGTAAAGAACGCTAGCTGTGTAGTGCTTCCCGAGTTTTCTTACAGGCCTAAGGTGGTAGAATATTAATTAATATTTTAAAACCAGTTTGCTTAGAGACTAATACGGTTGCCTGATATTCATAGCGATTTGTGGCTTACTTCTTGATAATCTTGTTTAGTACATGCACGCCCCTGTCACTCACGCAATGCAGTGTTATAAATACCTACCACTAAGTAGCGCGCCGGCGCGCCGACCGCTGCACACACGTGTAAAGAAATTCTTAGGTTGTGTGTGAAGTCGACCAACCCGCACTTGGCCAGCGTTGATGATGGTAGCACATCAAAAACAGGTTTGAGCTGGTTTCGAATTCATCTAATAATAATATAATCTAATAATCTAATAATAATATAAAAGAAATATGCATAAAATTTGAATTTACATTTTATTAATAACACATCATAGAAACATTTAAAACCTTTGAAATTGTGAAGAAACGGTCTAATTATGATGAATCTTGAAAAGTCTAATTATTGATAATTGCTTTACGTCTCTTTCTTATAAAATATATGTTTGTATCGGTATTATAATGGTGGACGAGTACAATGACGTCACTAGCAAATAAAAGCTTTTTAAACTTTGTTATTTTTTAAGTTATTAAAAAAATCACGTGGTTGTTTGTCAAATAAAAATACTATGTAATGTAACAATTAAAAAGTGTCCATATTTACATACAAGTAAAGATACAATAAAAAATAGCAATGAAGTCATAAAGCTGAATCTTTATTGGTTGTATTACTGTAGGTACTTACCTCAGTTTATAAATCAATACTTATTTGTAACCTAGCAAAAAGTATATTGCATACGATATAAAACGTCCTTGTTGTACTGTTATATTTTTACTGTGCGGCACATGATGTTGGCACCTGTTCAGTGGCCGCGTCCGCGCTAACGTCATGTACAAATGAACGGTGTGAAGTGCGGAACATATGGGCTTGCACGTGGAAATTCCTCGCCTTAATTCCATCTAGTTAGTACCTAAAATCTTGTATTCGCGTTGTGTCATAGCCGGCGATGTAAAGGACGAGCCAGAGAAAATTTAAACAACTCACCGAGCATTCAAATTCAGCCGAATAATAAATCAAAACGACACCAAGAGCGAACAAAGCGCTTCCTTTCAGCACCTCCCAGACGGAAAGCGCTCTCCGCGTCGAGAGCATTTAGGTAAATAGAAAATAAAGCGCTTTAAAGCACGCGCCAACGCTGATTTAGATGCCGGCGGTAAACATTTGGAACAGGACTTTGCAGTTCGTTCATTGAATGCCACTTTTATAGAGAATATTAAAGGTGATGGAGTGTGTAATGAAGAGAATGGAAGAATACTTTTATTTTTAAGGTATCTTTATATTATATAATAATATAATATTATAATATAATATTTTTCATTAGTAATTACTAATCAAACTTATAATCAAAATTATTAGGAACTCTCGTTTGATAATTAAGTTCAAAGAATGACGAATTGCAAAAAATACTATCTCCCCATTTTACCCCCTAGGTAAAATAAGATTGATGACCCTATCGGGTAATATGGGGTGATAGGGCATATGCATATTTTATGAATTTTACTAGAAGCACTAGGTGCTGTGGACTCCGCAATTACTTTCCATTCGGGAGGTCCGATGTTCGAGACCGCCATGTACCTTTGTTTTTCCGCCACCGCCATGTACATTTGTCTGACGCTCCTTATACGGCGAAGGAAACCATCGTTAGGCAACCTGCATACAACCGCGAAGAAATTCAAAGTGAAGTCGACCAATCCGCACTGGGCCAGCGTGGTTGACTAAAGCCTAAACACCCTAACTTAGGGTAGGCTCCTCGGTGGGGATATACAGGATGGAAAATAAAGGAATGTTTCCTTTCAGCAAAATTTGGCATCATCATTATTAAGGGTACTTTTCCTCCAACCACGGTCTTTTTTTTCCACCCGGTATATGAGCTGTTATGATGATAACTAAAAGAAAAGCTATTGATCTATTGCTATTGGACAAAATTAACACAAATGTTATTTTATCGTCTTCATCCTCGACACCAACAATGCCGCAATGAATCCATTTTTTGCATGCATCTAGCCTTATGTGCACTCTAAATAGCTACCGTATTAGCACGGAGTATTTTCTAAATCACACGATGTTATGACGATGTCAATTTACGAGAAGCTTTGGTAACATTTTTCTTTTTGGTCACTTTTGTTCGTATTTTCTTAGTATGGAATTTAGAATTATTTTAACGACCAATGATTTAAGCCAACGTTACACCAAAGAAAATTGACCTGGCCATTGCCATAATCTATATTCTCGTTTTATTAAATCTCTTTGGACTTATATTTAGATGCAGTTTACGACGTGAACCAGTAACGGCTGTTGCGGTAGTGAGGTGACTTTAAATAAAGTTTCAATGTCGATAACATATTGTAATAGAATTATTAATCAAAAACCGAATTAGATTTTCAACACACAAATCTTATAGAAAACAACCTGTCCTTTATTCAGTATAGTTCTTTATTATGCTTACTTGAAAGCTATACAATTAATCATAAATTAGGTATTAGAATTTTATTATCAAACCTAAAGCATCACAATATGTTTAATTGTATAATAAAAATAGGCTTCTAATGAAAAGGTCAGCCATAATAAATGGCTTCTTGCTGCTAAATGGGCGCTTGGGCCGTTTTGACCAGACTCTCGTCCGTACGTCCGCAGGTTGCACTGCATGCACGTAAACCGCCGTTTCATTGAGCTTTTGAAAATAGCTATAAGAGACCTAGTCCAGAGTTTATCGATATATTCGATAATTCGTGTGGAGTATCACTACTAGCTATGACCAGAGGGTTGTATAAACTTTCCCCTCTCCATGGATTAGATCCTACATGTATAATGAGCCAATGTTATAACGAACACAGCGGCTGTTATATTAATATCGTCCGCATAGCGGAATCATTCTATGAAAATTGAAATGTTATAGCTTAGGTCAAATTCCGCGCGGCGAGGGATTTAAAACGCATGTGACGCCGCTTCCATTCACCTGGTGAATGTCGTAAGATCCGACTTAAGCTGATCGCACATTTTGTAGCACCGAATGCGCCGAATTTCAAGATGCGGTAGGTGTACGGGTATACGGATGCTGATGACGTCATATTATGTGGCGCGTTCGGCGCGTGCGAATATGTGCGATCAACTTTAGGAAGCTTAGCGCAATCACACCTCTGCGAGAGATGAAGATAGAAAACTCGAAACAGAACCCTTCACCAACATAGGGTAAATACTCTTCGTTAATTTTTTAGGGTTTCGTACCTTAAAAGAAAAAAAAAACAGACAGCAGGCGTAGTACGGACCGTGGACAAGGCAGGGCAAGTGACAAATAAGATTCTTCTTCTCGTTCTTTCATATATAACAATGAAGTGAGACGGGACGAAGATAAGTCACTTTCTCCTTTGTAGTCCATGCACTTAATTGTCCGTCTGCCTATCTATCTGTGAAGACCTTAGAGCATTTAGCCTATGGACATAGTACGCAACAAATCGCAGTATTCATTTTTCTGCCACATTTTGCGGGAGGCGAGGTAAACACGCATTGCACACTACGGAATTCAATTATACTACGACGATGCATCCTCGAGATTTATCCAACCAGGTAGTCCACTTTCCAATGTACCGGGCACCAAGCACAATTTTAGAGCGAAGACATAAAAATAAAAAGATAGGTAGTTTTAGTATTATTCCGCGATGTTACGCCGTTTGACTCATTCGCTTTCTTTGTGCGGGCATCACAGCATCGAAATATAAGTATTTATTGTGTATTATATTGTACTATTTATCAACACGTTCTCATCTTTACATTTCGTTCGATTAAAGTAATATTTAGCTCACTAATTAATTTCATTTTGAAATTTATTGAGCAATAAAAAGAGCCTTGCTGTTTGCGCATTGCCTAACGTTACTGTTTAATTAGAGAATATTCTGTATACAGTGTTAAATAAAATGGTATCCGCAGAATACCAGCGTCAAAGCACTCTGTGCCTCTGCATGCGGGCCTATTTGGTCTAAAATCTATCTGAATATATATTTATATTTTTTTGTTACATTGTGTGTTGTATTTTTTGTACCAAATAAACGTCTAGTCAAGATATAATTGATAATTACTAAAGAACCGTGAATCGGCACTTTGAAACACGCTTTGTACACGTGTTTAAGTGTTATTATTTCTTTATATTTATAGAACAGTGTGCCTTGGAACTACGATGCGATTGTAGTCATGTTTTTTGGTCAGATTTATTGGTACCGTGACGCGATCACGGTCTCGATCACAGCACTTCGTGTCATGATGCGTGGTGGTGCCCCAAGTAGACTCCACCACGTCGGCGTTTCACCGAGTAAGGAATTTTGGATTGATTGCTGATGCCCTACTACCCGCTCATCGAAAGCATTGTGGCTTACCCCGATTCCCGTTGTCTCCGTCCGTCTCCTCCGTAGCCGGTGGACTTCCTGAGCTAGCTCGAAGGAAGTCGCGGCTCCTGAAGTTCTGCAGTGGATCCACCGGTGGAGACCGGAGCACTACAAAGGCCTATTAGGCCACCACGACTCACACACGCGATTTTGATACCTTGCACAACACAAAGCGGGCTTTCGCACCCCGATATTAGGTGCGCCGCGCAAATCACTATTTGCTTGAATATTGTGTATTATATTTTATTCCGGCCCGCACATAACCTCTAAGCATGTCATGACATTTCGACTCGACTCAACTGACATATCACATGCGGCCGGCCGCCAAAAAAGCTGTCACTGCACAGACTAGAATGCAGTGCCGCCACTCGCTCTTCCTCGAGCGTGAACATCCCCCCGCTCCGGACAGTCCCGGACTGTCCGCCAAATCAGTCTAAGGGGAGGCGAGAAAGAGTAGCGACCGCGCGCTTCAAAACAGAATCCCCAACTAGGACCTCGGCAAACCTGGGCACACCATCAGACCCTAGAGTAAGTTGGACAATGCGTCCGCGACGCCAACGTAAGGGTGGCAGGTTTGGGTCCTTCACTAACACGAGGTCTCCAACCCTCGGTGGGTTTGTCTTATCTGACCACTTAACGCGCTGTTGCAAAATGTGTAAATATTCAAGGTGCCAGCGGCGCCAGAAACTCTGGGTAAGCTGCTGGAGCAACTCAAACCGCGAAAGGCGTCCGGGATTGATATCTCTATAAGGATACTCGGGCAGGGCGTTAAGTGGTCTGCCTATCAAGAAATGGCCCGGCGTGAGGGCCTGCAAATCGTTCGCGTCGGTAGACAACGGACATAACGGACGCGAGTTGAGAACCGCCTCAATCTTATGAAACACCGTCGCGAGTTCCTCAAACGTGAGAATAGTCTCCCCAATAACGCGGCGAAGGTGAGTCTTGGCGGCCTTTACAACAGATTCAAAAATCCCTCCCCAGTGAAGGCAAGACGGCGGGGAGTATCGCCATGTTACCCCCCTACGGGAGAGTGTGGATCCGATCTCAATATTATTTTTATCTAAAAATTCACAAACTTCTCTTATATGTCTATCAGTGCCCTTGAAGTTCGTCCCACAATCGGACCGAATTAGAGAAGGCAGTCCCCGGCGGGAGACAAATCTGCCTAACGCTGCTAAGAAAGCGTCCATGGTGAGTGCACTCACCACCTCCAAATGAACGGCTTTAGTGGCCAAACAAACAAACACACACAAATAAGCCTTTTCAGTCTTAGCATTACGGAGTCGCGACGTTTTTATAGTGAACGGTCCCGCGAAATCAGTTCCAACTCCTAAGAAGGTCATCGATTCATTCACACGATCAGCAGGCAAATCACCCATTTGGGGCTGCATCGTCTCGGGGCGTAAACGATAGCAGGGCAGACATCGAAAGATAACAGATCGGATTATTCTTCGCGCTGACAAAATCCAAAACTCCCGTTGGAGGAGCGCGGTCAATGCATTACATCCGGCATGAGCATTCTTCACATGGCGATCAATGATCAACAATCGCACCAATGGTCCGTCCTTGGGGAGCAACAGGGGATGACGTGATCTATAAGGCAAGTTAGCGTGCCTCAATCGGCCTCCTACACGCAACAATCCTTTATCATCCAGAAAGGGAGTCAAACGCACCAAGGGTCCCTTCAATTTGGACGTCCCGGTACGGAAAATCTTAAGTTCCGGTTCAAACGCTCTAGACTGGGTCATACGCACCCAATGCAAAAGAGCATCTTGGCGCTCCTGCGGAGAGACGACCGGACACAAATCTTTGTCCTGAGGCCGGCGACAATTTCGTATAAATCTTCTTATCCAAGCGGTCACGCCGAGCAACTTGTCCAGAGAACTGTAGCGGTCTAATAAAAATTCCCGCTCTGGAGCCGCCATAGTCTCGACAGCGTGAACACGCAAGCCCGGATTTGGTACCTTCACCACAGCTGGTGTGGAAGGCCAAGACGGTTGTAACAACCAGTCGGGACCCCACCACAGAGTGTGGTCAATAAGCTGAGGGGCTTCGCTGCCACGTGATGCACAGTCAGCAGGGTTTATTTCACCTGGCACGTGGCGCCAAATCAACGTGGCCTTCGAGGCCTGTATTTGGGATACCCGATTGGCCACAAATACTTCCAGGGAGTGGACGGAGTTCTTAATCCAACACAGGACAACCTGACTGTCGGACCAAGCAAAGAGCGACTCAAAGTCCACACTACGTCCCAGGGTGTCAACAACGTGGTTCATCAACCGAACCAGAAGAGTAGCTCCAGACAATTCTAACTTCGGAATCGTTAATCGAGTCCGAAGTGGAGCAACCTTACTCTTAGCAATTAGCAAGTGGAGCTTAACAGCTCCTCTATCATCAACCGTCCGGATATATACGACGGCTGCGTATCCACTCTCAGACGCGTCACAAAAGCCATGAAGGCTGGCCGTAAACCGTCCCTTAGGCAGTATATGTCTAGGGATACTAACACGGTTAATGTCGGGGAGAGACAACATGAAGGACTCCCAATCTCGCAGCAAACGGCCCGAGAGGGGCTCATCCCACGACACTTCGGCTGACCAAAGTTCCTGTAGGAAGCATTTCATCCAAAACACTATGGGACTAATCCAGCCATTTGGGTCAAAGGTACGAGCTACTGTAGACAAAACCAACCGTTTCGTCCAGACCTTGGGGCTTGGCAGCTCCAATCGAAAGGTGAACGTGTCCTGGACAGGTCTGTATTGCACTCCCAAAACAGACAGTAAATCTGGAGTGTTGGCATTCTCAAAAATATGAGGCTCCTGCTGGTGGTCGTCTGGCAAGTCACACAAAAGCTGAGGTGAGTTGGACATCCACTTCCTCAGTTCATAACCACCAGCCCCGAGAAGAGCAATTAGTTCATCTCGCAAAATCAAGGCTTCCTCGACACTAGAGGAGCCCGTACAAATATCATCAACAAATGCATCCTCCTTGAGAACCAAGGATGCGCGAGGGTATCGTAATCGTTCACGTTCAGCGAGTTCCACAAGTGAGCGAATTGCCACAAAGGGGCTCGAATGCAAACCGTATGTATTGGTGTTCAGCTCGTAGACCAGCATGGGATCTCTTGGATCCTCCCTCCATAAAATGAGCTGATATCGCCTATCGTCCGGGTGAATCACAGTCTGCCGAAACATCATCCGGATATCGGTCACAAAGACGACGGCATGGCGACGGAAGTTGGTCAATACATCACCCACCTCGTGGTGCAACTTCGGTCCAGTATGCAGACATTGATTCAGCGAAACTCCGGTAGACGTAGGAGCTGACCCATCAAAAACAACGCGTATCTTCCCGGTGGAAGGTTTCAAAACCGCGTGGTGAGGAAGAAAATTATGTTCCTCGTTTCGCCAGTCCAGTCGCGAGACCGACATGTGCCCCAGTTGCTCATATTCTCGCATGAAGTCGACATACTTCTGTTTGAGGTCGGAGTTCCTACTCATACGACGCTCCATGGACAGCAGCCGCTTCTCGGCCAACGGCCGGGAGCTGCCAAGTGAGGGGCGAACTGACAAAAAGGGCAAACGAGTGATCAGCCGTCCCGAGTGAAGGCGACCTGTATTGTTCTGGTAGAACAACTCACACTCCTCGTCCAAGGGGTTCACTCGCTTCACGGTAGGTGGCTCTTCCACCTCCCAAAACTGTTGAAGGACATCCGATAAGGTGGAGCTAACAGTTATGTAACTGTCCACCGATGGAGATGGTGGGTTATGCCTAACTGGTCCCATCACTACAAACCCAAGCGATGTAGATAAGGCTACCAGCCCACCCTTCTGTAACTCTCTCCTCTTCCCACAATACACGCGGCCTAGAACATCGGCACCGAGCAATAAGTGAATCGGACCGGTTCGGTGGAAGGAAGGGTCAGCCAAGGTCAATCCTGATGTCGCATCAACGACAGCGCGCGAAACGTGCTGTTGCGGAAGCTGACCAACAACCTTCTCATAAACAATCGCGGCAACGCCAATTTTGGGCGCTGAAGAGAAGTGGGGGGAGAAGGAGAACAAAACCTGACCGATCGGATCCGGGATCCGCAGGTCTCCGATTCCTCGTACCGATTCAAGGTATGGAGATGTGTTCAAACTCAACTGCCGGACCAGCCAGCTGGAGGCAATGCAACCCTGAGCTCCCGTATCCAAAAGGGCGCGAACTAAAACAAAGGTGCCCCTCGGGCCCCACACCTGTACGCAGGCTGTTGGTAACAGCACCTGCTCCTGTGGGGGGGTTGCAGCCGACAGTTGGCTTAGTGAAAATCCTCCCGCATTCCCCGCAACGGGGGGGAAGGGGGGTCCGAAGAAAAATGCGTGCGCGGCGGAGGAATAGGGCGCTCAAGGCGCTCGAGCGGGTCCCAATCCGGCACGTACTGGCCCCGATCAAAGCGGCATCGGGGGGCCGGGCGGTGCCCATGATGGGCGAAAGTTGGGGGAGCCCGTGACAACCGGGGTCTCTCCATCAGAGGGGGAGAGAAGCGTATTGGCTCCCGACGTGGCTCCCTAATGACCGCGGCCCAATCCCGCGGTGGCGCCTCATAAGCGGCGCGTCGATCCCCCCCGCCCGTAGGGGGGGTGGGGAGCCCAATCCTCTCACTGGAGGGGGGGCGCCTGTCCAATCTCCGCGGAGGGGTGGCACGCCCCTCCGATCTCCTCGGAGATGTGGGTGACCTACGAGGGCCCCCGCCCGTGTGCGAGTCCCTCTCTCTCACCACCTCACGAGTGTCTTTATTATTAAAGCACAAGAGGGGGTGATGGGCCCCTCCACAACAGTGACAATCTCGTGGGTGGGGGCAAGCCGATGCCATATGGGCCCCCAGGCAGCGGTAGCACCAATTCCGCTGCTTGGCCATATTCCTACGCCCCTCGGTGCGTAGGCCAACAAATTTGGGACAGGCCGGCAAACGATGGCCATCCCGCTTGCAACACTTGCAAGGCATCGGCCTCTCCCTGTGTGGAGAGTTCTGCCGCACTGCAGTATACTGCTTGTACGGGCGGCGCTCTCTCCGTGGCGCTGCCCGGGTCGCCTCATAGCGACCTGTACTCGGTCCCGGTATAGGAGCCAGATCCAAGTGGTCGGTCATCCGACACTCATCCTCCAAAAATCTGAGGAGATCCGAGAAGGGGGGGAGGTACGAGGCACTATTGCCCCCGTACCTTTGTTCGAAGCGTCCCTTCATCTCCATGGGAAGCTTATCGAGGATGAGGTGGAGCAAAATAAAGGACCACTGGTCCACCGGTAGATCAAGTCGTTTGAGCGCGTTAATAGCGCTCAGCAGCGGGTTCAAAATCTCCTTCCTCAATGAGGAGACCCGCGATACTCGTGGCAGCCCTAAAATGGCAGCCACATGTGTGTCCGCTAGCAAGCGAACATTCTGATACCGGGCGGTCAACAACGCCCTTGCAATATCATAACTGTCATCATTGACAGGTAGATGCTGGACAAGTACACCAGCCTCTCCACGTAAGGCAGAGAGCAAATAGGCCAATTTCTGGCTAGGGAACAGGTCGTCCCTCGAGTGAACCAGGCTATCAAAGAGGTTAATGAACCCCATCCAAGAAGCCAGGTTCCCATCAAAGGTTGGGATGTCTAAAGTGGGCAGTCTGCCCAGCAAGCCGGCCGGGGTAGGCTTGACCTCCCCGGGCGTGCACGACTTACCCCTCCGGGCGGATAGGATTGCCTAAGCCTTGTTTATAATCACATCCACCTGTTCAAAACACTGATCATAATCGGCATTAAATTGGTCGACTGCCCGCAACTCAGCGGCACCCTCGGCTGGGTGGTCGAGCAAATATTGTTGATGAAGAACGAAAAGCTGCTCCAATTCCTTCAAGCGAGCAGGTACTCCCTCATGCCGAATTAACAAAGCCTGTTCTCGGTCTGGTCGGTCTACCAAAGCGACGGCACTAGCAAACCATCTCAAAATCTTTTGTGCACCCGCGCGGGCACCACTAAGCGGGCTGACTGGCGGGACCATTTTGCACCAAAATTAATATACTCTATAATAATACACAGACAAACAGACCGACAACCGCAGACAATAAAACAGATCGGGAGGAACTTCAAAGGCAGAACAAAATATATAAACAAACCAAAATCAAGTGTAAATGCTAGAACTTAACTAGAACAACAAAGGCATTTAACAACAGAATTTTTCAAACAAATTAAATTCAAGCATTAAGTCAATAACTTAACAAACATAATATTCAAAGGCAAACGAAACAAAATCAAATGTAAATGCTAAAACTTAACACAGCAATATAGTGTATTACAACAACAGCAAAGTCATTTAGCAGCAAAATCTGTTAAACAAATTAAATTCAAGTATAAGTTTACAACTTAACAAACAAAATATTCAAGGGCAAAACAAAGATATGAAAAAACAAACCAAAATCAAATGTAGGTAAATGCTAGAACTTAACTAGAACAACAAAAGACATTTAACCTCAATTTTTCATATACAATGACAATTAGTTAAGGAGATCGGTCCACAAATGAGCTGGTAGTCGGTTTAAAATCAGCAATCAAAACCAATTAATATGTATTGCCCGTTTGGACAACCAACAAGATTACAATATTAATTGTACAATACTAATCAACCACTCAAATCTAAAAACCACGCTCTGCTACCAAGAGATGGTGGTGCCCCAAGTAGACTCCACCACGTCGGCGTTTCACCGAGTAAGGAATTTTGGATTGATTGCTGATGCCCTACTACCCGCTCATCGAAAGCATTGTGGCTTACCCCGATTCCCGTTGTCTCCGTCCGTCTCCTCCGTAGCCGGTGGACTTCCTGAGCTAGCTCGAAGGAAGTCGCGGCTCCTGAAGTTCTGCAGTGGATCCACCGGTGGAGACCGGAGCACTACAAAGGTCTATTAGGCCACCACGACTCACACACGCGATTTTGATACCTTGCACAACACAAAGCGGGCTTTCGCACCCCGATATTAGGTGCGCCGCGCAAATCACTATTTGCTTGAATATTGTGTATTATATTTTATTCCGGCCCGCACATAACCTCTAAGCATGTCATGACATTTCGACTCGACTCAACTGACATATCACATGCGGCCGGCCGCCAAAAAAGCTGTCACTGCACAGACTAGAATGCAGTGCCGCCACTCGCTCTTCCTCGAGCGTGAACAATGCGATAATGACTTAGCTTATTTTTTCAACAGAATGTTATTATTTCTTTATATTTTATAGAACAGTGTGCCTTGGAACTATGATGCGATTATAGTCACACACAGTACTACAATGCGATTTTAGTCATGTTTTTTGGACATATTTATTAGTACCATGACGCGATTACGGTCTCGATCACAGCACTTCCTGTCATGGTGTGATCATGACCTAGCTTATTTTTTTTCAACGGAATGTTATTATTTGTTTATTTTTTATAGAACAGTGTGCCTTTGTACTATGATGCTATCATAGTCGCGCACAGTACTACGATGTGATTGTAGTCATGTTTTTGGTCATATATATACACAGGCTGTGGATAGCCTCGCAGAATATGACTCGCCTCGCAGAATATTACTAATGTTACTCGCCGACAAACTACGTCGTAGTTTGGTGTTTATGTTTATAATGGTTTCATTTTGTTAAATAAAATAAATGTTAAATAAAATTTAAAAAAATCTATGGAGAGTGTTTACGCTCGAGGAAGAGCGAGTGGCAACACTGCATTATAGTCTGTGCAGTGAGAGCCTGTGGCGGCCGGCCGCATGTGACATGTCAGTCGAGTCGAGTCGAACGGAATGACATTGAAATAGGTTAGGTTACCGGGCGGCGCGTTTTCGTTTCGAGAAATATATAATAATTTGTGTTTTGCGCGGCGCACCTAATATCGGGGTGCGAAGGCCCGCTTTAATTGTGCAAAAGTTTTATCGGTGAAGTGAGTGATGGTGGCCTAATAGGCCTATGTAGTGCTCCGAAACGAGGAACATAATTTTCTTCCTCACCACGCGGTTTTGAAACCTTCCACTGGGAAGATACGCGTTGTTTTTGATGGGTCAGCTCCCACGTCTACCGGAGTTTCGCTGAATCAATGTCTGCATGCTGGACCGAAGTTGCACCACGAGGTGGGTGATGTATTGACCAACTTCCGTCGCCATGCCGTCGTCTTTGTGACCGATATCCGGATGATGTTTCGGCAGACTGTGATTCACCCGGACGATAGACGATATCAGCTCATATTATGGAGGGAGGATCCCAGAGATCCCATGCTAGTCTACGAGCTGAACACCAATACATACGGTTTGCGTTCGAGCCCCTTTGTGGCAATTCGCTCACTTGTGGAACTCGCTGAACGTGAGCGGTTACGATACCCTCGCGCATCCTTGGTTCTCAAGGAGGATGCATTTGTGGATGATATTTGTACGGGCTCCTCTAGTGTCGAGGAAGCCTTGATTTTGCGAGATGAACTAATTGCTCTTCTCGGGGCTGGTGGTTATGAACTGAGGAAGTGGATGTCCAACTCACCTCAGCTTTTGTGTGACTTGCCAGACGACCACCAGCAGGAGCCTCATATTTTTGAGAATGCCAACACTCCAGATTTACTATCTGTTTTGGGAGTGCAATACAGACCTGTCCAGGACACGTTCACCTATCGATTGGAGCTGCCAAGCCCCAAGGTCTGGACGAAACAGTTGGTTTTGTCTACAGTAGCTCGTACCTTTGACCCAAATGGCTGGATTAGTCCCGTAGTGTTTTGGATGAAGTGCTTCCTACAGGAACTTTGGTCAGCCGAAGTGTCGTGGGATGAGCCCCTCTCGGGCCGTTTGCTGCGAGATTGGGAGTCCTTCATGTCGTCTCTCCCCGACATTAACCGTGTTAGTATCCCTAGACATATACTGCCTAAGGGACGGTTTACGGCCAGCCTTCATGGCTTTTGTGACGCGTCTGAGAGTGGATACGCAGCCGTCGTATATATCCGGACGGTCGATGATAGAGGAGCTGTTAAGCTCCACTTGCTAATTGCTAAGAGTAAGGTTGCTCCACTTCGAACTCGATTAACGATTCCAAAGTTAGAATTGTCTGGAGCTACTCTTCTGGTTCGTTTGATGAACCACGTTGTTGACACCCTGGGACGTAGTGTGGACTTTGAGTCGCTCTTTGCTTGGTCCGACAGTCAGGTTGTCCTGTGTTGGATTAAGAACTCCGTCCACTCCCTGGAGGTATTTGTGGCTAATCGGGTATCCCAAATACAGGCCTCGAAGGCCCTGTTGATTTGGCGCCACGTGCCAGGTGAAATAAACCCTGCTGACTGTGCAACACGTGGCAGCGAAGCCCCTCAGCTTATTGACCACACTCTGTGGTGGGGTCCCGAATGGTTGTTACAGCCGTCTTGGCCTTCCACACCAGCTGTGGTGAAGGTACCAAATCCGGGCTTGCGTGTTCACGCTGTCGAAACTATGGCGGCTCCAGAGCGGGAATTTTTATTAGACCGCTACAGTTCTCTGGACAAGTTGCTCGGCGTGACCGCTTGGATAAGAAGATTTATTCGAAATTGTCGCCGGCCTCAGGACAAAGATTTGTGTCCGGTCGTCTCTCCGCAGGAGCGCCAAGATGCTCTTTTGCATTGGGTGCGTATGACCCAGTCTAGAGCGTTTGAACCGGAACTTAAGATTTTCCGTACCGGGACGTACAAATTAAAGGGACCCTTGGTGCGTTTGACTCCCTTTCTGGATGATAAGGGATTGTTGCGTGTAGGAGGCCGATTGAAGCACGCTAACTTGCCTTATAGATCACGTCATCCCCTGTTGCTCCCCAAGGACGGACCATTGGTGCGATTGTTGATCATTGATCGCCATGTGAAGAATGCTCATGCCGGATGTAATGCATTGACCGCGCTCCTCCAACGGGAGTTTTGGATTTTGTCAGCGCGAAGAATAATCCGATCTGTTATCTTTCGATGTCTGCCCTGCTATCGTTTACGCCCCGAGACGATGCAGCCCCAAATGGGTGATATGCCTGCTGATCGTGTGAACGAATCGATGACCTTCTTAGGAGTTGGAACTGATTTCGCGGGACCGTTCACTATAAAAACGTCGCGACTCCGTAATGCTAAGACTGAAAAGGCTTACTTGTGTGTGTTTGTTTGTTTGGCCACTAAAGCCGTTCATTTGGAGGTGGTGAGTGCACTCACCACCTTGGTAATTAGCGTAAGTACTTAAATTATTATAACAAATTGATGAATCATTCGGAGAATGCTTATTATTTATAGCTAAGTATGTATTGCTTGTCCTGAGCCTTGATCTCGAACTGGAAACAAAACCTCGAAGGTCGCGTGCACTTGATATATTCCAACGAAACTATTTCGTATTTTTTCTTGAATAAAATGAAAAGCAGAAAATATGATATACTTCGATTATAACTAGGGATTGATTTTTCTAAGGTCAAGGTATTGGTAAAGGAATCACACCCATAATACCCCCACCAGTGTGTGTGTACTGTCTTGTGGAGTTAAAATAAAATTGATTTTCTTTCTTTCTAGTAGGGAAATTAATTACATCTAGTAAAATATTAATTAATAGAACATTTCACAAATTACAAAATTATTATTTATTGAAAAAGTAGTTGTTATCAATTCAGTTGAACATTTCAATAAGGTAATTTATTTATTAATGATTGAGAACAAAATTTATATAAATTTGATAAAATTACAATTCATTTAAAATCTGTTTACATCAGTTAATATATATTATTAAGTAGACAATATTATATTATATGAGTAGATAAAATGACATATTATTTATTGAATGATTATTTTATTATTGACTAATTTTGGTATTTCAATTGAATTTCATTTGTTAATAATTAATATATAGTTAATATTTAAATTTAATAAGATTCTTGGAAAAAAATGTAACAATAATCATTTTCCGTCTTATTAATAAACGTAGACTAAGGCAGGAGTAACTTTACTCCGAGTATTAAGTCAGTAGTAAAAATTTTTTATATTAATAAACACGGAGTAGGGAAGGAGTAGCTAATCCAACTCTACTCTCGGAGTAAATGTTATACCTGCTAGCTACCTAGTTTAGCGACAGATTAAGGTTGGAGTAGCGTTGTCTTTGCGTAAATCTATATAATTTGTCAACTTTGACACGTATCTTGTCATTAGATGGCGACCGTTTTATTTTTCACAGTCGAATTGAACGAATTTGTGTTTATTGTTGGTGTGGTTAATTTTGTATTGTATTAAAATGGAAAGTGACTATTATTTAGATGATTTGATGTTGATCGACGAAATCGAAGAAATTGAAAATAGCGCTCCACTAATAAGAAGTTTTGTCATGTTTCTGCAATATTGCGATCACAAATCGCGAACAAAATAACCACAAAATAACCTTGAAAAACAATCTCAAACTGAAAAAGGTGAAAAAAACAGAAAAAACTGTCATCCCATGTATTTCTGTCTGTCACACGATGCTTAAATCGTTCACCGACTCATTCTTTTTACTTTTAAATTGCAAGGGTTGCCATAACATACGCGTCAATCCGAGAGTAAGGAAGGCTTTGTTATTCTAAGCTTACTCCGTGTTTATTAATAATGTTATAAACACAAAGCTACTCCTAGCTTAAACTGGTAGTAACTACTCCGAGAGTACGTTCGGATTAAGGAGGGAATAGGCGATTTTTATTAATAAGGCTGTTTAAGTATTAGGAGATTTAAGTATTGTATGAGAATCTACATATAATTGCAGTGCCCTTGCAGGGTTCCATGTAAAAACTTTGAAATATGTTAACACCTTAAAATGTACAACATGGAAGCAATTGATAATGAAATAAAGAGAAATAAAGAAACAGTTACACAGCCTATGAAATTCTCATTGTGATTCAAGAAGTGTTAAGGACGGACTTATCGCTTATCACCGTTACCAGTAAACATATGTTTTTTTTTAAGTTCTATAATATATAATCAGTGTTCTAAGTGAAAGTAATAAATGTTTGGTTGAAAAAGACAGAAGGTCATAATTAATTAACAATAAACAAAAATATAAAAGCTTTTAAAAACTCTACTTGACGAAACTCTTGTTATAAACTATCAATTTATATGTCTCGTGTTAAATGTCTTCATTTAATTTGATGTATTAATTTAAAATATGTTTTGTTTTATTGTCTCTAAAAGTTATCAAAACATACGGATTTAATGTCAAACTTAATCATTTTGAATTTGAAAAAAAAACTATCTTTGTAGACTTACCTTTTTACCTTTACAAACTAACCTTTGTGATGTTTGACCATAATTATACGAGACGTTGCATCCGAAGAGATTTATACTCCCTCTCTACCCATTATTTGCTGTGTTGCAAATAAATACCCAATGTTTTTGAGAAATTTTGCTCTAAAGGAATGAGTCAAACGGCGTAACATCGCGCAAGCGGGTGAATAATACTAAAACTACCTACCTATCTTTTTATTTTTATGTCTTCGCTCTAAAATTGTGCTTGGTGCCCGGTACATTGGAAAGTGGACTACCTGGTTAATATATAAATTTCTTCGGATGCAATGTCTCGTATAATTATGGTCAAACATCACAAAGGTAAGTTTGTTTAACCATTAATTACCTTACAATGAAGAAACAGACACACATCGACAAATTAACGTGTATCTACTCAATCGCCCGCAAATCATGCCCGTGTACTGTGTTGAGTTACCAACGTACCATTGTATTTTTCTATGGTCACGGCATAAAAATTACTTTAAAATTGTACTTCAATAAAATACGTTAATGTATATTTTATACTTACATGTGATAGAAAATGCCATAGTCTTGAAGATTTGAGTTACTGGATAGCCTTCTGCAAGAGGAAATTGCACAATCGACCATTTTTACGAGCTTTGACTTGCGATACGAAACGACACCAAATAGCAGCGGCCGTGCGGCAACTAGTTTTATATAACGTGTATGGTCATATGGCCAACGTTCTTTGACAGAGGGGTTCGCCCAGCCTTGCCATCTCCTGAGAGTAAATGCTCTAAGGTGAAGACCTCTTTTCTCGGGAACGCGTAGAGATATTAAACTGAAATTTATACAAAATACTAGTCTACGGTCTCTTTCAGCTTTAAACAAATTTAAACTTTTTCCAAAAAAGTAAATCTGAGTTCAAAAACACCAAAACCTCATAAATAATAATAATATAACACTACATACAACATCATAGTTATATTTTGACGTTGGTGCCAAATTTTAAGTAAGTAACTAGGTATATTAATTTGTTCTTTTATTTTTTAAGACTTACAAGGTGATCCAATCTACCAGATCTACCAGACGCAAATACCTGAATATCTTAAGAAAAAACATGAAACACGTTGGATGTGCCTTTGAAATTGAAGGGTTTCCCTTGATTTGCCTGGGATTCCATCATCAGATCATGACATGGTGACAATGGGAATACTTCGGGAGTGTACTCTTTCGATTACAAAAAGAATTATGAAAATCGGCCCACAAATGTCGGAGTTATGAGGTAACAAACATTTTTTTAAAATACGACCGAACTGATTACCTCCTCCTTTTCGAAGTCCTTTAAAAAGAAAGTGGTAACACGTGCTGAAAGAGTTCCATATTTTTAATGCGCGAAATATTCAAACCAGCACGTATAGTCCTTAAAAGGAAAGGAGAAGATTGTATTAGGGGAAAAGTTCTTCAGAGCACTTGAAGGATAGACCTTACTACAGTAGAGCTATATACGAGTAGCTTAAAGTGTCAAGTTTTAAAACGTAGAGATTTATTGTCATTAAAATAAAAGATAAATTAACTAGTGAATTAAACATACTCGTACAATAACAACAATGTTGCCACTGGATGAAATGTAAAAATATTTAAACAGGGCTAAAGCCAATTGGTGTATTCCTGGAATTTTAGCCGAAATCACGACAAGGCAAAATAACACTGATTACTCAGCGAATAAGGTCCACATTCCAAAATATCCGTAGCAATTTAATTGTGATACCAGTAAACAAACAGGGTCTGAATTCGTATAAAATTATTTATATCACTGCATATTTTAAGGGTCCTTTGTGTAATTAATTAATTCCTATTAGCTTTGATGTCGAGGAAATTTTTAAAGTCTAAGACGTGAATTGAATTTCACTCTCGGGTTTTTAGTCAAAGTACGAGTATGTTAAAATAATAAATCTTTAGTGAGCAATAAACATTACCATTATATTATTCATAACATGTGGCATCCATTATTGAACTAGGTGGGTAACCTATGTGTGTAGGCTCGTATACTCTCTTAATTAGTATTTCAATGCTCATAATGTATCACAAAAAATCAGCTATTAAAATTTTAATTAGGTGGCAATAGTATGACAGTAAATTTACGAGTACTATTAGCACTAATCAGGTGGTGTCCTCGTCTCACTCTTTTGAGTGCTGCGACATATGAGTTTATGTATGTGAGTATCATCATCATTTCAGCCAAGAGACGCCCACTGTTGGACATAGGCCTCCCCCAAGGATCTCCATACCGATCGGTCCTGCGCCTCCCGCACCCAGCGGCTTCCTGTGACCTTCACCAGATCGTCGGTCCACGTTGTGGGTGGCCTATCAACACTGCGTTTCCCGGTACGCGGCCGCCACTCGAGGACCTTTCCGCCCCAACGGCCGTCAGTCCTTCGAGCGATGTGTCCCGCCTACTGCCACTTGAGGTTTGCAATTCTTTGGGCTGTGTCGGTAAGGTTAGAGGGCTTAGACAAAAGCCACACTCTTATATTTTCCGCAGTCGTGTATGTGGCGTCAACATACTCGTACGCATAGTACTGACTGACGACGGGAACGCACTGCGAGTGATCTTTATGTATGAAGGACCTACGAGTATGCTGTTAGCCGCAGATGGTTGTTACAGCTTCACCTTGATTATTTAAAGGCGAGAACTTTGGTGGGTCCTCAAGCCTCGTTTGGCTTACCTAACCTGGTGGATTTCTAGCTCAGAGAGGCATCACCACGGGGGTGTCCCGCTCTCTGAGTAGAGTCACCAGGCGGTTATAGCCGGTGCGGGGAGCGGCTGCAATGCGAGCGCGCCTCTACGGCTCGGACGCTCGAGTTCGTCGTGTAGTGGAGGGTGGAGAGAAGCGACCAGGCACATATCTGTACCTGGTATATCGCAAACTGTGTAGACCGGGCCTTCGCACTCTTGTTCTACGAGTGCGGTGTGTGGGACTAGTGCGTGAGTGTGCAGTGTTTGATAGTGAGTTGGACGGCGGAGGGAGAAGATCGTTCGCTCGTGTGATCGTTTCGGGGGGATCGAGGAGGATGTTCCTCGGTCGACGATTTATGGCAGCTACACTACGTAAGGGGGTGTAGTCGGCCGCCTGTCTAACAAGGGAGTTAGGGTGGACGGTGGCGCTAGCGAAGTAGCGTTGGGATAGATCGTGAATGTGGGCCTCAACCGATGGGAGTTCGACGTCGTAGTGAAGGTCGACATTGCGCATGTAGGCGGGAGCACCAGTGGCGCGGCGCAAAAAACGGTTTTGGACCACTTGGAGCCTGTGAAGGCGAGACTTGGGGATGACGTCGGATGCAGGTCTTGTAAAGTGTCAGCTTATGGCGAAATTACATTTTACTGCTACTGCGTATGAGGTGGTACAGGCGGCCGAGTATGAAGAACGCTCGGTTGCGCACTGCGGTGATGTGGGGTGCGAACGTCATACGGGAGTCGAGGGTGACGCCCAGGTATTTGATGCGAGTGGACCAAGGGATGGGTTGATCGAACAGCTTAAGCTGGGGGCGATTGGCGTTAATGCGTCGGGATAAACCCCGCCTAAAATGCATCGCTGCACTTTTGTCGAGGTTCACCTCGACGCGCCAGGTACGGAACCAGTCGCCGAGGGAGTCGGCGGCTGTTTGGAGGAGCTTGCAAAGGCGATGGATGTTGCGGCCAGATGCATAAAGGGCTGTGTCGTCCGCAAAAGGCGCGAGTTCGACACCTGGGGTCTTAGGGAGATCGTTCACATAGAGCGAAAAGAGTAAGGGTGCGAGCATAGAGCCTTGAGGGACACCGGCTCGTATGGGACGGGGGCAAGAGCGGGACCCCTCGACGCGGCAGCGAAAGGTGCGGTTCGGCAAAAAGTCTCGTAAGATTAGCACGAGACGGTCTGGCACGCCTAGTTTATAAAGCTTATAAATTAAGCCAGTGTGCCAGACCTTGTCAAAAGCCTTCGCTACATCGAAGGCCCTCTTGGCCACTTTGTCCCGCTAATTGTTACAAATGAAACTGTATGAACTGATTTTTCGTGCTGAATTTTGGCGTCTCACCTACTTAGTCCAGTAACTTAATATTTCGAATCAAAATCGGTTAAAACTATAAATATCATTCAATTTAATAATTAAATCCACAAAAAAATCTTTTTGATTCATGAAAAAAAGTATCCAAATGTCAAATTTGAAAGCTGTCAAATGTTGAAATGTTGCAAATCCGTACTTAACTGGAACGGGCTTAGTACTATACGTACTAGTATGTTGACGCCACAGTGTATATGGAAATGACATTAGCTTGAGACAACTTTACGCTAATTTATCCGCAGCTAATGTCATCTCCATACATTTTTTCTGCGGAACGACTGCTGAAAAAGGAAGCGTGTGGCTTTTGTCTAAGGGGCCTGTCAGACTATTAAGGCAACAATTGCAACGGCAACATTGTAAGTCAACAATTTCAAACCATGATGGAAAAGCCAGCCGTTAAACGACTGAGACTGGTCAATCGTCTAGCTCCCTACTGTTCACGATAGACAGTGGCTAAATTAGATATGGTGCGATTGGAATGTCTCCGACACTCACCATACTCCCCGGCTCTCGCTTCAACTGATTATCATTTTTCTCGGAATTTGGACAATATCTTGCATTGAAAAAAATCAATACCGATTCAAAGATTTCAATTTTTCCGTGATGGAATAATTGAACTAGCTATAAAATGGAGGAAGTGCATAGATAACAATTAATTTCATTATATTTTTTTCGTTGCACTTTGCCCCTATAAAACGCTAATGTCATATTTATAGTGTAAATACCTTATATATGTACAAGGTGTTTGGTCATTACCCTATCAAGCTGACACTTCTACCACGGTAATGAACCCATATTAACATAGTCAGATATAAAGGTATGACGTCATTGGAAATTTGAAATTGTCAAATTAATTTTCTAATTCCCCATACATTTTTTTTCCACAAAACCAACTATTTTGTTTAAGACAGTGCATCAAAGATTTGTGTGATTGATTGATATGATTATTCGATTTACTAATATTAAGGTAGATAGTTATATATTATTCATTTATTTACCTGCAGTAATTATTATTGGTGTAATAAACAACTCCAAAATTCAAAAGATTCGTAACGAAATTACTTAATAGTTACGAGTATACTAATTTTAAATCTGAACCTTCCCTTCGCGAGGAAGACCATAAAATCCATGAGTGTGTTAGGACTGAGATGAGTCTAGAGCGCAACATGTAACGCGCAGCAAATGAAGCTCAACATAAATGGCAGTATAGCACACGAACGCGCGACATCGGCAGCTGGCACGCAACATCTTCATAACAGCTCATATACGTCCCCACCGAGGGGCTCGAGCCTACCCTATGTTAGGGTGTATAGGCCTTAGTCAACCACGTTGGCCCAGTGCGGATTGAGCGACTTCACATACATCTTTGAATAATTCTTCGCAGATGTATGCAGGTTGCCTCGGGTGCGTTTCATTTCTTATAATTACAAATGATCTAATTTCAAAGGAAATAACGTTCATTGGATATAATGTTTACTTGGTCGAACGACACTTCCTATAACAACATTTCGAATATTATTCATTTGATATAATACTCATATTCTATAACAACATTTTGCATAAAGCTACATTGCTATAATAATCATATTCTATATTGTCATTAGATATAACTTTTACATTGTTAACCAAATAGTGTAATTTAGCAATGTAATTCATTCATGCTACTAGTGACAGAAACGAATCGCTGCAAAACCGACTCCACGTAGTCTTGTTTGTCCTACCCCTAGAGTGTAATTCAAACTCGCGTAGGCGCGGAAGGGCGAGGCGACCCGCGAGCTGAGGAGCAGGTGGTTTCAACGCCTGCTGCTGAGGGGCTGAGGCTGAGGCTGCTGGGGCGCGGCTGAGGCTGGCCGGCCAAGCCGGCCAGCAAGCCGAGGCTGCGGTGGTGAGCGAAAACCATCTGCAACGATGAGCTCGCGTGGGACCGCCGGAGCCCCGCAGCGCCGGAGCCGTGACAGAAAGCATGCACGCTGCATGTTTGCTTGCAAGGTGCATGCATGCTTGCGTGCATGGTGCATGCATGCTTGCATGCTGCTTGCTTGAATGTTGCATGTTTGCTTGCATGCTACATGCTTGCCTGCATGCTGCACGTGTGCTTATTATTATGTATTATGTCAAAAAAATATTATAATAAATGTTCATTATATCACTTGAAATTAGAGAATCTAAAATTATATCAAATGTGTATTATATTAAGTCAGTTATTATATGAAATGAAATTATACAAAATGTGATTATATTATTGGTATGTTAGATCACCAGTATTTATTTATATCAAGCATTACACACTCGGTTGCCTCACGATGTTTTCCTTCACCGTAGGAGCATCAGACAAATGTGCATATCAAATTCGAAAATAAAAAATTGGTACATAGCGGTCTCCAACCCCGGACTTGCCTTCCAATCGGGAGGCGATTGGAAGGCAAGTGCCGAATCCAAAGCTTCACCGACGCTCGCAATATAACACGAAATTTTATTTGGAAATACATACAACTTTGATAATTAAACTAAACGATGAGTTATAAAATCGCATAAGTATTTGATTTCACTTTCCGCTTGTTAAGGAGAATAATCAGGACTGCTTGCATTAAGAAGGACTACTCATCATTACCTTGCCTTTAATCCACTCTTATCGCGTTTATATCCACTCTTAGTAAACATCACTTTCATACGCTCTTGCAAGTTTAATTTAGTTTCATTGTTTTTCAGTGGTTTTCAAGTTTTAAAGTTGTATCACTTCACTTTTGGATAAGTTTTAACTTTAATTTATCATTATTTCCAATCACTAGTGTATTTATTATAGTGATTTTGCTTAAAACATTATCAACGCAACGGAACCATAACTAAATCTACCTTCCAAACAAATTGTTAAATTATCAGTGTGTGTCAAGCGAAAGTGATCATTGTGACCGGGGGTTTTAGTTGGTATTTGCGTGTGCCCGAGGGGCGCGTTTATATCGGTTCTGCGGTATCCGGCCATAGATCAACAACTTCGACAGAGAAGTTAAACATTACAGAACAGTTAAGTTGAGCATCTCGGAGTACATTTACTTCTATTACCTACTTTAAAATGAGATGCGAGGGATGCAATACCACCATTGAGGATAATAATTGCCTTAAGTATAATGGCTGTAAATCTCGATACTGCTTGGAATGCCTCAACATACGTACAATTAAAAATATTTCTCTACTTACTCCAGAGCAGTTATCGGCTCTGAAATGTCCCTCCTGCATGAATGTTTCTCACAGACCACGAGGGGACAACACACCGACAGGATCCACCCTTAGCCCCTGTCTTACAAATCCCATGATCAACACGAGCTCCATAGTAACCATCGAAAGTATAAGTGAATTATTCGATAAAAAGCTGGCCCCTACATCTGATGCTATAATCAACCTGCGAAATGTTCTGGCGATAAATATTAAGTCCATGATTTCATCAGAAATCAAAGACCTTAAAGATGACTTCACGAGAACCACAGATTTTCTAATGGCTGAGATAAATGCATTAAAATCTAATGTTGCTAAGCAATCTGATATTATAAAGAATCTCCAGAACGAGCAATCAGTACTTCAAAAGGAAATTAATATCATCCGAAGCCGTTCTTCATTTAATGAGAAACTTGCACGCGAAAAAAATTTCGAAATACATGCTGTGCCGGAATCACGTAGCGAGAATATGGTATCTATGATAAAACAACTATGTGATACTATCCACTACCCTGTTCAAGATATGGATATTCACGCTTGTCGTCGCGTTGCGAAGATGGACCCCAGTTCTGACCGACCTCGTAACATCGTAGTGACACTCTCGTCTTCTCGTCTCCGCGACAATCTAATATCTGCAGCACGGCGTTTTAATCGTGAAAATGGTGACAATAAGCTTAATACAACCCATATGGGCATTAAATCCGTTCAGACCCAAATTTACATTAATGAGCATCTTTTACCTGAAACTAAACAATTATATACCATTACAAGAAAGTTTGCTAAAGAGAATAGTTTTAATTTTTGCTGGGTCAAGCATGGACAGATTTACTTAAGGAAAAACGATACATCACGTGCAATATTAATCAAAGATTTGGAGATTTTAAACAATTTAAAATGAACTTTTATACTAGAAATATGTTATTCACAGTGATTTACGCTTGCGTTAACCGGTTAGAAAAATTATTCTTTACCATGTCTATGAATTTTACCGTTATGATTTTTTATTCTGAAATACTGCTTATTAGTGTATTTTTAAAATTTTCTTATTTTCATATCCTTTTGTACCCATATGCTCATTTTATTACATTATTTCATGTACCAGAACCAGATATACTTTTAAGGTTGAAATTTACTATTATAATTATTATGAAGCATTGTCTAAGTATTAATTTTTATGCCCTATATACTCGTATAATACATAATGAATATATTTATGTTTATAATACTATAGAAAAGATATCTTATTTTTACTATATATTATGTTTATCATATTATCATAATGGCATTTACAGATTTATCTTTAATTTTTATTTAGCATCTATCTATTCGCTTAATTCAAGACCCTACACTCAATACTATATTATGTATATTATGTATATAATACGTATTTTGATGACAGTGCATGAATTAACATTGTACTGTTTTTTTTTGCCTGGAACTGTGTCAGCACTCCGTAAATGTATTGAAAAATTCAAATAAATCTCATCTTGCGATTCTAAGCTTGGTTACATTAATATTGACCCTAAAAGAAAAACTGTATTATTATTGGAATATCTTCGAAAATTACTCTCTAATCTTCATCGCAAAATTAAATATTTGGTTTACAAAAGTGGCATCAGTCTTTAAATTATGTTGTAGTTTGTTATTATTATTATCTTCTGGGTATAGAAATAGTTATTACTGTGTTCGCACGGACGTATGCAGTTTTACACACATCTTTAATTTTTTAAATATTTTTTACAATGTAATGGTTTTTGGATGCAATATTTACAAAATTCGATTGCGATAAATTACAAATTTATTATCAGAATACACGGGGTCTACGTACGAAATGCTTGGAATTGTATAATAACATTCTCATCCATAATTTTGACATATTAATCTTTACAGAGACGTGGTTACAAGATGATATCCTCAATTCCGAATTGTGTGATGATAGATACGAAATTTTTCGACGTGACCGTGACCTAGATTCTACTAACAAAAAAACAGGCGGAGGTGTTATGATTTGCGTTCGGCGTGAGCTCTGCGCTAGTGCACATAGCGACTGGCTGAGGTCACCTGTTGAGTCACTTTGCATTTGTCTGCCGGAGAGAGTGCTGCAAGCGCCCTCCTCGCTACATATAGCGGTGGCGTATGTACCACCTGACCCTGCATATTTGCCTGACAGGATTAACGCTATTAACGATAATATTACTTGTCTAATGAAGGCGCATTCTCAAGATCATTTTCTTTTGGTGGGTGATTTCAATTTGAGTTGTGTTGAATGGACAACATCAGATTTTCACATTTTGCGTACTAGTTCCACTATAATACAAGATACGGCTAGTAAATTCTTAAACGACCTGTCATTTATGGGATTGAAACAATATAATCATATTGTTAATACTAATAATAGATTATTGGATCTTTGTTTCTCCCTTTATTGGCTAAAATTTCTAATCCCCTTGTTCGCGAAGATTGCCACCACCCTGCTATCGATTTAAAAGTTTTTGATTTATCCCTAAAACCATTACAATACGCAAATTCTAGTCACTTTAATTTTAAAATAGCAAATTATGAGCATATTCGTAGTTATTTAAATAACATCGACTGGGACCAGTTAAATGAGGAATCTAGCGTCGATGACGCTTTATCATTATTTTATAAAATTTTAAATGAATGTTTTATTTTATTTGTTCCTCTATCCAAACTTACAGAGCGCAGAGAGCTACTTGATATGTGTCTTTTGTGGGATATCGTACGTGGCCATATTGACTGCCCGTATTTATTGTCGTGTTTGTCATATTGTACGCCGGTGTTTCGCACACGGCACACTAAAGTGTTTCATGTTCCAATTCATCAAACTCGATATGGGCAAAACTCAGTGTTGACGCGTCTTCCCCGTTTGTACAATAACAAATTTTCGGCAATTGACATATTTTACGAGTCAAAACAGTCTTTTAAAAATAAAATAAAAGTGGTTCTTTTAAATTTTAAATCATAATGGGAATGAATTAATCTTGTATTCAAACTATATATGAAATTAATTTATATATATTTTTATTATTTCATATATTATGAATTACTTGTGTATATATGTTTGCCTATATATATTTATTAATTAAATATTCAGGTATCGTATGTAAGATATTATTTATATATACCCTTTTATTTATTGGACATTCATCATATCATCCTCATTTTCTTTTTAAGTTTTGTTAGAGAGCATTGCTACATTATTTTAAACTTGCAATGTATTCTTTGATTGTTGTATGGTCTTATTATTGTTTTGTTTTGTATTCATATTGTTAAGCTGTGTACATTTTTTTTGGCTTCGGCTGTTAATGTACCTTTTAGAATAAAATAAAAAAATAAAAAAAAAATATCTGGGGTTGGCGCAACACGTTTTTTTCCTCCCGACTCGATCACATGAGCAAACGAACTTCTCCCTCCACCTTCCAACCAAACTCCAAATAACACTGCACTACCACGGACTAGTCTCACACGCCGCACGTGTAGAATAAGAGTACGCTGCGAAAGCCCGGTATACACAGTTTACGATATACCAGGTACAGATATGTACCTGGTCGCTTCTCTCCACCCTCCACTACACGGCGAACTTGAGCGCTCGAGCCTTAAGGTGCAAACAAACTGGGCTTATGTGATGTCACGTATGTGATGTTACGTCCATCAGAAGACATCGGTCTTAATAGAAAATGTTAGAATACAATATTTGCTTATGGTCTAAATGCCATGAATGAAAAATAAATGAGTTGTCAAAGCGACACGTTAAGTAATGGATGTGTTTGATTTCTAATATAAATATAAAACTAGCTTATTCTATATTCAACATGGTAGCAGAGCGTTTATTTATAAAATAAATAAAATTTTGTTGGGTTGCGATCCACTAAATATAAAGGAAGAAGAATACAAAAGGAAAAAATAAAATAAAAATGACGACAACAACGCTGCCGATGTTATCCGAAGGTATGAATTTTGGTCATTGGAAATATAGATTATTACTTATATTAGAAGAAAGACAAATAAAATACGTGTTAGATAATGAGAAATGTGATACTTATATAAATTTTGACAAAGGTGATTCTAAAACTAAATCGTTAATAGCGCAATGTACAAGCGATAAATATTTAGATGTTATAAAGAAAGGACGAACAGCAAAGCATATGATGGCCTTACTAATAGAAGTATTTGAGAGGAAAAGTATATATAATAAACTACATCTAAAGCGAAAATTAATTACATTGAAATGTACAAACAAAGAGTCATTACAACAATATTTCATGAAATTTGATAACTTATTGGGAGATTTGGCTGCAATAGATGTAAAAGTAGATGAAGAAGACCAAATTTGTTACCTACTGTCGTCACTACCGAAAGAATTCGAACACGTTATTACCTCAATAGAAACCATGGCAACAGAAAAACAACTAAATTTAGAATTTGTCAAAACAAGATTATTAGATGCAGAAACAAAATTAAAATTAAATAATGATGCCGAAAATACAGAAAATGAAATTGAGAATGCTTTTGTTGTTAAATGTTATGGATGCGGAAGAACAGGACATAAATCTTATGAATGCAGAGCAAAAGGAAGGAGAGATACAAGATACCAAAGAAATCGAGGATACCGTAGAGAGCTTAGAGGACGTAGAGGACAAGGACAAGCCTATTTATCTAGTCAAAATGGACCACAAGCGAATTTTACAGATGTTGATACCGAACTATGTTTCCTAATGAACACCAATGCTATGGTAGGAGAGGTCAAGATTAATAATGTAAGTGAGAATAATATTATAGAATTCGTAGTAGACTCTGGATGTACGGAACATTTAGTTAATGAAAAATATATTGACAGTATGTTTGATGTTGTTGTAGGACGAACCGTGAAAATTTTAGTTGCGAATGGACAATATATTACTGCGAATAAAAGAGGAAAACTGAAAATAGAGTATCAAAATTCAAAAATAAATATAGAAGCTCTAATAGTAAAAGACATAACTTTCAATTTGCTCTCAGTAAATAAATTAATAGAAGCAGGATTTAATGTCAATTTTGATAGATATCATGTTAAAATATTTAATAGTACACATTTTAATACAGCCACTTGCCAAAATAAATTATATATGATCTTGGGTAAAATTTGTAAAAATGTTTTTTGTAACAATTTAACGGAGTGTAATAATAGTCTATGGCATAAGAGACTGGGCCATTTAAATAGAAAAGGTTTAGGTATAATGAAACTACCTATATCAGATACAATATGTGAACCCTGCTTAGAAGGCAAAGCAACGCGCTCTCCGTTTAAACCAATTATTCGGCCTAGGTCTTCGATTATTGCGGAAATGCTGCATACCGATATAGCAGGGCCAATACGCAATGTTGGGCTAAATGGAGAAAAATATTTTATGACAGTCATAGACGATTTTTCTCATTTTTGTGTTGTTTACACTTTGAAATACAAGTCTGAAGCCTCACAGAACCTTTTAGATTATATCGCAAAAATAGAAAATGAGTCGGGAAATAAAGTTAAAAGAATAAGATGCGACAATGGAGCAGAGTATACGTCAAATTTAATTAAAGATTTTTGTAGGCGTAAAGGGATAAAATTAGAATATTCATTGCCATACACCCCTCAACAAAATGGGGTAGCGGAACGTATGAATCGGACTTTGTATGATAGAGCAAGAACTCTTTTTGCGGAAACAAACATTCCCAAACATTTATGGCCTGAAGTAATATGCTGTGCTGCTTATCAATTAAATAGATGTCCATCGAAAGCTGTAAGATACAGAACACCTTGCGAGATTATGTATGGAAATCGTGACTTGTCGAAATTGAGAATTTTCGGATCAAAAGTTTGGGCAGCAGTAATACCTAAAGAAGATAAATTGAGCAAGCGAGCCATATGTACAAGAATGGTAGGTTATAGTGTAGTTGGCTACAGATTATGGGATCCAGAAAGTAATAGAATAATAATTTCAAAGGACGTTACTTTTGATGAAAATAATTACACGTATGATGAAACCACAATAGAAAAAGAACATGAAAAATATGAAGTAAAGGATAAGGAAGAAAATGAAGATGATAGAATAGACGAAACAACCATTAGTGAGAATGGCCATAAAGTACGAGATGAAGAATTGATAGATGCTATTGATGAAGCTCAAGAAACAAGAAATGAAGGAGATGATGTGAACAATGAGGTAAAATGTACGAGATCAGGAAGAATAGTGAAAACTCCTGCTCATTATGATATATACTGCACGCTGGCTCATGAAGGTTTTTCTTTATTGTCAGAAGTACCCAATACCTATGAAGATGCTGTCAGAAGTGAAGATTGGAAGAAAGCAGTAGATAAAGAGTTAAATGCTTTAGAAAAACTCGAAACATGGGAAGAAACAAATTTACCTCAAGGAAAACAGGCCATTGAAACAAAGTGGATCTTTAAAATCAAAGATGATGGAACAAAGAAGGCAAGAGGTGAGAGGCTTTCAACAAAGGAAAGAGGATTATTTTGATACGATTTACTCACCGGTAGCAAGGCAATCAACTGTTAAGATATTTTTATCAAAGGCATTAAGAGAAAACCAGAGAATACGTCAGTTAGATATACCAACAGCCTTTCTCAATGGCAAAGTTAAATCAGAAGTTTACATAAAAGTTCCTAAGGGATTAAGCGTAAAAAGCAATAAAGTTTTGAAGCTAAAGAGGTCATTATACGGACTTAATCAATCACCGTTATGTTGGAATGAGAAAATAGACACTTTTATGAAAGAAAATGGATTTAATAGATCAAGTTATGATTCATGTTTATATTATAAAGAAGATTGTTGGGTGATTATATACGTAGATGACATTTTGACAATGGGAAATGACAAAATCATATTATATAAGTTAGCGCATGAATTTAAAGCAAAGGACATGGGTGAGCTAAGTATATATTTGGGTATGGAAGTAACAAGAGATAAAGATACTATGATAATAAGACAGACAAGAATGATAGATAAGATTCTTACTAAATTTGATATGGCAGAGTGTCGAGGAGTTAAAACCCCGATGGAAAGTAACTTTAGTGTAAAATTTCAAGAAAATGAAAAGAAGATTGATGTGCCATTTCGTCAACTTGTAGGAAGTTTGCTATATTTGTCAATCACTTCCAGACCTGATATAACATTCGCAGTATCATATTTAAGCAGATATTTAGATAGAGTTAATGAAGAATTATGGAAAGCTGGTAAAAGGATACTGCGGTACCTTAAGGAAACACGAAACAAGGGACTACTTTATCAAAAATGTGAAGGAGAATCAAATTTGCTGGGATATTCTGATGCAGATTGGGCAAGTGACAAAGCAGATCGAAAAAGTATAAGTGGTGGCATAATACTACATGGTAAAAATCCAGTTTTATGGTTTTCTAGTAAACAAAAGTGTGTTGCTTTGTCTACGGCAGAGTCAGAATATTTAGCAGCAGGTAGTACAGCTCAGTGGCTGATAAATTTAAAAGGAGTCTCAGAATGCTTAGGAGAATCGAATTTTGCAATTTTGCTTGTAGATAATATAAGTGCTATATCTATTTCAAAAAGTTATGAAAATTCTAAACGGACGAAACATATTGATATAAAATACCATTTTTTGAAAGATTTAGTGCATAAGAAAGTGTTAGCGATAGAATATGTAAATACACATGAAAATTTGGCTTAGTCACCGGCTATAACCGCCTGGTGACTCTACTCAGAGAGCGGGACACTCCCGTGGTGATGCCTCTCTGATAGAAATCCACCAGGTTTGATTTGCCAAACGAGGCTTGAGGACCCGTCAAAGTTCTCGCCTTCATACAATAATAATTAAGATGAAGCTGTTGCAGCCATCTGCGGCTAACAGCATAGGTCCCTCAAAAAAAACTTTGAGGGACCTATGCTGTTACACGTTTTCTTACACTATTCATCTCTATCAAATGTCATCTCAGCACTGACATTTTTACAAGCTTTTAATTAACTTGCAATGTAAGTATGTAAGTATGTATGTTGGGGTGAAATCTTGCAACTCAATTTTGAAGCAGATATCTTTAACCGATTGAGCTGAAATTTTGTACACACATTCAATTTGGATGACAATGCATGGTTGACTGTGTGACGTCATTCTAAATCCAAGATGGCGGCATACCCAAGATGGCGGACCAATTATTTTTAATGCACTCCTACAATATGGGTATCAAATGAAAGGTCTTGCTAAGAGTAACTCGAAAAATAATGAGACGTCACTATTATTCCAATATAGCGGATTTCTAAAGCTTGAAAATCAATTTTGAAGTAGATATCTTTAACCAATTGAGCTGAAATTTTGACGTCATTCTAAATCCAAGATGGCGGCATACCCAAGATGGCAGACCAATTATTTTTAATGCACTCCTACAATAAGGGTATCAAATAAAAGGTCTTGCTAAGAACAGTAACTTGAAAAATAAAGCGATGTTACTATTAATGCAATATGGCGTACTTCTAAAGCTAAAAAATCAATTTCGAAGTAGATTTTTAACCGACTCAGCTGAAATTCTGTATAGACGTTTCGGCAAACGACCTTGCAACAATGATGCGTTGAATGAGATGAACAGACTGAGAAACGTGTCCAGTGATAACTAAAAACTAAAAAATAAATTAAATGTAAAAACCCTTTTTAAAAACAAGCTTTTATTTAAACGCGCTAAAAAGAAAAATAAACTTTTACACTAAAACTTTTACTTACCTATAACGTCATTTCACATTTATATGACATAAAAGCTTGTCGCGAGATTTACTTTTGTAGATAACAAGTAAATTAAATAATTTGATGTGAATAATTTTATACATTACAATTTTCAAACTAAGTAAGTACTTAAATACGAGTTTTAAGTTACTACACACAAGTCTATTGATCGTTTTATTGATTTTTCCCATTAACGTGAAGGACTTATAAGAGAATTTATTGGAATAACAAAAATTCACATTGATCCACATGTGTCTACTGCACGCGTGTCATTTGTACTCATAAATACAATAGGTAATTCCTAATAGCCTTTTCGTATCAACCGCTCTTTATCAATATACCAGAAAAGAACATCGAAATTTCCCGAGCTCTCCGTCGGTTGACGCGATCGCCTGTCATCTATCAGCTTACGTCACAATTTAATCGGTGCGTGATTGATGGGGTCATAACGGAAATAGAAACACGGGCCGCATTAGGTCACTCTCCCCACGCGAAATAAGAGCTCAATCTCAATTCGGCTTCAATTCCCCAAATGTTTTCGGGTTCTGGAATTATGAATGATATTATGCTTTGAAAGTAGGCGCTCAAAGATTTTTATAGTTAGTATATATAATATTATTAGTATAAAGGTGACAAAATAGAATGCGAATTTCTAATAAAAAATGCAATATTACCATCAGTCGATTTCTAGTTACTTATCCTATTTTACTTGTATCTATCTCATCCTTCATACCAGAACATAGCATATGATCGCCGGGCATTCGAATACAAGGATAACTAAAAACTCACGATTTTTGAGTTGACTCAGTTTAGATCTAGGTGTGCGATATGTTCTGGTATGACGGATGAGATAGACAGTACAATTAATGGGTACTGTGACTGGATATCTAATGATACGATCTGGCAAAGTACACTGTGGTCCTTGTCATGGTTATAGTTTTGCCAATCTTACAAGAACCCGTAGAGTCCGTATAGTCACTACGTGGCAGTCTGCTTGTCAATTTGGTTGTACAAAAAACCTATCTTAGCTAGTTAGATGATTGCACATTATACACGCCGCACGCGTCACATATGATATTTTTTACAAAAAAATAAAACCGACTTCAAAAACTCCAAAAGTCATAAATAATATAAGAGTACATTGAAGTCGGTTTTTTTTCAATCTTTTTAGTTTATAATACAAGCGTTTTAGAATTTGAGCCAAGACAAACACCAGAATAACTTAAAATAAAACGTCTTTTGCTCTAAACAGTATTAAAAGACTTATTCCCCACTCCTAACCTACCAGAAACCTTTCATCATCAGCTTTGTATCATGACATGATGATGATGACTACCAAATACCTGAATATCTCAAGAAGAAACATGAAACACGTTGGACGTGCCTACGAAATGCAAGGGTTACCCTCGATTTTTATGGGATTCCATCATCAGATCATGTCATGGTGACAACGGGACCACCTCAAAAGTATACTCTTTCGATTACATAAAGAATTTTGAAAATTGGTCCACAAATGGCAGAGTAATCGGTGAACCTACATAAAAATAGATACAGCCGAATATAGAACCTCCTTTTTCGAAGTCGGTTAAAAATAGAACACAATAATATGTCACTAAAGTTTGATTATTAAAAGATAAGATATAGATATCAAGGAACATACTACTCTCATCAGTGCACTAGTTCCATTAAAACTCGGCCACCGTTAACGTGCTGTGGAGGGATACAAACCAGGAAATGTTCACCGGAGCACAGTACAAAATGCACAGTACTAAAAGAACTTTTTTTTACAAAAAAATTAAAACTGACTTCAAAAACACCAAAAAGTCATAAATAATAATAATATACAACATCACAGTCTTATATTGAAGTTGGTGGCAAATTTTTAGTAACTATATTACTTATTGTTTTTACCTATTTTTAAAGACTTTCAAAGTGATCATTGCTTGGCTCCGACTTTAGTATAAAACTGTGATGTTGTATGTAATGTTATATTATTATTAATTATGACTTTTTGATGTCGGTTTTTTTTTGCATTTTTTTTTAATTAATACATGCATATTAGAATCTGAGCCAAGGCAAACACCAGAATAACTTAAAATAAAACGGCTTTCGCTCTAAACAGTATTGAATGAATTATCTCCGAATTCCTAATCTACCAGGAACCTTCCATCATCAGCTTAATAACATGACATGATGACTACCAGACGTAAATACCTGAATATCTCAAGAAAAACATGAAACACGTTGGATGTGCCTTTCAAATTTAAGGGTTTCCCTCGATTTGCCTGGGATTCCATCATCAAATCATGACATGGTGACAATGCGACCACCTCGGGAGTGTACTCTTTCGATTACAAAAGGAATTTTGAATATCACCCCACAAATGGCGGAGTGATCGGTGAACATACATAAAAAAAGAAAATAGATACAGTCGAACATATTATGTAGAACCTTCTCCTTTTTCGAAGTCAGTTAAAAATACCATATTATGATGTTAATTTGCTTTAATTACTAGGTAACTACTTGTTCTAAGTGTTATTTTCATTATTGTTTATAAAAACATGAGTATTGTGTCTGCCCACTGCTCGAATTTATGCTAATCTGTAACTATTGGTGTAAACTTATTTATCTATAATTAATGCTACTCAATTGTTATTGTTGTTAGTTTACCATATACAATAAAAAAAAACAAACCTAATCAAGTAGCTGGATATAGCTTCAAATAAAAGTTAGGCTTACTTATGTCCCAAATATTGGAGGTGAACATGAATGGCTTCTACCGTCATAATAAGCTGTTTGCTCATTTGACTTTTTTCATAAATCCCTTTCTGAGGAATTTTATATAGAACTTTACATTTTCTTTAAAAATGCTAAATAAATTGAAAAATGAATAAATGATTAAAGAAAAAAAATCGTCTTGGGTGGGATTTGAATCCTTACTCCAACATACCGTGTTGACCACTTTGGCCACCGCGAGCTCTTACCAGCCCTGATTAAATTTTTAACTGTATTCATTCATCTATTTCGAACTTTGTTAAGGCAAAAAGTCTTTATTCACTTTTAATAACTACTCATTAACATCCAATTTAGAAATCTTTACAGATTTCAAATTAAATTTAGATCTTTAAAGTGCTAAATAAATTGAAAAAGGAATAAAGGAAGTAATATAAAAATAAATAAAACATAAATAATAAATTACCAAAATATCGTCAACCCTAGTTATCTGTCATATCTGTAGAGTTACTGTTTAACCATTTCCGATGAATTCGCATTGGGATTGTGAGTAACAACACTAGCACCAAATTGTGAAAAAATACAGATGTATTTTGAAAAAAAATAATAATACTGAGTTTAATTCACCCGTATTACAGTACGGGGTCAATTTGGAGTCAATGCGCGAAAATAAG
This sequence comes from Schoenobius gigantellus, assembly GCA_963935595.1. Lineage (NCBI taxonomy): Eukaryota > Metazoa > Arthropoda > Insecta > Lepidoptera > Crambidae > Schoenobius > Schoenobius gigantellus. The sequence goes on from OZ012563.1 coordinate 7,675,251, forward strand.
CTTACGAAAAATCACAATCTCAATGCCTACAGAGAACCGGAGCACTGAATTTGTCATTCTGCGTATAGTTTACCCTTTAATTTTAGTGAAATAGGGTTTGCACATCATAATCATAATCACGTGGCGGATTGAATTTCCTTTTCAACCAGTAAAAGAGCTTGAAGACGATAATGTCAGAGATATTAAAAAGCATCTTATTTCCAACTGTCTTACCAAAATTTATTCAAAGTGTTTTTAAGTCACGTGAAATCCGAATCGAAAGCTAAGGACAATCCGCCATTTCGAATCCCAATAACCACGGCGACGAACTCATTGCTAAGCTTACTGTTCACGCTCGAGGAAGAGCGAGTGGCGGCACTGCATTCTAGTCTGTGCAGTGACAGCTTTTTTGGCGGCCGGCCGCATGTGATATGTCAGTTGAGTCGAGTCGAAATGTCATAATTTGTGGTTAGGATGATGTCCGGGCATCCATAAAATATAATACACAATATTCAAGCAAATAGTGATTTGCGCGGCGCACCTAATATCGGGGTGCGAAAGCCCGCTTTGTGTTTGTGTGTCAAAATCGCGAGTGTGAGTCGTGGTGGCCTATTAGGCATTTGTAGTGCTCCGGTCTCCACCGGTGGATCCACTGCAGATCTTCAGGAGCCGCGACTTCCTTCGAGCTAGCTCAGGAAGTCCACCGGCTACGGAGGAGACGGAAGGAGACAATTGGAGCCAAGGTAAGTAATACCAGCTTTCTATGAGTTGGTAGTCAAATAAAATTCAGCATTACAAGTCGGTGAAACGCCGACGTGGTGGAGTCTACTTGGGGCACCACCATCTCTTGGTAGCAGAGCGTGGTTCTTAGATTTGAGCATTTGATTAGTATTGTACAATTAATATTGTAATCTTGTTGGTTGTCCAAACGGGCAATACATATTAATTGGTTTTGATTGCTGATTTTAAACCGACTACCAGCTCATTTGTGGACCGATCTCCTTAATTAATTGTCATTGTATATGAAAAATTGAGGTTAAATGTCTTTTGTTGTTCTAGTTAAGTTCTAGCATTTACCTATATTTAAATTTTGGTTTGTTTTTTCATATCTTTGTTTTGCCCTTGACTATTTTGTTTGTTAAGTAGTAAACTTATACTTGAATTTAATTTGTGTAAAAGATTTTGCTGCTAAATGACTTTGCTGTTGTTGTAATACACTATTTTGCTGTGTTAAGTTTTAGCATTTACATTTGATTTTGTTTTGTTTGCCTTTGAATATTGTGTTTGTTAAGTTATTGACTTAATGCTTGAATTTAATTTGTTTGAAAAATTCTGTTGTTAAATGCCTTTGTTGTTCTAGTTAAGTTCTAGCATTTACACTTGATTTTGGTTTGTTTATATATTTTGTTCTGCCTTTGAAGTTCCTCCCGATCTGTTTTATTGTCTGCGGTTGTCGGTCTGTTTGTCCGTGTATTATTATAGTGTTTATTAATTTTGGTGCAAAATGGTCCCGCCAGTCAGCCCGCTTAGTGGTGCCCGCGCGGGTGCACAAAAGATTTTGAGATGGTTTGCTAGTGCCGTCGCTTTGGTAGACCGACCAGACCGAGAACAGGCCTTGTTAATTCGGCATGAGGGAGTACCGGCTCGCTTGAAGGAATTGGAGCAGCTTTTCGTTGCTCATCAACAATATCTGCTCGACCACCCAGCCGAGGGTGCCGCTGAGTTGCGGGCAGTCGACCAATTTAATGCTGATTATGATCAGTGTTTTGAACAGGCCGATGTGATTATAAACAAGGCTCAGGCAATCCTATCCGTCCGGAGGGGTGAGTCGTGCACGCCCGGGGAGGTCAAGCCTACCCCGGCCGGCTTGCTGGGCAGACTGCCCACTTTAGACATCCCAACCTTTGATGGGAACTTGGCTTCTTGGATGGGGTTCATTAACCTCTTTGATAGCCTGGTTCACTCGAGGGACGACCTGTTCCCTAGCCAGAAATTGGCCTATTTGCTCTCTGCCTTACGTGGAGAGGCTGGTGTACTTGTCCAGCATCTACCTGTCAATGATGACAGTTATGATATTGCAAGGGCGTTGTTGACAGCCCGGTATCAGAATGTTCGCTTGCTAGCGGACACACATGTGGCTGCCATTTTAGGGCTGCCACGAGTATCGCGGGTCTCCTCATTGAGGAAGGAGATTTTGAACCCGCTGCTAAGCGCTATTAACGCGCTCAAACGCCTTGATCTACCGGTGGACCAGTGGTCCTTTATTTTGCTCCACCTCATCCTCGATAAGCTTCCCATGGAGATGAAGGGGCGCTTTGAACAAAGGTATGGGGGCAATAGTGCCTCGTACCTCCCCCCCTTCTCGGATCTCCTCAGATTTTTGGAGGATGAGTGTCGGATGACCGACCACTTGGATCTGGCTCCTATACCGGGACCGAGTACAGGCCGCTTTGAGGCGACCCGGGCAGCGCCACGGAGAGAGCGCCGCCCGCACAAGCAGTATACTGCAGTGCGGCAGAACTCTCCACACGGGGAGAGGCCGAGGCCTTGCAAGTGTTGCAAGCGGGATGGCCATCGTTTGCCGGCCTGTCCCAAATTTGTTGGCCTACGCACCGAGGGGCGTAGGAATATGGCCAAGCAGCGGAATTGGTGCTACCGCTGCCTGGGGGCCCATATGGCATCGGCTTGCCCCCACCCACGAGATTGCCACTGTTGTGGAGGGGCTCACCACCCCCTTTTGTGCTTCAACAATAGAGACACTCGTGAGGTGGTGAGAGAGAGGGACTCGCACACGGGCGGGGGCCCTCCTAGGTCACCCACCTCTCCGAGGAGATCGGAGGGGCGTGCCACCCCTCCGCGGAGATTGGACAGGCGCCCCCCCTCCAGTGAGAGGATTGGGCGCCCCACCCCCCCTACGGGCGGGGGGGATCGACGCGCCGCTTATGAGGTGCCACCGCGGGATTGGGCCGCGGTAATTAGGGAGCCACGCCGGGAGCCGATACGCTTCTCTCCCCCTCTGATGGAGAGACCTCGTTTATCGCGGGCTCCCCCAACTTTCGCCCATCATGGGCACCGCCCGGCCCCCCGATGCCGCTTTGATCGGGGCCAGTACGTGCCGGATTGGGACCCGCTCGAGCGCCTTGAGCGCCCTATTCCTCCGCCGCGCACGCATTTTTCTTCGGACCCCCCTTCCCCCCCGTTGCGGGGAATGCGGGAGGATTTTCACTAAACCAACTGTCGGCTGCAACCCCCCCACAGGAGCAGGTGCTGTTACCAACAGCCTCCGTACAGGTGTGGGGCCCGAGGGGCACCTTTGTTTTAGTTCGCGCCCTTTTGGATACGGGAGCTCAGGGTTGCATTGCCTCCAGCTGGCTGGTCCGGCAGTTGAGTTTGAACACATCTCCATACCTTGAATCGGTACGAGGAATCGGAGACCTGCGGATCCCGGATCCGATCGGTCAGGTTTTGTTCTCCTTCTCCCCCCACTTCTCTTCAGCGCCCAAAATTGGCGCTACCGCGATTGTTTATGAGAAGGTTGTTGGTCAGCTTCCGCAACAGCACGTTTCGCGCGCTGTCGTTGATGCGACATCAGGATTGACCTTGGCTGACCCTTCCTTCCACCGAACCGGTCCGATTCACTTATTGCTCGGTGCCGATGTTCTAGGCCGCGTGTATTGTGGGAAGAGGAGAGAGTTACAGAAGGGTGGGCTGGTAGCCTTATCTACATCGCTTGGGTTTGTAGTGATGGGACCAGTTAGGCATAACCCACCATCTCCATTGGTGGACAGTTACATAACTGTTAGCTCCACCTTATCGGATGTCCTTCAACGGTTTTGGGAGGTGGAAGAGCCACCTACCGTGAAGCGAGTGAACCCCTTGGACGAGGAGTGTGAGTTGTTCTACCAGAACAATACAGGTCGCCTTCACTCGGGACGGCTGATCACTCGTTTGCCCTTTTTGTCAGTTCGCCCCTCACTTGGCAGCTCCCGGCCGTTGGCCGAGAAGCGGCTGCTGTCCATGGAGCGTCGTATGAGTAGGAACTCCGACCTCAAACAGAAGTATGTCGACTTCATGCGAGAATATGAGCAACTGGGGCACATGTCGGTCTCGCGACTGGACTGGCGAAACGAGGAACATAATTTTCTTCCTCACCACGCGGTTTTGAAACCTTCCACCGGGAAGATACGCGTTGTTTTTGATGGGTCAGCTCCTACGTCTACCGGAGTTTCGTTGAATCAATGTCTGCATGCTGGACCGAAGTTGCACCACGAGGTGGGTGATGTATTGACCAACTTCCGTCGCCATGCCGTCGTCTTTGTGACCGATATCCGGATGATGTTTCGGCAGACTGTGATTCACCCGGACGATAGACGATATCAGCTCATATTATGGAGGGAGGATCCCAGGGATCCCATGCTGGTCTACGAGCTGAACACCAATACATACGGTTTGCGTTCGAGCCCCTTTGTGGCAATTCGCTCACTTGTGGAACTCGCTGAACGTGAACGATTAAGATACCCTCGCGCATCCTTGGTTCTCAAGGAGGATGCATTTGTTGATGATATTTGTACGGGCTCCTCTAGTGTCGAGGAAGCCTTGATTTTGCGAGATGAACTAATTGCTCTTCTCGGGGCTGGTGGTTATGAACTGAGGAAGTGGATGTCCACTCAGCTTTTGTGTGACTTGCCAGACGACCACCAGCAGGAGCCTCATATTTTTGAGAATGCCAACACTCCAGATTTACTGTCTGTTTTGGGAGTGCAATACAGACCTGTCCAGGACACGTTCACCTATCGATTGGAGCTGCCAAGCCCCAAGGTCTGGACGAAACGGTTGGTTTTGTCTACAGTAGCTCGTACCTTTGACCCAAATGGCTGGATTAGTCCCGTAGTGTTTTGGATGAAGTGCTTCCTACAGGAACTTTGGTCAGCTGAAGTGTCGTGGGATGAGCCCCTCTCGGGCCGTTTGCTGCGAGATTGGGAGTCCTTCATGTCGTCTCTCCCCGACATTAACCGTGTTAGTATCCCTAGACATATACTGCCTAAGGGACGGTTTACGGCCAGCCTTCATGGCTTTTGTGACGCGTCTGAGAGTGGATACGCAGCCGTCGTATATATCCGGACGGTCGATGATAGAGGAGCTGTTAAGCTCCACTTGCTAATTGCTAAGAGTAAGGTTGCTCCACTTCGGACTCGATTAACGATTCCGAAGTTAGAATTGTCTGGAGCTACTCTTCTGGTTCGGTTGATGAACCACGTTGTTGACACCCTGGGACGTAGTGTGGACTTTGAGTCGCTCTTTGCTTGGTCCGACAGTCAGGTTGTCCTGTGTTGGATTAAGAACTCCGTCCACTCCCTGGAAGTATTTGTGGCCAATCGGGTATCCCAAATACAGACCTCGAAGGCCACGTTGATTTGGCGCCACGTGCCAGGTGAAATAAACCCTGCTGACTGTGCATCACGTGGCAGCGAAGCCCCTCAGCTTATTGACCACACTCTGTGGTGGGGTCCCGAATGGTTGTCACAGCCGTCTTGGCCTTCCACACCAGCTGTGGTGAAGGTACCAAATCCGGGCTTGCGTGTTCACGCTGTCGAGACTATGGCGGCTCCAGAGCGGGAATTTTTATTAGACCGCTACAGTTCTCTGGACAAGTTGCTCGGCGTGACCGCTTGGATAAGAAGATTTATACGAAATTGTCGCCGGCCTCAGGACAAAGATTTGTGTCCGGTCCTCTCACCGCAGGAGCGCCAAGATGCTCTTCTGCATTGGGTGCGTATGACCCAGTCTAGAGCGTTTGAACCGGAACTTAAGGTTTTCCGTACCGGGACGTCCAAATTGAAGGGACCCTTGGTGCGTTTGACTCCCTTTCTGGATGATAAAGGATTGTTGCGTGTAGGAGGCCGATTGAGGCACGCTAACTTGCCTTATAGATCACGTCATCCCCTGTTGCTCCCCAAGGACGGACCATTGGTGCGATTGTTGATCATTGATCGCCATGTGAAGAATGCTCATGCCGGATGTAATGCATTGACCGCGCTCCTCCAACGGGAGTTTTGGATTTTGTCAGCGCGAAGAATAATCCGATCTGTTATCTTTCGATGTCTGCCCTGCTATCGTTTACGCCCCGAGACGATGCAGCCCCAAATGGGTGATTTGCCTGCTGATCGTGTGAATGAATCGATGACCTTCTTAGGAGTTGGAACTGATTTCGCGGGACCGTTCACTATAAAAACGTCGCGACTCCGTAATGCTAAGACTGAAAAGGCTTACTTGTGTGTGTTTGTTTGTTTGGCCACTAAAGCCGTTCATTTGGAGGTGGTGAGTGCGCTCACCATGGACGCTTTCTTAGCAGCGTTAGGCAGATTTGTCTCCCGCCGGGGACTGCCTTCTCTAATTCGGTCCGATTGTGGGACGAACTTCAAGGGCACTGATAGACATATAAGAGAAGTTTGTGAATTTTTAGATAAAAATAATATTGAGATCGGATCCACACTCTCCCGTAGGGGGGTAACATGGCGATACTCCCCGCCGTCTTGCCCTCACTGGGGAGGGATTTTTGAATCTGTTGTAAAGGCCGCCAAGACTCACCTTCGCCGCGTTATTGGGGAGACTATTCTCACGTTTGAGGAACTCGCGACGGTGTTTCATAAGATTGAGGCGGTTCTCAACTCGCGTCCGTTATGTCCGTTGTCTACCGACGCGAACGATTTGCAGGCCCTCACGCCGGGCCATTTCTTGATAGGCAGACCACTTAACGCCCTGCCCGAGTATCCTTATAGAGATATCAATCCCGGACGCCTTTCGCGGTTTGAGTTGCTCCAGCAGCTTACCCAGAGCTTCTGGCGCCGCTGGCACCTTGAATATTTACACATTTTGCAACAGCGCGTTAAGTGGTCAGATAAGACAAACCCACCGAGGGTTGGAGACCTCGTGTTAGTGAAGGACCCAAACCTGCCACCCTTACGTTGGCGTCGCGGACGCATTGTCCAACTTACTCTAGGGTCTGATGGTGTGCCCAGGTTTGCCGAGGTCCTAGTTGGGGATTCTGTTTTGAAGCGCGCGGTCGCTACTCTTTCTCGCCTCCCCTTAGACTGATTTGGCGGACAGTCCGGGACTGTCCGGAGCGGGGGGATGTTCACGCTCGAGGAAGAGCGAGTGGCGGCACTGCATTCTAGTCTGTGCAGTGACAGCTTTTTTGGCGGCCGGCCGCATGTGATATGTCAGTTGAGTCGAGTCGAAATGTCATAATTTGTGGTTAGGATGATGTCCGGGCATCCATAAAATATAATACACAATATTCAAGCAAATAGTGATTTGCGCGGCGCACCTAATATCGGGGTGCGAAAGCCCGCTTTGTGTTTGTGTGTCAAAATCGCGAGTGTGAGTCGTGGTGGCCTATTAGGCATTTGTAGTGCTCCGGTCTCCACCGGTGGATCCACTGCAGATCTTCAGGAGCCGCGACTTCCTTCGAGCTAGCTCAGGAAGTCCACCGGCTACGGAGGAGACGGAAGGAGACAATTGGAGCCAAGGTAAGTAATACCAGCTTTCTATGAGTTGGTAGTCAAATAAAATTCAGCAATACAAGTCGGTGAAACGCCGACGTGGTGGAGTCTACTTGGGGCACCACCACTTACATAAATGCAAATTCAACCCGCACTCTAAGAAGCCTTTATGATTTGAAATTTAAATGCGAGTACTGCCTCCACTTGACTATGCCACAATCGTGGACGGGAGGAGACCCCATTTATCTTCAACACTGCTCCCATTCTATTGTTAATTTTCCAATTAAAATCCAGCCTCTGGATAAATACTGCAGCCACAGACATGAACTTGATTAGATAACGTCTATCCCTTCGTCCGCATAAAAATCGAGTGTGTCAATTTTTCCTCAGCCAATTGTGACGTCACGAAACGTTGTCTTAGTTTATCACTCAACGCGTCCCACTGGGTACAGGGGCTCGTCGAACGTGTTCTTCGCTTAATTTCTACTGATTTTTGTTCCGTTTTTGATGAAAATTGAAATAATAATGCTTTTCGACCTAATAATCCTATAGATTTTCACCAAAAACAAAACGAAAATCAATAGAAATCAAGTGCAACGTAGAACTCCATTATGTTTAATTTTCCACTGATCGGTCACCGATAGTCGGTCGTGTGCGTTCGCACTTAATCTTACTAACTTATTAACTATTTTTGTTTTCCCGTGGGAATTTTATATTTTCCCGTGGGGAAAATAATTTTATAACCTATGTTTATCAGGGATGATGTAGGATTCTGATTGTGAAAGAATTTTTCAAATCGGTTCAGTAGTTTCGGAGCCTATTCAATACAAACAAACAAACAACCAAATCCTTCCTCTTTATAATATTAGTATAGACTAGCTTTCCGCTCGCAGCTTCGCCCGCGTTCTCTTCATTTTTCCCGTGGGAATTCCATATTGTCCCGTAGGAAAATATTGTATAGCCTATGTTACTCAGTAATTTTTTAGCATTCTAATAGTAAAATAGTTTTTCAAATCGGTCCAGTAGTTTCGGAGCCTATTCAATACAAACATACAAAAATACAAATCTTTCCTCTTTATAATATTAGTAAGTATAGATTATGACGTAGTGAGTGCGGGACTCATAAGTAACTGTAATTCTCTTTACCTCAGTAGTTTTTTTGTTATTGCGACAAAGCAAAAAATACATGCATGATATTTTCTTTATTATCTACCTGATGATTGTCCCGAATTACGAATGACCGAATAACTATGGCTGAGTGTGAAAAATCGGAAACCAAAGTAGATTTCCGATTTTTCATATAAGTCATCACCGCTATTAGAATTTTTTCTAAATTTTCTTGACGGCCGCTGCCATCACATTGAAGCGCTGACTAAATGAAGTAAGCGAAGGAGGATCATCGCTCTTCTTTTGCAGGCAACGTTTCACACACAAAGTACATACACTAGCGGTCTATTTAGCTTCATGTCTGTGACTGCAGCCAAGAATCGTCTATTAGAAAGAGATAACGAATTACAAAATGCTTCTGGAATTGTGTGCTTGAATTTATTTGGCATTGTTAAAAGTCACCGCTCCGCTGTTTTGCGAGGAGTCCAAGTTTGATATCATCTCAATTTATTTTCTACTGTGGACGCTAAATACGTGACAAAGCTTTTTGTTAATAGTACTGAGCTACAATGCATATTTACATAATTATATTAAGTCAGTGTTTACTCAAAAGAGAACCATATGAAAACCCTTCTAGTCAGCGTGATGAAATAACAAACACTATAGTATAATTATCTGTGACCAGGACCAAGAATGCCAAAAATCTGTTTTTGTTTCGTGCATGTCAGTCATAATGAAAAGTTTCAGGACATAGATATTTTTGACTTTAACGTAAGTATGCAGAAATTGAAGGTTCTTGTTTACAACATGGTGAAAATCCTTAGGTAACTATAAGTTTTTGTATGGTGTTGTTTGTTTTTTGTTTCTAAGTAGTATAATTGTCATTTGTTTTGTCAACATCATCATCACAGCTCAAATACGTCCCCACCGAGGGGCACGAATCTACCCTAACAAGTTATGTTAGGGCGATTAGGCCTTAGTCAAACCACGCTGGCCCAATGCGGATTAGTTGACTTACACCTTTAATTACTTCGCAAGTGTATGCAGGTTTCCTTATGATGTTTTCCTTCACCGTAAGAGCGTCAGATAAATGTACTTATGAATATCGTGAAACGAAAAACACATTGGTACCTACATGGCATGGTTTTGTCATCGCCTTGTTTAAATTTTCTATCCCTGCTCAGAATCATATGTGTCACTTGTCCGTAGACACTTCATTGGCTTATGTATTGTAATAATGTTAATTTATATAAACTCATTTGCAAAAAAAACGGACACCTAAGCAATGAACCATTTCAAATGTTAATATTGCTTTGTTTGATAATTATAGGTAGTTTTATCCTCACAATTTGGTAAATTAATAAGAAAATAATCGTTTTCATCAGTATTTCATAAAATTTTGATTCGATTTATGGGAAATAATGCTAAACCTCACTAGTAGTGTATGTTCGCTAGTAGTGCATATGCTCATGAAGTAAAAATAAAAAAGTTTTTTTGTTTGTTTTTCTTTAATAAAGTGAAAGCAGATAAATGTTTAGTATCGAGTGTGACCCCCTCTAGCTAAAATCACAGCTTGAATTCGTCTGGGCATGCTAGCGAGTATATCCCGGATACTTGCTTGCGGAATACGTTCCCACTCCGCAGTAATCACATTCTTAAGCTCTCTGATGGTCAGCGGAGCTGGTTGTACTGATCTCACACGCCGTTTCACCACAGTAGGGCTGCCACGGCTACTATGGCTAAGCAGCTTAAGGACAATAAATACGACATAGCTCTGATACAGGAACCATATATATACAAAGGTGAAGTTAGGGGCTTAGGTAAAACGGGGGGAGTAATACACTATTACTGCTCAACTAATGATACAAGGACATGCATTTATGTGAGGGATGGCATCACTGCTAAACCTTTACGTTCGCTATGTTACAGGGATCTCACCACACTAGAGATTAAGAAGGAGGGAGGGCACCCAGGTGAAAGTGTTGTATTAGCCTCTGCATACCTACCCTATGAGGAGAAGGAGCCAGTCTCTGCTTACATCAGAAGACTGACTGAAACACAGGGGCAAAAGAAACTCATCATTGCCTTCAATGCTAACGCACACCATACTGTGTGGGGAAGCTCTGACACGAATAAGCGAGGTGAAGACCTACTGGAATTTCTGGTAAGTTCATCTTTGTTTTTAATCAATAGAGGAACAACGCCCACTTTTGTTAACAAAAATAGGGCCCAGGTAATTGATGTCACGGTTGCGACAAAGCACGCGTTATCATTTATTGACAACTGGCATGTGTCAAGTGAAGTATCGCTATCTGATCATAATTACATATGCTTTAGGTATAGAACCAACATAGAGCTAGGGACTATACGACGGAGAAATCCAAGGAATACCAATTGGGATTCATATAGGAAGGCCCTACAGTCAGAACTAGGGGCCAACACTCATAGGTTGAATTCAATTCTTGAACTAGACGCGGAAGCTAATCGAATCAACAAAGGCCTCATGAATGACTGGACACAAAACTGTCCAGAAAAGGAGGTAAAGGTTAGGAAAGTTCAGTGGTGGACACCTGAGCTGACTAAAATTAGGAGGGAAACTAGAAAGGCGTTCAACGAGGCTAAAAGTAAAAATGACTACTCGGAATACGCTAAAAAGCTTACTTTATACAACACTGAAGTAAGAAAGGCTAAACGTAAGACGTGGCGTGAATTTTGTGAATCCATAGAAACAATGCCACAAGGCATGCGTGTTAGCAAAGCTATGTCTAAAACCAAAGCTAATCCACTCATAGCAGTGAAAGATGCAAATGGCAGACTAACGGAAACAGGGAATGAAGCATTAGCTGTTATGTTTGATGCGCACCTCCCTTGTTAAAAGGTTATCAACTCTAACGCAGACGAACAGACTCCCAGAGGGAGACCTATAACCCATACCACAAGGGAGAACTGGACGTCGGCCAAAAAGGTAGTAACGGAAGAAAAGGTTCGATGGGCAATCAGAAGCTTTCAACCATATAAATCACCCGGCCGTGACGGGATATATCCCGCGTTACTACAACAAGGTAAAACCACACTGATCCCAATTCTATGTAGACTCTTTAGAGCATGCATAGCATTTGGTCACATACCTGAAGTGTGGACATACATAAATGTTAGCTTTATACCGAAGCCGGGCAAAGCTGACTACGAACAGGCAAAAGCCTTTAGGCCGATAAGTCTCTCATCATTTCTGCTTAAAACGATGGAGAAACTGATCGACAGATACATTCGGGACGGTCCACTTGAGAAGCGGCCTCTGCATGAAATGCAATGCGCCTATCAAGCAGGCAAATCAACTGAGATTGCTTTACACTACGTTACAAGCAGGATCGAAAGGGCACTGGACTCAAGAGAGGTGTGTCTGGGCGCGTTTCTCGACGTAGAGGGTGCCTTCGACACAACCTCTTTTGACTCCATCAGCAGAGCGGCAAGAGTACATGGCATCAATGACACCATTATAAGATGGATAAATTGTATGCTAGAAAGCAGAGTAATATCTGCTAGTATACTAGGCGATACAATGAGTGTCACGACAACCAGAGGATGCCCGCAGGGAGGAGTCTTCTCTCCAATATTTTGATGCCTAGTGATAGACTCATTGATCGAAAAACTAAACAAAGGCCCACTGTACACAGTGGGCTATGCCGATGACATTGTCATTTTAGTTAACGGCAAGGAGCCAAGTGTGGTAGCCAGCCTGATGCAGGAGGCGCTACAAAAGGTTGAGCACTGGTGTAAAGGTACACATCTTAGCATCAACCCAAATAAAACAGTGATCATACCGTTCACGAAAAAAAGGAAGCTCAACAACATGAAATGCGTAAAACTTTACGGCAATGTAATAACATGGTCCACAAAGGTTAAATATCTAGGGGTCACTCTTGATAAAGAACTAACGTGGAAGGAACACGTTGAGCTCACTATTGAAAAGTCCATCAGGACTTTCAATATGTGTCGATACGCTTTTGGTAAATCCTGGGGTTTAAAACCCAAGATACTCTATTGGATTTATAACATAATGATACTGCCGGTCATAACTTATGGCAGTATTGTCTGGTGGCCAAGAACGAATCTGGTCACATGCAGGGAACTATTAAGTAAATTCCAGAGACTGGTCTCATTGGCCATAACAGGGGCTTTTAAAACCACTCCCTCAGCAGCCCTGGAAAGATTCCTAAGTCTCGAACCACTGCATTATGCTATACAAAGAGAGGCCACGAGAGCACTCCACAGGCTAGGAACTCTGGGACTGTGGAACGCAGACAGGCCACTCACCAAACACACGGCTCTTAAGCCTGAAGGAGAGACTCTGCTGCTGAGTATGATCAGCGACAGAATGGCACCTAAATACATTTTTAGACGTCTCTTTGAAGTATACATTCCGACAAGGGAGGAATGGGATAAAGGGCTGGCACCCCCCCAGGGCAACAGCATGATATGGTACACAGATGGATCAAAAATGAAATCTGGTACGGGAGCAGGGATATTCTGCAATAAAACCGAAACATCGATCAGTATGGGCAAATTGGCGACTGTGTTTCAAGCTGAAACGTACGCCATTTTGCCTGTGCGCAGGAAAATCTAGACAGAGGTCGCAAAGGCCTGAACATCTACATTCTCAGTGACAGCCAAGCGACTCTTAAAGCGCTTCTGTCATATAAGGTGGAATCCAAACTAGTGCATAATACGATTGAAGTGTTAAATAAACTGGGTAAGGTAAACACGGTACGTCTAGTTTGGATACCAGGTCACATGGGTTTCGATGGAAACGAAAAGGCTGACAGTCTGGCAAGGAGGGGATCGGAAACACAATTGGTCGGACCGGAACCATTTATCGGAATCACTGCTAAAACAGTCAGCACAAGCCTTAAAACTCAATCGCTAAGGAGGCACCAGGATGAATGGGCCAACCAAAAAGGGATGAAACACGCCAAGCTATTCATGGGCATGGACAATTGGCTCAAGTTTGCACTGAGCTCCAGCAGATCCCAGACTCGTTTAATACTCGGTGCTCTGACAGGACATTTTAGCACAAAGAAAATGCTAACTAGGATGGGACTTGCCGATTCCGAAATCTGCAGGGCCTGCATGGAAATGGAAGAAAGCATGGAGCATATACTATGCCTGTTACGAACGGGCTACCAGACCGGTCTTTTGTAAATAGTTTTTAATACATTTATGTTTTATTCTTAATTGACAGTTTTGGTTGCTAGGAAGTTGTTATGTTAGTTACGTTCTGTTTTATCGCTGTATTATTGCATGTTCCTGTTTTCTGTAAGTTTACTCTGTTTTTATATATTTTCTTTTATTCATTATATGTATATAGCTTTGCTTTGAGTTTCCTTCCGTCCCCATTCTTCACAATGCCACTGCGACGCTCTAGCGGGCAGGAGGTTAAGGCTGACGGGAATTGGTTATCCAAAACCGGAAGACTATAGGGCCATGCCACCAAGGACATCATCAAGCTAATGGGCATGGTGGACTGGACCATTGGTGGCGATGGCTTAAGGGACTAACAGCTAGGGGAAGCACAAAAGATCCATAGTGGGTCGAAGTGCGAAGGCTCATAGCTTGAGTCACCCCACCCCATAAGATAAGATAAGATAAGATCTCACACGCCGTTTCAGAACGTCCCAGACATGCTCTATGGGATTGAGGTCGGGACTTCGAGCTGGCCAGCTACTCGTCGTCGTCGTCGTCGTTTGTCTTGCACATACGCTTTAACATCGCGAGATCGGTGGGCGCGAGCATTGTCGTCCATAAAAATCGAGTCTTCACCTAGAGCGGCCAATGAGGGTTGTGCATGAGGAATTAGAACTTCCGTTATGTATCGATGCCCAGTCAGTGAGCCGTTTTCAATGAAGACTAACTCTGTACGATCCATTGAATTTATTCCTGCCCAAAACATAACAGAGCCCCCACCATAAGGTGTTATTTCTTCGAAACATGCCTCTGCAAAGCGTTCTCTTTGTCTTCTTAGCACTCGCCGACGTCAATCTTCACCGAACAGAGATATCCTGGCTTTATCAGAGAACAAAACCCTATTCCAATCTTCTTGAGTCCATGATTCACAATTTCTAGCGAACCTAAGCCTGTGAACTCGGTGCTCACGGAGTAATTTGGGGCCGCGGGCCGGGCGGTGACTGCGTATATTGGCAGCGAGAAGCCTCCTCCTGACCGTCCATAGACTAATATGCACATTTCTTACTTCTTGGAGGTTGTTCTTAAGATCCACATATGAAGATTTGCGATTTCTCAATGCGCGACTCACAAGACAACGATCATCCCGTGGTTGGGTACATGGTTTTCTTCCAGAACCAGGCCTTCTCTCGACGGAACCAGTCTCCTGATATCGCTGCCAGGTCCTTTGGACCGTCGAGCGACTAACATTTAGCCTCCTAGCCACGAAGCATTGGCTGCAACCCTCTTCAAGCAGCGCGATAATTTTGGTAGCTTTTACCACTTTATCTACCATTTTCGATACAGCCAAACAGCAATATAAAGCTTTGACAGTCAAGGATATGAAATTAATCGATGAAAATTGAATAAAAGTTATGAAAGTCGATGTTAACTTCTGGAACTTCGCGCCAAAATGTAGGATAAAAAGGGGTTTTCTGTAAAAATTAGCATCAAATGAAAATTTGAATTTAGAACGTACTTTTTTAAATACTACGGCATTTTTAAAACCGTCCAGTAACGTGTACAAACGATTGAAACCTTTTTGTATTGTATCTTTTTAAAGATGAATGAAAATCAAAACCGCCCGTTTTTTTGCAAATGAGTGTATATTATATCCGTATTTATGCAAAATGGAACCACACCACAAATTTCGATTTTTACTTTTTTTGGAGAATACTGAATCAAAGCGCTCAAAATTTCTTATACAAAAACGAACCACATGATTTTTGCCTTAGAACCTTGGTATACTAAAAGCAGAACAGAACCAACAGCATCAATAAACTCTACATATTAAACAAAACCGAACCACAACACAATAGGACTCGATTATATAAAAAAATAAATGATATTACTACCAGGGCATTTTATGCAAACCAGATCCACACCTACTTGAGACCATTATACATTACACTTATTTCTATTATTAACAATTACTTTTAAAACGTTAAATGGAACCAAGTTTCTCTGGTTTCGTTACGCGTAAAATAAATTCATAATTAAAATGCTGTTTTTTTTTGTAAAATAGAACCACGCGTCTGTGATTCTATTATGCATAACGTTTTGAAACCTATTTTGAAACCTATCATCGTTCAAAGGTACCAAATGATATGACTAGTTAGGTACAGTTTATTTTATTGCGTGTATAGCTCAACGTGTAGAAAAAACTTTAAGGGTTTTTTTTTACTAAATTAATTCTTCGCAGACTCGTAGTCCGTGCTCTTTTCATTTATATTTTTTCTTTTTGATCTATTCTATATATTATTATTATATTAAGACTTACGACTAGGTACTTTCCACTCCTATTCTAAGGTAAGTTGTGCAACTGAATACATTTAGTCATCTATTCTTAGTTGAAATATTAAATATGTATCTAATATTGATCCTTTTTTTATATCTATGGACAATTTTCCACTAAAGTGCCGGTGTGTCGAGTTGCGGGAAGATCACGTGGATCCTCAACAACTTCCATATGAAGGAAGACATGATCATCACAAGCAAACTCGAGACGGCAAAGGAACTGTCGGACAAAGTAACGACTCGATTCGGGGCGGTCGAGAATCATTGCCTCGGTCCTCATAAATGAGGTTGGAGCATCAAAGTGCCTTTTGGTGGATGAAGCTCCCCTAGTCCATTTTGGAGCTTGTTAGAAGTGAACTAAAGGAGAAGAGAATTGGTACTACTGACTGACACGAATCAGATACCCTCCATAGACAGAGAACCTGTTCGAAATGCGTTACAGAAGTTCTGCTGCCATTACGTCTGTTACAGAAAAGCTCTTCTGCACACACAGAAGTTCGATGGATGTAGTGTACGCCCTGTGAAACATCTACGTACAAACATTCACACATCACGGTAAGTACTGTGATGACCTCCTTGCATCTATGACACCGCATTCCACCTCATTGCGTAGATATGCACGATGGCAAGGAATGTCACCCCTTATAAATATAGATTATTCTGGAAGATTAAGGGACGAGCATTGATAGTAAGTTTTTAGACAGACGATCACCAAGAATAAAACGACACATTGTAATGAGAGTTGAGTAGATATATACCTATATGGTTTAAATTAACGTCCCAAGTTCCCGACGATCCCGGAGTGCGCATAGGGCGCTACAGTACTGAGGTACTGAGGTCGGAGGCGGTACTATGAAGGGGCGACGAAAATATTCTCTTCCTTATCTTAAGATAAGAAAAAAGCGTATGGGAGGGATGGGTTCGGCATCGACTGACGATCCATGAAACATAGGGACTAATGTGCGATCACGTGGTTGTGTTCAGAGGAGCAGAAAGGAAGAACCCTGGCCACGATAGTGTCTCACACGCGTTGGTTGCCATAACCAGAAACACGGTATCCTGCACCTACTTCTACGGGGAGCTGAAAGAGGATGACGCAATTAGACTTCTCATTGCCCTTCCCAGCACAACAACAGATGAAGTGGTCACAGAGTACCTACAATGATAAAATAGTGCTTTAAGCACTATCAGGAGCAGCGACCTTGGTGTAAGTAAAAAAAGAGTCCCATCAAGTTTTAAAAATAAACAATAATCCTGGAACCCGAAGCGGACACGTTACATATATGTATTTTTAGGAATCAGGAGAGATATTTATAAAAAAAAGAATAAAAGAATTACAATTTACAATGTGCTTTAATACTTCAGTAAAATAGTAACAATGATTACAATAAGAACGGTAATTAGCTTTAATCAAATACAGAATAGTAACAACCAATATTAAACACTGATCACTGAGCTAATACAAAACAACGAGACTTACTGCAAATCGCGCCGTGCACCAGACAACCACTTCACGTAACAGCCGACAGGCAAATAATAAGATTGAGCGTTGCCCACTGTATTTATATGTTCGTCTGATGACGTCACGACCCACAGATATGATTTTAACCTAATACGGCCTATCCTGACAGTGTGCCGTCCTCGGCCACACACCTAAATATCATCTTCTCCAGCTAAGCTCGCTGAGAATTCGTTCAGGTAATTAGCAGGAGCAGAAGAGGGTCCAGCTTGCACGGAGTCGTCATCGTCATCATCATCATCAGTATCTAAGAAAACACCATAAAAATTTAAATAAATAATCTTATTTCGTTGAGTTTGCCTGTTCTTTCATTCATCACACATTCGAGGCCCTCTTTCAAGTTTGTGTACACGCTCTAAAAGAATTACCTAAACCTCTCTCACACTCTTTAGTCACATTCTTCATCTACCAGAGTCTCATTCTTTCTCATACCTGTACGATCGTACTTAAACTACACCTACACACGTTCAATAACGTGTCTGCCGGGCACCATGGCCCAATACATACTACATATGTGTCTACTGGACATAAGTCCAACACACACAAAACTGTATGTCTGTCGGGCATTCGCCCAATACACACAACATATGTGTCTACCGGACATAAGTCCAACACACACAAAACTGTATGTCTGCCGGGCATTCGCCCAATACACATAACATCATGTGCCTGCCGGACATAACGTCCAATACATACGAAACTGTATGCCTGCCGGACATGCGCCCAATATACCTGAAATATGTGTTTACCGGACAAATCCGCTGTCCCAAATACATGCTGCTGTTGTGGTGAGTCACTATGGCTGCACAGTACCTCGTGTACTACACACGCTTGAGGGGTAATCCTTCCATGCTCACACATGAGTATATAAGTGACAAAGTAACTGTAACATAAAAATACAAGTTAACTTACTCTCGAAAAATATTGCACAGCTATCAGGACACCATTCCCCTTTCCACAGTACCATATACTGGGCTGCCGCTTGGGTAGTCTTTCCTCGAGATCCGCTCAATAATTTCAGCTCATAACGGTCACTAGCTAAAACTTTAGTGACACGGTAAGGTCCTCTCATTCCAGGATCTAGTTTACCGGTCGATTGGGAATATTTAATTACGAAAACTAGATCATTTAGCTTGAAGGTCTTAGGAGGATGGCGGTGCCGATTTACATAAGAGTCCTGCTTACTTTGGTTTTGCTTAAGCATTTCTCTTGCGCGACCTCTACAAATTTCTCGCCATGCTTCGCGATTAGGGTTAGAATCATCAATAGCAACATCACGAATAAGTGTGCGAATCAAGGGTGTGGTCTTATCAGTGCCGACTAGCAAATTTAGTGGTGACAGTTGAGTGCTTTTTTGTTTAGTTATATTAAGGACTAGCTGAATTTTGGGTAAAGCATCAGACCAGTTAGGATTTTTATGACTCTCAACACGAATCATATTAAGACTGTTCTGACGTAACGCTCGACTTGACCATTGGCATGGTGCATTTCTGGTGTTATGTAGTGAAGCTCACAGCTTTGTTCCGATGCCCAACTAGTAAAAGTAGATGCTTCAAACATGCGACCACGATCACAAACTAATAATTTAGGGGCTCCAAATAGGGAAATCGCATTATCAATTATGCGTTTAAGATCATTTGAGTCTTGTCGATACATTGGGTATAACAAACAGAATTTTGTAAATGAATCTATCAATATAAAAACAAATTTAAAATTGTTAGATTCGGGCAAGGGTCCTAAGGCATCGACGTGAACAACATCAAAGGGGACATCGGATTTATTCCATGAAGTAATGGGTTGACGTGGAGCTCTTGGAACACGTTTCTTTGAAATACAGATAAGGCAGTGAGAAACGTACTTCTTAACAAATTGTCGGAGACCCGGAAACCAAAAATGCTTGAGGATGAGATCTAATGTTTTATCTGCGCCTATGTGTTCGTGATCGTCGTGGAACACTCGTAGTAAGCTAAGTCTGTGGCCCTTGGGTATGAAACATAGAAGACGTGTCTCTTCGCCTACCGGTGAATAGCGATAATACAATAGATCGTTTCGGCACATATAGCGACGTGAATCCAGTTCCCCATCCCTAAGCTTTTGTATGAGTCCCTGGGTTTCGTTGTCAGCAGACTGTGCAATTTGCGCCCAGTTCAATGGCCTATCGATATGATTTATATGCGCTTGTGGTGGATTCCTACTTAGATAGTCGGCGTGAGACATCATTACGCCTTTTCTATATTCGATGGTGAAGTTAAAATCTTGTAGGTAAATCCACCAACGAGCAACACGCGGAAGCAGGTCCTTTTTGCGCTCTGTAGCCTTTAGTGCGTTGCAATCGGTAATAATTTTAAACTGGATACCGATCAGGTAATGCCTAAAGTGTTGCAATGCCCTGACAACCGCCAGAGTTTCCAACTCGTATGAGTGGTATTTGTTTTCCGCGCCTTGGGTGACTTTGCTATAATAGGATACTACACGCTTACTACCGTCACTATGCTCTTGCATCAGCACAGCACCATAACCTATGCTACTTGCATCCGTGTGAAGTTCTGTTTTTAAGTTTGGATCAAAAATGGCAAGAATAGGTTCACTAGTAAGTTGTTTGATGAGGTCTTGACGTACCTCTTCTTGCTCATGATCCCATTTAAATTGGACGTCCTTTTTGTTAAAGCGTGAGATGCTGGTGGTTTTAGTTGCATAATTTTTAATGTAACGCCTAAAATAGCCTGCCAGGCCCAGGAATTGTCGGACCTGTTTGACATTTCTGGGTGCAGGGGTATTTACTAAGGCTTCAATTTTTCTGGAGCTCGGCCTAACCTGACCGTGACTTATAACCCTACCTAGATATTCTACTTCTGTAGTTAAAAATGTGCACTTGCGTAAGTTGATCGAAAAACCAGCTTCCGTAAGGGTTTTTAGGACTTGGCCTAGTAGGCTTATCCCTTGTTCTACTGACATACTCAGGAGGAGCACATCATCAATATACACAAGAACGTCCCCAGATTCAATAAATTTACGAAGTGTATTATTAATAATTCGTTGGTATACGGTAGGAGAATTGCAAAGCCCAAACGGCATTTTTAAATATTCAAAATGCCCTTCAGGCGTTACAAACCCAGTTTTATGCACCGATTCTTCAGAAATGGGTATCTGGTGAAAGCCAGATGCCATATCTAGGCTGGTGAAGAACTTTGAGCAACCAAGGCGGTCTATGTGATCTTCGATTAATGGCAGTGGGTACCGATCTTTTACAGTGATGCGGTTAAGTGCACGGAAATCGATGCACATACGGTCTGAACCATCTTTCTTTTTGACAAGAATGATGGGACTAGCGTACTCAGAATTTGACTCCCTAATGATTCCCTTATTCAGTAAATCTTTAATTATAGTCCTGACTTTGAGTTTTTCCTCATAGGACAAGCGATACGGATGATAGGCTACAGGAACGTTACTGGTAAGATCAATATGCATTTGACCGGTTTTAACAGTAGTTGTCGCAGTACCAGATATTAAAAATTTTGAAAATTTGTCAATTGTATTCATCAAACAATCTAATTCCTTTCCTTGGAGAGAACTGTTTATTTGGTCTATTTGATTAACGCTTACTACGTTTATATTTTTAAAATTATTTAAAGAGTGCATTAGATATTGACTATGCTTAGTTCTCACAAAAGTAACTCCATCCCTATTCAAAACATCAGTTCCGATAATAATTGAAGTGTTCATATAAAATGAGGGTACTATGATAAAATCTACGTCGAGTGCAATATTACTAAACTGGACTGTAAGAGTCACGCTTTCGCGAGCAATGATTTCCGACTCACTGATTCCTTTAAGAACACAATTAGTAGTTTTTCTTGGTCCCGAAAAGTATTTGACGGTCTCCGAGGATATTAACGACACATTCAAAGCACCACTATCAATAAGAACATCGACGGGAATACCTTGAATCACGGCTGTTATAACGTCATTACTATTACTAGCACTACTGAGTTCTTTACATAAATTAACTTTATGTTGACTATTGTTTTGAATTGCGGAACGGGACTTGGCGAAGCAATCACTTTCTTTATGTCCTAATTTATTACAAAATGAACACGTAATTTTTGTCTGACCCTCGAATGCTCTTCGTTTCTTAGGACAATTTTTCCGTATATGTCCAGTCTGGCCACAAACAAAACAGCCATTCGTCGGAAGATCCGCAGTTCGTTTTCTCATTAAAGTGCTACTTGTTAGCGTTGTTCGCATGTTATTGTGTGTGGTAATAATTCGACCAGGTTTGACATATATGGCTAAAAAGGATACTAAATTTTCTACGGTAAGATTGGCGTTAGCTGCTGCCGCTCGTACTTGGGCGTCACTGATACCACGAATCACTGTTTGAACCATTAATTCCTCACTGAGCCCTTTAACAATACGGAGACGCACTAAAGAACGGCGAGCGTATTCGGCATAAGTAGAAAATTTAGTAGATGTCGTGTTCATAACCTCAAATAGAATGTTTGCGTAATCAAGTTTACGAGGGCATAACGACGTGAATTCTTTTTTAAAGTTCGACCACGAACGATCATTTGTTATCCACTCATTCAACCACGTTTTAGCATCACCTTTAAGACAAAGGGAAACTCGTGACAAACATTCTAAGTCATCCCAGTTATTAGTTAGTTTAGCACGCTCAACTTCGCTACACCATACCGCAAAATCGTGAATCGCCGGATCAAAATTTGATACGAAATAACTGTGAGGCTTAGGTTGATTTATTGTGGACAAAACATTCGTTAGTGCTTGTATCGGGTCTGTAGGGTGATTGTCGTATTGGCGAAAGTGGGGTACATTGTCGGGGATGGGCGGTGGTGCAGCCCGTGACGTATGTGATGTATTCGAAGTGCTCTCTTCGATAGCATCAAGGCGAGACAAAATGGTACTCAGCGCATGCTTTACGGATTTATTACTTCGAGAGTGACGATGACGAGATCGTGACCGAGAACGGGAGTGCGAATGAGAGTCCGAACGGGAATGTTTTTGTTTGCCGGACCGTGAGCGAGACACGTGGTGGCGACGACGCGATTTGCCAAGTTTTCGTTTGGCCTCTTGGCGCTGTGACTCAATTGATGTATCACGAGAGCGAGAACGAGAAGATTGAAACATTATAATTGTATTTGATTAAGCAAATGACCATTAATGTTAACCCTTTTTTTTTGTATTGGTGGGCTTAGGCCAATCCCACTTCTGATTTTAGGAATCAGGAGAGATATTTATTAAAAAAAAGAATAAAAGAATTACAATTTACAATGTGCTTTAATACTTCAGTAAAATAGTAACAATGATTACAATAAGAACGGTAATTAGCTTTAATCAAATACAGATTAGTAACAACCAATATTAAACACTGATCACTGAGCTAATACAAAACAACGAGACTTACTGCAAATCGCGCCGTGCACCAGACAACCACTTCACGTAACAGCCGACAGGCAAATAATAAGATTGAGCGTTGCCCACTGTATTTATATGTTCGTCTGATGACGTCACGACCCACAGATATGATTTTAACCTAATAGTATATATAGGCATAAACAGGAAAATGTTAGCACAAGTTACTTAGAAATACTAATATAATAATAGTTCTCTATATGTATTATTTTTTTGTGAATTAATGTTTTATTACCATACAATAAATACATAGCTTAATTTTAAGCTTCAATTGTGGTTCTTTTTTGTATAAGAGAAACCCATCAATTAGTAAATGTTAAAACGAACCACATTCACATTTTTTTAATTATCTAGAAAGTTTAAGAGTATTCAGAGCATATTTATGTACATATATTTAAACAAGTAATCTATCAATAAATTCAGATAAACTAAATAGTTATTTTACTTCATCTAACAGAGCTGCACATGTTTTTGTAAATCCTACGATATTTCAGAAGCGTGTGTTTGCTGGGTGGTTCCTTTTTGCGTAAATACGGACATATGTTTGTAATAGAAACTGTTTGTGTTCCTAATAAAGATACAAAACGTAAACTCTCGACTCTTACGACACCCACAGGAGTAACGCAAGCGGCAACACGACACATGTAGGTATTCTGAAATTGACGGACCAAAGTTTATTTATTCATTGGGAAATACACAAGGAAATTACGTTCACAATATTCTCCGATGGGATAATAGGCTAGATGACAAAAAAAAAATTTTTGTTTTAATAGCAGCTCATTCATATAATAAACAGAAAGAAAAAAAACGGTTTTCGAATAACTATAAAAACAACCAAGATATAAGGTATTAAAGATTTTTCTCTATCTCTTTCTAGCAAAACGGCAATTTACAAGGAGTTTATATGGCCGTACTCAACAATGACGTCACGGTTGATGTCGGATCTCTCTGTCTAATCGCCTTCAAATTAACAACTTAAAATGCTTGTATCTAATGTATTTCTAAGCCGATTTTAATTCTAATTTCACAGGACTTCAACTTTTTCCACAGTATTTTAATATTTAATGACGAGACGTAAAAATTAGAATTCAGTCATCATCCCAATTGCAAGTCATCGATTCTATTATTCATTAGCGGTGTATTTGTCATTTATCTTTTTACATGTCTCCTGGGATGCGAGTTGAATAATCAATCATATTTCTGGAAATGCCGAAGGCCTCCTAACATTAAATTTGGCGATGTTACGACAGTGACTTGTAACAAGGTATATCCAGGTATCT
This sequence comes from Schoenobius gigantellus, assembly GCA_963935595.1. NCBI lineage: Eukaryota > Metazoa > Arthropoda > Insecta > Lepidoptera > Crambidae > Schoenobius > Schoenobius gigantellus. Next base: position 7,699,583 of record OZ012563.1, read on the forward strand.
TTTGATTGGGTACAAGGTGACCTTCTTCGTTTTATCGAACGTTTATATTGAATTGCAAAGTATGTTGTACATGATGCGATGATTTTAAAAGGACTTAAAGGGAACCTGCACAACCCTCATTAGATCACACATTTAATCATCATAATCAACAGCTCGTATACGTCCCCACCGAGGGGCTCGAGCCTACCCAAAACTAGGGCGATTAGGCCTTAGTCAACCACGCTGGCCAAGTGCGGGTTGGTCGACTTCACACACAACCTGTAAAGAAATTCTTTCTTTACAGGTGTGTGCAGGTTTCTTCACGATGTTTTCCTTCACCGTAAAAGCGTCGAATCATCAATTTCAAATCACACATTTAACGCGTTTGAAATAGTTTTGTTTCTGACAGTTTTAAACAAATTTTACATACAAAACGATAGATGTTCATCATCCTTACACTGTATCCTCCTTTTCCCACCATACTAAGAAATTCCAAGATTCCTTCTTCTGTCGTTCATCCCACACTTAGAATTCTCTACCTGCACACGTGTTTCCTCCATCGGCTCCATCCTACAACATGGGTTCCTTCAAAAGAGGCGTAAAAATTATCTTTTGGGCCGGCAGGGGGCGGGCAGGTAGGATAGGCAGGTATTCAAGTCAACGTACAATAAATAAAAGCTGTGTATTAGTCTAAGATCCGAAGAGAGATCGACCTTTACCCATCTGTTTAATGGATGAAAAGTATTTAAAAATCGAATTTAGTACCTATTTTAAAAAATATATTGCGGATAGGTTGGCTAAAAAATTCCTGGTGAAACTACGATTAATTAAAAATTCAAAAATGACCCTTAATCTAACATTGCCACTCATGAATTCTATACCAACCGAAAGTATGAAGTGTGTAAAATATACAAAAGTTGGGTTGTATGTTTTTCCTGGCATAACAATTGGGTTGCCAGGTAATAAAACACAATTTAGGCCTTAGTCGCCCCGCTGCCTGGCCCAGGCGGATTGATCGCCTTCACATTATACACCTTTAAATTTCTTCGCAGATGTATGCAGGTTGCCATCATAATATTTTCCTTCACCGTAGAGCGCATTTAGAGCGTCAGACAACAAAAATTTATGCTATTAAAATTTTATTAATAATAATATAAAATTTAACTATTTCACTGCGAACACGATGAGTTGTCTGCAAAAAATCTGGTTTGAATGACGGTTGTTGAGTTTTGAAAAGTGATTTTTATTACCTGGCAACCCAATTGTTATGCCAGGATCACATCACTGACTGACTGACACTTAAACAAGGGCGCGTGCGTTCGCTCGGGCGCGGCGATACTTCACGTTCACCGAGTAGACGCGAGCGCCGGCCGATAACAGAGATAGCGCTATGCGGGCAAAAGAGAAGGCAGTCGCTGCACTTCTCGCGTCATTTCGATTGATAACCGCGCATTCAGCCCTACTAGATTCCACGCACACATTTGCGCATGTACAAACGTCATTTGCCTAAGTAGTAGTAATAGGTAATTGATTTGCGAATGTTGTATGAAGTGACCGGGGTGTGACTATACTATAAAGAAAATCACATCACCCAAGCACACCTAAATATCGTCCGAACACTGAACAAAATGGGAAACTTTCAGTTATTTAAACTTCCATATTACGACCTCCTTGTACAGTCGACTACAAAAAGATTGATACGGTCTAAGTTACAAAAAATGTATATGGTATGCTCCGGTCAAAGTTCCAAAAAATGTATACTCTGCCTTACCTCAATAAAGTCGTGTGTACATCTTTTTATAACCATGACTCTTTGTAGTTACCTGTACATAGTACAAAGTTTCATGTGGATCTGCGGTTTTCAGTTCGGCGTCAGGTTTTATCTAGGCTATTCTATTCATAACGCTTCAACGAAACAGTTCCAACAGCTGCAATGGTAAATTCGTAGAAATTACAATGAACTCTACATGTCAAGAGATGAGTTCGCTGATGTTATAATGATATTCAAAAAAGTTGTTCAGAGCATCAAACTGAACAATTGTCACTATAGGATCAACTTTGGACTCGTAACTGTATATTTCCGCGAATTCAAAGTTGGTCCTGTAGTTGATTTTAAGTTGAGTTTCATGATAAATTTTCTCATATTTTTTGCGTGAAGAAGTAATAAAAGAAAACAAGAATAGATAAGTGAAAGATAAAGAAGGTGAAGATTATACACTCGTTTAAGTATCCATCTGTCCTCACAAACTTTCTCATTGTTGTGTTAATGTGAAAGATACAATACAAGGCTCCCAATCCACCCGTGTACTCTCAAGAGTCAATATAAAAATCGTGTGCGATATAATAATATGTATAATTGGGATTTCAGTTCACAAACAATCTTTTGCTGCGAATCTCACAAGAGTCACATGTATTATAGGCTCACATAATATTCTAAATCCTATTCTTTGTCTTACTACCGATTTGTGTTCATAATAATCACTCTTCGTAATTTTATTTTTCATACTTTTTTTATTCATACATTTTTATTACTACCAACGGAGCTCATAACAGTTAGTGATCATAATTTTTTTATTAATACTGTTACTACCAAGAACCATTTTAAATACATATATTTTTTTCAGATCTTTTTTCCTCATAACATTCAATGATCATATTGCTTTAATTAATAATGTTGTTACTTAGAACGTTTCTACGAGCAATAAGTATGCATAAAGTCGAGAATACACATAAAGTCGTTTCTGGCGCTTCGCCGGCCGCTGCCGCGGCACGCTTGCTCGGCTCGCGCGCTTGGTTCATGTTCAAACCTACGCTCGTCGCTTCGCTCCTCGCTACCTATTTTTGACCCGCCTACAGTTTCTACATCGCCAAAATATTCTGTGTTGTTATTATGAATATTATAGTTATTTATTCGAATTATTATGAGTTTCGATCATTAGTACAGAAAAATATATGAAAACAAATATTAGTAAAAACTAAGTGTATGATTAATGATATTATGAATTTCAATGATTATGTTTTTAAATATGTCGTTTTTAAATTTTTTATGAAGAATGATCATTATGGTTTTAAATGGTATGAGAAATATTTTCGGACCTCCAATGATAGGAATTGAAAAGTTATGTAAGAAAATGCGCACCCGTACTTACCATCAGGTGGGCAGTTTGCTTGTTTGCCAAATAAGTAGCAGTATAAAAAAATCTTCTGTCGGGTAGTGGTAGGTGAGTACCTACTTCAGTCGGGAAGACCTATGGGCTACTATAGGAACGAAATAATTAGATTAAAATATTGAGATATTTATCAATATTGTCAAAAATATTGTAAAAATATTCCTTGAGTAACTTATAAGCTACTGGCAATATGAATATTTAAATTATCCTGAGAAATAATATTGTTCGATGATAACTCATCAAAAAATTCTCACTAGAATGAATTATTCATTGGATCTAAACTTTTTTCACTAAAATCTATTTGATATCTGGTCATTACTGTTTTTGGGCCGAAAACTACCTTCAGAGGAATAATAGGGAGTGAGCATCGGACATTAATAATTCAGGAGGCGCCGTAGTTCTGAGTTGAAAAGTTTTGCTTAACGTCTAAACTAAAATCATTGAGGAAACTGTTAAACGTAATCATAAGTCCTCTATAACAATAAATACAATTTTGGGGCTAAATTGTATTAACCTGTGTTCACTATAAATCTTAATCTAGAGCATTATTATTATAGATAGAAAATCGTCGCGGTCAAAGATTATAATGACAATCCATGTCATCCATTTTCTTGTATTTCTTAACTTGTACTCCAAAATGTGCCTACACTAAAAATATGTGATGGTCAAATGAATTTCAATGGTATATGTGCAATGCGCAATATCGCATTACTTGCCTGTTCTTCTCATTTATTATCGAACTGGTGTAGTATCAACTTTTTTCTTCAAATATTTGTGACTGTGATTGATTAATGGAATTTTGTCGTCAATAACTAAACAAAAACGATTATCTTATTGCGTTATTAAAATTATATTAGCCTTGACCCGGTTTTTAAATCACAACTTATCTACAAAGCATTAATATTTAAATCACGTGTCAACGTCCTTTTTATAATCGTATTATCAGAGTGTAGTAATTACTATCTGTAATTATCTCACGTTTTAACAGATCCGTAAAACAAGCTTTGTTGAACTGAGAAATGTGATACGCTTGATAACACAATTTATTGATCTTTGGCATCCACGTGGACTAGTAAAGTGTACGTAACAGATATAAGAATCCATACTAATATTATAAATGCGAAAGTGTGTCTGCCTGTCTGTCTGTTACCTCTTCACGCTTAAGTCGCTAAACCGATATAGATGAAATTTGGTATAGAGATAGTCTGAATCCCGGGAAAGGACATAGTATAGTTTTTATCGCGTAAATCAATTTAAGGGAGTGAAAAAGGGGGTGGAAGTTTGTATAATTCGTGGTAACTTTTATAAGTTATACAAATATAAGCACATTAGATATTATAGCATAAAACCTGCCTGTGTATTATATTTCACGTTCACTTAAATTATTAGAACAATTAAGTCACTTAGCAAAGGAGAGCTAGAGAATATATAATAGTCTTTACCCCTGAAATCAGTCAGAGGGGTGTAAAAGGGGGGTGAGAATTTGTAAAGGTATCAATAAAAAAAGGACTATAAGATTTTTATCATTTATCTTTTCGTTAGAAATAAAGAATGTTTATGCATTTTTGTCCAATTAGTAATAAGATTGATGTACAAGTACATAGGATAAAAAATACCACCTAAATAACTCGACAAAGTCGTGGGCAATAAGAATAAAATTATTGCCTTGGTAACATTTTTATTCCTTTGCCCTCTCTACAGATGAAAAACGCTGCGTAAAGAATATTTCACTAGTCAATGAAACTAACACAGAAATAAAACTAAAGGTTAAAGACGTTTGTAGACTCTTTAAGGAAATAATACTCGTATCTTCACTTCAATTCTTACCGTCAGTAGTAGTAGGAACTAAAGCTTATCGTAATCACAGCTCTGCGAATAGATGGAAAAATCCCTATTTGTCTACGAAAATTGTTGAGTCTGATCTAGTAGGTAGGCCAATTCCTCCTCGACTATGGGGAGACCAGGAGCTTTATATTTGAACTAGCTGTGCCCGCGAACTAAGTTTCGCCATATATTTTTTCCCGTTTTTGCAACATTTCTGATTGATGCTCAGCTCCTATTAGTCGTAGCGTGATATTATATAGCCTAAAGCCTTCCTCGATAAATGGACTATTCAACACAAAAATAATTTTTCAATTTGAAGCCGTAGTTCCTGAGATTAGCGCGTTCAACCAAACAAACAAACAAATTCTTCAGCTTTATAATATTAGTGAGTATAGATTATTCGAAGTCTGACATTCAGCGCGCGTCAAACGTCTCGTCTCTACTCGATTCAACGTTCAATGAACGCTCGGAGCCAGGCGAAAGATCCAAAAATAGGGCCTAGGTGCTCTGCATTAGGACGTATAGGGTTCTAAATTATAACGACGAATAAAACTGATATAGAAATAACGCTAAACATTCAAGACTCAAGAAATAGTAAATATTGTAGGCAAGTCGTGAGATAAAAGTGCCTTAGGCGGCTTCAAGCAGCTTCAAACTTTGAATATAAACTCTAAAGACATCTTTCAGCACAGAGAAAAGTGCTCGATCTCGGTATATTAGATAAGCCAGTAAGCAATCTCGCTTGAAGTGAAAACAGGAATTCCCATTGAACTGCAGGTGTTATATATACGAGATACGATCTCGCGATATCTCAAAGGACGCTTGATATACATTTAGAAATTTCTGTTCAAAAGAAATAATCATTTCTGTGTAATATGAAAAAAATGGCCTTTGGGCAATTACATTTTATAAATTAACTGGTTTATAAATCATTAATCAGGGGAATTAACTGGTTTATAAATCATTAATCAGGGGAATTAACTGGTTTATAAATCATTAAACAGGGGAATAACTGTAGTAATTTTTAATGAAATACTCTATCCGCAAATTCTGTCTCTTACACGCATAAAGTTTAAGCAGCAAGTGCCATACCAAAGGGGGACTCTGAACCAGAGTCGTCTGCGTGGGTAACCTCTATCTTACCTATTTTGGCAGCCAATTAGCGATGCTTGCATTGCTGCAGTGAAATTACTGGGTACTTTGATTTGACATCTTTTGTCATAAGTCGGCAACGTTCATTGGCGTCCTTGTAGAGTTAATCCATCTTATTACAAAACATGGACTAAACCAGGACTAAGTTGTCGCTGTCTCTATCTATGTATATTGATACAAGTGAAAGCGCACTACATTTAAACTAAGACTAACTTTAGACCAGGTTTAAACTAGGTGTTGTAATAAGACCGTACATGTTTGTATTGATTGTGGCCACTTACCATCATGTAGAAAATCTGCTTTCCTTCTGCTTAGTTCTAATAAATAATAAAAAACATGGTGTTTTTGCGGACCTTTTTCCATATTTTGATACTAGACCTTTTGGGCTGGATGGAACGTAGGACCTGGGATACGGGCTAAATTCCTATACATGGAAGAGACTCGCATCCAGCAATGGGCACATTATGGTTGTGATGATGTTGACGACTTGTGTAATCAGTAGGTACAATCAACCACTCATTTTGAGTACTTCAATAATCTACTCGTATTTACTATTAAAGAACAAGAAATGCAAAATTTTATCAGGTGCAGTACTTGTGTTTGCAAACATTGAGTAATTCTCAATGGTGCATTGTCACTGAAAGCCCTTAATTTCTGATAAAACACTAAAGAAACCATCAAACCGATCTTCAGATATGCACCTTATCAGTTAAATTGATGTGAAGGTCCCAAATTATCAGTTACGCGATAATTGTGTTGACCTAATATTTTTTTGTAACTCTCAGGTATAAATGATGTTACATTAACCGCACAAGCAGCCAGTCCTTAAATCTCCACCATGTTTAAACTCTGTATAGTATTCGCCATAGTTGGAGTTGTTTGTAAGTAATTCAATTATGTTTTCTTTAGAAGCTTTTATTACGTTTTGTTATAGAATATTGTCGGAACTTTATTTAGTTTATGATTGATTTAATTACATAAATCGAGATGGATGGTTTCAATAAGAACTGTTTTAATATCTGTGATTGAAGAAGATGCTTTATGTTATTAATGCCATACAATAATAGAAACATAATTATTCAAAGTTAGGAGGAGTTGGAAGGGACTTAAATACATAGAAACTGGTCAGTGGTAACTTGTACATCAAACAAAAAATAGGGTCTGATTTATCTTCCACTGCGGGTTGGTAGAGCGCGACAGTGTCTCATCTTTGAATAACTTGGATTCCTTCGGATCTTTTTCGGAACATCTTATACTCCGTTTATCATTTATCTCATACAGTTGGTTAAAATTTCTGGAGATAGTCAAAATTATACAGCTTTAAAAAATATTCTCAATGTAACAGTTTCAACACCAACACTACGACTGGTTGAAAATGTACGGATAGTTGGTGGTGAAGATATTGAAATCACTGAAGCACCGTATCAGGTATCTCTGGTAAATGGAGGACGTCACTCATGCGGTGGAACAATCGTATCTAGGAATATTGTCATCACCGCTGCACATTGTGTCTTGGGGTATGTTAAATATCGACTAATTATACAGATATTATTATTTATTATTATTATTATATATTGATATTCTGTTCTATTGTTGACGGAAAATATTTTTTTCCCACATGACCTTAGGATGGACACAAAATGCGCATATGACTTCTGTTTAAAATCCTCACCTAGTAAGTCTTCGAAACAGTACAGGGGGACTAGATAAAGTAACAATTCAAAAACAATAACGAAAAACAATACATGGGAATGTTTCCACGACATTGTCGTTTGACACAGAAAAAATAATATAAGCGAAACGAACGCGAATCGAACACGAATGCTACTTTGTCTAGGCCGCCTGATTATTGATTTGATAAATTATGCGATTTTTTTCCAGAGCTTTTCCGGAAGACTATCAAATTCGAGCTGGATCATCGTTCAGCCAAAAAGGAGGGGAGTTATATCCAGTCGGAGACATTATACGTCATCCAGGATTTAATTTCGATAAAATGGATAAGGATGTCGCTATTATTTGGGTGTCAAGGCCGTTCGAGTTCAGTGACAGGATAGCAGCGATAGACATGACTGAACCTGATGATGAAATCGAAGATGGCGAACTAACAGAGGTGACTGGTTGGGGAAATGTTAAGGTCAGCTATTACACAATATTTACACTAACAGTGATTTTTTAGTAAAGTAAGATTGGATCGATTTGATCAATGATACAGTAACGACAATCCATTGATGTATTTAAAATACATGTCGCTTCTCTCTTTCTCTTCGAGCCAACTAAGGCAATTTATCCTAATTACATCTCTGCTTGAATACAAGGTGTTTAGTATATACCCTATTATGCCGAAACCTATCTATGTAAGTGTGCGGAGTGCGGCCTATCGCTATAGGAAGTACTTTTAGACGTCTAACTGCAAAATTAGCCTGTTTTTTAGTAAAAGACAGAATGGCCGCGTTTTTACAACCTCATCAAATGGGTTTTGGAACCCCCTTAGGCTGTGAGGCAGTCATACATGCTACACGTGCCTTTGCTACAAATTCTAATAATTCAAAGAACGTTATAGTCAAGTTAGACTTGAAAAACGCATTCAATTCTGTAGAAAGAGACGTTATACTTCATGAAGTTAAGGAAAATTTACCATCTTTATATCATTTTATTTTTCAAATGTTCAATCAAAAGATATTCAACGAATCTTTTTTATAATAATCATTTAATTCTTTCACAAGTAGGCGCACAACAGGGCGATCCCCTTGGCCCTCTTTTATTTAGTTTGAGTATCCAAAAAATAATAAATCAGTTGAAATCCCCCCTCAATGTTTGGTACCTTGACGATGGGACCATCAGTGGTACTCCTGAACAAGTGAAAGAGGATTTAAATTATTTAATTCCTCATCTCCAGGAAGTTGGCCTAGGGGTTAATACTACTAAATGTGAATTCTTTCCGTGTGGACACGAAGCATTACCTTCCTTCTCCATTTTCAGGGAAGTGCTACCAGGTCTTAGGCAACTTGATCCAAACAACTTTTCACTTTTAGAATCTCCCATCTTTCCAGTTGCTATTCCCGAGGCTTTGGAAGTGCGTAGAAATATGCTCCTCACCACTTACGAACGCCTTAAAGACCTTTCCGCCCACGTTGCTTTACTTTTATTACGAATGTGTTTTTCGATTCCCAAAATTACATACTTGTTGCGTATTTGTGAATCTATGTAAACATCTCCATATGACAATTCGAAATTGTACAATGAATTTTTTAATTCCTCATAGGACATTTTTTTTCACAGACCCAATTATTTGTATATTAATTTTATACTAATGTGTTTATAATTAATTAACTAAATGTACCAAATACGTTGTATAAAGGAGACCAATTCCTTTAAATTATTTACCAATAAATAAATTGAATAAGAGATCCGTGCCCAGCAGTGGAACGTATATGGGTCGAAGTAATAATAATGATGATGATGATGCAGTGGCTGCGTCTTAAAGAATATATATTTTATGGAACGAGGAAATAAAACTATAAAAAATAGAATAGCCCAATAGAAATTATGGAATGAATAAATTGTTCCATAGCTGTAAAGATGTCCAACAAAATGATAGTGTGATATTAATTATTACTCTAATATTTCTTCAATCTATCGTAAAACCAACCGGTATTTAAGTGATAGCTGGAATTAATCCTTAATTAATTTTCATATCAGTTGTCTGGTCTAGTTAATACCACATTTTTTTCACAATCTTCCGCAACAATTTTCCTTTAAGTTCTCCGGAGCTATTGCTATTACGTGAATTTTCTTCTATTCCCTGCACAATTAACCAGAGAGCGTTTCTTATTTTTATCGTTCAATGATACTGTGATGTAATGTTCACATTTTAAACGACGTCAAAAAATTCCGATACTTTTTTCTGATTAACATAAACACTTTTGTCATGTCCACGTATCATTTAAGGAGATTAGTTTTAATTAAATCTCTATACAAAAAATCTAATAGCTCTTATTTCAAATTTGCCTTTGGATGAAATTGGATGCAATTAATTAATACAATACAATTAAGATATTATTATCCTATACTATTTTTGTGGCATTTTTATGGCAGCGATAAAACAATACTTATTTAGATTTTTTTAAAGAAAGTGCTTAGAGACAAATATAAAAGTAATGAAACAGTTTAAGTATTTAGCTTTTCTTTAATCAGACCAAAACAATCTAAAACAAAAAAAAAACTGAATCAAGAAAATCTTTTCATTTGCCACTAATTTAAATGGAACAAAATTCACTACCACTGATGTATCCAATCCTAAAATTTATTTTATTCAACAGTATGATGACAAAACTGTGAAAGAACGCTTGAATATTTATGTCCCATTTAAATGTTAAGGTAATGCTCCTTCGAATTAAAGACAACATTATTTTCAACATTCCAATGTATTTATGCTTGCAGGAAACTGGTGGTCGACCTTCAATTTTGCAAAGGGTATTTGTGCCCAAAGTGAACGATGAAAAATGCAACAAAGCATATTTCCCATCGTACACTATCACTTCGAATATGCTCTGCGCTGGATCTTCTGAAGGTGGAAAGGATGCTTGCCAGGTAAATATTTGTAGCATTTTACATGCTCTAAGAGTAATATTACGACACGTTTAGCGCAGAGGTCGAGTGATCACCTACTGCGCAACGGGTCGCGGGTTCGAATCCCGTACGGAACAAATGTTTTGTATGGCCTACAGAAATTTGTTCCGGTCTGGGCGTATGTGCATGTGATATTCTATGTTTGTAACTGCACCCACGACACAGGAGAAAATCCTAGTGTGGGGCGACGTTTTTTTACAAAAAAAAATATAATCTAGAATCTAGATTATAGTATTTTAATCTTGAGTTTCCTCGATAGGTAAACGAACATACGAACCTAAAAAATATCATTCAGCTATTTTGGTTAGATTACCAATATAATAAACGAATTTCAAAAGTTTATCAGTTTCGTAAAAATCAATGATAATCTTAATTTTTGTATTGAACTAAGAGGTCGGCGTCGGTGGCGCAGTGGACTCGGCACTTGCCTTCTAATCGGGGGGTCGGGGTTCGAGACCCGCCTTGTACCAATGTGTTTTTCGTTTCAAATTTCATATGTACATTTGTCTGACGCTCCTACGGTGAAGGAAAACATCGTGAGGCAACCTGCATACATCTGCGAAGAAATTCAATGATGTATGTGAAGTCGACCAATCCGCACTGGGCCAGCGTGGTTGACTAAGGCCTAATCACCCTAATATAGGGTAGGCTCGAGCCCCTCGGTGGGGACGTATATGGGCTGTGATGATGAAGAGGTACAGCCGGTTTGAAAAGTAGATAAGCATTTTTAGTAGATTTAGTACCATGTCACACCAACTATTCCTTTTATTTAGTATGGTTACACCTATTATTGCATTGTTAATAGTTGGTGTGACATGGTACTTAAATAGTTATCTACTTTTGAAGCCAGCTGTACAACTTTGATGGCAAATAATCATAACCAGTAGGTTGTCTAAGGCTATGCGGACATCGTAGTCTATATTTTGGGAGTAGGTCACTACCACGAAGTACAGTGCATTTGCCTGCATCGTGTGATTAGCATTATAGATTTATCGACTACAATTGAGGTTTATTTAATTCATTTAGTCAGTTTAAGTTCAGTCACAAATTACGCCGTGTGTGCTCCATTACATTTATCATTATATTTAAAACCAACCAAACAACCCTCCGAAAGCTCTTTGCTTTGTTGGAGGGTCCATTTGCGATCAACCCCTTTCCTCTCAAGCTCTTGACGCTATTTTTCTACTTTCATATGTGAGGAGAAGATACTAGTTGAGCTACTGTAGTATTGAATTATCTGTGGTTGAGCTGTATAAACGTTTATTTCATTATTCGCTTATCTTCGTTACTAAATGTTTGGATCATTACTTCGTTACGTCTACACAATAGAACAGCAATGTTATGGTTTTTAGCATTCACTAAAAATATGCACAATTTTTCATTGTGATAATATTATTCAATAGCTTTCATTGGACAGACAACTCAGTGAAATTATTCTTTGAATAGTTACCTTAGAGCATTAATGATCTAAGATAGTTACAGTAACAACAAAACCTTCAAGTTGCGAAAGTTTTTAAGTTGCGGGCTATACAGTCCTACATAGACTGTGATGTCAATGTACACGTTCACCATATACCGGAGACATACAAAAATATGATTCTCAGTAAAGATATGGCATTCAGTTCTTGGTAGCCTTTTCATACAATGACTATTTAATTGTGTACCGTAATTAATTATTATGGTTTTTAAAGTATTAGATGTTGTGTTCCGAAGTATGATAGCCAGTTGAGGAGTCCAGATGAAGCTCGCTTCCATCTTATCTTCACTTTACATCAGGCCATTTACCAAGATCGCTTAGAGTAAGATCATAACAATATTGAAACAGAGACACTGCTGTTTCAATATATCGCCATCTCGCTCTCGCTATGATTTTAATACCGCTTAAAGCGATCATGGTAGGGCGGCTGGTGAGATGAAAGTCGAAAGCTTACCTGTTGTGTTTTAAACACATGTTTCAACACACATATTATATACAAAAAAAAACCTTAAATGATTGAAGTTTAAATTACAGAAAATTTGCATTTACAAAAATGTTATCAAAAGAATGTAGTCCCAATATTTATTATATTCCTCTTTTGTCATCCTTTCCTATTTTCCAAGGTAAAATTTGTGATTACAAATCCAAAGCCAGGTGTCAAACCAAATCATTAACCAACTCCCTGTGTATACGGTGACGTAATTACATAGTCTGTAATTATACTGATGCGAGGCGTGCTGCGACTACTTGTGAGTGCTCGCAATTAGTGGCAGATGGTGAAATGTTTTGACATTCCTGGCAAGTAGCTTTGATCTAAATTTGTTCAAGGTATTGTGAACGAGGGCACAAGTAGGGCACAATATTTGGTCACAATCTCAACAGAGACTAGCAATCTGCGTGGGAGATATAATGCACAAGTGTCTGCACAAACACTTTGAACACTCTGTTCTATCATTCGCATAGAGTAGACCGATGGGACGGTAAGCCGAAATGACCGGAACGAGCTCAGGCGCAGGTACCTCTATTCTTGCCTTCCGACGCATGGAGGAGCACAAAATGTTTCACATTTTTGGTCAACCATACTAGGCCCGACCAAAGTGCGAAGAGTGAGTAGGAGGAAGCTCCTCAAGCCTCGTCCTTCCGCCGTAGACTAATAGACAGGAGAAGGCAGACAATCGCGCCAGCAATGCTGCTTTATAACCTTGCCATGGAGGCCTGCGTGCACGGTTGGCCCTGTTCACGTAGGCCATAAGGCTTCTCCGTCTGAGGGATTCTCCTGGTGTTCTCGGACAATCCCCCCTTGGCGATAGCTCGACCACTGGTCGAACTTTCTAGGGGGCGTGGGTAGTGCTATCGCATTGTGGACCCTACTACGGAACGCTCACAAGGCCGAGGAGAACACTGGGAGGTTTTAGTGGGTATGCCTGGCACTCTGCCGGGAGAGCACCACACACGTTCGATGTCTAACCAACGGCGGGTACGATGCGGTCACGCATTTTCCCCAGAAAAGAATAGAATAGAATATCATTTATTTGCTAGAACATGGTGTTACAATATGATCTTCAAGTGTATAAAGTGTCACATATTCCGCTTATGTCAAAAGCATGCAAATATAAATTGTTATTTAATCTCTAATGACATTTTCACATAATTTATCATTTAAGAAAAGGACAGTCAAAGTTGCTAAACTTTAATAATCGTTAACCGCCTCCCTGGTCTTGTGGGGCTACCGGGTGTTGATCGGGAGGACCGGGGCTCAATTCCCCATGGGAGCAGAGATTTTCTGCTCGGTTTGGTTGGTGGTAGGGCTTCTGTGCCCGCCTGGGTAGCTACGAGTACCACCGCCCTATTCCATCGGTCATGTATAAGTGATGGTGGCTGATGAAGGAATTAACTTCGTGCAAACATCAGCAGTGGCTATGGCAAAATTGACAACAAGACCTATGCCTAAATTCAATGCTGGTAAATCAATTAAGCAAAATCTTGTTTTACTGAGATCTGAGAGTGCTACATCTTTTTGAGACCTGAGATAGGAAGAGTGTTTCCAGTTGATCAAATAAAAATGCGTCCCTTCCTATTATAAGAAGCATTCCAACTGTGTTATGTTTGTAAGTCATCATCTATGGCATATGATAATAATGGGCGCATTTTTCGTCAGATACCTTTTCGGATGGATTCCATTTTGAACAGATTCTGGTTTGGACAGATTCTTTTGTCACTGCAATATCAAATTTAAGTGTACAAAAAGTACGGGTTTGCTTATGTAATTTGTGTCGAGGTTCTAAAAGGGCGCGGTACATATACAGTGCATTACAAATTAAAAAAAAATACGATAGAAATTATTATTTTTTAAACTGTAAAACACTTCTTACACTGTGGTTGAACGACAATTACGACTTACGTTAATTAAAATCAATAAAAGTAGCCAGTGCTATAAGCACTGGCTCCTTTTATTGATTTTGCTTTGATCTATTGATAGATAAGATTCAATTTACTAAAATTCTTATAGAATACTAGGCTACTAAAAGTTCACTTAACTTACGACCCATTTTAATTGATTGATTTTATTATATTGCAATATATTTATGTATTTAAAGGAATCTTTTCAAACAAGAATCTGTTCAAGACAGCATCCGTCCCACAAGGAATCTGGCGAAAAAGCCTCTATATAAATTTTTAAGAGTAGATCAAACATTTTGTTTTAAGAGGGTATTCACCAATATTTGATTGCAGGGTGACAGCGGTGGTCCTCTGATCTACAATGGAAAACTAGCCGGTGTTGTGTCCTGGGGTCTTGGATGTGCAAGACCTAAATACCCTGGAGTATACGCCAAAATCTCCGCGCTCAGAACCTGGTTCGACGAAAACACGTCGTATTTGAGACTAAAGCATGTACTCAGGATTTTGCCCTAATTGAATTTGAAATGTTGACGTTTTCTACGGATTTTAATAAAAAAACTTATAATATAATTATGAAGTATTATTTTATTGTTTACTCTGAAACTTATTTTAAATATCCTCTTTGCATTCGTTATTCATAAGGAGAACTCTTAAGCCTTAAGTGGCAGTGAGCAGGACAAATTGCTCGCAGGAATGACAGCCATTGGGGTGAAAAGGTCCTCGGGTGGCGGCCGCGTACCGGAAGAGATAGATCTGGAGTAAATCGCGAGACGCCGCTGGAATGTCGATACGAGAAGCACAGAATGTTTTGGATTGGTGATCCCAAACTATTCTCTGCTACCACTCGAAGTCAATTTGGGCTTCGAGTTCCTATTTATTTGTTTTGATATATATAATACTAACTTACGGTTCGTTATGGAGTCCGCCCTGGAGATCACCCGCCACGGGTCACAACTTGACGTGTTTGTTCACAACTTCCTTCTTGCGATTCCTAATCACCCAGACAAACCCCGTGGTACCACTTCCCCAAAAAATTTGAAGAATCTCACGTTCTTCGGCGACGATCCAATATTCGCTTCTAGTTCACAGCCGATCCGCCATTTCACATGTGACACTTTTTCTTGTTTCACACAATTACAAACGGTCCAAACACTTATTCTATTGAATGCTCCACGCGAAATCATAACACAATTTCCTTTTTGAACAACAACACTCCACGCGTAATTATCAAACGAACAAACAACAAAATTCACAAATCCACCATTCTTATGCTAATGTCATTGACCCAAGCGTCACAGCAAAACTGTCAAGCACACCGTTCCTTTACACACAGCAGAACCGTGCGCCGCCGGCAAGGTTCGCGCTCTTTGCTACCAGTTTATTGTAAACACAGAACCTATCGGTTTGGAGATCCCTGGGTGAAGCCTATGTCCAAAGTGAGTCTCTTGGCTGAAATGATGACTATGAAAATCTTTTAAAATGAACATGATCATAAAGACAGATTTTGTTCGTAGATTATTTTATTAAAAAATTAAAACCACATTTTCAACGTTTACATAGATTACAGTTTGAGACTATGTGATCATTCATATGGGCAAAAATCATTACTCGGAACATTAATTTGCATCAATTACAATAACAACCTTCTTAAATTTGATTCATTAGTTTCCAAAAGTTCGTGTTAAAACTTATTCAATGCGTCTACTAATGTTTATGTTTTTATACTTTACTTCACTACCATGTAACACCTAGTAAAATATCACACAAAATTCAAATTACCGTCAACCAAGAAACGAATACCTACATGAAAAATCCAAATAGAGCAAAGTAAATAAACATAAAATGAAGGTTACGCACGCATCACGACGCTCTTATGGGTAGTTTACCAATTACAGAGCATAATGCGACTCAGTGGCGCACAATGCCGAATTATGCTGATGCTTAATTGGAACGTGAATTAGTTTTCAAATGCACCAGCAGAGTGCGCTAAGTTCAGTGTTGAAAAAAAGAAATATTCATAGAGTTAGCAATAACCTCATTAATGTGTAAATAATGTGGTATACATAATAATTGGTTGAAAACTATTTACGGTTATTTTAAGTAATTTGGATTTTGATTATTTCATTACCATTTTTTTGTTTTGAGTAATTTTTGTACCTTCATCCATACTTATATTTTTTTTTAACACAGTTTGAATTAACTTTGATTATTTCAAAAAAACTACAATGAAACGAAAGCTTTATAAAATTTTTCAACAATAAATAATATTACTAACGATTATATATAAATAAAACATTTCGATCAATGCCAACTTAAAGAAAAAACACTTGTTAATTTTCTGTCACTGAGTTGGTATCGATTGCACGCATCACACGAAAACATTGCTTTTGAGAGTGCTCGATTGTGCGAAGTGTTGCTGTAGTTGGAACATTCAACGTTAAGCATTATGCCGCATAATGCGCTCTAGTGCTGTAATTGGAAAACTACCACGTACTCGTAACGTACAGCCGTATCAATGAGCGATGACTTCGAAACGTGTACCGCATTTGTTATGGATTCGTGATGTAAACTATGCTAATCTCACGCAGACGCTGTCTGGGCAACGCGTGACTGATCGGTGCTCTCGCTACTTGCCTACTCATACTCCGTTAGCATCTTCGTGGCTTCCAAAGCACGGACGAGCACATGATGTTTTTCATTATGGTCATCAAGGGATCTGACTACGGCAAATGTTGCTTCTTTAGCAATCATAACGCCAATTGCACCTGCATTATTCAATCGAAATTTTTTATCATTCAATCACAATACAACATTGTCAGCAGTATATTAACAGTATGCAAATACAATGAAAATAATGTTTGTTTTGGTTTTCCACAAACTCGCCCAATCTTTGTCTTGATTAATAGTGATACAATTATTAACTCAATATTTTTAAAAGAGTCTGCAGTAGCTACGAAAGCTCAAATTATATATGCTGACTCAACATAAAAGAATTAAAAATCACAAATCATCGTTACGTTATGACATTTTTTAACCATGGCACGTAAATCAAGCGTGCCTCTAGCCATCATAACCCACTAACGGAAAACGCCAGTCATCATAACATTAATATAAATATAGAAGTCGATAATTACTGAATCATTTCTGAAATAGCTTCCGTAATAAGTAATCCTGGCTAGAATACTGTACTTTATAAATTGCTTATAAATAAAAAAATCGAAGTTGCTAGGATATTGGCAGTGTTTCCTAAACCTTCAATCAGTCACCAAGTTGTTTATCGTCCGCTGATTTAAGAACTAGCAAATCGAGGACATGAAGTCGTTTTAATCATACCTGATCCAATATTCAAAGATGCATCTACTCCAGCTACTTTAACTGAAATAGATTTTTTTTTTAAAAAAAAAAAACGTCGCCCCCCACTAGGATTTTCTCCTGTGTCGTGGGTGCAGTTACAAACATAGAATATCACATGCACATACACGCCCAGACCGGAACAAATTTCTGTAGGCCATACAAAACATTTGTCCCGTACGGGAATCGAACCCGCGACCCTTCGCGCAGTAGGTGATCACTCGACCTCTGCGCTAAACGTGTCGTCGAATATACCTACATGACATACCAGATATACCTACATGACATTTCATATGAGCAATGGAGGGAGAGCGTTGTAACTTCTATTACTCAAGGGAACAAAGGAGTTTGGATTATACAAGTTGAACACATGCTAGAGGTCATCGGACCAATATTTGAAAAACAAATGAGGCAAGAGAAAGTGATAAAATTGATTAACAATGAAACAAAGAAGTTTGATCTTTTGTTGATAGAAGAGTGCGCACTTTCTACTTTAGGGATGTCGTATATATACACAAAGTTCCCGTCATACAAATAAGTTCTTATGGAGCAGGAGTACATGCCTTACATGCAGTCGGTGCTCCGATACATGCCCTTCTTCACCCCATATCTATTCAACAACGCATTATAGGCTTTACCAAGTGGGAAAAATAAATGCTTTATATTTGTACTATCGGCTGCAAAAATGATATTTACCTATGAAACAAGCAACAACAAAATGATGAAGAAGCTTTTCGGGCTCGATATTCCAGATATAAAAGAAACTGCAAAAAATGTAGACATGTTGTTTTTAAATGTGTACTCTATTTGGGGGATGAATCGACCAGTACCTACCTCCAAACGTTATCTTCGTGGGAGATGCACATCAAAAGCCAGAGAAGGAATTGGGATGATGACTGAATTCAAATTTTTACGTCTCGTCATTAAATATTAAAATACCGTGGAAAAAGATGCAGTTCTGTGAAATTAGAATTAAAATCGGCTTAGAAATACATTAGATACAAGCATTTTAAGTTGCTAATTTGAAGGCGATTAGACAGAGAGATCCGACATCAACCGTGACGTCATTGTTGAGTACGGCCATATAAACTCCTTGTAAATTGTCGTTTTGCTAGAAAGAGATGGAGAAAAATCTTTAATACCTTCTATCTTGGTTGTTTTTATAGTTATTCGAAAACCGATTTTTTCTTTCTGTTTATTATATGAATGAGCTTCAATTAAAGCAAAAAAATTTTTTTAGTCATCTAGCCTATTGCCGCAAGTAAGTTTTACTGTGTTTTTGCATCTTACCTTTCATAGGCACTTATTTTTACGTCCCAACCACATAAAAGATTCATAGCTTTCGCAACAAAACACTACTAATTAACCCTAACCGAGGAAAAACCAATTTAAATATAATTATTTATGATACTAGTTTTTAGACCACTTCGACTTAATGAATCTTACAATTGGTTGTGTCAAAATAATTTCCATATATTTAAATTTGCTCATAAAAAATAATCAATTAGCCTATAGATTTTTCGCAAATAATTAATTCGTAATTAAGTACAGTTAGAATTACTATGCTAGTTGCGATGATTACGATAGGAAACTAAATTAATCAGACTATCAAATCATAATTTATTGCGATTTTGTTTTGAAATTATTAAATGAATACATTTTGAGTAACTTGCAAATTGTTCTTATCATAATTTTCATATCTCATACTAATGATCGTTCAATAAATACAACGGGACAAAATTGTCTTGGTACGGGTTCAAGCGGGCCATAACATTCGGTGCTTCTAGTGTTAAGGCTATTCTCGCCAGTTTCCTTTTTAGACAGATACCATATCGAACAGATTCTTGCTTGGACAGATTCCTTTTTCACTAGAATGTAAAATTTAACTATAAAAAGTACAGCGGACCTAAGAAGGCCGCTTCGCATAATCATAATACGAATCATAAAATATTATGATTCATATTATGAATGGAGTGCAATTCATCTTCAGCAATTATTATTATTTTTGACAGTTTTCTATGAATATTCGTAAAATGGATCACAAATAAGGCATTGCTAAAGTGTCAATTGGGTCAATTTTACGATTATACATACACATTGTCAAATACAATTTGATTACGATGAGTTCACTTATGTAATTTGTGACGAGGTGATAGAAGGGTGCAATACGACAGTGCATTACAAATTTAAAAATAAACTTTAAAAACATTCCAGTGGAAATGTATCTGTCCAAACAAGATACTGTTCAAAATGGAATCTGTCCAAAAAGGTATCTGGCGAAAAAGGCTTAATCCTTAAAAGGTGTTTCAATTTAAGTCATAAGAGATCTCATGTTTCGTGAAGGTATATGGATGTGCTATCGCTGTGTCTAAAACACTTTTTCCTTCGAAGTGTTGGGATATAACACATCTATAATAAAATATCATTTAGTTATGTTGTGTCTGTCTCTTATTTCACGTATACATAGTTTTAGTGACTAAGTAGTAAGAATTAGGGTATACAACTTCTCAATACTCAAGTTACTAACTATATGACCATGCTAGTCAATGCTACATTCATCATTTCAGCCAAGAGACGCCCACTGCTGGACATAGGCCTCCCCCAGGGATCTCCAAACCGATCGGTCCTGCGCCTCCCGCATCCAGCGGCTTCCCGCGACCTTCACCAGATCGTCGGTCCACCTTGTGGGGACCGGCCTACCAACGCTGCGTCTCCCGGTACGCGGCCGCCACTCGAGGACCTTTCCGCCCCAACGGCCGTCAGTCCTGCGAGCTATGTGTACTCAATGCTACATTATGTGGATGTAAATTAACATTATGGTGCATTGATCAACTGTTGTTCTTTATAACGATGTAAATAGAACTATCTCAAGAATAGTTTACTAGTTCAATGCGAATAATTTGTGCCTTAATGAAGGAAAAACTAAATGTATAAAATTTGTTTTACCCAATGTTAAAGAGGTTCACACCACTGTTACCATAAAGCATAAAAATGTGGACCTTGTGGATACCGTAGTATTTCTTGGTATTACTTTAGATTTAAAGCTTCAGTGGGGCCTACATATTTATAAATTGTCGAATAGACTTAGTTCTGCAGCCTACACTGTATGGAAAATACGTCAGCTGACTGAATATTTGTAAAATATAATATTAGTAATGTTGGCATTTTTAAAGAGGAGACAAAAAAATACAAGACCTTTCGAGTTTCTTGCCTGTTCTTCTTGAGAAGGCTCTCCCAATTTCCGAACAGGTGTAGAGTCAACTTTCTATCATTTGACTTGTGGGGTGTGTGTACATACAAGGATTAAATAAATAGTTAATTAGATTCTTGGCTAAAGATTTAAATGTTTTTTTGACAACACTATTAAATTTAGAAAATTATAAAAGTAGATTAAAATGTTATTTATTATCAAATTAAGATTAGTATATGTTTAATTAGATTAAGCATAGTCTAAATTTGCGAGCGTCACTTCCTGAGCATAAACTCCATTGGAAGTTTTATCAGAGAAGTATAGTTTTTTCCATGTAAAATATTATTTGTACTGAATAACAATAAAAAAATGAATATATAGACTCGTCCAAGAACGGTGTTATATACATCAGTTTTGTGTTGATCCCTCATTAATACCTCCATAAAGAATTCAAAAAATTTTCAATGTTTTCTCAAAGTTGCCCTACAATATTCTCTGGAAATGGAAAAAGGACGTACCTACTGCCTGGGCGCACCGAAAAGATTAAAATATCCAAGTGACGTCAGATTTGCTTCGTAAGTTGAATTTTCTATAGTGTCTATTAGAAAAACAAAAGTTATTTACTCACTTTACTTGCTTTAATTATATCAAATGTTTATAATCTATTTAGTTTATAGTCAGTCATTATAAGAAATGAAATTATATGAAATGATATTAGGTATTTGTATGTTAGATCACCAGTAATTATATCAAATATTACACACCCGGCTGAGAACCTAGGATTTGAGTTTATCCACAAAAAAACCGTTGACATAAACTACTAGTAGGTTAGGTACTAATTTAAATCTCGTCTCTACTAATTTAAAAGTTATTTAGCTGACATTATGTCCATTACTAGACATAGGCCATGTCATTAAACACCTGCTACTATCATATAAACTATATCTTCTTCTTAAAAGGCTTTGATGATTGACTGACTGAGGTATCAACGTAGAGCTCAAGCTAATGGAGCTAAAAGCATGGGATTCGGTGCAGAGCAGGCTTATGTAGGCGCCCACTAAGGTAGAAAACGTGGTTTCCTTTTTTTCGGGGGGAAATACGCAACCGCACCGTACCCGCCGTTGGCTAGACGGCAGGCGTGTGTGGGGCTGGCCCGGCAGAGTTCCAGGCTGACCCACTAAAATCCCCTGGCGTTCTCCTTGCCCTTGAGGGCGCGCATGGTAAGGTCCACACTGCGACTACCACTACCAGCGCGCCCGGGCAAGCCCGACCAAGATGGTCGGGTTATCGCCAAGGAGGGATTGCCCGAGAACACGAGAGCGAAAAAAAAACTGGTCGTGCATGACTGAACGCAGTCATGCACGACCAACCAGAAAGTCTCTTAAAATAGGCTGTGTGGTGGACAGAATACGTATTGAGAAACGGGGGAGCTAAATATTGGCGAGTACCAACAGCCAATATAACTAGGTGGGAATACTTAAGAATTAGAACTCGTATTATATTTACTAGGAGCTATTTTATCTGTGATACTAGGGTCGATATTTATCGTCTATTATCTTTATAGATACTTAACAAGAAGTTTTACGATCAAAATGAAATTGAAAGATAGTTAAAGGCGTCCCTGCTGGTCGTTTTAGATTAAGGTTCGTGTAAGTCATAATTTATTTTAATACTGAACAAAGAACAAGCTTAGACATTGTGTGCGAGGCTGATAAACAGTGGGTAGAAAATAAGTACTTACATTATTTAAAGTAAATACTCTATTTTTTATATAATCTCAGTGCATTATATTTAATATACTTCCATTACCCTGCCTCTACATATTGGAGATTTCTATTTTCGTAAAAAAAAAAATTCACCTCTTTCCAAAAAATAAGGATTATCCATACAGAGGTTGAAGGGTTGACGATCTATACGTTCCTCAACAAAAATTGGTACTATACTCAAGAAACACGTACTGTATGGCTATTAGAATATATAATAAAATACCAGACAAAATAAAAACATTGACATATAATAAATTTAAATCAACACTGCATAACCTTTTAATTAGTAAAATGTATTATACTATTAATGAATATCTCAATGATAAATTATGACGATTCTATCATCTTGACAGTACTATTATTTTATTTTTACTACAATACAATTCTCTCTATTAAATAATGATATTAATCTATGACCCTGTAAATAAAATAATAATAAAATATCCATGCTCATGAAAAAAAAAATATCTGCTTATATTAAATGTATAATTTAACCAATAATTTTAACATTTGCACATCGAACATTCGATAGAATATGTCGGGAAATATAACTGTAACAACCTACTAACCATATTCTGGCAAATAAATTTATAATAATTATTATTATATTATAATTTATAACTTTAAAAATTTGATCTGTCTGTCACTCTTGGTTTCTATACTAGTCTGAATCTGCAATGACTTTGAGTTGCACCGTGCCATAATGTGTCGTAGTGTAAGTATGTTTTAAAAAATCATTCTCATATTGCACTAGTCATATAATTATCTCAATCACATTTTGCAACTATCGCTGAAGTTTGTACATAAAATTATTTTTTTTTCTCTTATGTCGCGAATATTGATGCATTCACTTTGGCTTGATGATTATAAATAGCGACGTTAGATAATTATATATAGATAACAGACATTTATATTTATTTGATAAATTCATCCTGCTGAGATTTTTTTAAAAAGTTTATGTTGATCGAATAAATTAAAAAAATCTTGTTGTAGTTAGAATTGTAACAATCGCTCCCAAGGTTTTTTTTGCCTTTTTTCAGTATTAATTGTTTTCCTTGTGATAAAATATATTTGCCATTGCTATCCATTTAGTATCCGAAAATTTTATTCTATCGAATAATTTTTGAAAGTTTCTTCATTGCAAACAAACTAAGCAAACAAATGATATGTTTTTTTCCTCTCCTTTATAATAATTATATATAATATAGTTTTCGATATTGGTAAAACAATGGAGTTTGCTAGTTTGACCTGGCACAGATTGAATATCTGAAATATCACCAGACAACACCTAATTTCCCTGTCTCCTTTTGCGGATCTAGAGATTTTCTCCATTGAAAAAGACAAGGAAACAAGGAATTCGGAAATTGCTTTCAAGGATAGTCCCTATTTTATTCTGAGCTTTGCCGGTGAAGATTCAACGGAAGATTCCTCGCCAAGACAAAATGACATGCTTTTGCCGCTTTTGCATGCCGAGACAAAATGACATTTTCCTCCTCTTTGTATCTACTTACAGTGCGACTAAAGAGACTAATAGCTAAATGCGGCAATGTTAATTTCAGAATAAAAGTGGTATTAAGAGGCTGACAACTCTGAGCTGAGCTCATCGAGCCCCACTTAAAACTTTTTTTAAGCAAAACCTGTTTAATATACCGTAGTAAAAAAAATATATGTTACTCTGAACATATTTCTAAGAATATCCATGCCTGATCACATCCTAAAAATAACCCTACCGATCTGTACTTGCTGGCGTCCTTTGTCGGTTTGAATATTTGGTGCCAGTTGAAAAACGGTGCCAGATTTCCGTCTGGCTTTATACCGAACTGGTTTCCCTTTTCCATGCAGTTGCGAGACACTCCACTTTGGTATGTTATTATAATGTATCCTGTAATCCCCTCAGTGTCTGATTATTTTATTGTTTTTTTCTGTATGCGCTGTGTGTCTTGTTTCTGCATGTAAATAAAAAATTTCATTCATTCATTCATTTATTCATTCATTCATTCATTCATTCACATGCTGATCATTAATATCGACCAGGGAACCCTTTTGTTGTTGGCTGCACTCTGCTATGCTAAGGTTTAAATCTCAGCGTAGAAGAGTGTATCCTGTAGCTGAAATAGCAATGGCTATTTTGAAGACAGTCAAATTCAAATTATATTATATCTATACTTACTAATATTATAAAGAGGAAAGATTTGATTGTTTGTTAGTTTGTATTGAATAGGCTTCGAAACTATTGAACCGATTTTGATGAAAGTTGGTATAGGGATAGTTCGAGACCAGGGGAAGGACATAGGGTAATTTTCCTACAGGAAAGAAAATTCCCACGGGAAAACGAAAATAACGCGGGCGAAGTCGCGAGCGGAAAGCTAGTTTGCTACAAACAGGAAATGATTACATTTCACAGTTTTGTAGGTGTTATTAGGAGTCTGGTTGACGGTCTGACTAAGGCGCATAACACATTTTGCGCGCAAGCAACCGCACACCGGAGCGGTGTCCGGTGCTGCGGTTTTTAATTTTGACTGGAGAATCTTAATTTGTATACAAAAACCGCAGGGTATAACACACTCGCACCGCATCACCGTGCGGTTGTGCGGCGCGCGCGACGGCACCGCACTCCCGGACGGTGATGCGGTGCGGTCCGCGGGGTATGCCACACTGTGCCGCAGTATCGTTCGGATTTTTGCGTAGAAAGGACGTGCATACGCGTAATAGATCTCAACATAGATAATGCGGTGATGCGGGGCGTCGTCGTGCACCGCAGCTCCGGACGGTGATACGGAGCAAACCGTACGGTGGCACGGTTCCGTGCCGCCGCAGCCGCATGCGGTTTTCGTCCCTCCGTACACCGCAGCGGTGTCCGGTGCAATGTGTTATGCGCCTAAGGCCTAAGCACCCTAACTTAGGGTAGGCTCGAGCCCCTCAGTGGGGACCTGTATAAACTGTTATGATGATTAGGAGTCGATGAATTCAATGCCTATTTAGCTATTGTTTTACAACATGCAAATATTTCAGCAATTTATTGTACAACTCTGCATTGAGTTTATATATGTTAAAATAATTCATTAAATACAGAATTAAATTATATAAAAAAAATAATTTGTTGTATTTCAAATATCAAATTTTCTACATATAACGTCACGCCTTACAATAAAAATTTCTTCAAGTGAATATAAGCCCCGGTCGATCAGCCAGTTTCTCAAAATAATTTTTAATTTATTGAATGGCACATTATTAACAATAATCAATATTATGCATATAGAAGTACTGAAAGTAATTAAGAAACATGTACCTCGCAATTGTTGTTAAAATTTTCTAATATCTATGATTATATGACAATTCATACAATTTTACTACATAATATTAAGCTACTCATAATTTCAGAATAGATAATTCTAAGTTCTTTTTTTTTATTATCAGGCAACTTAGGCCCATAGATTATAAACTAATATAATATATACCTTATAAACTAACATACATAATATCGATATAACAATTTGGTTAGTGTAATAGAACTTATAAGCTATGTTAGCAAAGAAAATTAAATATTTGCCGTGTTCTGCGACATGCCGATGGTATTAGAGGCGTCCCCGAAATCGCCTAAACACCACATCCTTTGGCCAGAAGTCCTTCTTCAAGAAAGTGTCCAGCGCGATGTTTGGGACCCGAACCACAAATGCTTTAAAACTGGCATTGTGGCGCGACTACAGTGGCTGGTTTACCGGACTCCTATATGGTTTATTTTATTCTTTAAGGAAATGTATGTGAGGATGACATAATCAAGTCGTCAATTGTGCTATTGCTATACAATGCTGTTTTTATCAATATAACAAATCATATCCTTTGACCTAAAGGAGGTGTTTCAAATATTATCTGACAGAACCAAACCTACCTGCAGGTGAAGGTTGGCAATCCGGGCGCGTTGGTAGTGGTGTCGCAGTGTGGACCTTACCATGCGCGCCCGTAAGGGCAGGGATAACACCGGGGGGTTTCAGCGCGAAGGCCTCGCACTCTACCGGGAGCCATCTAGCTAACGTCGGGTACGGTGCGGCTGCGCATTTCTCCCCGAAAAATAAGTGAAGGTTGATACTGACAGGGACAACAGGGTTATACCAGTATTAGGTATTAATACTGTGACCACCAGCCTAGTAACATATGTTTATCCTATTAAATGTTGCCTGATAGAAATCTCATACGGCGATAAAAGCACAAATTAGTTATTTCTTTATGTATTTACTATATCCTAATATTTCTAGCTAACTATCTCTTATACCATGCAGAGTCTCTACATAATATTTCTGTAGCATGAAGAAAGATTGGATTCTTTTTTAACTTAGTATATCAGTTACCGTACTAGTTTAAACAGGTGCAACGTTGAAATAATTCCTAGATATATAAACGTACGGAGAAGCGTTTTTTGTTGTATTATTCAAAGCGGGTCGTGCGGTATGGGTTCGTCCAAATTTTCTTTGTTCATGTTAGCAGAATTAGTGATATTGTTCGCGTTTCTAAATGGTAGTAATTATGCGTGTAGGATATTGGCAGTATATCCAACACCTTCGATAAGTCATCAAGTAGTGTTCAGAAAACTTACACTCGAACTTTTAGATCGAGGGCACCAACTAGTGGTAATAACAACAGACCCAATGTTCATAAAAGGAAAAGGACCTGAAAATTTGACTGAGATAGATATTCACGATATCTCTTACAATGAATGGAATATGAGAATGAAATCGGATGACCTTCGAAACGAGAAAAAGGATAAATCCAAAAATGAAATGATGTCTATTTTCCATAACATCTTAGATGTTTTCAAGATTCAAATGGCATCTAAAGAAGTGCAAGAAATTTTAAACGATAAAACGCAGAAGTTTGATTTAATGTTATTTGAAGCGTATTTGGGTGTTATTCTTGGTTTTTCTCATATTTTTAAAGCTCCTGTGGTACTCGTTAGTTCCTATGGTTCAGGTGTAGACGGATATGCAATCGTTGGTGCTTCAATGCATCCCTTGATTTACCCATCGCCTGTTCATAAAAGAATATACAATCTTACATTTTGGGATAAAATAGACGAGCTTAAATATCACTTTTTCGATGACTTTTTGATACACATTTTCGATGATAAAATCAGTAAAACGTTAAAACACGTATTTGGACCAGATGTGCCATCTATGGATGAATTAAAAAATAACGTTGAAATGCTTATGTTGAATATTCATCCGATTTGGGATATGAATCGACCTGTCCCTAGTAACGCTATTTACATGGCAGGTATTCACCAGAAGCCTCAAGAAGAATTACCAAAGGTACCACGGAGCATATCCTTTTTACATTTCATTTGGCTTATCAATAGATAGATTCTATATAACATACAGATGTATCGATTGTAGGATCTCAAGGGTTATCTGGATTCATCTGAAAGAGGTGTTATTTACGTCAGCTTTGGTACAAACGTCGAGCCGAGTCTATTTCCGCCTCAAAAATTAAACACTATTATAAACGTGCTATCAAAATTGCCCTACGATGTGTTGTGGAAATGGAGTAAAGATGAATTTCAAAGCTCTACTAAGAACATAAGGCTGTCAAAGTGGTTGCCACAAGCAGATTTACTAAGTAAGTTACTTTGATAGACATTAAATTGATTGAACACATAGATAAATTCTATATTCTATAAAATTTTAAATATCAGTTTGCATGCAAATGCGAATTATTACACAGTACGCGTATCGTATGTCAATTAGACAGATGCTACTATCGCTGAAAGTATTTAAAAAATCTTTAATTCATCTATACTAATATTATAAAGAGGAAATATTTGATTGTTTGTTTGTATTAAATAGGCTTCGAAACTGCTAAATCGATTTTGATGAAAGTTGATATAGGGATAGTTCGAGACCAGGGGAAGGATATAGGGTAATTTTCCTACGGGAAAAAAATCCCACGGGAAAACAAAAATAATGCGGGCGAAGTCGCGAGCGGAAAGCTAGTATCTAAATAAGAGGAGAAAGAATGATTACGCCTATGGTTGAATCAACTTAAAAACTCCTGGATGATCATTTCTATATTTTTCCGTTTATGTGATTGAAATCGTTTTCATATTTTCAATTTGTTAGCTAAAAATCTTTATAACAAGCGATCAGTAATTGCTTCTCTTCATGTTTCTGTATTTAATGTTCGAATAAATATTATGAATACATCATTAATTTGTTTACTCAAACAAGTAGTATTGACCTTTCTGACATTCATTAAGCAGCAATTTTTTATGTTTATCTATATAGGTTTCGGTAGACAAAAAGAAAACCTATAATAAATAATATTTAAAACTCGGGCAAAATCTACTCTTTTGCGGTTTTGCATTGCAATATGGTTGTTTTTTTAATAGCTTAAGAGCCATTTCGCCACTTTTACGAACCAAAACATTACTATTTAGTACATTTCATTGATTTTTTGGTTAATATAAATAAATAAAAAATAAAATAATAATAATAATACTTCATCACTTATTAATAATAATAATAATATATTTTATTGTCATCAAAATATTGTATACAATTTGTTGGGGGAATTCTCTCATTGAGTTTTTATAATCCTGTATTGAGAGAATTCCGCTCTTCAGTATATTATTACAGTACAAATTACGGAATAATACGTGCATGCGAGACCAACAAACCAGAATGTTGCCAAAATGTTGAACTATGTACCTACCTACCAAGTCAACCGTTTTCACAATTAGTAGTAAATAAAGACAACTCACCATTTAAAATAACATTTCACAAACTCCTATTTTGCACTTTTTGCACCACAACACCAAAAAATGTATCAATAATTGAATTGAAAAATACACAGGTCTGCAAAAATACACAGGTCTGCAAAAAACTTATTAAAAATCTAACCAGTTATTGTAAGTAAATTATAAAAGAGCTATGTGTTATTAATGATTATCTTTTGACATTCATTTTTGACCTTGATATAATTAAAAAACCTATAGGAATTAGAAAAATTGATCGTTATCCTAAATGCTAATAATATAATTCTCTTGTATTATTTCTATGCCACAATGATATCACATAATAACTAATAACTGGTGATATGGCTCAATAGTTCAAAGCTCTTTCTAAATATTAAAATAGTCAAATGGAAGTTTATTTTTGTAGATTTTTTTAAAGAATTATGAAGTCATATTTCATTCGGATATTGCGTTTCTTTTTCAGTCTGCAGTAATTTTGTATGGTAAACTTTTACGTCAATTCGTAACACTGGAAGCTAAAATATGAACATTTTTGTTAGCTGGCCTGGCCTTAATACTTAATTTATTAATTAAAGATATTGTATCAGACATAATTATAAGATTTTCTTTTATATACATGGGGTACTCTTGATATGGTCTTTCTTCAGATATTTAGTTATTAAATAAATGTAATATTATAATCTTTAACAAAAGAATATGAACAAATGATTTCCACGATGCCCTTATAAAAATACCGATTGTTTCAGGACATCCAAAAGTAAAGTTGTTTGTGACACAAGGCGGCTTGCAATCCACAGACGAAGCTATCACAGCTGGCGTGCCTATGATCGGGATTCCGATGATGATCGATCAGTGGTACAATGTTGAACAATACGTATTGCATGGGATTGGTGTTCACATCAGCCTGTCTTCAATTACTGAGGAGTCGTTCCGGAATGCCGTCACCGATGTAATAAATGATGTCAGGTAATAATGCATTCATGCGGTCATGCATGCGGTGAAGGACTCACAATATAATAATATGTGTTGGTACTGCAATTTTTCCTGCATGTCGTAATATTCGACTAGCGGCCTTACAAATAAAAACGTATACCGAGGATAATCCTCGGAATAATTTATTCTGTGTTTTGTCTTGTTTTAGCACATGTCAGATGTAATATGTCAAAATAAGACAAAACACGGAATAACTATTCCGAGGTTATTCCTAGGAATAAGTTTTTTATTTGTAAGGCCGTAGGAGTTTACCGCAATTATCAACCAAAATGTCAGATTATAATGTTATGGTACAATAGGGTCTTTTAACACAGGTATTCATATATTCAAAGGGAGATCCCAATCACAGTTTATTTAATGGCACTATGAGAGAACGCATAAAGGTTTTGTTATTCCCTACATAATATAAAGACTGCACCTAAGCGTCAGTGTATAAGATAGCCTTGATTCATAGATATGTAAAGACTCAGTAACACAAGGAGTGTTTCTCGCACGCGAGCGGCGATTTCTTCTAGGCAATAATATGCTCGCCTAGTGTAAACAAACTGTACGATTGCTACATGAACTCTCCTAGGTCGCGAGCCTGTGCCGTTTGATTTATACGAGTTTTTGTCGAAATGTAAACAACTGCAGGCGATAATCCAATGGCAAGTTTTGCCATGCGATAATCGCATAGGATTTTTCGCGGCCCGCGTGCGAGAAACTCTCCTTGTGTAACTGAGCCTTTACATTCGGAGGGCGCAACGATGACACAGACCTAGCTCGAAGATATTTTGAAATAAAAAAGAGAAATCTGTATCCATAAAACTATTTCCATACCTCTAACAAGAGATGGGAAGCAAACTTGAAGTTGTTCCGCAACTCAAAAAAAACGGAACCCCTATCACATCACTTCGTCGTCCGTTTGTCTGTCTGTCAGCACACATTTTCTCAGGAACACGTACAAACTGACATTTCTATCAAATACTCGTTTCTATGGTCCCTTTCAGCCGTGAAAATCAAACTTATAAGTCAACGCGATCAGAGATAATTATGACCGGTTTATGTCACATAGTTTCGGTTATTTTGAGATTTTACAAGGGAATCAACGCCAATAAGGTACTTTCTGTTGGCCTAGAATTGGGATGATGACTGAATTCTAATTTTCACATCTCGACATAAAATATTAAAAAAGCGTAGAAAAAGATGCAATCATGTGAAATTAGAATTAAAATCGGTTTAGAAATACATAAGATACAAGCATTTTAAGCTATTAATTTTGGAGCGATTAGACAGAGAAATCCGACATCAACCGTGACGTCATCGCTGAGTACGGCCATATAAACTCCATGTAAAATGACGTTTTGCTAGAAAGAGATGGAGAAAAATCTTTAATATCTTATATCTTGGTTGTTTTTATAGTTATTCGAAAACCGATTTTTTCTTTATGTTTATTATATGAATGAGCTTCTATGAAGGCAAAAAAATTTTTTTTGTCATCTAGCCAATTGTGAAATTTACCAAGAAGCACAGTCTTACGGCACATGTTAGGAAAAAATCAGAAAACCGTAAATATCAGTTAACCGAACTTATGTATATACTTAGATAAGTTGGCACGGAATCCTCAGTACGCGAGGTTTAATAT
Source organism: Schoenobius gigantellus (assembly GCA_963935595.1). Taxonomy (NCBI): domain Eukaryota; kingdom Metazoa; phylum Arthropoda; class Insecta; order Lepidoptera; family Crambidae; genus Schoenobius; species Schoenobius gigantellus. The sequence goes on from OZ012563.1 coordinate 7,731,883, forward strand.
TAAAATGTTTGTTTGTACACGGTAGAGGAGACAACAGTTTATGGTCATAATTTATAAGTTATTATCAATTATGACAACAACAACAAATGAAGCGACAGGTAAAAAATAAACCTCAATGCCGGTAAAAAATTTGACAATACACATGATGTTTACGGATTTTACTTTAATGATTGACACGCCTCATATGTTAAATATTTTCTTCTTTATATTGGTACATTTTATAATCATTGTGTATAATCAAATAATTTTTAGTCCATTTTGTGTATGGTAGTGTACCTAATGGTACAACTGTCAGTACATTTTTGTAACGAGATAAGTTTATACCTACCTAGAGGTTGTGTGTTAGAAGAGATCGCCTACGGCGATTTCTTAAGGAATTGTTATTGTACAAAATAAATAATTTTATGCCATTCCCCCTCAAAAAATGTTTATTCTATTCACTGAACACACTGATATATTCGACCTCCATCTCAATGCTGTATAACCAAATACTCGATGTCAAATGTCTATTTTCGCTTAAATCTTTCTATTTCTCGTAGTAATGGTATAAAGTATAGTATGGAACTCCTGAATAAAACGGATTTATACCGAGGGCCATGAATGTCGTTCGTCGCTTAGGATTCTAATACTTGAATCACGAGCTTAGAATCACTCCCTACGGTCGTGATTCAGTCGTTAGAATCCTTCACTTGCTCGTGATTCATCTATGGCCCTCGCTTTAAATCCGTCCTTTATTCACTAGTTGCATAATATACTATTCATTAATTCATTCATTCATCCCTAAAACGTTTTTGTTCGCAGATACCGCAAGAATATAGTCCGCTTGCGATCCTATATGCACGATGAGCCAATGAAGCCAATCAAGCGAGCTATATGGTGGATGGAATACGTGATGCGCTATGGCGCTAAGCATCTCAGGTCACCAGCTGCCAATATGTCATTCGTTCAGTATTACGAGCTGGAACTAATATGCTGCCTGGCAGCAATGGCATTGTTCACAATTTTAACTTTAGTTTCGATCATTAAGAGGATACGTAATCTAATATGGAAACAAAATAGGGATAATTCGAAATTTTAAACCAGTAATGGGCAGATATTTGAATATTGAACTCATACAGGATGTAAAAACGCAATTCTACTTGTGAAGCTGAACATCTTTCCCCAAGGAACATAATTGTGTCTAATAAAAACGACAAAAATTTTGGCACTATTGTAACACCGTTTTTTCTTAAAATTTCATAAAACACTAATTTTGCAAAAACATTTTGATTTCACTGTAGTTTTAACACAAATTTCACAACTAAAATCATAATTACAATAACTTTGTCAATTAATTTCACAATATCAATGTCAAGTGTCAACGTCAACGTCGTTTCACGTTACGTCAGTGACATTTGCAATTATCTTTGGTCATTATTCACTTTTTGCATAAACAAAATAAATCTCGCGTTTATCCTGGCCTTATTTACAAAGATAGTTTTTTTTCGCCCAAAATCCCGTGCTTCCATTTAGGTGGGTTGATTTTCTCAAAATTCGGAATTTGACATTTAGACCGTTTGTTTTGATCATTTCTATAGACATATTTTAATAAAATACACTTAAACTTATAGATCATATAATTATAGTTTCGTCGAATAGAATTTGGAAAGCATTCACAATTTGTTTAAGGTTAATTTTTCATTACGTTTTGTTTTTCAACTAAACTTATAACTTTAGCTGGAAATACTTATTGCATAGGTATTGTAGAATTTCGAAAGATCCGTATGTTGACTTGACACATCTTGAAGCAAGTTAAGAGTCTTACGAGTGTTATGAAATAAGTTTACATCGGTTCACGCTACTACTAACGCCACCTATAATGATACCAGAGCTTATCTGAAGATTAATATTTTTGGCTTGGAATTCAGAGGATTACTGGATTCAGGATCACAGATCTCCATTGTGGGAGGGCAAGCATACAAATATTTTAAAGATTTCGCTACTTTACATGGGTCTGAGGACTTAGACTTTATAAAAACTGCAAATGGTTCTACTTCACGAGTAACTGGGTATTTATTTTTACCAGTATCGATAGAGAATAAAACTCGTGTTATTAAATTTTACGTCGTCCCTGGAGTCGCTACAGAGTTGTTATTTGGCTTAAATTTCTGGAAGGAATTTAATATTGCGCCAGATATTTTATCATTGTTAGAGGATAGTGGACATTTATATAAAAATAATAATCAGGTGTACACAGTTATGTCAGGCAGCCGTGCTTTATATGATTTTGAAACTTTATCTAAGCTTGAGCGTAGGCTGGTCAATGACGTCATAAAGCTATTTGATGACATTTCCGCAGAAAAGAAAGGCCTAGGTAGGACACACTTAGTGAGTCATAAAATTGATACCGGTGACCACCCACCTATTAAGCAACGGTATTATGTAGTCTCACCCGCTAAACTGGCAGAATTAAATAAACACCTAGACCAAATGCTGCAGGATGATGTTGTGGAGCCTAGCGGAAGTGCATGGAACAACCCCGTTACTTTAGCGGTTAAATCAGATGGGTCATCACGTTTCTGCTTGGACAGCCGAAAACTTAACGCCATATCAAAGCATGACGCTTACCCTATGCCTTATATTAGCCATATTCTGGACCAGCTCAAAAACGCTAAGTACTTATCTTCTATTGACCTTAAGTCTTCATATTATCAAGTTCCTTTGGACTCTATTGAGTCCAGAGAGAAAACTGCTTTTACTATTCCCTGCAGAGGCTTGTTTCACTTTAAGGTCATGTGCTTTGGACTTACTGCAGCTCCAGCTACGCAGCAGCGGTTGATGGACCGCCTCTTTGGGCCCGAGTTTGACAATAAGGTGTTCGTATATGTTGATGATTTAATTTTACTTACTCCTGAAGGCCTAACGGCCTTCCAGGATCACCTCCAGCTCCTACGTAGGGTAAAGGAGAGACTTAAACTAGCCAACCTTACTGTCAACATGGGTAAATGCCAGTTCTTCAGGAGACAACTGAAATTCTTGGGTCATGTGGTTGACGAATATGGTCTGCGCACGGATCCTGACAAAATTAAGGCTATAGTAGACTTTCCTATTCCCACCTGCAGGAAAGACGTCAAACGTTTCTTGGGAACTGCATCTTATTATAGGCGTTTCATAAAAAATTTTAGTCATAGAGCTGGTCCCCTTAATGCTCTTACTTCTACCCGTAAGAGCGCGCCCCCTTTCAAATGGACGACCGAGGCAGACGAGGCGTTCAACGACCTAAAACTCGCACTGTCTACTTCTCCGGTTCTGGTATGTCCTGACTTCTCGAAAGATTTTGCTGTCCACTGTGACGCTTCTGATTTCGGGTTAGGAGGTACCTTGACCCAGGTTGTAGACGGACAAGAACATCCTGTTGCGTACTGTAGCCGTTCACTAACACCCGCCGAACGTAACTATTCCGCTACAGAGCGAGAGGCATTGGCCGTGGTACATGTCGTTGAACACTTCCGCCCTTACCTTGAAGGTGGTCGACAATTTAAAATTATTACCGATCATGCTAGTCTAAAGTGGTTTTTAAACCTTAAGAATCCGACAGGACGACTAGCGCGTTGGGGGTGTAGGCTATCGCCTTATAATTTCATTATTGAGCATCGTAGTGGATCTCAAAACGTCGTACCGGATGCACTATCACGTTCTGTACCAGTGGCAGCCGTAGACGCATTTACATCCAGCGATGCTTGGTATAACAATATATTAAAACGTTGCATGGATAGGCCGCGGGCGTGTCCCAATTTTCAAATTATAGATGGTAGGCTTTTTAGATTTACAAAAAGCACTAACAAACTCTGTGGTGACTACCAGTGGAAAGAGGTTGTACCAAAGGAGTTTAGGGAGGATATTATTAAAAGTAACCATTCTGAACCAATTGCTGCGCACTTAGGCGTTGCAAAAACATATAAAAGATTAAAATTACGGTATTTTTGGCCCGGTATGCATAAAGATACCGAGGAATTTATTAAAAATTGTGCCACTTGCAACTCATATAAACATAGCTCACTAGCGCCAGCTGGCTTTATGGGGGAACCCAAGGTCTGCTGTCGACCATTCCAGTGCATCAGCATTGATCTAGTTGGTCCACTGCCGATGTCTCGACAGCAAAACACCTTTTTACTAGTAGTTGTGTGTTGTTTTACAAAATATTGTTTATTATTTCCTTTACGGCGTGCAACGGGCAAAGTTATAGCGCAAAGGTTAGAAGACCATGTATTTCTGGTTCACGGAATACCACAGACTGTGATGTCTAATAATGGCTCGCAATTTATAAGTCATGAGGTTCAGGCATTATATGAAAAATACAATATTCCGCAAGTACATTTGGGTCCAGTATATTGTCCACAAGTTAATACGGTGGAACGTTATAACCGCACAATAATCACTGCAGTTTCCTCGTTTGTTGAGAACGATCATAGAACGTGGGATATTAACATACATAAAATACAATTTGCCATGAACACTTCAGTAAATGAGTCTACTTCTTATACTCCTTTCATGCTAGTACACGGTAGGGAAGCTGTCACTGATGGTAGTATTTACCGTGATTTTGTAGATCTCCAAGAGTTGGTTGTGGTACCACGCGATACTCATGCGTCTAATATTGGCCACCTCGGTGACATTTTCATCAAAGTCCGAGAGTCCTTGCGTAAGGCCCATGAAAGGAATATAAAATACTATAACAACAAACGCAGAGATATATCATTTAATGTCGGTGATTTTGTGTGGAAGCGTACGTACAAGCAGAGTTCTGCTAATAAATATTTTACTGCTAAACTTGCCCCTAAATATGAACGTTGTAAAATTATACGTAAGCTTTCTCGCCTCGTCTATGAGCTCGAAGACGAGAACGGAAAATACATAGGAAAGTGGCACATAAAAGATTTTAAAAATTTAGATACTTCGAGTGACTAAATTACATACCTAATAACATAATACCTACTTAATTTTAATTTCTATGCTCTTATGAAAATAGCGATATTTGTATAAGCATTTAAACTATTTAGGCACCGCGGGTGCGGCGGTCACAGAATACCCACCCCGCCATTCTTCCTGGCGTCTCGTAGAACCCGAGTGTAGGATAACGCGCCATATAACATCTGGCGGCGTTTTTGCATGTGTCTGTTCCTGTCGTTTTGTATTGATTTGCCTTGATACTTAAGTTTCCATATACCTTACATCTTCAAAATTGATATTACCATTACATAAGTACATAAAGATCTAAAACACAAATATTATACGTGTCTTAGTTCATACCATTATAAATATATTATTACTACCATTATATAAAATGGATATTACTTCTTTAGTATCTGATACCAGAATTAAAGAACAAGTATGTACTTATTATAACTGTTATGTGGTTAGATAGATGCATTTAGCACAAGATCACAAATATAAACGTGTCTTGTTCATTATTTTTATATGTATTCTACTCTAATCAACAAAATTAATTTTGAATTCCTCACAGGAGCGGTTTGCAACTCTACAAATAAGCCTTTGCTATATTCTTATAATGGAGGAAGTTACATCTAGCTGGAAACGTAGGAAAATCAATATCGACGATCAGGGACAACGACACATGCAATTCATTTTTTTTATTATTTCCTTTTTTTATTGTTTTTTTTACTTATTATTTGACGATTAGAGTCAAAATGTCGGTAATAACGACATCTACCGGTGGTTGTTGACATTACTTGCTATACTCTGTTAGTGTCAAGATATACTTATTTAACAACGCCATCTCGGCGTCAGTCCTGACACTACAGTTTTTTCTTTATTACTTACATATATTTGATGGGCATAGGATATAATGCCTTTTACCTACTTATTTATCACAGCCATATAGGTGCTAGCAGAAGTGGTTTCGCTAGATTTTGCCACCTTATGGGTGAATATTTTTTTTTACAACCATGAAGGTGCTAGCAGCAGTAGTTTCGCGCTAGATTTTGTCACCTTATTGGTGAATGTTGTTTTTTATTACAACCTTTAACATACCATATTAATGGATTTACGTAGATTTAAGGTGCATGCATGTTAAATATTCTTTATTTACACACGTTAATATTTAAAGCTTTATTTTTTATCTTATACAAATAAATAAACTTATAAAAAAAAAATAACGTAAGGCGTAATTGGGTACAAAGTTTATCACGAATGAATAGTTTTTAAGTACCTAATTGATTCCATTTATGATAATTCTGTTTGGTTGGTTAGGGGGTTTTGAGGCTGACGGGGCGTCAGACGAATTCCCTACGTGAATTCTATCGTGGTTGGGGGGATACTGTAACACCGTTTTTTCTTAAAATTTCATAAAACACTAATTTTGCAAAAACATTTTGGTTTCACTGTAGTTTTAACACAAATTTCACAACTAAAATCATAATTACAATAACTTTGTCAATTAATTTCACAATATCAATGTCAAGTGTCAACGTCAACGTCGTTTCACGTCACGTCAGTGACATTTGCAATTATCTTTGGTCATTATTCACTTTTTGCATAAACAAAATAAATCTCGCGTTTATCCTGGCCTTATTTACAAAGATAGTTTTTTTTCGCCCAAAATCCCGTGCTTCCATTTAGGTGGGTTGATTTTCTCAAAATTCGGAATTTGACATTTAGACCGTTTGTTTTGATCATTTCTATAGACATATTTTAATAAAATACACTTAAACTTATAGATCATATAATTATAGTTTCGTCGAATAGAATTTGGAAAGCATTCACAATTTGTTTAAGGTTAATTTTTCATTACGTTTTGTTTTTCAACAAAACTTATAACTTTAGCTGGAAATACTTATTGCATAGGTATTGTAGAATTTCGAAAGATCCGTATGTTGACTTGACACATCTTGAAGCAAGTTAAGAGTCTTACGAGTGTTATGAAATGAATTTGGTTTTAGGAGAGGTTCCGTCGCCAATACGGCGCTTAACATTCAGCAAACGGACCTCGGCTCCGTCGCTTCCACATAAACGCAAATCTGTGCGCAGGTGGAGCGTTGGTTTTTAGAACGCGTCTATCGTCTATGTTATGAGTAGTCTGTGAGACATCGACCGAAGGGATTTGTTATTGATTTGAAGATCATAAAGCCAAATGGGTGATACCAGAGCCGTAAAAATAAAATTAAAAAAAAAAAAAGATCATAAAGTTTTTATATATTTATTTCTGCTAATAAAACCAATAGGTATTTCTCCCGTTTTCCGTGTGAATTTGATTTGAAAAACCACAGTGAAACTACAAAATTCAGTTCTTTTTGTTTTCAGCTTGAAGAGTAAAGCTAAGGAAAAAAAATACTAAGACCAATAAGCATATTGCAATTTAAGACCAATAAGCATATTGCCGTTTTTATCAAAGATATTAGAGAAAGCTATATATCATCAGCTCGTAAAACACATAGAGGATAATAGTATACTTCCCTCCCATCAGTCAGGCTTCCGTAGGGGTCGTGGTACTGTTACTGCTCTACTCGATGTGACAGATAATATAATCAAAGCCCAGGACACTGGATGCGGTACGATTCTTACACTTCTTGACTTTTCTCGTGCATTTGATTGCATTGATGTGCCTCTGATGCTATCGAAATTAACTTATTATGGCCTTGATGCACAGACTGTTCAATGGTTTAAAAGTTATTTAAGTGGCAGATATCAGTCTGTTAAAATCAAGAGACGTGATGGTTCAAGCGTAATCTCCAGTCCTAAACTGATTAAGCGTGGTGTCCCTCAGGGGTCCATCTTAGGGCCCCTGCTTTTTATTATATATAGTGCTGACATTGTTAAGGAAATACATCATTCTAATATACATATATATGCTGACGATGTTCAGATTTATATTTCCGAAGCACCTAACAAAATCAGAGATGCTTTACAGCTATTGAATGATGATTTGAATGGTATTGCGGAATGGTCGATTAGAAATTCATTGGTTCTTAATCCGAATAAATCAAAATTCATGGTCCTGGGTTCGAAATCTCAAATTGTGAAAATTAAAAACACAAATCCAGTAGTTGTTATTAAACAACAAACTGTCGAACAGGTAGATGAGGCAAAAAACTTAGGTGTACTCTTGGATAACCAACTGCGATTTCAAAGCCACGTAGAGACCTTAGTTAGAAGTTGTTTTTACAGACTAAAAGTTCTGTATAAAATAAGAAATCTACTGTCAGAGAAGGTGCGGATCAAGCTATGTGAATCTCTAATACTGTCAAGACTCAATTATGGGGACCTTGTTTATGGGCCCCGCCTTCTTTACAAAACTAGCCGGTTAGTTCAGCGGGTACAAAATGCATGTTGTAGATTTATCTTTGATATACCACCGAGAAGTCACATTACACCTTTCTTAAATAATGCATGTATTCTCAACGTGGAAGCACGAAGACAACTGCATATGGCGTCATTAATGTTTGACATTATGAAATTCAAAAAACCGGACTATCTTTTCTCTAAACTAAAGTTTCTCCATCATAGCACAAATAATCGTTATGAACCCAGATTAGTAAGACCCCCCCTAAGCGTACAGCCCCATCGGACGACAGCATTTACCGGCAGCTTTCGCTACCATGCAACTAAATGCTGGAATAATATCCCTCCGCCTATAAGAAGCCAAAAATGCAAACAGATATTTAAGGACAGAATAAAAGATTTATTGTTAGACTATCAAAAAAAGGGAATAACAAAATGTCTTGCTTAGGTTATAAGGGCTGAAGAATGCACTATTTATTATCATTATTTTATTATTATTATTACACTATTATAATTTTTTATGTACTTGATTACATTTAATTTACAGAAGCCAAAGTAAGGTGACATAATTAATTACACGTCATACTGATTGTTAGCTCGTAAATTTCATTTCATTTTCCCGATTTAGTTTTTAAAGCACTCCAACTGAGTGTCGTAGCCGTAGTCATCCTCCTAGGTTGTAGCTGAAAACCAGCGATTTGCTCAACGAGCGAATATGACGCTGAGCTATGGCCTTTTTGTGCTGCTGCAGCACACATACATAATAATATTTTTTTTTTTTTTTGTGTGGCGGACAGATCTGCATTATTTGATTAGTAGTTCTTTATTTTTATTTTTATTTCTTAAGGTTTTTTGTCCTTTTTGTCTCTGTTTTTTTTTTTTTGCCATATTTATTATGTATGTGTGTCTGTAGACCAAATAAAGTTATCTATCTATCTATCTATCTATCTATCTATCTACTATATATTTACTCGCCGGCACGCGATTCATTAAATTAAATGGATTTATTGTATCAATAAGTGCAAAAAATCAATAAGGTATCTAATTAACTTATTATATTTCTTGATTTAAAGCAGATTTTGTTAATTTTATTTTTATTTGTGGGTAAATTGATTATTAAATCAAACATGTTACATTTCCAAAATTCGCCTTTTTCATCCCCTATTTCATTAAAAAAACCTGATAGTAAGCGGCATCTTAGTGGGATTAATGCATATATTGAGTGACACTTGTGAATTTCATGTTAAATTCTAGATTTTCGCTATATTGAGTTTCACATCATACTTTGGCAAATAACTCACAAATTAAGCTGTTTTCTTTTTATTAATAGCAGTAATTATACACAAAATAGGTGCTCTCCCCTCCATATGTCTTTTTTATTAACTAACCAATAAGAAACTTTGACAATTCATTGAAAATTATGTTTGGAATTAACTTGCAATGTTTATTACCTGAAATTCAGATGTATTGACTGGGATTCCTTCAGAACTCAGTGTTAGACCCACTGACCTCAAGATCATAGGCATATTTAATTATATTTTTAACCTAACACTGTGCTATGAATCTCCAGGGCAGTTCCCGGAGGCCGTAGGGCTCCGCTGCTTGACTTTAGAGCCAGATGAACTAACCTATTATCAAGGAGGAATTCTGTGGAGCTAAATATATTAATATAAAACAGGAATATTATATCTCTGACCCGTGATTGCAAGACTTAGCATAGAAGGTATGATCCACTAACAACCGCTCCGGGGAAGGCTACTAATTTAAAAAAAAAAGAAACCTATAACTATTTGTTCGTGTAATTTATTGCCCCTCATTTTGTAGTTTTGTACCCAATTTGTACCTGATTTTTACCTGCCGAGATTGATCAAACAAACCTGAACCATCCTGCCCTTGGCTTGTATTGATTAAACAATTAGTTAAGTGCTTTGCATTAAGGGAGTTTATTTACTTAAGTACCATATGAATAAGTGAATTATGTACCTACAAGAATAAAGCTTTTCATTTTGTATCGGACTAAAGGAATAAGTTTGTTTTTCTTCTTTCAACTTTACGATCTCCCTATATTTCCACAATTTAGCAAGAAAAAGCATTACACTATCCATATCCATACAAAATGATATTTTAACTAAGGAAATTGTTATGGAAAGTCAATAATTTAATGCTATGTTTACTTAACTTCTTCGTCTTTATATTATCTGTTAGTTTGTTTGTTTGTTTGGTTGAACGCGCTAATCTCAAAAACTACTGAATCAAATTGAGAAATTCTTTTTGTGTTTGATAGTCCATTTATCTAGGAAGGTCATAGGCTATATAACATTACGCTAAGACTAATAGGAGCTGCGGTGCGCTGTGGACTCGGCACTTGCCTTCCAATCGGGAAGTCGGGGTTCGAGACCCGCCATGTACCAATGTGTTTATCGTTTCAAATTTCATATGTACATTTATCTGAGGCTCCTACGGTGAAAGAAAACATCGTGAGGCAACCTGCATACATCTGCGAAGAAATTCAATGATGTATGTGAAGTCGACCAATCCGCACTGGGCCAGCGTGGTTGACTAAGGCCTAATCACCCTAACATAGGGTAGGCTCGAGCTCCTCGGTGGGGACGAATATGAGCTGTGATGATGAATAGGAGCTGAGCATCAATGAAAAATATTGCAAAAACGGGAAAAAATATATGGCTAAACGTAGTTCGCGGGCACAGCTAGTGAATTATACAGGGTAATTTTTAATAAATCAACAACCTCTCAGAGGCTGATTCTAGTGCTCAGATGCAACAACTTTTTGTATGGGACCAACATCGAAATCGCAAAAAAAAATCCACTTTCCCATACTAAAGTCTCGATCAGCTAACCTAGTTTGAATGGGGAAGTGTTTTTTTTTTTTGAGATATCGATGTTGATCCCATACAAAAAGTTGCTGCATCTAAGCACTAGAATCAGCCGCTGGGAGGTTGTAGATTCATTAAAAATAACCCTGTATATGTTACAGTCAAAACTCATAACCGGTCAAAACCACTTTTGACTGCAAAAATCAGGCAAAAGTGGTTTTGACCGATGCCTTCAGTTAAAAACAGTTTTGACTGATTTTTGTAGTCAAAAGTGGTTTTGACCGATGCCCTTAGTCAAAAACAGTTTTAACTGCAAAAACCAGTCATAAGTGGTGTTGCCTGATTTAAGATTTGGGTGGTATGGGTTCCCTTAGAATAGTATGACGCATGGTCATGTTCTTAACCTAACCTACAGTAGGCAATTTGTTATCTATTTTCTTTTGTGATGGCGGGGGGCTTCGCCCCCCGAGCCCCCTATTTTGGGGGCTGCGCCCCCCCGTCCTCCTGCTCCTTAGTCTTTTATACAAAAAGATGCTCTCTCTGTATTTCTAATCGTTAACATTGTAATTTAGGCGCACGTTTAAAATTTTAATATCCAAAATCGATTATTCATAACCTACTTTTTGTAAGCTTGAACCACTTTTGACCGATATAATTTGGTCACAAACACTATTACCCAATATTTTGCAGTTAAAAGTAGTTTTTCCCAACGTCCTTAGTTAAAACCACTTTCGACTGCGAAAATCAGTCAAAATTGTTTTTAACTAAGGGTATCGGTCAAAACAACTTTTGCCTGATTTTTGCAGTCAAAAGTGGTTTTGACTGGTTATGAGTTTGGACTGTAACATATAGGTACACGGTCGTAATAACCAATAAATAATCAATTCTTTATCATAAACTAATTATTAAATTGTGTTTCCCCGTAATGTCATTCAACCCAAAATTTTCATGTAAATCATAGACATGATGATGATACTATGATATACATGAACATTTTGGGTTGAATGACATTACGTGTTAACACATTTTAATAATTAGTTTTAGATAACGCACTGATTATTTATTGGTTATTATGAAACACCGTGTATATACATAAATATTAGTTTATTATTGTATGTATAGTGTGTAGGTTACGTCTATAATATTTAATATCTCGTCTCGGATCATTCCACTCTGTAAATCTATTCTCTTCGCGCAGTTGAAATCTCGCTACACCTGCAGGCGCAGCACGGGCTGCCAAGACTGGACTCGAGTCACGCACTATCTCACAATTTTATTGACATAATCTCTATGTCTTAAAGAGTAGCACGGTAGCGCGTATTTAGTGCGACTGACGTGATAAATTTTCTTGACGCTCGTCAAGGAACACGTGTGACTGAGTTTTATCACAAATTTCTTGGCGTGCCTGTGCACCAACTGCTGTGGTTATAGCAAGGGCTTTTAATACTTTAGAAGAGGTAACAGCAGTCGGAGAGCAAAAAATTTGTGTTAAAACTCAGTAATTCGTGTCCCTTGACGAGCGTCAAGAAATTTTAATCACGTCTGTCCCACTTAATACGCGCCACCTCGCTACTCTTTAAGACATAGAGATTATTTATTTTATTTATTTATTTTTATTTTATTTTTACATTTTGGGATAGCTAATACTTTCTTAAAATAAAATTAACACTGGCTTATGATATCTTAAAGCTATTGATAAGCTACCGCATATACCGCTTATGTCACTGAAACTGTGAGATAATGCGTGACTCGAGTCAGTCGAGTCAAGTCTTGGCAGCCCGTGCTACGCCTGCTGCTAGAGATTTAGAGAGATAAGTTAAAGGGCCCTTGCCCTTGTACATAACCTACAATAAGGGCCTGTTTTACAATGAATAAGTAAGTTTTAAATAGCTTATACTTGACAGATTCTTCGACATATTTTTCATTAACAACTGTCAAATCATGTGTCAAGTAAGCTATTCAAAAGTTACTTTTCAATTAACAGCCGATTGCACCAAGTTTTACGTTTTACGATTTCGTAAGAAATAACAACCTAATACCTAAAAAAAATTCACTATTAAAGATATGATTCGCGCCGTACATTTAACCTTTTTGAACGTAAAGGATAAAATAAACTACAATTGAAACTAGATTATGGTGCAATTCTTACGTATTTATATTGTTACTTTTACGAAATCGTAAAACGTAAATTTGGTGCAACCGGCCGTAAGTATGTAACCAACGATAAATATTAATCGTATACAATAAAGAATATTATAAACAATTGACGTGTCTGTCATTAATGTCAATCGCATCAAATCCAATTTTACAATCGCTATATTCCTGAACACAAATGTATCTATCAATAACTAATTGTTCACAATTAAATCTATCTCTCGCGTTCGCTTACAATCTTCACATGGTGAACTAGCTCAAAGGGTTTAGACGCATAATACCACAAACGCAAAATACCAACCCGAGGTTTTTTGGTGTATTGCGAATTTATAAAAATGTTTACGCTAAATACCAACTACGTAAAATACCACAAACGCAAAACACCAACCTGACTTTGTGGTCTTTTGCGACATTATTAATTACGCAATATACCAAACACGTACAATACCACAAACGCCAAACGCCAACTGGGACTTGTAAAATGATTGCAATAGAAGTGGTGTACAACAACAACCAGTCTTTATCTAACGAGGTTTTATTTTTATAAGTACCTAGATAATTATAATAATGTCTATGATTTGATTTCCGAAACCGATTTCCAAACGCCGAAATGCCGATATCAGCTTTGATATACAATATAAAAAATATTTAAAGAAATTAAAAGAAAACCGTATTCAGCCGTTAAATTTTCTACGAAAAGTAATATTTTTGAAACTAATAAAGTAATAACGGTATTAACCCATACGTGGTACATACTTCTAGATATAAAGGGATATTTACAGTTAGGTTTTAAAGTGGCCGTAGAAATGCATTGTTTTTTAAGCCTGAACAGGAGCTTGGAGAGGAGATTAACGTCCTTGGAGTCAATGACACCGGGTATTATAATGTCATTGATGTGCAATAGAAATTTATTTATTTATTCGTATGGCATTATGAGTCGTTCCACAATTTTTACAGATTAATATCTAAATTCTTCACCCAATGGGCTGCGTCCTCACTTAACGCTATTAAGTCCAGGGGGTCACCAGGGTACATTCGCTTTGGGCACTCGTGAATTATATGGTGGATAGATTGTATAGGTGCTCCGCAATCACATTCCGGTGAGTTTTTCCACCCACACCTAAACATGAAATCGCCAGATCGGCCGTGCCCTGTGCGAAGTCTATTAAGCTGGCACCATTCCCGTCTTGGGGCCGAGAAACCTTTGGGCTTTTCAGTAGGGTTGTAGTCGCTGTAGGCTGTAGGCAGGTTGGAATTCCATTCCTCTATCCATTTATCTTCGATGCTGAAATTGCTCTTTATTAGCTCCTGTGCCGTTCTGTAAGGTGGGTGGCGGGAACTTAGGCGTTGTCTGGGAGGTTGCATGAATTCAGGATAGGCTGGTAGTTCTGGATTTTTATAAATTTTGATGGTTTCGTTTAACAGGGCTTGCTGCCTTCTGAGGTGAGGTGGAGGAATGTGGCAAACGCGTCCAAAACGGAGATTTCGACTTTTCACCTGAACAACAAACTGGCTTCATACAATCCCACAGTATCGTTTGATGGAAAGGCGCTTGTGTACAACCCACAGCCCAATTATCTTGGTGTAACCCTTGACCGCTCTCTGACATACTGTGCTCATCTAAGTAAGCTAAGCAAAAAGCTCGGAACCCGTAACAATATCCTGCAATAGAAATAGCGTTGCAGATAGGACAGATCCCTGAGGAACACCTTTTTTTTTTTTTTTTTTTTTTTTTTTTTTTTTTTTTTTCTCAGGGGGAAATGCGTAACCGCACCGTACCCGCCGTTGGCTAGACGGCGAGCGTGTGTGGGGCTCTCCCGGCGGAGTGCCAGGCCTACCCACTAAAACCCCCCGGTGTTCTCCCTGCCCTTATGAGCGCGCTAGGTAAGGTCCACACTGCGACTCCACTACCCACGCGCCCGGGCAAGCCCGACCACCCGGTCGGGCTATCGCCAAGGGGGGATTGCCCGAGAACACCAGGGCAATCCCCAGACGGAGGGCCTTACGGCAGCGTGCACGGGGCCAACCGTGCACGTAGGCCTCCACGGCAGGGTCATTAGACGGGCATCGCTTGTGCGAATGCCCGCCTTCTCCTGCCTATCCGTCTGCGACGGATGGGAGCGGCTTGAGGATCTGCCTCCCGCTCCCTCTCCGCGGCCTCCTTCTGCGATATTACGTCCTCGCAGAAGGAGGCGACAGCCCCCCATTCCGCCTCGCCGCGGAGCATGGCCACGACCATGCTCGGCAGCGAGAGGTTTCCGCCTCCCAGCGCAGCGTTGAGTTCGCTGCGCTGGCATCGCCAAGCCGGGCACACCAATAGTGTGTGCTCGGCAGTGTCATCGGGAGCGTCGCAGTGATGACACTGCGGCGTTTCCTCCCGATGGGCGACTCGGTGCAGGTAGTGACCGAAGCAGCCATGCCCGGTAAGTACCTGCACCATGCGGAATGTTAGGCTGCCCTGCCGGCGCCCAACCCACTCCTCCAACACCGGACGAATTGCCTCAATCGTCCGGTGGCCGGCAGCTGGGGAGGCGAGTGCCTCACCCCACTGGCGCAGAGCCTCCCTCTGCGCCAGGGTACGAACCTGCTCCACCTCCTGTGAAGCAGACCGTCCCCCCCGCTCTCGTACAGCAACCCGATGCCGATACACCTCCGAATGGACGCGTGCATCGACATCCCATGGCGTTTGGCCCGCAAGAACGCAGGCCGCACCGTGGCTGACCGTGCGATAGGCTCGCACGGCCCGGGCTGCTATGACCCTCTGCGGACGTCGCAGTAGGGCCACCGTACGGGGGGAGAGGCACTCCGCCCAAACCGGGGCTCCGTATAGTGCCATCGACTTTATCACCCCGTGATACAGTCGACGGCACGCCGATCCTGGTCCTCCCACGTTGGGAAGGACCCGCCCGAGTGCGGCTGCGGCGGCGCACAGCCGTGGAGCGAGGAGCTTAAAATGCTCCTCGAAACTCCATCGGGGGTCCAGAACCAAGCCGAGGTACTTGAGATGCGCCTCGACCGGTATACGTACCCCCTCCACTCGGACACGGAGCCCCAGTGGGATCCTGCGACGGGGGGCGTGGAATAACATGGCCCTCGTTTTGTCGAGGGCCACGTCCAGGCCCAGGAGGCGGATGCGTCGGACGACCAGTGAGGTGCCGACCGACGCAAGGTGGGCCGCCTCCTCCCCCGTCTTCGCTCTCGCCGCGACAAGCGTGTCGTCGGCGAAGCAGACGACCTTCGTTCGTGGCAGAAGGTCGCCTCGCAGGACCCAGTTGTACCCCAGGTTCCATAACAGAGGACCTAGTATGGAACCCTGGGGTACACCCGCCGCCATTGTCCACGTGTGGACGCGCCCATCCGGCCCCTCGTAGAGGATGGATCTGCCTTGCAGGTAATCCTCCACGAGGGCGCGGAGGTACGGAGGCACCCGGTGGAAGCGGAGTGCCTCCTTTATGCACTCGTGGGGCAGGCTGTTGAAAGCGTTGCGGATGTCAAGAGACACCGCAACAACAGTCTCCCCACGAGCTGTGGCCTCTTCACTCCACCTCTTGAGGAGGGCCACCGCGTCCACCGTGGACCGACCGGTGCGGAAGCCGAACTGGTTGTCAGCCAAGTCCGGCCCCTGGTCCTCTAGGTGCTCGACGATGCGGGAAGCCAGGATTTTCTCTAGGAACTTCCCGGCCTCGTCGAGTAGCACCACCGGCCGATACCCAGCCGGGGAATCCGCGGGGCGGCTCTCCTTCCTTAACAGGCAGAGCCTGCCCGCCTTCCAACGACTGGGGAAGCGGCCCAAGGTGATGCTTAAATTTAGCACCGCCCGGAACCGCTCCTCAAGGTGTCCCAGGGCGAGGGCCAAAACCCTACTTGGGACACCGTCCGGTCCCGGCGCCTTTTTTTTGCGCCGGAACCGTTCCCTCACCATGTCGAATTCCACGTTCGACACGGGAGGGATAACGGCAACCACTTCCACCGGAGGAGCGTCCGGGGGGACCATTCTGGGGGGCTGGAACGGACCGGGATCGGGAAACAGAGTCCCCAGCACGCGATCCAGCAGCCCTCTGTCCATAGCGGAGGTAGGGGGAGCGGAAGATTTAAACTTTCCCCTCACCATCCGGTACGGACGCCCCCACGGATCATCGTCCAGGAGCCGTATAAATTGCTCCCTAGACTCCTCCTTGGCCCTGCAGATTTCGTTCCGCAGGGCCTTCTTGGCTGCCGCATACACCCGACGAAGTTCAGCTTCCTCGTCGAGTGTAGTTCTGGCGCGCCTACGACAACGCACGTAGGCGCGCCTGGCCCTCATACTGGTGGTACGCAGGTCCGCAATCTCCTGCGTCCACCAGTACACCTGCCCCCTTTCGGGGCAGGCCTGCGCCCTCGGCATGGCGGCTTGGCAGACGACCTTCATGTCGTCTGCGAAGAGCTCTGCCATGCCGTCGACATCCCCGGCGAGATGAGGCGGCACTGCTGCCCACGCCCGCACCATCGCCGCCTCCTCCGCCACATCCGGGCGGAGCTTGGTGAGCGCCCATCGCGGGAAGGCACTCACCACGGGGCCCCTACGGATCGGGGTTCCTGGGGATGCCGTGGAGACCTCATATCGGACATATAGGTGGTCCGATAGGGTCTCCACTTCTTCCTCAACTCGCCAGTCATTAATTCGACTGGCGAGTGAGGGGGATGCAAAGGACACGTCCACCACGGACGTGCCCTGCACCCGGACGCAGGTAGGGATGGAGCCCCTATTCAAAATCTGGAGCCCCAGGGACAGAACCCAGGACTCCAAATCTCCACCCCTCGCGCTAGTGCGGGAGGACCCCCACGCGGTAGACCACGCATTGAAGTCCCCCGCAACTAGCACCGGTACCGGGGCCGTCCTACGGACGACCCCCTCTAGCGCAGTCAGGAAGATTGTGAAGTCCGCCCGGCTGCGATTGGGGGAGAAATATGTTGATACAACCAACATTCCCCCCCACATGGCGGCAACGTAGCCAGTGCCCCTCTCTCTTAAAATGAGAGAGGGGGCTGTGCCACGCGCCGCCCGCATTATGGCGGCGGAATTATCCGCCGCCACCAACCAATTTGACGACTGCGGCGGAACGTAATACGGCTCCGACACAATCGCCAAATCCACACCCCACTCCGCCGCGGTCTGACAAAGGAGGTCCTGTGCCGCGGCGCAGTGGTTCAAATTAGCCTGGAGGAGCTTTATGGGACTACTAGACATTGGTGGTCTCCATGGGCTCCTCCTGGGCCATCGCTGTGGCCGGTGCTGCCTGTGGTGTCGGGCTCCTTGGGGCCACGGTCAATTTCACTGGGGCCAAACGGCCCCTTATCAGCGGGGGACTGCAGTTCATGCCCCCCATGCGGTGATTCGCTGGTCGTTTGGCATCCGCACAGACGGCGCAATTCAGCTCCGCCGTACAGTCAACCGCCTTATGACCCTCCGACCCGCAGCGGAAACACAGCCCGCTGCGCCTGAGGAACACCTGCGTTGATGGCAAAAATATCCGACTTGCAACTGTCAACAAAAGAAATCAACATCAGAAAGCATCGATGGCGTAGTGCATACGGCCGTTGCCTCTCAATCGGGAGGTATGGGTTCGATTCGAACCCCACCGCGTACCAATGTTATTTATTTGATATGTACGTTTATTTCAATGCTTTTACGGTGAAGAAATTCTCAGGTTGTGTGTGTTGTGTTGTTTCATCCTTTATTCAATAAATCTTAATATATTGGAAAATGCATATTAAATGTATTTCACATTGCACCATCTTTTCTTTTCACCAAAATTAACTCAATCATCATCAACCGGGTGGAGTACCTAATATAGATTGGTCTTTCGCGAAATGTGATAGTAGGTATTTCGAGTATATGGTATTTAGCGTAATTGGTATTTTGCGAACATTCATGTTGGCGTTATGCGTAGTTGGTGTTTTGCGTAGTTGGTGTTTTGCTAAAGTGGTTTTTTGCGTAGAGTTGGTATTTCGCGTTTGTGGTCTTATGCGTGTGAGCCGCTCAAAGGTGTGTGTTATTGAAGTTTGTGGAAGATTCAATATCAGTATTATTGTTGATAGTTTAGAATTTGTCAAACATAGTGAATTTGACCTACATCTTATGAATTAACTGCATGACGTAGCTTTTACTGTGCGTGCAAACGCTTGCTTTCGCTGACAGACATCAGATTGCCTCCGACATCCTTCTGGATTTCTGGAAGATGAAACAAAACCTGAGTAAAGTAAACTATTATTAGTGCCTCTACCACCTTTGAGAGGCTACGTTTAAGAGAGCTAAGCGTCTCATAAAAAAGCACCACAACAAACCCACTGTCAGGCCAGTTGCAAGTAAAGTCATCAGCTTTATCGGTAGGACGACATTTTCTTGTATTGCACAGATTACTTGCAAGTCGCAAGTAATTCGTGCAATACAAGACAATGTCGTCACTACTGATAAAGCTGATGAGTTTTTGCGGCCATTTTTCTAATCGGCTAAAAGACATCCTGAATAGACAACCAGGTTAAAAATTTGGAACGTTCCGCCACTAAATATCACATAATCAAAACATCATAATCGCAAAACATCATATTCTAAGAAAATCATATTAGTTAAACATTATACTGGCAAAACATCATAGAAGATTCAAAACAGCATTTTTCATCAGTAAGTGTATAAAAAAGGATTTTTACACTCTATTACATATTACAAGGATATTTTACACTCTTGCCAAACTACGAAATTGTTAGTGTATCGCTTCAATAAATTGTTAGTGTATCGCTTCAATAAATTGTTAGTGTATCGCTTCAATAAATTGTTAGTGTATCGCTTCAATAAATTGTTACTGTATCGCTTCAATAAATTGTTAGTGTATCGCTTCAATAAATTGTTAGTGTATCGCTTCAATAAATTGTTAGTGTATCGCTTCAATAAATTGTTAGTGTATCGCTTCAATAAATTGTTAGTGTATCGCTTCAATAAATTTTGATCTAAGTTTAATATTAACGCGATTCAACAAATGCACAATTTATCAAATGTCACAAACACTCCTTAGAGATTCCGAACTCTCAATTAAGGACGCCTTTTAAGGATATTGGCGATAAAATGATTGGTAATGTTTACTCCAGAACTTTCTGAAAATTGCTTCATTATGAACACCAAAATGTAACACCGGCAGAGAATAATTATAATTTAATTATGAGAATATTGTGCAGCTTCCAAACAGCGCCTGTATTAATTACTAGCTTTTGCCCGCGGCTTCGCTCGCGTTAAATTCGGGGTAACACAGAAGATTTCAAAAAAAAAATAAGGCAAGTATTTTTCGTTAGTAACAAAGAGTCTGTGTACCGATTTTTAGTGTCCTACCTTGAATACTGCAAAAAGTCCCATATAAAATTTCACCCCCTCTTTTAAGGGGTTGGGGGCAGATTTCAAAAAAAAAAAAATTATGCACGATTTTTTTGTTAGTCACATACCGCATTCGCATACCAATTTTTAGCTTTCTACCTTGAAAATTGCGGAATGCTCCATACAAACTTCCACCCCCCATTTTAGGGAAGTGGGGGGTTAGAAAGAGACAAAAAGTAGCCTATATCACTCTCCATCCGTTCAACTATCTCCACTTAAAAAATCACTTCAATCCGTCGCTCCGTTTTGCCGTGAAAGACGGACAAACAAACACACACACACACTTTCCCATTTATAATATTAGTATGGATAGTATGGATATTAGCGAATATTTTTTATTTTTATTGTAAGTAAAGGTACTTGAATGTGATATCTTTTCAAATCGGCATAAATAGGCTTCAGCACCATGTTTTCTGTTTGTAAATAAATACACCGGTATATTAAATACGGCGACATAATTTAAAAAAGTTGATAGAAAATGTTTAATATTGAAAAATGAATTCCACGTAATTGATTTATGCGAAAATTAAACCACACTTGTCCTATTGTCTAAACATGGACAGGACAGTTATAATTCTCGTAAAGAAGCCGGGCGGCGCGTTACTTTCAACAGAGTACGAGTGACTTAAATACTTAATCGGCTTATTTTGACTCAAGGAATAACTGCGATAACTTTCATACTTGTGTTAGAATAAAAGTGCAAACACTTTTATTTGACGACACGGTTAGCGCAGAGGTCGATTGATAGCCTACTGCGCAACGGGTCGCGGGTTCGATTCCCGTACGGGACAAAATAATAATGCTAAAACAATATAAAATACACGAAATGGGCAGATAATAATTGAGAACGTATTGAATCGCACAACAATAATAAAGGGGTATGGGTAGCTGTATGGACAAGTCGCGTCATTTTTGTTCTTAGCGGCCATCGTTAATTTTTATACTAATTTGTAGCCTAACCTAACCTAACCGTGCACTGTGATTGGTTGAAGCTAAAATATCCTTTACGCCAGCGGAGCGTGGAGCCAGGCCACAGAACTAGAGTATATCAAAAAGCAATTGGAGTCGGTCCAACGGAACTTTGCCAAGAAAGTATGCAAGGCATATAGAACGGTGTCCCTAACGTCCGCTCTGACATTGTCGGGGCTACTCCCGCTAGACCTGCGTATACAAGAAACTGCGGCTCTCTTTAGAACTAAAGTCGTCGAGACCACCTACCACCCGGCGGAACACTCGAGAGAGATATTCCCTTTCTCAAAAGACCCCACCCGTCAAAACAGGTACTGATCGGGTACGAATGTGTAGAGAATACATCCACAGAGAACCTCCGGAAACATCAAATCCAGGACCCACAAATATACACGGATAGCAGTAAAGTTGACGAGGGAGTAGGAGTTGCCATATCGTGGTGGGAGAGAGGCAAAGAATCCGCCAGCTACACATTCGGGCTCGATCCTGCCTGCACTGTCTTCCAGTCTGAACTGTATGCTTTGCACAGAGCGATAGAGTTAGTCCGGATGGAAGGAATAAGCTCAGCTACAATACTGAGTGACTCCAGGTCCTCACTAGACTTAATAACCAATCCTAAAGCTGACAACAAGCTGGTGCAGAGAATACATGAAGACATTAGGGACATTAGGAGGGGAGGTGGGGAAGTGAAGTTGTTCTGGCTGAAAGCGCACGTGGGCACGGCGGGGAATGAAAGAGCGGACGAATTGGCAAAAATAGCTGCTCGAGCGGCGGATAGGAAGCGGGACTTCTGCGAGATCCCCGTGTCCTACGTGAAGAATAAGATAAGAGAGGAGTCTGTCCGGAAATGGCAAGACAGGTACGTAACCTCATCTACAGGACGAGTGACCAAATGCTTCTTACCAGATCAGGCTAAAGCTTACGCCTGGATCAAGAAGGAGAAACCACCACGCCTTCTAGTACAAGTCTTCACGGGACACGGGAGTTTTGGATTCAGACTCAAAGACCATCCACACTGTGAATGTGATCCTGCTGAGACTGAAACGGTATGGCACTTGATCCTGGATTGTCCTAGATTCGCCAGAGCCCGATTTGACTTGGAAAATAGCCTGAATAATTTAGTTTTAAGAAAAGACAATGCTCATGTATTACTGATGGACAACAAAACCAAGGATTATTACCTTGAGGTTTCTGGAATCAGTGGCCGAAGTGGCAGTACGGCGAAACAAAAACGAAGGAATATGGGAAATCGTAGCGCAACGCACGCAGGATCCCTACATAACACAGAAAATACCGCATGAGGGGTGGTTAAGTGGCGGGGAGAGGGGGAGAGTAAGCTTAGTCACGAGGGGTGTGGCGCTGTTTATGGACAGTGTAGGGGAAAGGATTGGCATTAGTTTCTGCCTATCAAGAACAGAAGGAAGGAAGCACGTAGCCATCTCACCAGGCTTAGCAGTCCTGCTAAAAGGCAGCACAACCGGGGCAACCATCAAAAAGAAAGTTTTTGAAGCAATGCCAGAGGTGATGCACGCCGGGCAGAAATGCAGAATCGTGCAGACTAGGAACAAGGCCATCCTACTCTTGGACTGGGATGTGGACGGCAAATCACCCTTTACTAAAGCAGGAGAATTGCTGTCAGACCTAGACGAAGACCCAAGAGTCATCAGCGTGCATGTAATGAAGGTGGGCTTCGAGAAAGGGAAACTGTCAGATTATTCACCCTTATTGGAGGCCGCACGGAAACACGCAATAATCGTGTATGAAGGGAGAGCTCAAAACCTCGACTTTCTGCTCAAACACCCCGAGCAGACTCCGTGCGATGGCCAGACGGAAAGGGACTCAGCTAGGGCACAGAGGCGACACGAGGAGGCGCCTCCAGTCACAAAAACTATCCCCGACAGACGATCTTGTCAGGGGAGTAAGTGTTGCCCTGGGTCACAGATGTCCTCGGGGGCTGGTGGGCATGACAGCAAAGAGATTGGGCTCTCAAACAGGAGTACCCTCCACATCCAAAACCACAAAAACCACACTGGCAGACATGGGTAGAGTGAGACCGCTGCCCAGGATAACAGCTGATCGAGACGGTGATGACCTAGTCAACGCCTATCTGGAGTACGTGGAGACACTGCAGGCGACGCTGCAGGTTAAACACACGATCTGTAGCAAAATTCTTGAAGCATTTCAGGCAAACACCCGAGTGTTACTACGGGAACTATTGGATGGGGCGAAGGCTGTGGTCTACAATAACGACAACGAGACAGTGGTGGCGGCAAATCACCCGATTGACAAAAGACAAATGGCGGCGTACAGTGGCACCTCGGGTATGGTGCTGGTGGATCACGAAGCAACTGAGGAAAGAGGAGCACTCACGTTCTGCACACCGATCGAAGACCCAATAGTGGTGATCGCCAAATGCACCCACTTTATGCTGGAGGACCGGATTCTGGAATCAGCGAATGCCGTGACCGGAACCTGGGTCTCAGAGCCATGGGGTAAACTGGCAATAAGGTGGGTGAACGGAGTGCCGGGATGTGGGAAGACCACGGAGCTCCTCAAAAACTTCCAAATCAAGGAAGACATGATCATCACCAGCACACGCGAAACTGCAAAAGAACTGTCGGATGAAGTGACGAGTCGATTGGGGGCAGTCGCAAAAGGGAAAGTAAGAATTATTGCCTCGGTCCTTATAAATGGAGCGGGAGCATCAAACCGCCTTATGGTGGATGAAGCTCTTCTGGTCCACTTTGGAGCCATCATCATGGCATCAAGGTTGACCGGAGCAAAAGAATTGATACTTATGTCGGATACAAACCAAATTCCCTTTATCGGCAGAGACAACCTATTCGAAATGGAGTGCTAAGGTCCCTAACATGCAGAATGGCTTCGGAAGCGAGACAACGAAGATGCGACCCAAATACCCTCTTCTTCACCTTCACTCAAGAAGAGAAAGAAGAGCATAGGAGAAATGGGTTTGGCATCGGAGATAAGTCCAGAATACTAACGATCCACGAAGCACAGGGACTAACGTATGAACACGTTATAGTGCTCAGAGGAGCTGAAAGATACAACTCGGTTCACGATGGTGTCCCTCATGCGGTGGACGCCATCAGACGCCTCATTACCCCTTCCAACACGGCAACGGATGACGAGATCAAAGATCATAATGAAAAGATGGCGTTCAGAGCCCTTACACGGGCAGCAATCTAGGTGCAAGACCCCAATAAACATATCATCCCGAACCCCATCCGGAACTAGTCCTATCAGTAGAATGTAAAATATATTATTAGTATTAAGCAACTAATATACATTAAAATATAAAATTGTAAATGCGCAACTCACCCTAGATTAAGTGAAGAGTACTTAATAGTAAGCGTTTTAGAAAAATATAAATATATAGATCACAATATTGTACCCAAGAATCCCAAAGGCACGGACCACGAGTCTGTGGAGTTTTAAATAAACTAAAAAAAAAGCTAAAATATCCCACTTAGGTCGCTTCATGTTTCTGGCAAACAATGTCCCGTGGTTTTTATCGTGACTTGTATCAAAATAACCTAATTAGTAGCAGTTTTATTCATTTCAATGATAAATAAACTTCAAAGTATGATATCTTGGCTCCGATATTATTTAGCTATATGTACCCCATAATAAAATTTATTTCTTTTGAATTGTTCTTCCAAAATTTAGAACTTTCGCTTGGCCGCCAAAATTAAAAACGACGCCAACTTTACCCATACCCCTTCACAATGACACTGGAATTTTGACTGACAATGCGAGGCCGAAAATGACGCAAGCGAGGAGTATGTAACATGTAACATTATCTATATTATAAAAAATCCACAAACTATCCGCAACACTTTATGGAAATAAAAAAGCTTTACGGTTCCCCGAAACTACGCAGTAAAAAGTTTCCATAACTCATTGCACGGCGGAGGCTGTACGAAACTATTCTATGTCAGCGTTCGAAACATGTGTTGCCAACTTTCGGAGTTTTCAATAAGTTACATATTCAGAAGTGGGCGTATAAAAATAACTTTTCCGGAAGTAAGCGGTGGTAAATCAATTTTTACTTTCACCATTTGTGGGTATTTTGTGTAAATATTTTGACATTTCTTGCTCGCTAACGATTTTAGTCCAACTCTTTCGTCGGCATTTGTAACTTGAAATTTCCAACGGGTCGATATCGGAGGAAGACTCTGTACCAGGGTTGTGTGCTTGGCTACCCCCGTCTTACCTATTTCTGCCGCAAGGCAGCAGTGCTTGCATTGCTGTGTTCCGGTATGAAGGGTAAGATATGGCATTGAAATTACTCGTTAAAAAGTCGTTACTTAACGACTGATTACAAAATGCCATCAAATATTATTTTATTCAAATAGGATTGTAATAATCACTTTTACACGTCAAAGCAGCTATGCCATTGGTTCACAAGTCTACGGTGGGAGTCCTTGTACTGGAAAGAACCAGCAAGGGCTATTTCTTAGGGTTCCGTAGCCAAATGGCAAAAAATGGAACCCTTATAGATTCGTCATGTCTTTCTGTCTGTCCGTCCGTATGTTACAGCCACTTTTCTCCGAAATTATAAGAACTACACTGTTGAAACTTGGTAAGTAGTATTCTGTGAACCGCATTAAATTAATAATGTTGTAATTATATAATTTATTATTATTCAAATTCAGTAACATCACAGAAACTACTACCATCCTCCCTTCTAAAATATGGTGAACATTTTGACTACGCATTGTTAATGGAATATTTTAATTTTTAAACTACAAAGAAATTTAGGTTAATATTTTGCTAAGCAGTGCCCTTGCAGGGTGCATGTACTGATTCACTTTAAATATTTTACTATCTATAATGTACGTACATGTAAGCAAGCTAGATAAATAAATAAATAAATAAGATTTTCACACAAAAATAGAAAAAAGCAATAAATTTTTGGGGTTCCCCATACATAGAACTGAAACTCAAATTTTTTTTTCATCAAACCCATACGTGTGGTGTATCTATGGATAGGTCTTCAAAAATCATATTGAGGTTTCTAATATCATTTTTTTCTAAACTAAATAGTTTGCGCGAGAGACACGTCCAAAGTGGTAAAATGTGTGTGTCCCCCCCCCCTGTAACTTCTTAAATAAGAGAATGATAAAACTAAAAAAAATATATGATGTACATTACCATGCAAACTTCCACTGAAAATTGGTTTGAACGAGATCTAGTAAGTAGTTTAGTTAATACGTCATAAATCCTACGGAACCCTTCATGGGCGAGTCCGACTCGCGCTTGACCGGTTTTTTCTCCCTGTGTTGTTACAGTCGTCAATAATCAGCTTAATAATATTAGTAAGTAAGTATGTATAGATTTTGTGAATACCTTGTCATTTGATTATGGTCTCCAAATGTAAATTCTATTTACTTACTATGTTTATAGACCCTTGCCTTGTTGTACGAATACTTCACCAGTTCGGTGTTTTGTATTAAAAATGATTTTTTTAACAAGACGTTTCTATGGTGTTTATGTGTCAAAAAATAAAAAAGAAATATCCTTATGCTACTCCCTGTTGATTTCTTTTGGTATTACCACTGTTGGATCATTGGACGGGGTAGTAAGAAGAATATCAAATGCTAGTGGCTCCTAAAATCCATTCAGAATTGGTGGCAAAATAGTATTTGACAGTCCTTCCCATTATGCTATGCAACAGGACAACTATTAGACAAATTTGTTTTTTTATGTGAAGTCGATAAAATAAATAATAAATAAATAATTGATACCAAATAACGAACACTCGAGTAATTAAAACAATCACATTTCTCAAATAAGCCTAATTGTTCTCAATCTCGCCCTTTATCAAAGTGTTCAGTACAATACACTCTTCAGTTCGTTTCAAAGATGATAAAATTCCGGAACAATTAACCAGTGATCAATTAATTAAATTCCTAGCGTCAGATGAACTGACTCGAGTTTATGGGGCTGAGGTAATTACGAGGGAACAAAAGGGTTTGCTTGTTCAGGAAAGGGAACTGGGAAAAAGGGAAAAACCTCTAAGGATCAGAGGTCTCACTAGCCAACGCAAATGTTCTGTCTGATCCAGCTATTTTGTAATGAAACAATTTGCGTTTGTGATTTGGATTAAGTAGGGTTTTCTGTCGTTAATAGACAATTCACTAAAAGGTATAACGAGTGCTTTGTCTTCTTTAGTGTTAGTGTAATCTTTACACCACACCAAGAATAAGATACTAGACAAGGCTACATTTAATCCTCGAGATGATGTAAAAGCTCCGTCTACAGAATATCAGTCCACGATCAGGGTGGTGATTTTGTAGCTCATCGATTGACCGGCAATCGTTATCAGGTGGGTTATTGTCTAAGAAAAAATCTATCACGATCGCCTTCAATTTGCGCAACAACCATTGCGCCGTGAACACACGACTCTGCCCCGTCATCCTTTTATAAAGCAGCGATGGATGGATGGCCACTGTCGATTTTCTCCTAGACAATAACCCCCCGGACTGGATGACATAATGCAGAAAAGCGGAATTATGCTCATTAGCTATAAGTATTGGTTGATTTATTCAACAAATACAACAAGATCACAGACGACCACGTTACAGAATGTTAAACAAATTAAAAATCAGTTTTAATCAAACAGAACTATCAAATCTATACGATGGCCGATTGCCGATGAGTTACAAAATTACCCACCAGGACTTAATGCGAACTGGCCGAAACGTCGGGAAGCTACCAGAGGAGATTCTGTACTATAATCAAATTTCTGACGCTAAGCAGTGATGTTTGCGTTGCTATTTTCTGATTTGAAGGATAACAAGCAGTGAAATTACTGGATACTTTGACTTTGGCAAATGAACGTCTACCCCTGTTGAACATTGGCTCGCGCGGTTGCCAATACTCTGCACCTATATTGGAATCCTCTTGTAGGAGTTTTAGATTTATAAATCTTCTAGGAACCATAATGTGTACTATATGAGACTGTAGCCACATAACACCAAGTGGGCAGACTGCTTGTTTAGTATCATACTCGTAGTTGTAGCCAAAAGAAGAAAAAAGCAGTATGATGTATATACTTTAACATGTTATTGCAATATTACAAACGCGGCACAATTTGCTCTGAAAACATGTCATTGATTTTTGTCGTAATGTCTTCTTAACATTTAGATAGCATATTAGAGTTGGACAATAATACAGTAGGACACTTTATAGTTGGACAATGTTACAGTGAGACATTTTTATAGTTGGACAATATTACAGTGGATCATTTTTACAGTTGGACATTTTTTATTCATTGGAGAAATTTATATTTAGACATTTTTATTGCAAAGATTACCATTACCCATGGACAAATCTATGCCATTACGACTCCCACAGAGCTATTGATTGACATTTATGTACTTATTTTTAATTTCCTGTACGAGTCGTCAACTGTTTCTGCCAGTGTCGAAACTCCTCTAGTTTGAAAAGATTGGCGTTGGTTTTGTTGTCAAATTTTTGTTGTCAATTTGCAGTCAAATTTAAGATAAATAGGGCCAACTTGAAATAGAAATATAATTCTATCTCAAATTGGCCCTACTCTGAAACATTACTCATTACTGAGACTCAGTACCAGGGTCGTCTGCATGTAGTGTTGCCATTCCGTCCAGATAAAGTCAGACAGTGTTGGGCTTTTTGACCTCTTGTCCGGCCAAATTTGACTGCGTGCGGCCCATCCGGCTTTTGTTAAGCTTTTTATACTATCGTTCAATCAATTCAATCAATCACTTCAGTCAGTAGCGAACGAGCGAGCGATACGAGATTGGCTGACTCGCTCGCTACTATGTGTTTCATTAATTTTCCCTTTTTTTACCGTCCGGTTTTGGTATTCAAAATTCCAGTTCTTAAATATGCGATTTCTTCGACATTTTTGACAATTTTTAAAAAAATTTCTTACTGTCTGGCTTTGGGACCCAAAAGTCCGGCTTTTTTGACGGGTAAGTCCGGCTTTTTCATTTTTAGAGATGACAACGCTATCTGCATGGGTGGGTACCTCCGTCTTGCCTGTTTCTACCGCAAAGCAGCAGTGCTTACATTGCTGTGTTCCGGTTCGAAGGGTAAGATATGGTAGTGAAATTACTGGGTACCGTGACTTTACATCTGATGTCACAAGTTGGCAACGTACACTGTGGTTCTTGTGGGGGTTGCAGTTTTGTTGCGAATCTCACAGGAGCCACATGTATTAGAGGTGACCGTTACTTACACTTACCATCAGGTGCGCAGTTCGCTTGTTTGCCAACTTAATAGCAATAAAGAAAACATTACAAATGAAATGTGCCTTTATATACTTCACTAACATGGTTACCTTGTTTGTGACGAGATTAGTCCAAGAGTCACAAGTTAAGAGACCAACTTTGGAATTTGTTAGAATGTTTGCGGGGAGATTAGGCAACTTTTTCAATTTGCCAACTTGAATAATACAGCTCACTTTTGAAAGTATCCACCGGGCCTGTTGGCCAATATAATCAATATAATCTTTCACGGGCAACATGAAGTTGTGAGAGGAATAAGTGAAGATTTATCTAGATGTATGTGCGCCGAGTAGAATTGGGAGGCCCGCGATCGATCCTGCCATGTATGTACCAATGAGTTTTTCGTTTCACGAATTTCATATGTACATATATCTGACGCTACTGCGGTGAAGGATAACATCGTGAGGAAACCTGCATACACCTGAAAAGTAATTCAAAGGTGTATGTGAAGTCAACCAATCCGCACTGGGCCAGCGTAGTTTGACTAAGGCCTAATCGCCCTATGTATAGAGATTGACTTCATAAGGCACTGGTATTTTTATAAAGGAATGAGTTTTCGCACTATACCATACCTATTGCTAACTACTCAATAAGTATTTTTAATCGCTTTCAAGGGATGAGGTTCTATGTTCTAGCTAGTGTATCAATTTTCAATGTTTGTTCACCGATTACTCCGTCAGTTTTGACCGGTTTTCAAGATTCTCTTTGTATTTGAAAGAGAATAGTTCCTGAGGGTCGGTCGGTCTTGAGCATCGGTGGCGCTGTGGACTCGGCAGTTGCCTTCCAATCAGGAGGTCCGGGGTTTGAGACCGCCATGTTCCAAATGTACATTTGTACATTTGCCTGATGCTCCTACGGTAAAGGGAAATATCGAGAGGCAATCTGCATACATCTGCTAAGAAATTCAAAGGTGTATGTGAAGTCAACCAATCCGCACTGGGCCAGCGTGATTGACTGAGCCCTAAACACCCGAAGGGTAGGCTCGAGCCCCTCGGTGGGGACGCAGAAGCAGAAAATGGAAATCTATGTAGAAAGCTATGTCCAACAAAAGTCAATAGACGTCCATTGGCTCATATGACGACGTAGTCCCTTATGTCCTCCAAGACTCCAAGTACGACTTAAATTCTAAGATTCTATTGGAAAAATATTGGGACTAAGCTACCTTAGACAGCCCTACATCTGCCTCCATTGTTTCTCCATTTAGTGTTTACATTTCTTTTGTGTTAATTCCATAGTCAGCTGGACTATGATTGTCACTTGAAAGTTTTTGCTTCAGTTAAAGTCGACTAACTCGGAAAGTATTAGGTTTCCAGATTTAGCACAAGCACCTACCGTCTTATTACAAAACATGGTTTAAGCTTAGTCCTGGTTCCGGTCCGCTTAGATACATTAAGTTAAAGCATTGTCCAGCTCCTTGGTTAAATGATCAGATCAAGGATATGATGAGGCGGCGTGACAAGGCTAAAAGGAGGTACAAACTGCTTTCCTCCGACCATTATCTGGAACAATACAAAACCTTACGGAACCGATGTAGTCGTTTGTGTAGGGACGCTAAGAAACGATATTTCCATGAGTCCTTGTCTGACCGTAGCCCCACTCAAGTATGGAAATTTTTAAAATCTAATGGCATTGGCAAGGTTCCTGTCCAATCGTCAGATCATCCTGATCTCAACAACCTCAACAAACAATTTACTGTTTTGCCTGCCACTTTAAACGAATCCACTAAGCGTGCAACGATTTTTTCTATTATGAATAGTAAGTTTGCTCCAGAATATCCACCATTTGTTTTACACACTACTTCCGAGAAAGAAGTTTTTAAGTCCATTCAGAGCATTAGTTCCGAGGCTGCCGGCTGTGACAATATAACCTCAAAAATGATCACTTTTCTTCTACCTTTAATCCTTCCTGTCATTACACATATCCTTAATTTCTCATTGTCCACAAGCTCATTTCCCGCGTCATGGAAAAAAGCACATGTTATCCCATTACCAAAAGTCTCAAATCCAAACTCGATGAATCAGTACCGCCCTATTTCCATCCTTCCATTCCTGTCAAAAGTTTTGAAGCTGTCTGAATTTCTTTCAAAGCACAGACTCATAAGTCATAGCACAACCACTGCGTTAATTAATGTAACTGATGACATCCGTCAGGCAATGGACAATAAACTTCTAACTGTATTAGTTCTTTTAGACTTTTCTAATGCATTCAATACGGTTGATACCGATATACTTCTGGCTATACTTCGTTCGATTAATGTCTCGTCTTCTGCTGTCCAATGGTTTGAGTCCTACCTTCGAGGGCGATCTCAGCGCGTCCGTCTAGGTGATCTTCACTCAGACTGGTGCCCAGTCATTGCTGGGGTTGCTCAGGGAGGGGTCCTCTCGCCATTACTTTTCTCCATTTTCATTAACTCGACTACAAGAGTTATTACATCCAGATTTCATATCTATGCAGACGACTCTATCAACATTTCAGCTTAAACGATGCTCGGACTGCTATCGCTGCTATGAACGATATCATTCAGCGTGTTAACGAATGGAGTAAAGCCTATGGCCTCGCAATTAACCCGGGTAAATCTTAAGCACTACTGATCGGTAGTAGATACTATCGCAACGAAATCAATATCGCAGAGTTACCCTCTATTACTATTGATAATACTCCGATTCCATACTCCGAATCAGTAAAAAACTTGGGAGTTATATTCGACTCAAATCTATGCTGGATTTTGCATGTCAATGAGGTGAGCAAGAAAATATTCTTCGCAATGCATAATTTGAAATACCTCCAAACTTTCTTACAATTAAAAACTAAAATCACTTTGGTCCAATCTCTCATTCAGCCCATTTTAGACTATGCCGATGTCTGTTACTTAGATGCCACAGAGGAGCTACTAAACAAGCTTGAGCGTTTGCAAAATCTTTGTATGCGTTTCATTTTCGGTTTGAAGAAACTCGACCATGTCTCCGAGTTTCGAAACGATCTCAAGTGACTACCCATCCGTTTCCGTAGGAATACTCGAATACTTTATTTCCTCTTTAATGTCCTTTTCAATCCCATGTATCCATCATACCTTCGAGAGCGCTTTTCCTTCGCTAACTCGTCTAAAGCTCTCTGTAGATCCCACCTTAAATCTCTTCTTAGTGTTCCTTCCTGTAATTCCACTTTCTTTTCCTATTCATTTACGGCCCATGCAGTTAGACTTTGGAATTCGCTACCACCTAACATACGGGACTGCCAAACTATTTGCTCGTTCAAGCGGCGCTTAAGGGAGTTCTATCTATCCAGGTCCTAACATTAATCGTTAGAATTATAGATATTTGTGTTGCTGGTTTATATATATTTTTTATGTTTATTTATTATCTTTCTGACTACTATGTTTATTATTATATATATTTTTGTTCTGTTATACACGCATACCATTTTTATAATACAATTTCTCCTCTCGCGGGTCTGCTGGAAGAAATTTCATTTTTGAAATAAGCAGTACCTTTATACATATTTTCTTCTGTGTTGTTTATATATATGTTAATTTCTGCGTGCATAAATTGTTAAATAAATAAATAAGACCGCTAGGGTCCATGTAATATCTAACCTATGATATTTTCACGTATCGTTACTCCCGCCTACGGAGCTCATGATACAGGCTATTGCGTAGTTTGCGTTCCAACAGCAACTAGAAATTTGAAAACTGTATTTAAATTGTGCATTACTAAAACACATTTATAAAATTAACTTTAATGCTTAATATTTATATCCTTAAGAACTTTCGTAAACGCATAATTGGGTAGTATAGTATATCTCGGTAAAACATGTTTAAACACACTTAACTTGCGAGCTAAACTACTAAGTAGTATGCAAAGACGTTAGCTTAGAATCTGCACAGTAAAACGTTTCAGGGTAGCGCTTTTCAGTATGACTAAATATCCTATGTAACTCGAATACTTTAGCTTCTCTATCCGTAGCCCTATCGTCTTTACCATAAGGTTCAATATAGTATGACTGATATTGTACATGAGAAAATGTATCTTGGATCAATGATATGTTGGCTTATAAGTCTTAACCAAGTTTAGTGTTGCCTCCTCCTTATAGGCTTGAGTATAAGGGACTTGGCCGGCGAGTTTTTTACAGTCGAAAGTAGGATTATATTATTCAAAATCTATCCAATATAGATATCCACAGTTAAAATACTCGTATCAAATATAAATAAATGATATTTAGGTTTTTTTTCCTTATTAACTCTACACCTTGTAGAGTCAAATTTGTTTTTCTGTCTTCAAGTTTATTTCAATAAATCTTAAATTCTCTAATAATTCAAACATGCTAATAATTCATCTAGCTAATGTCTGCGACTTTGTCTACGTAGAACGAATGCAGTTACATCGTGGATTTGGTTATATCACACGTTCCCCGGGGAACTCGCTACTTAAAAGTAATAATAATAATAATAATTTATTTGCCAACTAATTCATGTACACCAACTTAACCTAAGATACACTACAAACTGAATAACAGTACAAGCGTTCGTACAAAATAACTAGGTAATACTATTTGAGTACTATTTATTTATTCTGTGGTAGTACTCAGGATAGGCACGAGAAGCCGTGCTAGGTTAGCCCTGTGTTACGGCTTCTCCTATCCTCATTTTTATCACATTTCAAGTCTTGTTTGGAATTACAACGAACAGGTACCTATTGCTCACAGTTCCCGTCAAAGTTGTCCGCTTGGCTTAAATGTGTGTTAAAAGCAAAAAAAATCAATAAATACCCAACTTTCACAGTTTACACCTCACCTGATTCACAAATTATATTACTGTTAGTCTGATTGCAGTTTATTAATGTTGTTAATATTTTAATAATGAGGGTAACCATTCATTCATAGACACGCCATTAAAACTGCGAGTTGTTATTGTACACTGGTAGCGGGGGCCTAAAATGGTGCATGCATAAAGTTGACTTGTTGCGTTGGTTATTTTTATTTATTGGGTGATAAAATTTTGTTTTCCTTTATTTAATTTTAAATTATTAGAATTGGTGAGAGGGTTGAATGCGTGTGTTGTGTGTGTGTGTGTGCGTGTGTGTACGTGTGTGCATGTGTGTGTGTGTGTGTGTTTTATGAGAGGAAGTATGTAAAGTCTAGAGCTATGTGACGATTTTTAATAACTTTTTAGTCTCATCATAAGAAAGTTTAGCCAAAAAAGAAGATAATGCCTTTTTGCATTTTGCAGCCTTTACAGAATAAACTTTGATATAGCCACTAACTTTTCTGTATAAGAAAGGACCTAGGAAACATTGATTTCGATGGGCCAAGGAAGTAGAAAACTTTTCGGATTGTATCATGAGGTCCTTCTTCGTTTCTCATTATATTCTTTTACATTAAATATATTGCGCTTATGTGTCATTAGTATAATTTTAAGTATAAATAACTGTCTTACTGTCAGAATCTTTGTCTCTTTATATAATTGTATCGTCGGAAATTAAAAAGGTTTGTTAAGCATCACCTTTAATACAGCTCTTTGCGCTCGTTCAATACGTAGTACGTAGGTTTTGTAGGTACCAACCCATGCTGTAATGCAGTATGCCAGAAGCGAGTGGCAAAGGGCGTAATATATTGAAGTTAATATTTTTTTATCCGGGATGTCCCTTATTCTTTTAAAAATAACCATTATCTTTCGAATTCTAGACGTAAGGGCTAAAATATGATCTTTCTACGTAAGTAAATTATCAACTATGACTCCTAGATATTTAATCGATGTTACATTTTGTAGTTTAAGACAATTGCAATCGCTGCTATCTGATTTGCAGGAATGGGCTTTAATATTAAATATTTCGGAAGGTCGGTCCATTGCGAATTTGGAGAAAGAAATATACTTTGTTTTGCTAAGATTCAAAGTATAGGTTCCCTCTTAGCCAGGATATTATCTCCTCAAGTCCAATTTCAGCAAGCTTGAAAGTTTCACTCCAAGTTGATGCGGAGAAAATTAATTACAGTGTCATCTGCAAAAGCGATGACACGGCCCCCTTTCAAGCAAACATTGCAGAAGTCATAAGCATAGATCAGAAAGAGGGTGGGGCCAAGGATGCTTCCTTGAGGCACGCCATAGGAAGCCTTTACCTCCTCACTGATTACGTCATCTACCTTGACTCGTTGGATTCTGTTGGATAGGTAACTGGAAAAGAGGTCAAGCGCCACTCCTCTGACTCCTGCTCTCTCCATTTTACCAATGAGAACAGGGACAGAGACCGTGTCGAAGGCTTTCGCTAGATCCAAAAATATGCCTACACACTTGTGATTCTGCTGATCCACCTTTCGAGTAATAAAGTTTGAGAGTTCGCTAACTGCATGTTGGTTGTTGGTTGACTTACCCGCCATAAACCCAAATTGATTTGGAGACAAAATGTTGAATTTAGTTAAGTAATTTACGAGTCGTTTATTTAGTAAGCGTTCTAATATTTTAGACAATGAAGATAATATTGAGATCGGGCGATAATTGCTAGGATATTCTCTGTCATTATTCTTAAAAATAGGTTTAATCATTACAACTTTAAATAAGGTCGGGAATATCCCAGAAGTAAAGCTAAGATTGCAAATATGTGTTACAGCTGGAATAATTAGATTTTAGCAAGCTTTAGAACCTTTGAGGGAATGCCATCAAAACCAACGGCACATTCTGACCTCAAACTCATGATGGTAGATTACACTTCCATAAAATCAGTTTCCAGTAGTACGAAAGAATTGCAATTTCTTTCAGGTAAAACAGGATGAGCTTCAGCATCAGCGGAATGGTTGATGAGTATGTTATCAGCTAAGTTTTTGCCAACATTTGCAAAGTAGGAGTTCAAGTAATTTACAGATGACAATGAACTGTGTTTTAGTTTTAGGAGGATCTGATTATTTGTTTCATAAGTTTCATAAATTATTTGTTTCATATGTTTCATAAGTAGCTTAATTATGTCCTTCCTCATTTAAGCTAACTCTGTATCAAATTTATTAAAATTGCTTGAACGGCTTAGGCGTGAAAGCGTAATAGACAGATGAACAGATAGAGTTACTTTCACTTTTCACACCGAGGGGTTCAAGCCTACAGTACGCATTGGTCGATTTCACATACACCTTTGAATTTCTTCGTAGATGTATGCAGGTTGCCTCACGATGTTTTCCTTCACCGTAGGAGCGTCGGCAAATGTACATATGAAATTCGAAAAACGAAAAACACATTGGTAGGTATGTGGCAGGACTTCCCGATTAGAAGACCAGAGCTGAGTCCACAGCACCACCGACGACGCTCACTTACGACGACGACATTATAATAGTATAAGGGATTATATCGGCGATTCTGATTTTGGCTTTTATAATAATAGCTAAATAGAGATTATATCCTCGGTTCATCAGAATTTTGTATTTATTTTTGACGTCAAAAGTGACGGTTGAATAGCTGCCTGTCCTCTGTTTTCAGTAACCAACGTACTGGAAATAGAGAATACTGCAATGTGTCGCGCTCTAGCTGCAGTTCAACATTGATAAGGGGCCATGGTGTGCCATCTGAACATGTCTGGAAGACCAGCAAAAACGCGCCAATTGGCATTTAATCCGTTGTTAACTGAACTTAGTATAACGCAATGCTTCCAAAAGCAATTAATTTTACTTTGTAGAGAGGATAATATTGACACTATGCTAATTCCTGCTTATTCATTAACGCAACATTAATTATATGACCGCAACAACCCACATCCAGACGACAACCGCAGGGCTTAAAGCTGAGAGCTTACTTGGTAAAACTAAAAAAAACGCTTCAGCCTGCGCTTGTTAGAGAAAAGTGCCTAGAAGAGAAAAAACGCAGTGAACCTCTTAATATTCAAAGCCAGGCCACCGCGCGGAATATTATTAAATCTCAAAACCATTATTATTCCTGCCAGAAGACTAATATTCTTTTATGGCGCCGTAAATAATTATTTCCAATAGTATCCTTAGCGCGGTCTTTTCGGAAGGGTTTCGAGGGCATCCACGTCTTTAAGACAAAATTCATTTCTCGAATCGAAGATCCAACGTATATTCTACTCCTGACAGGTGTTATTTTAAAATAAATAGAGAGTGAATAAAAACTTATATTTAAAAAAAATGAAAATGCAGTTTTGATTTGGCAAGCTTGAATATACAATAAATTCTATATATTTGATTGGGCTGTCGTACTAATTTAAAAATGTATTCCAAAATACTCGCAAGGTTTTTCGTTGCAGATTTTAAAAAAGCATGTAAACGATACTAAATAATAATTATAAGTACATGACGATTAATTATGTTCATGTGAATGTAAAGCAACAATGTATATTAAAGATCAACATTATAATAGATAAAAGTTTATAAACATTTAAAAGACACACAACCTAAAGTTTGTTTTGTTTTCTTACTCTTTATTGCCGGTCACGGTGTTTAGTTCATTTTTAATTTCCATTACACGGTAGGTATTTGGCATTTTTTTATATTTTTTGTATTTCGATCATTGTATTACTCGCAGTGCATATTTATAATTTCTAATATTGGTTAATAAATAATTAAACCACCAACACTTAACTCATATACCTCATCAACTCGCATTGGAACTAGCTTAGTGAGAGACACCCCAAATCCCCCATTCTTATAAACAAAGAAATTGCAAAGATACATAATTTTACTTAATGTTGTCTTTAGTGGGTCACTTTATAATTTTCCATTAAGTAAAATTATAGAGACACGATTAAGTAAAATCGATGATGATTGGTGTTTGAACTGGAACAGTTTGATCGACCCAACTTCCGGTTTAAAACTCTACAGGCAATAGTTCGTTTGTAACTGAATGTTGGGTTAGATGTAGTCATCGCATGTCCATAATTCCACCCTCCACCAGCAGCTTACCAACCGCAATACACACGAGGTAGTTCCAATCCATCCCTCGCATCTTGTATCCTCGTAAAATTCAACGTAGCACGCGGAGGAGGCAATTTCTCTACTTTACGATATTGCTAAATCGACTGCGAAGTTCAAATGCGGTGGA
Source organism: Schoenobius gigantellus (assembly GCA_963935595.1). NCBI lineage: Eukaryota > Metazoa > Arthropoda > Insecta > Lepidoptera > Crambidae > Schoenobius > Schoenobius gigantellus. Next base: position 7,770,841 of record OZ012563.1, read on the forward strand.
GCTATGTTATTTACTCGTTTTTAAGAGGTTCTGTTTGTTGGGATTTTTTCTCGGAAATATGTTTATGTTTGGAGATAAGCACTATTTTTGGGTGGGCATTAGCGGTTTATTGTGCGGAAAATTCAGCGACTTCACATTGGGTCAGCTATTGATGCAGATAGCTGAAGTTGATGAAGGAAGTTTGTTTTTCTCTTATGCAGATTGCTGCTCGAGTCCTAAAATTAAACAAACAACGCTTTTAACGGTTTATGTTATTTATACTAAAATCCCGTCTGTCTACAAATTGTCGAAGCCATAGATACCGTGACCTCCGTTTCTACATTATCTATACTTCTATACAAATATTATAAAGAGGAAAGACTTGATTGTTTGTTTGTATTGAAGAGGCTTCGAAACTACTGAACCGATTTTGATGAAAGTTGCTACAGGGATAGTTCAAGACCAGGGGAAGGACATAGGGTAATTTTCCTACGGGATAAAAATTCCCACGGGAAAATTTTCCTACGGGATAAAAACTCCCACGGGAAAAGAAAAATAACGCGGGCGAAGTCGCGAGCGAAAAGTTAGTTATTTTTTTTATTATATAGAGGAATGATTTGTATGTATGTAACGAAGAAACTCAATGACTACTACACCGACTTAAAAAATTCTTTCACCATTAGAATGCTACATTATCCCTAATTAACATAGGCTACAACATTATTTTTCCTACAAGAAAATATAAAATTCCCACGGAAAAAAAACAACGCGGGCGAAGCTGCGTAAAGTAAAGCTATAATGTATAAAGGACACCTGATGTATAAAGGACCACATCCGGATGTTGATCTTCACTATAAGAAACCCACCAGCTTAAGTCATCCCGTTCGCGTCCATGCTGGAAAACGTTCGAATCGTCGGTCTTAATCATCGCCACAGCTCATGTACGTCCCCACCGAGTGGCTCGAGCCTACCCCACGTTAGGGTGTTTAGGCCTTAGTCAACCACGCTGGCCCAGTGCGGATTGGTAAGGCTTAATAATTAAAATGATTTAAACTTAATATACGGCAACAAATCCGAAATGTGTTGTTTCATTTTAATTTGTAGTACTCATTGAAATAACATGCAGAATTACAGTGTATAAACACCTCTACCTAACTTAAACACTAATAGCCAATTGCACTAACCATGTCTTAGCTTAGGACGCTAACCATGTCTTAGCTTAGGACGATCTTAAGTGGCATGCTGTCACATTCTTTTCAATGAAGACAAGAAGTGACAGCATTCTTCTTAGGATTGTCTTAGCTAAGACAAGGTTAGTGAAATTGAGCATAAATTTATTTCACTTTCATTCAAATATTTTTCTCCCTCAACGTTCCTGTGTTGCTCCGAATTCCCTTGACTTCCCTCAAGCCAATTCGAAATTTTTCCTTAACTCGTTCACTATTCGAGCTGCTAAGCTGTGGAATGCACTTCCAGTTCAAATTCGTGATAGCACTTCTATAACTACATTTAAAAATAAGCTAAAGGTACCACCTACTTTTGGACTCATCATAAGTACTCGTAATATACAATTAGTTTTATAGATGTCTATATATGTATGTATGGCTGTGTGTATATTTATGTGTATATTGCATTGGTGTATGTTTTGTATGTACATGTAAAGTGAATGTTTTATACATTTGTATATATACACGGTGTTTCATAATAACCAATAAATAATCAATGCGTTATCTAAAGCTAATTATTAAATTGTGTTTACCCGTAATGTCATTCAACCCAAAATTTTCATGTAAATCATAGACATTATGATGATACTATGATATACATGAAAATTTTGGGTTGAATGAACACCGTGTATATTTTCATAAATCATTTTTAACCTTAGAGTGATTGTTCATGATTCCGTATTTGATAATTTCACAATATCAAGAGGTTAGCTGGAAGAGATCTCTCTTTGTACATCTTATGAAATACTTTTTCATGTATTTATGTTATGTCTCATGTATTTATGTTGTGTACAATAAAGAATAAAGAAACAGCCAATTATATTCACATTGCGCCTATTGCGACTAAGCAGCTTATAATTCCAGTCTCCGAGCAAATATTGAGAGTTTTTAATAAAACAAAAAAAAAACAAAACAAACGCCGGCTGTCGCCAGCCTGAAGCAAGAACTCGAAAGCTCACGATTAGTGCTATAGCGATATAGCTGTAAAGCGAGACTAATAACGCTATCATTCGAATAAAATTATTGTAACGTAGTAAATAGGTATCGCAAACAGTTATTACCCAAAGAACACTTGAAAACAACAATTTCATTTAGATCCGGGATATCTCATATCACCCTATTGACTTCCAAGCCGAGTTAGGATTGCTTAACTTTTTACGAGGCTAATGCTTAGCTGTGCGTATTTACTTTGCTGATTGCGCAATCGGCGTAGTAAGGTTGTCAAAATTAAGTTGCGATTGTCCAATTCTAATATTTTCAGTATCAAGAGTAATAAATTTTTATTTATCCAGAACGTAGAAATTCTACGCTTGAACCTAATATGACGATATATTAATTAAAAATTTTCACACAATATTTTGATTTTTCCTCAATATTGCAACTTTGATAACAACAACAATTGATAACAATAACTTATTCTAAATTAAATAAACAAATCAACACTAACAAATAATTTATTGGTTTATTCTTTCAAAGCTTATTAGCATCAGATTATTTTTCATTGAATTGGATTACACGTAAAAATCTGCATTTTAAGAAAAAAAGGATTGAATGTAATCATGAGCGAGATATCAAGGCACAGAGAAAAGTAAAATGATTTATCAAATATGATACTGAAGTAGGTAAAATTAAGCTTCTAGATGTAACTAATCACATAAAACAAATCATTTCTTTCATGAATCTTGTCTTGGATAGTGACTGAATATATTGTAGCAGTGATCTGTATAAGTGTAGGTACATGTATACTAGTGTCTGTACAAATCATAAACTTTATTTCAATAACAATAAATTTTCATTAAAATAATATTTTGCTTCAAATGAGTATTTTAATTGAAAAGTAACTTATCTTAATTTATAATTTCTGTACTCTTCCTTCGATTTAGTTTTTTTGTTGATAGACCTGTACAGGATGAACGCGAACACACCGAAGATAATAAGTAGGAACAGTAGGTAATAGGAGGCTTGCTTCATCTCCACGAACTGTTCCCAGTTGATGTCGACTCCAGAAGACCGATAGACGATGGCGCCGTGCTTCAAAACATAATCAATCCACCAGATAGCGACGTCTAACGGACTCTGTGGATGATCGTGCATCATAGCACGAAGACGTAATATATTTTGACGGTAACTGAAAAGATAAACATGAAACCATGTAAAGTTCTCTATAAATGGAATCTATTGGTATACCTACTTGTCAACCTTTAATTACTCACATGTTTTTTTTTAAACTGCTCGAAGGGGTTCTGAGGTAAATCCAAAATGAAGGACATATTTTTTTTAAATACCCAAAAATTGTATACCTTAAACTACTAAATTAGATGAGTTCCCAATACTCGGTGGCAGAAATAGGTAAGACTTAAAAGAAACAATATTAAAGCACACTACAAAAAATATTTTATACAAAAATATATTTTGTGTCTAATGTCAATTTGACGATAAAAATAATGTCAGTTTTAGGAACTCTTCAAATCTCTGTAGTTATATCTTTACAATTGACGACACGGTTAGCGCAGAGGTCGAGTGATCGCCTACTGTGCAACGGGTCGCGGGTTCGATTCCCGCACGGGACAGATATTTTGTACGGCCTACAGAAATTTGTTCCGGTCTGGGCGTATGTGTATGTGATATTCTATGTTTGTAACTGCACCCACGACACAGGAGAAAATCCTAGTGTGGGGTGTTTTTTTTTTTTTTTTAAATAGCTCTCCAAGATGATCCTTGGTTACAAATTTTGCGGAATTATTGCATTTTAATAACACTTTTTCATCTTTTTCCGAGGACAGTAGTTGTAACTAATGATCCGTAGAAGAACTAAAGTCACCTACATAGTCCAAATAATTGGGGATATAGCGTTGATAGTCCCCCCAAGAGGTGGACCAACGATCTAGTAAAGTTCGCGGGAAGCCGCTGGATGCGCAAAGCGCAGGACCGTTCGGTTTGGAGATCCTTTTGGGCTATATCCAACAGTAGGCGTCTCTTGGCAGAGATGATGGGCCATCTGCCCTCTTTAAAAATGTTACGCTATAGCTCGCATTGGTTCACCACTCAAGACTTCTATAAATATGTTAATTGCTACCAATGACAATAATTACTTACTTGTTATTATTGATGATTTCATTGATAGTATTTCTTAAAATATTTTCGTCAAATGTTTCCATGTCAATCCCTAACCCCATTCCGTGGTGGATATACTGGTCTACGTTATACTTCTGGTCAGACAAAAGCGGTATGCCCAATAAAGGTACACCGGCTTTGATTCCTTGATCAGTTGACTGCAGTCCACCTTGTGTGATAAACAACTTCATGTTAGGGTGTTCTAAAAAACAAATAAATATGTAAATTAATTTTAATAAGTTTTTAGTCATTATTAATGAAATAAATAAAAAGATAATTTATTTATTTTAAATTTGTCATCAGTAAATTCAATGCCCAAAATGAGTATGTTAATTAGAACATGTTTTTCTTAGTGTTGGAGCAACATCTATCATTATTTTTACAAGCTTTTATTTACTTTCACCTGTCCCATGACTGTAATGAAATCTTGCAAGCTACATTTGACCCACTTCCCGGTGTCCGATTGAGCTGAAATTTTGCATGCATATGTATATCGCGTAACAATGCAATAATAAAAGCTTGTTATTTTTTTTTACTATTAATTATTTGTAACCATTGATTTACTACCAAACGTAGATAACGCATGAACGTTCGAAAAGTGGGCCGGTGAAGAACTGCCTCGTGCAGTTCTTTTCCATGCGTTGGAGCGACAACGCGATAAGCAATTTTGAGCATTATGTTTGAGAGTATAAGGTTGATATTTTCTTGTAGCAATTACTAAAACGTCAAATTTAATGTGGCTAGGTATGAAATGATGTAACTGCACACGGTTGTACTTCAAATAGTTGCCGTAATAATAAAGAATAAGGTTGAATTCGATAAATACGGTACTTTCTTTATGGTAATTTTAATTCGGGTGTGCATATTCAACTACCTATTTAACAGCGTACAAATGTATAGTCGATTAGGTGACAGATTTCAAGCGCGTTTTTGTATGAAGTGCTCTATCTACGTTTGGTAGTAAATCAATGTTTGTAACATAAATCAGATTTAAATTTATTCGAGCTGACTTTGTTAGTTATTACGAGTATATTACTCACTTAAAATTTCGGATTCTGGGATCCATTGCCATATTTTAATGTTATCTGTGCGCCCAGGTAATTCGTCTTTATTCCACTTCCAAACAATATTGTAGGGAAGTTTAGATAGCACATTCACTATGGTTTCGACTTTATGCGGGGGTAGCAGAGACTGTTCCACTTTAGTTCCAAAACTAATGTAGATAGCTCCGTTTTTAGATGAGTCCAGGAATTTTTTAATATCCTAAAACAATAAGAGAGTCCCTAATTTTAGAAGAAAAGCTGCTGAAATATGTTATATATCATGATAGTGGTGTTATCATGAAATATAACATCACATTTCAGCCAATAACAGGCTAACTTATATTATATCTTATAGTACGAAAAGCATCGAGGCCATTGTGTGGTTCCCATTTTTTCCCATTAAAACAAAACAGTTAAGTCCATTTAACTCAGATAAAATTTTAAGCAGCTTAGCTTTGATCACGATTAGAGAATGTGTTTAATGAGAGAAAAGATTACATACGTCTGGCAATTTGGTTTCCAATTTCTTTTGTGTATTCCCCATAAATGCCATATTTGGCGGCACAGGGCGATTCATGTCCCAAACAGGTTGGCCATTTAACAGAACAATAGCAACGTTATCTCTCAAATCTCGTACGTTGGGCGTATGTGCTCCTGCCACTTTCTTTATTAAGTTGTTGATTTGTGATTCATACTCCAAAAATGTGAAATCTGTCCGAGCATGGTTGTATAGCTCCTTTAAATATTCCCAGTGTGTTAGATCGAAGATTTTTTGATCAGCCAGCCCTGACTTTAAAAACGGATGGGCTGGACCACCGGCTTGCTTTGGTTGATCAGTCACAGTGCCGATAGAGTTTATTTGTACTACTGGAACTTTTAGGACATGCGAAAATAGAAGAGCTGCAGGGAATATGGCTTCGTGTATAAGTAAATCGAACTTCTTTGTTTTGCCCTTTATTATGTCTCGAATTTCATGATGCTTTAGTTGTTGTTCAAATAATTTTAAAAGCAATTGTAGCATAGCATCTCGTTGCTTCTTCCAATCTTCTTTGTTTCCTTCCGCTATTTCAGTCTCCTTGAATTCATTTTGCCAAAGCCTATAGGAAACGTCATGAACATCTATTTCAGTGAGGTTTCCATTGCGTTCTTCGTTTGTGAACATTGGATCTGCAGTTATTGCTACAACATCGTGTCCTTTTTTGACCAGCTCAAGTGTTAAAGTCCTGTATATCGATTGGTGACTTATCACTGGTAGAGGAAATACTGCCAATATTCTTGCTGCTTCATTCTGTACCACAAATGTCAGTGTTACTAAAAGAATTTGAAATACAATCCACATCGTAAAATTATGACACTAGGACACGATCTATACTTGCATCGTACTTAAACGATATACATGTTGGAATACTTTATTAGGTGAAAATATCATTGATGAGCTACGTAACACTGTGTTGACTGATATTGTCACAGCTGTTTCTTGTTTAAGTGTGTTCAATTGCGACGCTGGCATTGGTGATGTGGAGTTTTACAATATTTTTCAATTATTTCAGAGCAAAATGATGATTGCAGACACAGACGTATCTAAAAGAAAAACTTTTGCAATTTTATCTACAGTCTTTCAAAATCAGTAATATTCATAAACTTGTGCTTTTTTCAAATTCAGGTTGCTTCGTGTCAAGATCATTTTGTCTTAATTTACTAATAAACTAATGAGGCTTATTTATTTATTGTTAATTAGTGGCAGGATTATGATATTACTATCCTTTACTTTAGGTATACTGTAAAACTAAACTTATAAAAAGGCTTATCTTTAGTAGAGATCTCTACCAGCCAACCCTAGTAGGTCTAATGGAGCGGGTCTAGCGGATTATACAACAATGTACCAATTATTATAGATCTACACAGGTAATGATAGAGTACTTAACAGTGAGGTGCATAGTTGAAAAGACACATAATTGTATACAGCGTGCCAATTAAGGCAAAGCCGAATGAATTTGGCTCAAACCCGAGAGTAGGAATCGATTCGATTCCACTAATAAAAATACAGATTACATTTTATCCAAAACTAGCTGTGCCCGCGAACTACGCTTCGCCATGAAATTTTTTCCCGTTGTTGTGACATTTTTCATTGATGCTCAGCTCCTATTAGTCGTGGCGTGATGTTATATAATAGCGAAACCTATAGCCTTCCTTGATAAATGGACTATCCAACACAGAAATAATTGTTCAATTTGAATCAGTAGTTCCTGAGATTAGTTCTTTCAAACAAACAAACAAACGAACTCTTCAGCTTTATAATATTAGTAAGTAAGTATAGATTAAATTTTCAACTACGCCTCTTTTAATCTCACCTCTTTAATCGCTTATGCGGCCTAATGGCAACATTGTATTCGCAGGCGCACGACAATAGAGTTTCAAATTTGCATCATCATTTCAGCCAAGAGACGCCCACTGTTGGACATAGGCCTCCCCCAGAGATCTCTCCACACTGATCGGTCCTGCGCCTCCCGCATCCAGCGGTTTCCCGCAACCTTCACCAGATCGTCGGTCCACCTTGTGGGGGGCCTACCAACACTGCGTCTCCCGGTACGCGGCCGCCACTCGAGGACCGCCCCGCCCCAACGGCCGTCAGTCCTACGAGCGATGTGTCCCGCCCATTGCCACTTAAGGTTTGCAATTCCTTGGGCATTGTCGGTAACTCAAGTTCTTCTCTCGAATCTCATCATTTCTGATGTGATCACGTAGAGAAACCCCGAGCATAGCCCTTTCCATTGCCCTTTGAGTGACTTTGAGCCTTCTTATGAGATCAATTCAAATTTGCATCATATGCAACAAAACAGAAAGTTCGACATATCTCCGTAAATAATCCGCCATAATTTGAATTATTAATTTATACAATTCTTTAATGTCTGAGATATTCCGTTATTTGATTAGCACGTCGTATATTAAGCTTAAAAAGTACTTAAATAGTTACATCACACAATTAATAAGTACTTTAAATTTATACTTGTCCAAAAACAGTTTAAACAGTCCTCTTTGACAAATTAAATCCAGCAGATTAAACACAGCAATGTCAACCTTTTCACATAAGCTATTGCAATTGCTACCCGCATGTAATTAGAATGAATTTCTTCTGAGTTAGGTACTTACGTAAAATTGCTTTAAAACTGCCTTTAGGGAAAATGCTTTGAAGAAAGGATACTGAATTGTAATAAAAAGGGAATCTTGGGACAATCTATTGTATTGGATGCAATTTTCTTAGAAATAACTAGCTTTTGCCCGCGGCTTCGCTCGCGTTAAATTCGGGGTAACACCGAAGATTTAAAAAAAGGCAGGTGTATTTTTCGTTGGTAACAAAGAGTCTGTGTACCGATTTTTAGCTTCCTAACTTGAAAACTGCAAAAAGTCCCATATAAAATTTCACTCCCCTCAAGGGGCTGTTGGCAGATTTCCAAAAAAAATGATTCACGATTTTTTTGTTAGTCACAAATAGTTCGCATACCAATTTTTAGCTTTCTACCTTGAAAATTGCGGAATGCTCCATACAAACTTCCACCCCCCATTTTAGGGAAGTGGGGAGTTAGAAAGAGACAAAAAGTAGCCTATGTCACTCTCCATCCGTTCAACTATCTCCACTTAAAAAATCACTTCAATCCGTCGCTCCGTTTTGCCGTGAAAGACGGACAAACAAACACACACACACACTTTCCCATTTATAATATTAATATGGATATGGATAATTACATTAGCAACAGAACGCCAATCCTGCAACTATACATAACGCGGAAAATTTTTCAATAGCATTACCCTGTTTACAATATCATTTTTTGGATATACGAGTATTCATCCATAACTTTACTAAATGAATTTAAAAAATAGTATTAGTTTCGGGTGTCTATCAGAATACAGATTTTTTTGATATCGATTTTCATTTTACCGAAAACTATTCCACGATTTTTAATATATATTTTTACAATTCATCGAATTTTTAATCATCGCTGTTTTCCATCATCGAAAAACGTTTCTTAAAAAAATCTTATAATATGTTTTGATTACCAGAAAAGCGATATATCGAACTTACATATCGTAAAAGTATTAAGTTATCGATGAAACTATTCGTAAAAACATGTTACAATATGTATCGAAACCCATAATACTTTTTCACATAACAACTTTTTATCGCAGTACAGGGTGAGGAAGTACATACTTCCAGAGATATGAGCATTTGAAATTTGAAAAAACTAACCTTAAAATTAGCAGTTTCCACAAGCAATAAGTATGCATAAAGTCGAGAATACACATAAAGTCGTTTCTGGCGCTTTGCCGGCTTCTGCCGCGGCACGCTCGCTTCGCTCGCACGGCTCGCGCAGTTGGTTCATGTTCAAACCTACGCTCGTCGCTTCGCTCCTGGCTACCTATTTTTGACCCACCTACAGTTTCTACATATACCTACATATCTATAATATATAAAGAACAACACGTGCTGGCCTGCGTTGTCACCGTCTAACAGTGACTACCATTCAAACGCGTACCAAGAAATTCGGTAACTCATTTCTATGACGCACGATTAAGAAATGGAACTCTCTACCAGCGCATGTGTTTCCTCCTTCCTATAATCTCGGGTCCTTTAAAAGAGGCGTGAAGAAGTACCTTGAAGGTCGGCAAGGTGAGGGTGGCTAGTGCGGCGTTTAACCTCTCTCCCGCACTAGCTATCTTCGCATTTGGACTCTACTTCCACTTACCACCAGGTGGAATGGGATCATTTGCTTGGCCTTCTATAAAAAAAAATAAACAATCACTTTTTTAATGTAAAAATTAATGTTTCCATTATTTTGCAAACTGAAACTTACGATGAAACAAAAATATGCGTAACAAAACTTCGATAACATGTATAAAACATAGACATAACGATGAACTGTGTTTGTGGATAATAAATATTCGAGGAAACGAAAATGCGATGTAACCTAATTCTAGGGTTTGTTAAAAATTGAAAAAAAAGTTCTGCGATTCGTTTTATGGGAAATGAAAATCGTTGAAAGGAATTGCGATAAAATGATGGATTCCCATTAGTTTCACCAGCATAGATGGAAGTAATTTTTGAACTGTTGGTTGGGATATACTCGTATGCATACAAATATGATACATTGACAAGTATTTTTACGTAGCGAAAAATCTAAAAAAAATAGAGGACCACTTATCGATGGCTCCTAACTATACTGGCGTAAGTGAAAAAAATAGATTTTACAGGAGAGCCATTTAAGTTGCCAGAACCATATTTTTGGGTCATATTTTGTGACCTACTAAAACGAATTCAATGAAATTTCGCATTTAGCCTTAACATACAATGCTTTTTCTACTGCTCTTATCAAATTATATGCTATTTTTATATTTTTTGAGATTTTACAGATTGGCCCTTTAACGTCGTCATATTTCTATAATTCCATGTATATTGTTTAACGTAAAGAGATTTAAATGATCACTCGCCCTTTTACTTGGCTCAACGTAAATATAATATTTTAAGCGATTACTGTCTTAATTTATGCATGTAATTATTTTTATTGTTATCACTTGCTACTATCAATAATAAATCAGTTAGAAAATGTTGCTTAATGTATCGTTATTTCGTTTTAACGCAAATACGCCCATATACTGTGCTCAAGATTTAGTTAGGTATTTTAACGTAATGTGTCCTAATTTATAAATAAAACAATTTGCTAAATATTTTAATGGGTTTATTTAAGATTATAAAAATAATATATATGTAAGCAACTTCTCGTATAGTCGTACATAAGTGGCAATGTAATAAGTAGGTTCAATGATCAACAAAAAATTTCTTTATGAATTCACATCACAATTATTTGGAATGTACGTAGGTGCTCCAAGTTCTACAATGACATTGTATAATAATAAAAAATTATGACAATTTAAATTTTTTCTGAACAATCATAATTTGAACTATTGTGACATTGTCTAATTTAAATAAAGAAATCTGATTATGAGTCTTCTACTCGAATAAAGTTTACCTTATTGTAAAACAAATATAATAAAAAAATATAATTATACAATCAACTACTTATACTTAATTTGAATTATTAATGACAAATGTTTAGTCTAATTTGAATAAAAAAAATCAACAGAAACTTAACTTAATAGTCTTCTACTCGAATAAAGTTCACCTTAATCTAGAACAATAAATACTATGGTATGGTCAGTTTAATGTAATAAGGTGCATCATACCTATTTAAGCGTAACAAATAACATAAACTTAATTTTTTTAGAGATCAACAATAATTATTAATAATATCACAATCAACAACCCTGCTACAATCGAAATATTAGTATACTATATGGCCACTTTGTGTTCCTAGACATATTTATTAATTACTCTTCATCACTGCTTAAATCTAAAATTCTGTCCGCTGATATTAGGTTAGAAAAGAAATCATGATACCCTACTGGAATTACTTTGGCGCTGCACATAGACATTAAGTCCTTCTTTTTTTCTTTTGTTATCGGCAATGGTTTGTTGTAACATTTTGCTAAGCTAGGCTCTACTGAGACATTAGTTTGCTTGCTCAATCGGGTCTTTCTTGTTGTTTTTTTTTAATTAATATCTATAGTGTATTTAGGTGCATCTTCAGCCAAATCATATTTAAAACTCAACGTATTAGGAGTATCGTGAGAAACCTTAACTTGTTTTATTTTGGACCATTTTACTTGATCACCATTCGTAGTTTTATTCCAATTATAAACAGGTGAGCTTTGCATCTTCTTGAAATCAAATATTATTTCTTGAGAAACATTAATTACAGTGTATGCTTCTCCTGTTTGTTTTGCCCACCTAATCAACGCATTCCATTCGTTTGGAGTGTAAATAATTTTACTTTTTGTAGCCTTTTCTATCGTAGCATGAACACTGTCTACTTCGGATTGAGTATGCCCTTTTTCTAAATACGTATGTTTTATGTTTATGTTAAATTTCTTACAAGCGTAGATGTACATGAAAAATACTATTCTGTTTCTGTTTTGACTCAAACAGTTATCAGACCAGAAACGAAAATCAGAGTAACCCTCCTTAGATTTATTTTCAATTAGGTCAAATACAAAACTTGCTATTTCATTTGGTCCCCTTTTACCATCTTGCTCAGACCACAAGTAACAAAATCCTTGCAGTTTATCCACGTCGAAAGCTGTGAAATTGTACAATTTTAACTTCATTTTGTAATAAAATAAGCTCACATCCCCCTGGGGACAATATAAAATTTTTTGCATGTCATAACACGCACAAAAAACCTTATTACGGTTTAATCCAGCAATTTTTTTATCTTCTGTTTTTAATGCACGGGCCAAGTTTTTATTAGTTAAATGTGTGGTATAAGATAATTTCATATCCTCAGTTGGCTCGGTTGCAGTTTTGAAAGTATGGCATATATCGCACAAATCTTTTTTAGGTTTGTGAAAGCCTAAATTAAAATTCTTATTAACAATATCACGATATTGTCGCATTGATTCACATTTTGATGAGTACTTAGTGTGATCAAACCATTCATTGTACATTGTATACATGCGTCTAAATGTAAGAGATCCGTCTAAATATAGTTTATTCGTGTCTTTGCGGCAATAATGAGATTCTACTGGCGCATAAGATTTTACATGGTCCCGCACACTTTCGATCATGGCATCAGTTATAACTACAGGATGATTCCTGTGATAACCTCTTTGGTCAGTAGACGTAAACTCACTTGTTTTTTTAGCTAACGCTGTCCGAACTACTTTTTCACTAACAGCAAAAGTTTGTAAGAACGTTGTTTTACAAACTCGCTGATTCTGCTCATTATCTATACCAAATCCAGTATTGTTGCTGTCTAACAAAGGTAAGTAGTACATGTTAGTAAAGGTGCGACGAGAATCAGCGTCGGTGATAGTTCTACGTTTATTTATTTTTTGCACATACTTAGCTAGAACATCCCACTGTTTTGAATGGTCCCCAATAGCCCAAAATTTATCAAATATTTTCTGTCGATCGAAATCTGTAAACTTTTCAAAACATTTATACACGCATTTTGGGTAGCATTTTAAAGCGCCGAGTAACTTTTCATGGCGTAATTTCCCATCCCGACTATGGTACTGTAGGCCTAAATTCTTCAAACGTTTACGTTTCATATCCAACCATTCTTTTTGATACCTTTGTCTTATCCTTCCGATATCCTTTCTCTTAGTAAATTTCTTTTTCCTATTTTTTGAAGCAGGTGAAAAAACTTCATTTGACGAATAGACAGCTGGTTCACTGGTTGATGGAAAGGAATGAACATCGCTTGATATAACAGAACTCGGATTTTCGTACAAATTATCAAATGGTTCTCTTGGTTCTGGTGTTGAAGTCACATGTTTGGAATGTGCAAATACATTTTCATAATCACTTTCCATTACGGAATTAGCTGAAAATGACAACGTTGGTGAAGGCATTGGTGTAATAGAAATAACTGTTTCATTGCTGTCATGAACATAAGATGCCTGTACATCATTTGTACTTGCTGGTTGTAAATCTGTAGGAGTGAGAAGATCAAAAGACAAGTCTTCAACTGCATATTCCGCACCAGAAGGAAGAGGAGATACTGCAACCAAAGAAAATTCATCAATAAATTTATATATATTATAATATTGTATATATAATATATTGTATATATTAAAACTATCAGTTAATAATAAACAATAAAGATTTATCTGCACCGATGACAAGAATCAGGTATATGAATATAAATGTAGTAAAAATACATGGCTAATTAAAAATAAATCTGCTAATTTGGGCATCGAACTCGCTACCCCTTACGCCTATAGGAGTAAAACTCCTACGGCAAACAGATCGTCAGAAATGAAATAATAATTTAAAGATAGGTAAACTAGGAACAACTCGCCTGTACATACTCACTTACGCCACAGTATGTTATTTAATCACTGTCAATAATTAGATAAAAATTTGATTACCTTAGTATGTCAGGTGATAAATAATGCTTCAAATAAATACAAAAAAAACTAAGTTGCGTTTCACTAGCCGCCAAAAATACAATTTTAAAATTAAATGCGTAAGTCATTTGTTTAAAATCGAACTACGTAAATAGGCGGTAGCGAATTTACGCCTTTTTACGAGGTTTATCGTTAAATTATGACTAAATGAAAATATTTTGCAACAGTTTAATAAATATTACTTCATTGAAATAAATAACAATAAAAAAATGATTGACTCATCTTACCTGGACATTCAGTTCCATTATTTTCATTTTGGTTCTCGTCACCGATGCTTAAATCACTGCTGTTTCTTTGGCAAATAATTTTACTCATAATTTTTTGAGCTCTTGTTAGTGGCATTCCTTTTGTTGGCTTCATTTTTGTTAAAATAATAATAAACTAATAACATTATTTTACGCTACAAACGCGCGAGCAAAGCAATCGTAACGGACGACGCCGCAACACTGAGTGAAACGGCCGAAGCGGCACTTCCGCCCGCGCGCCGCGCCCCCGACGTGGCTACTCAGCGCTGTAGATGGGCGAACCGTGCGATTGGGCTTTATACGTGACGTAGTTTCGACACATACGCCTATTTGCCTAAAATTTTATTTTAGATCTAATCAAAGGATTTTTTTTTTCTTCTTGATGTTATAGATTAGAGCAAAGTGAAGTCATTGCTTAAATAATTGGAAAAAGGCGCAAGCGGCAGTTTCGTCTTTATACGTAGGAGCCATCGTTATCATGTTTTGATAAATCCGCTGCTTGATCTTCCAAAACATTTCGTTAATCACAAATTGCTGATATTTCTCACAAAAAGAATATAATTGAAAGGATTTCAAACTACTCGTATTTGGCAAACCACAAGCTGTGAATCAGGAGAGTGGCATCGCAAGAGGCTTCGATAAAAGGCACCAGCCTTAAACACGCACGTAGACTGATGTTACACAAATAGTAAGTAATTAGTCCTAATCCTTCGGCCAAGGGAATATCGGGTAATTGATGTAGATAATTACCCAATCATAGTGCAAATGTTCGAGCAGTATAAAATTTACATTGTCAGCATAATATAAATGTATTAAATCAATTAAAAAAAGTGAAATAATTTAATCCATGTTGATACTGTCAAACTGATGTAGATTTACAACATTGTTTTACCTAACAGATTTAAAATACAAGTGCTTTATAGACTATGCTGTAAAAATGTCTCAAAGTTGCCTGATCTGACAAGAAACCTAGCACGTTTTATATGGCTAAAATAAACAGAAAACTTCATTATCAATTTTATAGCTGCAGCTGTGTCTCTTGACAGAGAGCGCACCTATATTCGTGCACATAGTCATGAAAAATAATATATATCTTGCATTAAATTCTACTAATTCACCACCGCTGAATCGAAACTGAACCGATGTTTTTAACCGATAAAAACGCCACATTATCACGTTATCGAACATTCGAAAATCAATCTATGCGCTCTAATTGGTTGATCGCGATCCGAGTTTCGGTTCAGCTGTATTTTATTTATTAGTAGAATCGGACACTAGACAAAAACCACACGCTTATTTTTCCGCACTCGTTTCGCACCCTTATTTTTCCGTATTAGTTCCACAGAAAAAAATATGGAAATGACATTAGCTTGTGACAACCTCACGCAATTTTTACAGGAACCACATGTACTATAATAGGTGACTTTTTTCAAATTCAAATTCAAAAATCTTTATTCAACAAAGGCCTTTACAGGCACATATTGACGTCAACACAAAGCAAAACAACCTTATTTAAAGAAATCATATTAACCTTGTATGTGCATACATCCTGAATTTACTCAAGATGTCTGCAAATAAAAGTAGGAATGAAATAAAAGTTGACTCTACACCTGTTCGGAAATTGGGAGAGCATTCTCGAGAAGACCAGAAAAAAACTCGAAAGGTTAAAATTTAGTATCTCCTCTTTTAAATCGCCATTTACAGTTTTGGTTTTGTTACAGAGTCGTCAATTGGAAGCTGACCTCAAAGCAAAAGTTTGAGCTCAACCTCCATTACAATAATAGATGTGTTAATTCACATTATATATATATAGTATAAAGACTTAACATATCAATCAAAAGAAAGTGTAGAGTTGACCTCATGTCCAAATAGTTTTAATTATCCAACTACTATCAGGTGGGCAGCATTCTTGATCAGTGATCAAGAAATGATCACAAACTTACTTGTATAAAAAAATGGTTATGCTTTCACAACTTTATGTAAAACTAATTTTAACCGCAAGTGGAACCGAATCCTAAGTAAAAGTTACTGCAAATATTATGAATCAAAATAACAATTAGAACTGCTGACGAAGACTTACACTGTGGTATCAAAGTTGAATGAGAAGATATGCCTAAGTGCTTTTGCTGGTTACTAAACAGGTACACAGCTGCTCCCAAATTACTTGACTGAGTTGATCAAAGCGGTGTTAATTCAACGACATCTCAACTAATTCTGCGGCTACCCCACTGATTATATTGTGCTTAATTTTGATTTATCCATATTCCTGATTACTCCTGACACTCTATATTTAACCCTTTCATTACCGTCGTATGAAAAAGTACTTTTATATGTGTGCATATGTCGTGTTAGCTGTGCCCGCGACTTTGTTCGTGTGAATTCCGGAAAATAAGCCTATACCCTTCCTCGATAAATGGACTATCCAACACAAAAAGAATTTTCCAATTTGAATCAGTAGTTCCTGAGATTAGCGTGTTTAACCAAACAATCACACTCTTCAGCTCTATACTATTTGTAAGTATAGATACCTATCTCTTTAAGCTAACATTATGTATAACAAACTTTATAGTAACACCTGAGAGGACAAAATCTAGATCTGGAATTTAAAAATTTTGAATAAGTTAATTAATTTTGCTTTTTTTTTGGTGGGTAGACATCAAAGCAGCAACACAGTAATTATTGAGCTCTTCGTTTATCTTAATTTAAATATTACAATCTTGCAAATGTATTAATATTTAATTGCCTGTGTATGGGTTGAAACTGCTGTACATCAAATTCATCACTCACTTTCCACTTATCACAACAATGTCTTCTGTAAGCCAACTGTCTAATGGCATAGAGGAACTTTCCTCACTCTTCAACAGCAGAATGGCTGAATTTGAAAAAGGCTTGCTGCAACCGGGTGTAAAGGAGTCTACACCATCTGTGAAGACCTTGGCGGCCGATTACTCCACCTTCAAGACTTTCATTTGGAAAGCATTTAGTCTCCTCAAATCTCAAGTAGAACTCTTGACTCATGAAACTGACCGCCTAGAAATGCAGTCACGCAGAAGAGTTCTACTTATTCATGGTGTTAAAGAAGTCTCGGATGAGGAAATTCACCAAAAAACCCTCACCATATTAAACAGCCAAATGAAATTGATCTCGGTGAATTCGGATGCTATTGAATCTTATCACAGACTTGGCGCAAAAAAAGATAAACATCGACCTATAGTAGTTCGATTCTCTACTATGATTCATCGGGCAACAGTATGGAAGGCGAAAACCACTCTCAAAGGATCTGGTATAACAATATCGGAGTTCTTGACAAGGATGCGGCAAAATGTCTTTGTGGAGGCGAGAACACATTTTGGGGGGGTCACTAGAGTGATAAGTAAAAAACTAAATTGTTGCGATAAAAGCCGTTGGCTCACGTATGGCACGCTCTTTTATATATAGATTAGTGAACTAATTGCCTGTCATTCTGTCAGTAACTGTCGATAGTGACAGAGATTCAATTCAAATACCAACATGTTCGTCAGTTTATGACTACCAAAATGAATACTTACTAATATTATAAAGCTATAAAGAGTTTGTTTGATTGTTTGTTTGTTTGGTTGAACGCGCTAATCTCTGTAACTACTAATTAAAATTGAAAAATTATTTTTGTGTTGAATAGTCCATTTATCGAGGAAAGCTATAGGCTATACCGGGTGTAACTGAACACCCCAATAATATTTAAGGGGCATACAAGTTAGATACTAAATGGACCTTCGGTGCTTGTCCGAGATCTGGAATCCCTATACTTTCAGAGTTATTTGATTTTAAACTGAAAGCAAAAACTTTTAAGTGGCAACCATAATCAGCTCTTAACAGAAAAGAAATTTAAACACAAAATGACACGTGACAGACGTGAGCGTAGTATTCCTCCTACGCTTACGTAAGGCTGTCGGCACTTAATACTAAAAAAAATTATTTAGTTTGTATGACGTGAGCGTAGTATTCCTCGTACGCTTACGTAGGGTTGTCGGCACTTAAGACTAAAAAATAATTTATTTAGTTTGTATGGGAAAAAAAGTAGGTTTGTTCGCCCTAATATTTTTTCTACAGCATCTCTACTTCTGATGGATACATACCCTTAAATGTTATTGGGGTATTCAGTTACACTCTGTATAATATCACGCTTCGACTAATAGGAGCTGTGCATCAATGCAAAATGTTGTAAAAACGGAAAAAATATATGACGAAACGTAGTTCGCGGGCACAGCTAGTTATTAGAATATAATGATTCTGTCGATAGGGCCTCTTTAGGTCCGCTGACTTTCCGAATCGAATCTGCAGTCCTTCTGCTGCTTTGTCCTCAACTCCTCAATCCTAACCCGAATCCTACGTTCATCAAATGACTTATCACTTGTCCCACCCCACCCTATTCCTTCATATTTTTTGATAAGTCGTTTACAGTTAGGTCCATCACACTGTGGAACTCCCTATCTGAAGCCATCATACGTGCACCATCGCATGATGCATTCCAGCGTGCCATAAAAAACATTTCCTGCAGCTGGACACTTAAATTAACATTTCCAACTCAATAACAGTTAATATATTTTATGTAGTGTATTTTTTAATATGTGTAACTTGTGAAGTTTATGTATTTTATTATCAAAGTATATACGTAGGTTAAATTTTTAAATAGGTTTCAGTTAATACTTTGATATTTTACCCGTCATTATACTTCTACAATTCAAAGTTTCCTCTGCATATCGGTTGCCTGGTAGAGGTTGCTGGTTTGGCAATAAGGCCGCCGTTTGTTTTCTTCATAATATTTCTTTTTTGTATATCTTAATTTTAATCAATAA
Organism: Schoenobius gigantellus; assembly: GCA_963935595.1. Lineage (NCBI taxonomy): Eukaryota > Metazoa > Arthropoda > Insecta > Lepidoptera > Crambidae > Schoenobius > Schoenobius gigantellus. The sequence continues at coordinate 7,790,307 of OZ012563.1, forward strand.
AGTATCATTCATTCATTCAATCCGACAGTTGTGGCTAAGTACTGCCCACACCTAGTAGACAGGCACCTGCCTGTACTATAAGGACTAAGATGCACTTAAAACTCGTTGACATTGGAATCCACCTCCATTGTGGTCTACAAAGCTAAGTGAATCAAATAAACCATTCAAAGGCACACAAATATTCATAGATGTGAAGGTTTTCGATTAAGTTCCCTTCAACATTTTTCACCGTCATACCAGAGAGCGACACAAACAGACAGGGCGAATTCATGCAAGATTTATTTCAAACCACATTTTGTGTCCACCGTCACAGCTGCATTTCAGTTTGTTGCCTCTGTGTTCCTCCGCCATAATGCTACAATTGGCTAGATGACTAAGACAATTTTTTTGCTTTAACAGAAGCTCATTCATATAATAAACAGAAAGAAAACATCGGTTTTCGAATAACTATAAAAACAACCGAGATATAAGGTATTAAAGATTTTTCTCCATCTCTTTCTAGCAAAACGGCAATTTACAAGGAGTCAATATGGCCGTACTCAACAATGACGTCACAGTTGATGTCGGATCTCTCTATCTAATCGCCTTCAAATTAACAACTTAAAATGCTTGTATCTAATGTATTTCTATGCCGATTTTAATTCTGATTTCACAGGACTGCATCTTTTTCCACGGTATTTTAATATTTAATGACGAGACGTAAAAATTAGAATTCAGTCATCATCCCAATTCTAAACGCGACGGACTATGAGTCTTGTCTTTATTTCTTTACCGCCAACTATTGTTTGTATTATTAGTTCAAATAATCGTAGATGAGATGGAAAGAGAGCAGTTTGCGCTTTTATCATAAAAACGTATGAAAATCTCGTTGTTCAAACCCGCGTCTTAAATATAATAATATATAATACCGTGACCAATTCGATCACCGAGCACTTATCCATCCCGGACGAAACTGCAAATGTTGATCTGTTGTGCACTATATTAAGAGGATTTTGAAGTTGTTGGTTCCCATACAAAAAGCAATATAGTCTTCCCCCCTCTAAACATAGTCGAATTTTAATAATTTCTGTAAAAATTGTAGATATAACGTCTAAAACTAGGTCCGTACGTTTTTATTGCAAATAAATAAAGATTTTTGATAAAGATGGCTTTTAATATTCTAGAGCATAAAGTAAAATTTTCTTTTAGATAATGATTCTTAGGCCCAACCGCCAACAATGCTCAATAAAACATCACAGAATAACTTGCGATAATTTATTTATTTGCTTTAATGGTTCATTTTGTGCCCTTGTTGTGCAATCTACTATTTTATGTTAGTTTTGCTGTTTCTTGTTCCTACTCCTTATGCTATAGCTATGAATATTAAATGGTTAAAGGTTGCGATAAAATAACAGAGGTTGTCGCTAGTCGATGACCACTGAGTCGTAAGCCGTTTTGTCTTTGTAAAATACTTATAAGTAGTACTTAAGCAACAATATAATGTATGGAAAGACAAATAAATTAATTTATTATTAAATATTGCTAAAGCTAAAAGTTATTAGCGTCTAAATAGGTAACTGTATTTTTGAGTGAAAACTTCCTCCAGTATTTATATTTTAATGAAATAAACTAAACAGAAAAGAAGGACGTATAGACCTAGATTAAGGCGCTACTTTCCCGTTTTCGAACAATTTCGATTAACTGTACCGCCACAATGTATATATAAAACATACACTTATATTGTTGAACATTTTATCTAAACATTCATTAAGGCAGAAAAACATGACTAATAATATTTCACTCGATAGAAAAACAATTCAAAGATCGCTCTGTTCAATATTTTAAAACAGCTGTGAATCAGAAAATACAATAATAAACGACATAAAGGTTTTACCAATGGACGTGCTTTTTCATCATTGTCTATAAAACTGCAAAAATACATTTCTCATTTTGTACCCCAGTTTTCCAAATATCGATTAAAACCTGTGAAAAGTAACGCTTTAGTTCGATCACAACGCGTATATGCATTATATTACCTTGCAATAAAGCAGTCGCAGTGCACGAGTAGATTACCTGGGAAACCTCACCTTGGTGTAGTGAATCTAATGAGATCAAAATTCTCTCATTTCGTAAAACTTGAGCTGGCTTATCGCCCAAAACAATATTTCAATAAGAATTGTGGCTTTGTACCACTTATTAGCACGTGTTTTGATAGAGTCAGTTCATCGTAAGTCAATTCCAATGGCGATTGCAACGTCCATTATGAAATACGCAATATACACTCGATATGATCTAACTTAAAATACCACTGTATTTAATCTAAACAACAGATGCAACTCAAACTCCGCGCCAAAATGGAATACAGTTGTGCCAAGCTAACAACAATAATAATAAAAAAATAATTTGATACCATATATAAATCTTTTGAATGATACTTTTTTGAGAGAATGTATAGGTACACATACACATACCAAATTATAGCTTTCTAGGGTAGGTACTAAGACTTTCGGAGCTATACCGCGGTCAGACAGACATACAGATGGACATGGCGAATCTATAAGGGTTCCTTGTTGACTACGGAATACTAAAAAGGTGGTATTGTCAATAGCTCATACGTTGTTTAATCTCATCGACTAAACGCCAATGCCGATGCGGGCAGAAAGTAGCAAATAAATATTACGGACACATTTTGCTAATATAGTTCATTAGTCACAACTATATAACATATAACATTCTAGTCACATGGCAGTCTGCATGCGCCAAAACCTTGATTAGACCCACATTTGTAAGCTACTCAACATTCTTATCACGTTGAAGTGTGCAACCAATATTATAATCCTGGAATAAGTTTCCATGATCATTCTGTTCGTTGTATTATTCTGATGTTCTAGCATTATCTCCGAACCGCAGGTGGCATCTTAGGTTACAAGGTGGAGACGACAACACGGGAGTAAATGAAAACATGACCAATGTAAGTTCCTGGTAAATTGCGCGATGGACCTACTTTCGTCATCACAGCTCATTCATCAGCCCCGCCGAGGGGCTCGAGGCTACCCTAAATTAGGATGTTTAGGCCTTAGTCAACCATGCTGGCTCAGTGCGGATTGGTCGACTTCAATTTTGAAATAGGCCCCTGATGGTATGTGCACAGCTGATGGCCAAATTAAAAGGTCGCGTCGATCTCATACGCGGTAAACAGACTTTAAAATCCGAAATACAGACCTCTGTCAAAGAATAAGTAATACTAATAATATATGGTTGTCTAGGTTAGGTAAACTTCCAGTAGAGAGCGCTGTGTACCTACTATAAACTACTGAGCCACAGCAGCGCGTCACGCGTGGCCGGGGCAGTAAATTTACAATAAAACATCATGGATCAATATCAAATGACAATCAATGATAATACTAACGAACAATACGAGAAAAATTATTGAAACAGTAAACATTTTAAAACAGATTGCCCACCACGTAAAACATCACGGCAATCATAAAACGCGGTAAATAGAATCTGACGTTGAAGAGATTATTGTACGTTTTGCTGTTTAAAATGTGAATGGCGAGACTGGCTTGATATTTCGCACAGTGCGTCATAAAGCCCCTAACGGATCCGAGGAAACATTACCAGGCGACGTTATAGCATTTCGATCACATGTCTGTGCCATAATTCTGGCGCTTTCACCGCTAAAAACGCCGTAGAACAATTGGACCCGCCAAATTCACGGGTGGAATTTATTACTGCGCCCATATTTTACTGGTAACGGGCACGCGCGTGGCTTATCGGCGGAACTCTTCCTAACCTCTCATAACTTATGATGGCCGCGCTAAGATTTTTTAGGGGTACGCCTTTGAACACGCATTCACTGCAAATTCAAGCTATATCCCTCTTATTACAAAACCTGGTCTAAGCCTGGTCTAAACCTGGTCTAAAGTTAGTCTTGGTTTAAAACTAGTGCGCTAGATAGAGACAGCGTCAACTTAGTCCTGATTTAAGAGGATTGTGAAGCTGTAAATCTTCATACAAAAAGCGATAACGCTTTACATAGTCCAAATTAGATAATTTTTGGAAATGTTTTAGATATAACAAAGATCTAGGTTTGTACGTTTTGATTTTGGAGTAATATTGCTTGCACACAATATTATATTATTAGCATCTAAATATCTATATTTTAAACTTCAAAACTACGAGCATTTTTACCTTTTTTTGACTAAATTATACTGAATTACAAAAAAGCAAAACGTATAAACATAGATTAAGGTAAAGTGAATCTAATGAGACCAAAAGTATCTAATTTCGTAAAGGTGTAGGGGGGAAAAACCGTTATCGCCGAAACAATATTTCAATAAGAAATGTAGGCACTTGCCTTGGACTTTCAACTCTAAGCGGTGTGCAACAAACTGCATTTTTGAAAGTGCATACTCGAGCCATGAATTGGTACTTCACAATCCTCTTAAACTAGGACCAAATTTAGACCATTTTTGTAATAAGACGGATAACGTCTTATTGCAAAACATGGTCTAAGCTTAGTCCTCGTGTAAGCCAGGACTAATTTGATGCTGCCTCTATCTATGTATATTAAACACAAGTCAAAAAGCACTAGGTTTAAACTAGGTCTAACTTGAGACCAGGTTTTGTAATAAGACAATAATTGTTGAAGCATTTATTTAAATACGCAAAAAGCAGAAATATTAAGCACGCGTTTCAGGCGGAAATTTTTACAAACATTATAACAAACATAAACGGTCTTACTACTTAACGTTGGCTAAAGTTAGTCATAATTTAAATGTGATGCTGTTTCATTTTCGTTATTAAGTTAGATAGAGATAGCAATGACTAACTTAGGACAACTGTTAAACAGCGTTTTGTAGTAGCACCGTAATTAATTACATTGTATTTAATTCAAATTGAGAACTGTTTATTCCAAAGGAAAACTTATTTTAATTACACTTATAGAGAGTTTAGAAGCAATCTTTACTATTAAGATTATTGCTTTTAACGCCCAATGAGATTGCCCATAAATTACAAATTTACAAAAAAAATCACTTGGTCTATGTATTTCATTTGCTACCAATTGGTGTTATAGTCAACCAACTCAAAACTCGTCCGCCCAGCAGGCGTAGCACGGGCTGCCAAGACTAGACTCGAGTCATGCATTATTACCTCACAGTTTCAGTGACATAATCTCTATGTCTTAAAGAGTAGGACTGTGGCGCGTAGTAAGTGTAAATTAACGAATCACATGACATTGTGGAAAATAAAACTATAACAGCCTTAATAACAGAGCTCTACATTGCCCGAGGGTCGTCACGCACTTCCTCCCTCCTTAAGTCGGTCCCTCACTGCTGAGGATCGTGGCTCCGACGGAAACGTAATAGGTTTCTCCATATGCTACGGTCTTCAGCTACATGGAGAGCCTGAGATATCGGCATCTCTAGTTCTTCGGATACCTGATCAGACCATCGTCTGATCAGGTATAGTCACGCACTTAGCCGGTTTTTTATATACAATAAAGTTAAGCCCATAAGTAGAGATTATTTTGTCAGCGTAATAAATAATAAAATAATTGTGTTGTTTTATAAAACTACAATGCAAGTGAAGCCTTTTTCGGATCGTAGGTATTTAACTGAACATTTTCGGAAAATTGATATTTTTTATTTTGTTTATTTTATGAATTTGTTATTTTTTTTATTACCCTTTTTTAATTAATTAGTATTTTGTTTATAATTTTGTTTTCAGAAGAAAAAGATAAGTTAAGATTAAAAAAAAATAATTACCCAAAATATTATTTTGGGTAATAATATTTTGAGTAATAATATATTGAGAGTTTTTTAATGGAAAAATCACGCTCTAAACCAGGATCGAACCACTGCCACACAGATTTAAAGTCGAAGATCTAACACATAGAACAATCCTGACCTATATGAAGTTGTGAAGTTAAAGATATTCATATTTTTTTAGTAATGCGACATGCGATAGATGAAAGAAAAAATTTGAAGCGATGTAAAAAAAGCTTCACTTTAATAATAAGAAATAAGCAGAATTTGGAAACAAGACAAAGTAATCAATGTGCCATTGGCGCTTTCAAATACAGGAGTAATTCCGTATCCTTAAAATTAAAGTATTCAAATATAAGACGCAAGAAGCAGATACAACACATACATAACAAACACTGATTAAGTTTAGTGCATTAAATCGAGTTGCCCTTGGTAAAAGCCCGTGTAATTTTATCAAAACCACCAAGATAGTCCTGTGTAAAAATAACTTGCTTTAACGATGCTAAATTACAGCTTTCTAGTCTTAATAGTTTCTCAGCTAACTAGCGGATAGACAGACGAACCGACGGACATGATGAAACTATAATATAAGAGTTTCTTGTTAACTGCAGAACCCTAAGAACGGTAAAGGTGGTGTGTGGACGTTGTATTATTTATGAAAGTTTAAAACCTATTTTTTTGTATTCACTAGAACTTGTAGATCTATTTTTTTGTATTCACTAGAACTTGTAGATATTAAATTTTCTATGCAACAATCCATTGAATATCCAGAAATGTAATACATTTTATCAGAAAGACTTCAAAATTTGTGGAAAAGTTTAGAAACCAGTTCAATGAAACCGTTAAGTTTTAGACGTATTAAAACACACGAAAGCCACTATTTTCCTAAATAAATCAAATAACCAATAAAGGTTTAAATCTGTTGAAAGTTTTGAATCACGCTTCCACGGCTCCGTTTTCAGTCGCAGTAAAATAGTCGTTAATTGCACCTGGCTCTGCTTGAGTTCAGGTCAAGAGCGTACGCCTGCGAACATGGATTCGTTACGCCTGTTTAAAATATGAAAATTTTAAAAGTGCTCAGTATTTTTTTAATAATTACATTGGTTTTATCGGAATGAATCAGAAAGCAGTTGGTTGAATATTTTTTTATTGCCTGAGGTAAATTTATTATGGTTCATTTATACCATCTTAAATATAAATAAACACAGAGCAAGAAAGAAAATGAGAATAATTACATAATTTTGAAAGTAAACAATAAAATTTTTCGACATTAAAATTTCATATTAAGTATATAATGACTTACTTCATTATAATACTTAATTAATATCATAATCTTAATTATGTTAGGTTCATATCTATATAAGGATAGATATGAACCTAACCTAATTAAAACTATAACATTAATTTCCTGCTAAGCACCACAAAGTAGAAATACAAACTATATAATATTTTACATAGTTATTACCTACATTATATATATTTTTAAACTTTTCAAAATAATCCACACAACTTAAGTAAAAGATACACTAAAAGCTTTTTATTTGATGTGACCGACATCCTTGCTGGAACAGACGGAGGAAGGAATAAGCACCCATATTTATTAGCCTTAATTTATATCCAAAAGTTATGTTTACCACTCATGATCTGGTCGTCCCGTCAGTTCTCAAGATAAAAACACACAAGTATCATCGGACCCTCGAACAGAGTAAAGTTAAACAAATCAAAGTGTCAAACAACTCCTCGACGACACCGGGAAGGATTTCATATCCTCTCGCAGAAGTGGAGTGCTTAGGGGAGGCCGAACGTGACTGCGATACAAATACAGAGACAAATGAGGTCTTATTTTTACACGCGGCAGCTTTTTGAGGTGTCTGAGGGCCCTTTGTCATCAATCCTCTGGGATTTCCGCGCATACCATCAAAGGAGGAACCGTGTCTGTTTAAAAATATTGTCGACTGACTTGACGTTGTTATTCAAAGTCGATAATTCTATTTTTGTATGTGGGTTATACAGTGCACTTCGTCATGAGGGTGACAATGATAATGAGATTCATAATTAAGGGGATGTAAAGGATCCAGAATAACACCTTGCCGGACCCATGCCAGCAACAGGCTGTCGGCACTTAATACCACAAAATAATTTATTTAGTTTGTATGGGAAAAAAGGTAGGTTTGTTAGCCCTAATATTTTAACTACAGAATCTCTACTACTGATGGATACATACCCTTAAATGTTATTGGGGTGTTCAGTTACACCCTGTATAAGCGCTCCGATTGGTCGACCGCAACGGTTCCGTTTCGATTCGGCTGTAACTTATTAGTAGAATTGGGCCTCTGGTCGGGTAACCATCCAATAGATGGCGTTGTGTACTATAACTACCACAGCACCGCGTGGCCAGCGGACCTAAAAAGGCCGCATTGGCAGAATCATCTATACTTACTAATATTATAAAGCTGAAGAGTTTGTTTGTTTGTTTGTTTGTTTGCTTGAACGCGCTAATCTCAGGAACTACTGGTCCGATTTGAAAAATTCTTTCAGTGTTAGATAGCCCATTTATCGAGGAAGGCTACAGGCTATATATTATGCGCTAAGACAAATAGGTGCGGAGCACCAATGAAAAATGACATGGGACATCTAAGATTTTAACTCTTATTGTCATATCTCGTGGCTTTTACTATTTACTATCTATTGTTTAGAATTGGGTTTACTTTTGTACAATTAGGCATACATTAATTTATCTATTGTAAATATTTACGAAACGTAAATATAGTGCGTTAATTACTCGTATGTCAAGTTTGTTGCAGTCACGCGGTTGATATAACGGAATAAATTGAAATATGCTTGTGACGAAGCGATGGGTTATCTTTACTAATATTATAAAGAGGAAATATTTGATTGTTTGTTTGTTTGTATCGAATAGGCGCCGAAACTACTGGACCGATTTGAAAAATTCTTTCACATTGAGAATCCTACGTTTTCCCTGAAGAACATAGGCTATAAAATTATTTTTCCTACGGGAAAATATAAAATAACGCGGGCGAAGTTGCGAACGGAAAGCTAATGCACTAATAATTCTGTCAATGATTTATATTTGCGTTACAATTATTATGATAAAAATCCACTCTGCAACGAAGATATGACTACTGCAGGTTTATTCGCTAACTACGGTTGGTAACTAGAACTGTCATTTTTGAAAGACATTTTATATCCATTACTAGTTAAGTTATGTTATGTCTTACGGCAGCGTTCATGATAGCAGTAATTAATGATAAGTTCCTTTCAAAAATGACAGTACTAGTTAGCAACCGAAGTTAGAGAATAGGCCTGCTGTATAGACTATGGAATACAAACATATAAAACTTACCAAAACATATAAAAAACTTACACGTAAATTTGTTAATTTTTAATTTTGATATTTCAGATAATATATTGCTTGACATTTTAGTGCAATTCCTATTCTGGTGTTCTGTTTAAAAATTGAATATCAAATTCTGGCGTACAGCGTCTCCACGTCGGCAATGGAGTGAATGACGGGAGAAAGAAATGATTTTTTTTACAAAAATAAAAATTAAAAAATACTGTCAGGTTAGGTGGGGATGCAGCGAGTCGCTATAACAAAGCATGATATCTAGTACCTTGTTACATGCCTATGTATATAGGGTTAATTGTAAAACCCCTGCAACCTTGCAGGATTAGATAGCTAACATCATTAACTACGTTTGTTTTACGAGTTTTAAGATAACTCAATAAATTCAACAAAAATCAATTTTCAAGTTTTTATTTTACTGTCGTGACATTGATAAGACTATGTTTCATTTATAAACGACGACGCTACTCTCGCGCACTGTGCGCGTAGAGTTACAAACATTCTAGAGGTATATTAGATGAATATTTATTTTTGTATGAAAGTAAAATCTAACGAATTATCAAAAGTCGTAGAACAAACGTTGTTGTTTATGATGTTAGCTATCTAATCCGGCGAGGTTGCAGGTGTTTAAAAATAACCCTGTATAAGTCAGAATTGACTTGAGCCAAACATATATTTCAGAAATTTTTAGGGTTCCGTACCTATTTCAAAAAGAAAAAACAGGACCATCATAGAAACACTTTGTTGCACGTCTGTCCGTCTGTGTGTCAAGATATTTTTTCGTAGAAGCGTAGAAAGAAAGAAAGAATGCTTTATTTGGATGCACGTACCCAACACACAAATATATAAGCCAGAATTATACAGATAGTGCAGTCCAAAAAGGACAATGCCTCAGCTAATTGCTTTTGCGTTAAAACGCGAAAAGCGCTGTTACCATGGAAGCAAACATAATATTATGTTCTGTTATGTCTTGTTGGTATGAACATAATTACTTCCATGGCAGCGACGCTCGTAAAGATATCAATCTGTAATTAGTACCAAATACTCGGGTCTACGATTCTCTTTCAGGTGTGAAAAAATCATACTGTAAGTCAACTGCTGCAACAGATGACTGCTTGTGTAGCATATTTTCGCAAATTTTGCCATTTCACAAAGGAATCAAAACCTATAATGTATTTGTCGTTAACCTAGAATCACGAAATTTGGCAAGAAGCAAGGTCTTCTTATAGCCCGCGTTAAGGAAACTAAAATCTGTAAATATATACATAGTTAGGAACTTATATACTTAGATAAGTTTGTACGGAACCCGCGGTGTGCGAGTCCAACTCGAACTTAGCCGGTTTTTGTCCTAAATGAGGATTTGGAAGCTATTTGACGACACGTTTAGCGCAGAGGTCGAATGATCACCTACTGCGCAACGGGTCGCGGGTTCGATTCCCGCACGGGACAAATGTTTTGTATGGTCTACAGAAATTTGTTCCGGTCTGGGCGTATGTGCATGTGATATTCTATGTTTGTAACTGCACCCACGACACAGGAGAAAATCCTAGTGTGGGGCGACGTTTTAAAAAACAATAAGCAATAAATTTGTAAATATGTTAAATTTTTCTGTACTTCCTCAAAAACCATTGAATTTGATCACGAATCTCATAATATCCTCTCCCCGATATTCTCATATCGGGAAGCATATGAGATTCGTGATCAAATTCAATATCTTTATGGTGGTCTAGCTTTAACACATCGAAGCTTCGTTGCGTTAGACTAGAGTTATCCCTTCGCGAAGGGATTAACCGAAGCCACTTAGGTAAATCCCATACCAGGAACATTCAAGCATGCAAACATGATTACTATGCTATTACTAAGATACTGTGGCTACATACATGTGAATATATGAGGAGTTTGGCTGCGCATTGGCGCGTAGACTCAGCCAACAATTGCTAAGGTTAAGTAACATTGGCTGTGGTCAGTCCAATGATGGGTGACCAAAATACGAAACATCTCGAGCTCCACCGTGCTTCGGGAGGCACGTTAAACAGTGGGTGCTGCGCCCGATCTCGCCCCGGTCGTGTGGGCTAACCGTCCCATCGGACTACGCGAGCGAGTGAAGGAAAGAACACCTGCGTTTGCGCAGTCAATGGTGACGAATTTATGATGGCTGCTAACTCTTATTATTTTACCAGCATCTGTCATTGTTTGGACTTTTAATTTAGTAGTTTATTAAAGCCAAACAGCATTGAATCTTATGGCATCTTGTATTCCAAGAAATTGAAATGAGAAATTCGACACATCAAATGGGTAGATTTAAAGTTTCCGGATAAGGTTGGCTAATATAGAGAATGTCTTTGGTATTAAACCATCTTTTGTACAAATTTTTACAGACAGGCATACTGCCCACCTCACGGTAAGTAGTAACAGTCACCTATACTGCATGTGGATCTCGTGAGATTCGCAGCAAATCCCACAACAATCACAGTGTACGTTGCCAACTTGTGCCATAGGATGTAATGTCACGGTACCCAGTAATTTCAGTGCCATATCTTACCCTTCAAACCGGAACACAGCAATGCAAGCACTGCGCCTTGCCAGCAGAAATAGGTAAACCGGAGGTACCCAAGCAGACGACCCTGGTACAGAGTCTCCTTCGCCTTCCGGTACATGTTGTATATGAAGACTTAATAAATACATCAATAAATAAGGCTTCCGAGTACGTCTGACCTATTACCAGGTAAAATCGTATAGTATCCAAAAGTGTTTTAATAGTGTCTAAAAGTATTTCGCTAAACAACGCTCACGCCTTGATCAGCTGTGTCACAGTATCTGTGCTGTATTTCGTAAAATCGAGGAGGCACCATTTTTCACGGTTTTCCAATGTCTCCTATATCCGTTCCACTGTATTTCGTAAAATCGAGGAGGCACCATTTTTCACGGTTTTCCAATGTCTCCTATATCCGTTCCACTGAAGAATGCAGGAATTTCTAAATTTGAATTTGGTTTACGGAGGAGCTTGGCGACGATAAATCGATACGATTCATGACGTGCCACTCGACGCAGTAATGGTGGCAGACGAATGGTGAATAACTGTTCCGCGAATGCAGCACAATCTATGTTCTATGTTCTATGTTATCGGGGTTGGTTTCCGCACTTAGTCCTTAAGGTGGACCATTGTACGTGAGGGCGGCCGTCACTCCAGCCAGCCCACCTCCCTCCAGAAGCGTATGAGATCTCCGAGTCTGTCCAGAGATTCTGTAACAGAATTGGGAGATCTAAGGGTGTTTTTTCGTATTTCGGTGACACCTGTGCACTCAAGGAGCACATGTGACACCGTTTCCTCGGCCCCTAAGCATGCTCTGCATAGGGGGCTATCTGTTATGCCTATGGTGTGGAAGTGTTTGTTTAGTGAGCAGTGTCCAGTGATGGTTCCCGTCACCAGCCGCAGACTGTTCCTGTCCAGACGCAATATGCATTTGGTCAGTTTGTTGTTTAGGATTGGCATGGCTTCCTTTGACTGTCTGCACCCTGGAGTCGAGAACCAGTGGTCTTGTGCTTGTGTGCGGGTGAGCTCTTGCAGCCATCCGCGAATCTGGCTGAAGGGAATTGGTACGATGGGCTCTGGTCCGAAAGCCGTTATGTCGGATCCCCTCCTAGCCAGCTCGTCGGCCGCGTCGTTGCCCAGTGATCCGCTGTGTCCTTTTATCCATTGTAGTGTCACTGTGTTTCGGTTGGAAGTCACAATTCGTTCTAGCACATTGTGACATTCCAATACAAGTTCCGAAGTGACATAGCTTTTGTTTAGGGATTTGAGTACCGAAGCACTATCAGAGACTATGCGGATGTGAGAATCCATAATTTCTTTAGATTCTATGGCGAGGGCCGCCAGGATGATACCTACGCATTCCGCTTGGAATACGGTGTTGAATCTACCTAGCGGTTTGGATATCTTAATGTTATGCTCATTTGAGTATACGCCTGCCCCGGTTCCTGAGTTGGTCTTGGAACCATCAGTGTATATTCTGAGCTCTTTTGGGCCTGAGTAATCGTGTGATTCCTCTTCGAGTTGTATATTATAGTGCTTCTGGAAATTGAATCTCTTCAGAATCCTATCATTGGGTGATGTCATCATCGGGTGATGTTTGGTCGCTTGTTCTTTTATGCGTATGTGTTTGATTCTGGGGTCCTTTCCCAGTGTGCCAGCATTGTGGAGTCTGAACGCCGCTAGTGCTGCCTCCTCTTTAACAACTAGGTGCAAAGGTGGCAGCCCCAACATAGCTTGCAATGCGGCTGTGGGTGCGGTTCTCATACTACTAGTGATAGCCACGCAGGCATTTCGCTGTAGTTTTTCTAGTGCTCTTTGGCCGTTTGCCTGGTCTGTCCTGGGCCACCAGACTAGGGAGCCATATGTTATAATTGGTCGAATAACCGTAGTGTATAGCCAGTAGGTGGCTTTGGGACTAATGCCCCAGTTTTTTCCAAGCAGTCGCTTGCATTGCCACAGTGATATACTAGCTTTTGTGGTGATGTAGTCAGTGTGTTTAGCCCAGTTCAGTTGTTTGTCCAAATAGATGCCCAGGTATTTGGTCTCCGATGTTAGGCTTAGGGTGGATCCGTAGAATTTTGGTAATTGCAGATTTGCTAGTTTCCTCTTTTTGGTGAAGAGGACTAGCTCTGTTTTTGTGGGGTTAACTGTTAGTTTGTGCTCCTTGCACCAGTCCTCTACTATTTTCAAGGCTTGGCGCATGAGGTTGCACAGTGTGTTTTCGTGAGTGCCATTTATTATAATGGTTATGTCGTCGGCGTAGCCTACGGTGAAGAAACCTTTGTCGTTTAGACGGTCTAGAAGACTGTTCACAACGAGGTTCCACAGTAGAGGCGAGAGGACGCCTCCTTGTGGGCATCCTTTCGCCACGATGGCTCTCGTGGTGTCATTCACCGTGACTTGTATGGCCATCTGCCTGAGCATATTGGTGATCCAACCGCACAGGGTGGGGGCCACACCATGTCTTTTAAGGGCTATGTCGATGCTGTGAAACATTGTTTTATCGAAAGCGCCCTCAATATCGATGAAGGCAGCTAGTGCAGAGCCTTTGTGTTCTATGGCGCATTCAATTCTGGAAGTCACGCTGTGTAAAGCGGATTCTGTTGATTTTCCTATGGAGTACGCGTGCTGTTGTTTGTGTAGTGGTACCATGCGTAGAGGTCCATCTCTAATGTGTCTATCGCATAGTCTTTCGAGGGTCTTTAGTAGGAATGATGTTAGGCTTATAGGTCTATAGGCCTTGGGCTGTGTGTAATCGGTTTTTCCGGGCTTTGGAATGAAGATAACTTTCACTTCCCGCCACGCGAGGGGAATATATCTGTGTGCGATACAGGCTCGGTAGACTTTCTCCAGCCATGGGGTTAAGGGGTCGATGCCCCACTGCAGAAGCGCTGGCAGAATGCCATCCAGGCCTGCGGACTTGTATGGTTGGAAAGACTTGATAGCCCACATTATTCGGTCCCTAGTCACTATTTCGTGGGCTATAGTCCAGTCGTTTCTGGTTGGTTCCATTCTTATGTCGTCTGCCCAGACCTTATCCTTTAAGAGGCTGCAGTCTGGGAAGTGCGTCTCAAGAAGAACTTTGCTGATTTCATGGTCTGATTGTGTGAAAGTGTTATCGGGCTTTTTCAGTGCACCAAGGCTGCGATCTTGGTCGCTAGATAGGATTTTCCTCACTCGGGCAGCTTCATTGTTTGATTCGATAGATTCGCAGAACTTTCTCCAGGCTAATCTCCTGGCATGTCTGATTTGTTTTTTGAAAATGTATTGGGTTGCAGCACAATTATTAAGTTCCTACTTTAATTTAGATGAATTGAATGTTGACAAATAAAAGCTTCCGTATAACTCTGAATGTGAAAATAAATAAGTCACAATATCCAGCTGGATACAAATAAAAATGGGAACGGGAATATGATCGAATGGGACACTGATGAGAACTCTATAAAAATGTGTCATGTATAAAAGCTACAGCTTAATAAACTATAAATACTATTGTCATTCTAGTTTTATACAAATACGTGTTAGTAAAAACAAACAAATATATTAACTTGTAGAAAACGTATAGAAATGCAACGCGGATAGGTACGCGGTTGCAATAGTGCGATATGTCCGTAAGGTGACGTATTAACATACGTAGTACTATTATACAGGGTGTAACTGAACACACCAATAACATTTAAGGGTATGTATCCATCAGAAGTAGAGATTCTGTAGAAAAAATATTAGGACTAACAAACCCTTTTTTTTCCCCATACAAACTAAATAAATTATTTTTTCATATTACGTGCCGACAGCCCTACGTAAGCGTACGAGGAATGCTACGCTCTCGTCATACAAACTAAATAAATTATTTTATGGTATTAAGTGCTGACAGCCCTACGTAAGCGTACGAGGAATACTACGCTCACGTCTGTCACGTGTCATTTTGTGTTCAAATTTCTTTTGTGTTAAGAGCTGATTATGGTTGTCACTTAAAAGTTCTTGCTTTCAGTTTAAAATCAAATAACTCTGAAAGTATTGGGGTTCCAGGTCTCAGACAAGCACCGAAGGTCCATTTAGTATCTAACTTATGTGCCCCTTAAATGTTATTGGGGTGTTCAGTTACACCCGGTATATTCTGTGACAATACTTGTGTTACTTCTTTCATGATTTCCATGGATGTCATAAGAGCTCACCAGGACTTTACTGCAATAATACCTCAGCGAAGAGAAGAAAATTTGAAAACGCACTCTAAACTTACCATAATGGCTAGTGTGTGTGTGTGTGTGTGTGTATACGCGTGCGTGTGTGCGTTTACGTGCATGTGATATCTCAGTACCACCTATAGTACCTACAGAAGTCTGATTGTGCCTAACTAATTTATCAACTTAATTTTGCTCTATTGCCTTCATCTCACCTGGTGATAAGTGACGATAAGGCCGAAGATGGTAGAAAGTTTCACCTGGACTCCTCAATAACTGAAGAACTGGCCATCTTACCTTTTTTCGTATTACAAGAATGTTATTAACATTGTTATTATGGCGACAAACTTAGGTATGACGGTGGTATTTTGCAAGGCGGGCTCAAAAACCCTACCACCAAATTTACCAGGCAGAAACTCTTCCGCCACTATAGGGAATCGAACCCCGAAACTCCAGATTAGTATCAGGACCTTGTAGTCTCAACCACTAGACCACGGATGCGATTTCTTTCTATTTAGGTAACCTATCAAGTATCATCATCATCATAATCACAGCTCATATACGTCCCCACCGAGGGGCTCGAGCCTACCCTCTGTTAGGGTGATTAGGCCTTAGTCAACCACGCTGGCCCAGTGCGGATTTGTCGACTTCACATGCACCATTGAATTTCTTAGGAGATGTATGCAGGTTGCCTTACGATGTTTTGCTCACCGTAGGAGCATTGGACAAATATGAAATTCGAAAAATGAAAAACACATTGGTACCTGGCGGTCTCGAATCCCGGACCTCCGGATTGGAAGGCAAGTGCCGAGTCCATATCGCCACCGACGCTCAAGTATCATACAAATCTATAACTGAACCGTAACAATCAATTTGTATTTTACAAATAAATACCCTTATAATTGTGACACGACTTATCGCTTAGTAGATATTCCGTTAATTAACCCTGATTTTCTAATTACGCCTCTTTAGCGTGGAGGATGAATTCGCATCATAATGTTTTTCTAACACGTTGGATATTATCATAAAACAATAGCAAAGGTCGGAATTGTTCGTGCGTTGTTTTACACGTGTTAAATTGATTCTTAGGAGTCGATTACTAAGACAATATTAGTCGGCTAGGGTGCTTGTACACGGTGCAAGAACTTGGAGCAAGTAAAGGCACGGGGGTACGCAACAGTTACGCTTATGTCATATTTTTTACATCTCAATTGAAATCGCATGTGCTGCGTGTGTTTTCGCTCGCAAGCAACACCCTAGCGACGAGTGGTGGACAGAGCTCGTTACAATCAAGCGATTTAAAAATAGAAAAATTCTGATGACGAACAAAAAAAATAGAAGCGATACCGCTCGGTTGGTTCTCGGTTGGTTTGATAAGCTCGGTTGGTTCTGGCCAGCTTAATGTACGGTACGCTACAAAAGACCACGTTCTTGCGGCGGCTTACCGCGTCCGCGTAGACGCTCGTGACGGCGACCGGCGTTTGGCGCCGAGAGAGAGGGCCTCCGCCTTGGAGGAGGCCACAGTGGAGGCATTTCGCCTGTGGTTTGAGGAGCTCGAGGAGCTAACGGGTTCGGCCTCGGTCTCGGACACTCTGTCCAGGACCATCGAAGCCATGCACCCGTTCCTCACCACATGGACGAACCGGCACCACGGGTCGCTCTCGTACCACTTGGTGCAGATTCTTAGCAACCATGGTTGCTTTGGACGCTATCTGCACCGCATCGGCCGGGAAGCGACCCCCGAGTGCCACCACTGTGGCGCTGTAGAGGACACCGCGCAGCACATCTTAGCGGTGTGCCCCGCCTTCTCTTCGGAGCGCCGTGAGCTGACCGCCGTTATCGGCGATAACCTCTCCCTCCAGAACGTGGTCTGTGCCATGCTGATGGGAGAGAGGACGTGGGATGCGGTAAACTCCTTCTGCGTGGACGTGATGACGCAGAAGGAGTCCGCGGAGAGAGCCAGGGAGGAGGATCCCATGGCCGATCCGTGCCGCCGTAGAAGGACGGGGCGGAGGAGGCGGAATTACGCCCGCCTTCTTCCTCCTGACGGTAACCAGCGGGGCCCTGGGTCGGGAAGCCCGGACCCTGCATTGCATCGGTTGCCGCCAGTCGCTGATCCCCTGGATGCCCCGGGGCATCTCCCCCTTTTGGGGGGGTGAGAGGGGCTCGCCCTAGGCGAGCAGACGCCGACGAGGTCGTGGATGTGTTCACCCGAGTTCCCATGACCTTGTCCGACAGCGACGTGGCCCTCCTCGGCGTGTCCTCTTCGTCCGATGACGAAGAGGATGCGGCGATGATGGCTGTGCTCGCATCAAGCCGTATGTGAGGGGCATCGGTGGGTTTTAGTCGGTAGGCCGCGGTTCCTGGCGGCACTCTGCCCCCAGGGGCCGGGGAGAGTCCGACATAACCCCGCGCCTTCCCAAGCGCGAGGTATGCGTAATGCATTTCCCACCGTAAAAAAAAACGGTACGCTACAAAAGGTCTCCGTCACTACGCGCTTAGATACAAAAAAAGTTTCACTTTAAAAAACTACCGTTCCGCGCACACTGAGAGCGCAAAAGCAGCGGGGCTACCACTCTCTTGGGATTTATTTAATCATTGCATTACAAGTGTCTGAGATGAATTTGCACATTGTATCTTGGTAAGATGTTGCAATTAAATAAGAAAAGAGAAGACATTTGATTAATACAAACTCATAGGGCCATACTAATAACCATTATACACGGTTATTTTTTTATCACCCTGGTTATTTTAAGGGTGGCTTCAGGACACGGTAGAAGAATTATTTAACCATTAATAATAAAATTTACTCACCTGTTTAATTATCTAAAATATCCAAAAAATACTGCACTGGTATGGACACTGAGTGAAGTTGTAGGCAAAACATTGAATGAACGCGAACTGGCAACAACGTCGCCGATTCAAAGTCATCACTGAGTTGATCACAATTTCACCTTCCTACTTTACGGGCTTAGGACCGGCAAAACAAAGTTTTTAAAGAAAACAAACAGTACTAAGTAAGTATTACGGTTATGGTAGGTTGTTTTGGCGTAGTTAAAAAATTGGAATCAACTTTAAATACTTACCTACCTAGGAAACAATTTAAATCAACTTTAGTTCTAATAACAAAAGAGTTCTAAATTTAAAGGAAGTCCTCTAACTCATACATAGTCGTGCACGTTTAAAACTATACATGACCACAACAACATATCACTTTGGTTAGTGTTTAACGTCTCGAAATGCAGTTTTCGCTTCCAAGTCTTACGTTTGTGGGTTCACTTTCTTACACCAAACACTTAATTTCACTTCACAAGTAAAAGTCTACGGTCTACCGGAGTAAGGTCTGTGTATTCGCTAGATGTGTTAACTTGAAACTAAAATTCCGAATGCGCCCGATTCCCGCGCGTCAGGCGCGGGCGCGACATCGCGATACGTTCACACGCGCCGGAGTCAAAGGCGAACTAAAGCCGGCCGGCTCGTGCCGACAAGCGACAGCAAACAACAAAACGCCGCCGCCGGCGCTCGGCGCCGGCGCCGACTGTCTCTGTCTTTCACTATTGTAGTGTCTAGTGCAATAATAACTCTTATTTCAAACGAGTTGTAGATTGATCTTGCTTGAATTAATAATGCGACGTTGCCGCATTTTCCTAAGCCCGTAGTAGTAAATGCTTTATTCATTCATAATCTTACCTTATCTTGTAGTAAACAAGAACAATGTCTATAATTTAATATTATTGGCGGATAAATTTTAAAAAATATAACCACATGTTTTTTTTATTGATATGAGTCGTCTAGCGTCTACCGAGCTGCCTCTAAAATTTTCCAGTATGATAAAAAAATAACCGTGTATAAGCCTTGTATAATGCCCTTCGTATTCTGGGGGGGGCAAGTTTGCGCGTCTTTCGATAACTTTTGAAGGGGGTGCCTATGGCATCTCTAAACAGGGCTCGCCGAAAGGTGGGTCCAAGGAGCCTCCGAGCTCAACATCAGGCGGGAGGTCCGACGATCCTTGCAGTGTGCCGGGTCATGGAGAGAGGGCTTTTGAGGGGAACCGCAAGGACTCCACAAAGTCCTCTCACCAGAGGGGCCCGGCGCCTACAGGGACGTCATGGCTTCCTACTACAACAGGGATAGGGACCGGGCTTCAGGGACCTGTAAAATTGGATACTGGGTCAAGTAGTTTTACCTCCTACTCTGACTCTGTGAGGAGGGGAGGGGGGGGACGGCTGATGGGAACAATACGGGCTCATCGGCCGGGTCCTCCCGCCCACCTGCTATTGCGGAGCCAGAGGGTGTCAAGAAGAAGAGGAGGAACAAATGCGGGTCTGCTAAACAGCGGGCTCGACTAATAAAGCAACAGGCACAGGAAGGGCAGCCTGTAAGTGGCGCTGCTCTTAAACGAGGTAGGGAGGCTCTCAGTGATGACTCGCGGGCCGGTGGTCAGGGAGTACCGAAAAGGGCCAAAACCCATGGTTATGGCACCTATCGGGATGCTCTCGAGGCTGTCAGGCTAGCAGTCATCCCTGAGGATTATCCCAACACTTACTTCGTGGAGGGGGATCATGAGAGGCTGATGGAGCTCGTTACAGAGAAATTCATGGCCTCTGATGATCCCCCCCACGATGTTTAATAGGCCAGACGGTGACAGCAGGGGTCGTCTTTGTTGACTGCAAAAATAAACAGTCTGCTGAGTGGCTCTTAGCGAACGTCCCAGGGTTGAACATAGGGGACGTTAGGGTGAAGGTGGTCGATGCTGCGGCTGTTCCAAAGCCAGTTAAAATGGCATGGAAGAGCCGCAACATGAGGCTACTCGACACAAGACAGGCCTGCTTGGCATTGCAAAGGTACAACCCGTCACTGAGGACGGCTGACTGGAAGGTGGTCGACACCAAGGTGGAGGGCAGCCGGATACGTCGGATCGTCCTCATGGACGGGGGGTCCGCTAACATAATTAAAGAGGCAGGTTATGTACTGGAGGGCTGCTTCGAGCTATGCTCGTTTAAACTGCTCGCGGAAGCACCAGACAGTGGAGGCGGGCACGGCCGGAGCAGTCCGGGGACAAATGAGGCTGTGGCTGGTCCTAACAGTGGGGCTAGTGGCAGTGAAGCTAAGGCTGAGGCGGGATTATTGTGCGAGACGGAGCGGGATGGGGAGGGCGACATGGTGGGCCTGCCCCTGTCGCAACAGTCGGCGGGGACAGACGACATCATGGCGGATCTGAACCAGCTCTGCTTCGGGTCGCCTAAGCATCAAGCGCCTTAGCTGCAATTGGAACAACAATGTACCCATCAAAACATCAAGATGGAGGGACTAAGGTGCGTACAGATTAATTTACACCACAGTAGGGCTGCAACTGCCATTATGGCTAAGCAGCTTAAAGAAAATAAATATGACATAGCCCTGATTCAGGAACCTTACTTGTACAGGGGTGAAGTCAAGGGCTTAGATAATACAGGGGGGGTAATACATTATTACTGCCCAACTAATGATACTAGGACATGCATTTATGTAAGGGACGGCATTCCTGCTACACCCTTGCGTTCGCTATGTTACAGGGATCTGACTACATTGAAGATCAGGACGGAGGGAGGGAACCCAGGAGAAAGTGTTGTAATTTCCTCAGCTTACCTACCCTTTGAGAAAAGAGATCCAGTTTCTGCGTACCTGAGAAGACTGATCGACACACACGGGCAAAAGAAACTCATCATTGCCTTAGATGCTAACGCACACCATATTGTGTGGGGCAGCACTGACACGAACAAGCGAGGTGAAGACCTACTGGAATATCTGGTAAGTTCATCTTTATATATACTCAATCGAGGAACCACGCCCACATTTGTTAACAAAAACAGGGCTCAGGTAATTGATGTGACGGTTGCAACGGTGCAAGCGTTATCATCTATTAATAGCTGGCATGTGTCTGGAGAGGTATCACTTTCTGATCACAATTACATATGCTTTAGGTATAAGACCAATATTGAACTAGGTACTGTACGTAGGAGAAACCCAAGGAATACCAATTGGGTTTCTTTTAGGAGAGACCTTGAATCCGCATTAGGGGTCACTACTGTTAGGTTGAACTCTATTCCAGAGTTGGATATGGAAGCTAACCGAATTAACAAAGGTCTCATGCAAGCTTGGACACAAAACTGTCCAGAGAAAGAGACAAAGGTTAAGAAAGTTCAGTGGTGGACACAGGAACTTTCCAAACTCAAAAGGGAAACTAGAAAGGCATTTAACGAGGCAAAACGAAGAAACGATTACTCGGAATATGCAAGAAAGCTTACTGAATATAACAGTGAAGTGAGGAAGGCTAAGCGCAGGTCGTGGCGTAACTGCTGTGAATCAATCGAAACAATGCCAGAAGGCATGCGTCTTAGCAAAACTATGTCTAAAACTAAAGCAAACCCACTCATAGCAGTAAGAGGTGCTGATGGCAGACTAACGGAAACGGGAAATGAAGCACTGGCTGTTATGTTTGAAACTCATTTCCCGGGTTCTACGGTAATTAACCCAAATGCAGGCGAACAAACTCCCAGGGAAAGACAAAGTACCCAAAACCACACCACAAGGGAAAACTGGACGTCTGCTAAAAAGGTAGTAACAGAAGAAAAAGTCAGATGGGCAATCAAAAGCTTCCAGCCATATAAATCCCCTGGCCATGATGGGATATACCCTGTGTTACTACAACAAGGTGAATCAATACTGGTCCCCATGCTATGCAGACTATTCAGAGCATGTTTAGCATTTGGTCATATACCAAAAGTGTGGACACACATAAATGTAAGCTTTATACCTAAGCCGGGTAAGGCTGACTATGAACAAGCTAAATCATTTAGGCCGATAAGTCTCTCATCCTTTGTGTTGAAAACGATGGAGAAACTTATCGACAGACACATCAGGGACGGTCCGCTTAGGAAACGACCCTTACAAGGTATGCAACATGCCTACCAGGCAGGTAAATCAACTGAGACTGCCCTACACTATGTAGTCAGCAGGATTGAGACGGCACTGGAGTCAAAGGAGATATGCCTAGGCGCCTTCCTTGATGTGGAAGGTGGCTTTGATAAGACTACATTTGACTCCATTAGCAGAGCGGCAAAAATGCATGGCATCAATGACACCATTATAAGATGGATAAATGGCATGCTTAAGGGCAGAGTTATAAGTGCAAGCATATTAGGCGAAACAATGAGCGTCACAACAACCAAAGGATGTCCTCAGGGCGGAGTCCTCTCTCCCATACTGTGGTGCCTTGTGATAGACTCATTGATCGAAGAATTAAACAAAGGACCACTGAAAACTGTGGGTTACGCTGATGATTTAGTTATCCTAATTAATGGCAAAGTGCCGAGTGTGGTAGCCAGCCTGATGCAGGAAGCGCTACAACAGGTTGAGCGTTGGTGCAGGGAGACCTCTCTTAGCATCAATCCGAAGAAAACTGTGATTATACCATTCACAAAGAAAAGGAAGCTCAATGGCATGAGTACTCTCAAATTATGCGGTACTGTAATACCATGGTCCACTGAAGTCAAATATCTGGGAGTTACCCTAGATAAAGAACTTACGTGGAAAGTACATGTAGGGCTCACTATTGAGAAAGCCACAAGGGCCTTCAACATGTGTCGCTCTACCTTTGGCAAAACCTGGGGCCTTAAGCCCAAGATCCTTTATTGGATCTATAGAATAATGATACTGCCGATCCTCACCTACGGTAGTATAGTTTGGTGGCCTAGAACAGAACTGGTCACTTGCAGGGAACTCCTAGGAAAATTCCAAAGACTGGCCTGTATGGCTATAACGGGGGCCTTCAAAACTACCCCTACGGCGGCCCTAGAGAGATTTCTTAATCTTGAACCATTGCATATTGCTATACAAAGAGAGGCCAGAAGAGCACTCTATAGACTCAGCACTGTGGGACTGTGGAATGCTAACTGGCCACGTAATAAACATACGGGAATGAAACTCAAAGAAGAAATCCTTTTTCTGGGCATGCCCAGCGATAGGATGACACCTAAATACATATTTAGGAGACTCTTTGAAGTATACATTCCAACAAGGGAAGAATGGGATAAGGGGCTGGCATCCCCACGGGGGAACAGCATGATTTGGTACACGGACGGATCGAAAATGAAATCCGGTACAGGAGCAGGAATATACTGTAATAAAACGGAGATGTCGATCAGCATGGGAAAGCTGGCCACTGTGTTCCAAGCTGAAACATACGCCATCCTAGCCTGTGCACAAGAGAATCTAGATAAAGGTCGCAAAGGCTTGAACATCTACATTCTCAGTGACAGTCAAGCGGCGCTCAAAGCGCTCCTGTCACACAAGGTGGAATCCAGACTGGTGATGAGTACGATTGAAGTGTTGAACATATTGAGCAAAGCCAACACGGTTCGGCTAGTCTGGATACCAGGACACAAGGGTTTCGCTGGAAACGAAAAGGCTGACCACCTGGCGAGAAAGGGATCGGAGACACAGCTTGTGGGTCCGGAACCATTCGTCGGAATTACTTTAAAAACAGTTGGAACAGGCTTGAGAGCTCAAGCACAAAGGAGGCACCAAGAAGAATGGGCCAACCATAAAGGAATGACACACGCCAAGCTCTTTATGGGCATGGAGAACTGGCTTAAATTTACATTAAGCTCGAGCAGATCTCAGACTCGCTTAATGGCAGGCGCTCTGACTGGACATTTTAGCACTAGGATCATGCTGAACCGGATGGGACACACCAGTTCCAGAACTTGTAGGGCCTGCAAGGAAGAGGAGGAGAGCATGGAACATCTTTTGTGCCACTGCGATGCTCTAGCCTGCAGGAGGTTAAAGCTGACGGGAATGGGATACCCTAAACCGGAAGACTACAGGGCCATGCCACCAAGGGACATAATCAGACTCATGGTCACGATTGATTGGACCGAAGGCGGTGATGGCTTTAAGGACTAATCACGGGGAAGCACAAAAGATCCATGAAGGGTCGAAGTGCGAAGGCTTCTCATGCTGGGCCGCCCCTACGATAAGATAAGATAAGATAAGCCTTGTATAGTTAAGCAGTGTTTTGTCTCTTTTGTTCGAATTTGAAATGTCATTCGAATGAACGTGACAAAACACTGTTTAACTAAATCAAGCTTATACAATGGTTATTAGTAAGGCCTATAGTGTATAGCAACGTTTTAAGTGCTTCTTGCGCGCGCTTGATTATTTACCATCAGCAACAACCCTATCGCTCGCGCTTGTAGCGACGTGAGGCTTCAGAACTATCAATAATATACACTAACACGTGACCTTAAGCGTGGATGCTCAAAGCTTAGTTATTTAAAATGTCAAGGGAGTGTAACTTCTGTACGTAGTACTATTATCTATAGTGTAAGTTTTCTAAAGTATAAGATCAGAAACTATTGTCTAGATTATCGCATTAGGTTTAAGCCTGTAAAGATAGTGTAAGTGATGTGAAATAAATAAATAAATAATAATAGTAATAAAAATCTATTCTGTGACTACTGCTCGCGAGTGCGTGCGACGTATGAGGTGCAGAGGGAGCTCACACGCCGACCGCGTTAAGTTGACTCTCCACCGAATAAAAGATGCCAACTTTTCTTCGAGAGCGTCGGTGGCGCTGTGGTTTCGGCACTTGCCTTCCAATCGGGGGGTCGGGGTTCGAGACCCGCCATGTACCAATGTGTTTTTCGTTTCGAATTTCATATGTACATTTGTCTGACGCTCCTACGGTGAAGGAAAACATCGTGAGGCAACCTGCATACATCTGCGAAGAAATTCAATGATGTATGTGAAGTCGACCAATCCGCACTGGGCCAGCGTGGTTGACTAAGGCCTAATCACCCTAACATAGGGTAGGCTCGAACCCCTCGGTGGGGACGTATATGAGCTGTGATGATGAACTTTTCTTAACAACACTGTGTTGACGTGTTGTCAACAAAAGTTAATCTAAAGTCAAACCTCCACCGATTAAACGTTGGAAACGCACCATAATACACTACACTGTGACATGTACTGAGCGACGTATGCGGGGAACGTTAGCGTTAGCGTTAACTAACTATTGCGTACTCTAGTAGAGGAATTTTTCCTTGCACCAGGAAAAATCCTTATCCAACACTGGGACGTATTTCTTAATCATGGTCTACTCTAATGGTTGGGACACCTGATTCTAACCTAGAAGTTCGTAGTTTTAAAAAAAACGGAGGGAGACTGTACCAGGGTCGTGTGCTTGGGTACCTCCGTCTTACCTATTTCTGCCGCAAAGCAGCAGTGCTTGCATTGCTGTGTTCCGGTTTGAAGGGTCAGATATGGCAGTGAAATTACTGGGTACCGTGACTTTACATCTGATGTCACAAGTTGGCAACGTACACTGACGGTCTGTGACCCCTTTGCCAACTTTTTTATTGTGCCTACTTTTTGAACAGTTAGTACAAACATTCCTATTGTGGATAATTTTTCATAACTGCGAATCTCACAGGAGCCACAGGTATTATAGGTGACTGTTACCACTTACCACCAGGTGGGCAGTTTGCTTGTTTGCCAACTTAGTAGCAATAAAAAAAGTTTGATTGGTGAATTAAACTAACCAAGCGAAAAACTTTTGCCCCTCGGGGATGGGGCAGAAGGTTTTCTGCTTGATTTTTAGGTAGTAGAACTTCTGAGCCCGCCTGGGTAGTTACCACCTTCTTACCTATATTTGTCGTCATGATAACATCGCTAATAATATTCTTTTCATCCCTCCATCTCGGAAAGAGTATGCCGTTTTTATCCGCTTGAGGTTGAAGTTAATTTGAATTTAGAACATCCCGTGCACTAGGTATGTGATTTCAAAACATCATTAAACCTATTTACTTCCATCTCCATGGTGCCGAATTTATCATACAACTTTTTTTAATTTGTTAAAAACTCAGACTCTGAACCTCCTTGGTGTACCTACCTACTTTTATTTTTAATTTGCTTTGTTTCATTTCCTCGCTGAGGGGGGATAAAAAGTTACGTGTTGCACTCGAGTGCAAAGATTTTTCACCTTGTGCTGTTTTGATTCCCTCGCTAACGCTCAGGATTCTAATTTTTGAATCACTCGCTGCGCTCGTGATTCAATTTTAGAATCTTTCGCTTACTCGGTCATCAATGTTGAGCACGCGGTTAAAAAGCAATTTGGTACTCATGTATAACAAATAACTATTTGTTCCGACAGTTATACTAGGTACGTTATCAAGTTGCTCAGTTCATGAGGAGCCCAGTCAAGTTCACTACCATCTTTGACCTTATCATCAATTACCATCAGGTGAGATTAAGGTAAAGAGCTTCCCTGTGATGAATTAAAAAATCGGACAAGTGCCAGTTGGACCCCCGCACCGAAGGTTCTGTACCCTCGGTCCGTATATTTAGGGTTTTCAGATTGTTTCCTTCACATATGCTGTAAGACCTTCATGTCAAATTTCATGATTATAGGTCAACGAGAAGTACCCTATTGGTTTTGATTCCCTTGTGAAACCGCAAAATTCGCAAAAATATACGACTTAAACAACATATCCTTTGATCGCGTTGACTCACGAGTTTCACTTTCACGGCCGAACGAGACCGTAGACCCCAGTATTTGATATAGGAAATTTCAGTTTGATATCTCTACGGGTCCCTGAGATTAAGGGCCTTGACAGACCGACAACGAAGGCAACGACTTGGACAACGAAGTGATCCGATAACGGTTCCGTTTTCGTCTTTTAAGGTCCGGGTCCTAAAAAGATAATGATTTAAAAAAAACATGTTTTAAAACATTCAAGCTTTTAGTACTCGTCAGTATGAATCAAACAAGCCCAAACTCGATGGGGTTGTATCGTTTTATTGCGGAGTTCCTATGGCCACCTTCCAGCTCCAGCTTGAGATCAGCTCCATGTTATCATAATATTGGATTGTCACGCGATACACGCGGTACATAATGCATGCAACATTTCAGTTCAATCGAAAACCGAGAAGTGGGTCAAATTTAACTTGCAGGATTTCATTACAGACAGGTGAAAATAAATAAAAGCTTGTAAAGAAGAGAGAAATATTAATGATGAATAAAGAAAATTAAAAGAAAACCGTAATCCAACTCACCTGGTCAGCGTGTCTGACCTAATTCTCCTCGAAACAGGAAGTCCCGTGCTTAGCAGTGAGTGAAGGGACCACAAAGAAGTAACATTGCCTGTTGATACAACTTACAAGCAATCACCACGGTAAGTGGACGTAAGTTTTGGTTTGTGCTTGTGTTGTGCTAATCAAAATTCCACAACTCTAAACGATTCCTAACTAAACGAAATGGGTGTGTTTATGACTTATGTATGATACAACAGTTTGATGACACCTACGGGGACAAAAACATTAGTTGGAGTACGTTCACGCGACGATAACCCAAATACACAGATCAAATAAGGCAACATATATAAAAATTCCTCAAATTAAGCAACGATACAGTTATTGATTGGACTGTGATTAGAAAACATTGTTGTGCTACGTAACAAAAAAGAGGTAAAATTTCATCTTTTTTTCCTGATTTGGGATTGATTGCAATTAAAATCTAATTATTTGAAGTCTTTGAAAAATTTGTTAACGGTTTCGATATCAGCTATATTGTTCAAGAAACTAAAGAAAAAAATTTAAATAGCCATGTAGCATATTTTATTTGTGCAGCTATCAATAGCATACTATAAATTCATGAAAATGTTTGTGATACCGCTGTGGAACTCTGGTAAATATCTGGACATCGTAAAAACATTTTTGGGATATCGATCAATATAAAACGTTCTTCTTGTGAATCGAAAAGTGTTGAGTAATTAAGAATGACGTTACCAACTGGTGCTTGGTTTTACTGGAAGTGCGGTTAAAATGTCTGGCCCGACCGAGATTTTTCTTCAATATATTTTTGTGACCCGTTGGCAATAATTTTAGTTGGAAATAAATCAATGTTCATGTAATGACGTCAAAATGAGTATTCGACTAGATTTATTACCAACCACAGTTCGCACTTAGCTGTGAGTGAGTAGATTTTAAATAGTATGAAGGACGATTAATGTTACGTGAGTTTGAAAAAGACCCCAAACAGCTAGTTGATAACGTGATATAAAGTCCTGCGGAGGATCTATTCCTAATTGTAGGCGATCACTTGCTTTACCTTCTGAATCGTACTAACTTACGAAAATCGTTGCGATGGTTTCAATTAAAAAAAACTTAAAACTCGATTAAAAGTTCTTTTTAACCGTCCATTTTTCTTGCCACTTGCCAATGCTTTTCTTACGCATTCTTATTACGAGTGTTTTATAAACACAGGATCCTTATAATGTTTTACAATTGTGAGTATTTTTCACTTTACTTTTTCAAAATGTTTATTCAGTAATGGGAATACATAGCTTTGAAAATAAATTTCGATTTTAAAAATAAATTCCATCCACTCTTGTATCCAAAATTAAAATGAAGTTATACTTCAATGCGTAATACTCGTATTGTCAGTAAGGGTTCGATGCATATGGCCAAAAACGCAAAAGGCCAATAAACGCATCTGGCCAGATACGCAAATGGCCAAATACGTGTATGGCCAGATACGCAAATGACCAAAATTGAAATACGCGATTGACCAAAAGTGAAGTAGTACGCGATTGTCCAAAACTGCATTAGGTACGCGATTAACTAAAACTAATAAGTACCCTTAATGTAAATTTTAGTGTTAGTACGATTGTCATTGGAATTGTGATTTTTCGTACGCTTGAGTAGCAACACTGGCGCCAAATTAGATGCAAATTATGAGAAAATTATATAACACGGAGTTTGATTCACTCAAACCAGCGCAATAGGGTTCAATTTGCGCGTCAAATAAAGGGTACGAAAAATCACAATCCCAATGTCGATCGATCGGAATTGGTTCAAGAGTAAAACCTGCTGGGCTCTGACAGCCATTTGTTTGTTATAATCGACGACCTCGTGATCCTTTGCCGTGCTGGAAAAGGTAATAAGGCGTCTAATGGCGTCATCCTCCTTCAGCTCCCGGTAGTAATAGTTGCAGGTCGCCGTGTGTCTTGCTATCGCGACCACCGCGTGAGGGATGCTCTGTCGTGAACTGGGTTTTTTGGTTCCGTTCCTCTGAGCACAACCACGTGGTCGTACGTTTGCCCCTGTGCTTCATGGAACGTGAGCAGCCTTGACTTTACTCCAATGCCAAAACGTTAATGAATAGACGTTTATTTGGCACAAAAATGGGCGCTTCTTTCCATCTTGAGTGAAGGTCAGGAAGAGTGTATTGGAGTCGCACCTTATTAGTATCGCCCCAGAAGCCATTCTGCATGTCAAGGACCTCTGTACTTGTCGGGATGTGTACATGCCCCCCTAAGGCTCCAAAATAAATCAGTAGAGCTTCATCCACCAAAAGGCGTTTTGAATCTCTCGCCCCATTGATCAGGACCGAGGCAATTATTCTTATTTTCCCCTTTGCGACCGGCCCTAGAAGACTCGTGACGTCGTCCGACAGCTATTTTGCCGTTTCGAGTGTGTTGATGATGATCAAGTCTTCCTTAATTTTGAAGTTTTTAAATAGTCACGTGGTCTAACGTTTAAGTTTAACACATTAGTCTTTTTGCGTTTTTGATCTTTCACTTATTTGCTGATTTGGTCATTTGTGAAAATATTTTTTTATACGCAAAAGGCCAATGGTCATTTGCGTTTTTGGCCAAATGCGTCGAACCCGTCAGTAAAGGAATGACCGCTTAAGCGCGACAAAGTCTAAATTTATTCCTTGGGAGGATCGAAATACAGAATTAATTCTGTACCTCCTGTGATTTAAGTTGAATTGTACCTCTTTTGTGAATTTGACATAGGCATTATCAGAAAAAATACGATTTTTTAGTCCAACTCATGTTCTTCTTTCTGCTATAGTTTCGGAGATGATTTTATGCAAAGTCACCGGACTTTTTGAAAAAAAATCCGTTAATGCCGAGATTGTCAAGTTATCGAATTAAATTCTTGTTTTGGCCAGGACAAGAGTCCGAGAACATAATCAGCTTCTCAGCATTTGGGTGTAAAATTGGTAGTTGATTTATGATAAAATCGTATAAACGATTTTCATGAAGCAATTTTCGTAAAGCAATGTTTTACTCTTAGGAAAACGATAACAGCCAATGAAAAGTTTTTGTGGTTAAACATTACATCTGTTCTATGTACCGAAGAAAACATGTCCTGTTTTTCTTACAAAAAAGAGTTTGAAGATGTTGTGTACATGACCATGGATTGCTCGGAACGGGGGAAAACTTGAGATTACGATTAATACGTTACCGAAAGCTTATCCAAACTTTTATTCTAACCGATAAGAAGAAGGATCTAATTTTGTTGTTTTATTCATGAGAGCGCTCATGAGTTTTACAGAACTCCGAGCTGCAAAAACGTCGTTAAAGACAGTGCAGCGCATAATGACGATGATTCAATTGACGATAATAATAACGATGATAGGTGTGGTTCATCTAATTTATAGATCAAAACACTTTGTTATTTTTGTTACCTACATATTATAATAATGTTACATACCTATTATAATAATTTTAAAAGGATCGATTCTGATTTAAGTATACGTATTATTTTTAGTTAACATTATTATAATTAACGACGAACTATCCATTTCATAAAGTGGAATTTTTTATCCAACTCTACAGAACAGCTGTTGAAGTATGACGTGTTCAAAATTGTTTGTTCGTTATTTGCCTTAACTTTAAGATATAATTGTGATACTTTGTATTGTACTAAGTAGGTAAATATTGCTAACTGTTACACCTCTTCAAGATTGATCTGTGGCCAATTCTTAGTTTTTAAGTTTAAAATTACTTGCCAACTAGTAAGTAGGCTGTGTAAATTCGTAATTTTAAATCGTGATGATTAAATCTTAGTTTACTTTTTTAAAGAATTATGATAAAACTGTGAAGAGTTGAATATTTTTCTAAAACTTGTATTTATTTTCGCAATCCATATCTTTTTATTAAGGGATATATCTTGACTCTTATCATTTAACACATCTTTTAAAAGACTAGGATTATAGTAAATTGATACAATTCAGGCAGATGTAAGTACGCCACTGATAAGTAAAAAAATAAAATATAAGGGCTATCTTTATCTTTTATTTGAGAAACATTGACTTCGGATCATTATTTTAATGCGTTATTAGATGTTTTAACTTCGTGTATGTCATTGGCGCGCGTCGGTGGCACTGTGGTCTCAGCTCTGGACTGTGCTCCGAGTAGAATCGGGAGGCCCGCGATCGATCCTGCCATGTACCAATGTGTTTTTCGTTTCACGAATTTCATAACATGTACATTTATCTGAAGCTCCTACAGTGAAGGAAAACATCGTGAGGAAACCTGCATACACCTGCGAAGTAATTCAAAGGTGTATGTGAAGTCAACCAATCCGCACTGGGCCGGCGCCAGCGTGGTTTGACTAAGGCCTAATCGCCCTACCATCACTGGTTAGGGTAGGCTCGTGCCCCTCGGTGGGGACGTATAATATATGAGCTGTGATGATGATGATGTATGTCAGCGTACACAAAGACAACGTTGAGGTGCAATGCAATTTAAGTGTACTTAACTAAACATTAAATTATACTTATTTTTGACACAATTTTAGCAAATAACAGACATAAGAAAAGGTGCAACTCACAGGTTTCCATGAATTTCTTACAAAATTATTCATTTACCAAAAAAACTAAAATATAAAGTGAAAGAGAATGTTTTACACTTATCGAATTAGAATTTTTCAAAAATTGTTTTTGCTCTCCTGTAAAATTATGATTTTCACTGGTAGGTATCACCTAATCAGGAGGTACAGAATCGACTCATTAATTAATGCTTAGGCATTTTTTATTTACTTGTATTGAATCTATCAAATACAAAAATGTTTAAATAAGGATGGTTCAGCTAAAATAAGGACTCTACTACTTGAATAATGATATGAGTCACTCAAGGGGATATGGACATCAAAAATGAGCGTGAGCATTTCTACATAAAGGGTGATTACTTTGAAGTCATTATAGTTATTTTCACTACAAGTGCGGGAAGCCTGTCATTGCAACGAGTGCCGACAAATGTCGTCCCGAGCCGAAGGCGAGGGTTGACAGTCGGAACGAGTGGAAATGACAGTCCCCCACGTGTATTGAACAACTATTTTTAATACAGTTGCGAAAAAATGAAACAATAAATACGTAGCAACCATATGTAGCAATGTACCTGCTTTTGGACTTTACAGGTAAAATACTCACACTCGCATTTTCAGCAATTAAACATAATTCCGGTGGTGTTAAATCAATTAATATGTTATCAGAGTCACTCATTTTATAGAATTATTAAACTTTTAAGCAAATAACAACAATCAATAATCACGCAGAGAAAATTTTAGAAAAATGGCGCCAAATATGTCGTCGTACGTACACAGCAGTGACAAAGCATATGCGTGCTATGCTTTGCTTGACGGATTTTTAAAAGCAAGGTCCGGCTGTGCTTTTTGTTATGCTTTGCTTTTAGGCATGCTTTTACAATACAAAATCTGGTAGACCAGTCAGATTTAGCGCAATCTTAACTTAGCATGCTAGAAAAAAGCAGGAAAAAAGCAAAATTTGTGTCAGATTCAAGACATTTGACATTTGGTAAAGAAAAAGCACTAGTGATAATGGTGGTCATCCCGCACGCTAAACAGCCCTGCAATATACTACTTTTTGAGCAACTGTATTAAAAAATAAGTTTCAAACTGGTTTATACGTGATGCAATGTTGAGTTATAACGCACTCTTTTATGCTTCAAGAACAGCATACGCGGAAAACTAAAAACATGAATATTTAAATAAAATTTTGCTGCCATAAAAAAAGCTGTTAAAAAAACTAAATTTTCAAAAATGTACATATAACAGTTTCTGAGCTCTAGGTGGCTCCTGAACTCATACATAGGCTAGATGAATGAAAAAAAAATATTGCTTCATATAATAAACAGAAAGAAAAAATCGGTTTTCGAATAACTATAAAAACAACAAAGATATAAGGTATTAAAGATTATTCTCCATCTCTTTCTAGCAAAACGGCAATTTACATGGAGTTTATATGGCCGTACTCAACAATGACGTCACGGTTGATGTCGCATCTCTGTCTAATCGCTTCCAAATTAACAGCTTACAATGCTTGTATCTAATGTATTTCTAAGCCGATTTTAATTCTAATTTCACATGATTGCATCTTTTTCGACGGTATTTTAATATTTTATGACGAGACGTGAAAATTAGAATTCACTCATCATCCCACTTTCAAATTCAAAAGATCAAAAACTTTTGATCTATGTTGCTTCAAATTCCAGGATTATGCCTACAAAATTTATTAATTTGTTACTTAATCAGGGCGGGAACAATTGATTTCTTGATGTCCCTCCTCAATCCATACGCACACGTTCATTAGGAATTCATTAGCCTCTCTATCGTACTGTGATAAACAGGGAATCGAAGAATATAAGTCTTTTTGTTATTTATCTAATGAAGCTGACAGAGCTTGTCTGGATGGAATGATATCTAGTAAAGTTATAGTTTTATTGTCGTCAAGTTTTAAATAAACTATCTATTAAAGTAAATACTCACTATCTGTAGATTAAGTTACTAGCGATAGATATTTGACATTATATCTCCATACAAAATAAGTCAAAATTCTATCTCCGGTAAAGAAAACCAGAGACATACATTGAAACCGGTCGTACAACAAGCCTCAAATTCTGTTCACGAAAGCTGTTACAAATCACGACCTCGCTTATTATGCTTAAATTCAAATAGCACGAGTCGAAATTTATAGACTTCCAAATGAAATTCGGCACAACAAGAAAGTGGCAAATTATGCGACAAATAAACAAATGCAAGTGGACCTGAATCACAGTTATGCTAATTTACATCGTTGAGGGGTGGGTGAGGGTTCAATGTTGGGAAAAGCGAGTGCTAATGAGGACATAAATCGATTACTTATTTATTTATTTATTTAAGAAAATCAACAGCGTTACATATATTATTTTACAAAAGTTTAAACTAAAAAAAGTAAGGCAAATAACAGATTTTCCTTAATATAACAATTTGTATTGGACGTGAAGGGTAAGTAAAATTAGTGCTCACTACTTATTATTATTGTTGTTTACCTACATATTTCTAATTATGCTCATTGGTGGGCTCACACGACATAATATGCACATAAAGTGAACTATGTTACATTACACAAGCAGAGACATACACATTACACGCGCGCACACACACACACACGCACACACAAACACACACACACACACACACATACACATACAAACATACATATACAAATATATATTTTTTTCTTCTATTTACATACCTATCTATTCTCATATATATATTCATATAAATACCTATTCCATTCATATATCCAGATAATGCTATGATATATATCCAGATATTAAATCAAATGCGATAAATTAAATCAATGCTGTTTGGTGTTATTAAGCGTATCCATAGCTATGGCTTTAAATTTATACTTGCTTTGAGTAAGTATGTCTATATCACTGAAAGTTGCATTATAGGTCTGCGGTAATCTGAAGATGGGTGCGTTTCGTGCGTAGTTAGTTCTCGCCTCAGGAACCCACAACAGTGGCGGGGGCCGCCGACGACGGCTGCGCCGGGTTTGTGCGTTATATGTTATGCTGCCAACCAATTCGGCACAGTCTATATTACCCCTTACAATATCGTATAAAAAACATACGTCAATTAATTTACGCCTATCTTCGAGTGTTAGTAAATTGTATTGTTTACAGTTTTCTTTATATATTTCTAATTTTGGCTTCCGAAAACGGTAATTTAAATGCTTCACAAATTTTCTTTGTAGTCGTTCAAGGCGATCCTTATAAACTGCATATTTTGGGTTCCAGATAGTACTAGCGTATTCTATAACACTCCGAACATAAGCGAAATATATAGTTTTTATTGTATCGATATTTGTAAAGGGCTTACAAGTTCTTATTACAAATCCAAGATTTTTATAAGCTTTATCTACTATTTTGCTTATGTGGTCGCTTAGAAGCATTTTGGTGTCGAAGTGAACTCCCAGATCTCTAACCGAAGATGTTCTGCGGATTGGGTTGCCGTTGAAATTGTAGGAATATGTTATAGGTTTAGGTTTGCGGGTGAAGGTAATACATTCACATTTTTCTATGTTTAAATTAATATTATTTTTTTTGTAGTTTACAGAAAGTCTGTCTAAATCTTCTTGTATTTTTAAACAGTCTTGTTCGTCTTCTACTTTCATGAATATCTTTTTATCATCTGCATTCATTAAGTGACGTGCTGATTTGAAACAATGTTCAATGTCTGATACGTACACATTATAAAATAATGGTCCCAAATGGGATCCTTGAGGAATTCCCGTGGGGATATAAATAAAATCAGACCTGAACCCTCCCACCACAACAGCCTGAGAACGATTAGTTAGGTAGGATTCAATCCATCTTAGCAAGTCTCCGTGTATCCCCATTCCATATAGTTTGTGGATTAGAATGGCATGATCTACACGATCGAAAGCTTTTTCGAAGTCGGTATCACGTCAATCTGTCCACCCTTTTCCATGTTGGATAAAATGTAATTAGCGAAGCATGCCAAATTGGTGACTGTAGATCGCCGCTTAAGGAATCCATGTTGACTTGACGGGAGCTCTCTTTCAATTACGGAGTATACAGGGTGTCTCAGAAACAATGGATAAACCTTTAACTGTTGATAGGTTTCGTCGAGACCTCTCTAATCTCAAATTTTGACTTTAGTAAAAATATCTCGGTTTTCAAGATATTTGATAGTTTATGATTTTTTTAAAAAATGCCACTTTTGGTTGGTTTTTAATGTGCCATTTTTACAAATACGGACTTTTTCTAATTCAGTTTTTTTTAGCTTCTAACGGAATAGTTCAGCTATCAATAACAGTGGTTAAAATTGAGCTAGCTAATCACGAAGTGCTTTAAATTAAACAAGAAATTATTTTTCTTCGTGTTTGGTCAGCTACCATGTAAAAAAAATGTATGACGCTCATCGTGCCCATTATCTGAAAAAAATGCTTAGTTATTCTAGTTTCAAAAAAGGTATGATAACCTATGCTTAATGTATCTCTTAAATTTTATTACTGCTTGAATAGCAAATGGTATGAAATTTTAAAAAGATTTTTTTCGGAATAGTTATTAATTCTTAGTTTGAATAAAGAATTTGAAATAAAACAACATGAAATTTTAATTTTTTATTAAATTTACAATAAATGTTCGAATTGGCGTCCTTGCGCTCTGATACACGCCCTACATCTTTTTATAAAACAAAGTTTGATGCGGCGCGCGTAACCAGACGTTTTTATGTGTGCAGCTGCATTTTGTATGCGAGTACGCAACTCTGTTATTGAGAATACTGGCCTCGCGTAGACAAGGTCTTTTAGACATCCCCAATAAAAAAAATCCAAGGGATTTAGATCCGGCGATCTGGGCGGCCATAAAATAGGGCCGAGCCGGCCTATCCACCTTTGTGGGAAGTGTTGATTTAAATAATTTCTTACTACTATTGCGTAGTGAGCTGGGCACCCATCATTTTGAAGCCACATTCTCCGCCTCACTTCTAAATTGACATCTTCTAGCATGCCGGGTAAATCATTTTGTAAAAAATTAAGGTAAATTTCACTATTCAGTGTAGCTGGAAGTTCATATGGCCCGATCACCTGTCCGTCAATAATCCCAGTCCACAAGTTAACTTTAAATTGAACTTGGGACCGATCTTCCCTCATCAAATGTGGGTTTTCAACTTGCCAGCTATGTAGATTGTGGATGTTGAAATATCCATCTCTCCGGCATGAGGATTCATCCGTCCATAAAATTTTATTGAAAAATTGCGGGTCTTCCCTTATTTTATTTAACATGATTCTGCAGAATGCAATCCTGCGCGGATAGTCAGCAGGCTGTAGAGTTTGGACCCTTTGAATATGGAAAGGGTGCAAAAGGTATTTTTTCAATATGCGATGCACTTTGCTTCTATTAATGCCGGTTCGACGTGCAATTCCACGCACAGAACGTGTTGAATCTTCTTCTATTTCGTCGAGGACTACTACTTCTTCATCGTCGTTTCTTTCTGGTCTTCCTGGCCCTGCACCACCAATGCCTCTTCCTGGAAGCCTCCCTTCGTAGTACGAATTATGTACCCGAGCAAAAACTCGATAGTCCGGGTGACGTGCGTTGGGGTACCTAATACAAAAAATGACGTTATTAAAGGACAATGTCGAAAATCGCCCCATGACCAACAAAGATTTGATTTACGTCATAATTATATGCATATTTTATAACACTCATAACAAATATATATATTCAACGGACAAATCAAAAATATATAAAAGTACTATTAGAAACAAAACCAAATGAAGTAAAATATAGGAATGGTTTATTGTTACCTCTGCTCGACTGAATAGAATTGAGTTGATTTCATGTAGGTATGGCCATTTATTTATATCTATAAATTAAGTTTTTCATAACTTACAACGTAAATTAAATTAAAACATACGTCAATTGACTACTCACGCACTATGGCTTGTTAGTTCGTCGTGGTTTTGACTTGCTTTATAATTTCGAGATTTCTTGTTCTTTACTACGTGGCTATAATATCGTTCTTTGATTGATTGCAATAATTATTATTTTAATAATTGTATAGGTATGGACTATTTGTATTGCTCTAACGAATTAAAGTGTTACTTCAACTAACCTCAAAATCTGATTCATTTTGATATTTTATTCGATTTCGAAGCTTGTCCGTAGTAATTGATGTGGACGTACAGTATTTACCCATGTCTAATTATACGAAAAGCATTTTTGCACTGCTGTTGGTGTTGGGGCGAACAATGTATGGGCGCAGAACAATGTCCTTTACTAATTCATTTAATTTTAAAATCTGATTAAACACGGCGTGTGACTATTTTTAGAAGGATAACATAATGTAAGACCCATCCTGATACGTTTAACTAAAGTTGCAATAAATGTGTGTGATTTAAAAAAAAATAAGATTGATTGAATTAAAGAGAAAATAAATAATCTTACCTCTCTGCGTACAGACGAGCAGCAGCGTTAGCATTTCCTCGACATTCGCCATAAACGAAATGCATGTTTGCATATTCGCGCGACGTGTACTGATGTCTAGGCATGTTCAGTGTTATGTATTGGTTGTCAGTTAGGTTTCACAGCACAAACAATATCCAAATCGTAAAGCTAGCCAAGTCCATATGATCACCAGTTGTCAATAGGTTTCACAGCACAAACAATATCCGAATCGCAAAGCTAGTCAAGTCCAAAATCACAGCAAAATGTCGTTTAAAATCATCGAAGCTCTATCGAATCTCTCGAATACAGAAAACACGCGTGGGTCACAACCGGAGTTCAGAAGGACACTAACAATCCTAGCAAAGAACCCAATGATCAGACGCAGGTAAAAAAAGTCCTTCCAGGAAATTCGATAGCAGGTAAGGTTGCAAATGCTTATGACTCATGTGCTGTTAATGATAAGGCTCCTTTTTGATTGCGCATAGTGGATGAGACATGTGGCAGGCAGGGGCCACAAAAAAAACACGTTTCTCAACTCTGTGACTCGCAAACGAATGTTTACAAATAAGCTTTAAGTGCTTATTAGTGGAAAAAAAACCTTTTTTTTTTTTCAAATTTTCATTTTATTTGCTATTCAACCAGTCAGAAAGTCAAGAAAGCATAAACTTAATACTGGAAAACTAAATTAACCGAATAAAATTAATCCGAAAAATAATTAATCCGACAAACAATCATTTTAAAATTTTCATACCATTTGCTATTCAAGCAGTAATAAAAGTTCAGAGATACATTAAGCATAAGGTTATCATACCTTTTTTGAAACTAGAATAACTAAGCATTTTTTTAAGATAATGGGCAGCATGAGCGTCATACATTTTTTTTACATGGTAGCAGACCAAACACGAAGAAAAATAATTTCTTGTTTAATTTTTTTGGAACATTGTTTTTTCCAAGCACTTCGTGATTAGCTAGCTCAATTTTAACCACTGTTATTGATAGCTGAACTATTCCGTTAGAAGCTAAAAAAACCTGAATCAGAAAAAGTCCGTATTTGTAAAAATGGCACATTAAAACCAACCAAAAGTGGCATTTTTAAAAAAAATCATAAACTATCAAATATCTTGAAAACCGAGATATTTTTACTAAAGTCAAAATTTGAGATTAGAGAGGTCTCGACGAAACCTATCAACAGTTAAAGGTTTATCCATTGTTTCTGAGACACCCTGTATAACATCAACAATTATTTTTTCGAAGACTTTTCCAATTGTATTTAATATTGAAATTCCTCTATAATTCTCAATTTTAGATCTGGACCCTTTTTTATGTATTGGAACTATATGCGCTTTCTTCCATATGTTGGGAAAGATTCCATTATTTAACGAGGCATTAAATATTATAGATATTGGGAGACTGAGCGACTCTGCACATTTCTGCCAAAAGATAGGTGGTATACCATCACAGCCAGGCCCCTTATTTGAATCTAAATTTTTTAAATGCTTTTTGACTGTAGCAACTGGTATAAAAATGCTCGATATTGCGTCAATGGATGTTTTTTCCTTACTCATATTAACCGACTGTGTAGATGGTATTCCGAATACACTTTTAAAAAAGTCATTAAATGCCGAGCATATTTCCGCACCATCTGTGATCTTTTTGTCACGGTACTGAAACATTTTGGGGTAACTTGATCCACCTCGCAAAGCCTTAATGTACGTCCAAAGGGTTTTTGGTTTGTGTGCGATAGACTCTTCTGCTAAATTTGTAAAACTATTGAAACATTTTTTTTGAACAAGTTGTTGTCGCTTACGTAATAATGAAAACTCGTCATAGTCCGAAAGATTTCCAAATTTTTTCCACCGTTTATGTGCCTTGTATTTTTCTTTGGTTATTTTTATTAATGCCTTACTATACCAAATTGGATATTGGCGACTTCCCTGATTTTTTGTATATGGAACATATTGATCAATTGTTCTATTTATAATATCATAACATAAATCATTACGGTGATATCTCGTCTCTTGTACCTGAGATCTATACCTCTTGATTACTTTCCATCAGGTATAGTGAGATCAACTTGAGTGCACATTAAAAATAATTAAGAGGAAATCGCACAGTCCGTTTTTAGAGTTCCGTACCCAAAGGGTAAAACGGGACCCTATTACTAAGACTTCGCTGTCTGTCCGTCAGTCTGCCTGTCACCAGGCTGTATCTCAAGAACCGCGATGGTTAGACAGTTGAAATTTTCACAAATTATGTATTTCTGTTGCCGCTATAACAACAAATGCTAAAAACAAAATAAAACGAATATTTAAGGAGGGTTCCCAAAGAACAAACGCTATTTTTTGCCCTTTTTTGCTCGATGTCAATAAATGGTAACACGTAGGCACTTGAAATATTCACAAAATACTTAATTGTATATTTACTTTAATAATAAATATGAAATTTTTGTACCTACTGTTGTTTACCTAGTCAATGGTACGGAACCCTTCGTGCGCAAGTCCGACTCGCACTTGGCTGGTTTTCCCAAACAAACGTAGTCCCCTGCTTCCTTTCTGGATAATGGCACTAGTTGCTCTTTTTTTTCAATAAAATCAATGGCCACTATAAGCATGTTCTTATGTTTTCATTTTTTTTAAAGTTAATTATTAAACCAAAAAAATCGACCTAATTTTCTACTGTATATATCAAACCTATATCATTCTTAAATAAATAATAAAAAACAATAAACTACCCTAATAAATATATTTAATGTACAAAATTAATCTAAGAGACCGTTGCCAATGGGTAACGTTCCCAAAATGGCAGCATTGCCACGTTGTATGGCAAAGCTTATTCTTTGCCCAAAATAAAAGCCAGCATTTTGGTCACGTGTTGCCTCGACCAGACGTGCCGACAGATCCTTAAATAATCTATGGGCTCCCTGTCCCCATGGCCCAAGTGTTTCGACCCCAAAAGGCTCAAATATATAACCACTATCAAGCGTGCTATATTTGCTCTCAATTGATTCAGCCGCCGCACCAGCCCTATTTTGAGTTCCAGGAAGGTGAGATGGCGCTAAGGTGTCGACACAGGAAGCGTCCCACACCAAAGGTCGACCCATCTTCCATGGAACAAGTGTCATCCCATCAGGTCTTTTACCATCGTCACGCATGAGACCATTGGGTTCTAAGATGGCCGCACAGTTGGCGGAGGCAAAAGCCCGACGTATGATATCATTAAGGCTGGAATGGCGGGGAATCCTTCCAGCACTTCTACTGCACGACAGGCCATGGTGACCGAGTTGGTCGACAGCAGTACCGCAATGGCAACGGTGTGGAACACAGCACGATATGCCCAGGCGCAGCGATACTGCAAGCTTGAAGGAATTTCGGTCCATTACAGTACCTGTGTTGTGTGATGGTAGAGCCTGGAGCCACAGACCCGATTCCCATTCTGCAACGGCCAAAAGACGGGCACGATCTGCGGGACTATTGCAATGCTCTAACAGTTGCTTCCGCACTAGCTCGCAGAGCGGCCCATCCCATTGTCGCTGCAAAAAGGTTTGTTTAGGAGCATCTAATTCTAGGCAAGCTGCACACCACGCACTCCTGGCCTCGTTCATATTATATATCTCTAAGTCTAGAGAATTATTGCAGACAGGCGCCAAAATTTTAGTTATTAAAATTTGTGTGCTATGTACGGAGGACAAAAATGCGGGGAGAGCCACGACTGAAATGGATCTAATTCCCAGACCTCCAAATCGAACTGGAAGTGAAGCCTGTAACCACGACCATTCATTTAAATTAATGTTCAAAATATTTGTAAGTGTACTTTTTTATGACATTGTCTATGTTCCGTGTAAGAACAGTATGCTTCCAGAATTGGCAACATCGTAAAAAGTACATAAACTTTGGAACGAAAAGGGAATACTTCATGATAGAAAAAGCCATGTGGGTATTAATTTTAGCTAAACGATCTGAACACTGTACAAAATTTTGAATTTTTTTTTCAACAAAAGTAGTGAAAGATTCGTCAAAAATAGGGGAGCCCAAGAGACACAACGAAAATTTGTCAACAATGTTGATATTTGGAGCCAATGAAATAAATTTTTCATATGTTAAATTTTTGGAAGGGCAATGATCGGAAATAAAAAGTTCGCATTTCGAGAAATTTAGCTCCAATCCGATATGACGAAACTCTTGAATTAAATACTGCAGATCGTCGTATACGGTAGTAACATTGCCGCCAACGGTCCCGTCATCCAAATACCATACGTTTAATTTTGATTGAATACGTTGGATAACGGGATGGATGGCATGACTAAAAATTGCGGGCCCGAATGGGTCACCTTGTTGGCAGCCAACCGCAGATATAATTTCATTACCCAATTATGTCAATTTTGTAGGAGAACTATAACATTGCCAAATATAGTTGTAGAAGTTTGGAATTTTGTCCTTAACTTGTGTTAAAAGGGCTCCTCTATCAACAGAGTTAAAGGCATTCTTGACATCCACCTTCAGCAACACCTCCCCACAGTTCTTACTTAAAAAAGTTCTTACAGAGTGAACCGCCGCTTCACAGCCACCGCGTGACCCAAAACCAAGCTGCAGAGGTTGAAAAATATCAATCAAATGTGGTACTATTTTCCTGCAGCATATTTTGGCTGCTAAGCGGCAATAGGTCATACCAACAGCGATTGGCCGAATTCCCCCGTCCTTTTTTTTTAATGCACAGAGATTTGCACCATAGTGTTTCTGTGATATCATTATCATCCTGAAAGCATTAAATTTATCAATGCCGTTAAATCTCTGAGGAGAACCTGCCTAGGTTCGCCAATGCTGCTGCACAAAAGATCTTTTAAATGTTGTGGCGAAAGGCCATCTAGGCCTCCTGCAGAACCACTTCGAAAAGATGCGACGTCCTCAGATACTTCATCAAAAGAAACATCAACTATGTCTATACAGTCTTTGGGAGCCTCAGGAAGACAGAGATTAACTGCAGGGGGTGGATGTTTCCCTATAAGAGCCAAAAGTGTTTCATTATTAGTTGGTGCTATCGTGTCACTGGAAAATAATAAATTTGCGGCACCTTTTATGTCCCCATCACCCAGTCTGCTCTCCACACGTCTGTAGATAGCAGTCTCGGGGGCAAGTTTTTGGAATTTTGAATTTAGACCAGATTCTGAATTGCTATCCAAAAATGATTCATTTTCTTCCATTACATTATACTTTACACGGTTTTCTTTTATTCTTGTTGTTAAAGATTTTTTGTTATTTTGGTCGGAACTGACGTAAAGCACAGCATAGGGAAAAAAATAACAAATGTTCCCAGGCGCGCTCCGAGTTATGTTGTATAACATACTTGAGAGACTGATATAAAGCTTTAGCAACACAGATGCGAGCACCGCGGGGAATCCGTTTTAGAATTGGTTTTGACTTTTTTGACTCTGAAAGAAGTTTCCAAAAAGGTGAGGCAGAGTTATTGTTAAAAGTATTTTGAATTTGTTCAGAGTTGGACGCCGAAAGTGGTAGGTTCTTGTGACATTTGCTTTTGTGAATTCTAAGACCTCTCTGGCCCTTGAAAAGGCGCACCTGAGAACCATTCATTGCATTCAACAAGATCTTCCAGTGACACGATATGCTGATTACAGGTTTCACTGGCCAGAGCAGATTGTGGCATTCCTGAATGTCATAATAATACTAAATGACTTAAAATATACTTACAAATATAATTATATATAAACTAAATACTATCACAAAATCAAAAACCAAATACAAAAATCTTCTTTACGAGGTATGTGCGTTGTTCTGTTTGAGCCTTCAATTTCACAAAAATAATGATTCTCTCACATTTTCTTCATATTTTCCAGGTACATTAGTATCTTTTTTATAGTACAATCTATTGGAAATGCGTCTTGGGATCGTGAG
Source organism: Schoenobius gigantellus (assembly GCA_963935595.1). Classification (NCBI taxonomy): domain Eukaryota; kingdom Metazoa; phylum Arthropoda; class Insecta; order Lepidoptera; family Crambidae; genus Schoenobius; species Schoenobius gigantellus. The sequence goes on from OZ012563.1 coordinate 7,835,140, forward strand.
ATGTATCTATTATAGCTGTGCGTAGGAATGTCGGTGACAGCTAGAAGTCGCTCCAAGGCAACAGCTGGTTGTCAACCAAAAGCAACTTGTAGGCTATAGGCGCTTCAAAATGAACAATAATAACTCTAATAACTTGCATAACATTTTGGTTATTCTCACAGAGCTGGAAGCATTATATGTGACGAAAAATTTTGTGTTTTTAAAATTCAGGGACCACTTTTTGTATTTATAAAATACTAAATTGTTCAAGAAGCAGTTGACAACCGTTGACAGCAGAATGATGTCTACTGTATTGAAACGTCCAGCAAACAAATTGAAGAAGATTATACATAGAAACACAGAGAGAGCCTTGCTTTAATTTTTAACGCAAAATGTAATTAAATCGGTAAATTTTTCGCGGAGAAAACAGGGGACTACGAAACGTATATTTAGTGTATTTTTCATAGGTATTTTCGGTCCCAGCTGCAGTTGTCCCTGTCGCGCTCAATACAGTTGTTCGGACACACAACGTTATTATTTTTAATAACGTTAATTATTTAGTCAACTCATCCCGCGGGATAAGTTTAGAGCGGGATCAGCTGACTAAAGAGCCGTGACAGCAATACATTTTACAAATACCTAGTTTTGAATTCTCTCGACCTTTTTGTTTCCTCTTAAAATCATCAATAGGTAACTCCATATTTCTAAGTATAGGGATGTTGCTCTAAAAATCAAGAAATATCAATTCTAATCCAATATATCTAGATTTATTGGTTTGTTTATTTACTTTCTTTAAAAGTATACCAAGCGAATTTGACTAAGCCTTTTTTTAAAGCAATACTTATATTTTTCTTTGTTATGCTCTGGGTATATTGCATTTGTTTTTATCACGATGATGTGGAGGATTTTATCTATCCAAATGTTACTTTATTTTGAGTTCCATAAACGGGTTATCAGAATAATATTGATATCCATAATCAAATATAAGATTAAACGAATGGTACTCGTGCTTAGGTATATTAGCTTATCAACACGAGTAGTATGCGAGCTAAGTCAAGGTTTTTACGTATTTATATGTTGTAAAATGTATATGAACATTTTTACTATCACCAGGTGGCAATCCGTGAGGAATAAATGTAGTTAGATTGGAATTGAACTACGACTGAACTACAACTTTTATGACGTTTCGTATCGAGGTAATGATTTGACAGGAGACTGGAACGCAACCCGATTGAAGTTGGAACGCAACCGCTGTCAAAATACAAAGTCCATGCGACGCTACTTTTTTTGGATTGATAGATAGATAGATAGAACTTTTATTTGATACATTAGGATACAACAGGTCTTATACACTAAATTCAAATTATAAGTAGGTAATGTACCAAAAAGGTCTACACTCAGCGTACGCAGTGACACTCGTAACAAAGAGTGCCACGACACTGATATTCTGTGTAAACCTTTTACCGATGTAACATCAATAGAAAAGCGCTGGAATGGTAAACATAAGCATTCAATATAAGTAAAGACATAAAACAAAAATAATTCACCACACAATATACACATAACTACACAATATTTATATACAAACTGACATGACAACTTACAAACTAAACGCTTGCAACATGGCTACTGCAATTGCGACATGGATTGAAGATTTAAGGCCTTATTCGGTCCTTTTCTGTTCTCATTCTCTGTGTTATCTTTTCCTAATGCGATCCAGCTTCGCTTGCAACTATAATGTAGTTGTAATTTCAACAATTCTCATGTAGAAATTAGCGCGATACCTACCAATTTTGTCAAAAGTTGAATTGTGATTAGAACTGGATTGGAATTAAACCTTAGCGGTCTGTTCGAACTGTAAATTAGCGCGATTGTCCCCCAGGCCACCGACACTACGCGCTTAGGTACAAAAAAAACGTACCTACCGCTCCGCGCACACCGGGAGTGCAATAGCAGCGGGGCTGCCGCGCTCGGGAGTATATTGTTCTGTGTGCCGCACGCATACGGGTGTATAGCAATGTTTCGCGCCCTTGATTATTTACCATTAGCAACAACCCTATCGCTCGAGCTCGTAGCAGGCCTCCGTCAATACGTGCTTAGATCCAAGATAAGTACCTACCATTCCGCTCACTCTGAGAGTGTATACCAGCGGGGCTGCCGCGTTTTTTGGGATAAATGCACTCACAGTATAAAGCAACGTTTTGCGCTATCTTTATTTGAAAGTCATACGTAATATTTCCAATGTTGTCGACTTATTGGGATTCATTAAATAAAATACCTAGCTGCTTAGGAAAAGTTTGTATTGAGCTATGACTTTAATAACAAAACATAAAATAAATAGTATGTCACATAACAAATATATAAATCGTATAAATTGTAGTGAGTTTTCTTGCTAAAGTTACAAGTTTCGTTGAAAAACAAAACGTAATAAAAAATTAACCATAAACAAACTGTGAATGCTTTTCAAATTCTATACGACGAAACTAATAATTATATGATCTATAACTTTAAGTGTGTTTTATTATAATATTCTTCATAGTCTCCAAAAAATGTCAAATTCCGAATTTTTAGAAAATCAACCCACCTAAACGGATTTTGGGCGAAAAAAAACTATCTTTGTAAATAAGGCCAGGATAAACGCGAGATTTATTTTGTTTATGCAAAAATTGAATAATGACCAAAGATAATTGCAAATGTCACTGACGTGACGTGAAACGACGTTGACGTTGACACTTGACATTGATATTGTGAAATTAATTGACAAAGTTATTGTAATTATGATTTTAGTTGTGAAATTTGTGTTAAAACTACAGTGAAACCAAAGTGTTTTTGTAAAATTAGTGTTTTATGAAATTTTAAGAAAAAACGGTGTTACAAAATACGCCAAATCGGCCGCCAGCTCGCAACCAGTATATAAAGAAACAACGTTTCAATGTTTTAAGAAATCGCTAAACGCTTGTTATGGCCCCGTACCTGAAGTCGTTAAATAAAAGCGAACATTCCGTATAAATTTTCGCAAGTCTCAGAGCAAAATAATCGTATTTTCGCTTCATTTGCTTGCTTCCTCTGCGTAATTTGCTATCTGCACGTAATCATGCCGCGTAAACTTTGTTCTAGCAGTAATATTTCTATGTCGCCGGTTAGATATGAACTGATGTCCAGTATATCTCTTTCTCCAGTTGTTCCTTTTACTTTCGATGTAATTCCTATCGTATTGTACGTATTACTATTCGGTTCAGATCTTCTTATACATATACCTTAGATAAATTATAAATATGGTATTTTCATTTTTTGACACTATTTTCTCAATTGATAGTGATATACGTATTATTATTATATTATAAATGTGTTTATTTTGAATTTGATTCAGCATTAGGAGAGAGCGATTTGAATAAATTTAAAGAATTTGAACTCGTATCCAAAATAAAAATGACAATTGCGATTTTTGTTTGGTATTAGGTATTTCTCAAGTCTCAAATTGTCAGGCTGATATAAAATAAAAATCCTAACATCATAATGTGTGCTTGGGACTAGGACAACTTAAAACTTATTTCTCCAATGGTAGTAACACAACGATGTACCATGTTTACCTTCGATGATTTCATCTTTAGCTACTACTTAGTGCATGATCTAAATCAGATTTTTAACTTTCAGGAAAGTCAGATTTAGTCCGAAGCTACATTGATTATTAAATTTAATAAAGTATACCTATTTTTTTAATAGTTACTTTAAAGTCATTTGATTGATTGCAGGAACTCTTCGGTAGCGAACAAGGTGGTACAGGACTGAAAGCTTAGACAGCACACCAACTTTACCCAAAACGACGATGTGTTTTCAATCGATTTTGAACTTTACGTTTTATATGCTAACGTTAGCAATCAACAGCAGAAAATTTACAGTTTTGGGTAACCGATAAGGTTCAAATTTCTTTCCGTCCAAAGGTTTCGTTGAACGATGTGGCTCACGCATCATTATCATCATTTCAACGCTGATATCCCAGTGCTAGACACGAGTCTCTCTTTCGACAAGGAGGGATTCACCTATTAAATCACACTAGTCAGACTGGTGGGCGACTAGCGTAGGGTGTTATCTTGAGTTTTCAATCCCTTCGCATTGGTATTACTAAGGTAGGTAGTAGGTAGGGAGCGGTAAATTTCTAAGTCGGCCATACGACACCAGAATATAAAGGCAGCGGCAGCGTGTGTTCTCAATCTTTCAACACACGGACAATATGACTAACTTCGTTCCTGCTATGTGTTTTACCTCTCAATCTGCAGCTGACCAAAGTATGATTTTACTGATAGTTAGAATATATATTTAAAAAATGTTTATTGATACAAATATTTTTGAGTATATGTTTTCTAAAATGTTATGAAAATTATTTAGCTAATGATCTTCTCTGTAACATAATTTTTTGGCCGCCTCCTTTGTCTAGTGTTTGAAACCACCGGGTATTGACTACGAGGTCCGGGGCTCGATTACCATTGAGGATGAAGTTTTTCTGCTCGGTAAGGTTGCTAGTAGGGCTTCTGATCCCGCCTGGCTAGCTAGCACCGTCTTACCTAAGTTTGTCGCCATAATAACATTGTTAATACCATTGTTGTGTTCCGATAATTAGAGGTAAGACAGCCAGTTAGACTCAGCCAGCTCGGCTGTAGAGGGGTGCAGTTGAAGCTTCCATCTTCGACTTTATCATCACTTACCATCGTGTAAGATCTTTATCTTACGCAATGGCGACCAAGAGCTTCCCTGTCGTATATAAAAATATGTTCATGCGAATCTAAAAATGGGCGGATAGTGCTCTTTAGGCCTGAAGTGTTTTTAATCAAAGGTACCACTACTGTTGGGAGTAACATTTCTTATTTTGCTTACAGGTGTAAATTAACGAGAATTAGAAGAAATCATAATAAACGTCAAAATTGAAAAAAATAACAATACTTATAATGCTGCGACTAAGCATTGTTTATATTGGAGTTTTAGTAACTGTAATAGATGCCGCAAAAATATTAGGAGTTTTTCCTACTCCCTCACATAGCCATCAAGTGGTATTCAGGGCTTTAACTTTAGAGCTAGCAAAAAGAGGACACGAACTAGTTGTCATTACACCTAACCCCATTTCAAGCAAAACAAATCTTTCACATAATATATTTGAGATCGACGTCAGCTTTTCTTACGCTAAGATGTATGAAACTATGACTAAAGAAACATTTCCGATTAGGGGTTTATCGACAGAATCATCAAGAACTTTGAGTGCTTTTAAAGAAATGATAGATTTGTATGCATGGCAAATCAATTCAACAGAATCAAGAGCAATAATTGATGATAAAACTAGAAAGTTTGATCTTTTAATAATAGAAGCACTGCTTAACTATCCTTTGATATTTACCAACATATTCAAAGTGCCTACGATTGCAATACTTTCGTTTCATGGAATGGCTGAAAACTTTGAAGCAATGGGTGGCATTGCTCGCCACCCAATTTACTATCCACATATTCTACGGCGTAATTATTATCGTTCAGGCTTATTCGATAGAATAAGACATCTAATAGATGAATTCAATAACATGATTCTTCTCAAGAATTTGGAAGCTTACGGAAACGAGGTACTTAGGAAATATTTTGGTATTCACGTACCCACAGTTACAGAACTAAACAACAATATTGATTTTTTGTTAATAAATTCAAATCAGATATTCTGTGATAATAGACCAATTCCACCTAACGTAGCATTCGTTGGACCACTTCACTTGCAGCCTAAGAAAAAATTACCAGAGGTAACCATAAAATTATTTTAGTATGCTTACTAACCTTAATGAGGATACAAAATAAAGTTTCATTTCTTTTTCAGGAGCTATATTTATATTTAGAAAATTCTGAAAAAGGAGTCGTATATGTTAGCTTCGGAACAAACGCATACCCTAAATTTATGGACAAAGATTTATTAAGTACTTTTTTGAGCAGTTTCACGAAATTACCTTATAATTTCTTATGGAAATATGACGGAGACGATATAAAAGATATACCAAAGAATTTGAGAATACAAAAATGGTTTCCACAAAGCGATTTATTAGGTCAAGTATCACATTAGGTACTTACGATATATTGTTAGTGAAATTTTCAAAAATCTTTAAATTTTATTTCATATTGTTTTAATGAGAATATACAAATATATTCTGCTTTTATTATCTACGAGTATAACGCAAACTGTTACAGATTATAGTTAACAGTTAACAATTTGCATTTGGTGGATAACGTTCACTTTTTTATAGTGTTTTTGCTAAGTATACTTCATATGCATTACGCTTTAGATTAAAATAAGTTTACATATGCAATGAAATGCAATTTTATTAAGATTTTTGTCTTGTTTTCGATATATCTTATTATCGCTATATTTAGAGCTAAATATTTTTTTGTGTCAGGTCACAAAAATATCAAAGTGTTTATAACTCAAGCCGGCGTACAATCAATTGATGAAGCCATAAATGCTGAAGTACCAATGGTTGCAATACCCTTATTGGGCGACCAGTTTTACAATGCCCATAAAATAACGGAACTTGGTATTGGAATTCAGCAAGATATTCGAACTTTGGACGAAAAAACTCTTATTGATGCTATTATAAAAGTAGCAAATACGATGAGGTAATTACAATTAAAATAAGCTTATTTGATTTCTGAATTGATCTTAAGAAGCTATTATTATCATATTACATTGTACTTATTATTGGAATCATGTATTTGATGTAAATAGGTACCTATTGCTCTTTCAATGACAAAAAGTAAACCCGAAAAAGTTATAAATTCGACATTATGGCATCAATCATTATATCATTATTTTAAACGATATATTGTTAAAGAAATACGATAGTACATTAAATATACCTTTTGCTTAAAATGCCTCCATGTAATTTTTCAAATTTAATCCTAAAATAATTCTAGATGCCTATTTTATCTATTTTTTTTTGATTTCAGTTATAAAAACAATATTAAAAGGATAAGGACAATTATTTACGATAATCCACAAAGCCCGTTAGAACGTGCAGTATGGTGGACAGAATATGTTCTGCGTCATCGAGGAGCTAGACACCTACGACCACCGATCGCTAATATTACCTTGGCTGATTACTTCATGATTGACGTAGTTCTTGCAATAATTGTCACTATCATAGCGCTGACGTTGATTCTCTACTTAATAATTCGACTTAGAATGAGGAAGCTGAATATAAAAGCTAAAATTCAATAAGCAGGGTCTTATATAAAAAAATATACATATACCCTTCTTAATAATTTAAATGCGAAGGTAACTCTGTCTGTCTGTGTGTTACGCAATCACGCCTAAACTACTGAACTGATTTAGATGAAATTTGGTATAGACATAGTTTGAGTTCCAGGAAAGGACATAGGATAACATTAATCTCAGAAATCACCCTTTAAGAGGGAGAAAAGGGGGTGGAAATTTGTATGGGGAATCAATATCCGCTGAACCGATTTATAGTTGTGAGGAAGGATAAAGAATAGTTTTTATCCCCGAAATCATTCCTTAAGGGTGTAAAAAGGGGGGGGGGGGGGATTTGTAAAGGGAATCAATAAAAAAGGCCTCCCGCGCGGACGAAGTCGGTGGCAAAACCTAATATATACTATACTAGCTTTCCGCTCGCGACTTCGTCCGCGTTATTTTTGTTTTCCCGTGGGAATTTTATATTTCCCCGTAGTAAAATTACCCTATGCCCTTCCCCTGGTCTCGAACTATCCCTATACCAATTTTAATCAAAATCGGTTCAGTAGTATCGAAGCCTATTCAATACAAACAAACAAACAAACAATCAAATATTTCCTCTTTATAATATTAGTATAGATAAAATTAAATTTGGAATGCCGAAAAATATTAACGTTTATTTAAAAAAATATTCTTAAGAGGCATACGGGGTGTTTTTCCATACAAACTTAGTTCCCTGTTTCCCTCCTCGATAATGGCAATAGTTGCTCTATTATTTACAAAAAATCTATGCATGGTCCTACATTTCCTTTTTTTATTAAATAAATTATTAAATAGATTTTATCCTCCAAACTACTTAAAAAATTCGCCAGATTTTCTGCTTTATTCAAGCATCCAGCAAACAAATTTGACGAGATTTAATAAAAAAAAAGGAAAACACATAAATATAGTTAAAGACTGTCCTTAATTTTTAATTCAAAAAGTAATTAAATTGTTCCAGTTTTAGAGGAGAAAACAGGGGACTACAAAACGTCTATTTTGTGTACTTTTCATAGGCATCATCGGTTTGAGCTGCAGTTTCCAACAAAAAAGTCTGTGTCCCCGAACAAACGAATGCGATGGAGAAAACTGCAGCTCAAGCCGATAATGCCTATGAAAAGTACACAAAATAGACGATTAGTCTATATCACATGCACATTCGCGCCCACTATATAGACATCGAACAACTATAAGTATGTACATTGAAATTAATAAAGGTTCCTTACACACATTTTTTAATCAATCTATAGAAATAATGAAGACTTTAATATAAATAGTATATTTATTTTGGTGTAAAGTGTATCAATTCAATTTTTTTAATATACATTTATTTGCAACAGGTATGTTTAAATATTAAATATTTTGCTTAAAAATTTAGCGTTTTGATTGCATTGTTTTCTATTTGACTAACAAGTTTGTAGACCCCACATTCCAATTTCTTGTATCATTAATGCTTAATTTAACATGGTCCATCTAATTAAATTATATTCATCACATTTATTTTTAAATACAGCTTCAATTTAAAACATTGTTAATTCCAGCTATCAACACTATTTTAAAGCTGTAAAATCAAGATGTTGCAGAAGATAAAGAATATTATAACGGATTATTATATACTTTAAATAGAAACCTATGTATTATAATACAATAAACAATCTTTTCAATATGCAATCTTACATTCCGATCAATAACTAACCCAGTTTACTATATAGCTTCTAAGCGTCACGTATTATATTGTGTCCCTATTTATTTATTTAATCTTCCAGTACAATTTGTGTACAGAGGCGGACTTTATGCCAAAGGCATTTATCTGCCGGTCAAACTTTGGGTGGTGCAGAGAAGAGGAAGTAGATGTAGTACTATGATGGTAAAGTTATACTGGATTTCGGGTATATACATAAAATACTAATACATAAATATTATCAATAAAATATACTCATATATATTTGCCTACTATTAATATACAAAACTATAAATCGAAAATGAATTCGAAACGATATTTCGAGGATGATCTGCTCATACCTAATCAGCAGGTGTTAAAAAGATTCTCGTGGTACAGCTTTCGTAATGTGTTGTTGATACTCAGTTATCTATTTGGCTGCACGCCAAATAACTAACTAACAACTCGTTTGATATAAACAGAATACCGGTCTAATATGAAGACAGTTGCGAGAGATTCGTGGACGAAGTAGAATGTGTGCGAAGTTGTTATTATTGTTATTGTGTTTAGTTATCGTGCACGATGTAAAACCGGCTAAGATATTAGGGATATTTCATTTACCATCCAAGAGTCATCAGTGTGTATTTGGTAACTACACTCAAGAATTAGCAAAGCGAGGACATGAGCTTGTTGTCATTACGGCCGATCCAATGGGCGATAAAAATATTTATAATATTACCGAAATCGATATCAGTGTATTTTATAGTAAAATGAAGCAAGCGATGCAAAAATTGAAGCCATTAAAAGGAGCTATAATCGACATTGACACTTTCATTAATCGAAATGCGTACAAAAACTGGCTTGATAAACTGGTGGAAGTTTTTAACGAACCTAATGTAAGGGATTTCATGAATGATAAGACGCAGAAATTCGATTTGATTGTAGCAGAAGCATTTTTCGAATACCATCTTATATTTTCGGAAATTTTCAAAGCACCTGTAGTGATGATGGCCTCTTTCATGGGCTTTCCGGAACATTACGAAATGCTCGGTGCATTTAGCAGACATCCCATTTACTACCCAAACTTCCATAGGCAAAGATTCGCGAATTTGACTTTTTGGGAATTTCTTTACGAATCTTATAATGAATATAGAATGTACAGACATTTTCAAGAATTAGAAGAATATCAAGATGAATTGTTGAGAAGAAATTTTGGAAGAAATGCGCCAACAACAAAGAAATTGCAACAAAATGTCGATATGTTGTTTTTAAGTGTGCATCCAATGATTGCTAATAATCGACCTGTTCCACCGAATGTGATTTATTTTCATGCCCCTCACTTGCACGAACGAAAAGAATTACCCAAAGTAAACCAAAGTTTTAAATTTATATTTATTCTGACATTTCTGAAATCTTATTTATATGACGTTTATAACTATTTTTTTACGTTACAGGACCTAAAATCTTTTTTGGATAATTCTCCCGAAGGTGTTGTGTATGTGAGTTTGGGGTCCAATGTTGTGCCTAACCTTCTGTCTAAAGATTTACTTGGTGCATTTTTGGGAGCAGATGAAAACTTGCCTTATAAATTTTTGTGGAAATTCAATGGAGATGACATTAGTGGAATACCGAAAAACGTTAAAGTTGAAAAATGGTTTCCTCAGCAAGATCTACTAAGTAAGTTGATGAAATGGGTACTTTTATAACATTTTTATACATACAAATAGCTTAAAATATTCAGAATACTTTCTCTAACTTTGCGAAAAAATAGATAACTCGAAAGGAAGCACTACACCAGTGTGCAGCACTGGGATGTATGCTGGTTGAAGTAAAAGTTATATGAACAGAGGGAAGCCATCCAAACCTTTGTGCTTGTGATGGGATTGCCTTTCTAAGCATTTATTGCTATCTTCCATAACAAACTTTTGGCAAACTCACACACACACACAACAAACTTTTTAGGGTGCGCTTAGATGGCATATTCGTACCTGGATAGGTAACTTTAATTAGCTGGTCTAGTCGTACAGAGTAATAATGAAAAAATCTGTGAACTGAATACCTATTTTGAGATAATCAACGCACAACACACACACTGCGATTATCGCTATAAATTAGGGCAGTTTAACTGCACCCGAAATAACCTCGTGATAAGACGTATGAGTGTTAGGTTGTCAGAGCTCATTGGAGTGGACGTTATGAATAAAAACCTTTGTACACAGACCATCCGAATGTCAAAGTGTTTGTCACGCAAGGAGGCGTCCAATCCACAAGTGAAGGGATCGACGCCGGAGTACCTCTGGTTGGAGTTCCGTTAGCTGCAGAACAATGGTATACCACACAAAAATATGAAGATTTTGGTATCGGTGTAAAATTGAATTCGTTAACCATGACCGCAGAAGACCTATCTCACGCGATTAAAACTGTATTTGAGGATACAAGGTAATGATAATGTAACTCTAATTTGTTACTAACCTACAAATGATCATATATTTTATTTATATTGAAAAATAGCAAGTTTGTGCTTTTGCTACCTGAACTTTGTGCTCAGATCTAACCAACATATTCTTTGCTGTAAACTCCCATAAACTCTTTAATACTCCTCCGGTTCCGGTTCTAACTCCTTGGATCGTCCTCGGTTTAGTTCTCAGAAGAATAACTAAAGCGTAGAAACCTAGCTAAAATAGCTACTGAACTATTGTTCTGAGGTTTAGTTACTACGTGTTTTGTCTTATTTTGACATATGACAGCTAATATTGGCGAGAACAAACAAAACACGGAGTAACTAATCCAAGGTGATCCAAGTCTGGATCCAAGTAGTAATTATATAGATAGATAGATAGATAGAACTTTTATTTGATACATTAGGATGCAACAGGTCTTATACACTAAATTCAAATTATAAGTAGGTAATGTACCAAAAAGGTCTACACTCAGCGTACGCCGTGACACTCGTAACAAAGAGTGCCACGACACTGATATTCTGTGTAAACCTTTTACCGATGTAACATCAATAGAAAAGCGCTGGAATGGTAAACATAAGCATTCAACATAAGTAAAGACATAAAACAAAAATAATTCACCACACAATATACACATAACTACACAATATTTATATACAAACTGACATGACAACTTACAAACTAAACGCTTGCAACATGGCTACCGCAATATTAATTTTTTATTAATAAGGCCGCCAGAGATGAAGCAATGTAGATAAAAATGGTTGATCTTTTGGATTGTTGCTTGATAAATAAAACTTGTATTTGCTGCGTAGTAAACCAGGCTTTATTTATTCTTGTTTTATTTGGTTGTAGAAATATCAGAGGATTAAGTAAGTAAAACTCGATAAATTAATTACATTGCTAGCTAGGACAGAGACTCAGACAATATTTTATAAAGCATATCAAATCGGGAAACAGATAACATATCAAGAAGTCAGATGTCAAAGATGATAATTTACTTTTTTTTATTGAAAGCAAAGAATGTCATGTGAGCATGCCTAGTCTTCTAAAAAAACATGATTTGCTATTTTTACAAGATAAGAATATAATAATTTATTTTCGACAGTGACTATTCATTTTAAACTAATAGGAGTGAGTACATTCTCACTGATTACAATTTAAATCTCGAATACTACCTATTTACTTTATAATGATGCATTCTGCAGTCTTCATTCAATATTGAACAATATTTAAAAGATCGTAACAAAACTTAATTCTAATAAAATATAGTAGGTACCATATTATAATAACAACAAAAAATATTTTAATATTTACAAATAGAATACATAAGTCACAAATTTAATAAAATTTCACTTTTTCCAGATATAAAGAAAATATTTTGAAGCTAAGAAAAATTTTTCGCGATCAGCCCGAAAGTTCTTTAGAGAGGGTTGTGTGGTGGACGGAGTATGTTTTACGTCACGGGGGCGCTAAACATTTGAAGTCTTCAGCAGCTCATGTCACATTATCTGAATATTTCATGACGGATCTTGTACTAAAAATTTTAACTGTGTTCATACTAGTTATATCTGTGATAATTATAATATTATATTGTTTGCTGAAGAAGATAATGCTGAAGAAAAAGAAAGAAACCAAGATAAAGAAGAAGTAGATTATGATTTTAATTTCTAAAATTTAAAAGGTATGTGTAAATATATTGGAAGAAGAATGTACATAACCGTTGGAGATTATTAATATTTTAAAATAACTACAATTAAAACGTGGAACGACTTTTTCTGAGTTTTCTTATGGAACGAATAGGTACACCACGACGGTACGAATAGGTTTTGTTGGTCACAAAGATAGTAAGTTCTAGAATAACCGAAAGTTAAAAATACAAATACAAATACACTTCGGAGAGGAAGTTAGGAATCTTGTACAATTCTGCTTAAACAATTTGCAAGACAATCCCAGTTTCACCACGTCACGATGTCGTTGTAAACGAAGTAGATTTACAATCTGCTTTCAGTACGAGGCCACAAAATACTTAGTTTAAGACTATACCTACCTTAACTAAGTACCAATTGATATTTCAACATTATTTTCCAGTAACAAAGCTTAAAATTAACTGATTCTTTCGTTGGTCAGGAAGTTTAATTAAAAAAACAGCGCTGTTATTTATTATCACTAAATTATTATTTTTTTAATATATTAGAATCTACAAAGTAAACTAATAAATAATCTTTTTAAAATAACAGACCTTAAACGCTTCTAAAATCAGGTTTAAAATGCTTTTAAATGACTTCTCCAAAATCAAATTTTTACCTCTATGGCTACTGTCACTCCTTAAGTTTATTCTCAGAAGAATAAATAAAGCAGTTATTGTTCTGAGAGTTTATTAATCCATGTAAGTTGTCCGAAGCCAATAGGTTTCTTCTTCAATTGACAGTTACGTATACGTCAATGGTTTCTTCTGAGGTACCTACATTTGGTATAAAAAGGGGAAATGACAGATGACTGCCTCTTAATATGCTAGAAGCCTGAAGATTAGTTCTTGTAAAGCTATAGAAGTCGCAGTTATTATTCTAATACTGTTATCAAGTTCGTGAACCCCGATAATTGGGTTAGTGTTGTACAATATTTTAACCTTATTGCGTGGTTGTTGTAATTCATACAGATGTTTTCTAAAATGTATGGGGCCGTGATTATTACAAGCTTTTTTTAGTTTCACCTGTCCCGGTGTCTGTAATGAAATCTTGCAAGTTAAATTTGACCCACTTCCCGGTTATCGATCGAGCTAAAATTGTGCATGTATAATATACGAGATATACATAAATGTATATCTCGTGAGCGTCGGTGGCGCTGTGGATTCGGCACTTGCCTTCCAATCGGGAGGTCGGGGTTCGAGACCCGCCATGTACCAATGTGTTTTTCGTTTCGAATTTCATATGTACATTTGTCTGACGCTCCTACGGTGAAGGAAAACATCGTGAGGCAACCTGCATACATCTGCGAAGAAATTCAATGGTGTATGTGAAGTCGACCAATCCGCACTGGGCCAGCGTGGTTGATTAAGGCCTAATCACCCTAACATAGGGTAGGCTCGAGCCCCTCGGTGGGGACGTATATGAGCTGTGATGATGATGATGATCTCGTGACAATACAATATTATGATGACATGAAGCTGACCTAGTGCTGGAGCTGCTCAATCGGAAACCGGAAAGTGGGTCAAATTTAACTTGCAAGATTTCATTAGTCATACTCATAAGTTATGACTAATAAAATCTTGCAAGTTATGACTCATAACAGACACCGGAACAGGTGAAAGTAAATAAAAACTTGTAATAAAAGGGAATATTTTGCTGAAAGTTCTATTATATGGTATTTCAGCTTTTTTTTATTCAACCACGGAGCTTGATCCCTGAGGATTCTGCACCACTACGTGTTTTTCGGATCCATCTAAGGGTGGTATTTCACTTATCAAAGATTTTTGTCCAATGTGTACATTTGAGCGAAGAAATTGTTTTGCCTTTTTATATACGGTCATAATTTCATCACAATCTAATTAAATCAATTGAATGTCAATTTATTTATACGTATAAAATGCTTCAGTATACGAATGTCTATCCCCGACCTGTCATTCCCTGAGTAAATTAGCTTGAATGCTTTTTTCTCTTCGCCTTAAGATCCATGGCTTCACCCAAAGCTTGTTTTGATTTTTTTCTTGTTCAGTAATAACTGAATAACAATCGCAGCACATAAAGTTACTCCGCGTCCCTTCATTATCTCGTACTACGCAAAATCTTGATACGATTCTTGATAAGTAATTTCTACGACAAAGATATTGGACAAGTGGAATGAGCATCCATCAAAAAATTTGATCCAATAATTGACATAGAAACTGGACAAAACAATTTGATGAGTGGAACACCATCCCAATACTGCTGAACTCAGAACGTTGCTAGAATTACTGCAAGATATCTGCCCCTTGCCATCGTCAGGTATCACTCTTCGCGTCTGCTGAGGAAAACTCAGGGGAGTGGCATTCCTACCGATTTTCTAACGTACCTCGACTCGTATGATAATCCTACGACCCTAACATAAATCTAACTACTTACGTTGTAATAAATATTGAAGATTTCGATCTTGTTTTATTTTTTTCCAAGTTCGTGGCTAAGCCGTGACACTATCTGTATTTATGAAAGGCTTCGGTGACTGACTGAGGTATGAGCGTAGAGCTCAGACTACTGGCGCCAGAAGCATGAAATTAAGGTGCGTTGGCTTATGTAGACGCTCACTAAGGAAGGAATTTTCACAAATCCCACAGGAAGCTGAGAAAAAATAAGGAAAAAATACTCAGTGAACTAAAACAAGATAACGGGCGTAAAATTCTCCTATCAAATTTGCTACCATAGACTAAGAATAAACTGGGGTACATACTTGCTCAGAACGATAACTATATTCTTCTGAGCATACTTGTATATCACATGTCATATTGCAAAGGAAAACTTGCGTGAAAATTATATATATATTATATATTTTAATATCTTTACTGAGATAAAGCAATTGCACATAATTAATAACATATTAGGTACATAACATATTAGAACATATTCGAAACACAAATACATGAGTAAATAGCTGATATAAATTTGAATTTGGAATTCCTAACCATAGAGGAGATATTTGATACCTGATTTACACTCGCGTCTCGAGGCTCGGCTCGCGGCTCGGCTCGTGTCTCGCGATAGAGCGCGTGAGCTCGTCGAGGTGTTTACACTCTCGCAATTAGAGATGGTCGTTATTACGATAGCAGATAATATAATGCATTATATGAACGTAACGCATAACACATTATTGAGCAACGGATTATCCTGCTATCATTATAAACTGCTGTTGATGTTGTAGCGTTGTAGCGCAATAATGACTGACGTTCCACCCACCGCGCTGTTGCCGATAACGTAACGCGAGAGTGAAGCAAAGAGCGAGAGCGCAATAGGTGTGTACGGGAGATAGCAATATAAACTGCACGAGTCACGACACGATAATCGCAAACCACTAATTTTTGTGCTTTCTCACATTGACGTAAAGTTCACTTTAAAATGTTTGATGTTCGCGACGATTTGAAATAACAGGTGAATAATAATTATTCGTTATACTGCTGTTTTGAATGAGATTGCTGTTTAAAATTTTATTGTTCGTTCAATTCTATTTTGTTCAGTTCAGCAACAGATCCAATTAGAGAAATTGTGATTATTTTTTGTTACGATTTAATTATTTCAGTGTGTAAGTGCGTAATTAAAAGTTAGCGTAAGTGTAAATAATAATTGTTTTATAGTTAGTGTTAAGTATTTTTAAATATTAAAAATGCCGAGAATAAGAGCCCCGATCGCTCCTATTTGGAACTATTTTGATGTTGGTAACAGTGTGAATACACTGTTGTTCATTGTGCAAAACAGCAGTATAACAGGATAACGAACAGCAGTTTACAATAACAGCTATATGGAAATAACACAGCACTGTTATTCATTATTTGGAAACAGTCGTTATTCTCATCTTTACTCGCAATGCGTTTAGTTGCTTTCGAGCTTTCAGCAATGGAGGACGTCGAAGTATTAGCGGCATCAACGCTGTGCTTAGTCAGCATATACCCTATAACTACGAAAATAATTTGACTAAATATGAATTTTTATTCTTAGGGTTCCAAATTATAGGCCCCTTTTGAGAAAGTTCAATGACGTGTAAAGTTTCGTCTGTAGTCAATTTTTAAAAAATAAAAGAAAGTTGAATAAATCAATAAAGAAAAATTTTATCTCGGGGAGGGATCGAACCCGCGTCTTCAACATACCGTGTTGACGCCTTGACCACTCGGCCACCGAGGTCTTACCAGTCCCGACGAAAATTCAACTCTATTGATATCTTTTGTACTCTGTTAACCAAAGTAATCTTTATTCACTCTTAATAACTACGTATCAACAGCCCACTTTGAAATATTTAAAGATTTTCAAAAAAATGGTAAAAAAATAAAGCAAAATTATATATTTTATACAGGGACCGGACCCGGTTACCGTTATAGCCGGTAACCATAGGGTTTTAATCGGGTATTTTATAACGCTGGGTTTTCAAATAATAATAATAATAATAATTTATTTATTTGCAAGAATACAGTATTTTCAGGTGGTACATTCATCAATTCCGATGCATTCTACCTGCAAGCAGGCGTGCAAACATTTATAAAATTCTCTATAATTATACTACATTATTAAAAGTAAACACCTATTGATAGGCTATGTCATATAAATTATAAAACATTTTATATAATATTAAATTGTCAAAAAAAATTGCTAAATAATAATTCATGTCATAGAATATTAATAACCCATGTCATTTAAAAATTAATAATAAAGTCATACATAATTTAATTTTTATATAAATTTTAACGTATTCAAACAACAATATATTAATACTTAATGGGATATTTATAAAATGTCATTGAAATATTCTTTAATGGTATAGTAACATTTTGTTTTCAGCCATGTAGTCAATATTTTCTTAAAATGTTTACTATTTTCAATAATTTTAATATCGTTAGGCAATTTATTATATATACAGATTAACATATTAAATACATTCACTTTATATAAATAAGTGTGACAAGGAGGTTGATAAATTAAATGTCTATATTGAGTTCTCGTATGCCTATCATTAACATCTACGCGTTTTTTGAAATATTCTGTGTTATTTTTAACAAAGATACAAGCTTCTTTGATATATATACAGGGCAGCGTAAGTATGCCAAACTTCTTAAATAGTGGCTTACAACTATCATCATACCAAGCATTTTGTATCATTCTTAGACATCTCTTCTGTATTCTAAAAGCTCTATCTACGTCAGATGAGTTTCCCCAAATTAAGATTCCGTAACTCAGAACGGATGAGACATAGCCATGGTATGCCATTACCGCTGCTTCTGTGGAAACTGTCTGTCTAAGTTTTTTTAAGGCGAATACGAATCTGTCGATCTTTGTACATACCATATCAACATGACTTTTCCAATTTAAGTTTTTATCAATATTCATACCCAAATACTTAAAACATTCAACTAATTCTATGGCAACATTATTTTGTGTTACTTGTATATCTAATGGTTTTGAATTGTAGGATAGAAATTGCATTATTTTAGTTTTTTCTAAGTTAATGTTAAGTTGATTAACTTGTAGCCAGTTGATTACTTCATTTAAAGTTATATTAAGTTTTGCTTCAGCAATCTCTTTATTTTTACATTGAACATTTATGGCAATATCATCAGCGAACATCACACATTCATCATCAATAACATTGGGAAAATCATTGCTAAACAATATGAATAATGGGGGTCCAAGCACGCTACCTTGTGGAACTCCCGTCTTATTTAAAATGTACTCTGACCTGTAACTGTTTTTTCGCGAAATCCTTTTCGTTTCTTGAACAACTCTGTTTATTTCTGTACACTGAAGTCTATTATTTAAATAGCTTTTAATCCAGTCATTTGCTTTTCCTCTGATGCCAAGAATATCTAGCTTGTTGAGCAATATTGAGTGACTCACAAAATCAAATGCTTTTGTCATGTCAATAAATATTGACACAACGGGAATGCGCTGATTTATGCTTTCAGAAATGCATTTTATAAGTTTAAAACAAGCAAGAGTAGTAGACTTTCCCTTCCGAAATCCACACTGTTCGTCCGACAAAATGTTATAATGATCTACAAAACTGTTTAGCCTAACCAACATAGCTTTTTCAAAAACCTTAGATAATACCGAGATTATTGTTATTGGTCTGTAATTATTGGGATCGAGCTTATCCCCTTTTTTAAAAACAGGTCGAATAACTGATAACTTTAGCTCTTCCGGGAATACACCTTCAGAAAAACTTAAATTTATAATATGTGAGAGAGGTTGGCAAATACTCTGTGCACATGCTTTCAGAACCTTTGTATTAATTTCATCATAACCTGTGGCTTTACTGTTGTTTAATTTCATAATAATGTTATAAATTTCATTTTCATTTGTGGGTTTTAAATAGATAGTATGCGGATTTTTCTTTAAGTATCTGTAGTTAGCGTTAATTAAATTACTAGGTTGCTTATTTGTCATATTTATAAGATATTCGTTATATAGATTACATATGTCAATAGGGTCAGTGTATTTATTATTATTAAAAATGAGGGTATTCATGTCATTATTATGTAAATTATTTGGTTGTTTCGAAGAAATTGTATTCCAAGTGGCTTTGCACTTATTTTTACTAAATGTGATATATTTGTGATTAGTTAGTTTTTGAGCCTTAAGAATACATGCTTTGTATATTTTGTTATATTTCCTATATATTGCCTTAGCATCTTTTTTATGTTTGTTATTAAGTTTATATTTTAAAAACCCTTTGCCATACGGTAAGCTTTCAAATGGCTTACCGGTTAACGCATTAATCCTATCCATTGAATTAATTCGGGTTACCGCCTACCGATATCAAAAACCCCCAAATGGGTTACCGTTCTAAGCGCTGATTAATTTGTACATATTATTTTAGAGCTTACGTATATCGCGTGTAGATTGCTTTTGCACCGCATATATGCCGAAGGTCGCGACCGAACTCCAGCGTTATTGCGCCCGCGGTGCTATTTTAATTGCTCGGTGTGCATGAGGGAAAGGGTTACCCTAACCCGAACAGTAAGCGGTTAAGCGCATAAGCACTGAAAACCTTTAAGATTAGGTAAGCGGTAAATGAATGTTGTGGGTGGTAACTCCTATTTTACGGGTTATCGTTATTGTTGGGAAACCTGTTGAATGGCTTACCGAGCCCACTGGGTTACCATACGAATGGGTTACCCTTTCGAACGGCTTAAGCAAATGAACGGGTTTTCCGGTCCCTGATTTTATATGAAGCTCGCGCGCGAGTGTAAACACGCGCTCGCGCGTACGCGAGCCACGACGCGAGCCCCTTTGACTCGTGCCCAAAAAACCGCTCCCGACGCGAGCCTTGCGAGTGGCGAGACGAGCCGCGAGCCGAGCCACGAGCTCAGTGTTTACACTCGCGTCTCGTGGCTCGGCTCGCGGCTCGCACGCGAGTGTAAATGGGGTATGAGATTAAAGTTTCCAGTACTGCATAACGCCAATTTCATATGTAAGGACCTAATATAACCGCCTGCTTGTACATTATCTTCTTCTTTTTACGTTTTTTTTTCTATTTGTTATGTATTTTGTGCAATAAAGAGTTTATTTTTATTATAAACTAGTGGGCCCGGCAGACGTCGTCCTGCCCAGTTACAGCGCCACCTACCGGATCCAATTGGAATTTTAAACCTTCCTTGGACCTATTTAAACACACAAAGAAAATTTCGTAAAAATCCGTTTCAAAGTTTTTGCGAGACTAACACACAGCGTTTCATTTTTATAATATAAGAAGATTACTGTATCACTTATTTTTATTTCCAATAATTTACAAGAAATCTGACTTTTTCAAATTAGATATTGATATGTAGATTGTAAGTAGCTATTATTAACAGAGAGTAAAGTTTTCTTTGGTTTATTAAGTAAAGAAAATTAATAAAGTTGATAATGATTGCATAAGTCCTCGGCGGGCTTTTTTGCTGCATTTGATTGAAATCTGGTGGGTTATTTTCTAAGAAAAAACCTATCAAGATCGCTTACAAGTTGACAGCTATTGCGCCGTGAACATAAGACTCTGTGCCGACTTCCTTTTATAAAGGAGTAATGGATGGACTGCGACAGTCAAATTGTAAGCGATCGCGCTAGATTTTTCTTAGACAATAACCCCCCAGCTCAGCTGTTCAAAAGTCACGGGCCAGCAGTATTTCTTGGTCAGCAGGGCATATTGCGTCCCGAAAAAGTTGCCATGGGTTTGTTTACATAGCGGTACCCCGACGAAATGGATAAAATAAAACTAGGTATCATTTCCTATTTTTCAAAGGGCAGTATATGTAGGTATATACTCGTATCTGGGATTGCTTTTATTTTAATACAAGTAGCCTATGTCACTCTCCATCCCTTCAACTATCTCCACTTAAAAATCACGTTAATTCGTCGCTCCGTTTTGCCGTGAAAGACGGACAAACAAACACACACACACACTTTCCCATTTATAATATTAGTATGGATTTAACTAGACCATCCGTTTTTCTAGCGTAGGTATCTGAGATGATTTAAAATATTCTCTTTTAAACCGACTTCGAAAAAGGAGGAGGTTCTATTGTTCGACTGTAACTATTTTATTTAAGTATGTTCACTGATTAATCCGCCGTTCGGGGACCGATTTTCAAGGTTCTTTTTATAATCAATAGAAAGAGTATACTCCCCAGGTAGTCCCATTGTCACCATGTCATGATCCCATGATGGGATCCCATGAAAATTGAGGAAAACCTTTGAATTTCATTAGGCACGTCCAACGTGTTTCATGTTTTTGCTGATAATACTCAGGCCTTTGCATCTGGTAGTCATCATATCATGTTATTGAGCTGATGATGGGACGTTTCTGGTAGATTAGGAGTTCAGAAATAATTCTTCCAATACTGTTAAGAGTGAAAGAGGTTTTAAGTTATTCTGGTGTTTGCCTTGGCTCAAATTCTCGCAATTATTAAAACTAAAAAGTTTGATTTTTTAAAAATTAAACCGTCTTAAATACACCAAAGAGTCATTAATAATGTAAGGATACATACAACATCACAGTTTTATATTGAAGTCCGTCCTACCTATTTCTGCCGCAAAGTGAAGCAGCAGTGCTGCATTGCTGTGTTCCGGTTTGATAGGTAAGATATGGCAGTGAAATTACTGGGTACCGTGACTTTACATCTGATGTCACTAGTTGGCAACGTACACTGTGGTTCTTGTGGGGGTTGCAGTTTTGCTGCGAATCTCACAAGATCCACGTGTACTATAGGTGAATGTTACCACTTACCACCAGGTGGGCAGTTTGCTTATTTGTCTATTTATTTGTATGAAAAATAAACATTGCCGTTCCACACAGAACGTAAAGGAAACGAACGCGAATGTTACTTTGTCTAGGCACAAAGTTCTACTAAAGCTACAACCAGACTGAAACAATTGTCGCGATAGACCAATGGGAGCGCAAGGATTGTTCGATGACGTGATAATGAGTCGATCTGATTGGTAGACCGGTTGACCGTTTGGAAGAGCAAGCAATGAGCGATTTATGGCCCACCATTGCGCAAATCATACAATATTACTATAGCTAATCGTTTATTTCCTGGCCCAACGATTTTAGTGCCTTCCTCAAGCTGACAGAAATTGGCCTTGCGAAATGAAAGTCATAATAATTGTGTTGTGCTGTGTCAGACGTGACCGGCTTACAAATGATTCGGTTTTAACCCCTCTGCCTGATTCAAGATTACAACTCCAGTGAATAGCATTAAATTGTAACTATCCAGATTTTGATGGCATCTGTGATGCAGCAATACCTACCGCTACAAAATAGTATACATTAGGTTGAAAAGTTTCGTGTTGTGAATTAACATAGTAGATTTTCTGTACCTACTTTTTATACATTTACACTAATATCACAGAGAATGTAGATGCTTCATACTTATCATTAACCTTCTCAATACTAATATTGCCTCAATATTACAACCTATTAACTTGGTAAATCAATAAAGTTATGTGTTGTTGAAATGTTCTGCTATTAATCATTTTAAGAAAAACTGTACTAGAATAAACTACTGTCACATTTTACGAAAATGCTAAAGCCTGTTGATATCACGTTGCTTACATTAATCCTCCGTGTGAAATTGCCGATCAAAACGAAAAGGAGAAATTTATCCGTAGCAATAGTTATTTGTTATACATGAGTGCAAAGTTGCTTTTTAACTTGATTCAATTTTAGAATAAGTTGATTCTAAAATTGAATCACAAGCGCAGCGAGTGATTCAAAACTTAGAATCCTGAGCGTTAGCGAGGGAATCAAAAGAGCACAATGTGAAAAATCTTAGCACTCGAGTGCAACACGTAACTTTTCATCCCCCATCAGCGAGGAATTAAGCAAAAGTACCTACACCAAGGAGGTTCAGAGTCTGAGTTATTAACAAATTTAAAAAAGGTTGTATGATAAATTTGGCACCATGGAGATAGAAGTAAATAGGTTTAATGATGTTTTGAAATCACATACCTAGTGCACGCGATGTTCTAAATTCAAATTTACTTTAACCTCAAGCGGATAAAAACGGCTTTGGCTGTCAGATATCGAATAACAAAAATACTCTTTCCGAGATGGGGGGATGAAAATTATATTGTTGACTAGTGGGCTCGGCAGACGCTGTCCTGCCTGCCCAATTACAGCGGAACCTACCGGGTTCCATAGTACGTTTAATCCTTCCCTGAACCTATTCAAACATATACAGAAAATTTCGTAAGAATCGGTAGAGCCGTTTTTGAGTTTTAGCGAGACTAACACACAGCGTTTCATTTTTATATAATTATAAGAGAAGAAAACTGAAAACTCTAACCCAATAGCAGCATATTAAAACACATCATTATTAACCATTCTAAACAGCATACTAAACGTGGGCAATTTAGGTCCTAGCAATTTTCCGTTATAGACGTTAGGTGTTTTAGCTGTTTTAGAAGACACCGTTTTAAGCATTTGGTGTTTTGGGTTTGGCATTCAAGGTATTTTGCGCTGTAGGAATTTTTGAATTTCAGACATTTAGCGTGTTGGACATAACACGTTTCAGGCAATTTGGACTTCAGAAATCTACTTAAGCATTTTGAGATTCAGACGTCGCGCTCACAAGGGCTTCTTAATCTGTAAACCTTTCCCTATTCCTTTTGAATTATGATTGTGTGAATTAAATTAAACCAGATCTTGGACACACGAACAAGTCGATCGTTACAATAATCTGCCACAACGAACACGGAGGATGTTTTTAATTGAATTTTATAAGGTTTTATCAATTCGTTCAGCACATAAATTTAGAATTCAAGTAAATAGTTCATACAATTCAAAACATAGATATAAAAACAAAAACAAAAATAGGGAGTTATTTTTTTCAACCAGAATCACGGCACTGCAGTTCCTGCTATCCGTTATCAGATAACCTATCCTTTGCTTTTCTAAAGCAACAACTTGAGTTTATTTTAAAGTTTGTGAGCTCATTTGTGAGAAGTAATCTCTGGAACTACTGAACGCATCTTGATAATCCTTTCGCTAGTAGAAATTCTTGCTTAGAAATAACTGAATACAAGTAAAAATTAAGTAAATGAAATCACGGTATTGACTGTTTCAATGAGAAATTACGCGTCAGAGTTGCAGTATCATATCAACTACGATATCGGAATATAGATGTTTAATCGTTGAAGCGTTATCTTTCAAGTTTCTTTTACCCAAAAAAATCCAGTAAGAAACTGCTTTGAGAAGTAAAGCCACCTATTGTTACTCCCTTATAAAATAATAATGTATAGTCGACCAACAAAGTGGTTTACCACTTTTGACCAAACCTCGCGTATAGACAAAATATTGTTAACCAAATAACACACACGTACGCATACATAAATACACGCACATTTCGTTGTAGAAATACCTTTTTTTTTCGCGTGGAAATGCGTAACCGCTCCGTACCCGCCGTTGGCTAGACGGCGAGCGTATGTGGGGCTCCCCCGGCAGAGAGCCAGGCCTACCCACTAAAACCCCTCGGTGTTCTTCCTGCCCGCATGCATCACAAACCACCCCACTCATCATCACACATAAATATACACATGCATCACCTTGCTAACACACACATACACTGCTCCCGACCAAGACACTCATGCAATCACACAAGCACACAAAACACACAAAAAATGGGCGCGCTAGGTAAGGTCCACACTGCGATTTCACTACCCACGCGCCCGATTTGTAGAAATACCTATTTCAAGATAAATAATGGACATCGGAAAACATCTGAAACAATCGTCTAACTTATCAAAGACAATTGACAAAAAGTAGTTTGGCTTTAAACATCATTTACAATCACAGGAGCAGTTCTCTATATCATTATTAATTATATATAAGTACTGCCGAGATGTGTCGGTTAAATTCAAATTTACTTACCGAATGTCAATGGAATTTGCATGAAATTTACCATTTTATAGTCATCAACCATTTAGCTGGTAGGGGGAGAGGGACAGTTCAGTTCACAACTCTAACCAAAAAAAGGCACTTAATATTTCTCAACGGATCGCTGAATCGAAACATGGTGTTTGTGAACCCACAATATTTTAGAAATACTTATCCAACAACACCCCACACCATTGGGAAGGCACCACTTTATTATATGTTTTTTATTTTACTATTTTGTCGGCGTGATTAATGTATACCCATGCCAAATTATAGCTTTGGAGTCTCTGATTCAGCTCAGACAGACAGATGGACAGAGGGACAGATAACGATACTATTAGGGTTCCTTGTTGACTACGGAACCCTACGGAGGCTGTCGTAAACACGCAACATACATGTTTTAGAAGGTGGCTGTTTTCTTTTTGTGATGTTTTTTTTTTGCGATTTTAAAGTGGTTCCCCTTACAAATCGGAGTGAAACGACCAAAAAAATAACCACTTATAATGAATAGCTTTGTTTTCTCAGTTAAATTTTGTCATCAATTAACGGTAAGCTTTTGTTATTGGAAAATAATGTTGGAAAATCAATGGATGGTGCAGTCATAGGCTCGTATTAATGACCGCGTCTCAATAAATTGATATCGATCTTAAGCTGCAGTTTTGACGTTTAATGTATGGAACAGTATCTTTAAATCGATTTCATTCTTGAGTTGCAATTATTAATACGAGCCTAAAAGTTAATATTTCGTGGCCTCGTACTGAAAGCAGATTGTAAATCTAATATACTTCGTTTAAAAGGACATCGTGACGTGGTGAAAGTGGGATTGTCTTGCAAATTGTGTAAGCAGAATTGTAATAGAAATTTCCTAACTTGCTCTTCGAAGAGGCTTACTTCACGCTTTTAACTTTTAGTTATCCTAGAACTTCTATCTTGTCACCAACAAAAGGACGTTGCACATTTTTATTGCAGTTATTTTGAGAGATAAATAGTGTGTTACTACAATTTTTTTAACCCTGTGTAAAGTTATGTACGGTTTAAACATAATGCTGTTTCATTTGTATTAAAACGAGAGATAGATATAGCATCACGCTTAAAGTTAAACAGTTAACTTTAGACAGCGCTTAAAAACTATTTGTAGTAGGATAGATAATCTTTAAGGCGCATAGTGGTCCCAATGACCTTGCGTCGATCGTCCCGCACTGATTACATAGGAGTGAGTGAGTGAGAGTGAGGGGAATATTTAAGCAAACCTTTACGCGTAAGATGAATTATTTCAATAATAAATTAATTAAGGCGAATAAGAAAAATCTAAAAAGACTATCCCCTAGAATATTGTTCACTTTATTTATTGAAATCGAAAGTATATGATTTAACCTAATATTTACGACGCGATAAGGTTTAATGTTTTAAAATCGAGGCATGTTTGGGTCACATTTTAACCAAGTTTTAATTAATTTATCAAAAAATTAAAAAGACCATCCTCTAAAGAATGCGTTGAATAATAACATATCTTTTTTAAAGATTTTTTTATTCAATATTTATGAAGAGAACCGGTTTTTTCTGCAGTGATTTTTTATATTTGACCTTACTATGCGCCTTAACGGGTAAGTGTTTTCTTTCGATATATATTTGAATACCACTTTGATACCCTTTAAAATATAGTCAAAAAAGTATTATATCGGTAAGTCCTATATCGGTAATGAATAATTTCTTTATGGTTCCAAATTAATTTTTTTTGATGTTAGATTGGCAGAACGATGTTTCACGGCGTTTTGGCAAAGAATTTGAGTTGCATCTGTTATTTAAATTAATTTCAGTACTATTTTTGGTTAGATCATATTACTTATTGTGTATTGCGAATTTAAGACAGTTAGCCTTAGGCTATGGTCTCCTATAAACGCCATCGGCCGCGTACAGCGTCACGTCGTACGCTGCGTTACGATGCTTACTATAGAAATGCACTATTGTGGTCTCTTTCATACGCTGACGTTGGCGTGTGGACGCCGTAGGCGACATTGAAACGCTTTACGCCGCGTCTCTAGTTATTTCGAACCATTGCATTGCAGCGTAAACGTCTTATTTGGCGTCAGTACAAAATGTCGAAATTTGATAAAGAAAAAGACGAATAATTGATTGAATCAGTCCAATGTTCGTTATACAATAAAAGTGACAAGGAACATGAAAATAGTATTTATAAACACAAATGTTTACAGCAGCTTTTTCGTCAGGTGATATGGGATTAAGAGGGGGTATAAAGCTAAATTGCTAATCGTAGATTTGATATTTACACTTGAAATTGAATAACGAACTACCCCATTTTTTAAAAATAGATATTTAACTATATTTGTAAGTGAACGGATTGAGTGAAAACATAAAATCATCATATTTTATCGATAGAAAAAAATCGCGAAGTTACGTCTAATTTTCAAGCAAAATCGATTGTTTTTCAATGAGATGCATATAACTGCGTCAATATTTTAATATATAATATAAAACTATATTACCCAGGAACCGTACTAGCGATTTTCAAACATAATGTTTATTTTACGAGTAATTAAAATAAAACTAATTCGGCGCTTACAGCGTTC
The DNA here is from genome assembly GCA_963935595.1 of Schoenobius gigantellus. Taxonomy (NCBI): domain Eukaryota; kingdom Metazoa; phylum Arthropoda; class Insecta; order Lepidoptera; family Crambidae; genus Schoenobius; species Schoenobius gigantellus. The sequence goes on from OZ012563.1 coordinate 7,863,163, forward strand.
TTATTCCGCGCAGAACGCTATCGTCTGTCGCACCTGACCAGAGGTAACAGGCATGTTTTGTTTCAACAATCAGTCTTGATCGCTCCGTTGAGACGAGTAAACTGTGTTTCCGTGCTCCCCCACCCGAGAAAATACATCGATAAAATCATGGCAAATAAAAGAAAATTGTCTAAAAGAGTACTTAAGAAGTCAAAAACTCAATGTATGGCTTATTGTAGAAGGTACCTATTTTATATTATTTTTATTTATTATTATTCACAACAACATTAACTAACAACATTACATTACAATAAGAAAAACGGAAACGAAAGGTATGTAGGTACCTATTACTTTACTTTTATTGTTTGCCTCATATCTTTTTGTAAGTAGGTAGTTTCACCTTACAATATTGACTCTTGCCGTCGACTTTAGTGGTCATAATTATCATAACATCATCACAGCTCATATACGTCCCCACCGAGGGGCTCGAGCCTACCCTATGTACCTATGTTAGGGTATAGGCCTTAGTCAACCACGCTGGCCCATTGCGGATTGGTCGACTTCACATACACCTTTGAATTTCTTCGCAGATGTATCTAGGTTGCCTCACGATGTTTTCCTTCACCGTAGGAGCGTCAGACAAATGTACATATGAATTTCGACACGAAAAAAAACCGTGGTACATGGCGGTCTCGAACCCAGACCTCCCGATTGGAAGGCAAGTGCCGAGTCCACAGCGCCACCGACGCTCATTGCTCATATCATAACATAATACGAGTACAAAGTACAAGCGGTACAACGTCGGCGCGGGTAGTGTATGCAAAACAAATCGATGCTTTTGACTACTCGCGTGTTGGACGCTGGTGACAGTATCTGAAGTTATATTTTTTATAGTACTTACATTTTGACGCGAAATTATCGTATCCATACATATCCATACTTCACATATTTAGTGACGACTGTCTAGCGCTGTGGTCAGAACGCAGTCTAAGGCGCCAAAGGCCCCGGATTCGATTCCGGTCGCGGCAGATTTTTTGTGATGAACATGAATATTATGTATATCCTCAAATCATGTATGTTTATTTATATTTATTTTTGCTTTATTTATATTTATTTATTTATGTGTACCCATACCACAAATTCTTTATGATACTTTATTTATTGGGTTATATAATTGGAGAGAAAAGTAAAAGAATTTTGTTTATTTATTTGGTATTTTTTAATTATTTATAGTAATTTTGTATTTTAGAGTTGCTGCAGAATGTAATAACGCACAAACATGCGATCCAGTTAAATCTGTAAGCAGAAATCTCTCATCAACTTTGTAAGTTTATTGCGATTGTTCAATAATTTGACATTAATGTTGTGTAGATTTTTAGTAAAGACTTACATTTAATTAATTAACTGTCAAATTTTATTTTGAGGTTTAAACTACTAATCAAAACTGGATCAAATTTGCGGTTAAAATTTGAGGCAATTCGTTACTTTAATCGTTCAAATTATTGTATTTTTTTGTTAGACGTAAATAACACTGTGATATAAAAATAAGTGAATAGGGCGAAATTTTTTTTGTTTTTTTTTTGAGATCATATTCAACTTTTAACAATATTCCGACTACCAAAGTCCATAAAAGATAAGTGAGTATCAATTTCTCTCCTATTTTTCCCATATTGGTTTCGACTATGATTTGAAATACAGTTTAATATTATTGAGGCGATCCAAGTACTGCGTAAACCATTTTTTTTAACCCAGTTAAAAAAGATTTTATATCTACCGCAGTGGGAATGGGGCCCAGCTGCGGTTATGTGGGACTCACCCCGCTAATCAAGGCATACCCACTAAAAATACTGGGGGGCTCCGTCAAATCGCATTCTCGATACACAAAGGGTACTTCTCGCAATCGCTTTGTCTCGAGAGCGATGCTGCCCGACTAAATCGAGCTCCTCTCAAGAGGAGGGTCTGTAGAGCGCCTTCAGGCACCCCCTCAGCATGGGGGGTTATTAGTACGAGTGACGGGAACCCCACTCCGTCACCGCGACCCCTCTGGCAGCTGGTGGAGGGCGTAAGTTCGCCTACCCGGCCGCCGCCTGCGAGACGGGTCAGCATTAGGATCGTCCTCGCGAACCCGTTCTGCGGCCTCCTTCTGTGCAAGGACTTCCTCGCAGAAGGAGGCAAACGCCCTCCAACATATCTCACTGCTGGCTATGTTCTCGACGACGGCCGGCAGAGACAGGTCACCCCCGATATCGGTGACGAGGGCGGCCCGCTGAACAGCCCATGCCGGGCAATGTTCTAGCGTGTGCTGCGCGTCGTCCTCGTCTGCCCCGCACTCGTGGTGCGGGGTGCTCTCCCTTCGAGCAATGTTGTGCAGATACTTACCGAAGCACCCGTGCCCCGACAAGATCTGCGTGAGTCGGAAGGTCAGCACCCCGTGATGCCTCTCCGTCCAGCGTCTAAGGACAGGCCGGATTGCCTCGACGGTTCTGTGACCGGAGACCGGCTCTGCTAGGTGCCCACGCCATCGCCGGCGAACTCGACATTACGCAGACTTACGCCAGCGCTCTACAATGTCAGGCGGCACTCGTCTCAAGCCTTCTGCCTGACGGAAGGCCGCACTCTGTTGGTACACCTCGTATAAAACTGAGGCGTCCAGCTCCCATGGTGGGGTGCCCGCCATCACGCACGCTGCTTCGTGGGAAACGGTGCGATACCCTCGAATAACCCTGACGGCCATGACCCGCTGTGGACGTCTTAGCAGAGCCTTGTTTGTAGCCGACAGGGCATTGACCCATATAGGGGCACCATAAAGGGTCATTGACCGCACCACCCCCGTAAATAGGCGGCGGCATGTATCACCCGGCCCGCCGAGATTGGGCAAAAGGCGCCCAAGGGAGGCAGTTGCCCTCAGAAGTTTGGGGCCCAGCTGGCGAAAGTGAGGTGAAAACTTCCACCTCGGATCCAGCACGAGGCCCAGGTACTTAAGTGTTGAACCTACAAGTACCCGACACCCATCCAATTCAAGAGCTGCATCCGCAGGCGGTCCTCGCCTTGGACCATGAAAAAGGATAGCCTCGGTTTTACCGAGAGCCACCTGAAGCCCAAGCCTTTGGATGCGGCGGACCACTTGCATGTTCCCAACATTTGCCTAGTGGACGGCCTCGGAGAATGTAACTGCCTGCGTGGTGACCAACGTATCGTCGGCGTAACAGGTTACGTTTACGCCAGGCAACAAAACCCCTCTGAGGGCCCAGTCATAACCGATGTTGCACAGTAGTGGGCCCAGAACCGATCCCTGTGGAACGCCACAAACCATTCGCCTTACGAGGAGGCCACCGTCACTCATCTGACAGACAACGGCCCGATCTTGCAGATAGTCTGCGATAAGCCGTCTTAGGTACAGGTATCGGAGCGCCTCAGTGATGCACTCAAACGGCAGGGTGTTGAATGCATTGGCGATGTCAAGTGACACCGCCAGCAAAACCTCACCGTGGGTGGTATGCGTTATCGGAGAGGGACTTAACGCGTAAGATTGCGTCAATTGTCGATCGGCCGAATCGGTCGAAATAGGGCTTCAACAACGTTCCGAAGTAGCTGTGGAGAAAGAGTTTTAGCAACCGGTGGGCCCTGCCCACGCAACTTGTTGCACGATATGGACGACCCCACGGATCGTTGTTGAGGCTATCAAGTAGCTCTTGGCACGCTTGTGTTTTGGCTCTGAAAATAGCCGACCTCATAGACCTGCGTGCCTCTGCATACTGGTCATGCAACAGAGCCTCCAGTTCGGAGTTTCTATTACTTTTTTTTTTTTTTTTTATTTATTTATTTCATATAAAATTACAATGTTCCTTATTTTATTGTCTGCCAAACTGAAGGTTCAGTTTGTCGGCAGAGTTCCCGTAATCGGAATCACATTCTGGCAAAACATTATAATATTATCCTTATTAAAAACTAGACCTAAATAGTACAATCATTATAATAATAAACTAAAAACATTATAACCTAAATAGTAACTCATGAGGCGGAATCTCAGCTCGAGCCGAAGGTGAGGGCAAAATGAAGCCGAGCGTGTGTAGCCAGTATGCGCGCGTGTAACGTGTGACGTTTTACGGCACACTTGTTAGGAAAAATACCTGATAGACTAAATTTTGTTTTTTTTTTTTTTAGTAAATTGCACAAGTCCTTGTTAAGTTGTAGATAAAACCATGAACGTCTGTTTATTTTTATTTTTTTAAGTAATAGAGTTTATTTAGTAAAAAAAATATATCCCTATTGCTTTTGTGATCTAATTTAATGTCGCCCTTTAGTTTTCTCTAACACTTTTCGATAGAAAATGTATCCACTTTCCTATGTTAAATCAATGTTAATGTCGAGTTGGTTGATGTCTTTTACATTACCTCAAGTTTAAAAAAAAAAAAAAAAACATTGCAACGCAACTAGTGTCTTGTATCTAAAACCGGTGAGATTATATCCACTTTACGAGCAAGTGTTTTGAAAAACGTCGCACGACACAAGATAAGACGTGCATATATCGGCCACACACACTAGGCTCCATGACGCCCCCACCCCCGGCCCGGACCGAGACTCCGCCTTGTGAGTTAAGACCACCACCATATCATAATGCAATATTTCTCTTATACATATTCATCTATTGTTACAGTATCACACACCTATTCGATTTTTATTCGTTATGGACATAGAGACAAATAGTGTTTCTTAAGGATATGCTTTAGTGCATTTTTGGACACGTTTTCACATTTCGCGAGTATTTTATTTGGTAATTCGTTAAGAAAATTTGGAATTGACCATTGCCTAGTGCGTTTGCCATAGTAGTTTATATAGGCGGGAATTTTAAACATCTTTTTGCTCACCACTTGCCGGGCCGAATGCTTATGTTCTATTTTTATTTTGTGTTCACAATTTTTATGTTGTTCTAGTAGTAATATTAATTTAACTTTATTTTCTATTGGTAGTATCTTACATATCTTAAATAGTTTTATATATTCTTTATTTATTTTTTCATTATCCTTTTTATTACTTAGTAGTTTTAGAAATCTTATTTGTAGGTTTTTTATTTTATTTAGATGTACTGGGAATGTTAGTCCATAAGCACCCAGTCCGTAGTTTATTTGTGCGTAGGCCAGAGAATAATACAACATGTACAATATTCTTTTGCTAACTGCGTATTTCAGTGTATGCAGCTTCCCTAGAACTGCACGTAATTTCTGACACGTATTGTCTACATGTACATCCCATGCAAAGCGGCTGTCTATTGTTATTCCCAGGTATTTATAGGTCTTAACATTTTCAATTAATTTGCATTGACAATCAATACTACTTTTATGAAGACAGTCATATGTGTGTCCCTTTATCTTAACACTTGTATTTTTTGCAGTCTTATTATATGGAGAACTAATTAGCATACACTTTGTTTTATCAGTATTTATAATAAGGCCGTTGTCGTGTGCCCATTTAACTACGTTATCTAAGTCTACCTGCATTTTATGTTGAATATCATAGACGCTCAATCCGCTGTATATAAGACATGTATCGTCAGCATACATGTAGGATGTACAGTATTTTATTAGGTTTACCATGCTGTTAACACTCATAATATACCCTATCGGCCCAAATACGGATCCAGTCGGCACTCCATATTTTATTTCACCACTCTGACTATCTTCTCCATTTATGCGTACTTTTATTTTTCTTTTGGTTAAATATTCTTTAAACCATTTCTTTACTGGTCCTCTTATTCCACACTCATCCATTGCCTGTAGCAAGCCCCCATGATCTAGCGTATCAAAAGCTTTTTTAAAGTCAATAAATATTACAATTACCATTTCTTTTTTATTTAATGCCATATTTATGTCATCCGTAAATTTGGCTAATGCTGTGGCTGTACTTTTGTTCGGCCTAAAGCCGTGTTGCCTATCAGTCAGAATATTTTCTTTCTCTAAAAATGTTACAATTTGCTTAACAAGTACTTTTTCAAATATTTTATTTAAAGTGTTCAATATGGCTATAGGTCTATAGTTGGAGAGGTCACAGTGATTCCCTTTTTTAAATATCGGTCTAATAATGGCTTCTTTTAATTTGTCTGGATATACTCCTAGCTTTATACAACTGTTAATAAACTTCGCTATTACTGGACTTACTTTTTCTTTATCATACTTTAAATCTTTAATTCTGATTTCGTCAGATCCTGGGGCCTTACTACAGTTCAATTTCTCTATGATTTTACATATTTCCTGAGGGTCCACCTGTATATACCTGAAGCTGACAGGACTTTCAGTGACGTATGTGTGCCTTTCATAGAATAATTTATTACAGCTATGGTTTTGTTTTAATAATTCTACTTCCCTTGTAAAAATCTCACAAAAACTGTTACCTAAATCTTGACTAGTCTCATTATTTTTTAATAAATATTTATCTATAACACTATCAGTATTTAATTTTGACCTACCTAACCAGCTATTCATAAAACTCCATATTTTTCGAACGTCTCCGTTACAATTTTCGATAGTTTTTTGCCTGTGTTCATTCTTTGCAATATATATAGCTTTATTAATTTTATTTCTGTATCTAGTATATTCCAATCGCAACGTCATATTTTTAGGATTAGCTTTCCACTTTTTAAATAGCATGTCCCTTTGTTGAATCATTTTTTGTAATTTATTATTTATCCACGGATTATTTTCTCGTTTAGTACTATTTATTGATTGTTTTGCACTGGCATATATATTGCGAAAGACACAACACAGGCGTTTATAAGCTTCTAAAGGATCAATAATCATATGTAGGTCACTATAGTTTATATCACGTAGGTTTTTTCTGATAACAGCCTCATTTAATACGATGCGTTCCTTTGCACAATTTTGTTGATAATCAGCCTCTATTGAGAGTCCCGTTAAATAGTGGTCTGACACCTTAGTCATAAGTACGTACGCATGCGTTTCACCGTCTAGTCTCCTTCGCGGCGGCGCACTCGCAGTTCGAACGAAGACGTGATCGACGCAGGATGTTACTTTTCGCCCCGTTACAACAACCTCGCGCGTGATATCGTGTATGGCGCATTCCATGCCTAGTTCACAAAGAACACTGAGATACCTGTTCCCACTCGCATCGGTCTGGCCCGGTAGAATGTTTATATTTATGTCTCCTAGCAACATAACGTCGTTCTCGGGTGGTATAAGATGGATGATTTCTTTTATTTCGTCTATAAATAAGTTCTTATTCTTATGGGGGGGGTCTATATACAACAATTACGTCTATGTATCTATTATCTATTGTTATTTGGCCATGTATTAGCTCACATGTATTACTTATGCTTTCATTTTTTGAAGTGAACTTTATTGGATTTTTTATATATATGACTATGCCCCCGCCTCTCTGTGTCTTTCGAGTGAGATGGAACATATAAAAGCCTTCAAGCTGATATTGATATATTTGGTCTTCTTTTATATTTACTTCTGTTAAACATATCATATCAATCTTATTTATATTTAAGCATTTCCTTGACATTATTTTAAGTTCTTCAAAGTGTTTTCTCAATGAACAGATATTCATATGTATAATATTTAGTTTATTTTTGGTATTATATATATATTTTTCCCATTGTTCTATCTTTTCGTACTTCGTATATGTGATTTCTTTAAGTATGTTTTCCGAAATCATGGTCGTATTTTAGTAATATATGTGTATTTTATAAACAAATATATCTTATGTGTATGTATAGGTATATTATAGGTATAGCTATTTGGATATAATCTGTCCGACAGGTGTATCTTTCAGACTACTACTCTTGTTTTTTCTGTATAAAATCATCTAGGTCTCTGTCACACTTTATTTGATACACTTTTTTTTCATTTTCATTTTTCTTAATTAATATTTTACTATTCTGTATCCATATAAACTTATACGTGTCTTTTAGTTCCGCTTTAACGTTCCAGAATAACTGTCGCATTTGGCGAGTTATATGTTCATTAATATAAATTCTTGAATTATTGTCATTTTTAAATAATGTATTATTAGCTATTATAGTTTTTCTGCATTTAAGCCATTCTATACGTGCTTCTTTGTTTTTTAAAGTGACAATAACTGGGCGTGAAACTTGGGGTTGCTTGATGTTGTCACCTGGCACTCTCCAGACTTTTGCGATATTTTCTGTTTTCAGTTTCAGCTCTTGTGCAATTTGGCATACAGTTTCCATTAGGTTTTCACTCTCCTGCTTATCCAGGTTAGCGATTTCGATTTGCATTTCGAGTTCCTTCTGCTCAATTTTAATAATACGCTCTTCGAGAGAGCGATTACATTTTTCTAGATTTTTGCTTTTATTCATTAGGTCCATAATTCTATCATTTTGTTTTTTGTTTTCATCCTTCATTTCCTGTCTAGACTTCTCCAGTTCCTTATATTTTGACCCCAAATAATCAACAGATTTTTCGATTTCCTCGTTTGATTTTTTTATCTCATAAACTTGATTTTTTATTTCTCCCATATCATTATGCAGCCGTGTGAAGCGGACGTTTTGTTCCTCTTTCATTGAGTTTATAAGCGCCTTCAGCGATTCCATTTGCTTACAGAATGTTATCAGGTTGTCATTTATATCAGAATCGCACCGATAAGATGTTTTTCTTGGGTCTTGAGAGACACTTGAGTCACTATCTGTGTCACACTCGATTCGCCGTTTTTTTTGACGAGCCTTAACCCACTGATCCAGCGTGCCGCCTTTGTTATGCACGCCCGATATGTTCGGTTCTGATCCGTACATTGGTTTGTTTTTATCGGGAGTGCGCTGCATTTTGTGATTTTGCCTATCTGCTATGCACTGATGGGCGGTCCGTATCGGATACCGGTAGTGGGACCGAGGCGTGGCCACTTGCGCTTGCACTGAAGACTATCCTATTTGCAACACACTTGTCTTTCTTTAACGTATAACGCTGTCTTTCTCACTAAATAGATATTTTAAATACAGTTTGAGGGCACGTCCGACGCTCACGCGCGATCCACGGGAACTGAACCTAATCTAGTCCGATGACGGTAACGAGCCAGTTCTCGGCGTTTGCTATTGCATGCAGCGCGGAGGCCGGCAATCTCCTCCGACCACCAATAAACGGCCTTTCTATCAAGTGGGCGACGGCGGATTCGAGGCATTGCCGCATCGGATATCCTGTGCAGGGACCGCTGGAATGAGACGGCCTCCTCATCTATGTTCGCCGGTTCAACAGTGGAGCGGGTAGCCCAGTTTGGTCAGTGACCACTTGGGAAACGGGCTGACCAAAGGCGGTGTAGAGGAATTTATAGCGCGTGGCAGAACCAAGTCGAACCTGATGTAAACATGGTCCGACAAGGTCTCAGCGTCCGTGACCCGCCAGTCTCGGACGCATATAGCTAAAGCAGGCGAGGTGAACGTTAAGTCCACCACTGACCCACCCTGTCGACGTACGCACGTATAAGCTGAACCTCGGTTGGAACACACTAGCCCGTATCTCTCCGCCCAGGCCTCAACTGCAGAGTTATACTCTAATTTAAGACTGATTGTGACAGCTGTTTGTTATTCCTTATAAATAAAATAAAAAATAAAGTATTTTTGTGTTTGAAGTATGTTCATACCTATATAGATTATCCGATGAGTGCTTAGCAGGTAACTGCAAATAAAGCAATTATTATCTTAAGTAACGTACATATACAAAAAAAATAATTATATTACTTACCTTTTCGTTTTACTCATCACCAGCGAAAAGTATTTTATATTCACATTGCAAAGTACAGATACATAGTCCGACTCGCACTTAGCCAATTTAATCTGCTTGTGTAGGGTATACTGTGCGCGATCGCACAAAATATTATGAAGAGGGAGCGACTTTCGGCGACGTTGTCGCTGCGATGGTCGAGAGCGGAACGTATGAGGCGCGCGGGTGAAATCTGATATTTTTCTAGCTTTATGCCCGCTCTTAAGATGCCTTTTTGATGGCAGTTTTATTGCAAAAGTTCTAAGATATGTTTGAATTATTCTTGATTGATACGAAAATATTCCATAAATATTGTTGTCTTTTAAGTGTTTCATTATTAACATCTGGATACATCCTTCTTTCTTTCTCTTTATACATAATCGGTGCCTTGTTGCCCTGAGTTTTCTTTGTATGCGGTTGTTTTATACCTCCTCTTCAAGTAACACAAGCGCAGCCAAAAGTGTCGAATTTATATCCATTTTATATCACACGACTACGCGTGAGCGCTGTTTGTCGTCGTTGTTTGCGTATGAGACGTATTGACCGCTGACGCTGTGCCTGACGTACAGACGTCGATCGAAACGTTTACGCTGAAGTCGGACGCTGCATATAGCATTTTATAGGAGACCAAGGCCTAAACTCTTGGAGACCAAGGCCTAAACTCTTTGTTCAACAACACTGAACAAAGGGACCTGAACCTTTTTTCAAAAAACTCAAACACATAAGAGTTGCTAAGGACATCCTAGAACGAGGCCATTGCTATTACACAGCTATTAGCAGTGTAATTTTGTGCCCAAATTGCTTGAATAACGTCTGAGCAAGCGCCAAATCAGCTAATTACGGTAGTCTTATTCAGCAACTAGTGTCTATGACTGCTGTTAAAAAAGACTTACTCCGAAGGTTTGTGCTGGCTGGGATGCCATACCGACCCAACATTCATGAAACGCGTTGATACTGGTGACGAGACATGGGCTTACGACTTTGACACGCAAACTAGTCAAAAAGGTTCGGAGTAGCGCCTTCCAACGGAACCATAACAGAAAAACCACTCCAAAGTCGATCAAAGGTCATAGTCATGTTGACTGTTTTCTTTGACTACTTTGGGAATTCTTGCCAGAAGGTCAAACGGTAAATAACGAATACTATTTGAGCGTTATGCGGCGTTTAAAAGAGCAAATTCGACGAAAAAGGCCAGATTTGTGGAAACACAATAATGCAACTTCGCAGACACAAGGCCATCATTGTGAACGAATTTTTGACCAAATACTCAATAAATACCATCGAGCAACCACCTTATTCACCAAATATGGCTCCAGCGGAATTCTTCCTCTTTCCTTTTAACTCAAATAACCTCTTCGTGGCCCCCGTTTTTATTCTGTAAAAGACATAAAGGAGAATTCGAGGCGAGAACTGAACTCAATTCCAGAAAAGGCGTTTAAATGTTTTGATGATTGGATTATATTCTTTGGCGTATGTTTCTGAAGAAGCATACTTTGACGAATAGCTAACATTTTCTATTTAATTAATCTTTTCCCGGTTCTTTCTTGACGGAGTAGCAAATCAATACATTTATCTCCTTTTTATTCATTATCTTTCAATCATTATCTACTTCTTCTTTATCTTGGTTTCTTTCTTTTTCTTCAGCATTATCTTCTTCAGCAAACAATATAAGAGTACAATTATCACAGATATGACTAGTATGAACACAGTTAAAATTTTTAGTACAAGATCCGTCATGAAATATTCAGATAATGTGACATGAGCCGCTGAAGACTTCAAGTGTTTGGCGCCCCCGTGACGTAAAACATACTCCGTCCACCACACAACTCTCTGTAGCGAACTTTCGGGCTGATCACGAAAAATATTTCTCAGCTTTAAAATATTTTCTTTATATCTGGAAAAAGTGAATATAATATTTAATTCATCATAACAGCTTATACACGTCCCCACTGAGGGGCTCGAGCTCACCCTAAATTAGGGTGCTTAGGCCTTAGTCAACCACGCTGGCCCAGTGCGGATTGGTCGACTTCACGTACACCGTTGAATTTCTTCGCACTTTTCTTCGAATATTTAATTCGCAACATAAATATTCTTTTTGTAAATATTTTAAATATAAAACAGAAATTTGAGATTTACATTAATTCGATTAGTTTTAAAAGTATAGTCACTGTCGAAAATAAATAATTATCTTATCTAGTAAAGTTATCAAATCAATTTTTAAGCAAATTAATATTGTTTCCCGGTTTGTTCCTTTAAAAATATTGTCCGCACCTCCGTCCTAGCTAGCAATATAATTAATTAATTTATCAAGTTTTACTAACTTAATCCCCTCATATTTGTACAACGAAATACAAATTTTATTTATCAATCAATCAACTTCCACTTACCACCAGGTGGAATGGGGTCATTTGCTTGCCCTTCTATAAAAAAAACAACCCAAAAAATCAACTACCGTTCATCCACATTGCTTCATCTTTAAGGGGTTGTAGACCCAGACAGCAAAGAACAAAGGCATATCATCATCATCATCATCACAGCTCATATACGTCCCCACCGAGGGGCTCAAGCCTACCCTATGCCTCAAAGGCATATACAAAGTAACAATTCCAAAACGATAAGGAAGTAAGAAAAGAACAAAATGCATGGGATTAGCATATTATTATTATGCCGTCGCAAAATCACGTGGTAATCAAAGTGATCAAAAAGTAAGTTTCTAGATAATGTATTGATTGGCAACAAGTCGATAAAGTAGCGAATTAACTTTTCTTTACTTTCAATACTATACTACTCAAAACAAGTAATTTTTCATTAAACATTAAATTAAAATATTCATCATTTATTTTACTATGTCTTAGAATACTGAAAACATATAGCGGTGTCTTATTTTGTTCTGGGTGGATAACCAATATTTTCCTTTCTCACAGAAGGAATAATTAGGTACAACGATCGCTACAATCCTGTACCGTTGGCTTTGAATTTGTTTTCTATATCTCAGAGACGATGACGAATTTAGATAACATCGTTTCGCTATAAATCGATTGCAACTAGTTATGGGCGTTATAAACCGTAAACAGTTATTGAAACTATTTATTAGCAGCAATACCGAAAACTATGTATTGACTTCTTCAGAAACTATTTATCGGGAGTAACTATTTATTGTGTGGAACGGACGGTTCACTTGCTGTCGCTCGCAACGTGGTACCCGAGCGAGAGCCGATACTAGGCGCCAGGCTGACGGAACCGACGGCAAACGATTCGCACCAAATTGTAAAATAGGAATTGTAAATACAAAACTTCGTAACATAGTGTAAATAAAAACGTGTAAAATATAAAATAGGTTTATAGTAAAGGGTATTGTGGATATGTACAGAATAACAATGTACATAAAATCAAATGAACTTTTAATTTAAATACGCCTGCCACCTGGCAGCCAGTCCTAAGCCTGGTCAAAGTATGAAGGAAAGTTCATTTTCATTTATCAAAATAATACTGGTGGTTACTATCGAACACCTAATACTCAGTCACGTCAATAGATAGTTGCCGAATAAAATCATTTATTCAATAAAACATGATTTTCCTTCGAACCGAAACCGAGCCCTCAGTCGACACTTGCGATACCCGATACCCATTCAATAACTAGTTATTAAAATAAATAGTTTCAAAAACCGTTATCACAAACTAAACCAATACATAGTTGCGGTATTGCAAAAACGCGTACCGACCCACCACTAATTGCAACTTGTCTAGGCCCCCTTGTTGGTTAAACCTGTGTACGGAGTGCGAGTTTTATTGAGCTTTACTCGATCGTACGCATCGAACGCGTTAACGCGAATTTGTATATAATTAGAGCAGCGCCATCTAGTAGCTGCTGTGGAATGAGACAGCTTTATCAAGTGACTACTAGATGGCGCTGCTCTAATTCCATACAAATGAGGGTTTTCTGAAATGTTCCCCGTGAGATGGCAGCGCTGTAACGTCAGGTCCAACTACCTGTCAAAACACATACACGATTTATATTTTTCGATCATTTTTTTGGTTTATTTATTCTTAAAAACGTTACAAACGGAATATTGTTTTCCAAAATGCCACAGTGTTGTGCAGTGCCTATGTGTGCAAATAAAAAAGGAGGACATAAGTTCCCTACAGAAGATAAAAGCCGATTAAAACAGTGGCTTGTAGCCATTCGAAGAGATAAATTTACTCCAACGAAAAATAGCCTTGTTTGCAAAAGCCACTTCACAGAGGACGATTACCAGCTACCGAAGGACTCAGTATTAGAAAAACGTAAGAATATTTTGTACTTATTTATAATGATAAACTTTAGTTAAGTCACCTTGATTATGTCTGTGCGCGACTAACCTTCAATGATGTAGTGCAAACGTTTTTTAGTACTTGCCTTATCAAAAATTACTTCATTAAAGCATTATATTTATTGAATTATTATTTCAGCCAGACCTGTGTTGAAAAAATGTGCAGTGCCAAGTCGATTCCCATGGAATGAACAAAATTCTAGTTTGCATCAAAAAAAGAAGGAGCGACATCAAAGGCGTTTGGCGCGAAATGAAAGGAAAATTAGTGTCCAAGTACACATAAACAATGAAAAAGAGAAGGATGACACCTTTCTCATGGAAACTACAAACTTTTGCGAAGTAGAAATTGAATTCGAGAAGAAACAGAAAGATATTGGTATCCAATGTGATTTATGTGGAAGTGATAATCTCAAAACACTTAAAGAATGTCCTCCAAATGAAAACAAAAAAAAAAAATCTTCAATTGCAAATGTGCTGGATATAACCAATGCGGCCGAAGTACAGTTTTATACTGGTTTCCAAGATTATGAACATATCAAATTCATATTTAGTATTTTTGGAGATGAAGTAAATTGTTTAAAATATTATCCTCTACTGAAAACATTGAAGGTGCCGTTTCTAAGCCCTTGTGATCAATTCCTTCTAGTGTTAATTAAATTACGCCGGAACATGCTATTTACAGAACTCGCCTTTCGATCGAAGATTAATAAAACGGTACTAAGTAACATTTTTATAACATGGATCAATTACTTATATTGTAAATTGAAAGAGATAAATGTTTGGGTGCCAAAACAATGCATAGATAAAAATATGAAATACTATGGCAAGATTAATCCATGCACTGTGATAGTAGATTGCACGGAAATAAAAATAGAGAAGCCCAAAAATCCACTTACACAACAGCTTACATATTCCACTTACAAATCAGCAAATACTGTAAAAGTTTTAGTTGGGATTTCAGCATCAGGCTGCGTTACATTTGTGTCCGATGCATATGGTGGATCTACGAGTGATCGTGAATTGTTTGAAAAATGTGGACTTATT
Organism: Schoenobius gigantellus; assembly: GCA_963935595.1. Taxonomy (NCBI): domain Eukaryota; kingdom Metazoa; phylum Arthropoda; class Insecta; order Lepidoptera; family Crambidae; genus Schoenobius; species Schoenobius gigantellus. Next base: position 7,878,227 of record OZ012563.1, read on the forward strand.
GATAAACTTGAACCTAATGATATCATTCTTAGTGACCGTGGCTTTAATGTGCAAGACCTAGTGTGCCATAAAGATGTTACAGTTAATGTGCCAGAATTTTTAAAAAATACTGATGGACAATTTGAGACTTCTCAACTGACAAGGTCAAAAAAAATATCTTCAGAACGGATACACGTTGAAAGGGTCATTGGTTTGGCTAAAACTTTTAAGATCTTAAGCGGCAAGTTGGATTCAAAATTGGTGCCTTTAGCAGATAGAATAATACTTGTATGTTTTATGTTAACCAATTTCAAAAATAATATTATAAAGTAAAACATGTTTTTTTCAATTTTATTTTATTTGATGTCGCTTTTAACAGTACTGTATTAAACATACTTTGTTAAATAATAAATAACAAGAATACAAAATTAAACTTTGTTCTAATTTCTATCACATAGAATCTTACAATATACTATAAAAATATATTAACAATCATACATATTTTTTGCTATCTTTGGCAACATAAATTGAAAAAAGAAATCTTTTACTCGAGGGATTATAATATTTTGTATAAATGAATCATTTTTTTTAACATTTATTATTTTTTCATCAACATTAGTCCATATAAATAAATCACAACAATCTCTTCCTGTGACAAGTAACTGCGTTTGGATTTGGTAATAATAGTTGCTTGTTTCTTTCAGTTGCAAATACTCCGAATCACGCTCTAAATGGAAATAATTGTTGGATCCAATCATTTCATCCTTTATGGAATATGGACATTTAACTTCTAAAATTTTGTTATCTCCAATTAATCCATCAGGAGAAGCGCCAATGAAAGGGTACTGCACAGAAACATATAAACCACAGCGTTCTACTTTTTTTCCAGTTTTCCCCTCATATGCTTCAATTGCTGTGGTTTCCATAGACTTGCCCCATTCTAAGGCCGTGCTTACTATTTTCTTATTACATATAAGGCTTTGTGCATACTTTTCTTGGTCCTTTTTAGCAGTAAATTTACAAATCTCACCGACTCTTGAAGCAGTCACTCGAAAAGATCGTTCTGTATACCATAACTTTGTCTTCGTCTGATTTTTAGTTTTCTTTTCAATTTCCTTTGCTGAGTCAGTAGTTACCTGTTAGGGGCAAAGGATAAGGAAAGTATGAAGGTATAAACCTAAACAAACATCTATAATCCCTATGCAAGTGCAATTAATATTGATGATTACATAATATACTAGTAAATAATAAAAAAATATAGTAGCTACAACTTCTCATGATTCACCACCTCGCTTGCAACAGTACAGTCAATAAGATTGTACAAGTCGTAGCTACTATAATGAATAAATTCATCTGGAATAAATGGCTTACAGATATTTTATTAAGAATAAGTTGATGATGTAAAGGAAAAGGTAGGTAATCATGGTCATGTATCACATCTTGCATGTTAGCACTGTCCAAAATTCCACATAATCCTATTCTTTTTTGTGACAATGAGCAGTAGTTAATGACTTTATTTCTAACTGTTGCAGCCCATTCTTTTCCCTGACTGATAGAGGACTGTGGTCTTGGATCATAGCACATACTTCTTTTCTTTTTTTTGCAAATATTATATTCTGCTATTTCATATGAAAGGTTCTCTGCTTTTTTCGGCGAAACATCAAGTTTATTTTTTTTAGGTACATGCCATACTTGTTTTTTTTGTGTTGGAGTCATTTTAATTAACCATATATTCTGCTCTCGGAATTTGAGTATAGCATAGCACAAAACTGACACATGCTTGCAAATGGCTTTTGGTCCTTTCCCTGCTACACATTCACACACCGATTGTATAATAGATCCACTTCCATTACATATGGCAATTGAAGCAAAATAAGTGAGGGCTTTTGTATTTTCAGAATGGACTTGACCTTTGAAAAATATATGTGTACTAGTATTTGCGGTCACTAATGCGAGTAGGTAGTTATTTTGCAGCATATTATAACCTCTTCTGTGCACTGCAGAATAATCTGACATTCCTATGCCGTCTTTATACAATTCAAGGAAATACGTATTTATGTTAATAATGTCAAAATTGGGTAAAACTGTTTTTGAATCCACACTTTTGTATAACTTTTCTTCTGGCCATTCTATTACATAATTAATCTCACTTGAGAGATTAGAATTATCATTTTCATTTGATTTGAAGTTGTTGTTTCTGTCATAGTCATTTAGCCTGGAATATATAATATACATTAATCAACAACAACTCACTAAAACACAAATAACTTCAATTTAGTAGTTAAAAAAAAACAATCAAATTGTGGAAACAAATAGAAGTAGATTATGTTTACCTTTCAATGAGCTTTTCTTTAGTACCAGTAACTTTTGCGCCTCTCTTTTTGAGCTCAATCTTCAGTTCGGCAACCTTTCTTTGGCCGTAATCCATAATAAAATCAATAACACTTCCAAATACATAAAATTTTACTAAAATAATAATACGTTCGGTAAGAATCTGTGCTATCTGACAGCTGTTTGGACCTGACGCATACGAAGCGCCGCCTGGCGGCAGAAAAAGTATCGAAAACCCTCATTCGCGTTAACGCGTTCGATGCATAAGATCGAGTAGAGCTCGATAAAACTCGCACTAGGCACACAGAGCACAAAGTTCGGGTAGCAAAAGCACAAACTTGAGTTGAATAAATATGTAACGCATCTTTCAAAGATCAAAAAATGACTTGCTATTTTATAATAAAAAAATACAATATACGATCATTTGTATTAGCAACAACTTTGAGGCCCGATTTCACCAACGGGAACGCAAAACTAGAATAACTATACCGTGGATAAATTTATACTCTACATATATTCTCGGATAACCATTTTACGTTTCACCACATTTGGTTAACTATTCTTCCAAATAGAGTTTTATTTTATCTATGTGAACGAATGAATGATAATGCTGCGAAATTAAATAGTACATTCTCTCCGTAAATCACATAGCCAATTAGCTGTTTTTAAACTAGTAGAATTATACGTCAGTTACGACTACTGTCACTTTAGACAGCTTGCCAATCAGCTGTTCATTAGACGCCATCTTTATTATTTATCCTAGTATTAAATCTGTTATACCGTCAAATTCGACGGTATAAAACCTAGTCTCGGATAACGGCTTTATTCTAAGTACAAGTATTTTGTGAAATTAAAATTGATCTATCTGAGAGTAACTCATGACTTTATCCTTGGTATAAAACTTATCTGACTTTGGCGAAATCGGGCCTTAGGGCCGATTTTTCAATCCTCAGATAACCCTTATCCAGAGAATAACTTTAACAAATTGACAGTTAATCTATTGAAAATCTGTCAAAACGTCAACATTATTTGCTGGATAAATAATATTTTACAGTTGAAATATCGACCCTTAGTAAAATTAAAATTGACCTATCTGAGAGTAACTCATGACTTTATCCTTGGTATAAAACTTATCAGACTTTGGTCAAATCGGGCCTAAGAGTTACATTATTATTACCTTGTTTCCTCAAATACAGTTTTTATCGCGTGAGATAGGTCTTCCGCAGTCATGGTCAACGAGCTCAATTTTACACCGATACCAAAATCTTCATATTTTTGTGTGGTATACCATTGTTCTGCAGATAACGGAACTCCAACCAGAGGTACTCCGGCGTCGATCCCTTCACTTGTAGATTGGACACCTCCTTGTGTGACAAACACTTTGATGTTCGGATGGTCTGTGTACAAACGTTATATAAATTAAAATATTTGTCTAATTTTATAAAATAGATGGCAAACAACCTTAGAACCTGTAGAAGTGGGCGACCATTCACTTTTGCATTGCCGACCTTAACCCTCACACCGTGTCACTCGGTACCTATCAAGTTATAGTATTCATAACGTTCACTCCAATGAACTCTGACAACCTAACATACGTCTTATCACGAGGCTATTTCGGGTCCAATATTTTAAAAGGTGAGCTAGTTAAGCTGTCCTAATTTATAGCGATAATCGGAGTGCTTTGTGTGTAGTGCGTTGATTGGTAGTGATAACTTTCTTATCTCAAAATATTCAGTGCACTGATTATTTCATTGAAGTTACCTATATCTACATACGAATACGCAATATAAACTCATCCTAAAAAGTCTGTTGTGAGTGTCAGTTTGTCAGAAGTTTGTTATGGAAGATAGCAACAAATGCTTAGAAAGACAATCCCATCGCAAGCAAAAAGGCATCGGTGGCTTCCCTATGTTCGTATATTTTACTTATCCATCTTACATCCCACTGCTGCGTATGGGTATAGAGTTTCTTTTCGATTTTTCCATTTCTTCGCAGTTATAATGTAATATAAGGGAGCGGCAGCACATGTATTATGAATATTAAAAGCTATTTTTATGTATAAAAATATTTTAAATGTACCCATTTCATAACTTACTTAGCAGATCTTGTTGAGGAAACCATTTTTCAACTTTAACGTTTTTCGGTATTCCACTAATGTCATCTCCGTTAAATTTCCACAAAAAGTTATAAGGCAAGTTTTCAAATGCTCCTAAAAATGCACCAAGTAAATCCTTGGCCAGCAGGGTAGGATATACATTGGACCCCAAACTTACATACACAACACCTTCTGGAGAGTTATCTAAATAAGATTTTAGGTGCTGTAACGTAAATAAAATAGTTATTAACGTCGTACAAATAAGATTTCAGAAATATTTGAATAACTTTAAAATTCCCAAATAAATCAAAATATATAAAGACTTACTTTGGGTAGTTCTTTTCGTTCGTGCAAGTGAGGGGCATGGAAATAAATAACATTCGGAGGAACAGGTCGATTATTAGCAATCATTGGATGCACACTTAAAAACAACATGTCGACATTTTCTTTCAATCTCTTTGTTGTTGGCGTATTTGGTCCAAAATTTCTTCTCAACAAATCGTCTTGATATTCTTCCAATTCTCGAAAATGTCTGTACATCCTATATTCATTATAAGCTTCGTAAAGAAATTCCCATAAAGTCAGATTCGCGTATTTCTGCCTATGGAAGTGTGGGTAGTAAATGGGATGTCTGCTAAATGCACCTAGCATTTCGTAATGTTCCGGAAAGCCCATGAAAGAGGCCATCATAATTACAGGTGCTTTGAAAATTTCCGAAAATATTAGATGGTATTCGAAAAATGCTTCTGCTACAATCAAATCGAATTTTTGAGTCTTATCATTCATGAAATTCCTTACGTGAGGTTCGTTAAAAACTTCCACCAGTATATCAAGCATATTTTTGTAGGCGTCTTGTTCGATGAAAGTGTCAATGTCGACTATAGCTCCCTTTAATGGCTTTAACGTGTGCATCAATCGTAGCATTTTACTGTAAAATACGCTGATATCGATTTCGGTAATATTATAAATATTTTTATCGCCCATTGGATCGGGCGTAATGACAACAAGCTCATGTCCTCGCTTTGCTAACTCTTGAGTGTAATTACTAAATACACACTGATGACTCTTAGATGGTATAGGAAATATTCCTAATATCTTAGCCGCCTTTACATCACGCACGATAACTAGACACAATAACAATAATATCAACTTCGCACACATTTCACTTCGTTCAAGTTTCTCTCGCAACTGACTTCACATCAGACCTCTATTCTATTTTAATCAAACGAGATTATACACCGCGCGGAAATAGATAGGGGAATGATATAATACGTGTAGCTTAGAAGTTATATCAAAGTAATGGGCAGTTAGTTATTGATCAGAAAATTAGATTGCATATTGAAAAGATTGTTCATAGGTTTCTCATCAAAGTATATTCCAATAGGTGCAATATTGCGTATCTTCTGCAAAATCTTGATTTTACAGCATTAAAAAAATGTTGATAACTCGACTTGATAGCATCAGATCAGCTGCATGTTATCATTATTTGCATTGTCACGCGATATATACCTACAAATGCCTGCAAAATTTCAGCTCAATCGGAAATCGTATAAGGGGTCAAATTTAACTTGCAAGATTTCATTACAGACGCCGGTAAAGGTGAATGTAGATGAAAGCTTGTAAAAATAACCTACGACCTATTCTCAGACCTACTAAATAAATACACACAGAAGATTACATATATTAAATAACGTAACGTTCATCTTTCACTTGTAATCTATGTAGACAGACATTATAATTTAATTATACATATATTACAACAGTGCAACGCGAATCGTGCTGTGTTCAGAGCGGACTAGAAGATTGGCGCAATCTATACCAGAGGTGCGCGCACGCCAGCTGATCATAACTATTAAACTTATCGTATACGTCAATGGTTAATATATCCCTGAGTGCGTTTTGCTGGTTGTACGTATGAACTTTCAATTAATCGGTAAATGACAGCACCGACCGGTCCAAACTTCACCGAGATCTCAGGAGCTTTCCTTCCGCTCTTTGAATTGGACTGTAATTAGTTTTAGAAAATATCTTAATCTTGCTCGAAACGAAATAAGCACCATTAATTGCATTTGGCGTGGATTCGGAAGATCAAAGTTTATAACATTTGGAACTCGTTTCTGACCACACTAATTTGTTTGGTGGTTTTGTTTGACATAGATTATCGTAATTAAATAATGTACCTAGTTCGTTGTTAAAAATGAGAATAACTAGATCAAACATTATTAATCAGATAATTTATTTTTGTGAAGTAATACATCAATTCGAAATACAAAAATAAGGTGGAAATGTGCACAGTGAATTTGCATTTTGCAAAGCAAAGTGTAGATTTGCAAATCATACCAACGGTACTAAAATAATTGTAGCAACTTGCCATCAGGTGGGCAGTTTCCTTATTTGATCTCTCAGTCATATAGATAAAAAAATCTAAATCCTAGTCAATGTCATTAAGTGCTTGCATATTTTACACCTAAGCATTGCAACCTTGAAGAAGAACAAAAAAAATCGTTTTGTACGAGTAATTGTTTGGAAGCTAGTTGACCGAACAAAAGTCCCATCAGCAACCAAACTAAGCAAGAAAATTTATATTCTAATCAAAGGTCGAACCTCTATATCTGAAGCAAAAGACAAAAGCTATTTGTTCGACAACAATATGGTAAAACTGTTTTGCTGAGAGTGCTGACTTTAAATAAACGAAGTAATGATGTAGTATAGACTCTACTAAAGACACTGAGCACAGAGAGTGATGCAAAGGCACGAGACATAAAACATTGCTCCCGTGAGGAATATGCAACTTTTAACTCGACTAGCGAAATAAGTAAGATTGTAAGTATGGTAACAATAAAGAAGGTTGTTCAATAACTTTCTCAATTGTTACCGACAATTTGGCATCGAGTAATTCACATCACTTTTAATCACTGCAAACTAATGAAGCAAATAAGTTTCTAGGCAGCAAAGGAATCTTTTCAGAGAGGAAAAAGCTATTTCATTTCAACAACCTTCCACTAAAATTCAGAAAATTAATGCCGTTTTCATAACACAATATTAATTATTACAATGTCCCGACTACCTACTAACTTATAACTTTGCGGAGGATGAACCTTCCTGCCAGGCATCAATTATATACGAATCTGTTACAAGGGTTCACGTAATTTATTAGCAAATTGAGACTAATTTAATTCCAAACTGTGTACTACCATTTTGGGTTGATTGCTTTTGAAATTACCGGCGTGTCGTGTTGTGTGTGAGTGCTCACACAAACAGGACATGTTAAAGTAATGATAAGTAAAATATATTTTTTGTAATACGAGGAATCACGGTACATACTTTCATAACGTAACTAGAAAGCAAGGCTCGGATACCGGTTAAATTTTCAAATCGTTATCATGTATCTACTTGGAGCAAAACCTTTTCATTACGGTTTCGTTCCAGTAAACCGTTTTTCTTGCAAGAATTTTTACATAAACGGTTTTATCAATAAACCGGTTAGGAGTAACAAAAACCGTTTAATAGAACGCAAGATTAATACTGTTTAGTGTTATTCAGTACCTACTTCACTTCTTCACAGTTTGAATAAGTGTTGCTTAAAGTGTTGTTTGCCTCGTAATCAAAGTATGTACCTATATATTGTATTCTTTCGCTTTCTATTTTTCTTAAATACTTCATCATCACAGCCCATATACGTCCCCACCGAGGGGCTCGAGCCTACCCTATATTAGGGTGATTAGGCCTTAGTCAACCACGCTGGCCCAGTGCGGATTGGTCGACTTCACATACATCATTGAATTTCTTCGCAGATGTATGCAGGTTGCCTCACGATGTTTTCCTTCACCGTAGGAGCGTCAGACATATGTACATATGAAATTCGAAACGAAAAACACATTGGTACATGGCCGGTCTCGAACCCCGACCCCCCGATTGGAAGGCAAGTGCCGAGTCCACTGCGCCACCGACGCTACAAGTAATAAGCCTTTGTAAATCCACTACGCAACGTACATACGTTAACACGTACTGCGCGGCCGTATGCGTCTTCAAGACAACAACACGATACAATGTCGATTAAACCGGTTTATTGAGGTTATAGTAAAGTTATTACAACGTTCGCGTTCTCAAGAAACGACCGAAGCAAAATAAAAATAAACCGATATTAATCGGTATATTTTAAACCGTTTCTGAGCCTTGCTAGAAAGTGTGCCATTTCTTGGGGTTAGAGCTCTATGTACTCGTATATGAAATTTAGTTAAAATTGGTTAAGGAGCAGACAGAGTTACTTTCGCATTAATTTCGCATTAGATGGGATTTCTAAGCTATTTTTCTGATCTGAACCAAATATATTGGTAAATTTAGTATGTTAAGGTGTTGTATGAATAAACATATTATGTGGATAGGGATAGTTAAATCAACAGCGAAAGCTACAACCTATACTAATGTATTAAGTACGTTAAAGTCACTAACGGCTAGGTTTATGATACATAGTCAGTTTTAAGAAATAGGTAGTTAATTTATAATGGTAGCACGGTTAGTTAAACTATCAAATTGCTGAAAATATGTTAAATTTACTACGATTTGATAGGTAAGTTAACAATTTGTTAACCTCGTAATCGCGTTTAACCATTAAATTGTATAATGGTTAAAATAAGTCATTCATCAAAAAACTGATCCTGAATCACAGATTATGTAATAATACTAAAGTACCTCAATAACGAAAAAAACACAGCTAGACTGATGTAATATAATTATTGGCACTAACATATTCTATCTCAGCCATAACCAGTATGAAGGATAGAATCCCAGGATATAAGAGGGCACTTTCATAACGATATTTTTATATACTTAATATATGAAACTACCGGCGTTAAATGTCAAACGCAAAATAAACAAAACAACCTAGTTGTGTTTGACATTTTTGTTGGCAAAAATAAATTAGTACTTATTTAGTATTGAGTGGTTATCAAATACCTACATATATTCAGAAAAGGATTTTACATAATGGCGTGTTTGTATGAAAGGATTACTCGTGGGAATCAACGTTAGTGATATTATAAGTGGAGACGTTTTTTGAACCGTGACAGTATAATTCATAATCTGTACCTACATAAATATTAAATGATACCATGATTATACGGATTGTTCTACTTTGAGCTTGTGGTCAAATTCCACATTTTTCTGTACTTACTAAAATCGCCCGACACTTATTAATCACCTGGGTGATCAGATCACATGATTTTAATTTACTTATTTTGTCTCCTTAAATCTCCTGTGTGATCTATTCCACATTAGTTTGATTACGTCTCCTAAAGTCTGGTCTGGTTTCAATGATATATTTTTTGCGTAAACGATAGCAATAGTTCGTTTCGATTCTTCGTCGGTGGCGCCTGTGGACTTTGTACTGGCCTTTACGATTTATTGTCGAAATGACATTTGTCATCGATTTAAAAAATATGTACAAAAAGCTTTATATCCCCATAGAAGCTAATCCTCATCTACCAGCTAATCTTCAAGGTATCGTGAGATTCTACCAATTTACGTTTTACGAGTATATAACTACATATACAGGGTGTAACTAAACACCCCAAAAACATTTAAGGGTATGCATTCATCAGAAGTAGAGATTCTGTAGAAAAAATATTAGGGCTAACAAACCTACTTTTTTTCCCATACAAACTAAATACATTATTTTTTGGTATTAAGTGCCAATAGCCCTACGTAAGCGTACGAGGACTACACTCACGTCTGTCATGTGACATTTTGTGTTTAAATTTCTTTCGAGCTGATTATGGTTGTCACTTCAAAGTTTTTGCTTTCAGTGTAAAATCAAATAACTCTGAAAGTATTGGCGTTACAGAAGGTCCATTTAGTATCTAAGTTATATGCCCCTTAAATATTCAACTTCAACTTCTTTGTATATGGCAATCGGTCGTAATGACAACCATTTCTGCCAATCTCGAGTTTTGGATAAAATACTGAATAGGTTTACTTATTGAAAAATGGCCAAAAGTGAGATGAGATTGTTTTGGGTTACCTGTAAAAGACAAAACAAGACGCCGACAAGAAGATAACATTACAACATAGAAGCACGCAAATCTTAACTTAGTACGGTTACAGATATACATGTTCGTAGCACACCCATATGTGATTGTGGCACTGAAGAAGGAACCACAGATCATATTTTATTCAATTGTCCCACAAAGCCTGTATCCTTTTATGATATCCTTCCACCCTCCATTCCTAGACCTATCAATGTAAAAACCCTTTTATGTATCTTAAACTACCCAATGTTAAAATTACTATGTAAATATATATTCACTTATAATATTAAGCTGTAACCCTTAAATATTATTGGGGTGTTCAGTTACACCCGGTATAACAGTAGAGTACAGAATTATAACAAACAGGAAATGAGCAAAAAAGCCCATTACTGTCCGGATAAAAAGATTTAAGTAAAGTATGGCTATCTGTCTCGGGAGTTTTCGATTTACGGGTAAAAAGGAGTATCAGTATTAAAGTGACATTGTCTCGATCGTGATTTTTAGTAATTATCTCGTTAATGCGAAGTTTTATTGCGTTCTTCGAATTTCATATGTACATTCGCACGCTGTTCAAAATTATTTTTTATTTAAGTAAAAAGCCATTATAATGACACATACGTGAGTATAGGCATCAATTGTGGACAATTGACTTTACAAACCCCTCCCCCCCCCCCGTTTTCTATCCCTTAAGAGGTGATTTCTGCGATAAAAGCTATCCTTTGTACTTTCCTGGGACTCAACCTATGTCTATACCAAATTTCATCTAAATCGGTTCAGTAGTTTAAGCGTGATTGCGTAACACATAGACAGACAGAGTTACTTTCGCATTTATAATATTAATATGTACTTAGTAAGGAAAATCTTTTGAATTTCAAGACTAATCTTTTTAAGGTATCACTCCTGACTTGCGACAGGTATAGAGTCAACTTTTTCCATATCTTCAACTTGTATTAGCAAATATCTTTATCATGTTTGGGGTGTGTGCACCGACATGTTTACATCTAATCTTCTAACTAATCTATAAAAATCTTGTGTCATAGTGTTTGTCATCGAACTTCTTGACTTGACTTGTGAACCAATGGCGTAGCTGCTTTGACGTTCAAAAGAGATTGTAACCATCCAATTTGAATAAAAGATATTGAATTTGAATTCTCCGAAACGGCTTGACCGATTTTATGAATTTATTTCTGTATATTTGGTAGGTCTGAGAATGGTTGATGCGGTGGCCGTCCTCAAGAGGTGGACTGAGGAGGCTGTAGTTGCGGTGTCACTGGACATCCGCAACGCCTTTAACAGCCTGCCCCACGAGTGCATGAAGGACGCACTCCGCTTCCACCGGGTGCCTCCGTACCTCCGCACTCTTGTGGAAGATTACCTGGATGGTAGGACATCTACGAGGGGCCGGATGGTCGCGTCCATTCGTGTGCAATGGCGGCGGGTGTGCCCCAGGGTTCCGTACTTGGTCCTCTACTATGGAACCTGGGGTACAACTGGGTCCTGCCAGGCAACCTCCTTCCACGAATGGAGGTTGTTTGCTTCGCCGACGACACACTCATGCAACTCGCTCTTAATAAGATCGAACAATGGTGCTGCCAGGTGGGGCTGTCTGTGAACGCCAGCAAAACCATAATAGTTCCTTTCACTAGGAGGAGGAATTTAGACGGCCTCAAGCCTCCTAAACTGTTTGGAAGAACTATTGAATTCTCTCAGAATGCCAAATACCTTGGGATCCACCTGGATCAAAGACTTAACTGGGGTATACATATAGGCAATATTATCAAGAAGGCCAAAGCAGCGCTAGGTATCTGCCGTAGGCTAACCAGCTCCAGGTGGGGACTGAAACCTAGTCACCTTCTCTGGCTTTACACCGCTGTGGTAAGACCTATGGTTAGCTACGGGTGTATAGCTTGGTTTAAGCAGACTGCAGTAGGGACCACCATAAAGGCCCTGGAAAGCCTGCAAAGATGTGCCTGCTTGATGATTACGGGGGCTATCTCATCTTCTCCCATCTTTGCAATGGAGGCTATCCTGAACCTCCCACCACTCCACCTGTTCATACAGGGGGAGGCTAGGATGGCAATTCTCCGAGCTGTGGAGGGAGGCAGATCGAGATGGAAATCCCAAACCATGAGGAAGCTACAGGGCAGCCTAATGGTTAATCCTATCATGGCAATGCCAGCCGATGCCATGATTGAAACTTTGGAGTTCAAGAAGAACTACAAGGTCATGATTCCTAATAGGGATGAATGGGACAAGCAAGTCCCTGAGCCCTTTAGGAAAGCTAACCAGATATGGTACACTGATGGCTCTAGAAAAGAGGGCCAGTGAGGTGCAGGTGTCTTCGGAGGTGGTGCGAAATCCAGGAGAACCACGTGCCTGGGCGCATATGCCACCGTATTCCAGGCAGAAATGTATGCCATTATCGACTGCGTTCACGCAAACATGTCGAATGAGGGTAAGAACATCCTCATCCTGTCGGACAGTCAAGCTGCTCTAAAAGCGCTTGATGCTGTAGAATTCAAGTCCAAAATCACCTTAGAGTGCACGAAATCCTTGAATAAATTGGGGACCAGGAACTCGGTAATGATTGGCTGGGTTCCAGGCCACTCCAATATCCGAGGCAATGAAATTGCCGACGAACTGGCGAGGGCTGGTTCCGAGAGCGCTCTGATAGGACCAGAACCAGCTTGTGGCATTTCGAGGGGGATTAAAAAGAGAGTCCTCAGAGATTGGGTACAAACACAAGCCCGACTCCAGTGGGCCCATTCCCCTGGACTACTGCACTCGAAATTGCTCATTAGGGAATTTTCACCCGGAGTTGCAATACAAAACCTCCAACTAAGCAGGGGCCAATTAAGGGCGCTCACTAAAGCCCTAACTGGTCACTGCAAACTCAACAAACATCTGCATAGAATGGGCCTGACTAATGTTCCCACGTGCAGATATTGTGGTGAGGATGATGAGACACAATTTCACATTCTTTGTGAATGTCATGCTCTCATCCACACAAGGAGCCGAGCTCTGGGTGGACCTAGTCTGCCACCACATGATGCGAAGGCTCTGTCTCCAAAGAAGGTTATTGGCTTTTTCAACGCCGCGGGCCTATTTGGAGACCTTTAAATTAGAGGGGTCGGCCACAATAGATCTGTACAGGTCGCAGTGGCCCGCTGGGGGACGCCCCTCCGTCGCCCCTAGTATCCCCTCGAACTCCAGATAGATAGGTACTGACCGGACATGGTTGTTTCGGTCACTACCTGTACCGAGTTGCACGTCGGGAGGAAACGCCGCAGTGTCATCACTGCGACGCTCCTGACGACACGGCCGAGCACACCCTGTTGGTGTGCCCGGCTTGGCGACACCAGCGCAGCGAACTTAACGCTGCGCTGGGAGGCGGAGACCTTTCGCTGCCGAGCATGGTCGTGGCCATGCTCCGCGGCGAAGCGGAATGGGGGGCTGTCGCCTCCTTCTGCGAAGATGTCATCTCGCAGAAGGAGGCTGCTGAGAGGGAGCGGGAGGTAGATCCTCAGGCCGCTCCCCTCCGCCGCAGACGGATAGGCAGGAGAAGACGGGCATTCGCTCAAGCAATGCCTGTCTGATGACCCTGTCGTGAGGCCTGCGTGCACGGTCGGCTCCCGTGCACGCCGCCGTAAGGCTTCTCCGTCTGGGGATTGTCCTGGTGTTCTCGGACAATACCCCCTTGGCGATAGAGAGCCCAATCGACCGGTCGGGCTAGCCCGGACGCGTGAGTAGTGGTGTCGCATTGTCGACCCTACCACACGCGCCCTAAAGGGCAGGGGGAGAACACCGAGGGGTTTTAGTGGGTAGGCCTGAACTCTGCCGGGTGAACCCCACACACGCTCGCCGTCTAGCCAACGGTGGGTAAGGCGCGGTGGCGCATTTCCCCGCGAGAAAAAAAAAGGTCTGAGAATGGATTGTACTTTATTTTTTATAGCCCTAGGTGATATCTCTCTATTTTGACGTAAATTTATTTTTTTATGATTTGGCTTCGAAAATACTTATAACCCTAAATTTTCACCCTTCTACCACTTACACTACACTTTTACTGGCGAAACTTAGTTCGCGGGCACAGCTAAGTAGTTTAATAAATATTTTGACTTGTTCCCGTTCGACGTTAATTTTTGAAAGTAAATTACCTAATTTTTTGAAACCTTCACGTATTCCTAATACGCAAGGTTTCCCACAAAAATATGGATGTACAACAAAACGCGAGGATTCTTTTTCCCTGTTGTAGACAAAAAAAATGTATGCATTAAGAGCCATAGCACACACGCTACTTTTAGTAGCGGCGATCAGCGATTTTGCGACTGCATCGATGCTGCATCGCGTTTTCGCCACTACGTTCGGTCGCGATGCAGCATCTAAAGAATCGCTAAAACGCGCGTTTCCGATGCTGCAAACGCGCGTTTTAGCGATTCTTTAGATGCTGCATCGCGATTTGGCGACTGCCTACGTGTGACCGGCATCTGAATGTGTTTTTTTTATTGCAGAAAGTTGGCAAACAAGCAAACTGCCCACCTGATGGTAAGTGGTAAAAGTCACCTATAATACATGTGGCTCTTGTGAGATTCGCAGCAAAACTGCAACCCCCACAAGAACCACAGTGTACGTTGCCAACTTGTGACACCAGATGTAGTCACAGTACCCAGTAATTTCACTGCCATATCTAACCCTTCAAACCGGAACACAGCAATGCAAGCACTGCTGCTTTGCTGCAGAAATAGATAAGACGGAGGTACCTAAGCAGACGACCCTGGTACAGAGTCTCCCTCCAGTCTCCCTCCAGTGTGCGGAGTGTAGCGTCTCCGCGTTTGGCGTTTTTAAGTGTGCAGTGTGGAACGTTTGGTCGCTGCATTTAGCTTCTAAGAAGCGACTAAATCGCCGATCGCCGCTACTAAAAGTAGCTAGTGTGCTGTGGCTCTTAGCTGCACAAACTTTGTTGAAAAGAAAGCTGTATGCACACATCGTGCTATAAGGCAGAGTGAACGAAAAATAGAACATGTATTAAAAGTTAATATTTGATCTACACCACTCCAGTTAACTTTATTATGCAATCAAAATGATTCAAGAATTTTTCATCTTAAACTGTTTACTTTTCTCCCGGAGCATCGTCTTATTCGACATAAGATCCTGTTCAGAAGACATAGAGTAACAATTCGTTTATAAACAATAACTCTCGGAATAATCCACAGTCTTTCATTAACGAAGACTTATCCCTGACACTCGCACTATGGAACAAAACGTATTGTTTGAGAGCTTCCCCTTAACAGACATTGTATCTCATTTAATGGGCCACATTCATTTCAATGGGGACCATCGCATTACTCCGAATGTACAAAGTTTTAAGTTCTCTTTTAATGTGTGTTGAGATTTTTCTTCTATTTGGATAATGTTTTATGTCACCTCAATAAATGATTCGAGAATTGCCATTATGTTTATGCCAAAAATCGATTCAAGAAAAAGTAAAAATTAAATTTTAAATTAGACGAACTTACTTACTTAGTTTGATTTATCCATTTCAATCGACATAAAAAAATATTTACTTAACTAAAAATAAAAACCGGCTGCAAAAAAACGCAAAAAAGGCAAAAATAATAAAGGAATACACATCACATCTATTATTTTGAATTCGGTGATGATGATCGATGATTATGAGTTTTTGTGTAAATATTTTTTATTTTATTATTTTTATTAATTTAATACCAGCTCACCGAAGTAACTTGAAAGAATTAAACAAAGGGTCGATACGTGCCTAATGTATTTAAAAAACTAACCTCTAACGTCGTCGTAGTCAAGAATCCTTCCATCATCAGCTCGACTCATGACTACCAGATGCGAATACCTGAATAGCTTTAGAATAAACATGAAAGACGTTGGACGTGCCAATGAAAATTAAGGGTTTCCGTCGATTTTCTGCGGATGCCATCACCAGATACTAAATTGGTGACAATGGAATCAATTGGACAAGAAAAAACAAATAATGAATTTTCCTAATCGTTTAATGAATATGGAGTAAATACAAAAAAAACATACAGTCGAATTGTGAACCTTTTTGTGAAGTCATTTAAAAATATGAATTCTTCCAAGGTCGAGAGAATTCAAAAATAGGTATATTTGTAAAATGTATTGCTTTTGCGCTGTGTGTCCGAATAATTAAACTAAGCGCGATAGGGACAACTGCAGCTCGGACTGAAAATACCTATGAAAAGTACACAAAATATACGTTTCGTAGTCCCCTGTTTTCTCCGCGAAAAATTGACCGATTTAATTAGGTATCTTTTCTGTTAAAAATTAAAGCAAGGCTTTTTTATATTTCTGTGTTTTACTTTTTTCATATACTTAATCTTGTTTAATTTGTTTAAAATTAGGTCGATTTTTTAGGTTTTTGAAGGTTTAAAATCTCTTTTAATAATAATTAATGAACATGCTTATAGTGGCCATTGATTTTATTGGAAAAAATAGAGCAACTAGTGCCATTATCCAGGAAGGAAACAGGGGACTACGTTTGTATGGAAAAACGGTATGTACGAGAGTTATTTTATTCATCATCATCATCATCACAGCTCATATACGTCCCCACCGAGGGGTTCGAGCCTACCCTACGAGTATGTTAGGGTGATTAGGCCTTAGTCAACCGCGCTGGCCCAGTGCGGATTGATCGATTTCACATACACCATTGAATTTCTTCGCAGATGTATGCAGGTTGCCTCACGATGTTTTCCTTCACCGTAGGAGCGTCAGACAAATGTACATATGAAATTCGAAACGAAAAACACATTGGTACATGGCGGGTCTCGAACCCCGACCTCCCGATTGGAAGGCAAGTGCCGAATCCACAGCGCCACCGACGCTCTTTATTTTATCTTTTTATATCGTTGCCGCACGATCATTTCCTTCACCGTAGGAGCGTCGGATAAATGTATATATGAAATTCTAAAAACGAAAAATACATTGGTACATGGCAGCATTGTACCCAGACGGAGGCTGTCGCCTCCTTCTGCGAGGATCTCGCAGAAGGAGGCCTCGGTTAGGAGCGGGAAGAAGTGCTCCAAACCGCTCCCTTCCGCCGCAGATGGATAGGTAGGCGAAGGCGGGCATTCGCACAAGCAATGCCCGTCTAGTGACCCTGCCGTGGATTCCTGCGTGCACGGTTGGCCCTCCGTCTGGGGATTGCCCTGGTGTTTTCGGGCAATCCTCTCTTGGCGATAGCCCAACCAACCTGGTCGGGCTTGCCCGGACGCGCTGGTAGTGGTAGTCGTCGCAGTGTGGACCCTACCGTTCGCGCCCACAAGGGCAGGGAGAACACCGGGGGATTTTAATGGGTCGGCCTGGCACTCTGCCGGGCCAGCCCCACACACGCCTGCTGTCTAGCCAACGGCGTGTACCCGGATCTTCCGATTAGAAGGTCAGTGCCGAGTCCGCTGAACCACCGACGCTTATAACAATCAACCCTAACGTATCTTACATAACGTGATCGCTTTAACACAGACGTCAGCTTATAGTAAAAATACCGGACGTTTAAATGTGTAATTTTTGTGAAGTCAATATTATTTTCCTAAGTTTCCTATTTGCCTCGGAACCTTAAGTTGACAAGGGTAGACGTAACATCGAAATCAGGACAATACGAGTACACACCTAAGAAAAAGATTTTATTTCATAAACTGTTATAGGTCTCGTTCGATATAGCTGCCTTTATGATGCCGCGTGGAAATGGGTCAGAATTGAATCTCGAAAACGGTAAGATATAGAACATTCTACCCAGTGGAGTAGATCGTACATTTTTGTTCAGATTTAATGTTACCTATATACATTTAAAATGTCTCTCATGAAAGGGAGTGTAGCAAAATTTTCAATGTATATTTATATGCACCTGCATATACCTACCAACTAAAAAGTACATTCAATAAATAAGTTGGGACTTAAAACAAAAAAGTGCTATTTTAAATGTGAAAGTTAGTAGATATAATCATAAAGAAATGATTCAACGAATCTGTACAATTTGACACATAGTCTATATCTATATAAATAAATAGGATATTTTTTGTTTGTGTGCTGGCCTTATTAGTGTACTCAGAGGGTCTCGAGAGCAGAAACTTGTATAGATAAAATATGATATGGAAATAGAATCTTTAGTAATTTATTGTAATCATCAACATAACTGCATATTAATTTTGATATTATATTTTTACGGGTTTTTTGGTCCGCACTATAACAGATAGAAATCCATTTTATTTTAACTCCACACGACAGTACACAATTAACATAACAAATACAGACATGACAATTAACATTTACAACACAAACTGTGTAACGCCATGTGATGTCAAAATTGCGTCAGCTCAGTTTAATTAAGCAGCAAGCAAGGCAAGCTGCACTGGTTTTCTGCTGAACGCAGTAGTGACATAAGGTACCCAATTAAAATGGCGAAACATATTTTAGAAATATAATGACACAAAATATGACATAGAATATCTCTCTTCACCCTACAACAGATCAAGTACTAGTTACTCCGTAACAGAATAAAATACTAGTTAGTACTCAATAAGTCCATAACAAACAGATAAGGCACTATTTACATGCGAGACCAACACTTTGTACACACACTCAAGCGTAGATTCGGAACTCAGCTCCTCAGACGATGTGAACATGACATTGACAGATGGTGGTAAAGGAAACACACAGAGGTCTTCAGTGTTTGTAACTTAGATTACATAATTAAAATATCTTAGTTGCAATGCTCTCAAGCAACTTCACTTACTAGTTTGTGCGCAATCACGTGAAATCTCTTAACATTTTAATCAATCATTTTAATCTGTCAAATTTATAATGATTTCGAAACAAATGACTGTGAAGATTGAACCTCTATCGCTATAGGTCTATTTATTTTCTTCTTTCTAGGCACAAAAAAGAGATGACGAACTCTTTTTTCTATTTTCAAACAAACTTTGCTACAAATGATTTTATTTGCAGCAGAATTTATTTAAAGTGCCATTAAACACCTCTTACATTTTTTTGTGTAATTTGAGTGTATTATTTAAACATAACAATATTTGAATATTCATTACACATAATGTACTTAAGCTTCACTTTGTTTGCAAATTGCCACAGTTTTATTTGAATATCACATTATTCATAAGTCGCTCTCCATTTCAGCGGAACAGTTAATTCTGGAAGCATTTATGTTAATTAGATTTACAGGTGGAAATGGTGTAAGCATAGCTACGGGCGTCTGTTCAAAACAAGCAATAAATGTTAACACATTTACTGTGAAGACATTGAATAATTAATTATTTATAGCTGCTTGACAGCGCCATTATTACGGAAGTGTCTACAAATGTAACGTTTTAAAAAATGTTAAATCAAGATGAAAATTATGAAAACGGCTAGATCAATACTTCTTTTTGGGTTTCCGTACCTCAAAAACCTCCTCCCAATGGAAAAAAGCAATCCTTATAGGATCACTTTGTTATCCGTCTGTCCGTCGGCCCGTCTGTTTTTTGATTGCTATCGGTGACAGACGAACCAGTGGCCCACCTGACTTTAAGTGGTAACCACCGCTCATGGACATCTGCAATGCCAGGGGCACAGTTCAGGCAAGGCCTACCTGGAGAGAAGTGCTCTTCATTGGCCTCGTTTGAAGTAGGACACACCGTAGCGCTCAGGAAACACCGCAGCTGGGAGATCGTTCCAGTAGGCTTAGGCGCATAAAACATTGCACCGGACACCGCTCCGGTGGGCGGTGCTGCGGTTTTTAATGTTGACTGAAGAATCTTAATTTGTATACAAAAACACACTCACACGGCATGTCCGTGCGGTTGTGCGGCGCGCGCGACGGCACCGCGCTCCCGGGCGGTGATACCGCAGTATCGTCCGGAATTTTGCGTAGAAAGGACGTGCATACGCGTAATAGATCTCGACATAGATAATGCGATGCGGTGCGTCGTGAATCGCAGTTCCGGACGGAGATACGGAGCAAACTGTACGGTGGCACGGTTCCGTGCCGCCGCAGCCGCATGCGGATTTCGTCCCTCCGTACACCGCAGCGGGATGCGGCGGCAATGTGTTAAGCGCCTTACTCACAATATTATCGTTCTCTATATTGTGCCTTACTCTTGAACCGATCCGATCGATCGGCATTGAGATTGTGATTTTTCGTACGCTTATTTTTGCGTATTGGCTCCAAATTGACTCCATATTGCTCGGATTTTGGGTGAACCAAATTCAGTATTATTTAATTTTCTCAAAATACGGATCCAATTTGGCGCCTAGTGTTGCTACTCAAGCGTACGAAAAATCACAATCCCAATGACGATCCATGGGAATTGGTTCAAAAGTAAGCCTACAGAGTCTACCTACACATACGTGGAAGGAACGAACGCTGAAACCGAATGTCCGTCCGTCTGTCTGTTAAGACATTTTTCTTGGGAACGCGTAGAGATACCAAACAGAAATGTATATAAAACCGGGTCTACCAGTCTCTTTCAGGTGTGAGAAAATCATAATTTTAAGTCAACACGATCAAGAGACACGTTTATGTATTTTCGCAAATTTTGCGATTTCACAAGGACATCAAAATCTATAGGGTACCTACTTCCTGTTGACTTCTTTTTTTCAAATGCAACTACTGGCATATTGACATGAATATTGATGTCAATACTTTACTGTTGACAGAAGATGTATATTCGTAAATGTATAAATAAAACAAAATTGACAAAAGGCGACTTTATTGCCTAGGTGGCAATCTCTGCCAGGCCAGGCAACCTATAGGTAGAGGCAAGTTTATATTCGGAATGAGAAATAAAGACCGGATGTGACGAATATTTAAAATAAATAAGTAACAAAAGAATGCATCACTACACGTTTAAATAAATGTGTTCCATATACTATATAAAATACATAATAACATCATATGGTACATCCACATGTCCAGCTGTAGGAAATGCGTTTTAATAGCGTTTAAATGTATCGAGAGACGGAGCACGCCTTATGTGTTCTGGTAACGAATTCCATAATCTGAAATAAAAAAAATTTAACAAATTAAAATAATAAAAAAATAATTCATAATTTGCTCGCATAAAAATCTTTTTATTCACCCAGTCAAAGTCGACTACACTTTGTTTTAAGTGTAGTCAACTTTTGAGTGATGCGGAAGAAGGAAAGTTGCCCAAAGAAGTCCATATTAAAAATATCCAGTTGATTAAATCTTGGCATAAACAAACATAATTACTACTAAGCAGAAACTTCCGCATCAAATCAAATTAATCTCACCTTTGTAAACTTCAGTAACCGAGACGCAATAGAAGGCCTTTCTGTTCTGACAATCTATACAAGTAAATTGGATATTACGGAGCTTCTATAATGGATTTCACCCGGATCCGTTGATAAAAAGGTGAGTTTAATACGAGGAGAAGCAACAGAGCCTAACGTTGATCCAAGTTAAACTCATGCTTGAAAGGGATTCAATTTAAATGTTTTGTCTAATATGTTGAATATTTGGAAAGGTTCAGATCTATTTGGATTTAAGAGGTTTCACAATGACACAAGAGGTTACACCCAAATGTCTTCAGCTTGTGAATCATCGTCACAGCCCACATATGTCCCCACCGAGAGGCTCGAGCCTACCCTATGTAAGGGTGATTAGGCCTTAGTCAATGTTTTGGCCACGCTGGCCCAGTGCGGATTGGTCGACTTCACATACACCGTTGAATCTCTTCGCAGATGTATGCAGGTTGCCTCACGATGTTTTCCTTCACCGTAGAAGCATCAAACAAATGTGCATATGAAATTCGAAACGAAAAACACATTGGTACATGGCGGGTCTCGAACCCCGACCTCCTGATTGGAAGGCAAGTGCCGAGTCCTGTAAACGAGGTAAGCTTGTGAATAAGGCTATCAAATTACCAATAATACTTGTTAAACGTTAAGGTGTAACATCCAAAGGCTATTTAAGCCAGTCTAGTCAAATAGTTCGTAGTGCACTAATATCTATATCCTACATAAAATATAGTCGGTTTAGTTACATACACCCATTACATACATACAAACAAATGGACTTCGCGTCCACGCTCCAAAAGTGTCCTAAATAAATGAGATCCAAAATTCAAATAGTATGATTCAGATCCAATCGCTCGTCATTTGGTGAAGAATTTTTGCAAGCGAAATCGAACACCACAGTAGTGTCAATACGACTTATATTATTTTTTTATAGATGCATTGACGTTTCGGAATTTTTCGGACACATTTTTCTTGAAATTTGTATGACACCCGACGTCGCCGTAAAAATAAAACGCCGTTTGTTAGTCTCGCTAAAACTCAAAAACGGCTTGACAGATTTGAATATTTACCACTTTCATTATGATAAAAAGATAATTAAGGTAAAAAGGTAAGGTAAGGTAGTAAAGGTGTATGGAAAATAACTGTCAAACTTTCTGTCATCTATCAAGATGGCTGTCACCTGGTCCCTATTTCACCATTCTGACAGTTGCGACAGTTGTCAAAATATTTGACATTTTTGCTCAGAAGAATAACTAAAGCATAGAAACCTAGCAAAAATAGCTACTGAACTTAATATATTTGACTCACTTTGACATTAGGCGCTGCTAATAGAAGTTAGACAGAGACACGTATATGCAAGATGTTTCGAAATTTTGTAGATCGTCACTAATTCTCGCTTGTCAGTTCTTCTCCCAGTGATGTCGTGCTCATCACTCACCTAGTTTCAACGTCTATAATTATATTATGTAGGTATTTAATAGATCCCTAATACTAAAATATCTTTATTACGAGAAATATAACATAAATAATTAAGGGTAGATTTTCTTATGTAACTTATCCAGCTAATAGCTGCTGTGTCTCTTTGGTATGACCCAGCTGGCCGTTCATGAGACTAAAAGCGGGAAGTGCGAGTCGGACTCGCCCACCGAGGGTCCCGTATAAAATTGTAGGTTATACTTTAAATAGAGACTAATTTTTTTATGATTTAATTACAAATGTGGAGTTTGAGATTTTCCCTGACTTGTAGTGTAAGACTATATAACTTCACAAATTTCATAGTTCTAGCTAGATCAACGAAAAGTACCCTATTCAAATTCAAATTCAAATTCAATATCCTTTATTCAATTGGGATTTTACAATCACTTTTGAACGTCAAAGAAACTACGCCATTGGTTCACAAGTCTACGGCGGGAGACCTTGTTCTGGAAAGGACCAGCAAGAAAACCAGCAAGGGCTATTTTTTTCTTCCTGTATTGTTACAGAGTCGTCAATTGGAAGCAGAACTCAAAAGTAAAGATTGTGTTCAACTTCCAATTACAAGATTAGATGTGTCAGTGTACATTATACATTTAAATCTATAAATTAAGTCTACAATTAAGACCAAGCATTGACATCATTCAGATAATCATTGACTTTATAATATCCTTTACTCATTAGAGTCTTTTTTACATGCGTTTTAAACTTATGAAAAGGTAAGTCAGTAAGTCTATACATTTTGATGCCCGTGAGAATGTCGAAATATACGTTTTTGGCGACATAAACGGCCGTACCTTTTTTTGTTAACTTAGAAGTTTGATTTTTTCACATCTTCAAGGGACTAGAACTTGTTAGTGTAGAACTGAGTAATTATATGGTTTTAATTTCAACTCGATACCTTCACGCGTTTCCAAGATAGTCTTGACAGACAAACGGACAATAAAGTAATCCTATAATGGTTCAGTGTTTCTTTTGAGGTACGGAACCCTAAAATTTGGACTATTTAAGTGACGGGTATTTCCCGTTATCTAAAATGTTGGAATTTTTCTATTGCAGAGATTCACAAATTCTATGGGAAGGAAATCGAAGACACACTGCTTTTATTTCATCGCTTAGATTTAATTCATTTTTTATCGCATCGCTTAGAGGTACTTGAGGTTAATCTCATATTTAATTTACTTACCCGAAAATTTAACCCTCATGGATTTTGAACCTTGGATAAATTCGTGAATGCTAAAACTACTATTTGTACATATGCTTGGAAATTAAACTAAAAACATTAACATTTGACCATAATTTATTGTTAAGACATTTTTCGATAGATTTATTACGCTTGATGTGCGGCCGGGCTTAGTTAGAATGTAAATTTTCCGAAGGCGGCGTTTTGATATTTTACCTTTTTGACTCTTTCAAGTTCTTTTCTTTCTCTAATATTTTAATTCTTAGAAAAAAATCATCTGAACTGGTTGTTCTTGGCATCCGTGTCAAGGATTCCTTAAAGAAATAGTTAAGAAATTAAATACGTTTTTATTTTCATAAATAATATTTTAGTTTAAAGATTTCCTTTCATTAAATAACTTGACTTACGTCATGACGTCTCCATTTCATAGTTTTACTACTAAGTACATACAAAATTTATCTGATGGAAAATATCTGGAGCAAAGACTATGCTTTCTTGGACTCCAATTTCGTCTGACAATACACTTTATCCATATGTTTTTTATACATTTCCTTTAGGAAATCTGTAAAATAAAAATATCGACAAAATTTTACAACACTACGCATGATCAAGAAAACCTCAAAGTAATTTTCTAAAAATCGCAAAAACATAAAAGTGAAGTTAATATTACGTATTGTTTTTCTACAAAATGATTCAGCGATATTTCATATGTATATAAGTGTACTTATTAGCTCACATTCAAGTAACAATATGAGAAAACATGCCAATTTAAGGTCAATAAATTTTGATTATTTTCCTTTCGCGACGAATGAGACTTGCAGCCCCAAACTACACAAGACATTGTGTTACGGAGTGCACAAACACACTATTTGTAAATACCTAAAGAATTCTTGCTTTCTAATCACTTAAATATTAATAAAATATCATCAAAATATTACTAGCCACGGGACGCACAAACAAATATTATACGAACAATTCAAATAGTCCAAACTCGGATGGTCTATCTTCGATACAAGGTGCTATAGAATTTAGCCGTGTTATATATTTTTAACCAATTTTGTATTTTTAACCAAAATGACAATTCAATCAATTCATATACTGACCACCTTGTGATATGCCAAAAGACAAATATTACTCATCTCTTACATTTACACAGTTTTGTGCCGTATGTTAGAAAGAGACAAATAGCACACAATTAATTCTTGTTTTAATCTTCCTTCTATGCTGTAGTGATTGTTCTGAGCATTTTTGATATATTTTTTGACAACTTTCGCACCTGTCAGAGATGGTGAAATAGGGACCTGCTGTTAAATGAAATTATTAAGGTCGGTATCATTCAAATCAAGTATCACCCACATTTTCAAGTAATTAACACCTGTGATTATCTTTCCTTGATTCGTCGAGTGTAGTGTTTTCAATTGTAGCTGAATTCTTGGACCCCTAGAATAAAAGCCAAAGACTGATGTATTGTCTTTTACACCTGATAAAGTTGGCTTGTAGAGATCTCTTTTAGAGATAAGCCTAACCTTGTTCATGTCTTTCTCTGTATTGTTTATCTGTGTGTGCTATTGAACCTTTATTCCACAAACATAAGTTTTTATTTTGAATAAAAAATAACAATAAAGCAATTATCAACTCCGAATACCCTAACATGTCTTACGTCCATAAAAATAGGGTTCGAAATGCTACAGATGAAGATGAAAGTAAAGAAAATGATTTACACTTTGGGGCTCGGGCCATTAATTACAAGGATAAGTCGAGAGAGACTGCTGCTGTAAATGCGTTCGCAGTCTAAGGGATGAATTGTTGTGTTTTTACTTAATTAACGATTAGATTACTGATCGTTCTGCCAGGGAATCAAGTTGGTTTATGAAGGATTTTTTGTAACTTTTTCATTAGAAATGTGAACGCTCCTTTATTTTTCTGTTATAATTAAACGACTATGCTTTTATTAAAATTGGCTCATATTATGGTAGATCCGAATTCCGAAAACGAGTTTAATGTGGGAAAAACAAACAGATAAGCATACTACGAGTATTTACAAAAGCATGATGAACTGTGTATCACTGTTGTTTCATAATTCCGCTTTCACATTTGCAAAAAATACATAATATCGTTGAACATATTTGCTTGTGAAAATAAACTGGATATTTTTGATATTTTAAACACAACACATGCACTTTATCATAAAAGTGTAACATTATCAACATTCATAACACCGTTCCCAATTAGTCTTTCAGGGACATTATTTAGATACAAGTCTGACTAAAAGTTGCAAACGCCTCATACAATATGAAAAATTAATTAATTGTATTACGCTTTACGTTTTTCGATTATGTGTTCTTTATTCTCGTAGATTTTTGTTTTATGTGAATGTATGTTTGAGTAATGTATGTCTTGTTAGCTGAATCGGGAAGTCGTTATATGTGAGCAGTACAGGAACAGGCTTACATCCAGGAGTGCGGCTTGCGGCGGAAACGACGACGATGGTGTAATTATGAGCGTGTATGAGCGTGTATGAGGCTACAAGTAATATCTTGAGGGACCCAAGCCGACCATGGAAGATATAGTAATTTTCTGACTCACATTAGCTGCTTTAAAATATTAAAAGGTGTGATTTTGGTTTTTTTTTTCTACCGAGTGAATAATCATGTTTCTGACTTTAACAATGTTTAGATAAAATATTCAACAGTATCATTTATGAGTTTTTAGAACTGTATCTATACTAATATTATGAAGAGGGAAGATTTGATTGTTTGTGTGTTCGCATTGGATAGACTTCGAAACTACTCGACCGATTTGACAAATTCTTTCATATTTAGAATCCTACAATATCCCTGATGTACATAGGTGATAGAATATTTTCCTACGGGAAAATGTAGAATTCCCACGGGAATAACGAACACGCGGGCGAAGCTGCGTGTGGAAAGTTTGTATTAGGAAAGCCAATATTTGTGGTGAAGCAATAAATTGAAATTGTTAAGCATTAGTTATTCAGAATCCCACATCCCTACTTTACACATAAACAGTTTGGTTTACTAAACGTCCCGTTTCTTAAAACTAATGCGCTTTAAGAATCCACTCACGAAACATGTTAAAATGCTAAGCATTACCTCGTTTGAAGTTTCACCTTTCTAAAGAAAGCTTTAACCGGGGCTAGCGAGGCGAATTCGTTCTGAAATGTTGTGTTATTTTAATAAAAAAACAAATGTGGGGCCATTCATAAGCTTTTACTGTAGCTTTAATGAGGGCTTTTTGGACCCTTTCCCTTTGTATGTTGCCTCTAAGTTGTACACTGCTTACGTCTGCAGTGAATGAGGTTAACATGAGTATACCTATCTGAAAAACAAAGGAAGAGTATTTTTTAATGTTTATAATTTTCTTACCACTATTACTGTTTAGAGCTTAAGGCGCTACTTTCTCGTTTTCAAGCCATTTCGATTTTCTGTACCGCCAGAAATATAAAACATACAGCTCTCAAATTCATATATGAATTTGTTGAACACATTATATAAACACTCTTAGACAGAAACATTATAATTGATTAATAATATTTCACTCGATAGAAAACAAATCCAAAGATCACTCAGTTCAATATTTTAAAACAGCTGTGAATCTGAAAATACAGGTGGTTGATATTTGGAGCCAACGAATTAAATTTTTCATATTATGTAAAATTTTTGGAAGGGCAATGATCGGAAATAACGCAGTTCGCATTCAAATTCAAATTCTTTATTTACTGTAAATAGGGTTACATTTCACAATTTTGTGGGTGTTAATTTCGAGAAATTTAGCTCCAGTCCGATATGAGGAAACTCTTGAATTAAATACTGCCAACGGTCCCGTCATCCAAATACCAAACGTTTAATTTTGATTGAATACGTTGGATAACGGGATGGATGGCAAGACTTAAAAATTGCGGGCCCGAGTGGGTCACCTATCACCTTGTTGGCAGCCAACCGCAGATATAATTTCATTACCCAAATATGTCAATTTTGTAGGAGAACTATAACATTTAACTATAACTTTAACATGGAGCGTCGGTGGCGCTGTGGACTTCCAATCGGGGGGTCGAGGTTCGAGACCCGCTATGTACCAATGTGTTTTTCGTTTCGAATTTCATATGTACATTTGTCTGGCGCTCCTACGGTGAAGGAAAACATCGTGAGGCAACCTACATACATCTGCGAAGAAATTCAATGATGTGTGTGAAGTCGACCAATCCGCACTGGGCCAGCGTGGTTGACTAAGGCCTAATCGCCCTAACATAGGGTAGGCTCGAACCCCTCGGTGGGGGACGTATATGAGCTGTGATGATAACTTTAACATGACTTTATTGTCATTTACTTTCAACTATTGCTTTGAAATAACTAATATTTGGGCAAAATATTTACCATTCTTTTAATGATGAAAATTAAAAATATTGGCTGTATAGCTGACCGGCCACAGAAAAAAAAACAAAACAAGCGGGAAAATGGCAATCCGACCGATCTTCATTAACTTTTTCGAGTTAGAGTTTTGTTTATAAGTACTTCCGTTCCATATAGCAGAGATTTGTATTAAAACAATGATTTCATCTGATTCAGATATGGATTTAACGCCTAATTTTAATGAAAGTAATGAAAAGCACAGTGTTTACCTCGGGTTAAAGACTTATTTAGTCCCGATACGGGGTTTGGTCTAAATAACCCCATGGTTCACCCCTAGTGTAATAATGTAATATTTACGGAACTGTCTCTTTTGGTTATGTGGGACTCCGCCGCTTACCTGAGTATACCCACTAAAATACTTCCGGGGAGTTCCGTCAGTCCAAACGTCAAAGAAGAGCACCCCGGACACTAGGTACTCCTCAGACGGGGGGAACCCTGTTCCCCTCAGGGTAGCATGTGGTGGGCCTAATCGTTTTAGTCGCGTGACGTTATGTGTATTATGCTAGGAGGAGCTGGGTGGCGCATTGGCACGTGCGCTCAGCGAACAATTGCTGAGTTTAGGCAACGTTCGCTGTGGTCTGTACTATGATGGGTGACCAAAATAAGAAACATCTCAAGCTCCTCCGTGCTACGTATGGCACATTAAACAGTGGGTTCTGCGCCTGATTTCACCCGGGTCGTGTCGGCTAACCGCCCCATCGGACTATAGGCGCGTGAAGGAACAGATAGTGCACTTGCGTTGGCACAGTCACTTGTGAACTACTCGTATATCTCCTGCGCAGATAGCTAGTCTCTGTTGAGATTGACCGCCGTTACCGAATATCGGTTAGGAGAACATAAATAAGCTAGTCAGGGTAAACTGCAATCCACTTAGTTTTCTATAAGCGTTATCATAGCTCAAGTCGCTTCAAAGGAACTACTAACGGAACTTCTGAGAACAAAGTCAATAGCGTAGGATCACACTTAAGCAGCTTATTTACTTTAATTTACTCTACATCGTCGGTGGCGCTGTGGACTCGGCACTTGTCTTCCAATCGGGAGGTCCGGGTTCGAGACCGCCATGTACCACTGTGTTTTTCGTTTCGAATTTCATAAGTACATTTGTTTGACGCTCCTACGGTGAAGGAAAACATCGTGAGGCAACCTGCATACATCTGCGAAGAAATTCAACGGTGTAGGTGAAGTCGACCAATCCGCACTGGGCCAGCGTGGTTGACTAAGGCCTAATCACCCTAACATAGGGTAGGCTCGAGCCCCTCGGTGGGGACGTATATGAGCTGTGATAATGACTTCATCTCTAACATCTCTCAATTTGTTTAGTAATCTGTACTTCATGCAATCTACGAGTACACTCGAAACATATAATTATTTACTTCTCTAGAGTTAAGGAATATCTCTCATTAACCTTACAAATATCCAGAAATGTGAATGTACTTATATGCTATTTTAGAATATTTTAATTCAGTGATTGTTTAAAGTAATTAATATAATGCGAATCCTAATGGTTGTTTATCGAAACAGTATTGAATTTTATTTGACAGAAGTTATTAAATTTGTATTTGTATTTTTGTAATTGACATTGAAATTAATTTATAAATGGTGTGTAATATGAATATAATGGTAATGTGAATATAATGGTCACAAAATGTTGCATGCTGTAGAACAGTAAAATATGTGTAGAACTTAAAATTTAATGAACCACCTATTTGTAACCATATTTTGTGCAATAAAGTTATGATTATGATTATTATGAAAGAAATGTCGATCGTTACACTGAAAGTAGGCTAGTGGAAAATATGAGGTATTCAAAGGCGATCGTTCAGAGATTAAGCATGCTCACACATACGGTATCGCTGTGATCTGTTACGGGAGAAGCTATAAAGAATATAGTGAACTTTCCAACAATATTCGACATTAATTTTTTGTCAATCTTCATATATTTGCATTTCTATTATTAGTTTTCTATTTCGCTTATATTTTTTTTACATGCGACAGGAAAGCTCTTGGCCTTCATTTCATCTGATGGTATGTGACGATAAGGTGAAAGTGAGCTTCGCCTGAACTACTCAATAACTAAGGAACTGACTATCCCACCTCTAATTGTCGGAACACTACAATGCTATAAACATTGTTATTATGGCGACAAACTTAGGTAAGACGGTGGTAGCTAGCCAGGCGGGCTCAGAAACCCTACTACCAACGAAACCGAGTAGAAAATTTTCTGCCCCCGTGGGGAATTGAACCCCGAACCTCCCGATCAACACCCGGTGGTCTCAACCACTAGACCACGGAGCCGGTATTATTTCTGGCGGATTTTATTTTTGAAGTACTTTTAATGTTTAGGCGTCGCCTCAGCCTATTGACGCCGATCAATGTAAGAATAGACCGTTAGCAAAATATTACGGAAAATCAAAATAATCTTTAACTGAATAAAAAGCTCCTTTGATTCGTCCAAATTTTTTTACCCACCTACTCATTTAGACTTAAGAAGAATGGGTGCAAAAAACATAGCAGCTTTATTACAAGTACCAAAACTTTCAATAAGTTATGTCGTCACCGGTCACAATTACATTAGTTTACATTGTAATTGTTATGTTTAATGATACAGATTAACTCCACGGTTTGTTATGATTTATACAATCGTGGGGCGTGGCGTCACCTAAGTAAATAGCATTTCGATAATGATATGAGCGCTTGACGGTTGATTGAAATTTCAAGTGCCCCACGATTTTATTTTTTTGTCTGATCAATGCCCTAGTAATTGATAAGGAGAATGGTGCGATGGCTGGTACTTAGGACCTACTAGATTATTTTTTAGCTTTTAGTACATTGTCTACATCAACGTTGTCCAGGTGGACCCCCAGGGGTCCCCGGGAGACTCGACGGGTTATTTTGTTACGCCAATGTAGACCACGTTGGCGGGACAAAATAACGGGGGTTCACAATTCGCAAACGGCGGTCCACGAAAATTTATCTGGTTTCGATAGTGAAGAACAAAAATTTTGGCTTGCTTGACTTCACCTATCAATGTAGGCAGATAATATTTAAAGAAGCTCAGCGACTGTTACTTGTAAAAACTTGCATATTCAATTAATTACAGCACAAACAATTAATTAATTAACCAATCAATTCTCACTTTTTTTTTAAACTTTAATTTGTGGTTGGATTGGAACTCAACCTCAAAGCAAATTTTCTTAGTAAGATCTAATCTTCACATTTTTGTCGAGTTTTGGGAATATGGTAGAAATGTAGCTGCAAGGGGTCCACCGGAACCAGTAAAATTTTGAAAGAGGTCTACGAGAAAAAAAAATTGGGAACCTCTGGTCTACATCATTGTTATCTTTATTTTCAATAAAACCATTTTACTTATTTTTTAAACTTATTTTAATTTCAAGTTTTTCATTCGTCATAGTGTAGGTACAGTATTCTACAAATCAAGCGCTTTGATTTGATACCCATATTGTGGGGGTTAGAAAAATATTTTGGACGAGCCAGTAGCCCACCTAAAGGTGCTTTCAGACTACGCTATAATATAATAGCATATAGCATATAGTTCATAGCACAGCAATATCGCGCACCATACATTTATTATGGACACGTTCACACTTAGCTGTACTATACATTAATGGTTTACTATACGTTATAAATTATTTACTATACTATATAGCACAATAGTATAGCGTAGTCTGAAATGAGCTTAATGGTCAGTGGTAACCACCGCTCATAGACATCTGCAATGCCAGCTTACAATGATTATATTCAATTGTATTGTCATCAGAAGGTTTTTGCCAAATATCAGATCAATCTGTCAAAAGGAAAGGTAAAATTTCAACTACTTTGACCTAAACAAATAAATAAATAAGGAGGGCAAATAAATAATTAAAAAAATTAAACCGTTTAAAAAGTGCAATAATTATAGAATTCACTTCTATAAAAATATCATCATTTCGGTAGTATGTTTATAAATATGTGATTGCTCGGTGCTCCTGCTGAACTTTTAACCGTCTTTTCCTCGAATTAATTAAAAGGATAAATTATTTGAGCTATTATATCAAATTAATTAACTGAGAACTTTGATGTAAGTATTTTATTTATTAAAAGTGCAATTTTTATTAGGACTTTGACCACTTCTTTGCTTAAATATAAATAGACTTGAAGGTGATAACAATTAATTTATTAGTATCAAACAAAGATTTCTCAGCTGTTGGCGTATTTCTTCGCAATCATTAAATAATCCGATGGTACACAATGATTATATACTAGCCAATTTAATTAAAAAATAGGTAATGTAATCCTATCTTTCGCATTCATTACCTGATTAAACATACTTTCTAGTTAAAAAATACAAGTTTCAAATCCTTTATAGGTGTCCACTTATCGCGAACTGTATCGCATCATGGAATTTAAATTGAATAAAGTATTCACTTCATCCTAGATAATTAAAGTCTAATTTAGGTAACAAATTCCAAATCTCAACACGAAATGTTGAGCAATTCCCGCGAGCACGAAAAAAATCCAATTTCTTAATACAGATCTGAGGTGTCAAAATGGGATTGTACTTGTTAGCGCCAGATGGTCTCGCGAACAGCTACGTTGTTCAGTGTTAGCCCGCCTTTCCACCTATAGCTATGCGTCAAAAATTATTATTATCGAGATTAGGTACGACAATGATCGTTATTCGATACACATTTCTTGAATATTCGTATGTTATTATAATGCTCCAGGCTGTGTTTTGTTGCCACTAGTTACACATAGCCTAGTAAACTTATACTAGGTGTAATGTAATAACGAAATAATATTGTTTATTAACAAAAAAAAATGTTTTATGACTATTCCTTGTATTTTTATTATACGCCTACTTTCGATTTAATACGCTTAACAGTTCAGCGTATTAAATCGAAAGTAGGCATATAATAAAATTACAAAGAATAGTCATAAAACATTTTTTTTGTTAAATCAACAACCTTAAATATTATTTCGGTATTCCGTTACACCTAGTATAAGTTTACCAGGCTATGTATTTAAACTGGCAGCCAGTTAAGGTGCAGTAGGTACTTAAACAAGGTCCAGTACATTTCGTGTGTGTATCCGAGTTCATACACCAATCACTATTTGATTGTGGAAAAAAATTGTCAGATTATAGCCCTGACAATTATTAGTCAATCCGTCATCATTCTAATACGTTACAAAAATAGTAGATTGTAAAGCAAGGGAGCAAATAATTATTTTTAAGATGAAAGATTCTAGAGTAGAATCCTTAGCACAGTAAGGGATTCAAAGTACTCTACTTTTTACCACGCTCTATGAAAAGAATAAGTGAATAAATAAACGTATATTCTCACTCAAATTCTATGAGTAAAAAACATATTTATTTATTTACATTCAGTTAGGGACAATCACACAAGTGAAAGAAAAACTAATAAATAGGTATAAAACAAAAACTGTATTTGATGATTGAAACTTATATTGCCAAAAAATATCCACCCACATTCTAAATTCAAATTACTTTTAGTCCCTAAGGTCCACTTGCAGCAATTTTGCTAAATCTCGATTTAACTTAAACTAGATTTATTTAACACATACAAAAATGAGAAAATGCTAAATCTAGATTTAATAAATTGACATTATTGTATGGGTTTAATCTAGTTTTAGTTAAATTGAGAATTAACCCATACAAAAATGTCAAAAAGTTAAATCGCGTTAAATTTGTTATTTGACGAAAACCAGATTTAGTCCATACAAGAATGTCAATCAATTGTTATTTATTTCTTTTTATTAGGAACACACGCGTACATACATCACCAGGCCTGTTATCCCCGAAAGGTTAGGGAGAGGAGGTATTGAGCACCGTAAGTCACCAATTTTCCCAAAGGTCCCAAGTTATAGGGGGCGAAATTATTGCCGCTTTCAAGGCACTAATTCCAGACTTCAAGCTGCTTCTGAGAATTTCCTTAACAGAACAACTCAATAAACTTTTTCTCGAACCGGGGAATGAACCCGGGGCGTCGGATTAGCAGCCACACTTGTGACAAAACAAATGATGCAGTCATTTATAATATCATTGTCATAGTTTATTATAATCATTTTATAATACGCATAGCTTAGCAATGACACACGCTTCTAGTGGACAGAAAGCCTAAGTTTCGTATCTTACTACATCTTCCATTGCGAAATCGCAGTCATTTCTAATATCATTGTCTACGCATAGCTTAGCAAAGACGCACGCTTCTAGTGGACATCAAACCTAAGTATCGTATTCTTATTACATCTTCTATTGCGAAATCTCGCTATTACAATCTCATTCATACACAACAGTGTTCCAAGTTACAATCTGTTCCGTCGTTTACGTGGACAAAGTGTATATTACCTGTAGTGTTTTCCGTATACGCGAACAGTGAAGTAGGGGCTTACCAGTTTGTTTCGCCAAGAGGAGACTAGGTACTGAGTCGTTTGAATCTACTCAATCCAATTCTTTATTGCGTTCCACAATGTTTTTATGATGGTAAAAATAGTACATAGTATCATTTATGGACCCGTTCGTTCATTCGTCGTTTGAATCTAAGTAGGCTTAAACTAGGTACTGAATGTTAGCTATGTGACGGTGGTAAGAAACGCAGTGATATAACTGGGTAATATGATAAATGCCAACATGTTGTTAGAAGTTGGTCCGTTATCGCACTATGGTACTTGTAAGGGTAGCAGATACGTGAATAATAATAATATACTTTATTACCAACAAAAGGACACATCTGACAAATTACAAAAAGCATAGAACACAGCAAAAAGCGGCCTTATTGCTACATAGCAATCTCTTCGAACCAACCATAGAAAGCTGAAAATAATGAAAGGAACTTAAGGGTAGGCGATAAATAACTTGAACATATAAGACATGATATTGTGAAAAAAGTAGGAATAATAAATAAAGTAGAATAATTTTTTTAAATCAAATATTATAATTCTCTACATGCTCATGGCTATAGGTAAGCTACTTATAGTCAGGTCATCTATTTGTTTGGCAACTTTGTACGATATCATATAAAACTACGTTAAAAT
This sequence comes from Schoenobius gigantellus, assembly GCA_963935595.1. NCBI lineage: Eukaryota > Metazoa > Arthropoda > Insecta > Lepidoptera > Crambidae > Schoenobius > Schoenobius gigantellus. Next base: position 7,914,089 of record OZ012563.1, read on the forward strand.
TCTTAACAATCTGTTGATTGTTGATTATAATAATTATGTTGTTAATAAAACACAATACGTGGGAAATGTCTATAAAATTTAAGGTTTTATTTCAATTTTCCTGAGATCCCATCATCAGATCCTGACTTTGGTGACATTGGAACCACCTCAGAAATATACCCTATGAACTATAAAAATAATTTTGAAACACAATCGGCGGAGTAATCGCGTAACATCATCATCACAATAGCTCATAAAGGGGCTCGAACTTACCCCAAGTTAGGTTGTTAGACCTAAGTCAATCACGTTGGCCCAGTGCGAATTGGTCGACTTCACATACACTTTGAATTTCTTAGTAGGTGTATGAAGGTTGCCTCACGATGCTTTTTCCTTCACCGTAGGAGCGTCGTACAAATGTACGTATGAAATTCGACAACGAAAAACACATTGGTACATGGCGGTCTCGAACCCCGGTCCTCCCGATTGGAAGACGAGTGCCGAGTCCACAGCGTAATATACACACTGATGAAGCGTGTAAATAGCTTATCATGTGTAATATTAAAGGGGGAATTTCGCCAACTTCTGATGAAATGGCGAACTGAATGTTTCACAAATAACTATGGACTGAACATCAACAATCTAGGCAAATAGGTCAGATAAACGTAATCTACGACTCACCCGATGCTTCACCGATCATCAGCCTTCAGGCCTAAAGATGTAGGCACAGCCTCTGCACGCACCAGTCCTGCGATTCTAGATAATCAGCCCAACAGTTGCACCAAACACAATATGTAAAGTCTACAATAGTTTCTCACTTCAAATATATTATGATAAGATGAGATCACGGCGAATAATTTTCAAAATTTCATTTGCGGATATTAATATATAACCGTTGCGGGGCAGCGAGAATAACAGAAAAAAAACCAAGCACGGGAACTTCTCTTTCTTGTCTATCCCAAAAGTGGTGGCACGGCGTAGCGCCTTTTGGCCATCACTCCGAATCACAGAGTCCACACCAGGCGGCATCGCCGAGTACGTCTACCAAACCAGTATGCCAGTATTGTTGATGTGAAAATAGTAAAATATATATATGAAAAAGATGCGTCACCATGCTCCCCGCCTTGGAAGTTCTTGGAACTTTCAAAACAACAAATTAAGAAATCTAAATTTAACTAAATTAAAAAACGACACGATATGAGAAGCTACTAAAGTTACTGGTTAGGCAAAGGGTATAATTTTACAACTGGACGCCTTAAAAACCCTGTTCGTGTCTTTACCAGAGCAACCCGCACTATACCATCGGGTCCAGGAAAGACCTCCGTGATTATTCCTAAAGCCCAACACAAAGGAGGACTATCTTCCTGACCGATAAGGACTACGGTTCCTATTTCAACAGGATGTTCAGGAGTCGCCCATTTTTGCCTAACTTGCAACGTATGCAAATATTCTTGGTGCCATTTTTTCCAGTACGAACGGACCATAGAATCTAATAATTTTTTGCGGTTGTTTAAATTAACACTACCACTTGGAACGTCTGACGCGGGTAAATATTGTAATGGCGTAGACATTAAGAAATGAGCGGGAGTGATTACGTCAGGATACGGATCCGAAGATAAAACGCTTAGTGGACGCGAATTCATAACGCATCCAATCTGAGTGAGTACAGTTTGCAGTTCCTCATATGTTAGTAGCTGAGATCCAACCACTCTGTATAAGTGAGTTTTCAAACTTTTTATGTTGGACTCCCATATACCACCAAAATGAGGAGCCCTGGGTGGAATCATTTTCCACTCGATCCGCCGACTAGCGAGTTCACTCTTTATAACGGCATTATATTCCGCTCGCAATGTGAACTGATATAGTTCGTTGAGGTGAGACTTGGCCCCGACAAAGTTTGTCCCATTGTCGGAATATAAACACGTTACAGGACCACGAAGGGATATAAAACGTTTGAATGCCAACAAAAATTTATCAGATGTCAGATCAGACACCAGTTCGATATGCACTGCCTTTGTGACAAGACACACGAACAGGCATATGTATGCCTTTTGGGCTCTCTGTCCACGTCTGCGACAGAGCGTAATGCGTATGGGGCCTGCGTAGTCTACGCCAGTGTGCACGAAAGCTTTAGCCTCAGTAATGCGGTACGCTGGTAGATCTGCCATCATGGGGGTAGGATGCTTGGGGTTTACCCGAAAGCAGGAATTGCATTTGCGGATTAAATTTCTGATAACTGTTCTGGCATCCAATATCCAGAACCGCTGACGCAAAATTGACAGCAATAATTCGGAGCCAGTATGACAGTTCATGATATGAAAATGAATTATTATAAGATTAGTGACGTGGTCACGCTTAGGAAGTAGTACAGGATGTTTAGACTCAAACCCTAAGTCAGAATGAGACAATCTGCCGCCTATACGAAGGATATTATTCTCATCTAAAAATACCGATAAATTGCGTAACCTTTTAGACGGCAAATGACCCTTTTTAATTAAAGAGATATCCTCGTAGAAATGAAGTTGTTGTACGGCACGTATCACAACTCGTTCAGCTATACTCAAATTATTAATAACATTATTCGAAATAGCGGAATTCAAAAGTTTTGCGAATTTTAAAACGTATACAACCACACGTAACAATTTATCCCACGACGAGATTCGTTGTGAGAGTTCATATACAATCGAAGGATCCCGGCTAACAGTACATGTAAGAGCCTTAGTCCGGAGCTCTGGTAATGCGTCACTCGGTGTGGGTAAAAACGGTTTCACCGGCCACTCTTCAACAGGAGATCGCAACCAAGAGGGACCATCCCACCACAAACCGTGAGAAATTAATTGTGACGGAAGCATGCCACGAGATAGGCAATCACTCGGATTTTCGATGCCAGATACGTGATAAAAATGACGCGGTGCTAAGTGCTCCTGACACTGAGCGACGCGGTTGCTCACAAAGATTGACCATCTATGAGGAGATGACGCAATCCACGAAAGCGCAATGGTGGAATCAGAAAATGCAAAAACATCGGCTATAGAACAGCGTTCTTCGTATGAACTACGGACGGTGTTAACTAATTTTGCCATCAGAAGCGCGGCACACAACTCTAAGCGAGCAAGTGTGGCAATTTTTGCCGGCGATACTTTCGATTTAGCACATAACAGCCGAACATTTATTTCTCCTGATGCGGAAGTTGTGTGTAAATATATCACAGCTCCATAGCCATTGAGGCTTGCGTCACAAAATGCTACTATATTTACCTTTGTGTTAGTGAAAACACCAATATGACGCGGAATTTGAACTTTACACAATAAGGGAAATTCTTGTGTCAGTAATGAAAAACGCTTAATTATATCTTCATGGGGACTATCGTCCCAACCGACTTTATCAAGCCATAATTCCTTAATTAGCAACTTCGCATAAAGAATTACAGGAGCTACTACTCCAAGTATGTCAAACAAGCGGGCTACTACCGAGAGTATGTTACGTTTTGTACACTTATCGTGTATTTGCGATGTGGTTAACATGAAAACATCATTTGTAGGTTCCCATGATAACCCTAATACTTTAGAAATATTTTCGCAGCCATCCTTTACAAAGTCTACACTACCGAGATGCGAATGCGGGAGACTATTCATAACAGTTTCCGAGTTTGATTTCCACTTGACTAAATCAAAACCACCAGTTTTGAAGAAAGAAATTAATTCGCATGAAAGACGCACAGCTATATCTTCGTCTTGGACTGAATGTACCAAATCGTCCATATACATTCTGGTCACTGCTACCTGAGCCGCGTCAGGAAAATGCGAACTATCAGTAGCCAAATGCCTAATAGTACGCATGGCTAAAAATGGGCTAGACTTGAGCCCAAAGGGGACCCTATTAAATTGAAAAGTACGGATCGGCTCCCTGTCAGTAAAGCGATACAAAATTTTTAAAAACTTGCGATCGGCCTCTGTTACGCCTACTTGTAAGTACATTTGCCGAATATCGGCATTTAATGCGATAGGAAATAAACGGAAATTTAATAAAAGTAAAAATAAATCAGCCTGTAGATTAGCTCCTGTATGCAAGATGTCATTCAATGAGACACCTGTATGAGTTCTGGCACTTGCGTCCAACACAATTCGCGGCATGGGCTTGTCTGGGCGAACAACGGCGTGATGTGGTATGAAGTACCCATCACTAACATCAAATGTTACAATTTCGGAAAGGTAATTATTATCAATATATTCCTGAATGACCTTATCGTAATTTATTTTCAGGGACGGAGACTGTTTAAATTTCTTTTCGAGTGAATAAAGACGACGTTGAGCGGCAGCGTAAGAATTACCTAACTCCGTTATATTTTTACAGAATGGTAAGGCAACAGAATAACGTCCTTCACTAGTACGAGTTATGGAACTAGTAAATAAATTTTCGCATTCAGTGTCTTCGGGACTCAAGTAATGTTTAAGCGGTAATTCCTCCAACTCCCAAAACCTCTGCAAGTTGAAGGTAACCACGTCTCGTGCGACAGCGGAAAAGGAGGAAGAAGTGGCGTCGCCATGACGTGGGTAGTCCCCCATCAGGACATAACCCAAAGTTGTTTGCAACGCCGGCGGAGCGCGAGAACCCGAATCAATCTTACTCCCGAGATAGAGATAAGGAAAGAGTTGAGCACCAAGTATTAGATTAATATCACCCGGAATATTCCACGTAAGGTCTGCGAGCGGTAAATTATTCAAAAAACTAAAATCACCCTTATTTTCGATGAAATGTGACGGTAATTGATCTGTAATACAATCAACAACTAAAGCGTAAATATTATATTTACTGTGCGGATGAATGCGGGACTCGATGTCAAAACGAACAAAACCATATATCGGTCGCGAAGATAAACCAACTCCTTTGACGAAAGAATTATTCAAAGGAATAATAGGTAAATTTAGTGACTTACAACAATCAAGAGTGATTAAATTATGTTGTGAACCGTTGTCAATAAGACAACGAATTAAAACACTGCTATTATCATTACATTTTGCAAATACTTGCGCGGTTGACAAAAGTATCGTTGCATTATTACGCGCGCTATAAGATAAAAACGCGTTGTTATTATTATTACACGGCGCATGACTGCATGAACCAGGACCGCGCGATTCAGGCGAAGCGCTGACCGCGCACTCGCCGAGAGGCACGGAGTTCGCGACGACAGCCATCGAGGACGGCAGCGGCGACCGCGAAGAAGACGGCGACCGGTAAGACGCGGGCCGTGATAACCGCGAACCATCTTCACATTGAACTACGCCGACGGCATCCTTCGTCATTACATGAACGTTTGATACGGTAGGTTGCTTCGCATCAAAATGCAAAAATGTATGATGACGTTTACTACATGATTTACAAACCGAAGCGGAATTACAATTAGAAACAGTATGCCATAAACTCAAACAATTTAAGCAGCCATGTTGCGACTTAATAAAATCGAACCTATCTCTGACAGAAAGGGCATTTTTAAATTTGTTACAAAGATAAAGTTGTAAATGATCGGTGCCATCACATAACGCACACTTTTGTGATCTCAAGCTAGTCGACGGTTCGTTGCGTGATACGAACGCCTTATAAGTATTTTGTGAACGCAGGGCAGGCTTATTACCAGTCACTAAAGAACGTGAACTAGAATTATTATTATTAGAACGTTCCAAAATCTTGACCTGATCTTGAATAAAAGAAATTAAATCTGTATAAGAAGGAATTTCAATATTTCTAACTGATAACTCAAATGCTTGAATAGTTGTTGTGTCAAGTTTTCTCAAGCCACAATATAATAATAAGAAGTCAGTCAAATCTGAAATGTCTAATTGTTTTAATGCGGAAATCGAAGCGGAATAATTTTCAACAAACGAATCTAAACTATTTTTTGAATTATTGCAATTCTTTAATTCAAAAATATTATTCAAATAATGTGTGCCTAATGCGCGTTTATCTTGGAATTTCTTTACTAAACTATTCCATATTATGTCATAAGTGTCACCGGTAGGTACGATACCTGCCGTGACCTTTAATGCAGAGTGCGTTAATTTGCCTACTAAGTATTGCACCCGTTGCGAGTTAGACAGTCGAGCGTTGTCATGAATATTCGCCCTAAACGACTCATAAAAAATCGGCCAATTTTCCGTACGACCGTCAAACGAAGGTAATTCTATCGGTGGTAATTTTATGTCTACATTGCCTTTATGCGACCTTTCAGTACTGGGTCGCTCCGATGAAGAATTGACAATAATCCTATTACGTGCACTTTTGATGCGGATATACAAATCTTGACAAGATTCAAAAGCCGAGTAGTCTGGCTTTGCTTCGGAATCCAAGTTTAATTGAATCTCGTTAATGTCATCAATCAAACTTTCATATTTACTAAACAAAGAATCGATCGTTTCCGTCTCAGTTATAAAATTATCCCTTGACCTCGAATCGAAAGTTGAAATATTTTTCGTTAAATCAAATAAATGGTTGAAACGTGCAAATGCCGATTCCTTTTTACATTGTAGCAAAGATAATTTATTTTCTAATTGTTTGTGAGACATTTTATCTTTATACTAATGCAAAAAAATCGAAAATGTAATTTAAAATATTATTTACGAAAATGCATATAAAATTTGTATTTTCGCAATATGGCGGGAGCGGTGATGCGGTCTAAGTTGAGAGTTATGCCAATAAGTACGCAAATCCTACTCTAACTTAGCAAAAGATATATAATAATTAATTAAATGAATATGCGGAAGCTAGAACAATATCCTAGGCTCTAGAAGGACCAATAAGAAATGATGAAGCGTGTAAATAGCTTATCATGTGTAATATTAAAGGGGGAATTTCGCCAACTTCTGATGAAATGGCGAACTGAATGTTTCACAAATAACTATGGACTGAACATCAACAATCTAGGCAAATAGGTCAGATAAACGTAATCTACGACTCACCCGATGCTTCACCGATCATCAGCCTTCAGGCCTAAAGATGTAGGCACAGCCTCTGCACGCACCAGTCCTGCGATTCTAGATAATCAGCCCAACAGTTGCACCAAACACAATATGTAAAGTCTACAATAGTTTCTCACTTCAAATATATTATGATAAGATGAGATCACGGCGAATAATTTTCAAAATTTCATTTGCGGATATTAATATATAACCGTTGCGGGGCAGCGAGAATAACAGAAAAAAAACCAAGCACGGGAACTTCTCTTTCTTGTCTATCCCAAAAGTGGTGGCACGGCGTAGCGCCTTTTGGCCATCACTCCGAATCACAGAGTCCACACCAGGCGGCATCGCCGAGTACGTCTACCAAACCAGTATGCCAGTATTGTTGATGTGAAAATAGTAAAATATATATATGAAAAAGATGCGTCACCACACACAAAGAAACACGCTTCGAGTTGAAAACCTTTTTTGAGGTCGGTTAAAAAAACCTAATCATTTATGTTCTATGATATCCTTCCCTGTTAAAGCATGCATGTCACTTACTCACAAAAAAGTTACAAGAAGAACCGAGGAAAAACAACGCAAATGTTGATCCGGCTTTATCAAGGTTTCATACATTTACCCCACACTAACAACGAAGCAATGAGTCTAGTCGAGTTAATTGCACGCACTGCTTTATGAACAGCTAAACGCTTGTTGGAGCAGCACCACATCCTGTTGTTTCTCCACTAATGGAAGAACAACAGATTGAAATTAAACCAAACTCAAACGTTGGATCCAATTAAGGCTTCTGAGGAGAGAGTAATATTATTATTATTTTTAGTTTGTACTCTTAAAAAATATAAATATTATACGCCTTGCGTGCTTAATACGTAGGCCCTGTAAGGGCTTATGTTATTTTCGTAACAGTATAATTTGACGATATCTTTTTCATACGTAATAATAACTATTTAGTAGTATGGGTCCAGTGAAGGACTATACCCGAGTTGTTTCAGCGAGGTATCTCACCGGTTTCTGTCGCAAAGCAGAGGTGTTTGCATCGCTGTGCTCGGGTTTGAAAGACAAAGTCAAGGCATCATCTACATAGTTTGGTGAAATTACTGGGAACTGTGACTTGACATCTTACGTCATAAGTACGTTTCCAACATACGGAATCCTCATAGGGATTGTAGATTTACAAATCTAACAGGAACCACATATTATATACATATACATATACTAGATTAGTCATACATACCCGGTTTACCATTTAAGTATCACCATTTTTTCACGCTTACAGCAAATGTGAACCATGTTTTGCGTTTCTTATATGAACTGTTAACATTTTTACCTGCGCTATTTTTCACAAATATTTATGTTGATTTTTAAACTTAGTTTTTATTGAAAAGTTTCAACAAATGACATAAGTACATAAAAACCATCATATATCGATTCTCTCGCGCTCCTAAAAAGGTTCATAGAGTTTTTGTTACCCACTGTACTGTCACTTATAATCAGGTGATAGGTTTGCAGCCACATACAATCAGGTAAGTGGTCTGCTCACTTGTCGACGTTGTTGTAACAAAAAATATACCGAGTATAAGTGACGGTAACCCATTTATTTTAACAGTGAGTTCAGACCATGATCCTAATTTGAAAATCACTGAAATTTTCTCCCGGAAAATTCATAAATTTTCCGAATATTTTACAAATTTTTTTCTAAATTTTCTGGTGTAATATAACTAAGTTAACGTTTACAAATCATATTCTGTCAAAAAACTACAATAAATACACAAAAAAAACTTCGCAATGTGAATCGTATAACATTTTCATCATACTGCGCGCAGAATCAGCTGCTTGGGTCATCGAACGTCAACGCACCGGTGTAAGCGGAACAAAAATGATGCCGGCGTGCCATACATTGCGTAACATTAATAAAAATTAGTAATGAAAACCCCTTTTTTCGCTTTAAAAGCTTTTCCGGGAAAAATAAACATCGGTAAACAAATATTAACATTGATCTGAACTCACTGTTAAAATAAATGGGACACCGTCGCTTACACCCGGTATAAGCGCTATTACCAATATTGTATCAAAAAGCAAAACTCCGCCATAACAAAACAAATAAAAACGAATAAGCTATTCTTGTTGAGAAGCCTGTTAAGCTCTGCATTGTTCGAAACAAATACTTAAAAATTCATTAAGTAGAATCGCGTAGGTAACTTACTTATGGAGGAGGAAGTTGAAAACACGATCTTATGTGAAATTGATTGTGACGTATCCCCTTACCATGATCGCCCAAAACAATATTGAAACCGCGCTGAGAGCGGGATGGCGCTATACGCAGTAAGAGAGGTGTCTCTGTTTTATTATTGTTTTAACCTTGCTATAAGTGATCGTGGTAGGGCCCCTACTCAGCGTTTTGGGAAGTGTAATGTATTCTGCAGGGAGCAAAATGTTTCTTGGAATTCGCTTATAAACAGAGAGGCTACTCTCTAAGTCTTAAGTTTGAAGAAGTTGAAGATACGATCTATGTTTTGATTGTGACCTACTTAGCGTTTGGGTGGTCTAATGTTTTCAGTAGCAAGCAATATGTTTCTCAGAATTCTCTTATAATCAAGAGGCAGCTCTCTAGATATCAGCGACATAAGAAATAATTATAAGCTTGCCGTTCCAATGTTCAGGCTCCATAAAACTAATGGCTCGTTCTTAGAAAATTGTATAGCATTTTTTAATAAGCCACCACAAAGAGTTTTTTTACATAACATGACAGGGAAGCTCTTGGCCTTCATCAGTTCTCATCTGATGGTAAGTGATGATAAGGCCGAAGGTGGAAGCGAGCTTCACCTGGACTCCTCAACAACTGAGGAACTGAGCTGGCTATCTTACCTCTAATTTGCGGAACACAACAATGCTATTAACATTGTTATTATGGCAATAAACTTAGTTAAGATTGTGGAAGCTAGCCAGGTTGGCTCAGCAGCCCTACCACCAACCAAACCAAACAAAAAATTTCATCCCCCATGGGAAATCAAACCCCGGACCTCGCGATCAACAGACCTCCCGACCACGGAGGCGGTTTAGACGTGTCGTTGACATGCCATCTATAAATTTTAAGGTAATGTCAATTTTGAATGAGCCATGCAAAATAAAATAAACTCCACATGGGCATGGAAAATTGGCTCAAATTTATATTAAGCTCTAGAAGATCCCAGACTCAGCTAATTTTGAGTGCTCTGACCGGACATCTTAGCATCATCATGCTAATTAGGATGGGACTTGCCAGTTCCAAAATCTGTAGGGCTTGCAAGGAAAAAAGAGAAAGCGTGGAGCATTAACTATGCCACTGCAATGCTCTAGCCTGCAGGAGGTTAAAGCTGACGGGAATTGGTTATTCGAAACCGAAAGATTATAAGGCCATGCTACAAAGGTCATAAGTACGATGAAATCAACCGTAAGTGGTGATGGTTTTAGGGACAAAAAGTCCCTCAACATCACAAAAGATCCAGAACGGGTCGAAGTGCGAAGGCTCACTGCTTGGGTGGCTCCACCCCTAAGATAAGATAAGATCATACCAAAAAGACTCTCAATAGCAAAGTTTATTATTAAGTGAGTGACAAGACCTAAATTTTTTCTCACGTTTAAAGTGTATGTATTTTTTAAACATAATGCATATGGCAATCAGCTTATGCTTCTCGTGAAGGCTCTCTCAAATTCCGCTGAGGTGCAGAGTCGACATTTTCTTTTTCTCTCCTTTTTTTTTGCAAATATCTTGGCGTGTATGCATTACAGGGTTTAATAATAATCTTCTCATTCACAATTTTCAAAATTTGTTTTTGACATCAATAAGTGCTTGTAAAGGTTTTTAAATTTTTCATAAATTTTATTTTGATTCGATTTTTGATCTAAGTGTTAAGTTTGAAGACGAAGCTTAAGACACGATCATTCCTTTTTCTTAGTCGTACATTCCTTAGAGTGTGATCGTTGTCTTCTAGGTTGGTTGCGATTCAATTCAAACTCAAACTCAAAAATCTTTATTTAATATAGACCTTTACAGGCACTTATTGACGTCAAAAAAAAACAAAAATTTTCCACCAAGAATCTAATTAACTAATTATTTAATTCTTGTATGTACTATCGCGAGCACTTCCGCCTGACCATTTAAAAAATTATTCGCTTGAATCGTACGGAAGCGCCGGGCTTCGCCCCCTTAAGTTAGAAAAGAAATACTCTTTCTCTCTCTAATCGGCGCTGGGGGGTTCCTCGGCGGCTCGGCGGCAGGCCGAAGAAGAATCTTTTATTTCATTATTCCATGTCTATTCGAGGTCGACGGGGTGGGGCTAGAGAGCGCTAGTGCAAACGAAAATGAGCGTTGCGGTGATCAGGCGGAACTGTGCGCGATAGTACACACTCTCCAACCATTATTAAGATGTATGCAAATACATGTCAAATGAAAAAAAAGTTGACTCTACACCTGTTTAGAAATAGGGAGAGCACTCTCGAGAAGAATAGGTAAGAAACTCGGAAGGTCTTGTATTTTTTTAAATATTTTTATTTTTTAAAAATAATATAGAAATGCCTGTCAGAGTAAGTGGAACAGTTACTCGAATGACATTTATTCCATTATCACAAAGTGAACAAAGTGAAAGTGAAGTATCATCTTCACAAAGTGAAGTATCATCCTTTGAACGTCAATTATCACATTGTCGATCCCAAGCAGTTTTATCTGTCATAATATAATCGGACACTTTATAATATGCTTTTTTCATAAGTGTGCTCTTGTTTGTGACTTTAAATTTATTCAAGCTAAGTACTTTAATATTATTTGGGATTTTATTGTAGAAACGTATGTACACAAAGGCCTTTGAAAGAATTCTTAATTTTTCAAGCCTAGTATTTGCTAACGCTAACATATTCTTTTGCCTAGTATTTACTGAATGAATAACACTGTTTTTATAAAACGAATGTATATTTTTTATGAACATATAATAAGTATATTCTCGTAAATATATATCCATAATACCAATTTCATAAAAAAATTCTCTTAAAGAGTCCCTTATTTTAAGATTATAAATAGCACAAATAGCCCTTTTTTGTAGCATAAAAACAGTCTGAATGTCGGCAGCATTTCCCCACAGCAAAATGCCATAGACATTGTAACGCCTTGCGTTATTGCCACGGCAAAATGTTAAATAGACACAATAATAATTTTAATAGAATCGCTTATTGTGATATTATTAACTATGTACAATAAACTTAAAGCTAAAATTACCTAACTACTTATAATAAATAAAATGAAAATAAAAAAGAGAATCAAAACTATTACATGCAAAACAATAATTCGAAACATCTTACAATAGGCGCGCAGGCGCAGGAGTATTATAGTTGTGTACACAGAACACAGAAAGAGGTTAGAAAGGCAATCATGCACCGTTTGTACGGGAACCGCTGTCGCCAGTTTTGCTCCCACTTATTTTCCTTGCACCGCCCATGCAAAGTCGCGCGAAATCGGGCTGAACCAATCACAACGCTCACTGGGCTCCTCATTCACAGAAATTCACTGACGTCCAGAGCCGCGTGTACATCGTGACATCGATTAATAGCTATCGATATTAAATATTGCCAGCAATTTAACCATTTGAAATATTTAGAAAACCAAAAAATAATTGTTACTTTCATTATACGTTTATAATTAATAATATTCAAGTAATATTTTGTTTCTATGTAACAAAATTAAAGCTTTTTAGCTCAAAAATGTTGTAGGTTAGACGTAAAATAAAAGAAAAACTATAATACTATAATGCACCGGTCTGAAAGCATAAACTAGAATGGATAATCTGACAAACGAACGTGCGGTAGTTTAGTTGTTAGTTAGGATATTTTAGTTGGATGGAGAAGTAAATATTTGTAAAGTAAATATTTCCCTGTAAATTTGTGTTTTTTAAAGTACTAAAATCTTCATGTCTTGCATGGCCACCTACCTATGCTAAAATAGTGATATAAATATTATGGTGATATTAAAAATTCTAAGTTGTAAAATTAGTTTAGAATTTGCCCATAATTTTTTTACTAATCGAACTAATTGTATCGTGAAAATTGAAATTAATTTTACAATTTTAATCTTTGATTACATCGCCGTACTTATATGAATAGGATGTTAGAAAGGGTAGGTGTTAGCTTCGCCAAACATTCTGTATTATCGATAAGTAATAATTATTATTATGGCATTTTAAGTGACAAATAATATGTTATTTTTACTTTATACAAATATTTTAAAATATACATTTATCGATAAAATGTAATGCGTGCGTTTTTTGATTAGCACGGCACTATCCCTTGTACTGCGACTACTGCGTTAATGCTCATTAGGCCAAATGCGTCACTACCGAAAGCAGTGTACTACATTACGCGCTCTAAGTAATATGGCAAAAATCGCGGGCGTACATTGCCGGTAATGTATATTTGTTAGAAAAATATTATGTAACTTATCGTTATGATCAGTTTTGGTGGATTTTGACATTATGATCTATGGAATATGGTCATTATGATTAATTTACTACTTACCGATGAAAAGAAATTCCTTCTTTAGCTACACTTGACACCTGACTTCTTATTTTACAAGTAATTATAGCACAAGAAGGCATTTTTTTATATTTATAGCGCCGCGCTTCACGATACACTCACTGTGGTTGTCCGTCAGTGATTAAACAACGCGTTCGCGTTGCGGGGCCACAAGTATGAGCATTTAGTCATAGTTGTGGCTACGCGTGCCCCGCCCACATAGCCCTTCTAACCTCTTTCTGTGTTCTGTGGTTGTGTACGTTAAACGTCATATTATACCGGTTAGTAGCAAGCGAGAAGGTGCCATGCAAAATTAAGTGCTGCCATTTTAACTTCTACTTTCTAATGAGATCGTTGTCAGCTGAGACAACCTATTGAAATAGAGTGGAATATTGCTGAATTTGCAGATTGGGTTTAATTCCAATCAAATTGAAATACAATAATAAGGAATAGTGTATCCCCAATTTGGGTAATTGTTTTATAATTTAATTACTAATTAAGTACTGTAATCTGCGTAGTCGCATATATATTTAGTTATGGCATATACTGGACTATATATAGTGTTATTATACTATTATGCTTATCATTTCGCACCCATTATTTTATTCCCTGTTGTTGAAATAATGTTCTTGTAAGTTGACCTAAGCAGAGTTATTGGCAATACATTTTTGTAACAAAGTTACCTCCACATTTAATTACTGTAAATTTTATGTAAATGAGTCATAAATAAAATAGCTATTCCTATAGAAAATTTATGTTGCGAATACTAGACGTTAAAATACTGTTCTTAAACTGTAATATTTAAATGTAATATTGAAGTCTAATTATTATCAGTACCTTTTGTTGTTAATATTATTTTTCTTAAATTAATTTTGGTTTATATAAACCTGCTTAGATAATGGCAACATTGATCACCACATTAAATGCTTACCATATCCCCGGTCATTATGTAATTTCCGAAGACATCTAAGCGGGATGTTGCAGTCACTTCACGGAATTAGGACAATCTCTAAAATGTCCAATAATGAAATTCCAGGGTCTTTGGGGTACCGCCACAAGAAATCATCTTCGCCTACACGAAGGTCACTTCTACGCTGTTTCTACAACACCCAAGCTATCGTCCTGTACCTTGTTACGGAGTGCAGCCTACGTTGCTGAAGAGCTAGCCGGATTTCGTCGAGCCCTGACATCGGATTCATCCTACAGGGGAGTGGTCTAAGAATACCAATTGAACTGTGTGCAATCGTTCCCACGCTCGTCCTTTCTTTCTCTAACTTTTATTAAACGATTTATTTAAATCAGCTTAGTTTAATTTTGCACACTAAGTTAGTCCCGCAGGTTGACGACACGGTTAGCGCAGAGGTCGAGTGATCGCCTACTGTGCAACGGGTCACGGGTTCGATTCCCGCACGGGACAGATATTTTGTATCGCCTACAGAAATTTGTTCCGGTCTGGGCGTTTGTGCATGTGATATTCAATGTTTGTAACTGCACCCACGACACAGGAGAAAATCCTAGTGTGGGGCGACGTTTTTTTTTAAATAAAAATAAATAAATAACTTAAATAAACTAGCGTTTCAACATCACACTGTGAAAATAAGCAAAGTATACAAATCTTACTGTATTAACCATGGACTTAATGACGATAAAGTCCATGGTATCAACATCAGTCAGCTGACGTATTTTTCATACAGCGTCGGCTGCAGAACTAAGTATCTTTGACAATGTATCAATATGTGGGCTCCACTGAAGCTTTGAATCTAAAGTAATACCAAGAAATACTACGGTATGCACAAGGTTCACATTTTTATGATTTATGTTAATAGTGGTGTGAATCTCTTTAACATTGGGTAAAACAAATTTTATACATTTAGTTTTCCCTTCATTGAGGCACAACTTGTTCTTGAGATAGAATTATTTACATCGTCATAAATGCTTCTTCATCTCTCTTTATTTGTGAGGAACACCGTACACGACTCAATGAGGTCTGTACATTGGCGTAGGTAAGGAAGGAGGCTTGGAGTCCGGACACCCCCCATCGAAAAGTTATACCTACGCCTATGGGTCCTGCGGTATCTATTGCGTGATTGGCAGCGAGAATGTTGACTCTACTTTTCCCTGTAGCACTAACCTTTATAATTAGCTTGCGATGCAGGTTATGTATCCAAACATCTACTTGCACAATCACCGAAAGTCTTTGTTTGTTCCAAAGCGCCTTCAAGGTAGCAACGTTAGAGCGGTGAGCTGTCCATTTTATCATCAGCAAACACTGCCAGCATCACATCTCAAGGGCATCAATCTTTTTACGATGTTTGTGATCAATCATCGCTGTTTCAGCCCCATATAGTAAAATAGGGAATACTTAGCATCTCATTTATCGAACCTTAGTGTTTTCTAATATCTTTTTACGTTTATGTGAAATTTTTCATGCCATGGCTGACGATCTAATGATTGTAACATATGTGAATTAATTGTGACATACTCAGCGTTTGAGAATTCAAATTTATTCTGCAGCAAGCAAAATATTACTCGAAATTCGCTTATAATCAGAGAGATTACTCTCTAAGTCTTAAGTTCCGAGTACGAAAATCGTCTTATATTTCTTTGTAGTGTCCCTGCTCTTTCTGCGTTGTACCTACACTGAATTTCAAATTCGAAACATGGTCCGATTAACTGGGCTGATGTAACCTGAGAAATTCTCACTTAGCTATTACAGATTAAAAATGTACAATATGCCAACGAAATATTCGTTAAGAGTAGTTAGATATTTTTACCGAACACTGATTGCGGGTTTAACGAGTTGTCCTTTAGCGCCTTTATTGAATATGTCAACATCTTGTTATTCATTCCTATCTCTGTGTACAAATGTAAACTTAATGTCATGGGTATTCTCTGCCATTAAACCTTAGGATGATTCAGAGAGTATTAGGTAGGTGATGACAGATTCAACCTCCTCCTTGGTCTAATGACTGCGACCACTCCCACTGCACATCATAGCGAACTGACAGCTTGAAAATTTGATAATAAACTTAGAGAGTAGCTTCTTCGAATCGTGAGCGGAACTCCCAAGACATTGGAGCTTAGTGGCCAATCGGTCGTTAATCTTGATTGAGCTGTAAGCAGGCGGCCATTTATGTAAGCGTCAAGTGTCGATGCATTGATTTACAACGCAATCCCGAATTCAGGACTGCCTGAGAATATACGAGGAAATGCAGTTTCGATGACATAATGATTGCTATGTCCAAATGGGTGTTTGGCACTAGCCGTTTATAATTTATCAAAACAACAACGTCCACTCATTTCTATTGACCCAGTACATTTTCATGTATACAGTTGAAGTTCCTGGAAAGCTGTTTAAAAGAATGAATAACGGGGCTATGAAGCGGGGTTGTTAGTCCGGCTCGAAGGACCAATGTAAAGCTCAGGGGTATGCAATCAAAGAAGTATGCTGTTTCCAGAAGGTAACTGGTTTACTACAGTTAACGATAAAGATGACAAGAAATGTGATGTAAGACTTGCTGAGGGGCATTTCGCAAGTGTTCGCTGACGATCGCCGCTGCTCATGCGCCGACCGGTGCCGTATCTCACCCCTAAGTTATGATTGTTAAACTGTGCCTAAGTCAAACTACAAAAATAATTAGAGGTGGTGAGAGTAGTGGTAGAGGAGGTGAAATAAAAGGCCAAGAGTCTTCCTGTTCCTGTTATGTATTAAAAAACACCGAGAAACTATTTAGGAAAAAATTCGTGACGGGATTTAAAATGAAACATAATCCTAGTCGTGATTTACTAGAGCTAAAAGAGCTGCCACTTTATCGCAATCCTCATCTGCAGTTCCGGGAAATCTTCTTTTTATCCCAAGTCTTGTACGCTCAAAGCTGCGGTTGTCTCCAATCTTTTTCCTTCGCAAACTTCGTCACGGGATACGAGGACCTGGGAAAATTTATTCAGAATTTATGACCGCCATATCGGATTTCTCGGAGCTGTTGTTTGTTCTTTTTGGCTCCGGGAAATATTGTAAACAGCGTACTTTGCGCTGAACGAGATATGATCCACTTACACCAAGTGTTTTTATTCTCCCGGCGACCTTAATGCGTCTCGTTTTTAAATACTGAAATTCTGATGTGAAAATAATTTAAAATTTGATTGTTGCTATAATGGTTTAAAACTTGTGTTTTATGATAATGTTGCCAGTGAAAAATTTTGTGAAAAATCCGAGATAAAAAGTAGTATATGTCCTTCCTCGTGAAACTTGTTTCTATACCAAATAATATTAAATCAGTTTAGCGGCTAAAGCGTAACAGATTGACAAGCAGACAGAGTTTGTCTTTCGAGTTTATTCCTTACATATTCCAGGAAATAAACTATGACACTGGGTATCAAAGTGACACTTGCAATGTGCACCTTATTTCTAAACAGATATGAAACAAAATAAAATTTGAATACAATAGACGCCTTGTTAGTACATATTATGCACCGATACCCAGGCTATCAATCTAAACAGGAAATTCTGCGTCATTAGAGAGACTTATTTTTAAAGCCAACTTTATAAAATCTCTATCCTCCCGCCCGAACTGAAGGGGCGTTTAGTCTTTACTGGATAAGAGACATAACTTTATCCTTTTATTCTTCACTGACTAATCATTGATAAGAATGGCAAGAGGTGGATACTACCTGATGAGAATACGTAGAAACGGATGTTGATAGAAATAAAGAAAATACCACAGGCAGTTTTGCTGTAACTTTTGATATGAATTACTAGATGTCGTCATTTTCCTTGTAAAAGCTAAAAAAGTAAGACTTTTAATTACATACACAAACACCAGCACGCGTAGCACAGTGATCGCGAGAACATTTTCTCAGCCTGTTTGTCTACACCGAAATGTCACTTTTGACAGTAGGAATTGAGATAACTATATCGGTAGTAGCCAAATCTACAGATAGATGAAATATTGATTGGTGTCGAGAAAGTGACATTTAATGATAGACAAATTTATCTCGGGGTCCTTGTACTGCGCGTGCTGATTAAAAGTCTTACGACCGGTTTCAATATCCTATCTATCTGTGGATTTGCTTACATATTTTGACGACATCCACGGAAAAGAAGGAGGGACAACACATGTATCCTAAAACCATCACTGCACGGATTTCATTAAGCGCTACGCCTTAATTGCGAACATATCAGGGGGCACGGCAGTGCCCCCGCCAAGTCGAGCGCGAAGCAAACACTGCCGTACCATCCTTTACTTGAACCATTTCGCCGCATTTTCAGGCCCCTATTTGAGAACCTCTGGATAAGACCAGAACGCAGAAATTTTCGTCATCCAGAAAGCTATAATCACATACTTAAAATCCAAAATTTCAAGTCTGTAGGTTATTTAGTTCCGCAGTTAAGCGGAAGCAAAGTTTCGCATTTATGACACTCACTCACTCATGATCATCATAATAGAACTAGTACTTGCCATAAACTTAGAGAGCTGAAATTTAGTATAGAGTTAGGGTTCAATGGCCACATAAAGGGAAAACTATAAAAACTAGGATAATCGAAGATCTGGAGTACCTGGTGACCCTGATTAGAAAACACAAGAGCCCAACCAAACTATTAGATATCGACATACCGCCTTTACAAAAAATATTCAACTTGGTGGGCCGCTTCATTTGATGTCAAAAATCGAAGGTCTGAAGTATCTGATGAAAAACTTGGCTAGTTTTTCACAGAATGTTTTTGGTGGGATACACTCTACAACAAGTCTTTCAAGTGATTCAAACGAACCATTGCCGGCCTCTTGTCGTTTGAGTATGATCGATCATGAGGTATTATGTTTGAAATCGATTGCCTCGCCCGCTTTGTTCAAGATAGTCAGCCCGTAATGTAAAAGCCATGATTAATGTGCCATATGGTGCGTGTTGGGTATGGACGCCTTCTGAGACAAAAATCTGTGCGAATCGTAAATTGAGTCCTTATCATTCATCGTTTCTATGCCGCTTGGTTTCAAGGAGCTGTTTAACACGATGTCCACTGCCATTTTTGGCGTTGTATCCTACACCATCGACAGAGTACCACCCTCGCACTTCAGAGTGCTTAGTGCCAGTTTTACTAAGTCACATGCTTCGAACGCGTAGCAAAAGCTATTTTGAATGGGATTATGAGATTGAGGAGACGCTATCTGATAACTACTAGCTGGCGCAGCCTCAATCCAATATATTTACGCGTTCGATGCGTGTCGTCAAGAAGAACTTGGTAAAATTAGAACTTAGCACTCAGAGCCATAATGTATTGCGCACTATACCTTTCGAAAGAATTTCCTCTGACTCACGCAGGTTGTGGAATGAACCCCCTAGCGAGTTTTCCAAAGATACTAGAGCATAGGACTCTTCATTATCATCATTTTGTTCAACCCAAAAACGCCCACTGTTGGACATAACTCTCACCCAAGGATCTCCACACAGTTCAGTCACGGTAATAGTATATTACCGTGGTTCAGTTCTGCGCTGCTCGCATCAGACTCCCCGTGTCCTTCACCAGTTCGGCTCTTTATTATAGTTCGAGTGGTAACGACGTAGGCGAGGAAAGGGTTATCTACAACATTGGCGGGTTAACTCTGCTGCCTTCTTAGATTTTTCCTTGGTCCTGTAGACTTGGCACTGCTGCACGCTACGATTTTTTTCTGTTACAAATACCTTGAATCATCATTCACATCATTTCAATAAATCCTATGTCCGTGGTTACAATAACAGCTTACCATAAGCATACGTACCCCTTAGTAATATAAAAAATACGAAGATGAGAAGAAATTAAATGTAGAATACATCAGCCATATTTGTAAATGGAATTATTCAAAACAAATACTATTTAGTGTTGAATATTTGCTAGTGCACTACCGAAGTTATATTCTGTTACAGAGCACCTCTTTGTAATGAAAGCAGGAATTAGACTCTGCACCAGCCCTTACCTTGCCGACCTGAAACTCCTGCAAGATGCTTCTGAGCCCATGATTGTGAGTCTTGAGATGAAATGGTGTGCTTAGCCAGAATCTGCGGTTTGTCAAAACTTTTATAACAGCCGAGTCCATCAAGAGCACGTAATTTAAACCATTTTTTGTATCATATTTAATTCTAAAATCTTATATTTTGGGAGTGTCCTTAGATTATCACGGTCGTTACATGATTATCCGATGGTGCAGCCTGAATTGATAATAATAAAATAAGGATTTTATTTTAGTCGTAAAGCGTTAGCTTAGTTCATCAATTTCAAAAGGCTTATAGCCTGTTCGACGCAATATCAAAGACTTAATTTATTACAATGTGGCGAATATACATTTATTATTGTTTTTCCATTAGACAAATAACACAATCATAATTAAAATAAAGGAATTAATTCTAAACCTAACATTCGCGAAGACTAGTTTTCAAATTGTTCTGTTGTGTTAAGGCGAGTAGTAGGGTCAATCATAAAAAAATCACTACAGAAAAAAACCGGTTCTCTTCATAAATATTGAATAAAAAAATCTTTAAAAAAGAGATGTTATTAATCAACGCATTCTTAAGACGATGGTATTTTTAATTTTTCGATAAATTAATTAAAACTTGGTTAAAATGTGACCCAAACATGCCTCGATTTAAAATGTGACCCAAACTTTAAACCTAATCGCGTCGTAAATATTAGGTTAAATAATATACTTTCCATTTCATTAAGTAGAGTGAACAATATTCTAGCGGATGGTCTTTTTAGAATTTTCTTATTCGCCTTTATTAATTTTTAATTGGAATAATTCATCTTACGCGTAAAGGTTTGCTTAAATATTCCCCTCACTCTCTCTCACTCACTCCTATGTAATCAGTGCGGGACGATCGACGCAAGGTCATTAGGACCACTATGCGCCTTAAGGTTTCTTCAAACCAACATGATTGACGCTAATTGGTAACCTTTCTCAGCCCAATAAAATGAAACCTGATTTGTTTTATATGGGTAGAGATAACAATGATAATGTTTACGCTGTGCAGCCTCCGTACTTTGACGGCAACTGGACAAGTGGACATGACATATTTCATAGGGTTTGGATCTCAGAACAATAACTAAAGCATGCTTTAGTTGTTGTTATGAAGTTTGGATTATTAAGAGGGCTTATGGCCAAATTTCCTTAAAAGCAACAGAAGCTCAGAAGAATATGATTGTTCTGAGAACAGAAGCGTGCGAAACAATAGAAGATCGGACAGCAGACGTGTACCAAGAGCACGCACAAATATGTTATTCTATATTTTATATTGTAAACAAACTAGTATCAACAATCGGCGCATTCACGTATGCTATCACTTTTTGTCTATAATGAAAAGAATGTGACAGCATGCCACCTAAGGGCATCCTAAGCCACAGATAATATAAAATCACAGTACCTAAGCTAAGATGAGGTTGGTGAAATTGGCCATTAGACAATAAACGCTGTTTTAGACCTTGCAAGAATCAGAGAGAAGCGATTTATAATTATAACTTATCGGCAATAGACCATTGTATACTTTGATAATTTTATATGATTAAAAACGACTAGGTATAATGTATTTAGTATTTTGTATTGTCGTCGTTCGGGCGGCGTTGGTATACTTATTAGTCAAATAAATCGACAAATTAGTCGATGAACATGATTCCATTTTTCTTCATCAAGTTATCCAATCCGATTACGATTGCCGATTAATCGACAAGTTGCAAAATCGCCACCCAGATACGTTGACCAAATTATTGAGACAACATTAAGTCTAAAGGACAATGTCGAAAATCGCCCCATGACCAACAAAGATTTGATTTACGTCATAATTATATGCATATTTTATAACGCTCATAACAAATATATATATTCGACGGACAAATCAAAAATATATAAAAGTTTTAGAAACAAAACCAAATGAAGTAAAATATAGGAATGGTTTATTGTTACATTTGCTCGACTGAATAGAATTGAGTTGATTTCATGTAGGTATGGCCATTTATTTATATCTATAAATTAAGTTTTTCATAACTTACAACGTAAATTAAATTAAAACATACGTCAATTGACTACTCACGCACTATGGCTTGTTAGTTCGTCGTGTTTTTGACTTGCTTTATAATTTCGAGATTTCTTGTTCTTTACTACGTGGCTATAATATCGTTCTTTGATTGATTGCAATAATTATTATTTTAATAATTGTATAGGTATGGACTGTTTGTATTGCTCTAACGAATTAAAGTGTTACTTCAGCTAACCTCAAAATCTGATTCATGTTGATATTTAATTCGATTTCGAAGCTTGTCCGTAGTAATTGATGTGGACGTACAGTATTTACTAATGTCTAATTATACGAAAAACATTTTTTCACTGCTGTTGGTGTTGGGGCGAACAATGTATGGACGCAGAACAATGTCATTTATACAGTTAAATAGACTAACATGTCAATATTTTTCAAAAAATCTATAGTCACTCTAAGAATGTTCCCTTGTTTTCCTTTCTTATTAAATAAATTATTAAAAGAGATTCAACCTTCAAATACCTAAAACATTGGGCATACCGTACCCATATCAAATTGGCTCGTTGGTCGTTTCGTCCCACGCGATGTTCGGCCCGCGGGACGAAACGACAGTTCGATTTTTTTTATTATTACACGCTTTTTATTATTACACGCTTTATTTTTACACGCTTTTTATTGAGTTGCTCTGTCTGTTGGTTTCTTTGTCACGATCAAATCTTGCAATCGATTTTTCGACCACTTCTATTGCTCCAATTGAGCTCAAATTTTTTCTACATATGTATTCCCGGTGACAATACAATATTTTGGCATATTGGAATCACAAAAATGCTTAGTTATAGTACAATTAAATAAAAACTAATTTTATATGGGAGGAAATCCATGTCAATTTATATAGTTATATTTGTATTGTTGTGGTCGAAAATCGATTGAAAGATTTATTAATTATTAGTTAGACTAAAAAGTAGTAAATAAAAAAACGTTAAAAAAACTTTTTAAAAAACACGCTTTTACCAAAAAGACTAAAAAACGATTAAAATCATTTTCATAGAAAATATGAATTTATTGTCAAGACTAAAAACCAAGCGATCTAAAAAGTATAAATAAAAAAACCTTAAAAAAAACTTTTTAAAAAACACGCTTTTACCAAAAAGACTAAAAACCAAAAAGTTGAAAATAAAATAAGATCACACTTTTAGCAAATCAGGATTTTAAAAATTTTCTTGAGACAACTAGAAATGTAACACAAAATTTTTCTCAAAATTTTAGCGATACAAACAAGAACACAATGACTCTAAAAGCGTGGGGCTTTTAGATTTTACACTTCTCTTGCTTACAAACTTAGTTGAACTAAGGAATACATCCTTTAAATTTCCTATCAGAACAATAGGGTTCCATCTTCGTGGAAGATTGCTCACGTCCACCCAATTCCCAAAAAGGGTGACCGATCCGACCCGTCAAATTACAGGTCAATAGCGATAACGTCTTTGCTCTCCAAGATTATGGAGCGGGTCATCAACTCCCGCCTCCTACGGTACCTAGAAGAACACCAGCTGATTAGCGACCGACAATACGGCTTCCGTCACGGCCGTTCAGCTGGTGACCTTTTAGTTTATCTGACCCACCGTTGGGCGGAAACCTTGGAGGGCAAAGGTGAGGCTCTCGCCGTTGGACTCGATATCGCTAAGGCGTTTGATAGGGTCTGGCATAGAGCTCTTCTCACGAAGTTACCATCATATGGAATCCCCGAGGGACTCTGCAAATGGATAGCCAGCTTCCTGGATGGTAGGAGCATTAAGGTCGTCGTCGACGGCTGCTGCTCCGAAACCATGCCCATAAACGCTGGTGTTCCACAAGGTTCGGTGCTCTCCCCAACCCTGTTCATTCTGCATATCAATGACATGTTGTCAATTGAGAACATACATTGCTATGCAGATGACAGTACGGGTGATGCGCGGTATACCGACCACCAGAATGTCCCTCGGAGTTCGTTGCTAGAAAGGCGGTTACAACTTGTGTCTGAAGTCGAAGACTCTCTAGGGCGAGTCTCCGAATGGGGTGCAAAGAACTTGGTTAAGTTCAACCCCACGAAGACACAAGTGTGCGCATTCACTGCGAAGAAGGACCCATTTATCGTAGTGCCTCAGTTCCAAGGAGTTACTCTTCGTATGTCCGATGGTATTGGGATCCTCGGTGTGGAAATTTCTACTAAAGTGCAGTTTGGGAGTCATTTGGAGGACAAAGCCAAATTGGCGAGCAAAAAGCTGGGCGTCCTGAACAGAGCCAAGCGGTACTTCACTCCAAGCCAGCGGCTAATGCTCTATATAGCACAAATTCGGCCGCATATGGAGTACTGTTCGCACCTCTGGGCGGGAGCTCCCAAATATCAGCTCGACCCTCTTGACTCCCTGCAAAGGCGTGCATTCCGCATCGTCGGTGATCCCAATATCACGGCCTCAATGGAGACGCTGGAGCAAAGGAGAGACTTTGGTTCTCTCTGCGTGCTCTATCGGCTCTTTAACGGAGAGTGCTCTGAGGAACTGTTTGCAATGGTGCCCTCTTCACCTTTTTACCATCGCACCACCCGCCATCGCAGTAGAGTTCATCCATATTACCTGGAACCAATCTCGTCTAGTACAGTTCGGTTTCAGCGTTCATTCCTTCCACGTACGTGTAGGCTCTGGAACGAACTCCCAGCTGCGGTGTTTCCTCAGCGCTACGATATGTCCTTCTTCAAACGAGGCTTAAGAAGAGCATTTCTCTCCAGGTAGGCAGTGACAGAACTGTGCCCCTGGCATTGCAGATGTCCATGAGCGGTGGTTACCACTTAACATCAGGTGGGCCACTGGCTCGTCTGCCACCGTTAGCAATAAAAAAAAAAAAAAATTACGCCCCACGCTTTTAGAGTCATTGTGTTCTTGTACTACATCGCTAAAATTTTGAGAAAATTTTTGTGTTACATTTCTAGTTGTCTTAAGAAAATTTTAAAAATCCTGATTTGCTAAAAGTGTGATCTTATTTTATTTTCAACTTTTTGGTTTTTAGTCTTTTTGGTAAAAGCGTGTTTTTTAAAAAGTTTTTTTAACGTTTTTTTATTTTTTTCTATTGGTCGTTTCGGCCCGTTCAACAAATGAATAGAAATTTGCGTGTTTAAGTACAGTTGAGTAATAAAAAATGATACACCATTATTAAATGACACTCATAAGTTTAATCACTTAATGAATTGGATCAGACAATTTTTTTTCAACAGCCTTTATGCACTTATGTATCTGTATTTTTACATCAGTATCTTCAGGTGATATCGGTGCATGGGAGTGGTTTGTTTCGCGTATTATAGCTTTTAGGTCTGTAGAGGTCTTTAACGTCGCAATGCATGATATTCTGTTTCCAACAACGCCACAACATTGATCTATCTATAATTTTTATTTTTAAATCGTATTCGTAACCATGCCTTATTATCTTTTGACTACCCCGTTTCGTAGTTCCAATAAATAGTGTCGGATAGCCACGTGACGTTGAAAGCTGAACTTCATTCATTTTGACGATTCTAAGGGAGTCAAATATAAAAAAATATTTAATTAGAAAGCTTATTACGGGAACTCTTGTAAAACAATAAAAAATACGAAATTTACTTAATTTGTGCAAAAAATGCTACAATTTTCAACTTTCTTTAATCGTATGTTGAAAATGTTTATTTTTATTATTTTTTTTTTTTAAAAAAAAAACGTCGCCCCACACTAGGATTTTCTCCTGTGTCGTGGGTGCAGTTACAAACATAGAATATCACATGCACATACGCCCAGACCGGAACAAATTTCTGTAGGCCATACAAAACATTTGTCCCGTACGGGAATCGAACCCGCGACCCGTTGCGCAGTAGTTGATCACTCGACCTCTGCGCTAAACGCGTCGTCAATCGTTTAATATTCTAGTATAACATTATTGTGATATTTTAGTGTTTGATATACTTAATTTATAGGCGAAACTTCAAGGGATGGTCAAGATGAAGGCCAAAAATTAATAATAAAACTCGTTATTGTACATAAAATACATTACTGAGGAGACAATTATGAAACAAAAACTAGAGTACAAAAAGTGGATTTAATGCTGACAAGCAATTTCTTCCAAAAAAACCTTTGAAAAATAGAGAGCTAAAAAATAAACGTCTTAAATGTTAAATGACATGCATAGAACTTCAAATTAAAGTGACTTTTTTTCAATTACATTACCTTTTTATAGTTAAATTAGTTTTTTGAAAATTATAATTCAGGTATAAAATACTTATAACGTTATAATTTTAAAAAACTGCTATTAATTATGACGAAAATAAAATGATTAGATATTATTAGATTAATTTACATTTATAGAAACTTATCCGTTGCACTTTTCAGCCACACACAACCACTTTTTTTAAATAATTTACCGCAAAGTAGATTACAATTCACAATTTATTTGATGTTTTTGTCACGGAGGTAAACAAATAACTACGTAATAAAGAAACAAAGAAATGCATCCAGCCCTTCCTTTGACGGCACGGGTTCTTATCAGTCCAACGTCAACTACTTCTTTTGTGCGATTACGAATATTTGAAATGATCAGCCAATGACAGCTAAGAACTTCTTAACGTAAAAATTTGTCAATGATACGTAAGGATCCAATGATAGGTAAGGACCTCTTAACCGTCATTGGCTAACATCAAATATTCGTATATTCGATTGACCTTGACCTTGGACTAAACTGCATTCAAATACAATACATTTGGGCGCTTTGTTATTTCTAGAATGTATAAACTAAATTATACGAGCTTATAAGGCTAATAAAGCTATAAAATATATTGCTTAAAAACGATAATTTAATTAAACTAGACTTATATATCAACTGAAACACATCCTGAAAGTAAAATGTATAAAAGAGTTGGATGATTCAGGAAACCATTTTGTCAAGTTCTATTGGATGAAGATTATTTTTATATTAAGTGCTATCATACAAAGAATATTCGTATGTCGATTTACTAAACCTTCACGGCATATTAGTTGCCTTTTTAGCTCGCTCGCTCGGAAAGCTTCAAGCAATAGTTATAATAGAAATAAAAAAAATCATAAAAATATGTAATATAAAAAATACTGTAATATCAATTAATTAATTAATAATGCCATCCTCCCTTCTAAATTGCTGTGGAAATTTTAATTATTGTGTATGTTATATTGTAAACTATTATAGAATTATCTCGACATAATATATTTTTGTTTATTAGCTATGCAGTGCCCTTGTAGGGTGCATGTACTGATACAATGTAAATAAAATTGTTAACGCCTATAAATACATACATGTAAGCAAATAAATAATTAATAAAACACTAATGATCATATTTTATTCAAGTAAGTTTTCTAAAGCTTCCTCGACCGCATTGCTACTGTATACCATATGACGAGTGAATATTGACTTAAATTTCAAAAAACACTTTTCACGGCGACTGTACAAATTGCAAAATCATCTCAGTGGGACGAATCAACCGGTTTAAAACATGCATTAGGGCGATTCGGCCCGCGGGCAGAACATCGTAGGCCGAAACGACCAACGAGCCATCAAATTACAGCTTTCTAGAACTAATAGTCTTTGAGTAAAACCGCGGACAGACAGACAGACATGGCGAAACTATAAGGGTTTCTTGTTACTACGGAACCCTAAAAAGCATAGACCAGAAACAAAGCCAAAGTCTTTCTTTAATTGTTAATGCAAAAAGTGATTAAATCGGTCTAGTTTTACAGAAGAAAACAGGGGACCACGAAAAGTCTATTTTGTGTGCTTTTCATAGGTATCTTCGGTCCGAGTTGCAGTTGTCTCTGTCAAGCTCAGCTCATTTGTTCGGGCACAGCCGCGTCAGCAATATATTTTACAAATATTTTTGAATTATCTGGACCTTTGGGTTTCCTCTTAACCGCGCTCCTCAAACAGATGCGATTGCGCTGGCCAGTGTGTGTGCACACGCACAGATGAAACCCACCCGACTACTACGCAGTCGTTGATAGCGCTGTGGACTCGACACTTGCCTTCCAATCGGGAGGTCCGGGGTTCGAGACCGCCGTCTACCAATAACATCGCGAGGCAACCTGCAGGCGTAGCACGGGCTGCCAAGACTGGACTCGAGTCACGCATTATCTCATAATTTCAGTGACATAATATCTATGTCTTATAGAG
The DNA here is from genome assembly GCA_963935595.1 of Schoenobius gigantellus. Taxonomy (NCBI): domain Eukaryota; kingdom Metazoa; phylum Arthropoda; class Insecta; order Lepidoptera; family Crambidae; genus Schoenobius; species Schoenobius gigantellus. The sequence goes on from OZ012563.1 coordinate 7,942,750, forward strand.
TAGCACGGCGGCGCGTATTGAGGCTGCGGTCCGATAACAGCGCTCACAGTGCTAACGATTATAATCGCCTTGTCCAAATTAAAGAGAACACTAAAGATGCTATCAGCATGCTTACAATTTCGGTCCGGGGGAGCAGGTACATTCATTTTGAACCGAAAACACAATTATCGAACGTCAGACTGACAGTTCGCATAAAGTGATTTCACTCCAGAGCATTAGCACCGTAAGTTCTATAATATGACGTTAACGATGACGTCATGTGGCTCTTCATGCCGGCTAACATAAGCGCGCTCACAACATTTCGGGACGCGTTTGAGCGCGCTAATAGTGCCTCTTATTGATTTTCGGAACGCAGCCTTAGTGTGACTGACATGATAAAATTTCTTGACGCTCCTCGGATACGTGTCACTGAGTCTTATCACAAATTTCTTGGCAGCCCGTGCTACGCCTGCTGCATACCAACATCTACGAAAAAATTCAAAGGTGTATGTGAAGTCGACCAATCCGCACTGGGCCAGCGTGTCGAATAAGACCTAAACACCCTAACTTAGGGTAGACTCGAGCCCCTCGGTGCGGACGTATATGAGCTGTTATGATACGCAGTGTTCTTCTTAGAGTAATAAATAGCGAACGCTCAAAGAGATGTTAGGAGGACAGAGGCCCAATTCAGCTAATAAGCTACAGCCGAATCGAAAAACCGTTGCGATCGACCAATCAGAACGCCACATTATCACGTAATCGAGCAGTTGAAAGGCAATATAAGCGCTCCGATTGGTCGACCGCAACGGTTCAGTTTCGATTCGGCTGTAGTTTTTAGCTGAATTGGGCCTCTATGGACTGCGCCAAACGGGACACGCTTGCCTTTGAAATCGATCACCGTAAGTGCGAAAAATTTGTTGAAAAGCGTACTGAATGGCAAAGATGCGTTGTGGAGGGTCATTAATCTTACGACCGAGGTTAGTTCCGGGCTGACAGGAGATAAAAGAGACACCAAGGTAGTATGGCGCCAGTCACCGCTAAATTCTATTGTCAAGCGTTAGTACACTGCTGATCTTTCATCGGTTAATTTAGCCACGAAAAAATTGTCTCTCCGGGCAATTTCACTAACCTTGTGTTAGCTTAGGACAATCCTAAGTATTATAGTTTGCTGTCACTTCTTATCTTTAATAAAAAGAAAGTGACATCACGCCACTTAAGATTGTCCTAAGCTAAGATAAGGTTAGTGAGATTGCCCCTCCACGAATCCACGCAATAAGGCTACTGCAATAGACGCAAAGGCCTATAAAATTATCAAGTCCTTTCACATCGACGATCCCAAAACATTACGAGTGGTCCTATCTAGTCATCCATTAATATTCCTAGAATACCCAGTGGCTCGGCGGCCACGCATTATCAGGCCACAGTGGACGGCCAATTGCGCTTTTGACCGTAAGATCGTATACGGTTTGGCCGAGATCGTTCAACGCTAGTCGGATTTGCCAGGCGGCCAAACACTTTGACTTTGCAGACCGTCATCACACCGAGATCTGACAGAACACTAAGTGTCTTTTTAGGGTTCCGTAGCCAAATGGCAAAAAACGGAACCCTTATAGATTCGTCATGTCTGTCTGTCTGTCCGTTCGTATGTCACACCCACTTTTCTCCGTAACTATAAGAACTACATTGTTAAAACTTGGTAAGTAGATGTATTCTGTAAACCGCATTAAGATTTTCACACAAAAATAGAAACAAGCAATAAATTTTGGGGGTTACCCATACATAAAAGTGAAACTCAAAATTTTCCTTCTCATCAAACCCATACGTGTGGGGTATCTATGGATAGGTCTTCAAAAATCATGTTGAGGTTTCTAATATCATTTTTTCTAAACTGAATAGTTTGCGCGAGAGACACGTCCAAAGTGGTAAAATGTGTGTGTCCCCCCCCTGTAACTTCTAAAATAAGACAATGATAAAATTAAAAAAAATATATGATGTGCATTACCATGCAAACTTCCACCGAAAATTGGTTTGAACAAGATCTAGTAAGTAAGTAGTTTTTTTAATACGTCATAAATCCTACGGAACCCTTTATGGGCGAGTCCGACTTGCGCTTGGCCGGTTTTTTAGTTCTGATACAGACGCTCTTGGTCATCATCTCACTTGACGGTATGTGAAAATGAGACCGAAGACGTAGGCGAGCTTCACCTAGAGCCCAATTCAGCTAATAAGGTACAGCTGAATCAAAACTAAGCCGTTGCAATCGACCAATCAGAACGCCACCTTATCACGTCATCGAACAGTATGCAGAGTGCGAGTTTTATCGAGCTTAAAGGCCCTACTCACGATGCAATCTAGCTTGCGATCTGTTGCTGCAACCTGTTGCAATCGCGGTTGCACGTGCTCTACTCACCTATGCAACTTCGCTTGCAATTTTATTTTGCGAACAATCACCTCAACGTCACAACGTGTACACGCCTACGTACCGAATCGTATAATAATGCCACCAACGCTATCTAGATTTCAAAAACCGGCCAAGTGCGAGTCGGACTCGCTCACGAAAGATTCCGTACAATTACCTATACAAAAAACGGCAAAAAATCAAGATTGTTGTATGGGAGCCCCCCTTAAATATTTATTTTATTTTAATTTTATTATTTATTTTTAAAGTTGATATACAACTAAATATTCTGTGAATATTTCAAGCATCTACCTGTTGCCGTCATTAATAACGAGCAAAAAACGGCAAAAAAAATCACATTTGTTGTATGGGAGTCCCCCTTGCGGCAACAGAAATACATCATCTGTGAAAATTTTAACTGTCTAGATATCACGGTTCATGAGATACAGCCTGGTGACAGACAAGCGGACGAACGGACAGACAGACGGACAGCGGAGTCTTAGTAATAACGTCCCGTTTTTACTCTTTGGTTACGGAACCCTAAAAAGTAGCATTTGCATTAGCTCTTGCTTCTACAATTTAAACACCTGCGAAGAGAAGAAAGAAACAGTTTTGGGTAAAAAAATGGTTACAGCTACAAAATAAAATATCGCATATGAACGTTATGTTTCATTTGGGACCAGATGATTACTCAATTTTTTCTCTGCGGATCATTTTCTATATCACTACTTTGAATTCTAAACGCTACCTAAACTACAGAGGTGCGGCTGACCAAGCGGCACACGTGCGCCTGAGCCAAGTTGCATGCAACCGCGCTATTCAAGTCGCAATATGTTGCAGCAATCAGTCGGTCGCTAGCGCGGGCGATGCGACTTGCGATAAATTGCATGCAACCTGCAACCTGTCTATTCACGTCGCAATCTGTTGCAATGCAACAGATCGCAGCAACAAATTGCTAGCGAAATTGCATCGTGAGTACGGCCTATTAGGCCTGACCAAACCGACGCGTTCATTTTGCGTCCGCGATGGCGTGCACGGTGAGCGTCTTCTACGCGTGCAGAAAGAAACCGTTTACACCAAATTAGCGATCAGCTAGCATCCGTGGAACGTTCGTGTCGTCAACCGTGCGGTATAGCTCGGAGCGGACTTTTTAAATAATTATGTTTAACTACGAATTCAATGAATCTGAAGAAGAAATATTACTTCTAGCGTTTATTGCAGAAGATGAAGAAAGTAATAAAGGGCATTAATTTGTCAGAATATTTAAAAAAATATATATTTTCATCTGTCTAGTGAAAAGGATACATTTTTTTCAGGAAAAAGATTTTGGATCCATGACATTAATAAATAAATCCGCAATTACTTTTACACTTGCTATGGAATCCTTCTTTCTATTTTTTCTGTATTCTGGGTGTGAAGTGTGATAACGAACGATGCTTGCTAATTTCGTTGATTATTCTTTCTGTATTTGTATCCGACATCATGAAAATACCATCAAAATCAGAAACAATAACGTTGCGTGCAGCGTGCAAACTCTGCAGGCAGGAACTGATCGCGGACGCAAGTGAACGCTGCGACCAGACGCAGCACAGGGGCTATACCATGACCGCTTATAGCAAGGTTAAAACAATATTGAAACAGAGACACCGCTCTTGCTGCGTATAGCGGCATCCCGCTCTCAGGGCGGTTTTAATATTGTTTTGGGCGATCATGGTTAGGGGGCAGGCAGGACGCCTGCGATCAATCAGCGAACGCGTCGATGTGAACACGGTGCTACGAGTTCGTACACAACATCAGCTGATCGCCACCGTGCACGTGATCGCGGACGCACTATGAACGCTTTGGCATAAGAATAACTAATAATACTCGTATTATTAGTTATTCTTATGGCTTTGGTTTGGTCTTCTCGATCATACGCATCGAACGCGTGAACGCAAATTTGTATGGAATTAGAGCAGAGCCATCTAGTAGTTACTAGATGAAGCTGTCTCTTTCCATAGCAGCTACTAGATGGCGCTGCTCTAATTCCATACAAATTCGCTTTAATGCGTTCGATGCGTACGATCGACTAGAGCTCGATAAAACTCGCACTAGGCACTCAGTTGCATGGCAATATACCTACGCGCAACGATTGGTCGATCACAACGGTTCGGCTGTACCTTATTAGCAGAATTGGGCCTCTGGACTCCTTATCGACTGAGGAACCGGCTATCACCTAATTATTGGGGCACAACAATGTTATTAATATTGTTACTATGGCGTCATACTTATGTAAGACGGTGGCAGCAGAATCTACTTGATGGGAAAGCGAAAAACTGTCCTTCAGATCAAAACAAGTTATCACTAAACGACAAAATGTGTGGCTCATTACGAATAACTGACAGCTCTTGAATACAGCTGGACATTATGTGACTGTGGTGTTAGATGGAAGCGCAAACCCAATCGGTGTGCTTACTAAAACGATTAACTACCGATACTATGGTAAGTCTAGTGTGACTTAGATACGTAACGGAGGCACTCTATGCAATAAGATAATACCCGAAAACGCAAGTAAGGAGAGATATTTCGTCGGTCTGTCATGTCAGTATGGACCAGTTGAAGCAGTAAATAGCAATTACACTTCTGATCATAATGTTTTCATTACGCTTAAAGCACTTAAGTAGTCAGAAGCATTGTGGCCTATCGAGGTCGGCCCGCACCGAGCTAACTGTCCGTTCTTTCGCTCGCTTGCCATTGTTTTTCCTTTCATTTCACGGAGGTGTTCATGCGAGAATGCGTCAATTTTAAAGAGATGAAGACTTTCATTTTTATATTTAAACAAATTCAACAATGCGCCAATTTGCGTAGGTATTGTCAACAAAAATCTGACCAATTTTACGTTTTTTTTTGTATCAAAAATTCCACATCACACTAACATTTAACAAATCCTTCTCTATCAATAATCTGTTACCAGTCTACTAGTTAAAGCCCTTCTGCTCACATAGTGAATATCAGTCACTGGTGAATTCTGTCTCGTCATCATACCTGCCTCGTAGAACCCAACCATAATTTACCAGCAGGAGCACACCATACCAAGAAGGGTTCAGTACTGGAGTCCTATTTCTTCCTCCTTATATTCCGGTTTCAAGGGCAAGACAAGCAATTAAGTTACTGAGTATAGTCAATTGACTTGACATCTCATGTCACTAGCTAGCAACGTACATTAGGCTCTTTGTGGAGGTTTCAGGACCTCTTGAGCTTCAGGCAGATGTAGTCACTTATCATCAGATGGGTGGCCTGCTTGTTTGCCAACTGTGTTGTATAAAAATGAAGCTTCATCATCACTGCTCATATACCTACGTTCCCACCGAGGGGCACGAGCCTACCCTTACTCGTTATGTTAGGGCGATTAGGCAAACCACGCTGGCCCAATGCGGATTGGTTGACTTCACATACACCTTTTGAATTACTTCGCAGGTGTATGCAGGTTTCCTCACGATGTTTTCTTTCGCCGTAGGGGCATCAGATAAATGTAGGTACATATGAAATTCGTGAAAGGAAAAACACATTGGTACATGGCAGGATCGATCGCGGGCCTCCCGATTCTACTCGGAGTACAGCCCAGTGCCGAGACCACAGCGCCACCGATGCGCCACCGTTGAAAATGAAGCTTAGGGTAAGGTTATGAACCTTTCAAGGATTTAGGCATTTCAAAACTCCTTTAATATTCAAAGCTAAATAGCAGACATTATAAGAGTAGACCAACAATGCAAACGAAATGTATGAAGTCCTCTTCAACCAATTTTGATATGATAATAGCTAAATAAATAAGCATAATTAAGACTCATCGGTAATAAATAATGTTACAATGTGATTTAGTTTTTATTACTGTTCGTTTTTTACACTACAAAACGAAGTTATTTGGGCATGTTTAAGTATTTTTATAACTTTACGCGGGCTCGACAGTCGAATGCAGTACAAATACAGTATGAGTAGCGGCCGCCTGACCGCTGTTGTGGTTGAAGGGGGTTTCTTAGAGGCCGCGCGTATTGTCGGTCTATCTCTTATACTGCTTTGATAAAAAGTATAAATAGTGTTAAAATTATTTCTCTCTTTTTCAACCCCAGGAATCCAAGACTGGCAATTAGCGCCTACTTAAGCCCCAGTCGACTTGAAGCTTTAATTAAGACGTCTCAAGTGCAATCGGGGTGTCATACAACCAGAATTTTTTCAGCTCGGCTAATGAACACAGAACTCGTTTCTAAAAGTATTTTATACATACGAATAAGTCGGATAATTGGGTTCACAATACAAGAGAAATAATGCGATATCACACATTATTAATAGAGGTATTAGAAGACGCTTCAGTAAGTGCTATTACTTATTCTGTGGTTTCAGTTCAAAGCAGAATGTTGTTATGTCAATATTGAGTATTTATGCTTAGCGATTATTTCTCAGAATATGTGGTTGTATCATAATAATAATAATGGTTTTTGTAAAGCTCAATTAGCTTTATTAATTCATTTTGTCACATCTTTAATAATTATATCACAAATAAAGTACTGAATTACCATTTATTATCAAGTGAAAGATTAAATATAATGCTAAATTGAAATCAACACTTGTTTACATTAAAACTAAACATCAGAAAATTCACTTTAGTAACTTGAAATTTAGCTAACCATGAACCAGAAAATATACCAACTTTAATTGTAATTGCTCTTTGAAGTTGAATAATAAATTGCAAATATCAGATATATTACTCGCACTTTACACAACTATATGTGAATCATCAATCCACAATCATTTGAAATAAATGAAGATAGAAATATCAATATAATTCATATAAGCGAAATTCGTAACATTCATGACCGGTTATCCTTGCCACCAGTAATCCTTGAGCATCAAACACCTTGGTTCATTTCCGCATAACCTGACAACAACAGGCTCGAATAAACACAAGACGACGATATGTCGCATTGCGCGGAATCTTTTGGCTGCACGCCAAACGCGCGTCTACTGCACACGGTTCAGACGTGATATTACACCTGACTGTCCAATTTTTGCACTAGACTTGACTTATAATCGCACCACAAAACCGGTGGAACTACCTGAGTATGATGTCATTATTTATTTACGACAAGGAAACTCTTAGCCTTCTAACGCCAAGTGATAATAAAGCTAAAATTGGAAGCGAATATCACCCTAATTCCTTAGAACAGGAACTCGCTATATTTACCTCTGATTCATCACAGCTCATATACGTCCTTACCGAGAGACTAGCGGCTACCCTAAGTTAGGGTGTTTAGGCCTTTAGTCAACCGCGCTAGCCCAGTGCGGATTGGTAGATACACCTAATCGAGGGGGGCTCGAGCCTACCCTAAGTAGGCTCGCTGGGGATGTATATGAGCTGTGATGATGAAAGAACTTATAAACATAGATAATTTTGTACGAAACCTTCGATGCGCAAGTTTAACTTACTCTTAGCCAGTAAATCTTAGCTAATAAGCCCTCTGAACTCACGCTGAGTAACTGCTTAATCCGGTCCTACATCTGGTAGTCCAGTCATGTTGTTAAAATTCAAGTGATAAGTACCTAAGTAATTGCTACTTAACTGTAAGTGTAACTGTTTTTATACAAACATCGCATACGTTATGGCAAACAAGCGTACTGCCCACCTGATGGTAAGTGGAGTCACCACTTACCACTTGTTACATTACACGTCACCTATAGTGATGAACCTCTTTTGAGGTTAGCAGCAAATCTGCAACCCCCACAAAAATCACGATGTACCTTGCCAATTCATGACAGTCACGGTACCCGGTAATTTCACTGCCATATCTTACTCTTCAAACCGGAACATAGCAATGCTTAACATAGAATGCACTGCTGCTTTGCTGTAGAAATAGGTAAGACGCAGGTACCCAAGCAGACGACCCTGGTACAGAGTCTCCCTCCGGTAAAATAAGTTAAGCTGCACGAAACATCCAATAGTATATAAACTTATATCCTGCGTGAATGCTAAGAACTCAACCTTTCACATTTGAAACATTTCGTTCCCTTAATATGTGAAATATTTGATAACTATCTAAATATAGGTACCTCAGGTTAACACTCTATAAAGGATGGGCGTGTTTGACACAACTGCTGTTGAGTCAGTAGAGAAAAGTTCAACGAAGCTGAACTAAAATAATTATGTTTAGGTATAATATGAATTTTGTGCATCAGTTATAGAAAAATGGCTTTCCAGATTATATTATAATTTCGATAGCTGCCAAAATACCTTAATTGTGTGGAAATTCGTGTATATATTATTTTCGTAGTATGAAGGAGCTCGAGATGATTCAGATTTTTGGTCATCCATCATAGTCCCGACCACGGCCGACGTTACTTAGCAACTGTATCAATCGTAAACTGATCACACACACCACTGCGATGCCGAAATCCAATATTTTTTTGTTACAAGTAAGTTGGCAGACGATCTGGCCGCCCACCTGATGGTAAGTGGCTACAGTGACCCATAGTATATGTGGCTCCTGTAGGACCTGCAAATCTACAAGCCCTTGAAGGACGCAAATGTACGTCACCAACGTGTGACATAAGATGTCAAGTCACAGTACCCAGTAATTTCCCTGCCTGTCTTACCCTTCAATCCGGAACACAGCGATGCAAGCACTGCTGGTTGGCAGCAGAAATAGGTGAGATAGAGGTACCCATGAAAACGATTCTGGTACAGAATCTCCCTCTGGTAAATATAAAAAAAATAATTAATCCATACTAATAATATAAATGCTAAAGTAACTCTGTCTGTCTGTATGTTTGCGCTTTCACGCCAAATCTACTGAACCGATTTCGATGAAAGGTATAGACATAGTTTGAGTCCCAGTAAAGGACATAGGATAGATTTTTTCGCAGAAATCACCCCTTAAGAGGGAGAAAAGGGGCGTGGAAGCTTGTATGGGGAATCAATAACCGCTGAACCGATTTAGATGAAATTTGATATGGAGATAGTTTGAGTTGTAGGGAAGGATAAATAATAGTTTTCATCCTCGAAATCATTCCTTAAGGGTGTAAAGGGGGGGGGGGGGGGGGGGGTTGTAAAGGAAATCAACAAAAAAGGATTTCCACGCGGACGAAGTCGCGGGCGAAAGCTAGTGTATTATAAAACTACTGATGTTATGTTACACTATGATCAGCTTACATATTCATTCCTATTCCAGCCCCAAATTCAATTTCGCCATGACCCAGCCCGTTAAAGGGATATTTATAAAACCGATCGCCAACAAAAGGTCGGTCTCTTTTCAAATAGTGGAAGGGGTTTGAGTTGTCAAATTCACATAGAAATAGGTCACCTTCTACCTACTACGTAGGATCAGGTTTGAAGAAATATCTCCTTAATCCGAATACGTTGTTTATTAATTTACAAAAACGTACACATTGATTACTTTAGGGCATTTCTTCTAAGTTTAGACTTTTAGACCCAGGGGGTTTTATTGGGGGGAGGGGGGAGGGGTTGGGTGGTTCAAGTGTAAGGATCCGCTACTGAATTTATCAGATGATTCTAAATTATGTATGGGATACATACGCGGTATGCTTGTTTGCCAAGTGCATTATAATAAAAACAAAATAATACCTTTCCTCCCCCTTCCTTCTCTTCAGGGCACAACCCTTCACACACAGAGCAACATCACCTTGCTCGGAATGAACATTCGCTGCGATCTGAACCCCAGAGACTACATCGAATCCGTCATAACTACTGCCTCACGGAAACTCGGTGTCCTGAACAAGGTGCGTAGTTATTTTGCGCCGGACCAACTATGCTTGTTATATAAAACTCAGGTTAGGTCTTGCGTGGAATATTGCTCGCACCTTTGGGACGGCTCCGCTCAGTACCTGCTCGATGCTCTGGACAGATTGCAGCGTCGCGCTATTCGCATTATTGGCGATGTAGTAACTAACACCCTCGAGCCTCTACAACTTCGTCGTGACATCGCCTCTCTTAGCGCCTTTTATCGAATGTTCCATGGGGAATGCTCTGAGGAGCTCTTTAACCTTATCCCTCCCTCTCCATTCCTTAACAGAAACACGCGTAAGAGCCTTCGGAGTCATCCGTACACTGTGTCCTCCTTTTCACACCGTACCAAGAAATTCCACGATTCCTTCTTCTGTCGTTCATCCCACACTTGGAATTCTCTACCTGCGCACGTGTTTCCTCCATCCTACAACATGGGTTCCTTCAAAAGAGGCGTGAAAAAGCATCTTTTGGGCCGGCAAGGGGCAGGCAGGTAGGATAGTGGATGTCGTCCCTACTCTACCTGTCAACTCATTTGGGCCTCTTTCACCGCTTAACATCAGGCGGGAGGAGGTCATTTGCCGGGTCATACATTAAAAAAAAATATTGTTTAAAGTTATTTTGTTGATATACTTGTATCAGTGATATAAAAATATACGCTTTTCCGCATCGAAAATTCCAGATGAAATCGACTATTTCCCCGGGCGTGAATTAACAGAATCATAAAATTTTACCGTGGCACAAGATATGACGTAACGCCGCAATCATCATAAAAGTGACTTCGTCATGTCTGACCATGAAGCAAAAATAAAGTTTGTTTTTGCTTCATGTGTCTGGCATACGCTCGGCCTGATAATTTCAGTCTGTAGGCATTACGTATGTTTCACTTTTGTACACAAATATCGTCAAAAGGCTACAATTGATTTTTTAAAATGTTTGGTTGTTAAATGCAGACAATCTCTAAATAGCCTCTAAGTCGATTTTGGACTCAGCGCCAATCTCGATAGAGACTATTTCCTTGCTATTTTTAAAAAAATATCCCACATTGAAAAGGGGGTTTTCTTTTGAGTTTGTTATCTTTTTGTAGAAGGAAAAGTAAAATTAGGTTCGGGGTCACCGTAGTATTTAACCAAGACACAACGTAAAAACCATCGAGAAAACTATAACAACTTTCTGCAATAATTAAAAAGTCCCAAACAATAGCGACAAGCTTCCTTGATCGGCTCTTAGGAGCCCTGTTTATCAAACTACACGCACCGTGTCGATCAGACACATCACGGCCTCTACCTGTGCTAGGGGTGATCATTGACTCCAGCCTGTCCTTTGTACAGTATGCCCGAAACATTGGGAAGAGAGCGGCAAGATGCTTCGGTGGGATGTCGCGTATGACGGCTACCTCGTATGAGATGAGCCAAAATGCTACACGCTAACTTATCCGTAGTCGTTCCGCAGAAAAAATGTATGGAAATGACATAACTGTGACAACCTCACGCAATTTTTTCCGCACCCAAAGTCATCTCCATACATTTTTTCTGCGGAACGACAGCTGAAAGGTTAGCGTGTGGCTTTTATCTAGGGGGGGGGGATATATAGGCTTGCTTGTTTTTTAGTGATTTACGCTTGTCGCCGCCTATGCTGTTGTCGTCTGGGTTGCTCCAGACGCGATGTTTTCTAGTGATGGAAAATTTGTTACGAAGTTGACGACATCGGTGCTTACAGTAATATTTCGTATCGTCCTTCAAATTATTAACTGTAGAAATCGTTGAGCCGAACGTACAAGCCATTATCTGTGTTTTTTATCACAAAAACATAATAATATGTCACAACAGAGGTTTGAAAGAGCATCATCGTCATTTTAGTCAATGGACACTCACTGTTGAACATAGGCCATTCCATATCCCTTATACCCTTTGATCTCCAAACCAAACCGATTGGTCCTGTGCTTCTCGTATCTAGCGGCTTCCCGCAACCTTCATTAGCCACGTCTCAGTTCCGTATGTCATTACTAGATACATGCGCGAATTAATGACTTTCGTCTTGAGGTTCTGTGGTATTATTCCAGGTACATCGCCTGGAATATGCTGCGTAGCTTGCTACCCAGCAGAGTTGGATTCGACAGTTAATTTCTTTCTGGACCAGTCTGGAAGGCGTTTCAGAGTACTTGCGGACAAATGCATAATAGAGGGAGAGCCCATGATCGCTAGACCTACGTAATAGTATAAAGGCAAAAAAATTTTCTATGCAAGTACCCTACAGCAGGTAAGAAGATTTGGATATTATGAATCTCGAACCATGGTGGCTTGGCCAGGTAACAGGTAGCAAAGGTGCAAAACAATATAGCGTAAAGCGTATTTTTTGAGTATGTTCTACAGGATACCATTTGAATACCATACCATTCGTTGCCAGACACTTTGTACAGTGGCAACCCCCCGCCAGACTCCCTTAAAGTTTAATTAATTATAATTCTACTCACGTTATAATATAAAATCTGAGTTTTATATATATAACCTATATAAAACTCAGACTTGGCCAACTATTTGAAGAAGTCCATGCGTGGCTGTTACTGGTTATCGTCAGGTGCCGTCCGCTCGTCGGCCATTTTAAACAATAGCGGTCTTATTACATAACCTGGTTAAAACCTGGTCTAAAGTTAATCTTGGTTTAAATGTAGTGCGCTTTCACTTGTGTCAATATACATAGATAGAGACAGCATCAACTTAGTCCTAGTTTAAACCAGGACTAACGTCCATGTTTTGTAATAAGACGGTAGAAGTATTATCCGATTTTTCTTGCTTACCGAATGTAAACTAATTTGTAAATATTGAATACACTTGTTTTATCGATTTGTTCCTAACTCGACATATTCCTGATTGGTCATACTCCTTATTCGACACTTTCCCGACTGGTCATATTCCTAACTCAATCAAAGTTTTGTTTTAGCATAAAGCATATTATAAAACAACATTTTATAACTTCAACAATTCTTAATTAATTCTGTCCATACTTACAACGCATGCATCTGATAAGCGAATGATTCTGCAGTTTTTCCTTTATTATGTCTAAATCGTTCAAAGCAAAGGTCGGCAACGGTTTGCGCAGAACTCAGATAAATCCGAAATCATTCATACCGGGTGTGCTTCACAGACAGCTACAATCAGTGGCGCCAATGATATTTTTTACACGCGACAATGACACTCTTGGCCCCTCATCTCACTTGGTCGATAAGGCCGAGGTCGAAGCCAGCTTCACCTGGACCTCTAGGCAAAGGTGTATAGGTCTAAGTCAACCACGCTGACCCAATGCGGATTGGTCAACCTCACATTCACCTTTGAATTTCTTCTCAGATTTCCTTCACCTTAGGAGCGTCGGACAAATAGTATACATTTATGAAAATTGAAAAACGAAAAACACTACATGGCAGGATCCAACCGGGCCCGGAGCTCCTGATTTGAAAGCCAGTCCAGTTCGAGTCCACAGCGCCACCGAGCTACCAACGCTCGAGTGACCTCACTTAATGTAAATAGCTACGTATCGAATATTAAAATTACCAAGATAACTGTTCCATGCCGTTGCTATATCTGTTATTCAAAGGGCCGTTCTAAAAAAGTGTGAATTATAACTCGTAATATAAAAATGGTCCTCCAAAGATATTACGGGGTACGGTCCCGCTCTCCGCAGGTTGTTCCGTCATAAAAACAGTACGTGCTGCAGTATCGGAGATTTCCTTCAGGGAGATTTACTAAAGTCTGCACATTGTCTCCGCCGGCAGACACATGTGTAATACTAATACGTGTTTCAGAAAAATATTAGTTATCTAGTATTTTCTTTGATGCTGTACTCGTGTCGTGCCTATTCGCTAACAATGGATACAAGCCTAATTAATTCATACATAAAATATTATTTAGGTATATTTACACAAAGCAGAGAAGACGATACGAACATAAATGATAAAACCGCGTATATTAATGAATAGTGGTGATTTGAAATGAATTAAAATATTCTTTAGTCAAATATGACTTGAGAGAAAACTCATTTGTATCGTCCAAATTTTTCACCTACCAAATTATTCAGGACATCTTTTAGGTAATAAGAAAAATGGGCTTGTTTATTTTATACCTTTTCAGAGACATAAATAGGTACACCAGAACCAACACTATGAGCACGTCTTTTAAAAAATTCTACACCACATTTTTGGTTTACGTCTAGAAATGCGTTTATGGGTTAAAAAATAACAAGCAGTGGTGTGTTTACTAAGAGAACTTCTTCATCGCTTCATAGTTAAAATCATAAAATGTAAAACTTTATGAATAAAGGTAAATTAGGTGATGATTAGAGCTCTGACCGGCCACTGCAAGCTGAACAGACATCTCTACAACATGAGACTAAAAGAAACTGATGCTTGCAGATTATGTGAAAGGAGCATAAAACATCAATGCTCCTCCTGTACCATTATGAACCTCTCATTCAAAAAAGAAACCGACAACTTGGGAGACACATTCTCAACCCAGACGATATCAAAACAATCCAAACTGAGAATATCTTAGGCGCCTAAAGTCGACGTCACCAAGTCGGCGATTCGCCGATTAATGATTTCAATTTTAAGTCCGACTACAATGGTATTATTTTACCTTTAATCCGGTCCGGTCTCCGTATGTAGCCGGTGGACTTCCTGAGCTAGCTCGAAGGAAGTCGCGGCTCCTGAAGGGCTGCTGTCAATCCACCGAACCACGACCGGATCACTTTCACTACATTTGCGTTTCCCTAATAGATCGCCATTTCACCTTATACGCACCGATCAGCGGACTTTCGCAACCACATTAATTAGGTGCGCCGCGCAAAAAACAATCAATTATAGATAACGCGCCGCGTGGTAATTAGTTCAATTTCAATGTCTGCAAATTCGACTCGACTGACATGTCACGGCGGTCGGCCGCCACAGGCCCTCACATGCACAGACTATATGCAGTGTTGCCACTCGCTCTTCCTCGAGCGTAAACACAGTGCCCAACTAAAAGAGTACATGCAAGGCCTAATAAGTCTTACTTGGAGGCTAGTCACAATAGATCTTTGTAGGTCCCAGTGACGAAAACAGCCCCGAAACACGAATAATAATTTTAATCATAATAATTACATGCCGTATTACAACAAATTTATATTTATTTAACCCTAAAATCTATATACTCATTATTGAATCTATGTCTGCCGCTAATCTTATCAAAATCATTATATTATATCAGCCTATTCAGTACCGCACGAGCTTAGTACACAAGGAAACATCGCAAAACTAAACTAGTTAGAAGTTCAGCAGAATGAAACATATTATTTGTGACGGGGTCAACTCTCGCCTACGTTCCGTCATTATGAATAAAACGATTTACAGTGTTTTTTATAAATAAAATTAAAAATATTTGCTACAAAATCGTACAATACCTATAATCAATTAACTTTTTTTTTATAAGTACGGTTTTTAAAAAATCTATGCGCTATGTTGTATTGTACTTATCTCAAGAAATTATTTTTTGGTACTGAAACAGTAGATAAGGCAACAATAGACAATTTTGCAATTATTTCATTTGTCTATAAAAATGGTGGGTACCTAAGTGTTCTTACGAACGTCGAGTGAGGCTTTGCGAAGTAGACAAAAATCTGTAGTACTACTCTCTCTACTAGTGAAGAGAAAAAGAAGAAATTAATAAAAAGAAAGGAAGAAAAAGACATGATAGATGGAAACAAACAGAATTTATGAAAACAAAAATAATATTTTAAAACCATCAGCAAGTTTATTAAACATAACATTCTTATTATAACTTAAAATGGGACAGTAGTCCTTTGATGGTGTCGTCTGTTTAACACTCTGAACATAGACGACCGGATCCATCTAAATATAGAAGAACTAAATAAAAACGGACTGTGAAATTACAATCCTATTGATTTGATCCTTTTAGATCGTTAAACAACAAATTAAAATAACTTTAAATTATGCCATGTAAGAGAGTTCGTGTGTGAGGGTTTGTGTTAGTTAGTGTGTGTCGGTGTGTTTGTGCGTATGTGGGTGTGTGTATGTGTGTGTGTGTGTGAAAGTCAATCTATACAAATAAATAAAATTGAAGTGTCTGTTTGTAATGTCAAAATAACAAGTTTTTACTAAATGGGTATGAATATGAATGTATGTAATGGGTACCAATAACAAAAACACAATTTTAAAAAAAATTGTCTGTCTGTCTGTCTCTTTGTTCCCGCTAATCTCCGGAGCGGCTGGACCGATTTTGACGGGACTTTCACTAATAGATAGCTAATCATATACAGCCTTATTAATAATAATCGCCTATTCCTGCCTTAATCCGAACGTACTCTTGGAGTCGTTACTCCCAGTTTAAGCTAAGAGTAGCTTTGTGTTTATGACATTATTAATAAACACGGAGTAAGCTCAGACTAACAAAGCATTGCTTACTCTCGGATTAACGCGAATGTTATGGCAACCCTTGCATTTTAAAAGAAAACAGAATGAGTCGGTGAACGATTTGAACATCATTTGACAATGACAGAAATAAATGTGACGACAGTTTTCACAGTTTTTTAGTTTGACATTGTCATTTGAGGTGTCATTTGTAGTTGTTTTGGTTGTGATTTGTGATCGCGTCGCAATTATGTACATATATTTAGGAGTGAAATTAAAAATTGTCATTAATAAATGCTTTCCTTGGTGCTTTCCCCCTCAGAGAGTTATTCACCGGGTTACTTCCAGAAGAAAATGTTCCGTCATCTAATTTTACCTTATCTTCAAGAAGCTGGTTTTGCTTTACTTGCATTGCGATGTTATGTATATTATAATTATATCCAATGCAACAATGCATAATTTGGTGTTTTCTAATTTCGTTGTAAGTAGTTTTGTTACCCACAAATTATATTATTCGCAAAGATAACGCTACTCCATCCTTAATCCCTCCTTAAACTAGATAGCTGGCAGGTTTAACTTTTACTCCAGTTGGATTAGCTTACTCCTTTCTTACTCCGTGTTTATTAATATGAAAATTGTTTACTACTGATTTAATACTCGGAGTAAAGTTACTCAAGCTTTAGTCTACGTTTATTAATAAGAGGGATAAGGTATAACATAGGCTACTTTTTATCAAGGTCTTTAAAAAAATTGCCTACAAAAATCAAAATGCTGCCAAAAGTTACTATTACACGCGGACGAAGTCGCGGGCACAGCTAGTACTAAATAAATCGCTAAGTAGTGACATGTTGCGGATTGTGATCCTGATCGGACCCCCGAAAACGATTATGTTATGACAAGCACGTTCATATCTTGCGGAAGCATATCAATTGTACAAGTCATCATATCCATCATTCAAACGATACAATTACGGTGTAATGACTCGTGTTTAACTCATAGATAAGTTGATATTAATTGATACTTGAGTCGTTGTTTATATTTAGCAGCAAATACATTGAAAGCAATTTATATTCCAAAAGGAACTTAATCTAAAAAGATAATGATATAATTTTGAAGTATTACCTAACTAATGTCTGCAAGAAATATCCTTACGCGATAAGATCCCGTCTTAACCGTCTAAAGGAAGAAGGAAGTACCTAGTTATCGCAGCCATTGCTAAACTATCATCTCATCTCTTTATTATTTATGTACTTATAATGTGTTAAATAATTTAAGTGGCTACTTGCGATAGTGATGTTTATGCTAGATTGTGAAACTAAATTGCTAGTTTCCACCCGGCCTTTTCCTCCTCGAGTGTATCGGTCAAATAGTTTGCCAAAGCCTCGTCCACTGATTGGCAAGGTGGTTACAAGTGCAGAATAAATTATTCCGTGAGCCACAGGCAAGGCCTCTTTACATATTAAATCGAGCAAAACAACGTGCCTTGCTCACAAGACATTGGCTTCTGAACTCTGGCTTTAAGCTCTACACGTTTCGACTTATTGCGATGCAGTCGTGCGATACAGAAGCTGCACATCTGCAGCGATACCATAGACCAAATTCTCTACAGAGTATAAAAGACGGTCGCTAAAGTCTCGTATTCATGGTAAGCATTTGTTTAGCAACAAAGTAGAATCAACGTGTTGCGGAGTTGATGTCAACATGTTGCTGGCACACTGTGTGTTGCAGAGTTGAGAACGGCATGTTGATATTTCTCGCCCGATGAGCAACGACATCTGTGTATCAACAATTGTTGACGTGTGTGGACGTGTTTGCGACCGTTTATAAACATGGCAGTAGTGTGGAGCAATGATAAAATAATGCAATTTCTGTCTCGGACAAAATTTTAACGCAGACTGGCGTGTCGACAACCTATATTGATTTAAACAAAGTTTCCAGCAACATTCTCGCCGCTCAACAACAATGGTGATCAACTGTTGCTAAACAAATGTTTACCATGAATAAAGTAGTTTGAAACTAGACATCGACTCGACATCTAGCATTGACACGATGTCCCCGTGTCAATGGTCAATGTCGAGTCGAGATGTATTTATCGTTCCAACCACCAAAACGAAATATGCTAGCAATATATTTTTATATCGTGCAGGCATGTCTATCCTACAATAGGTTTTATACAGATATTGATATTTTGGACTTCAGTCTGAACATTAATAAATTTAAACATCTTATACGACAGAAGTCAAAACTTTAATTGTCAAAAATTACTAAATCGCAAAAAAAAATCCACTTTCCCATACTAAAGTCTCAATCAGCTAACCTAGTTTGTATGGAGAAGTGTTTTTTTTTTGAGATATCGATGTTTGTCCCATACAAAAAGTTGTTGCATCTGAGCACTAGAATCAGCCCCTGGGAGGTTGTTGGTTCATTAAAAATGACCTGTATATAGAGCTGCTCTTGTAAATAATTTTAGGGCCAAAATACTTTTGGTCAAATTGTCTTTGATAAGTAACACAATTGTTTCCGATGTTTTCCGTTGTTTTATTTATATAGTTACTGTAAAAGCCCAAATATTGGTAAATCTTAGGTTTTACCGGTAAATCCTAGGATTTACCGTTGGTAATGAGTTGGTACCTAAATATCCGAATTTCTAAAGAATCGACAATTTTTCGGGCTTTTACCAATAGAGATTGGTACATGCTAGGTTTAACCAAGGACGGTTGGTAAATGTTGGTTTTGGGAATTTCTTAACAGTTTCATGTGTTTGTGGTCACAATATCTAACCTAACCTACAGTTTTCAGTTTGATTCTTTAAGTTTTTTCGATAACGATTCACTATTCTGACCCGGGCGAGTAAAAATGGCGACGAGGTGGATTTTACTTAATTATTGATTTTTGCGAGCGGGACATGAAAGATGCAGTTTCATGCTCCGCTCGCTTCGCTCGCTCCGTTGTATGTGGTCACAATATCTAACCTTTTTTTTTAATCTAACCTTTTTTTTTACAAGAGGGAAAATACAGTCTTTACGGTATTCGACAAGGGAATTGAGCTGACTAGGCCACCCCAAGGATATGCAGGACTAACCTAACCTACAGTTTTCAGCTTTAGTCAATGTATGATTACCATATTTTCAACATTTACCGCGTCTTGGTGGTAAGTTCTCAGATATACCGAGTATATGATGGTAAAAGTCCGAAATGGACAATCATCTTACAACAGTTCGAACTTTTACCAATAACAGTTTTTACCAGATTTACCGTAGTTCGGGCTTTTACAGTAACATATACATATATTATTTATCTTGATGTAGGTACTGTAATAAGTGTGTAATAATTGTGGAAGCGTGAAGGACAGCAGCTGTGATTTGCTCAATTTGGACTGCGTCAAACTTAATAGGTTAATGCAAGCTTTTATTAATTGGTTGAAAAAAAGATGAAGTAATGGAAAGCGACCCCGACAACGATATCGATACTAACGGCGGAGAAAGGCATTTCTACCACTAATACGTAAGTACGTACCTTTTTTCCGGGGGGAAATGCGCGACCGCACCGAACCAGATCGTAGGCTAGACGGCGGACGTGTGTGAGGCTCACCCGGTAGATTGCCAGGCCCACTAAAAACCCCCCCGATGTTCTCCCCGCCCTTTAGGGCGCATATGGTAGGGTTCACAATACGATACTATTACCACAAAATTGTGCTACTACTCACGCGCCCGGGTACGTTACAGTACATACCTACCTATACAGTCCCGATGCAAAAGAGATACATCATCGATGCATTTAAGGAATTACAAAGATCTTTTTAGTTTCAAAATTGACAACCAGAATTACGGAGCTCCGACAGACATTGCACATTTCATTTATTAAACGGGAAATAACAAAATATTAACTTGGCTGTCTTCACATTTTTTGTGCCGCATGAAAATTGTGGTGAGGCGAATTTCTCATACAAATTTTCATCCCTTTTAAGGATTCGAGTTCTAAGAATACAATTGCTTCCACAA
This sequence comes from Schoenobius gigantellus, assembly GCA_963935595.1. Classification (NCBI taxonomy): domain Eukaryota; kingdom Metazoa; phylum Arthropoda; class Insecta; order Lepidoptera; family Crambidae; genus Schoenobius; species Schoenobius gigantellus. The sequence goes on from OZ012563.1 coordinate 7,963,296, forward strand.
ATTTCCTTTTCACTTTGTGAAGGGAGAGTTTTAAAAACGTTAAGAGTTCCAATTTTTCGGCTAACAAGAAGCTTAATTTCCAGCTCCCATGGTAATTAGAAAAAATTACAATTTTCCAAAACGAATTTTTATCCCCGCTTTAAACCATTGAAAAAAATGTTGAAAATGGCTTCAAAAAGTATGATGCGGATCGCTTAATACTTTTATAATGGCATTGGCATCGTTTAGCTGACAATAAAAAATCACAAAATCTTCTCACAGTTTCGTTTAAAAATAAATTAGTATCACGGTTCTAAATCCAAATTACCTTTGATCGTATTAAAACGGCTGAAGCGGAACGTATTTCTAAACTGTGAAATGGTTTTCTGATTTTTTATTCTCAGCTGAACGATGCCTGTGCCATTATATAAAAGTATAAGCGAACCGCATCTTACTTTTTTAAGCTGTTTTTACATTTTTTTCATTAGTTTGAAGTGAAGATAAAAGTGGAGTGGATTCGTTTTGGAAAATCATTATTTTTTCTAATTACTATGGGAGCTGGAAATTAAGCTTCTTGTTAACCCGACAAATTGGAATTCTTAACCTATTTAAATCTCTCCCTTCTCTAAGAGATAAAAAAGTGGGAAGGAAATTTGTGGAAGCAATTATAAAACGTATTTTTAGAACTCGAATCCTTACAAACTATTTTGATACAAACAATACGCAAACAAGTTATTGTGATACAAATTACATAATCCTTGTAATGTATCAAGTGGAACTCCGCAAACAGCACTTGCGAATTAGTTCAACCTAAAATAGTTGTTTCATTGATCTGCCTGATTCATAACGGTTACATTGTGGGTGCGTTCCACATAAGCATCGGCAATTTTTGGTGCAAACATCTAAAGTTAAACCTGTTTTGCGTTTCTGTTATGAATTAATGTTAACATTTTTAGCCGCGCTACTTGTTACAAATAATAATAATAATAATGACTGTAGTGCTTTTTCTTGCTAAATTGTAGAAATATAGGGAAATCTTAAAGTTGAAAGAAAAAAAACAAACTTATTCCTTTAGTCCGATACAAAATGAAAAGCTTTATTCTGGTAGGTACATGGTTGTAATTCACTTATGCATAATGTTACTGAAGTTAACAAAATCCCTCAATGCAAAGCACTTAACTAAATGTTTAATTAATACAAGCCAAGGGCAGGATGGTTCAGGTTTGTTTGATCAATCTCGGCAGGTAAAAATCAGGTACAAATTGGGTACAAAACTACAAAATGAGGGGCAATAAAGTACACGAACAAATAGTTATAGGTTTCATTTTTTTTTAAATTAGTAGCTTTCCCCGGAGCGGTTGTTAGTAGAGCGTACCTTCGATGCTAAGTTTCCGCGATCACGGGTCAGAGATATAAAATTCCAGTTCCTTAGATTATTCTCTCTATATAAAAGCCTGCATGAAAGCAATAAATGATTTGATTTGATTTGATTTGATTTATATGTACAATTCCACAGAATTCCTCCTTGTGTTAGGTTATTAGGTAGGTTAGTTGCAGCGGAGCCCTACGGCCTCCGGGAACTGCCCTGGAGATTCATAGCACAGTGTTATGTTAAAAATATAATTAAATATGCCTATAATCTTAGGGTGAGTGGGTCTAACACTGAGTTCTGAAGGAATCCCAGTCAATACATTTGAATTTCATGTAATAAACATTGCAAGTTAATTCCAAACATAATTTTCAATGAATTGTCAAAGTTTCTTATTGGTTAGTTAATAAAAAGGACATATGGAGGGGAGAGCACCTATTTTGTGTATAATTACTGCTATTAAGAAAAAGAAAACAGCTTAATTTGTGAGTTATTTGCCAAAGTATGATGTGAAACTCAATATAGTGAAAATCTAGAATTTAACATGAAATTCACAAGTGTTACTCAATATATGCATTAATCCCACTAAAATGCCGCTTACTATCAGGTTTTTTTAATGAAATAGGGGATGAAAAAGGCGAATTTTGGAAATGTAATATGTTTGATTTAATAATCAATATACCCACTAATAAAAATAAAATTAACAAAATCTGTTTTAAATCATGAAATATAATAAGTTAATTAGATACCTTAGTGTGGGCGGAGTATTATCTATCGATATAATTTATTAATTCAATGAATCGCGCGCCGGCGATTATAAATATGATTGAGCTTTTACTCTTCAAGCTGAAAACAAAAATAACTGACTTTGGAAATAGCTTTTCAAATTAAATTCACACGGAAAACGAGAGAAATACCTATGGATTTTATTCGCAGAAATGAATTTAAATACTTTATGATCTTCGAATCAATAACAAATTTCTTCGGTCGATGTCTCACAGACTAACCAGTTCGGAGATCATAACATAGACGAAAGACGCGTTCAAAGACTAGGGTGAAAAATGGGCGCGTTCTATTTACGCACATACTAGAATCGAGGTCCGTTCACCGAATGTTAAGCGTCGTATTGGCGACGGAACCTTCCCTAAAACCAAATTCATTTCACAACATGTGTGTCATGATGTGTCAAGTCAACATACGGATCTTTCGAAATTCTACAATATACAATAAGTATTTCCAGCCAAAGTTATAAGTTTGGTTGGAAAACAAAACGTAATGTAAATTAACCATAAACAAACTGTGAATGCTTTCCGAATTCTATTCGACGAAACCATAATTATATGATCTGTAGCTTTAAGTGTACTTTATTATGATATGTCTCAAAAAATGATCAAAACAAACGGTCTAAATGTCAAATTCCGAATTTTGAGAAAATCAACCCACCTAAAGGGGAGCACGGGATTTTGGGCGAAAAAAAACTATCTTTGTAAATAAGGCCAGGATAAACGCGAGATTTATTTTGTTTATGCCAAAATCGAATAATGACCAAAGATAATTGCAAATGTCAATGACGTGACGTGAAACGACGTTGACGTTGACACTTGACATTGACATTGTGAAATTCATTGACAAAGTTATTGTAATTACGATTTTAGTTGTGAAATTTGTGTTAAAACTACAGTGAAAACAAAGTGTTTTTGCAAAATTAGTGTTTTATGAAATTTTAAGAAAAAACGGTGTTACATGACGGGTGGATCAAGGGCCAGATACAGAAGGCGGTGATTCTTGACACGGCACGTATCGCTCGGAGATTCCTCTCCCTGTAGCCCTAACCACCGGTAGCTTGGGCCATGCTCCGCTGCCAGTGGAACCCTAGATTTAAGTTTTTATAATATTTGTGTTTTTATATCTATATATTGTAAAAAACTTAAATTTAAGATGCTTTTCTGAATAAATGTATAATAATAATATTTTATTTTCTCTACACCATACATAAACTTATGAACTACAAATTACATATTAAAAGTAGGCAGATTAAAAGTAGGTGAGAGACTGGAGTCTGAAGTAGGCAGATATCCGCCTGTATTACAGAATCACCAGGCCCCCACACTCGGTAATAAACTCGGTAATAAGCACTATGACACAAATATGTTTAGAATTTTTATTTCTCTGTTTATTTATCGTATCTTTAATCATCATCACAGCCCATATACGTCCCCACCGAGGGGCTCGAGCCTACCCTATGTTAGGGTGATAAGGCCTTAGTCAACCACGCTGGCCCAGTGCGGATTGGTCGACTTCACATACATCATTGAATTTCTTCACAGATGTATGCAGGTTGCCTCACGATGTTTTCCTTCACCGTAGGAGCGTCAGACAAATGTACATATGAAATTCGAAACGAAAAACACATTGGTACATGGCGGGTCTCGAACCCCGACGCCCCGATTGGAAGGCAAGTGCCGAGTCCACTGCGCCACCCACGCTCATCTTTAATGGTACGAAGAAAATAGAGACTAAACTATTGACAATACAAGTAGAAATTATAACAAGAAAAGAATTCAACATTTGAGGGCATTATACGTATAGATATAAAAGTATTATTTATTATTATTTATTTCTCATTTTAGTTGCATGAAGTGTGTGTGTGTGTCTGTGTCTGTGTCTGTATGTGTATGTGTCTGTGTGTGTGTGTGTGTGTGTGCGTACGCAAAAGTTTACTTAGTCAACATAGTCTCAGTTTCACCATAATCCAAGTTCATCAGCCAATTCGTTATTTTATTCTTACACACTTTCCTTGTATTAGCATATATATTATTGTCTTTGTTCGCCTTATTATACAATCGCGCTCCTTGAAAACAAAAAAATCTTTTTGTGTAAGCTGTACGAAAACTTGCGGCCGAGCAGACATTTTGCTGTCTCCGTGATACATGTAGGATTGGTGTAAATTTTAGGAGCGAATGTTGGCGAAGTATGCAGTGGATGATAAATAATTTTCTTACCGTAAGTACTAAAGCCTCTTGATATAATTGTGTGGTTGGAAAAAGCCTTGTCTTAGAAAGACTCACTTTAAGAATCAGTCTCTGTGCTCTCTCCAACTCTATAAGATAGGTCTTAAGAGCTCCACCCCACGCTGTTATGCAGTAGGATAAGAGCGATTGCACCAGCGATAAGTAAACAGTTTTGAGTGTTTGATAGTCTGCAACATGTCGCAGCTGTTTTAATATATAAGTAAGTTTACGGACTCTTAAAGAGATACTATGTATGTGCTGACCAAAGGAAAGATTATTGTCAATTATAACACCTAAATATTTGATTTGCTGTGTAGCTCCAATTTTCGGGCATTCGCATATATTTAACGGGGGAAAGCAACACTTGTGAGAATAAAGAGCAAAACTCTGCAATCTTGCCACCTCCTGTGTGTTTCTGAGTGTGAAGGTAATATATTTCGTTTTTTCAGTATTAATAGTAAGCGAGTTATGTGCCAACCATTGTAAAACTACATCATATCCTTGTTGAGCTAATGAGAACATTTCATCTCACGTATCTCCATAGAAAGTAAGGGTGCTGTCATCAGCGTAGGATATGATATTACAGTTACTTATATTTAATTGACACAATTCATTTATATAGCATAAGAAGAGCGTAGGCCCGACTATACTGCCTTGTGGGATCCCACAATTGACAGGTAATTCGTTACTCGTGTATTCACCAATCCTAACCCTTTGTGTACGCTCAGTCAAATAATTTTCAAATAATGCCAATTGTGTACTCCGGATACCTAACGCCTCCAATTTTTTGATGAACGTTGGAATAGAAATTGCATCAAAAGCTTGGTGAAGCACTTCTTGTGGTTGTCCATTTTCTTAACTAAAAAATCAACGAAACTGTATACTGCATCGCCAGTGGATCGCCCTGCTCGAAAGCCAAATTGAGAGTGTGATAAAAGTTTCCGATTTTCGAGGTAATCAATTAGTCTATTATTTATAATGCGTTCAAAAATTTTTGAAAGGGTGGAAAGTATTGATATAGGTCTGTAATTAGTTATTTGTTTTCGGTCACCAGCCTTATATATCGGGAGTAATATAGACTTCTTAAGGGATTTTGAGAATATACCTTCAGCTAGGCCACGCTCCACTAAATACATAATCGGGGCTGAAAGTGAATTTATGTTATCTTTAATAATTCTAGCAAATACGTCATCCCAGCCCACTGCACAGTCCGACTTTAATCCTCGTATAACTGTTTGAATTTCATCCAGATTTACATCTTTCATTGCAAAGGATTCGGCTTGGCTGCAGTTAATTGTATATTGAAGGGGCAGACTGGCAACATTTTTAGAGATGTCCTTGGCTAAGTTTTCTCCTACGTTAGCAAAAAAAATTATTAACGCTAACTAACGATTTTGGGTGTTATTTTTTAAATTTAGAAGTTCTAATGTGCAAGATTTCTGGGATGCCATATTTGTGATTTTTATTGCAGTCCATAATGCCTTAGTATTATTTTTTGACTCAGATATTTTCATCTTATCATAATTAGTTTTTACATTACGAATGAGTTTGTTACAGTATTTCCTGTATCTTTTATATGTCGTTTTTAGAATATCATTTTTAGGGTCTTGTTTCATTTTTTTATAAATGTTGTCTCGATTTTTTAAGCAGCGCAGTAAACCCGCTGTCATCCAGGGCTTTACTTTTATTTTTCTACGTGCTATTTTGATCGAGACAGAATTACGAATTATCTTTTCTGTGTTTATAAATACGTCAGTAGCTATATTTAAATCCTTTTCGTAATAAATGTTGGTAAAATCCAATTTTGACAATTCATATTTTATATTAGTATAATCGTATTTTTTATTGTATTTCGGCTGGAGTGTAGTTGCTGTTTATCAGATTTATAACAAAAGAGTACCGCTTGGTGATCCGTTATTGAACTCTCTAACACTAAGGTACATGCCGGCTGCTTTGTTTTTACAAGGACGTGATCAAGGCAGCTGGAGCCTCGAGTAGGGGCATTGTGAGCTGGAAGTAGTCCATGAAATGTGACAAGATCTAGATATGTTTGTGTATCGGCGCTATTTTCCAGAATATTGATGTTTATGTCCCCAACTAAAATTATGTTATTATAATTATAAAGTGTATGCAGGAGAGAGTCCAAAGAATTAAAGAAGCTAGATAGGTTTCTAAAACTCGGAGGTCTATAGATTGATACTATAACCGTGTCGGGAGCAAGCTTATCCACCAGACAGTTTGCATCCAACAAAAGCGGATTTTTGTTACATACAGTTTTTGCCAGCTGTCTTCACAACGTCCTATTCCCATAAGAAAATTCGTTCTAAAAAGTTTCCAAATGTCAAATTTGGAAACTATCAAAAAGTGGTATTAGAGGACTCATCTGATAACCTGGAGGTATTTGATAAGAACTTTTTGAGGAAAATGTTTCTTTAAGTAAAACACACGAAACCATCAAGAAAAGTTAACACATGAAATGATGCAATTCTTTGCTTATCTGGAACGCGCCTTATGTCCTACAGTTGTAATTAAGCCAGCTGTTGCCCTCCACTTCATCTTCGTCTGTATTCCAATCACTCTTCATGCTATAATATAATATTACTAGCTGTAAGTTTACTACTACGTTACTACGTTTGCCATAATATTTGTCAAAAAAAAAACCCTTATCACCGAGGGGTATAAAAAATAGTTTACAACCTATTCTCAGACCTACCGAATATACACAAAAATTTCATAGTTAAGCTGTATTAAAGGACTAGTTTCGCAGAATACCGGGGTATATTTATTAAATTTGCACCCGCTTCCTCCTATAGCTTCATCCGGGCCGATTTCCATATCCGCTGTAAGCACTGACCAGAAAATGCCTGCCCTTATAATGTCCGGAGCATAATGACAGTCTTCTGGGCGTGCTGGGCACCATTATCTAAACATCAAGCGGGCAGCTGTGGCCTATTCGGGTGAATAAATGGCAACTTTATCCCAAGAAAAAGGCTGTCAGGGTATCTATTTTAAGTTTTGATTTGACGCCATAACTAGTAAAGGAAGGGCAGGGTCGTAGCTACCGCCGTATCAGCCGTATTAAAGATACGGGGCCCCCTAGCTATAGGGGCCCCGAACTCGTGTAAGCCAAAATTCGTAAAATGTTGTCCAATATCTCACTCAAACTCTAAGGCCGTATGCTAAATTTCTCGAAAAGAAAACATATTAATACACATTCGAAAGGATAGCTAGTTTAAGTTGTTGGTTGACGGTCGAGGCGCTAAGCTCGCGTTTGTTTACTGCATGGCCACCAGAGGTATCGTCAAAATGTTAATCTTTATCTAAGAACCTCTATGGGACAAGAACGGCTATAAAATTTTATCTTTGTTATCTATAGAGACAGAAAATATCGATCAACTGAAATCTATCGAATCGATGATATGGATGATTTAATCAATAAATTTGCCGAAAAAAGGCGAGGCAAATGTTCATTTGATTTAAATTATTTTGCGAACCAGGGGCCTTACCATGATCGCTTCATCATCATCATCATCACAGCTCATATACGTCCCCACCGAGGGGTTCGAGCCTACCCTATGTTAGGGTGATTAGGCCTTAGTCAACCACGCTGGCCCAGTGCGGATTGGTCGACTTCACATACTCATTGAATTTCTTCGCAGATGTATGCAGGTTGCCTCACGATGTTTTCCTTATAGCAAGCTATAGCAAGATCGCTTATAGCAAGGTTAAAACGATATTGAAACAGAGACACCGCTCTTGCTGCGTATAGCACCATTCCGCTCTCAGCGCGGTTTTAATATTGTTTTGGGCGACCATGGTTAGAGGGCTGCTCCTAGGAGAAACTATTAAAAGTAACAAGTATTATTGTTTTTATTTTATTCAATACGAGTGCTTTTGTTTCATTGTGAGAAAATTTACCTTCCATTAGGGCTTCGCTGCAGTTAGGAAGATCTAGATGTCATTTTGCTAACTGAACAATTCGTAAAAAGTGTTTCAAAACCCAATAACCGTTGACCTATATTTATGATCACTGATAGGGGGGAAAATTGATTAAGTTGAAAAAATATGTGAGAAAGACAAAATCTATTCAAAACTAACGAATCAATCATCTGATGGTAGTGACGATAAGGCCGAAGATGGCAGCGAGCTTCACCTCATCAACCGAGGAACTGGATATTTTACCTCTAATGGAACACAAGAATAATAAAGAATAATATGAGCATTGTTATTATGAAGACAAACTTAGGTAAGACGGTGGTACCTCGCAGTCAGATGGGCTCAGAAGCCCTACCACCAACCAAACCGAGCAGAAAAGTTTCTACCGCGCTAAGGAACCGCATCACCACGAAAACCCACCCAAATCAAGTCTTCGGTCAAGTTCGTGTCAACCCTTCAGCGTTCGCGAAATCTCTGAAGCGGCAAGTTCAACGAAATACGAGTATTGCTACAGCGTTCATATAACACGACATAAAATACGAGTTTCCAACTTCTACATTGGCAATAAAAACTTTTGATACGCGCATAACATAGGGTTAGTAACTTTGGATTTTACGTGAATTGAGCGCTCTATCGCCGTGGAAATAAGGACTGTTATCGCACAAAAACAATTTGGAAACGCGTAATTGCAATTTACCAACGTTTCACGTTCGCGTATTTTAGGGCTTTGTTACGTCTTAATATTAAGGAGTTAATAGAAAGAGCATCCATACTATACTAATATTATAAATGGGAAAGTGTGTGTGTGTTTGTTTGTCCATCTTTCACGGCAAAACGGAGTGACGGATTGAAGTGATTTTTTAAGTGGAGATAGTTGAACGAATGGAGAGTGACATAGGCTACTTTTTGTCTCTTTCTAACTCCCCACTTCCCTAAAATGGGGGGTGGAAGTTTGTATAGAGCATTCCGCAATTTTCAAGGTAGAAAGCTGAAAATTGGTATGCGAACTATTTTTAACTAACAAAAAAATCGTGCATCATTTTATTTTGGAAATCTGCCCCCAACCCCTTAAAAGAGGGGGTGAAATTTTATATGGGACTTTTGCAGTTTTCAAGGTAGGAAGCTTAAAATCGGTACACAGACTCTTTGTTACCAACGAAAAATACCTGCCTTATTTTTTTTTTTTTTAAATCTTCGGTGTTACCCCGAATTTAACGCGAGCGAAGCCGCGGGCAAAAGCTAGTTTCTTATAAAATTTACATATACAGTATTAATTTGGTACAGAATATTCCGTCTAACTTTACTAATGGACAGAAAAGTAAATATCGCCTAAGCTTAGTAGACAAATCTGTAACAACCTACAAAATTAGAATTTTTAAGAATCACAGTATACCGGGTGATCAATCTAAATGGGTCAGTAGGGAGAAATCAGAAACTATGAGAGATAGCGAAATCTGTTCTTGGGAACCATGGCGTCGATTTTAAATTTAATAATAATGGTATTCAATTTTAACTTTCATACATACATATCGGGAATCGAACCTGTAGCTCTACCATGAGTTTGCATTCGTTTGGAGTCGATATCGACTGCGTAAATTTTTGTATGGGACTTTGTACAGCGCCCCTAGCGGTAACGCGGTGAACTAAAACCGGTACCATGAGTGCAATAGTTTACGATACGTCGCGAACCTATCGAAAACGCGCTCGCTATCGACAGTCGTTTTGTGCATATTGTATGGAAATCGGTACCATGAGTTCATGATTTGACAGCTACTCGATAGACGATAACGTACAAAACGATAACTCTGTAGTTACGTTACTCACTTACATTTTCAAGCGTGAGACTCGATTCGATAGATAATCTAAGCAAGTTTGGAATAATATTATTGAGTTAAATTAGTTAATAAGTTGTGATTTTTTTTGCATGGAATATGCCAACCACGGCTGAGTTCAAGAATAATAACACATACACAATATATACGTCAATGACACGAAAACAATTAAAATACGGGAGCAGTCGTGAGAAAAAGTTCAAAAGAGTGATTACAACTATTTGTGCCAATTATAGTATTATAAATAAGCATTTCAGCATTGGTGTTTAAAAGCAAATACAGACTTGAAACTGAAAGCTATACAGAGTTTATGTAAGTAACCTCAAAATCAAATTATCATTTTTAAAAAGTTACTTACAATTTTGTTTTGACTTAATAGCTTTATGATCATAGAGGTATCTTAAGTGTATAATACTATTTTATGACAACTGAAGTGAATATATGGGTAATAATTCAGATTGTCTTCGTATGACCCCTTCAGTAGGTAAATCACAAAACTTGGATTTTTGGAAATAACAAAACAAAATGTCATCCTTATGTATGGCAGAATAACACATTCAATAAACTACAAGGCATCCCTAGAAGTTAAGGAATTGTTTGACAAGCTGATAACAAATTAAAAATAGTCTATATCAAAGTGTTAAAATACCTATTCTATAACATTTTATTTACAAAACATTTCTTGCAGATTATCCATAAATGGAACTGTTGATGCCACATCCATACTTGCGTGCAACAAGTCCAATGAAAAAGCAAAGAATTAGCTGGATATAACAGCCAGTCAAATGGAAAAAGAATTGTGGTTAAAAATCATTGTCACTGTGTAGAGAGGTAAAACATTCTTACACCCTCAAATGTAAAGAATTGCATTTTATTTTCTATATTATAAACCTTAATAACTTTTTTAAATAACTTCTTAGAGTTGTTTCTCTAATAAAAAGCTATTGGTAATAGGTATACCAAATTTTTTAACAAAGAATAAAACTGACTTCAAAAACACCAAAAAGTCATAAATAATATAAGAATACATACAATATCACATTTTTATATTGAAGTTGGTGCCAAGCAATATCACCTGAAAAGTTTGGCACCAACTTCAATATAAAAATGTGATAATTATTGTATGTATTCTTGTATTTAAGACTTTTGGTGTTTTGGAGCCTGTTTAATTTTTTTTGAAAAAAAAAATATTCCAATATTTATAGTAAAATTCCCAAACTCGTCACCTACCAGAAACCTTCCATCATCATCAGCTCAGTTACATGATATGATGACTATCAGATGCAAATAGGTACCTACTTACCTAAATATCGTCAGAAAAAAATGAAATATGTTGGATGTGCCTCAGTAATTTAAGTATTTCCTTCCATTATCCCAGGATCCCTCTATCGATAAAAAGAAAGAATTTTGAAAATCGGTCCACAATTGGCGGAGTAATCGGTGAACATAATATTTTTAAAAAATGACTCAGTCAACACATCTCCTTTTTTGAAGTCAGTTAAAACTTAAAAAGGTGCATAATTATATTATTATAAGATTTTATTTTTTACAGCTACATTTATTTTGGATGAGTGGCGGAGGATGATTTGATTGAGTGGCATTGATGATAATACAGAATGGTGCAGCCAAGACCTTCGGTTTTAGCATTTCATTTTTTGGACTGATTTATTGCCACAGCTGCAGTTGGATTTTACAGTGTCACAATAGTTTGGATTGCATTAAAAAGGAAAAATTGGTTGATGATTTTTTTTATTGGTAGATTAATAAAAATATGTTGTTAACACATTTTTTACACCAAAAATAAATAAATTACATGAGCCCACTCTTTAATTTATTTACCTAAGTAGGATTTCCTTGTTTTGACAAAGCAAAAAATATTAATTTTCAATAAAATTCTAGGTCTATATTTCATACTGAATCTAATATAAAGAACAACAGAATTGTTGTATTTGTGAATATTTTACACAAGAATGTTGGCAAACAAGCAAACAGTCTACTACTTAGATGATCATAGTCACCTATAGTCTTCTAATGACCAAAGTGTACAAGGTGTAGGTTATTATCTTATGAATGTAGTTACAGTACCCTGAAATTTCGTATCCTTCAATATAAAACAGAAAAGCATTGCTGCTTTGCAATAACACAGAAGACCTAGTACCTCTGGTTATTTAACATAAACATTAAGAATTTGCATCAAAAACATTATCTTTCAATGGAGATTGTCCATTTTTTATGAGACTGGTCAGTCATGAACATTCCTATAAAACTATATTTTTACTTTTACATCTTATGTAAAAGAAGTTATTACCTTACGTAAAAGAATATGGGCATGATTCAGTATCAAAGTGCTTAATAAATATAACTTCCTATGAGCTGTTCAATGACTATAAACAATATGAAATAAAACAAACAAACTTCTGTATATTTGAATTTATTCTGATTCATATGTCAAATAGGTGGATGGTATGAAAAAACAGGTTTGTTGGTGATATATATTGCCCAACCCAAAAACCATGTAAGAGTCGTAATGTGAACACAATAATTCACTGTTTTTCAGTCAACAATGCATTTATAGTAATATTCTTTAATTGCTTCCCTACCATTGCTGTTATTATGATAAAATAATAATACAAACAAAATGTATTTTTCAGACTAACTTCCCACTGTATTTTACCCTTAGATCATTTAGCCTAATTTTACCTCATAATAATATGCAGTTTGCTAAAGTATCCAGTGAGTTTGTAGCTGTGACTCTGCATACTTTCATACTGTCATTAAGATTTTGGCAGCAATATAATTTTACTGACTTGTAATCATACAAAATAAGTAAAATACCAATAGAATATATTTTAATAATATAATAGTGTCGATTAAACAAATTTCTTCATCTATTAAGTTTGCTAAAATATGATAATTATTGAATGATAATAAATAACAGCAGTACCGGTTCTTTCTTGTGCAGTAATTTCTATGGTTGGACATTTGACTGTAATTCCAGGTAAATTTTGGAACTTAAACTTCTGCAACAACAGACATATCATTAAACATCACATAAAGCCATAATAGATAATCATAATATTGTAAAATTAAAGTATTTTATATGAATATTGGCCGACGTCAGACGTCATCAGCTTTATTTTAAGTTTTATATAAATTGCTTCATCATAATTACTCATACTGTAAAGGAGTAACATTTTTAGTTTTATTCATTCACCCACTCACTTATGCAGTTGTATATCTCCTGTAATACTACATTTGGCAGGTATCAATTTTCAGCATATTTGTCAACTCTATTGAATTAAACAAATATTATACATATTTTCCTGTGGGCCCTCGGGAACAATTGAGATAATGGTGATCTAAAGCCTGAAAGAAAAAATTAATTGGTTAAATTATTTAGCTATAATGGAAAATCCTTCAATTATAACGGATTGCACTATTTACATTTAAATTATCAATCCAATAGGTCTCTTTGTGTAGCCACGTCTTTAAATAGATGGGTACTAAAAAACAAACCCATAGAAGCATAGAAAATGATTATTTTTAATGGAAAATTGTTACAATGTTTACCACAACAATGTTAATACTTACAATTAAATTATAATTACTATATATTCCTATGAATTGCGCCATTAACTGGAACCATGGAGCGCTTGTCTATATCATTATTAAATCAATACATGGCCTACATTTAATAAAAACTTATTTTTTAATATAAAACTAAATAAGTTTTCGTGAATGTAATCAAACAATGATTAAAAATATAACCTATGTAATAATTTGAAGTTAACGTATAAGCCGACTAAATTAAATCTTTCATAACAATATGGTAAGAAACCGAATTGAGCTACCTTTTTGCGAGGACGGATTATAGCGCATTACCAACATGACGACAACAAATAATTACCTGTAAGTAGTCTGTATCCTTTGTATCGTTTACTATACTATCGAGTTAACGTTACGAAGTCAGGTAAATGCAAAAGTAACTCATGGTACGGTCGCTATCGAAAACGATATCGTCTGCGTTAACACGTTAGCGACTGTAGTTAACTACAGTGTGCAATCGATGGCAACTCATGGTAGAGGTACTGGTCGAAATCTCTGTATACAAAATGTTATAAATTCTGTAAGTTTTTTTGTAGTAATTGTTGATGGTGGACTCAATCGAATAAATTTATCTGAAGATACCACTTATGCATATCTTATCTTCATCGATATTATGCATTACAAATTGCGTTTATTTAAAATTAGAACATATTCGTTCAGCGGGCGGGCCAATTTATTTAATATTTAAAAATACTTCAGTACAATAATTATTATATTTTTGAGTTTTATTTTTCAATTATTTGAACAAGGTTGCATTAAAAATGTATTTCTTGTGATTATGATTCACGCCATCAAGAATAACAACGAAAAAACTTGCAGAATTTATATAATTTTTTAACAGAGATTTTGACGAGGTTCCATTCCCGGTACGTATGTATGAAAGTTTAAAAAATTTGAATGCCATTATTATTAAATCTAAAATCGACGCCATGGTTCCTAAGAACAGATTTCGCTATCTCACATAGTTTCTGATTTCTCCCTACTGACCCATTTAGATTGATCATCCTGTATAGACACTCTGTAACACATTAGGTCGTAGAGGGCCCATTGCGTGATCGCCACGTTCCTCCGGCTTGAACCCCATCGATTTCTTTGTCTGGGGATAATATAAAAAAATAATTTACTCCAAGGAAATAAGAAACGTAGCCAAATTACGTACAAAATTGAGACAGGCAGAAGAAACATTAAAAAACAACAGAATAGCGTTCATACGACTAAAACAAAACTTTTTAGACGATGTAGAATTTATATCGAGCATCAGGAAGGTCGGCATTTTGAAACTTTTTGTAGTTACTTAATAAGTAATCAATAAAAAATACATTTTGTTTTATTCAGCCCGCCCTTCATACCGATTTTTTGGATTTATTGTTTTGGCCAATTTTGTAGCATCACATCGTAGAGGGAACTAAATGAATCTTCTAAAAATTAAACATCAAAATGTCTAAATTTTAGCTTTCCTGCAGTCATTTTTGATCAGTTAACAAACTAATTATCCTCAAGAATGATAAAATTACAAAAAAATATTGTCATCAGATGGCTAATTTTAAGAATTTTTCACCTCGCGCTCTTAGAAGGTCGATCTTAGCGAAAACAGTCCATTAAGTACTACTTTTTAATGATTATGAAAACCGACAGTCTGGCAAAGTTTTTGACCTAATTATGAACCATGAAATCACCTGTTAGGATTTTCAATTTAAAGTTGAAATTTTAAGTCGTAATTTACCAAAACTTGATTTTTAACTTTGTACTATTTACTTTTCATAACTTTCATGAAAGGTACAAAGCTGATTATTTTAAGCATAAAAGTATAACTGATGAAGATTCAGTTTTAAAAACAATTTCTCAAAAAAGACTTGTACTTTTTTCTTTGAAATTTTTTCATTTGTTTTAGTCGTAAGTTCTCAAAAGCTAAGTAAAAAATTCATAACTCGAAAACTACAAAAAATGGCGGAACATACTCGTACATGGAGGTGATTCGGACAGCCCAAGAGGTGCTCTATTTCTGGATTTCCGCTTGACACTATTTTTTGGGACACCCGGTATAATTGATGATAAAAACTTAGTAAATAAAAACCCGATTGCATAAAAAGTAAGTTTTGAATAGATACGGAAAACAAAAAAAAAACCAGAAGTAATAATTCTAGCAGTCGGGACCAATTAATCTAGAAAAACTCAATTATTAGGTAATGCATTACGATTCCCAGAATTTTATACTACTGGCTTGTCTTTTTTTTTTAATTTTTGGTCAATTTTTATGCAGTCGGTGTTTTTCTATTATCTAGTATTTAACTAACAGGTATTGTCTAATAATATTTAAAGCTGGAACTCTTTAAGTAATAATCATAATGAAGACTAAAAAGACGGATATACAAATGTTGTAATACTCGTAATTATTTGTCATAATTATGATAAACGATGCGAGATCATCAATTCCGATGCGAGAATTTCACATGGTTGTTTTGTATGTTTAACTATAGGTATCAGTGTGCCAGTGATAATGCAAAACGCGAGTCAATTTAAACGGCCAGTCATTCGAAGTAACTGCGGTGCAATTATCAAGAGTTTATATATTACGGACGACACAAAATACATAGCAGTATCAGTAATGACGCTTAGACCTCTTTGGAACGAGTAGCGTACGACATGTCTCGAATAGTTTGTGTACTATCAGTCGTACTTGTTGGGAGTGACGCGGCGAGGATCCTCGCTGTATATCCAACGCCTTCTATAAGTCACCAAGTAGTTTTTCGACCGCTGACTGAAGAACTAGTGAAAAGAGGTCACGAAGTAGTCGTGATCACCCCCGATCCGGTATACAAGAAAGGAGAAACACCTGCGAATCTAACGGAAATAGACGTGCACGAAATATCCTACAAGAAATGGAGGGACCGTTTCTTGGTTACTTCATCGACTGACGACAATGACCTCCATACCCAAATAAAGGTTGCATTCCCGTTAGTCTCCGAAATTTTCGAAGATCAAATGCGTGTCAAAGAAGTTCAAGAAATTCTAAAAGATAAAAGTAAGAAGTTCGATTTACTGCTGGCGGAGGCTTTCGTTAAATCTGTTTTGGCCTTGACGCATGTTTTGAACGTAAGAGCGATACGATTGAGCTCTTTCGGTACTGTTATGGGCGATTCCGAGGTTGTCGGTGCGCCTGCGCATCCTATATTATATCCAACGTTGTTCCGTCAGAGGATATACAATCTCACATTTTGGGAAAAGCTCAAAGAAATGTATAACCATTATATGTTTTCGAACTTGATACAATCGATTGAGAACGCTGATAATGCTATGGTCAAGAGACTTTTCGGGTCCGATGTGCCAGATATTTCGGAATTGACGGACAATGTGGATATGCTTCTGCTGAATGTTAATTCGCTTTGGGTAAACAACCGACCAATACCACCCAACGTTATTTACATGGGTGGGCTGCACCAGAAGCCTATCAAGGAGTTGCCTAAGGTGAGGATTTTATGAAATAAAAAATACTGTTGGAATTTGATTCTAAGTATGTAGATTCTATTACTAAATTGAGAATAATAATGTATGACGTAGGTTTCGGTTTATACATTTAACTAGACCATCCGTTTTTCTAGCGTATCTGGAGCAAAGGCAACGCAATAGGATAATTTTTAGACACTGAAATAATTTTTAGTGTAGAAATTTTCATTCATAAATTTATCTTTATATGAGAACTAAATATTACAGTTATAGACTCAGTCGATTACCTGGGAACATAAGGAACTTATTTTTTTGCCAGCAAGTGATTTGTCACTGTGGTTAATTTTATTTTCTACAAAAGCAGATATATTACTAAGATCATGCGTATATTTAAGATATTTACAAAGCAAATTTTCTTAAGTATATGATTAAATTATTATTAATCGTTTACCTACATAGTGGTTCCCCGACGCAATAAATTAAATAGAACACTAACAATAATTTCCTATTGTTCAAAGGGCGGTATTTATAAGACGTAGGTTTTCGTTTTTAAATTATCTAGACCATCCGTTTTTCTAGCGTATCTGGAGTAATTTGCAATAATCTCTTTTGATGATTCGTTGTCATACAAACTACACGCGTACGAAGTTGCGGACAAAGACTAGTGTATGTATAAGTATAATAAGGTTTGTCCCTTTGTGACACTATACTGGCCGATTTTCATGATTCTCGTGTAAATTGATTCGTTAGTTAATCTTATGAGTGTCACCGTCACTATGACAGTGATTGAAATCCAATATTATTATTACCATATTGGAAAAAAAATAAAAAAATTCGTTGAACTACCTACATCATGTGTAGTATCATTAAATGGGTCTTTGGAAATCCTGTGACCATTTTTCATTATGAATGACTGTTTAGGATCTGAACGATTTAAAGTTGGTTAGTAACCATTCTCAGTTAAACTTTCAATAGCTTCTAATATAATGATAAAAACTTGGTAAATAAAAACCCGATTGCATAAAAAGTAAGTTTTAAATAAATACGGTAAAGAAAAAAAGGCCAGTATTATAAAATTCTAGCAGTCGGCAGCCGGCACCCATTAATCTTCAAAAGCTTAATTTATTAAGACATTCCGATTCCTAGAAATGTATAGGTACTACTGGATTTGTCTTTTCTTCTCAACTTTTATTCAAATTTTACTTTTTATGCAGTCGGTTTTTTATCCAATATCCAGTTAGTATGATTTTGAGACAATTGGAGTTTGATTTGCTTAAAGCTGTCACGTGTGTTGTCAAACTGTCGGTCAAGATGAAGATTCCCGTTAAGTTCTATAATAAAAACGATTACTTTTACAAAATAACCTAAGCTCATAAGATGGATATTTAATAAATCAACAGAATGGAATAATACGACGAATGTTTAATTGTTAAGATGTAAGTGTTTTTTCATTACTCATACTCTGAAAGTAGGTCTGAAGTTGCCTGAGGAGCGGGTTGAAAGTAATACTTTTCAGCCCTAGGGAGAATCACTTTCAACTGACAGCTGCTGTCACATTTTAAGAACTAGTTCTATTATTGAACCATGTTCTGACTTTCTATACAGCCACTCAATTACAGCGCGGTGTAAAATTGAAATAACATAATGTTAAGTATTTAAAGAATATATTTTTAAATGACTTTATTATAATTTATTTTCAATTATTTCTTTAAAATAACATAGATTTGGGCAAAATATTTACCATTTTTTAAATTATGAAAATGAAAAATGGCTGAATAGCTGGCCAGCCACAGAAAAGAAAAACAAAATAAGCGGAAAAGCGGCAATGCGATTTTCATTTGTTTTTTCAATTTGTAGAGTTTTGTTAATACTTCCATATAGCAGAGATTTGTATTAACTGTTAATTATATTTCTATAACAGTTTATCTAATTCAGGTATGGAGTTAACGCCTGATTTCATAAGAGAAAACAAAAGCGGGCTAAAGCGAAAGTTGTTGATTTATGTAAAAAAAAATTTACACGTTTTTTCTTTAGCTAATTCATTGTTTTATTTTTACTTTCCTTGTATTCGTAATGAAAAGCACAGTGTTTACCTCGGGTTAAAAACTTATTTAGTCCCTCGAAGTATTGGTGCCCTCGCTACGCTCGGGCGCCAAACACAGTCTCGGGACTAAATAAGTTACTTTCACCCCTGGGGTAAGAATGTACTATTTATGTATCGCTGTTGGTGTAATGTAAATACACCCCGGGCCCGTATTGACATTACACACTGCGTTCAAATTCGTGTTGAAACGGAATCGATCGTTGTTTCTTAATCTATTTGCAAGTGGGTTTAAAAGATTTCTTATTTATCGAATATCGATATTTATCGGCTTATAGCCTCGATGATTATCGTTTGTCAAAATGGACCGATAGACGATAAAAAACCAATCATCGATTTATCGGATTGTATACCCTAAGTAATGCTATGTAAACTCTCGACATCTTTAAATAAAAATCACAATTACCATTAAAAAACGGATATTGGCTCTGTGCACGACTTCAGCGCCACCTAGCGACCGCATTTGACGCTGTGTATTTAATTGCGACATTATAACAAAATATCAAAATCAAAAACTACCTCTCAATTTATATTACGAAATTAAAGAGTTATAACTATAAAGAGTTATGTCGGGGATTGTTTACTTCATTTTTAGTTATCATTTTGTAAAACAATAAAATGAAGCTACTTTAGTTACATTAAATAATAGTAAACATATTTAATTGTTCCTGTATCGCTTATACATTAAATATCGTTTGTGGATCGAATTAAATATCGTATTATTCTAAAGACCGAAAAAAGGGTAAAGGGTAAAGGGTTTGTGAGTATCCATACTAATATATATATTTATTATAAATGGGAAAGTGTGTGTGTGTGTTTGTTTGTCTGTCTTTCACGGCAAAACGGAGCGACGAATTGACGTGATTTTTTAAGTGGAGATAGTTGATAGGATGGAGAGTGACATAGGCTACTTTTTGTCTCTTTATAAGCCCCCACTTCCCTAAAATGGGGGGTGGAAGTTTGTATGGAGCATTCCGCAATTTTCAAGGTAGAAAGCTAAAAATTGTTATGCGGACTATTTGTGATTAACAAAAAAATCGTGCATAATTTTTTTTTTAATCTGCCCCCAACCCCTTAAAAGAGGGGGTGAAATTTTATATGGGACTTTTGGCAGTTGTCAAGGTAGGAAACCAAAAATCGGCACACAGACTCTTTGTTCGCAACGAAAAATACCTGCCTCATTTTTTTAGAAATCTTCCGTGTTACCCCGAATTTAACGCGAGCGAAGCCGCGGGCAAAAGCTAGTAAATCATAATATGAAACAACCACAAACATCTAAAGGAAAATTGTTGGTATCCTTTAACCGTCCCCGTAGTCTAGTGGTTTTTTTTTTATTTATTTATTACGATTTCTTACACAATTACTACATTATATATTTATTCGCCAAACTTAATAGTTTATTGGCGATATAAATGCACTCTTGAAATATATATATTTTTCAAAAAATATATTTACAATTCTCCTATGCTAGGTACTTTGTTCTTTTATTATATGTATAATTAAGTATATACTCGTGAATACATATGTACACATATACACGCATACTCACACACAATTATTTACTTTAACAATAGTTTTAATTACAATATAGTGCTTTATTTAATAAATACTTAAGATTGTCATTATATGTAGGCGTTCAAATATTCTGTTAGGTATCTACGGTATCTAGTTCCAGGAATATGTCCACTTTCAATTTCCTTTTGAATATGTGTATGGTTTTGCAGTCTTTTTCAAGCAAGTGGATGTTATTGTTTTTCAAGCAAGAGGTTAAGACCACCGGGCGTTGATCAGGTCTGTGGTTCGATTCCCCGTGGAGGTAAACAAATTTTTGCTCGGTATGGTTGGTGATAGGGCTTCTGAGCCCGCCTGGCTACCCACCACCATCTTACCCTATGTTTGTTGCTATAATAACAATGCATTGTTGTGTTCCGGCAATTAAGGTTAACGTTTTCAAAGGTAAGCAATTAACCACTATCAGTTTAATTGAATTTTATTTAATAGACGTAATATATTCATTGATCATTCGCCAATATTCATTAAATTGTAAGTGTGATATGTGATTCCGTTTATAGATAACTAGCTGACCGTATGGAACTTTGTTTGCACAAAGACATTATAAGAGATAGACCGACAATACGCGCGGCCTCTAAGAAACCCCCTTCAACCACAACAGCGGTCAGGCGGCCGCTACTCATACTGTATTTGTACTGCGTTCGACTGTCGAGCGCGCGTCAAGTTATAAAAATACTTAAACATGCCCAAATAACTTCGTTTTGTAGTGTAAAAAACGAACAGTAATAAAAAATAAATCACATTGTAACATTATTTATTACCGATGAGTCTTAATTATGCTTATTTATTTAGCTATTATCATATCAAAATTAGTTGAAGGGGACTTCATACATTTCGTTTGCATTGTTGGTCTACTCTTATAATGTCTTTGTGTTTGCAATAACTAAATTTTCCCGTAAGAAAACTTTTCCCGTCAGATTTGTCCCGTAGGAAAATTACTCTGTGTCCTTCCCCTGGTCTCGAACTATCCCTATACCAACTTTCATCAAAATCGGTTCAGTAGTTTCGAAGCCTATTCAATACAAACAAACAAACAATCAAATCTTTCCTCTTTATAATATTAGTATAGATAGTATAGGTGACAGATAACAGAGCGTACATTATTTCTACTTTTGGCATCTATGAGCGCTGCTATAGATGTCATTGCCCCCACCTAGTACTAGCACCCAGCGTATACAAATGTTGTAATAATCATGACTTAAGTCATGTCAACATCCCTATTGTTCTAATTTGTATAAAAGTGCATTAACTAACAGATATCGACTAATAATATGTAAAGCTCGACCTTTTTAAGTAATAATAATCATAATAAACATTTAAAAAACGGATATAAAAATTGTACCTACGTTTAACAAGGTCTATCAGTAGGTATGCCCATGATAATGAAAAACGCAAGTCACTCTAAACGGCCAGTCATTCGAAGTAACTGGTTTGAAATTATCAGCTTATAAATTACGGACGACACAGAATATATAGCAGTATCAGTAATGACACTTTGGAACGAGCAGCGTAAGACATGTCACTAATAGTTTGTGTACTATCAGTCTTACTTGTTGGGAGTGACGCGGCGAGAATCCTCGCCGTATATCCAACGCCTTCTATAAGTCACCAAGTAGTTTTTCGACCGCTAACTGAAGAACTGGTGAAAAGAGGTCATGAAGTAGTCGTGATCACCACCGATCCGGTATACAAGAAAGGAAAAGCACCTGCAAATCTAACGGAAATAGATGTGCACGAAATATCCTACAAGAAATGGAGGGACCACTTCCTGGCGACTTCATCGACTGACGACAACGACCTCTACACCCAATTAAAGGTTGGATTTCCGCTAATCTCCGAAATCTTCGAAGATCAAATGCGTGTCAAAGAAGTTCAAGAAATTCTCAAAGATAGAAGTAAGAAGTTCGATTTACTGTTGTCGGAGGCTATCGTTAAGCCTGCTGTGGCCTTGACACATGTTTTTAATATAAGTGCGATACAAGTGAGCTCTTTGGGTGGTGATGTGGACAATTACGAGGTTATCGGTATGCCAGTGCATCCTATATTATATCCGACGTTGTTCCGCCAGAGGATATACAATCTTACATTTTGGGAAAAGCTAAAAGAATTGTATAACCATTATATGTTTTCAAACTTGATGCAATCGAATGAGAACGCTGATAATGCTATGGTCAAGAGACTTTTCGGGTCCGATGTGCCAGAAATTTCGGAATTGATGGACAATGTGGATATGCTTTTCCTGAATGTCAATTCGCTTTGGCTAAACAATCGACCAATACCACCCGGCGTTATTTACATGGGTGGGATGCACCAGAAGCCTATCAAGGAATTGCCTAAGGTGAGGATTTTATAAAATAAAAACACTGTTGGAATTTGATTCTAAGTAGATTCTATTATTATATTGAAGACGCAGGTTTAAATACTGTCCAACATTAAGGTTTTTATTTTCCTTTTATTGTTTTATTTCTTGCTTATCTTATCACATCGAAGAATCGATCAATTAGATTCTTCGATGTGATAATATTGTTCACACTGAGTTGATTAAGTTCAGCTTTTTGTTAGTAAGACATAATGATTTGAAATTAATGTTTTTTATCCACTTCATCATTAATTCCAAAACTGTGCAGACAGAATCGCGAACAGACGCTGATACATTATAACATATAAAACAAAAAAAAAACAGACAAAGAGCGTGTTGGGCCACGCGCAGTGTAGGGTTCCGTAGTTGCAAAAAACTTTGAGTTCACACACACCTCATAACACGTTGCTGATGGACCGGGAACCATTCGCATCAGCCAGATATCTATCGCAGGTAGTTAGCCAACCTCACCAGCTCGTGATGCACTTTTCCGACCAACGGACGAGGCTCTGGTGGACCAACCTCATCATCATCAACAGCTCATATACGTCCCCACCGAGGGGCTCGAGCCTACCCTAAACTAGGGCGATTAGGCCTTAGTCAACCACGCTGGCCCTGGGCACGTGCGGGTTGGTCGACTTCACACACAACCTGTATGTCACAGGTGTGTGCAGGTTTCCTCACGATGTTTTCCTTCACCGTAAAAGCGTCGAATAAACGTACGTATGAATTCAAAAATTGAAAACACATTGATATGTGGCGGAGTTCGAACCGCTACCTCCCGCTTGGTAGGCGACGGCCTTACGCACAACGCCATCGACGCTTCTTGGTAGACCAACCTGATAGAAAATAATCCCCCAGTTCCCTCTTTTTTCAGGGAGGCCGTATTTTTGCTGGAACAAAAGCTAAAATAATAATAACACAATTTTTGGACAATAAAATCATTTTTAATATAGAAATGTTCATTCATAAAATCTTTATATTTGAATTAAATTTGTAGTTATGGACTCGACGAGTAAGTCGATGACTGTAAAACACAAGGAACTTATTTCTTAAGGCCAGCATGTGAGTTACTTACTGGAGGGAGATTCTGACCAGGGTCGCCTGCTTGGGTACCTCCGCCTTACGTATTTTTGCCGCAAAGTAGCAGTGCTTCCATTGCTATGATAATATAAGACTTGGAACTTACATACTAGGTACCGTGACTTTACATCGCATGTCACAAGTTCGCAACGTACACTGTGGTTCTTGTGGGGATGCAGATTTGCTGCGAATCTCATAAGAGCCACGTACACACAGCAACAAGCCAAATTTTACGTGTTGACCTTCACACCGCTCTTATATGGCTCGTAATAAAAATGACCTTCGTAATGCAAATGTAAAGCTTGACATGTTGCTGACTGTACTATACGTGACTGTTACCAATTACCATCGTGTGGGCAGTACACTTGTTTGCCAACTTTGTTGTATAAAAAAGTGATTTATATTCCTTAGATCATGCGTATACAGTTTAATTTTATATGAATAATTTATCATTAATTAATACTGATTTCACAATAAAATTTAAATTAATATCTGGGTCAATAACTCTTCGATCATGTTAAACGGATATATTGAGACTCTGTTTACACTAAGGGCAAAGGTCTCGAACTAATCATCGTCATTTTTCATTCATCATCATCATCCCAGCTCATATACGTCCCCACCGAGGGGTTCGAGCCTACCCTATGTTAGGGTGATTAGGCCTTAGTCAACAACATTTTTTATTATTCTTGGTCAATTATATTGTTGGATCATGTTAAAGTGATATGAAAAGATTCTTGATAACGCTAAGGTCACGTATTATAAGATAATTGTGTTTATTTATATTGATTATATTTATATCGATATCGATAAGGTATCTTGAACGAAGCCTAGAATTACCTGGGGCTCTATTTTATAACTAACTTCACAAAAAAGGAGCAGGTTATCATTTCAATTGTATGTTCTTTTTTATGTTTGTTACCTCATAACTCTGTCATTTACTGAATGGGTAGGTATACTTCCGGAATGGTCCCATCCCATTGTCACCATAATCAGGATCTAGTGATGGGATCCCACAAAAGTCGAGGGAAACCCTTAAATTTTATAGGCACGTCCAACGAGTTTCATGTTTTTTTTTATTAGGCTTACAAAACTGGAAAGAAACAATCAATTGGTACACGTAATCATTTGCATATCATACTGAATATTAATCAGATTGATCCATGTCACTACCTACCTTAAAATACCTTATAACTACCATATCCGGCAAGCTAAATATATAATTATACTAAACAAGCTTTCCGCTCACGGCTTCGCCAGCGTTATTATTGTTTTCTCGTGGGAAATCATAGAAATTGGAGCAGATTTTAAATATTTTCCATAGAAACTCTCAACCCCTATTTTGCACCCTAAGAGGGTGAATTCCAATAAACCATGAAACAGGTGTTCAATTAAATATTTTTAAAAACATGAATCTCAAGTTTTATTAGATTTTTCCATACAAACTTGCAACCCCTATTTCATCCTTTTAGGGTTAATTTTTTTTAAATCCCTTCTTAGTGTGCGTCCGCATTTTGAATTAAAACAACTGTCCAAATTTCACGTTTCTACCATTAGCGGTTACGGTTGTGCATGCGTCTATAGATGGAAACATCTCCTTTTATATATACCTATAGATATTGGACGTTTCACTAACATTACAAATTTTCTGAAGCTATTCAGGCATTTGATTTTCAGGAGTTGGAGGTTAGGTTTTTAAATTACGTTATATGCCCCTCAGTTGTTCTTTAATTTTTTTCGGTGAGGTGGTATTAGATTCACTAAAAAGATCAAAATAAGATAATATTTGACAAAAAATAAAAACCGACTTCAAAAACACAAAAAATAAAACATCATATTTTTATTTAGAAATCGGTGCCAAATTTTAACTCATGATAATCAATCATTCGCACCGACTTCAAAACAGAAAATATTATATTGGTATTCTTACTTTATTTTTTTTACTCTTCTTGCTTTTTCATTTGGTAGTCATGTGACGAGCTGATGATGGATGGATCCTTTACTTTTAGGAGTTAGATGTTAGTTTTTTTTAAATATACAATAGGCACGTATTGCTCCTCAGTTGTATAGTTTCAAGTGAGCTGGTGAGCTGGTACCTACTATATTCACTTAAAAGATTAAAATAAAGAAAATATTTAACAAAAAATTAAATACCGACTTCAAAAACACAAAAGGTAAAAAATAATGTAGAAATACCAACATAACATTTTTATATTAATGCCGGTGCCAAATTTCAACTCATGATCATCAATCATCCGCATCGACTTCAAAATAGAAAATGTGATGTTAGTATTCTTACTTATTTTTTTTTAGTTTTTTTATCATTCGTCTGGCATCGAGCGGTCGTCAAGCGTCGTCTATGCTCGATTTCCATTGTTTTTCGTTATGTTTACGATGAAAATTATAAGAACATAATGACGAAAATTAACATTATTGTCGGAATCAAAACGAAAATCAGTAGAATTCGAAAGTGGACGACGCTCGACGAGCACTCAACGCCTGACCACAGAATAAATAATAGTACTAAAGTACAGAAGGATCACTCTCGAAGAAAAGCCAAGTTTAGGTATGAAAATTTACCTACTCTTACGACCTTCATCTGACTGCACGGGAAATTGAAGTTTATTGCATGACACGAGCGTTCCAATTCCGTCACGCATCGCTGACCCGATACCGGTTTGGCGATAAGAGCGCAGGGTTCTCACTCACCGATATGCAGTTATCGTTACAAAAATGACATCAATTATTACGTGCGACGCGGCCAGCGCACAGATTAGATAATAGTTACTACGTGCCAGCGTGCGAGCCGAGCGGCAAGCTTTTGCCACATACCGCCCGGCCGGACCGCCCGGCCAAACGTACCTAAACTGCGGAGTGAACCCCCCCTGGCCTGACGAACGATTCAAAAATAGAATGGTCAGCTATTTGCAACTTGTGAGAAACAAAGCGGACTGCACTTGTCATAAATGTCATCAATCGTCATGTAATATCTCTACGCGTGCCTAATAGTAGGGGAGCCCAAGAGGGGATTTTTGCAGTTACTCGAGCGCGTCAGATTAAGATATGAGGGATACCTTGCACACTGTAGAAGTACCTCCACTACATGTGAGCCTATTGTGGTGGGGGGAGGGGGGTTCATAATTTTTTTTATACTTCGGCTAACTGAAATCGTCAGATTGTTGTTTCCCCTTATTCCCGTTATATTTTTCTTTAAAATAAAAATTCATTTGACCGCTGTCATTAACACCTCAGTGATTTTTTTCCAATTTTTGGTTTGTAGCTTTGTGACTCTCATACTCCTTTGTGACAGATTCGAATTGTCAGATTTTAACAGCACATACTTTTTAGCGTGTAATTAACCTAACTTGCATTAATCTAACACTTTAAACCATTTTTGAAGTGAAACTTCTTTAGGCGCGCTTGACTTGGGGAGTAAGCTGGCGAACGCGTGACGTACGAAAAGTGTGATCGGGCAAGGCGAACGGAAGTTAAGTGGGGGATATAAGCAAGAGACAGCAGTGCGCGCGCACATTTTCTTTCTCTCTTCCTCTCATAGAAGTTTCACTTCAGTCGTGTGGTCATAAGCACACTCGTTTTTTTTTTGTGTCCACTATTTTTACTTGAAATCTTTGAAACCCCCTGGCCGCCTTCCCCACCAGTGAAATGAAAAATATTATATAAAATTTTTTGGTCCCTACAACCTTATCTTCAAAGTACAATGAGTCCCAAACACGCTCGAGCGACTACAAATTTAGCATTCTGGCCTCCCCTACTATAAGTAAAAAGGTCTTAACAGACAGGCGGATGGACGGGCAGACGGGCAGACTGACAAAGCCATAACAAGTGATCATAAAATTATATAAGGTATAACATAGGCTACTTTTTATCAAGATCTGGAATAGATTATAGCTATTAGTGAAAGTCCCGTCAAAATCGGTATAGCCGTTCCGGAGATTAGCGGGAACAAACAGACAGACAGACAAATTTTCTTAAAATTGTATTTTTGTTATAAGTACCCGATATACATTCTGACCCATTTAGTAAAAACTTGTTATTTTGACGTTACAAACAGACACTTCAATGTTAAATTAAAAAATGTATATATTTTATAACGCATATTTAAACTTGCAGAATATTATACAGCAGACTTTTAGCATTATTATATTCCTTTTTATGGTATAATCATAACTTTTTATATATTGGCGGTTTATGTCAACATCCCTATTGTACTAATTTGTAAAAAAAGTGCTTCAACAGATATCGACTAATTATATGTAAAGCTGGACTTCTTTAAGTAATAATCATAATAAACATTAAAAAACAGATATACAAATTTTGTAATATTATTATATGATAAACGACATCAATTCCGATGCGAGAATTTCGCACGATTGTATTTGTACTGTAACCTTCTTAGTTGGGTAGAAAGTTACACATTTAGTATTTAATTTAAATAATATTTACAAAAAAATCGTAAGAAAAAGGAATTATTATTAAAAACTGTAGGTAGTAAAATAGAGAGGGTCGTGACTTGATTTTTGGGCTGTGGACACTAGTAACCGCCTGTGGGGTACCACTTAACTGGCCGCGACGTTGAAGGTGCAGGGCTTCGGCGTCGGGTGGTTGACTTCGGCATCGGGTATTCGTGGCGGTGTAAATGCGGTCGTCGTACGTCAGCTCGTACCTACGGCACCAGCTCCAACGAGCGGTAACTCCAGTATTGGAATCAAACGTCTTCCAGTATAGGAATTTTCTACTCCAGTAAGGAACCCTGGAATTTATTATATTGGACACTTTAGAGTTTGTCCGAATTTCCAAAACGTGACTGCAACATCATGACGCGAAGAAGGTGCGAAGCGGTAAGCAGTGTAAGTAGGTACCTACTTTATAATTCGGTGATCGATGATGTTGCATTCACAGGCAAAATTTACAGTTCATAACAAAATTAACAATAGAAAAAAGAAATAGACATGAAAATCATACATAGATAGTGATCGTGACAAATAGTTAGGCATTGAAATTAATAAAAGGGCAGCATAAGAACTATCCCAATCATGATAACTACATAAGTGTAATTATCCTAATTGTTATTGTGAACAAAAACGAAAGGAAAGTTATACGATTTCTAAAATTAGATCGATAGTGAAAACATTAATGAATTGCGGAGGTAGATATGAAATAACTCCAGACCGCATGGTATGATTTGGCTAATTCGACTAGTTACAGTAATTTGATATAGGTCTAATACAATACAATATATACATGAACTATTTTCTTTAATATTCTTATGACAAAGCACTGATATCAGCAGCAGTCGGTTGGCGTATGGAAACAATAGGCGCGTGATGTCACCGAGAGCTCAGCGATCGACTGGTTATCCTAGTTTTGTAAACAAACGGCGCGCGCGCAATTATTTCATATTATGTATTTAATTTATTAAAAGGTAAGATTTATTATTAGATTAGATAGATTCAGGTAATTCATAGCATTGTATTTTGGATAAGTTTAATTTATTAATAGTTAGATTTCATTTTTTTTTAAAGTATGCAAATAATTATAGATTAAAAAGCACACCGTTACAGTATGTTTAACTAGGTATCATTCAGTGTGCCCGTGATAATGCGAAACACAAGTCACTCTCTAAACGGCCAGTGATCCGAAGTAACTGATTTGCCAATATCAGGAGCTTATAAATTACGGACGATACGGAATATATAGCAGTGTCAGTAATGACGCTTTGGAACGAGGAGCATACGACATGTCTCGAATAGTTTGTGTACTATCAGTTTTACTTGTTGGGAGTGACGCGGCGAGAATCCTCGCTGTATATCCAACGCCTTCTATAAGTCACCAAGTAGTTTTTCGACCGCTAACTGAAGAACTAGTGAAAAGAGGCCATGAAGTAGTCGTGATCACCACCGATCCGGTATACAAGAAAGGAGAAGCACCTGCAAATCTAACGGAAATAGACGTGCACGAAATATCCTACAAGAAATGGAGGGACCGTTTCCTGGCGACTTCATCGACTGACGACAACGACCTCTACACCCAATTTTTAGTTGTATTTTCGGTTATCTCCGAAATTTTCGAAGATCAAATCCGTGTCAAAGAAGTTGAAGAAATTCTAAAAGATAAAAGTAATAAGTTCGATTTGCTGTTGTCGGAGGCTTACGTTAAGCCTGCTATGGCCTTGACACATGTTTTGAATGTAAGAGCGATACAAGTAAGCTCTTTCGGTGGTGATGAGGATAGTTACAAGGTTGTCGGTGCGCCTATGCATCCTATATTATATCCAGCGTTGTTCCGCCAGAGGATATACAATCTCACATTTTGGGAAAAGCTCCAAGAAATGTATAACCATTATAAGTTTTTGAACGTGATGCAATCGGTTGAGAACGCTGATGATGTTATGGTCAAAAAACTTTTCGGGTCCGATGTGCCAGATATTTCGGAATTGAAGGACAATGTGGATATGCTTTTGCTGAATGTTAATTCGCTTTGGGTAAACAACCGACCGATACCACCCGGCGTTATTTACATGGGTGGGCTGCACCAGAAGCCTATCAAGGAGTTGCCTAAGGTGAGGATTTTATGAAATAAAAATACTGTTGGAATTTGATTCTTAGTAGATTCTATTATTAAATTGAGAATAATGTCCTATTATTAAAAGGGCGGTATTTCTATGTCGTAGGTTTTTGTTTATAAATTTAGCTAGACCATCCGTTTTTCTAGCGTATCTGGAGCAAAGCCAACGCAATAGGATAATTTTTAGACACTAAAATAATTTTTTGTGTAGAAATTTTCATTCATAAATTTATCTTTATATGAGAACTAAATGTTACAGTTATAAACTCAGTCGATTACCGGAAAACATAAGGAACTTATTTTTTTGCCAGCAAGTGATTTGTCTCTGTGGTTAATTTTATTTTCTACAAAAGCAGATATATTACTAAGATCATGCGTATATTTAAGATATTTAGAAAATTAATTTTCTTAAGTATATGATAAAATAATTATTAATCATTTACCTACATAGCGGTTCCCCGACGCAATAAATTAAATAGAACTAAGAATAATTTTCTATTGTTCAAAGGGCGGTATTTATATGTCGTAGGTTTTCGTTTATAAATTTAGCTAGACCATCCGTTTTTCTAGCGTATCTGGAGTAATTTGTAATAATCTCTTTTGATGGTTCGTTGTCGTACAAACTACACGCGACGAAGTTGCGGACAAAGACTAGTGTATGTATAAGTATAATAAGGTTTGTCCCTTTGTGACACTATACTGGCCGATTTTCATGATTCTCGTGTTAATCGATTCGTTTTAATCTTGTGAGTGTCACTAGTCACCGTCACTATGACAGTGATTGAAATCCAATATGACTACCATATTGGAAAAAAAATTGTTGAACTACCTACATCATCATTAAATGGGTGACATCATGAAATCCTGTGACCATTTGTCATTTTGAATGACCGTTTAGGATCTGAACGATTTAATGTTGGTTAGTAACCATTCTCAGTTAAACTTTCAATAGCTACTTATAATATAGTTGTGATAATCTTCTTATATAATGATAAAAACTTGGTAAATAAAAACCCGATTGCATAAAAAGTAAGTTTTAAATAAATACGGTAAAGAAAAAAAGTCTAGTACCTATTATAAAATTCTAGCAGTCCGCAACCGGGACCCATTAATCTTCAAAAGCTTAAAAAATGTATTAAGACATTCCGATTCCTAGAAATGTATAGGTACTACTGGATTTGTCTTTTCTTCACAATTTTTATTCAAATTTTACTTTTTATGCAGTCAGTTTTTTATCTAATATCCAGTTAGTATGATTTGATTTTGAGACAATAGTTTGAGACAATTGGAGTTTTATTTTTGTTTAAAGCTGTCACGTGTGTTGTCAAACTGTCTGTAAGATTCCCGTTAAGTTCTAAAATAAAAACGATTACTTTTACAAAATAACCTAAACTCATAAGGTGGATATTTAATAAATCAACAGAATGGAATAATACGACTTATTTAAGAATGTTTAATTGTTAAGATGTAAGTGTTTTTTACAAGCTTTTATTTAACTTGCAATGTATGTATGTTCGGGTGGAATCTTGCAACTCAATTTTGAAGCAGATATCTTTAACCGATTGAGCTGAAATTTTGTATACACCTTTAGTTTAGATGACAATGCATGGTTAACTGTGTGACGTCATTCTAAATCCAAGATGGCGGCATACCCAAGATGGCGGACCAATTATTTTTAATGCATCCCTACAATATGGATACCAAATAAAAGGTCTTGCTACGAGTAACTCGAAAAATAATGTAACGTCACTATTAATCCAATAAGGCGGACTTCTAAAGCTTGAAAATCAATTTTGAAGTAGATATCTTTAACCGATTGAGCTGAAATTTTGTATACACACACAATTTGGATGAAAATGCATAATAAACAGTGTGACGTCATTCTAAATCCAAGATGGTGGCATACCCAAGATGGCGGACCAATTATTTTAAATGCACTCCTACAATATGGGTATCAAATAAAAGGCCTTGCTAAGAATAACTTGGAAAATAAAATGGTGTCACTATTAATCCAATATGGTGTACTTCTAAAGCCAAAAAATCAAATTTGAAGTAGATATCTTTAACCGATTGAGCTGAAATTCTGTAAGTATAGACGTTCCGGCAAACGACCTTGCAACAATGATGCGTTGAATTAGATGAACAGACTAAGAAACGTGTTCAGTGATATTTAAAAAGTAAAAAATATATTAAATGTAAAAAAACCTTTTTAAAAACAAGCTTTTATTTAAATGCGCTAAAAAGAAAAAATAAACATTTACACTAAAACTTTTATAAATGAATAAATGTTTATTTTTTCTTAGTTCCTGTATCGCTTATAAATTAAATATCGTCTGTGGAGCGAATTAAATATTTATTTATTTAATCTTTATCGTACATAAGACAAAAGATTTACAAAAGGCGGATTTAATGCCTGAGGCATTCTCTACCAGTCAACCAGTAAAAATGTGGGAGAAATTGTAGACGGTGTACGAATTAAAGTCGAAAACGAAATATCGTATTATTCTAAAGAGCGGGTTTGTACTTTGTTCTTTTATTATATGTATAATTACGTATATACTCGTGAATACATATGTATATATATACACGCATACACACATATTAGGTTTTAATTACAATATAGTGCTTTATTTTATAAATACTTAAGATTGTCATAATATGTAGGCGTTCAAATATTGTGTTAGGTATCTAGTTACAGGAATATGTCCAGTGGCCTTTCTTTCAATTTCCTTTTAAATATGTGTATGGTTTTGCAGTCTTTTTCAAGCAAGTGGATGTTATTGTTTTTCAAGCAAGAGGTTAAGACCACCGGGTGTTGATCAGATCTGGGGTTCGATTCCCCCTGGAGGTAAGCAAATTTTTGCTCGGTTTGGTTGGTGATAGGGCTTCTGAGCCCGCCTGGCTACTCACCACCATCTTACCCTATGTTTGTCGCTATAATAACAATGTTAATAGCATTGTTGTGTTCCGGCAATTAAGGTTAACGTTTTCAAAGGTAAGCAATTAACCACCATCAGTTTGATTGAATTTTATTTAATAGACGTAATATATTCATTCATCATTCGCCAATATTCATTTAATTGTAACTGTGATATGTGATTGCGTTTATAGATAACTAGCTGACCATATGGAACTTTGTTTGCAATAACTAAATTTTCCCGTAAGAAAACTTTTCCCGTCAGATTTGTCCCGTAGGAAAATTACTCTGTGTCCTTCCCCTGGTCTCGAACTATCCCTATACCAACTTTCATCAAAATCGGTTCAGTAGTTTCGAAGCCTATTCAATACAAACAAACAAACAATCAAATCTTTCCTCTTTATAATATTAGTATAGATAGTATAGGTGACAGATAACAGAGCGTACATTATTTCTACTTTTGGCATCTATGAGCGCTGCTATAGATGCCATTGCCCCCACTTAGTATACAGGGCGTCCCAAGACTATGGGTCATGAAGGGAAAGTACCTCAAATATCGTTGATAGGATATTTTGCTGAAAGAAGACTATGTTATTTTTAAAAGTTAGTAATACTGCATTCAAAGATTTTGTAAAAATTACTTGCTTCATCTGGGAATCGAACCGACTTAAATGTGAAGAAAAAATCACCCGTATTTTTATGATGCCAATCGAAAGAATGGACAAAAAATAATAAGTCCTCTTAAGTAACATAGTATCTTAAAAGAAAGGAATAACGTTTTATTAATCATTTTAATCAAATTAAAAACATACTTGAAACCGCCGAAGTCAATTGAGTATTTTTTGTAAATTAATTAATTAAATGTTCAAAATATGATCCTTCTTGTCTTATGCAAATCGTCAATTCCTTTAACAAGTTCACTGCCTGTTGATTTTTTTATCATATTATGGTGAATACTTGACATGATATGGCTCAATTCTGTTTGTAATTCGCCCACGTTGTCGTGTTGCTTTTTGTATAGCAAATTTTTCAAGAAGTAATCTAACGGTGTTAGTTTGACTATTATGAGCCGGAGCTCCATCTTGTTGGAAAATTAAGTTTTGTTGCTCAGCCAGGGAGAGATTTCTTATCTCGTCTCGTAAAATTTGAAGTATTTCTAAATACTTTTCTGTGTTCAAGGTTCCTTGGTAAAAATGGATTAAGAAAACCCGGTTTTTTAAAATTCCTCACCAACCGTTCAATGAAAAACGCACTTGGTTATTCGTTTCGGTGACTCGTAGGGGATTTTCTTTAGACCAAATACGATTATTGTGGCGGTTGTACATACCGTTATTACTAAAGTTGCATCTGTCCAAATATTATCCAAAAAATCAGGATCTTCGAGCAAGTGTGTCTGGATATTATGACAAAAACTTAGTCTCCTTTCTCTATCGCCGGGAAGTAATTTTTGAACCAATCGTCCTTCAACAAAGCTTTTGAAACCATGTTTTTTTTAATACACGGTGTATTTTACTTTTTGAAATTCCAATTTCTTGTTCACCTTTCCTCACTGAAGTTTTCGGAAAAGCCGATAAGTAAATTAAAATGTCCAGTTCTTCGTCGTTGATCGTATGGTTCTCTTGATGTGGTTGTCTTGAGCGTTGATCAAAACGCCCCAAAGTTTTCAAATTAATCACAAGCCTCCTTAAAACGCGACGAGATGGTGTTTGTCTGTCAGGATATTTTACGCTATACCACCGCAAACTTCGGGAAAGGTCTTTATTGTTCAAAAAGTATGCTTCCATTAAGTCAAAACATACTTCATATGCCATGTTCGCAATAAATTAACACAATAACACGTATGCAAGTGAATGAAGACTAAACAGATAAAAATCCGAAACACAAACGCTCTCTCAAATTGATTCAATCCCATTAGATTTCAATCAGGAAAGGGGACCGAAACTTACAAAGAGTTAGATTACACATTGGGTGACATATCCCCAATGCCCACTATTGGACGATCTAATATATTATAGACATTTGCTAAATATTATAACATACCACCCCAATTAGATTGGCAAACCTTTTTGCCACGGCTGGTTGTTCTTGATTTCTTACATGTTCAGTAATATTTTAAATTACACTGTTTAGCTGAGAAAGTTTGATAAAGAATGTGTTATCAAATTTATAATTATTAACAACTGTTCACACTAGTGAACATTGTCTACATATATGAAATAAATATTTAATATTATTGAATATGGATAGTTAGTTGAATACCTATTTATCAAAAACTCTAAACATCTACAATAGTTGTATTGGATTAAATAGGAATATAATGATAGGATTAAATGAACTTACCTTAAGTGAAGTTCAATCCATATTATATGAAGTATTTAATCGAAGACAAGGAGCATCCCACCCTTCCCTTTTGAAGTAATGAATTACTAACCCAATTATATTTACATAATACTCTAAACTAATGAGCTATGGTGACGGTGGAGTTGCCAGGTGTATTTTTCTTTCATATTTTTAGTGATGTCTCTAAATGTCGCGTATTGTGTGGCGGGAAAAGGCGGGACTACAATAGTTGTCTTGGATTAAATACTTCATATAATATGGATTGAACTTCACTTAAGGTAAGTTCGTTTAATCCTATCATAATAAAGCAAGTCAAAAACACGAACTAACAAGCGACAGCGCGTGAGTAGTCAATTGACGTGTCTTAACGTTGTAAATTGTGAAAGAAGATATAGGTACGTAAAAACATAATTTATACAAATAAATAAATGTCCATACCTCTACATAAAATCGACTTAATTCTATTCAATCGAGCAAAGGTAACAATAACCATACGTATATTTAACTACAATTAGTTTTGATTCTGAAAGTAATTTTAAATTTTTTTGATTTGTCCGTCAAATACATATATGTATTTGTTATGAGTGTTATAAAATATGCATATAATTATGACGTAAATCAAATCTTTGTTGGTCATGGGGCGATTTCCGACATTGTCCTTTGAACTCATGATCATCAATCATCCGCATCGACTTTAAAATAGAAAATGTGATGTTAGTTTTCTTAGTTAGTTTTTTTTTTCATTTTTGAGTTTTTTATCATTCGTCTGGCATCGAGCGCTCGTCAAGCGTCGTCTATGCTCGATTTCCATTGTTTTTCGTTACGTTTACGATGCAAATTATTAGAACAGAACGACGAAAATTATGATTATTTCGAGTTTTGTCGGAATCAAAACGAAAATCAGTAGAATTCGAAAGTAGACGACGCTCGACGAGCACTCAACGCCTGACGAACGATTCAAAAATAGAATGGTCTGTTATTTGCAACTTGTGAGGACCAATGAGGGCTGCACTTGTCACAAATGTCATCAATCGTCATGTGATATCTCTACGCGTTCCTAAGTAAAAAGGTTTTAACCGACAGGCGGACGGATGGGCAGACGGATAGACTGACAAAGCCATAACAAGTGATCATAAAATTATATAAGGTATAACATAGGCTACTTTTTATCAAGATCTTTAAAAAAATATAGCTATCTATTAGTAAAAGTCCCGTCGAAATCGATACAGCCGTTCCGGAGATTAGCGGGAACAAACAGACAGACAAAATTTTTTAAAATTGTATTTTGTTATTAGTACCCGATATACATTCATACCCATTTAGTAAAACCTTGTTATTTTGACATTACAAACAGACACTTCAATTTTAAATTAAAAAATGTATGTAATTTATAACGCATATATAAATTTGCAGAATATTATACAGCAGATTTTCAGCATTATTATATTCCTTTCTTTGGTATAATCATAACTTTTTATATATTGGCGATTTATGTCAACATCCCTATTGTACTAATTTGTAAAAAAGTGCTTCAACTAACAGATATCGACTAATTATATGTAAAGCTCGACTTCTTTAAGTAATAATCATAATAATAAACATTAAAAAACAGATATACAAATTTTGTAATAATTATTATTATATGATAAACGACATCAATTCCGATGCGAGAATTTCGCACGATTGTATTGTACGTTTTAACTAGATATCAATCAGTGTGCCCGTGATAATGCAAAACGCAAGTATCCGAAGTAACTGATTTACCAATATCAGGAGCTTATAAATTACGGACGATACGAAGTATATAGCAGTGTCAGTAATGACGCTTTGGAACGAGGAGCGTACAACATGTTTCGAATAGTTTGTGTACTATCAGTCTTACTTGTTGGGAGTGACGCAGCGAGAATCCTTGCTGTATATCCAACGCCTTCTATAAGTCACCAAGTAGTTTTTCGACCGCTAACTGAAGAACTAGTGAAAAGAGGCCATGAAGTAGTCGTGATCACCCCCGATCCGGTATACAAGAAAGGAGAAGCACCTGCAAATCTAACGGAAATAGACGTGCACGAAATATCCTACAAGAAATGGAGGGACCGTTTCCTGGCGACTTCATTGACTGGCGACAACGACCTCTACACCCAAGTTTTAGTTATATTTTCGGTTATCTCCGAAATCTTCGAAGATCAAATCCGTGTCAAAGAAGTTCAAGAAATTCTAAAAGATAAAAGTAATAAGTTCGATTTGCTGTTGTCGGAGGCTTACATTAAGCCTGCTGTGGCCTTGACACATGTTTTGAATGTAAGAGCGATACAAGTAAGCTCTTCCGGTGGTGATCAGGATAGTTACGAGGTTGTCGGTGTGCCTATGCATCCTATATTATATCCAGCGATGTCCCGCCAGAGGATATACAATCTCACATTTTGGGAAAAGCTCAAAGAAATGTATAACCATTATAAGTTTTTGAACGTGATGCAATCGGTTGAGAACGCTGATAATATTATGGTCAAAAAACTTTTCGGGTCCGATGTGCCAGATATTTCGGAATTGAAGGACAATGTGGATATGCTTTTGCTGAATGTTAATTCGCTTTGGGTAAACAACCGACCGATACCACCCGGCGTTATTTACATGGGTGGGCTGCACCGGAAGCCATTCAAAGAGTTGCCAAAGGTGAGGACTTTATGAAGTAAAAAATATATATATTAATTCTAAGTAGATTTTAAAATACCTACTTTAAATATTTTCTTTCTTTCTTCATGTTTAATTATTATATTGAAGTCATCATGCGTATATTATAAAAAAATAATTTATCATTAATTAATACTGATTTCACAATCAAAAGAGATGTTCCAGAATGTATGAAGCCTGGCCGATAAAGCTGTACAGTTATCCATACTAATATATATATACCTATATAATATTATAAATAGGAAAGTGTGTGTGTGTGTTTGTTTGTCCGTCTTTCACGGCAAAACGGAGCGACGGCTTGAAGTGATTTTTTAAGTGGAGATAGCTGAACGGATGGAAAGTGACATAGGCTACTTTTTGTCTCTTTCTAACCTTCCACTTCCTTAAAATGGGGGGTGGAAGCTTGTATGGAGCATTCCGCAATTTTCAAGGTAGAAAGCTAAAAATTGGTATGCGAACTATTTGTGACTAACAAAAAAATCGTGCATCATTTTATTTTGGAAATCCCAACCCCTTAAAAGAGGGGGTGAAGTTTTATATGCGCCTTTTGTTGTTTTCAAGGTAGGAAGCTAAAAATCGGTACACAGACTCTTTGTTACCAACGAAAGATCAGGTATCTTTCGTTGGTAACAAAGAGTATTTTTTTTTTTTTAACTTCGGTGTTATCCCGAATTTAACGCGAGCGAAGCCGCGCGCAAAAGCTAGTTTAAAATATAGGCAATAATTTAACAATCAGTTTCTAAGTGTTAAATTCTTATTTAATAGCACCGTTTTCGGGCTCATGTTGTTTGAAAATTGCTATAAGTTGCAACACAACTCGACTTCCATCATGGCGGAAAATGTCACTTCACTTATCTAGGATTACACTACTCACAGTACTCAGACCTCAGAAGAATAACTAAAGCATAGAAACCTAGCAAAAATA
This sequence comes from Schoenobius gigantellus, assembly GCA_963935595.1. Classification (NCBI taxonomy): domain Eukaryota; kingdom Metazoa; phylum Arthropoda; class Insecta; order Lepidoptera; family Crambidae; genus Schoenobius; species Schoenobius gigantellus. Next base: position 8,003,043 of record OZ012563.1, read on the forward strand.
ACTACTGAACTTAATATATTTGACTCACTTTGACATTAGGCGCTGCTAATAGAAGTTAGACAGAGACACGTATATGCAAGATGTTTCGAAATTTTGTAGGTCGTCACTAATTCTCGCTTGTCAGTTCTTCTCCCAGTGATGTCCTGCTCATCACTCACCTAGTTTCAACGTCGATAATTATATTATGTAGGTATTTAATAGATCGCTAATACTAAAATGTCTTTATTACGAGAAATATAACATAAATAATTAAGGGTAGATTTTCTTATGTAACTTATCCAGCTAATAGCTGCTGTGTCTCTTTGGTATGGTCAGGCTGGTCGTTCATGAGACTAAAAGCGGGAAGTGCGAGTCGGACTCGCCCACCGAGGGTCCCGTATAAAATTGTAGGTTATACTTTAAATAGAGACAAAATTTTTTATGATTTAATTACAAATGTGGAGTTTGAGATTTTCCCTGACTTGTAGTGTAAGACTATATAACTTCACAAATTTCATAGTTCTAGCTAGATCAACGAAAAGTACCCTATACATTTTGATGCCCGTGAGAATGTCGAAATATACGTTTTTGGCGACATAAACGGCCGTACCTTTTCTTGTTAACTTAGAAGTTTGATTTTTTCACATCTTCAAGGGACTAGAACTTGTAAGTGTATAACTGAGTAGTTATATGGTTTAATTTCAACTCGATACCTTCACGCGTTTCCAAGATAGCCTTGACAGACAAACGGACAATAAAGTGATACTATAATGGTTCAGTGTTTCTTTTGAAGTACGGAACCCTAAAATTTGGACTATTTAAGTGACGGGTATTTCCCGTTATCTATAATGTTGGAATTTTTCTATTGCAGAGATTCAAAAATTCTATGGGAAGGAAATCGAAGACACACTGCTTTTATTTCATCGCTTAGATTTAATTCATTTTATATCGCATCGCTTAGAGGTACTTGAGGTTAATCTCATATTTAATTTACTTACCCGAAAATTTAACCCTCATGGATTTTGAACCTTGGATAAATTCGTGAATGCTAAAACTACTATTTGTACATATGCTTGGAAATTAAACTAAAAACATTAACATTTGACCATAATTTATTGTTAAGACATTTTTCGATAGATTCATTACGCTTGATGTGCGGCCGGGCTTAGTTAGAATGTAAATTTTCCGAAGGCGGCGTTTTGATATTTTACCTTTTTGACTCTTTCAAGTTCTTATCTTGATCTAATATTTTAATTCTTAGAAAAAAATCATCTGAACTGGGTGTTCTTGGCATCCGTGTCAAGGATTCCTTAAAGAAATAGTTAAGAAATTAAATACGTTTTTATTTTCATAAATAATATTTTAGTTTAAAGATTTCCTTTCAGTAAATAACTTCACTTACGTCATGACGTCTCCATTTCATAGTTTTACTACTAAGTACATACAAAATTAATCTGATGGAAAATATCTGGAGCAAATTTGTGTAATTATATTTTTAACCAATTTTAATTTTTAACCAAAATGACAATTCAATCAATTCATCTAGTGACCACCTCTCAGAATAACAACTAAAGCATAGAAGGAACATTAAAATAAAAATTCATTATGTGTTATTTGTCTCTTTCTATCATACAGCACAAAATTGTGTAAGTGTAAGAGATGAGTAATATTTGTCTTTTGGCATATCACAAGGTGGTCACTAGATGAATTGATTGAATTGTCATTTTGGTTAAAATTAAAATTGGTTAAAAATATAACACGGCTAAATTCTATAGTACCTTGTATCGAAGATAGACCATCCGAGTTTGAACTATTTGAATTGTTCGTATAATATTTGTTTGTGCGTCCCGTGGCTAGTAATATTTTGATGATATTTTATTAATATTTAAGTGATTAGAAAGCAAGATTTCTTTAGGTATTTAAAAATAGTGTGTGTTTGTAGCACTCCGTAACACAATGTCTTCTGTAGTTTGGGGCTGCAAGTCTCATTCGTCGCGAAAGGAAAATAATCAAAATTTATTGACCTTAAATTGGCATGTTTTCTCATATTGTTACTTGAATGTGAGCTAATAAGTACACTTATATATATATGAAATATCGCTGAATCATTTTGTAGAAAAACAATACGTAATATTAACTTCACTTTTATGTTTTAGCGATTTTTAGAAAATTACTTTGAGGTTTTCTTGATCATGCGTAGTGTTGTAAAATTTTGTCGATATTTTTATTTTACAGATTTCCTAAAGACAATGTATAAAAAACATATGGATAAAGTGTATTGTCAGACGAAATTGGAGTCCAAGAAAGCATAGTCAAATTTGCTCCAGATATTTTCCATCAGATTAATTTTGTATGTACTTAGTAGTAAAACCACAGATTTAGAGTTCTATAAGTGAAGTTATATAGTCTTACACTACAAGTCAGGGAAAATCTCAAACTCCACATTTGTAATTAAATCATAAAAATTTTGTCTCTATTTAAAGTATAACCTACAATTTTATACAGGACCCTCGGTGGGCGAGTTCGACTCGCATTTCCCGCTTTTAGTCTCATGAACGGCCAGCCTGACCATACCAAAGAGACACAGCAGCTATTAGCTGGATAAGTTACATAAGAAAATCTACCCTTAATTATTTATGTTATATTTCTCGTAATAAAGACATTTTAGTATTAGGGATCTATTAAATACCTACATAATATAATTATCGACGTTAAAACTAGGTGAGTTATGAGCACGACATCACTGGGAGAAGAACTGACAAGCGAGAATTAGTGACGACCTACAAAATTTCGAAACATCTTGCATATACGTGTCTGTGTCTAACTTCTATTAGCAGCGCCTAATGTCAAAGTGAGTCAAATATATTAAGTTCAGTAGCTATTTTTGCTAGGTTTAAGTGCTAACAGACGATCCGATTTGGTTGGATCCAACGTGATCCAACCAAATGAGTAGCCGACGCGGCTACAGACGCTCCGACGCGGTTGGCAATCCAACAGGAGGGATGCCCTAAAAAGTATTATGTACCTATATCGATATCGATACAAAATACTAATTTGTCTTTGCGAAACTCAAATAAATTAACGCCTTTTGTTTATATTTTATAAAGTTTATAAAATTTGTTTATAAAGAATAAATAAATAGGTACAGATAGATTTCATGGTTGTCCTTAATTTTTTGCGGTAATGTTTGTTAGAAATATTTACTTCCTGTGATCCGACTCTATCGATCGGTATCATAAAAATCCCGATCCAGACAGGTGATTATTTAGCAGTCTTTGAATGCGGTTGGATTTGTTTTTGAATTTAAAATTATGAATTCTTTCCGCAAAGTTATATCTACGGTATTTAATGTACTTTTCCTCTATGTGGCATCGCCGTCGGATGCCTTGTATTGTATCACTGAATAGGTCCATTCGTTCCACTCTTTTGGGAACTATGATGCCACAGCCAGACGTCCAGCCAGATACACAGACACCTAAAATAAGACCTATACCTATAGATTAAAAAATTATCGTACTCGTAAAAATATAGAGAGAAAAGTATCAATACTTCAAATTCAAAGTGTAGAGTACTTCAACGTCAGTCAGTGACTTGAAAATAGCAACAAATTAATTAGGTGTGTATAAACAATAATAAAAAAGCATCTGTTAATTCACAAATTAAAGTTTATTATATTAGGTAGGTACTCATAAATAGGGTAATATCTGTTATTGATTATATAAATAATCAACTAGCAGGATGTACAGTAAGCTCCTATTCAATCTTTACATTGACACTACGAATACCGCCACTAATACAAGAGACATAAGAACGTAACTAAACGTGCGAAAATAAATAAATAATGAAACACGGTTGCCCTGTTAAAACACAAACAAAAAGTAAACCAACATTTTTGCAACATATTTTTTCTCTACTTTGTGGTTTGCAGTCGAGTCAATTTAGTTTACAAAATTATTAATTTATTACTTTAAGCACACATAATTAAATTAAACCACAAAGTATCGATACTTTTGTCTTTTGTCGTGTCCCTACTTGTCGGATGAGCGATCGGGCCGTCGAGCATCCAACAAGCTAATAATAATTATGTCGGGCCGACAGCCGTACACACGTTCCAATTTGGTTGGGGTCGGGCGGTTGGCTCCAACCAAATCGGATCGTCTGTTACGGCTATTTCTATGCTTTAGTTATTCTTCTGAAGACCACCTTGTGATATGCCAAAAGACAAATATTACTCATCTCTTACATTTACACAGTTTTGTGCCGTATGTTAGAACGAGACAAATAGCACACAATTAATTCTTATTTTAATCTTCCTTCTATGCTGTAGTGATTGTTCTGAGACTCAGACTGCTCACGCCCGGACCGAATCAATACACGCGATAATAATGCCAATGGCATGCTATCGTCTCGGAATGATCGTGAGCGCGCTTATGTCAATAATATTAAAACAAACATAACCTCAAAAAGAATTTAACTCGTAATTTCAATTGTTTTCTGTGATATCCAAGCTTTAGCGGTTTTTCATTGACTTGTTTGACCTACCTTTTACCATTTTCTGCCCTTTTAGCGACAGTTTGAGGTAAACTACAACCCGTGCTGTTAAAGAATGGGATTAGAAATGGCGGCGCATGTATTCACTTCTCGCTCGCACACTATTAGACGGAAATAGTGTGCGAGCGAGAAGTGAATACATGCGCCGCCATTTCTAATCCCATTCTTTAACCGCACGAGTTGTACTTTGTTTTCTTCTTCAACAAAAACTGGTAATTCTAATGTCGTAATTTTTTCCTTATATTTAATTTCAATTTTTAAGGATATTTGGCTTATTTTTGCCTTCAATTCAAATAATGAGTAATTTTCAACCATCAAAATAACGAACCAAAACAAAATGTCAACACGACAATGACATTTGACTCACGGTGCTGAAGAATTCGTCCTGAGCACTGTAAACGTTGTTTGTGACGCAATCAATGACGTCATCGCATCCAACGTGAACGCTGTTGTCGCGAAACGGGCCGTCTGTTAGCGCGCTCACAGTGCTGATGGTCACTATAATCGCGAAACGGAACACGGCCACCAGTCAAACAACAAACGTTTTTATGCGAAGGCAAAGAGATATAAGTTCATAGAGCCTAATCTTCAGTTACTCTTAGTTTTAGTCGAAACGATAATATATTTCGTCGTAAAATAAAGTGATTACTTATTTTAATGATTGGTGAATTAGATTTTTACACGAATGATAAATTCATAATTCGTCTTATGCTGTTTATAAATGAAATCGTGTGTTACTAGACATTGTTTGCGCTAAAAGAACGATTCGGACCGCTTCACTCTCTCGATAAATAAAGTTGCCATAACGAAGAGCATTTAGAAAAAATCAATTCTTTTCTTTATCAATGAGCCAAAAAACAATGCATATTTTAAAATAATTGGAAAGTGATCTAGAATCAGTTATTTTTCCTCGATTTTTTGATATACTGTACAACTACATGGGCCAAACTGGAACATCTCCTTTAAATTAAGATCTAGGTCAATAACTCTTGGATCGTGTTAAACGGATATGATGGGACTCTGTTAACACTTAGGGCAAAGGTCTGGAACTAATCATCATTATTATTCTGGGTCAATTATTGTTGGATCATGTTAAAGTGATATGAAAGGTTCTTGTTAACACTAAGGGTCACGTACTATATGATAATTGTGTTTATTTATATTTATTCTTTGAAGTTGTGTGGGCGAGCGGTAAAAGAAATAGAAAGGAGAGCACCGTACCTTTAAAAGCAGCAACACTCCCTTTTCAGCCGGCTGGCACTATATAGCTCGCTATTTCTTCTTTCTTCGATAGCTTAATTATACACACAAGGCGTTTCTTATTTACTGAGTATAATTAAACACTCGCGACGAAAACAAATAGAGATTTATCAACTTTGCCAATATTTATTGCGGAGCGGTGCGTTGTAGTGAATTTTCTAGCTAAAACAAAAGTTGTTCCTTATATTATTACAATATTAGACTTTATTCCTTTATATATTATGTAGTTTTCGCATAGGTATCTCTTCTTAACCCGAAGTTAACAAGTTAAATTAACTTAATCACAATTAACCAGGAACTCTAAGAAATAGGTAATCTATATAAATCAAGGCCAGGATGGTTCAGGTCTATTTGATCTATCTCGGTAAGTTCTTATAACAAATTGGGTACAAAAATTATAAATAGGAGTAATAAAGTACACCAACAAATAGTTTAGGTTTCTTTTTTTTTCAAAAATTAGTAGCTTTCCCCGGAGCGGTTGTTAGTAAATCGTACCTTCGATGCTAAGTTTCTGCGATCACGGGTCAGATATATAATATTCCAATTTCTTAGATTGTAAGTATATAATTATGTATTTACGGGGCTTATAAACTACACGGAATTCTTTGTTTTTATTCAGTAATTTTGTTATATTCCTAGATAAATACATAAATACAAATAAATAAAATTGAAGTGTCTGTTTTGTCAAAATAACAAGTTTTTACTAAATGGTTATGAATGTATATCGGATACCAATAACAAAATCACAATTTAAAAATTTTTTGTCCGTCTGTCTGTCTGTCTGTTTGTCTGGAACGGCTGGGCCGATTTTGACGGGACTTTCACTAATAGATAGCTAATTATATAAGGTATAACATAGGCTATCTATTTATCAAGATATTACAAAAATCAAAATGTTGCCAAAAGTAACTATTCCACACGGACGAAGTCGCGGGCACATCTAGTAATTAAATATGCCTATGATCTTAGGGTCAGTGGGTCTAACACTGAGTTCTGAAGGAATCCCAGTCAATACATTTGAATTTCATGTAATCAACATAGCAAATGACGTCCAAACATAATTTTTAATAAATTTTATTGTCAAATTTTCTTATTTCTTGGTTATTAAAAAGGACATATCGGCTGTGCAATTTCAAAACCTAGTAAGGGCATTTTGTGACTTTCTAGGTTAAGAAGCATCGATTCACATTATTAAAATGTCTAAAAAGACATTAGAAAAGGGATTTTGAAAATTAAAAAACCTAGCAAGTACACAGTCGCTATGCAGAATAATGTAAAAAACAATTCAAAAAACCAAGCAAGTAACATTGGCAACTTTTAAACTATAATCATATTTGATCTACTTATATGTATAACAAAGATACTCTGGAGTGTAATGGTAACTTTTTATTATTATTTATGTGGCTATCCACAAATATTGGAACTGGGTCAAATTATACAATATAATAAAATATTATTTAAATTAATGACTCTCTTCACCAGATGAGGACGACGAAGATGATGATTGCCCTATATTAATTACAAATTGCTCCACCATATTATCGATGACATTATCCAACTTAAAAAACCTATCTTCTTTTAATGTATGTGAAATACTGCTTGCCACCTCTCTGGGGTTATCGTAGATAATACTTCTGGTAGCAAATCTTTCATTTGAGCATCTTTAATTTTTATTGAATATTTTAATTTTACTGGCTACATAGCCCTTAACTTGTGCCCATATGAGCTCAATAGGATTGAGTTCACAATGATATGGTGGAAGCCGTATATGTAACTCCCTTTCCTTTTGCCATTTCATCCACAACATAACTCTGATACTGATTTTTATTTTCTTTAACTTTTAACAGCAGTTGAGCTCTTAATTCGGTGTCTACAAATGGTATATTTTTTGATGTTAACCATGATGTTCTGTTGAATGGCTTGAGAGCCACTAGGGCCCGCACCCGGATCACTCATTTTATAATTCAAAACAAAAAAACAACTACAACAAAACGAAAGACAATTTAAAATCACGTGTAATAATATACGTGCATCACCAAAAAACAAAGAGAATGTCAAGATTGTCAAGCAAGGCGCGTTCCCTATGACAAGCGACACGATGATCCATCCAGTAAAATCAAAACGTCATAATTTCGCCAAGTGTGTCATCGAACACCGTAACTTTTAGTTTGGTCGCATTATACCTCAACCATTGATTTACTACCAAACGTAGATAACGCATGAACGATCGAAAAGTAGGCCGGTGAAGAACTGCTCAATCGCGACTCGTCCAGTTCCTTTCCATAGTGAGTGATTAGCTGTCGGCAAGTAAACATGCCGAAGTGCGCATTCAAAAGTTGAGGTAACAATAGCCAGAAACGGCAGAAAAAAGACGGGATTTCATATTTTGCGTGAGTAAACTCATGACACATCTTATCATGTATTCAAATATTCGATTTATACGTAAAAACCAATCAAAAACAATTATTGTAATCATAAACATGTCGCTTCGCGTCAGTGTCAGTATGACCTCAACGTTCCAATCTATGCAGGTTGCAAACCTCTGCTTCTTTGAGTTCTTTAACAGAGCCATTTTGTGGTTTGTAGTAATATTTTATATTTCGAACGAATCTTTTTATAATATAAATAGTAATAATTTTATTTTTTATGTAGGTAATTGTTTAGATGGCTGTTCTTTTACATTTTACGTATAAATTGATAAAAGCGTAATTAAATATTTATTAACATAATGAGTTGAAAATGTGCACCTTTAAAAGAACCTATTTTTACTTATTTTTAATGTTATCTGGAATGAAGTATAGAAATGTATAGGTACTACTAGATTTGGAACCTGTATGTCACAGGTGTGTGCAGGTTTCCTCACGATGTTTTCCTTCACCGTAAAAGCGTCGAATAAACGTACATATGAATTCAAAATTTGAAAACACATTGGTACGTGGCGGGGTTCGAACGGCTACCTCCCGCTTGGTAGGCGACGGCCTTACGCACAACGCCATCGACGCTTCTTGGTGGACCAACCTGATGGAAAATAATCCCCCAGTTCCCTCTTTTTTCAAGGAGGCCGTGTTTTTTCTGGAAAAAAAGCTAAAATAATAATAACACAATTTTTGGACAATAAAATCATTTTTAATATAGAAATGTTCATTCATAAAATCTTTATATTTGAACTAAATTTGTAGTTATAGACTCGATGAGTAAGTCGATGACTGTAAAACACGAGGAACTTATTTCTTAAGGCCAGCATGTGACTTACTTACTGGAGGGAGATTCAGACCAGGGTCGCCTGCTTGGGTACCTCCGCCTTACCTATTTTTGCCGCAAAATAGCAGAGCTTCCATTGCTATGATAATAAGACATAGAACTTACATACAAGGTACCGTGAGTTTACAATTTTACATCTCATGTCACAAGTTCGCAACGTACACTGTGGTTCTTGTGGGAATGCAGATTTGCTGCGAATCTCATAAGAGCCACCAACAAGCCAAATTTTACGTGTTGACCTTCGCACCGCCCTTATATGGCTCGTAATAAAAATGACCTTCGTAATGCAAATGTAAAGCTTGACATGTTGCTGACTGTACTATAAGTGACTGTTACCAATTACCATCGTGTGGGCAGTACACTTGTTTGCCAACTTTGTTGTATAAAAAAAGTGATTTATATTCCTTAGTGTATACGCATGATGCGTATACAGTTTAATTTTCTACTTCCAGCTTTATATAGTACTAGCTGTGCCCGCGAACTACGTTTCGCCATCGAAATGCTTAACACAGTGTTTAATTTTTTCCTCCATTTTATTCCAAAACCTCCCGCACGCGCACCCCCGCCTTGGTGACGCTCACTTCGCAACGGGCCGTGCAGTAGAAATCGTAATATTTGAATTTCGCCATAACTTCAAAACCAAACGTTCAATTTTAATCATTCAAAGACCAAATATTATCTACATAAACTGTGATGAACTTAGTGATGAAATAATTTATTTTGATAAGGATTAATAGCATGAGAAAAATAAATGCGTTTAAATGTAGTCCAAAAAAATTCAAGATTTTTAAATAAAAAAATGGTTGTTGTGCCTCACTCGACATAGATAGGTATAGTGTGTCGCAGACTTTTTTGTAGATATTTATAAGATCTACAATTAATTAGAACATTTTATGGTTCTATCTTTTATATTTTAGGCAGCGTACGCAAAATAAGTTACTTTTCTGGTTGATTTTTTACACCTTGTGTCCGAAAAACCCAAATATCTTACAGAACTCTCTACTATATTATACATGTTTTATACATATAAACCTTCCTTAAGAATCACTCTATCTACTAAAAAAAACCCCATCAAAATCCGTTGCGTAGTTTTAAAGATCTAAGCATACATAGGGACAGACAGACGGCGGATAGCAACTTTGTTTTATACTATGATGTAGTGATAGATTTATCATTAATTAATACTGATTTCACAATAAAATTTAAATTAATATCTGGGTTAATAACTCTTTGATCATGTTAAACGGATATGTTGAGACACTATTTACACTAAGGGCAAAGATCTCAAACTAATCATCGTCATTATTACAAGCTTTTATTTAACTTGCAATGTAAGTATGTATGTTCGGTTGGAATCTTGCAACTCAATTTTGAACCGATTGAGCTGAAATTTTGTATACACCTTTAGTTTAGATGACAATGCATGGTTAACTGTGTGACGTCATTCTAAATCCAAGATGGCGGCATACCCAAGATGGCGGACCAATTATTTTTAATGCACCCCTACAATATGGGTATCAAATAAAAGGTCTTGCTACGAGTAACTCGAAAAATAATATGACATGACTATTAATCCAATATGGCGGACTTCTAAGCTTGAAAATCAATTTTGAAGTAGATATCTTTAACCGATTGAGCTGAAATTTTGTATACACACACAGTTTGGATGAAAATGCATAAATAACTTTGTGACGTCATTCTAAATCCAAGATGGCGGCATACCCAAGATGGCGGGCCAATTATTTTAAATACACTCCTACAATATGGGTATCAAATAAAAGGCCTTGCTAAGAATAACTTGAAAAATAAAGTGGTGTCACTATTAATCCAATATGGCGTACTTCTAAAGCCAAAAATTCGAATTTGCAGTAGATATCTTTAACCGATTGAGCTGAAATTCTGTAAGTATAGACGCTCCGGCAAACGACCTTGCAACAATGATGCGTTGAATTAGATGAACAGACTAAGAAACGTGTTCAGTGATAATATAAAAAGTAAATAATAAATTAAATGTAAAAAAACCTTTTTAAAACAAGCTTTTATTTAAATGCGCTAAAAAGAAAAAATAAACTTTTACACTAAAACTTTTACTTATAACGTTATTTCACATTTAACACAATTTATATGACATAAAAGCTTGTCGCGAGATTTACTTTTGTAGATAAACAAGTAAATTAAATAATTTACACATAAGTAAATCTCGCGACAATCTTTTATGTCATATAAATTGTGTTAAATGTGAAATAACGTTATAAGTAAAAGTTTTAGTGTAAAAGTTTATTTTTTCTTGTTTCTGTTTATTTTATTTAAATGCGCTAAAAAGAAAAAATTGTTTTTAAAAAGGTTTTTTTACATATTTTTTTTATTATTCTTGGTCAATTATATTGTTGGACTAGCTGTGCCCGCGACTTCGTCTGCGTGGAATAGCAACTTTTGTTGAAGTTGATAAAAAGTAGCCTATGTTATACCTTAAATATAATTAGCTATCCATTTGTGAAAGTCCCGTCAGAATCGATCCAGCCGGTCCAGATCGGTGTTTTTGTTATTGGTACCCGATATATATTCATACCCATTTAGTAAAAACTTGTTATTTTGACATTACAAACAGACACTTCAATTTTATTTATTTGTGTAGAATAGATGTAAGTATAGATAATGTTAAAGTGATATGAAAAGATTCTTGATAACGCTAAGGTCACGTACTTTAAGATAATTGTGTTTCTTTATATTACGTATTTATATCGATATCGATAAGGTATCTTGAACGAAGCCCAGAATTACCTGGGGCTCTATTTTTAATCACCTTCACAAAAAAGGAGAAGGTTATCATTTCGATTGTATGTTATTTTTTATGTTTGTTACCTCATAACTCTGTCATTTACTGAATGGGTATACTTTCGGATTGGTCCCATCCCATTGTCACCATAATCAGGATCTAGTGATGGGATCCCACAAAAGTCGAGGGAAACCCTTTAATTTTATAGGCACGTCCAACGAGTTTCATGTTTTTTTTTATTAGGCTTACAAAACTGGAAACAATCAATTGGTGTTGTAAACATTTGTAACATTCAAAAATCAAACATGTAAACATGTTCATTTGTAAAAATCAAACATGTAAACATTTGCATATCATACTGAATATTAATCAGATTGATTCATGTTGATGTAAGTACAGCATGCTTCAAAATACCTTATAACTACCATATCCGGCAAGCTAAATATACCGGGTGTAACAGAATACCGCAATAATATTTAAGGTTGTTGATTAACAAAAAAAATGTTTTATGACTATTCTTTGTATTTTTATTATATGCCTACTTTCGATTCAATACGCTGAACTGTTAAGCGTATTAAATCGAAAGTAGGCATATAATAAAAATACAAAGAATAGTCATAAAACATTTTTTTTGTTAATCAACAACCTTAAATATTATTGCGGTATTCCGTTACACCCGGTATAATTATACTAAACTAGCTTTCCGCTCGCGGCTTCGCCCGCGTTATTATTGTTTTCCCGTGAGAATTTATATTTTTCCGTAGAAAAAATAATGTTGTAGCCTATTTAAGCCCGGATAATAAATTTAATATTTTCCATAGAAACTCTCAACCCCTATTTTGCACCCTACGGGGGTGAATTCCAATAAATCGTGAAACACGTATTCAATAAAATATTTTTAAGAGCATGAATCTCAAGTTTTATCTGATTTTTCCATACAAACTTGCACCCCCATTTCATCCCTTTAGGGTTAAAATTTTTTTAAATCCTTTCTTAGTGTGCGTCCGCATTTTGAATTAAAACAACTGTCCAAATTTCACGTTTCCACCATTAGCGGTTACGGCTGTGCATAAAAATAAAATAAAATAAAATTTGTTTATTACCAAAAAGAACACAGATCGTACATATTTGACAAGCCCCCACACTAGGTCGAATCCTGTCCTATGGGGGAAAAATGTCCTATGGGCATACGTCTATAGATGGAAACATCTCCTTTTATACCGGTGTTTCAAAAATACCCCTAAAGCCGAAAGGGTGTTGTAGAGACCCTTTTATAGAGTTCATTCCCAATATATGACGACCGTAGCTTGATATTATTACTTGCCGAAAAACTATTTTTTTTGATAAAAAATTTAAATTCTCGACATTGAAGCGCAGCTCTTTTAGAAGTTCATTGCCCTTACCAGGAGTAATAACCTCCTACTCCTGGTAGCTAGTACTAGGCAGGACTTACGTACTTATCAAGGTAATTTTTATTTAACTAATAATAAACCTTAATTCTAGTGCTTATTTTCTTGTGTTGGAATAAAGAATTCAAAATAGATTCAATAAAATATAAAATTTTATTGAAGTAACGACCTAAGTAGGTAGGTATCTTTACCTCATTGCATGCGTACGTACATAAATAAATTATTGTCTAATCTGCGTAAAAGGAAGTTTCTATTGGGTACAGCCTACCAGTTGTTGTTTCAGGTATAACATAGGCTACTTTTTATCAAGATCTTTAAAAAAATATAGCTATCTATTAGTGAAAGTCCCGTCAAAATCGATACAGCCGTTCCGGAGATTAGCGGGAACAAACAGAAAGACAGACAGACAGACAAAATTTTTTAAATTGTATTTTGTTATTAGTACCCTATACACATTCATACCCATTTAGTAAAAACTTGTTATTTTGACATTACAAACAGACACTTCAATTTTAAATTAAAAAATGTATGTAATTTATAACGCATATTTAAACTTGCAGAATATTATACAGCAGATTTTTAGCATTATTATATTCCTTTCTATGGTATAATCATAACTTTTTATATATTGGCGATTTATGTCAACATCCCTATTGTACTAATTTGTAAAAAAGTGCTTCAACTAACAGATATCGACTAATTATATGTAAAGCTCGACTTCTTTAAGTAATAATCATAATAAACATTAAAAAACAGATATACAAATTTTGTAATAATTATTATTATATGATAAACGACATCAATTCCGATGCGAGAATTTCACACGATTGTATTGTACGATTGTATCAATCAGTGTGCCCGTGATAATGCAAAACGCAAATATCCGAAGTAACTGATTTATCAGTAACTTCGGATATCAGTAATTATATATAGGAGCCAATATCAGGAGCTTATAAATTACGGACGACACGGAATATAAAGCATTGTCAGTAATGACGCTTTGGAACGAGGAGCATACGACATGTCTCGAATAGTTTGTGTACTATCAGTCTTACTTGTTGGGAGTGACGCGGCGAGAATCCTCGCTGTATATCCAACGCCTTCTATAAGTCACCAAGTAGTTTTTCGACCGCTAACTGAAGAACTAGTGAAAAGAGGCCATGAAGTAGTCGTGATCACCCCCGATCCGGTATACAAGAAAGGAGAAGCACCTGCAAATCTAACGGAAATAGACGTGCACGAAATATCCTACAAGAAATGGAGGGACCGTTTACTGGCGACTTCATCGACTGGCGACAACGACCTCTACACCCAAGTTTTAGTTGCACTTTCGGTTATCTCCGAAATCTTCGAAGATCAAATGCGTGTCAAAGAAGTTCAAGAAATTCTGAAAGATAAAAGTAATAAGTTCGATTTGCTGTTGTCGGAGGCTTACGTTAAGCCTGCTATGGCCTTGACACATGTTTTGAATGTAAGAGCGATACAAGTAAGCTCTCTCGGTGGTGATGATAATTACAAGGTTGTCGGTGCGCCTATGCATCCTATATTATATCCAGCGTTGTCCCGCCAGAGGATATACAATCTCACATTTTGGGAAAAGCTCAAAGAAATGTATAACCATTATAAGTTTTCGAACGTGATGCAATCGGTTGAGAACGCTGATGATGTTAGGGTCAAAAAACTTTTCGGGTCCGATGTGCCAGATATTTCGGAATTGATGAACAATGTGGACATGCTTTTCCTGAATGTTAATTCGCTTTGGGTAAACAACCGACCGATACCACCCGGCGTTATTTACATGGGTGGGCTGCACCAGAAGCCATTCAAAGAGTTGCCAAAGGTGAGGACTTTATAAAGTAAAAAATACTATTGTACATTGATTCTAAGTAGATTTTAAAGTACCTACTTTAAATATTTTCTTTCTTTCTTCATATTTAATTATTATATTGAAGTCATCATGCGTATATAGATAGGTAATTCACAATTAATTATATATGATAAAAAAGTAATTTATGATTAAGATCTGGGATACTAACTCTTGGATCGTGTTAAACGGATATGATGGGACTCTGTTAACACTTAGGGCAAAGGTCTGGAACTAATCATCATTATTATTCTGGGTCAATTATTGTTGGATCATGTTAAAGTGATATGAAAAGATTCTTGTTAACACTATGGGTCACGTACTATATGATAATTGTGTTTATTTATATTTATTCTTTGAAGTTGTGTGGGCGAGCGGTAAAAGAAATAGAAAGGGGAGCACGGTACCTTTAAGCTAGCTCGCAGCTCGCTATTTCTTCTTTCTTCGATAACTTTATTATACACACAAGTCGCTTCTTATTTACTGAGTATAATTAAACACTCACGACGAAAACAAATAAAGATTTATCAACTTTACGAATTTTTATTGCGGAGCAGTGCGTTGTAGTGAATTTTCTAGCTAAATTATATAAATATGACTAAATTTAATGTGGGGAAAAGAAAACAAAAGTTGTTCCTTATGTTATTACAATATTAGACTTTATTCCTTTATATATTATGTAGTTTTCGCATAGGTATCTCTTCTTAACCCGAAGTTAACAAGTTAAATTAACTTAAATCACAATTAACCAGGAACTCTAAGATATAGGTAATCTATATAAATCAAGGCCAGGATGGTTCAGGTCTGTTTGATCTATCTCCGTAAGTTCTTATAACAAATTGGGTACAACAAATAGTTCTAGGTTTCTTTTTTTTTTTCAAAAATTAGTAGCCTTCCCCGGAGCGGTTGTTAGTAGATCGTACCTTCGATGCTAAGTTTCTGCGATCACGGGTCAGAGATATAATATTCCAATTTCTTAGATTGTATATAATTATGTATTTACGGGGCTTATAAACTCCACGGAATTCTTTCTTTTTATTCAGTAATTTTGTTATATTCTTAGATAAATACATAAATACAAATAAATAAATTTGAAGTGTCAGTTTGTTATGTCAAAATAACAAGTTTTTACTAAATGAGTATGAATGTATATCGGGTACCAATAACAAAAACACAATTTAAAAAAAAAAATTGTCCGTCTGTCTGTCTGTCTGTTTGTTCTCGCTAATCTCCGGAACGGCTGGACCGATTTCGACGGGACTTTCATTAATAGATTTGTAATATCTTGATAAATAGATAGCCTATGTTATAGGGTATAACATAGGCTATCTATTTATCAAGATATTACAAAAATCAAAATGCTGCCAAAAGTAACTATTCCACTCGGACGAAGTCGCGAGCACATCTAGTAATTAAATATGCCTATGATCTTAGGGTCAGTGGGTCTAACACTGAGTTCTGAAGGAATCCTAGTCAATACATTTGAATTTCATGTAATCAACATAGCAAATGAATTCCAAACATAATTTTTAATAAATTTTATTGTCAAATTTTCTTATTTCTTGGTTAATAAAAAGGCCATATGGAGGGGAGAGTACCTATTTTGTATATAATTATTGCTATTAATAAAAGGAAAATAGCTTAAATTGTGAGCTATTTGCCAAACTATGATGTAAAACTTTATATGGCGAAAACTTATAATTTAGCATGAAATGTATAATTGTTATTCAATGCATTAATTAATCCCACTAAGATGCCGCTTACTATTAGGTTTTTTTAATGAAATAGGGGATGTAAAAGGCGAATTTTGGAAATATTATGTGATTACAACCCTACCCACTAATAAAAAAATAACAAAATCTGTTTTAAATTATGAAATATAATAGGTTATATATAGATACCTTTATTCGGGCTGTTTATATATTAATAATCTATTATTATTTCATATTTAGCCGGCGATCAAAAATATATTTTTCCTGAGCTTTGCTCCCCAAGCTGAAAACAAAAAGAACTAACTTTTGAAACACTGTAGCAAATTTAAAAAAAATTAAAAGCACGCGAAAAACGTGAAATATACCTATGGATTTTATTCGCAGAAATTAAGATAAATACTTTTTATTTCGCAAATCTATATACAAATAAAAAAAAATATATATATATACAAATAAATAAAATTGAAGTGTCTGTTTGTAATGTGAAAATCAATAATAAATTCCTTTGGTCGATGTGTCACAGATCAACGAGTGGTTAGGTATCTTAGCCTTATTGTTCTGAGACCATAGCATAGGCGCGTTCAAAGACTAAGGTGAGATATGGGCGCGTTCCATTTAAGCACAGATTTGCATTTATGTATTCCCTATTTCCCTAAAATCAATTTCATTTCATAACACTCGTAAAATTCTTAACTTGCTTCAAGATGTGTCAAGTCAACATATGGATCTTAAAAATTCTACACCATTACAATAAATATTTCAAGCTAACGTTATGAGTTTGGTTGAAAAAACAAAAGGTCATATAGAATTAACCATAAAGAAAAATATGAATGCTTTCAAAATTCCATTCGACGAGACTATAATTTAAGTGCATCTTATTAAAATTACTCTAAAAGTGATCAAAACCACCGGACTAAATGTCAAATTCCGAATTTTCAGAAAATCAACCTACCTAAAGGGGAGCGCGGGATTTTGGGCGAAAAAAAAACAATCTTTGTAAATAAGGCCAGGATAAACGCGACATTTATTTTGTTTATGCAAACAATTTACTAATGACCAAAGATACTTGCAAATATCACTGACGTCACCAGAAATGACGTTGACAATTAACATTGACATTGTGAAATTAATTGATAAAGTTGTTGTTATTATGATTTTAGTTGTGACCAATTGCCATAAGCACAAAAGAAAGAAAGAAAGATTTTAGTTGTGAATTTTGTGTTAAAACAACAGTGAAACCGAAGTGTTTTTGCAAAATGAGTGTTTGTTGAAATTTTAAGAAAAATCGGTGTTACAGCGTTTGCGTAGCAAGATCGGTATTCGTGAGTGAGAGGAAGGGTCGGGGAAGGATATATAAGGAAAGTTTTGTTGTGTGCGTGTGCATGTGAGGGTGCGTGTATTTATTTGCGTAAATGTTATAAAAAATCTACCGTCATTCAACGGCGTTAACAGAAGTAGATACAAATAGATTTTGTATGTACGATAAGAAAACTTGAACGAAGCACAGAATTACCTGAAGTTCTATTTTTTTTACGGAATTTACAAAAAATCAGTAAGTTATCTATTCAATTGTATGTTCTTTTTTATGTTACTTCAAAACTGTCATTTACTATCATCATCATCATCATCATCAACTCAGCCGCACGACACCCACTGCTGGGCATAGGCCTCCCCCATGGATCTCCACAACGATCGGTCCTGTGCTGCCCGCATCCAGCGTCTTCCCGCGACCTTTGCCAGATCGTCGGTCCACCTGGTCGGGGGCCTACCCACTGAGCGTCGTCCGGATCGTGGTCGCCATTCGAGAACCGTTCGGCCCCAGCGGCTATCGGTTCTTCTCGCTATGTGTCACTTCAGCTGAGCAATCCTTCGAGCAATGTCGGTTGCTTTAGTTCTCCTGTGGATCTGCTCATTTCGGATTCGATCACGCAGGGAGACCCCAAGCATTGCTCTCTCCATTGCCCGCTGAGCGACCTTGAGCCTTCGGACGAGACCCATAGTGAATGGCCACGTTTCACTTCCGTAGGTCATCACTGGCAACACACACTGGTCAAAGACTTTCGTCTTGAGATACTGAGGTAATTTGGACGCGAAGATTTTTCGTAGCTTCCCGAAAGCTGCCCATCCGAGCTGGATTCGACGAGGGATCTCTTTCTCGAAGTTGGACTTACCTAACTGGACTATCTGTCCCAGGTATACTTAGCTGCATACCTGGCAACAACTTCAAGTGTAGTGTTCCCAATATTAACTGGAGTGGGTACAACATGGGCATTCGACATGATTTTTGTCTTATCCATGTTCATTTTAAGACCCACTCTTTGGGAAGCACTACTGAGATCTCCGAGCATGGTGTTCAGGTCTTCCAAGGTCTCAGCCATTAGAACTATATCATCGGCAAAACGGAGGTGTGTTAGGTACTCGCCATTAATGTTAATGCCGTATCCTTTCCAATTCAGAAGCTTGAAAATATCCTCCAATGCAGCGGTAAAGAGTTTTGGAGAGATAACGTCTCCCTGTCTTACACCTCGCTGCAATTGGATGGGATTAGAGCTCTGGTTCTGGAGTCGGACCGACGTAGTGGCATTTCTGTATAGGTACCTTAGCACCTCTATGTACCTATAGTCCACTTGGCACCTTTGGAGAGACTGCAGCACCGCCCATGCCTCGATCGAATCGAAGGCTTTCTCATAGTCCACAAACGCTAAGCAAAGTGGCAGATTATACTCCTCGGTCTTCTGTATAACCTGCCGCAGCGTATGGATGTGGTCTATGGTACTATAGCCTTTTCGGAAACCGGCTTGTTCGGGAGGTTGGAAGTCGTCAAACCTGCGAGCGAGACGATTCGTAATGACTCTTGAAAACAACTTATAAACATGACTCAAGAGTGAGATCGGCCTATAGTTCTTCAAGAGTGTTTTATCACCCTTTTTGAAGAACAGGATGACCTCACTCTCACTCCATGTTTTAGGCGTTCTGCCCTCGAGAATAACGGAATTAAAGGGCCTCTGGAGGACTTTAAGTATCGGCTTACCGCCCGCTCTCAGAAGCTCTGTAGTGATTCCATCATCACCCGCCGCCTTGTTGTTTTTTAGTTGTTTGAGAGCCATACTAATCTCATACAGGCTGACGTCCGGGATATCATCAGTATAGTGTCGAGTAAGCTTGGCTCTGGGGTCTCTAGCCTCGCTTTCAACAAGTGCTTGCGTGGAGTACAACTGTCTATAGAAACTCTCGATCTCCCTCAGGATCTCAGGCTTCGACGAAATGAGGCTACCGTCGTCAATCTTCAGCTGCGTCAGTTGACTTTGCCCAATAGACAGATATCTCGCAAATACCTTGGAGCCTTTATTTCGCTCGATAGCCTCTTCAATACAAGCCGTATTGAATCGGCGAAGATCGCATGTCAATGACTTTGATATCTGCCTATTAAGCTGCCGGTAACGACTAACATCCCTAACATTCTGCAGCCTCATTTCGTGTCTCCGGTCCATAAGTTGGAGCGTTTTGTCGGAGAGTTTCTTTGTTCTGGGACGGCGGGTTTTGAAGAACTTAGACCCTACCGTACGGACAGTATCCACCACCATGTTGTTTAGATCGTCCACATTTAAGCTGTTCTCAAGGGCTTCGAAGCGGTTCTGGAGCTCATTTACTAACCGTTCAGGAAAATTCTTTGTTTGAGGCGTTCCCACCTTCTAGTTGGTCCCTATGTCGCCAAAATCGGGATCCCACAAAAATCGAGGGAAACCCTAAAATTTTATAGGCACGTCCAACGTGTTTCATGTTTTTTTTAAGCTATTGAGGCATTTGCATTTGGTAGTCATGAGACGAGCTGATAATGGAAGGATTCTTGATTTTAAAATATGATCATCAATCATCGGCACCGTCTTCAAAATAGAAAATGTGATGTTGGTATTCTTTATTTTTTTTTTGAGTTTTTTATCATTCGTCTGGTATCGAACGCTCGTCAAGCGTCTTCTATGCTCGATTTTCATTGATTTTCGGTACGTTAACGCCGACCATTAATATTATGTACTTACATATGAAATTGGCTTTTTGCCGTACTAGCCACTTTGATCGCAAGTATTTGCTCTACGGTTATGAATTCCAAATTCAAATTTATGCAGCTATTTACTCATGTATTTGTGTTTTGAAAATTATAATTCACTTGTTTTTTCCTCAGTTATTTTGGACTTTTCAATCAATTGTTTTGTTTCAACTTTTTTGGAGTCAATTTTCGCTTGGGGCATGGTTTGGGTGGTTCGGCAGGGTTCAGCCATTGCGATGAGCGCTTCCGATTATCGTACAGCAGGACCCACTTTTCCTCACAAGTAATGATTCGATTTAAATCCTTTCATTATTGTGCCGGTTGAGTAATGCAATGCAGCAGTCAACGCGCGTTTGTTGATTTGCTTCACTCAATTCGTTAGGTACCCACCTTTCAAGCTTTTTCACCTTCCCAATTTGCTTCAAGTGGATTAAAACAGTTTTATCACTAACACCGCAGCCTGCAGCTAACTCGGACGTGGTTTGCGATGGATCCGCTTCCACAATAATCTTCAATTCTTCATTATCAACTTTGGTCTCCGGCCGTCCACGGGGCTTGTTCTGCAGGTTGAAATTTCCAGAACGAAAACGTTGGAACCAAAAACGCACAGTGTTTTCTTTTGCGGCACCGTCGCCATACACATCATTAAACCTTCGAGCCGTTTCTGCAGCACTGGTGCCACGGTGGAACTCGTACTCGTAAATAATGCGAAATTTCAAGTTTTCCATTTTGTAAACTGAGTGACGCAAAGAAAAAAACAATTGAGGAAAACAAGTGAATTATAATTTTAGAAACACAAATACATGAGTAAATAGCTGTATAAATTTGAATTTGGAACTCCTAACCATAGAGGAGATATTTGAGATCAAAGTGGCCAGTACGGCAAAACGCCAATTTCATAGGTAAGGAACTATTATTATTTTGAGTTTAGTCGGAATCAAAACGAAAATCAGTAGAATTCGAAAGTAGACGACGCTCGACGAGCACTCAACGCCTGACGAACGATTCAATGGATTCAAGGAATAATGAGGGCTGAAATTGTCACAAACGTCATCAATCATCATACAATGTGATCTCTTTACGCGTTCCTAAGGTTTTAACAGACAGGCGGACGGACGGACAGACGGGCAGACTGACAAAGTCATAACAAGTGATCCTATAATTGTTCCGTTTTTTTTTCATTTGAAGTACGGAACTCTAATTATACATCAATTTTAGCTAACAATTACAAACCAAAGCAGACACGGTTACAAGATTTACGAAAATGTTAATACTTTCCTGATAATTATAACATCTCTGATAACACACAGTGTCTGAAAATATCTCTGAATTAAATTCATATCTGCATTCGCCTTTCCTTATCGACTCTTATCTCGCTCTAAGCAAAATATTCACAAATAGTTTGTGTCACTGTCAAAACAAATGATAGAAATTTTAGTAACCGCTTTTCTCTGCGATTTCGTCTGCATAGAATTCTCGAGCTCAACGTCTATTCAAAATTTAACGTATCAATTCTAATTTTAAAATAATCAGTCTAACAATGACTGATTATATTAACTTCAATTGTATCGACTGACTAGTCAGGTGACCCAAGCTCAGCTCAAGCAGTGTTCAATATTTTAAAATAGCTATAAATCATAAAATAGCCTTGAATCATAAAATACAATAATAAATGACATAAAAATTCCGTTTAGGCGCTCTGTGACAACTTCTTGTTATTACTAATTCTGTTTTTGACCATTTCGTGTTACGACTAAATTACAAGAACAGTTAGAGCAAAAATCCTTTAATATAAAACCATAACGACGACCTCCGCAGCGAAGTGGCTCGGATACCGGTTTCAAGGTGTCGCCATCTTTGAGGTTCTGTGTTCGAATCCCGGTAGGGGCAAAATGTTTGTGTGATGAATACAAGCACATTTGTACCAAACTCATGGCTGTTTGTACGAGCTCGTATGGCTCGTATGGAGAGCTTATATGGCTCGTATACTATGTGTATTTCAATAAAAAATTAAATTGACATTTACGAACACACTGCACTACCTATTTTTCATGAGCACTGATTGCACCGCTTCATGAGGTCACATTGTTATCGTTGGTAGGTACGCGTCCGTCTACCGGTATCAATAGCGCTGAATAGCTCAATTTGGACCATGTTGTCGGAGTTTTGCCGACACACCGTGACGTAACGCGCTCCGATTGACGTTTGCAATCACATGTTACTGAACATTTTTAATTAATTTATAACGCATATTTAAACTTGCAAAATATGATTTTCGGCATTTTTATATTCCCTTCCGTGGTATAATCATAACTTTTTATATATCGGCACTGGCGATTCATGTCAACATCCCTATTGTTCATTCAAATTTGTATAAAAGTGCTTTACTAACAGATATCGACTAATAATATGTAAAGCTCGAGTTCTTTAAGTAATAATCATAATAGACATTAAAAAAACACATTAAAAAAACAAATTTTGTAATTATAATTATTATATGATAAACGACATCAATTCCGATGCGAGAATTTTGCACGATTGTATTGTATGTTTAAAAAACTAGGTAGCAATCAGTCTGCCCGTGATAATGAAAAACGCAAGTCACTCTCTAAACGGCCAGTCATCCGAAGTAACTGATTTGCCAATATCAGGAGCTTATAAATTACGGACGATACGGAATATATTGCAGTATCAGTAATGACGCTTTAGGACGAGGAGCATACGACATGTCTCGAATAGTTTGTGTACTATCAGTTTTACTTATTGGGAGTGACGCGGCGAGAATCCTCGCTGTATATCCAACGCCGTCTATAAGTCACCAAGTAGTTTTTCGACCGCTAACTGAAGAACTAGTGAAAAGAGGCCATGAAGTAGTCGTGATCACCCCCGATCCGGTACACAAGAAAGGAGAAGCACCTGCAAATCTAACGGAAATAGACGTGCATGAAATATCCTACAAGAAATGGAGGGCCCGCTTCCTGGCGACTTCATCGACTGACGACAACGACATCTACGCCCAAATGAAGGTTGCATTCTCGTTAGTCTCCGAAATCTTCGAAGATCAAATGCATGTCAAAGAAGTTCAAGAAATTCTGAAAGATACAAGTAAGAAGTTTGATTTACTGTTGTCGGAGGCTTGCGTTAAATCTTCTTTGGCCTTGACGCAGGTTTTGAACGTAAGGGCGATACAAGTGAGCTCTTTCGGTGCTGTTATAGGCAATTACGAGGATTTCGGTGCGCCTGTGCATCCTTTATTATATCCGATGTTTCTCCGCCAGAAGATATACAATCTCACATTTTGGGAAAAGCTCAAAGAAATGTATAACCATTATATGTTATCGAACTTGATGCAATCGAGTGAGAACGCTGCAAATGCTATAGTCAAGAGACTTTTCGGGTCCGATGTGCCCGAAATTTCGGAATTGATGGACAATGTGGATATGCTTCTGCTGAATGTCAATTCACTTTGGGAAAACAATCGACCGATACCACCCGGCGTTATTTACATGGGTGGGCTGCACCAGAAGCCTATCAAAGAGTTGCCAAAGGTGAGGACTTTATGAAGTGAAAAATACTATTGTACATTGATTCTAAGTAGATTTTAAAATAGGTACCTACTTTAAATTTTTTCTTTCTTTCTTCATATTTGATTATTATATTGAATTCATTATGCGTATATACCTAGTTAGGTTATTTACAATTAATTATATATGATAAAAAAATAATTTATCGTTAATTAATACTGATTTCACAATCAAATTTAAATTAAGATCTGGGTCAATTACTCTTGGATCGTGTTAAACGGATATGATGGGACTCACTGTTAACACTACGGGCAAAGGTCTGGAACTAATCATCATTATTTTTTATTATTCTGGGTCATTTATTGTTGGATCATGTAAAAGTAATATGAAAAGATTCTTGTTAACACTAAGGGTCACGTACTATATGATAATTGTGTTTATTTATATTAATTCTTTGAAGTAGATGCAAATGGATTTTGTATGTACGATAAGAAAACTTGAACGAAGCACAGAATTACCTGTGGTTCTATTTTTTTATTGAAGTAACAAAAAAGCAGGCAGTTATCAATTCGATTGTATGTTCTTTTTTATGATAGTTACTTCAAAACTGTCATTTATTAACCGATCTGGAAAATTCTTTGTTTGAGGCATTCCCACCTTCTAATTGGTCCCTATATGTTACCAAAATCGGGATCCCACAAAAATCGAGGGAAACCCTAAAATTTGATCGGCACGTCCAACGTGTTTCATGAATTTTTTTGAAGCTACCGCTCACACGTCCATATGGTCCCCAAACGCGTAAGCTGCTCGACCGACCTGGGTACTATGGTACCCAGTGCCCTTTGCGTAAAACACGCGGTGTGATAAAAAATCACGAAAAAAAAATATTTTCTCTATGGCTTTATTCCTTTGCCAATAGTCTCTTTCATAAGTTGACACAGCATATAAAATTTTTTTTTAGTCTTAGATTGAAATAAATTTTTCACAGTCTGTGGTTTAACTTACTTTGCCATCTCCATACGTTCCTTACTCCATGACCGATGAGATTTATTGCGTACATACATAGTCTGTATTAGTATTTTCGTAGAGTATTCTATATCAAAATAAACTAGAAGAATTGCGCTACATTAATATGTATGGTTTATGATAGTTTTATAGTGTTATATTGCCACACTAAACGTTTTTTTCAAAAAGTGAGTATTTTTGAAATTTTAAGCACTTTAGTTACTATTCTCGTCATTATTCATTCAATTATGAATCCTTATCTAATTTACTATTATAAGTTCATTACTTATTAAATTAGCTTTCTATACGTATTTTTTATTTAATTTTAGACACAATAATTAATTTTTTGCAATTTTTTTAATTTTGGGTTGCGCGCGCGCCTCTCGTGTAATTAATTACGTAATTAATGGATTTTATTATTATTTTCTTTTTCATTAATAATATTACCCAAAACTATTATATATCAAAATAATCTTCAAGAATAGGGCTATAATAATATATATGGTTATTAAAAGTTTTATAAAATAGTTTTTTTGAAAAAATGTTTTTTTAAAAATCGGGTCTTCCGCGACCTTCCGAACATTTTAGCCCTTCATTCATTTAATTATTAATCCTTATCTAAATAACTATTATAAATTTGTTCTTTATTAAATTACCTTTCCATACGTATTTTTTGTATTCCTGTAGACGGTACATATCACCCTCTGCAACGTTTTAAACACGCAGCACGCACCGGCGTGAGTCATTCCGCAATGGCGGCACCTTTGATATTTGAGATATACTACTTTTTGCTTTTGAGGCCCACCACGCTTCGCGGGGCGGACGTCTGAGTGGCATTTGCATTTGGTAGTCATGAGACGTACTGATAATGGAAAGATCCTTGATTTTAACACATGATCATCAATCATCTGCACCGTCTTCAAAATATAAAATGTGATGTTGGTATTCTTACTTATTTTTTTGAGTTTCTTTATCATTCTTCTGGCATCGAGCGCTCGTCGAGCGTCGTCTATGCTCGATTTCCATTGATTTTCGTTACGTTTACGATAAAAATCAATAGAACATAACGAAGACAATTTATATTATTTTGAGTTTTGTCGGAATCAAAACGAAAATCAGTAGAATTCGAAAGTAGACGACCACTCAGCGCCTGACGAACGATTCAAAAATAGAATGGTCAGCTATTTGCAACTTGTGAGGAACAATGAGGGTTGAAATTGTCACAAACGTCAATCGTCATGTGATATCTCTACGCGTTCTTAAGAAGGAAGGTCTTAACAGACAGGCGGACGGACGGACAGACGGGTAGACTGACAAAGCCATAACAAGTGATCCTATAATAGTTCCGTTCTTTTTCATTTGACGTGCGGAACTCTAATTATACATAAATTTTAGCTTACAATTACAAACCAAAGCAGACACGGTTACCAGATTATCGAAAATATTAATACTTTCCTGCTACCCGAGCCTGCTACTTTAAAATATACATCTCTGATAACAAAGTGTCTGCAAATTAGATTTAACTCTGCATTCGCCTTTTCTTATCGACTCTTATCTCGCTCTAAGCAAAATATTCTTAAATAGTTTGTGTCACTGTCAAAACAAATGATAGAAATTTTTGTAATCGCTTTTCTCTGCGATTTTGTCTGCATAGAATTCTCGAGCTCAACATCTATTTAAAATTTAACGTATCAATCCTGATTTTAAAATAATCAGTCATTAATATATTAAGCGACTTGATCTTTCTTTCATACCGTGTTCGCCTACCGAGAACTAAACCTCGCATTTTACTTCGGCGAAGTTTTGCTAATATGGATGTAGGGAAGCTTCGCGAGGACGCTGCTGGCTTAGATTGGTCTGAGATACACAATTCGGATTGTGTTGACGAACAAGTACAACTTTTTAATGCACGTCTGATCAAACTCTACGATACCCATGCTCCTGTTAGACCTATCAAAATTAAACACCTCTCTGCTGCTTGAGTAACTAATGATATCCGTGCTCTGATGTGTAAGAGGAACAAGAAGAAAGCTAGATATAAGCGTATACCTACCATTGATAACCAGATCAGGTACAACAATGCAAGAAATCGGTGCAACACAGCGATAAGAGACACCCAAAGACGCCATATACATAACTCTATAGATAATGAAGACCCAGCTAAAGTCTGGAAATTCCTCAAATCACTTGGTATTGGCAAATTTCAGATGCGTAGTAGCGACTTCAAGCTTGATATTAATTATCTTAACTCACACTTTACTTCAATTTCGCCCTTCAGTGGTGATCGAAAAGCCGAAACCGTAAACTAACTTTCTTCGTCGCCTTTGCCTGATTATGCTCCATTCGCTATTGAGTCATTTATTGATTATTTCTATAACTTCTGCCCCCGTAGCACGTCCACCAAAACACGATATGATAAAGCGATTTATCGCGGTGAACTGTCAAAATACGTCGACACCCTATTGTATTTTGACAGTTCGCCGCGATAAACCGCTTTATCATATCGTGTTTTGGTGGACGTGCTAGGGGGGCTGGAGCTATGGGCAGTGACTGCATTAGTCGTAACATGATCCTTCCTATCTTAGATATTCTTACTCCTATTATCACTCAAATCCTCAATACTTCCATTACATCTGGTGTTTTCCCATCTGCTTGGAAGGATGCCTTTGCTATTCCTCTTCCAAAGAAATTCAATCCAGGCTCCTTTTCTGATTTTCGTCCTATTTCCATTCTCCCATTCCTTTCCAAAGTCCTTGAAAAACTTGTCCATCGTCAACTTATCAGGTTCCTTAATAATAATAAGCTTCTTAATCCTTTACAATCCGGCTTCCGCGTAGATCATAGCACGACTACTGCTTTAACTAAAACCACTCATGATTTTCACTAGGGCATGGAAAATCGCCAACTTACACTACTGACGCTTTTAGATTTCAGCAACGCGTTTAATTCTGTGGATTTTGAGGTTCTCACCAGTGTCTTACGTTCTCTTGGCATATCTCCTATTGTAATTGACCGGTTTCAAAGTTATCTGTTGGTACTTCGGCAGCGAATACGCATTGAGGACTCCCTGTCTGATTGGTGCACTATCGTTGCCGGTGTCCCCCAGGATGGTGTATTATCTCCGCTTCTTTTCTCGATATTTATAAATTCCATTACGCAATCACTTTTATGTCTCTATCACTTGATGCCGATGACTTGCAAATCTAGACACAAGCCCCGCTATCTGATTTTTATCAGGTTATTTTGACAACTAACAGTCTTACGGTCTTGCTATAAATCCTAACAAAACGCAGACAATTATCATCGGCAGTTCTCATTTCGTATCACGCATCGACTACAATCTGTTGCCGGCAGTGATCTTTGGCGGAACTATTATTCCATTTAGCAAATCTGTCAAGAACCTAGGTATAGTTTTTGATCAATGCCTTCCTTGGCGGTCTCAGGTCGAGGCCTCGGTTCGGAAAAAGCTGTTTGCCGCATATGGTTCTCTCAATAGATTCCGTAACTTTCTTCCAATGGCTACAAAGACAGTATTAGCTCAATCACTTTTACTTTCTTTGATTTGGCATAGTCAATGCCGACGTTGCCTGGGTGGGTTTGTCCGAAGAACTATTAAACTAGTTGGAGCGTCTTCAAAATGTGGCAATTAGGTTTATTTTTAATCTGCGTAAATTTGAACATGTTTCTTACTATCGCTCTCAACTAAAATGGCTGCCAATTCCCCAGCGCAGAGACTTACATGTTTTATCCCTACTTTACAATGTTTTGTTTCTTCCAACCTCTCCATCATATATTAAGTCTCAGTTCTCTTTCCGGTCCACTTCTTCAAGTCGTAATTTACGATCGAACTTTAATTTAACTCTTGATATCCCACCCCACAGCACTGATTTCCTTTCATACTCTTTTCCAGCATATGCCGTTCGGCTATGGAACTCTGTCCCTGAGAGTATGCTGGAGCTGGAGTCCTTGAAGATTCAAGTCCGAAATCACTTCCAATCCTTAAATCCTTAGCTAAATTAGTCCTTCGTTGTGTCCTTCACTACTACTGTACCAATCCCCCGTTTAAATTTCCACTATGTATTTCCCTAGCTAGTCCAAGGTTGCATGGAAGAGATTGCTCATTAGCAATTAGACCGCCTGTGTTGTACATCTGCAATATTTTTGAAAATGTTATATATGTTTATTTTTTTTGTGTGCAATAAAGTGTTTATTATTATTATTAAGTTCAATTGTATCGACTGACTAGTGAGGTGACCTCAAGGTCAGTTCAAGCACTGTTCAATATTTTAAAATAGAAATGACATAAAAATTTCATCTATCAATAGACGTGCATATTTACTGTCTAGAAAATTGCACTAAAATATATTTTTTATTTTGTACTCCAGTTTTCCAAAAATCGATTAAAACGTGTAAAAAGCAACGTTTTAGTTCGTTCACAGCGCGTAAGCGACATTAGAAGCTATGCAATTACGAATATTATCTTGCAACAATACAGTAGCCGTGCAGGTGTAGTTTTCCTGGGATACCTGGCCTTAAGACCGCTGCACGAACAGATGGAGCTATATTCTATAGTAGCGATGCCTCTCTTAACAATCACGGGAAGTATCAAATAGATCGTATGCTTGTCTGCCAACGAAAAAATGTTAACCCTGAAGGGATGAAATAGGGGTTGCAAGATTGTATGGATTTTTTCTAAATTAGCAACGATTTTGATAAAACTTGAGATTCATGCTCTTAAAAACATTTCATTGAACACGTGGTTCATGGTCTATTGGAATTCATCCTCTTAGGGTGCAAAATAGGGGTTGAAAGTTTCTATGGCAAATATTTAAAATCTGCTCCAATATCTATGAAATTTATCACTCGAGCTCCTAAATATAAATAACAGTCTTCTATATACAAAAATATTTTACGGGAAAATATAAAATTCCCACGGGAAAACAATAATAACGCGGGCAAAGCCCGAAAGGTATATAAACTGCAAATACTCTCAACAGAAGATAAATAGATAGATGAATTCTTTGTTACACAATTAGGTTAACAAAATATTTTATAATTAGGTATAGTACAATGGTCGGCCTTATGTGATTGTAAATAGAAATCAAATGATAAAAAACCGGCCAAGGTGCGAGTCGGACACGCGCACGAAGGGTTCCGTACCATTGACTAGGTAAACAACAGTAGGTACCAAATTTCATATTTATTATTAAAGTAAATATACAATTAAGTGATTTGTGAATATTTCAAGTGCCTACCTGTTACCATTTATTGATATCGAGCAAAAAAGGGCAAAAAATCGCGTTTGCTGTGTGGGAGCCCCCCTTAAATATTTATTTTATTTTGTTTTTAGTATTTGTTGTTATAGCGGCAACAGAAATACATAATTTGTAAAAATTTCAACTGTGTAGCTATCGCGGTTCTTGAGATACAGCCTGGTGACAGATAGACGGACGGACAAACAGCAAAGTCTTAGTATAATAGGGTCCCGATTTTACCCTTTGGGTACGGAACCCTAAAAAACTAACCAGAGTTTTTATTTACAATGCCGGCTCCCCTTGTCGTATCACACTTGTTGACATTTGTTGTTGAAATCAAACGAGTGATAGTAATGAGTAATTATTTATTGCCTATCATCAAATAACACGTCCATACTGACTGTCGATCATCGTCGAGCCAAAACTAATAAAGCTTGTATGAAATTTGATCAGAGGTTCCTTTTATAACGCCAACATCCACTAAGAAAGGGTTGTAGAAATCCAATCCCTTAGCGGTAAATAAGGGTTGAAATTTGGATGGAACTTCGTTATTTTTGAAGCTAACAACTGATAAATAACCTTTGTATTTGGTCTAATGAATAGAAATGAGTAAACACATGTTTTAGGTTTTTTGAGAATTTCGCCCTCAAAGGGTCACCCCTTCTTAACTTCTCGTGTCACAGTGTTTGTTACCAAACTCCTCCGAAACGGCTTGACCGAATTATGAATTTTTTTGTGTAGTTCGGTAGAAAATACTATTTTTTATACCCCTAGCTAGTTGATTATTAAGGCGAAACGTAGTTCGCCAGCACAGCTAGTCTAATATATAAAAATATCGTGTCACAGTGTTTGTTATAGAGCTCCTCCGAAACGGCTTGACCGATTTTTATGAAATTTTTTATGTATATTTGGTAGGTCTGAGAATAGGTCGTAGACTATTTTGGCAGGTGAAACTTACTTCGCGGGCACAGCTAGTCCTACTAATATTATAAATGTGAAAGTGTGGATGTTTGGATGTTTGTATGTTTGGATGTTTGTTACTCAATCACGCAACAACGGCTGAACGGATTTGGATGAAATCTGGCATGCATGTAGCCTTTTACATGGAAAAGAACATAGGCTACTTTTTATCCCGATTCCTGAAGTAGTTCCCGAGGGAAAATTGAAAATTGTTTACGAGCTAAGCCGCGGGCAGACAGCTTTGAAATTTGGTATGCATGTCACCTAAGCTATGGGAAAGGACATGTAATAGTTCCCGTGGGAAAATTAAAAATTGTTAACGAGCGAAGCTTTAGACCCAATTCTGAAGTCCACGCAGACGAAGTCGCGGGCAGAAGCTAGTGTGATTATAAAAATACAATTTACATTTTAACTCAGGTTACGCTACGTGCCACGATTTAATATTGTCTGATTAGTGTCCCAGATTGATGAGGGGAGTGGTGTGATGACTGGTGGTACCTAGAACCTACTGAAATATTTTTTAGCTTAATTAGTACATTATCGACATCATTATGGTAAAAGACTCTTTTCATACTTATATCCTTTAATATTGAATAGCCTACCAAAAAATGTACAAGATGTATACTTAACCAAAACTAGCTGTACTAGAAACCTTAAAAAACACTTCCTCAAACACAATTGCCAAAATAATTATAAGTTTACTCTATGGCTCAGAGATATTGTATGTACGGTCGGTCAGGAAAGTGGTTCACCACCGAAACCGTTGAAATTCAGTTGTCATATCATAATACAGTTTACTTTCCTTTACTTAATTACTGACAGATATTAATAAATTTATGCACTAAGGCAACATTAATTATCATTTATTTTTACTCGAGGTCTTGTCAAAATTCGTACACCACTTTCTTAGCCATCTGTACCTAATCTTTTAGTCTAATTTGATTGAAGTTTCTGCTTTGTTTAGGTCCAATTTCACCAATATTTAAACAGGCGATTAGTTAACTAACAAACAAGACATTTCACTCATACGATAAGTGTCAAAAGCGGTTGTTAGTTAACTCTAACCGTCTGTTTAAATGTCTGTAAAATTCGACCTTAATGTAACAATCCTTGTCGTTATTTAATGAGGGGTCGTCTACGACAGATAATACTATATTAATGGCTTCCGTCGTAAGGCTGTAATTATCACTGTTTTTTGTATCACAGGACCTCAAACACTACTTGGACTCGTCCACAAATGGCGTCATCTACATGAGCTTCGGAACAAACGTGAGGCCATCGGAGTTGCCGGTCGAGAGGATAAGGATATTCCTGAAGGTGTTCTCGGAGCTGCCCTATAATGTGCTGTGGAAATGGGACCAAGACGACATGCCTGGGAAGCCAAAGAACGTCAGAGTCTCCAAGTGGCTGCCTCAGTCCGATCTTTTAAGTGAGTTATCGTTTTTGATAGAACCTCTGAGTGTTGTTCATCTTCACGGCTTATATACGTCCTTACCGAGGGGCTCGAGCCTTTCCTTACCGAGGGGCTCGAGCCTTTCCTTACCTTGGATTGGTCGCCTTTACATTATTTTACCTCGCGATGATTTCCTTCACCATAGGAGCGTCGTATAAATGTACATATAAAATTCGAAAAACTCATTGGTACATGGCAGGATAGATCCCGTACCTCCCGACTAGAAGGCCAGTGCCAAGTCCACAGCACCATCGGCGCTCCCTCAGGAGTTTTTTTATTGCAACTTAGTTGGTAAATAAGCAGACTACCCACCTGATGGTAGGTAAGTGGTAACAGTCACCTATAATACATGTGGCTCTTGTGAGATTCGCAGCAAAACTGCGCAACCCCCAAAAGAACCACAGTGTACGTTGCCAACGACGTTAGACACCCTAAAATTTAAGGGTTTTTCTCGATTCTTATAGGATCCCATCATCGGATCCTAACTTTGGTGACCTTGGGACCACCCTTTGAGTATACTCTATCGAATACAAAATCATTAATTTTTAAAATCGGCTCACAATTGGCGGCGTAATTGTGTAACGTACACACAAAAAAAACACGCATCGAATTGAAAACCTCCTGCTTTTTTGATGTCGGTTAAAAATGCTAAACATTCTTATGACGTAAATGATGATATATTTGAAGCGCCTTTAGCACACCTGCGCCGCAAAACCATAACAGCCGCTGTAGTCTCGATATAATCCGGAGTCGCATTTTTGAAACAGTGAATTTGAATCGGCGTTCAAAATCGTAAGACTCGAACATGAATTTCCAAATTCACTACCTTTGAATATAGGTACAAATTCAAATTCAACATCCTTTATTCAATTGGGATTTTACAATCACTTTTGAACATCAGAGAAGCTACAGTTGGAAACATATTTACGTGTCGTGGCGTGTCGCGGTGCTTACTGTCGTGACGGTGAGTGTGCACACTTATGTGTTGTGTCGTGGCGTGCTCTAGCGTTATTTCTTTCATTTCGGAACAGAACCTCGCAGTGTTTAAACGTACATAATGTTTTCCTCTGATTCGGATAGTGATTTTGATGAAGACCTTCAATTTCTCTTAGCAATTAAACTTCTAGAGTACAAAGAAACATAAGAATGTACTGGGTTCACCCTATAAACAGAGGGAGACAAAAAAACCGGCCAAGTGCGTGTCGGGCCACGCGCAGTGTAGTGTTCCGTAGTTGCAAATGCCAACTTTGAGTTCACACTCACACCTCACAACATGTTGCTATTAAATTGGGCATTATTGTTATTAGTAAAATTTTATATTTCCTTTTCATTAGTACTTTAGAATGAACAAAGCACAATTTGAGGAAATCCATTCGCTAATCGAAGAAGTTACTTTACACTTTGTGTCATATAAAACTTTTCGTTGACGTACAAGTTCAATAAGCTCTTCAGTAATTTTTCAGAAATACGCAGCAAATAAAATAAAAAGGAGTCCTCTAGATGTTCGCGTCAAGAGCCACGCGCACGGTATAGAAACACATTTGCCTGTTATGTCGTGTCGCGTCATAACCCCCACCACCGTTCTGGCGCAATCGGTGGCCAGCAGTCGGCGCCACGACAGAAAGCGTCACGACACGACACGACATACAAATATGCTCCTAACCATATTAAATATATGAACCCGATATCCTACTGGCGCGTCACGACACGCCACGACACGTAAATATGTTTCTAGCCTACGCCATTGGTTCACAAGTCTACGGTGGGAAACCTTGTACTGGATAGAACCAGCAAGGGCTATTTTTTTCTCCCCGTATTGTTACAGAGTCGTCAATTGGAAGCAGAACTCAAAGTAAAAGATTGAGCTCAACTTCCATTATAAGATTAGATGTGTCAGTGTACATTATACATTTAAATCTATAAATTAAGTCTACAATTAAGACCAAGCATTGACATCATTCAGATAGTCATTGACTTTATAATATCCTTTACTCATTAGTCTTTTTTACATGCGCTTTAAACTTATGAAAAGTTAAGTCAGTAACACTCTGTGGAACTATGTTGTAAAAAGATATACATTTCCCCATAAATGAGCCTCTGCCTCTAGTTTTTTGGAGCCTGTACGTTGGAACGGCAAGTTTATTTTTAGTTCTTGTATTTAAGTACATTCCGTGAATTCTGCAAAGATTGGTCCTCCCCACTTGTTTTTTATTTTTAATAGTATATACGCAACGTATTACCGGAGGGAGACTCTGTACCAGGGTCGTGTGCATGGGTACCTCCGTCTAACCTATTTCTGTCGCAAAGCAGCAGTGCTTGCATTGCTGTGTTCCGGTTTGTAGGGCAAGATACGGAATTGAAATTACTGGGTACCGTGACTTTACATCCTGTCACAAGTTGGCAACGTACATTGTGGTTCTTGTGGGGGTTGCTCACACTCACAGGAGCCACATGTATTATAGGTGACTGTTACCACTTACCATCAGGTGGGCAGTTTGCTTGTTTGCCAACTTAGTTGCAATAAAAAAAACGTATATACGATTCATCGCCGATTTTTCTATATAAGTAGTGACGGTGTTTTATTTCATCATCACAGCCCATATACGTCCCCACCGAGGGGCTCGAGCCTATCCTATATTAGGGTGATTAGGCCTTAGTCAACCACGCTGGCCCAGTGCGGATTGGTCGACTTCACATACATCATTGAATTTCTTCGCAGATGTATGCAGGTTGCCTCACGATGTTTTCCTTCACCGTAGGAGCGTCAGACAAATGTACATATGAAAT
This sequence comes from Schoenobius gigantellus, assembly GCA_963935595.1. Taxonomy (NCBI): domain Eukaryota; kingdom Metazoa; phylum Arthropoda; class Insecta; order Lepidoptera; family Crambidae; genus Schoenobius; species Schoenobius gigantellus. Next base: position 8,038,884 of record OZ012563.1, read on the forward strand.
TCGAAACGAAAAACACATTGGTACATGGCGGGTCTCGAACCCCGACCCCCCGATTGGAAGGCAAGTGCCGAGTCCACTGCGCCACCGACGCTCTTGTGTTTTATTTATTCTGCGTGAAATGGAATCTAATATCGAATTTGTAATCTAATATCGAGTTTTTAATGTCAACACTGATTTCGAGCGATTCGAAAATCTTTAAAATCGGGAACGGTGAAAAAATTTATTCGCACATGATTAAAATGTGTACACATGTTCGAATTGAAGATTCACTGCTAATGATTAAAAAATGCGTCTCTTGACCATTATATGACAAGCGAAATAAAGGCGAAACTGCCTGTTCTAATGCGTAACATTCACTGCTATCCTATCTCTTTCACACGAGGTATCGCCGATTCAGGCGCGGATCCAGCCCCCAAAAAAGTTTGTGGTCACATGGATCACAGCCATCCGAAAATCGGTTAAGCGCGAGTCAGAGTATGAACTCGCTAATAATCGCGAATCACTAATAATAACGCCCTGCTCAAGATTCATTGCTTTTTTCTTAAGGCATTGGATATAACATCATCAGTCTATCGATCTAAAATAGTCTCAATAGACAGTAACATTGTGACGACAAAGTCTATTAGGGTTGTGGGCATGCCCATCGTGCCCACAACGGTGGATCCGCGCTTGCGCCGATTTGCTCGGGACTCCGCGCCGTATCCTACCTATTATCTAGTCTGTGACCCCGGTAACACAACATCCCCGCCCTTGGCCTACCCTTTTATTGCGGCACAGATCAATATATGTAGCAAGCTATATTGCGGTTCCGCGTTTGTTTGCGTGCATTTGTGACAGGCATAAAATTTCCAAAAAAGAAATACTTTTTGTTTTATAAAATAGATATTAAATTCATTGACAGGTCAGCGGTTTCGCTTTAATGTAGTAATAATGTTGCGCTGCGAATTTCGTTACGCGATTTAGCATTATAAGTTTCGCGGCAGAGGTATGCTAGCGTAAGGAAAAAAGTTTGATTTGAGTTATCAATTCTGAAGGCAAATTCTTTAATTATATTCGTTCAATTTATTTAATTATACATTTTTTAGCCAGCTTTAGTAAAAAAATATATTTTTAGCTAGTGGGCCCGGCAGACGTTGTCCTGCCCAATTACAGCGCCACCTACTGGGTTCAATTGAACTTTTAAACCTTCCCTGGACCTGTTCAAACACATACAAAAAATTTCGTAAGAATCGGTCGAGCCGTTTCAGAGATTTTGTAAGACTACGAGTAACACACAGCAATTTATTTCCATGTATAAAAAAAGACTAGTGGGCCCGGCAAACGTTGCCCCACCCGATAACAGCGCCACCTACCGGATCCAACTGCACGTGTAACCCTTGGAATGGACCTATTTAAGCATACACAAACAATTTCGTAAGAATCGGTCAAGCTATTCAAGAGTCTGCGATTCTAACACACAGTGATTCATCTATACTAATAATACGAGTATTATAAAGAGGAAAAGATTTGTATTTTTGTATGTTTGTATTTAATAGACTCCGAAACTACAGGACCGATTTGAAAAATTCTTTCACTAATAGAATGCTACAATATTACTAAGTAACATAGGCTATAATATAATATAAAATAATATTATCCTACGGGTAAATATGGAATTCCCACGGAAAAAACAAAGATAACGCGGGCGAAGCTGAGAGCGGAAAGCTAGTTCTTTATAAGAAGAAGAAGACTAGCTGTGCAGCAAACCAGTTTCGCCATAGTTAAGTTTATTGAGCTCAATAAAGCCTGTGCACTCTTCTTTGATGTGAGAAAATTTACTTCCATAATATTTTAATTTTTCATACATCTCTGAGATGTTTGTGGTTTTACTGTAATAAATTTAATCTTAATTCTAAGAACAATATATTCGCCAGCAGCCCCACTAACTTTCAGTGCATCTCACCGACAACCCACAAGTAGGGTTACTTCAGAAACTTTCAACATCAACTTCGTTTAAGAGACTGAAATCAAGATAACTCTATGTTTTCGCAAAGGTCGGCTTGTTTGTGCTCTAGACGCTTTGGCTTTCTATAACCAGCTGCAAACACCCAGATTTTTTTAGTTTTATACAAGTCGTTGAAAGACCCATAACGAAGCCAGCGTCTACGCACTCTACGCTACGCGCGCTCGCGCACAACGGATCTCGCCTTTGCGTGATTCAGCGGCTCGTGGCGGGGCGACAATAGCCAGCGTCCGTTGTAGATACATTGCGCTTTGTATATTAAAATCTTTTATTTGTTAGTAAATACAGAGTTATTCTTTAATGTTTCTTTGGACGAAAATTAGCAAATAATGTACCAAACACATTGGTATAAAAACGTCGAAACTTTGTCGCTTTGAACTTAAATATCTCAGTAACTATTAATTTCCCAGGTATGGTTTAGGAGACAAAAATGATATTGACGATGGGTTCAATGCGTGGGTATCGCGTTCGCTCTATTCGCAGATTGTATGTACAACAGTCTTCTGAAGATAAGGATCAAATTATTGTTCAACTAGGTAACATCCATGTCATCTTAACAGCAGTGTCAAATCAATTTGAGTTTCCGAAACGTGGGTTAGCCAAATTTTACTTATCTTTAATAATTCGATTCCTCGTGAGAAATATTTTTAGACACGGTCATATTGCTGAAATCAAAAAAAAAATCCTATTGGAAACCCAAAATAAGTCTTTCCTTTCCTAGTAATTTTGAAATAAATTTAACAGCTGTGTCAACTAACCCAGTGATAAGTTGATTTAGCTTTTAGCAACTCAATTCATAGATTTGACAGCTTGTTAGTTAATTTTATCGCTGAACAGCCTTTCAGAAACTGGGTGTTAGTCTCTGACTCGTTTTTTTTTATATTCTTTAAAAGCCATACACCACATAGGGTTACGTCGGCTACAATAATTAAGTATATACAGGGTGTAACTGAACACCGCAATAACATTTAAGGGTATGTATCCGCCAGAAGTACAGATTCTATAGTAAAAAAAATATTAGGGCTAACAAACATACTTTTTTTCCCATACAAACTAAATAAATTATTTTTTGGTATTAAGTGCCGACAGCCCTACGTAAGCGTACGAGGAATATTATGCTCACGTCATACAAACTAAATAAATTATTTTTTGGTATTAAGTGCCGAAAGCCCTACGTAAGCGTACGAGGAATACTACGCTCACGTCTGTCACGTGTCATTTTGTGTTTAAATTTCTTTTGTGTTAAGAGCTGATTATGGTTGTCACTTGAAAGTTTTTGCTTTCAGTTTAAAATCAAATAACTCTGAAAGTATTGGGGTTCTAGGTCTCAGACAAGCACCGAAGGTCCATTTAGTATCTAACTTATATGCCCCTTAAATGTTATTGGGGTGTTCAGTTACACCCGGTATACAAATATGTGTAGCACTAATTTACAATAGGATCAGCTTATGACTCTATTACTACCAGTACTTTTAAAATCAGAGGCAAAAGAACTATGGAACAAAAACATCAGGTCGCATCTTTGAGTACACTGACTCGTTAAACGCGCCAATTTACCACGGAACGTATTAAAGAGGCCATCGAGCGGAACAAGGGTTCTAAAGAGAAATCGTTACTCGTTCGGTGAACTGGCCTACCCGATACCGAAGGTACCTCTATCGGGGGAGGAGAGGTTTCTGAGGGTGGTTTTAGCCGACTCCGCTAACTTGCTTCGGGCAACCAATAGGGACACCACTCACCAGCTGAATAGCCGCTGATAGACCCGACTCCTACGGCATACCCAAATGCGGTGTAGTCAACGTAGCCCCTTGGCATCGTAGCACATTCCCTCGCCTCATAAGCCGGACGGAGACTTTGTACGTAACTGAAGATAATATTTGAATTAGCGCCTTAAGCACACCTGCGCCGCAAAACCATAACAGCCGCCGTAGTCTCGATACAATCTGGAGACGCATTTTTGAAACAGTGAATTCGAATCGGCATTTGAAATCGTAACATTCGAATATGAATGTCCAAATTCACTACCTTTGAATATAGGTACATTCCGTGAATTCTGCAGAGATTCTCCCCACTGGTTTTTTATTTTTACTAGTATATACGTAACGTATTACCGGAGGGAGACTCTACCAGGGTCGTGTGCTTGGCTACCTCCGTCTTAACTATTTCTGCCGCAAAGCAGCAGTGCGTGCATTGCTGTGTTCCGGTTTGAAGGGTAAGATATGGCAGTGAAATTACTGGGTACCGCGACTTTACATCTACTGTCACAAGTTGGCAACGTACACTGCGGTTCTTGTGGGGGTTGCAGATTTGCTGCGAATCTCAAAGCAGGCACATGTAGTAGGTACAGTAAGCTCCTTATCAAGCTATACTGTTTGACCTTTGGACCGTTCTTATGTCGCTCGTAATAGCGGCGGTTTTCGTAGTGTAAATGTATAGCTTGAATGGGAGCTTACTGTACTATAGGTGACTATTACCACTTACAACCAGGTGGGCAGTATGGTTGTTTGCCAACTTTATAAAAAACCATAGTTATTAACAGATCTTTCCAAAATGAATTATAATGTAACATAGCCTACATCGTACATGATTGGTTTGGTATCATGCAGGGAACCAATTTACAGCAATCGTAAAATATTTGCAAATAACGGAATCTATATTATTATTATAAAGCTGATGAGTTAGTTTGTTTGTTTGAACGCGCTAATCTCAGAAACTACTGGTTCGAATTAATAAAATCTTTTGGTGTTGGATAGTACATTTATCGAGGAAGGCTTTAGGCTATATAACATCACGATATTGTTATTTTCGACATCCACGCGAAGTCACGGGCACAACTAGTATAATCATATAGCGCGATCACTACACGCTTATTTACCTAAATCAATTGCTATTTCCTCCACGTGCCATTTTGAAACACGACCTTGGAGTCATCATCATCTTTGAGAACGATGACGCCTTTTTAATGGCTCACATAGTTTTTTAGTAAGTAGATAAAGAACGTGTTTGTTTTTTTAGATGTTAACATAGATTTATGAATACGACAAAATTATTTTACAAGTAATAATATATTTTTACTGCTTACGCAAGTAAGTTAGATTTAAAATTTTGCTTTAGTTGACAGACTTCGATGGTGCGGTGGCCTCAGCACTGGCCTTCTAATCGGAAGGTCCGGGGTTCGATTCTGCCATGTACCAATGTGATTATCGTTATTAGAATTTCATATGCATACATATTTGTCCGACGCCCCTACAGTTAAGGAAAACATCTTGGGGCAACCTGCATACATCTGCGAAGAAATTCAAAGGTGTATGTGAAGTCGAGCAATCCGCACTGGACCAGCGTGGCTGACTAAGGTCTAATAAACACCCTAACATAGGGAAGGCCCAAGCCCTTCTGTGGGGACCTATATGAACTGTGATAATGATGATTGACTTCCAAAGAACTGCTTGCGTGTTAATTTAGTACTTACAACTTAAGACATATTTGGATTTTTTGATAAATAGTTTTTAGGGAAATTTCCATGAAATTTCTTTCAAATAAAGGCATAAAGATATGTTTATTAAAAAGCAATTACTATTCTTCCAGGACATCCGAACGTAAAACTGTTCATCACCCAAGGAGGTCTTCAATCTACTGACGAGGCCATCACAGCTGGAGTCCCGCTCATTGGAATCCCGATGTTGGGAGATCAGTGGTACAATGTCGAGCAATACACTCATTACAAAATTGGCCTGCGACTCGATATGAATGTGCTTACAGAGGAGCAACTCAGGAAGGCGATTCACACAATTATGGAGGATGACAGGTAGGAATATAGCAACCGTAGTTTTTTCTGTATGAAGACCATTTTGAATTCGCCATCTTGGTTTTACATTATTGGTTGTTATAGTGGCACGTGCCTATAAAATTTAAGGGTTTCCCCCGATTTTTCTGGGATCCCGTCATCAGATTTTGACTTTGGTCACTGTTAATAAATGACAAAGGTAACAAACATAAAAAACATCTTACAGTCGAATTGAAACCCCCCTCCTTTTTGTTAAGTCTAACTGACTTAAAACGATAGGAGAAAGAAAAGGTTACTCAAACCAAACCAGAATCTGTACTAAATCGAATAATCGAAAATTTTTAAAGCAACCGCACAGACATAATATCCTCGCAGATAGATAGCTCATCAATGGCGGGTTGCGTTCGCGTCGAGCGGGCGCCCAGTCGTTGTGTCGTAATGGACTATTTGTTAATTTACTACCTAGCAACAAGACGACGTACAAGAGAAGTTACGTAGGTAGCTAATCAGTCGACATGTCAGTGTTTTTCAAAAAAACCAGCTTCGCTCGTGTGGACACGCCAGCGTACCCCGTCCCCGCGCGTCCGTCGCCCGTGCCGTAGTGCGAACGCACACGACGGACTATCGGTGACTGATTTTTCTGACGGTGGAAAATACAACATAATTATGGAGCTCTCCGTTGTAACGTACACGAACTACAAAAAGTGGGTCACAAAAAGGATCGATGAATCCCGGCCGACCCAAAATCGGTGAAAAATCTAACGTTGGTAAATGTATACGAACGAATACTTTACCTTGGACTATCTTATTGAGCTTAGATCTTAGACCATTTAGTACTAAATGGTCTAAGGCTTAGACTAAATAGTTAAATACTTTTACTCTGGTAAAAAACATTTTTTAAAGTCTATCGTCGACTGAAGCGTACATGCCAACTTTAATCAGGATACAGATTACATGCTAGCGTTTATCATGTTTGAGCAGTTATAATGGTCTTTTTTTAAAGAGCCCCGCCGACATTAATACTCATCATTTTGTTTCCAGCTACCGCCGAAACGTGGTGCGATTGAGGACGATAATTAATGACGAGCCCATGAAACCCTTGGATCGTGCTATCTGGTGGATAGAGTATGTGTTGCGACACGGAGGCGCTCAACACCTTCGATCACCCGCGGCGAACATGTCCTGGACTGAGTTCCTCGAGCTGAAGTTTATCGCAACTCTTCTCTTACTGGCCCTGTCTATCCTAACCATTCTCATCTGCCTCGCTTACTTTACCGTGAAGCTCTACAGAAGATACCGGTATAACGTCAGAATTAAAATGAAAACCACCTAGTACTTTAACAATGATAGTATTAAATTGTAAAGTAATGTTCCTGTGAGGTATTTTTTTAGTAAAATGTTCAATTCTCATAATGTTCAGAAATTATATTAACGCTTATTTCGCCTTTGTCGTGTGATAGTGATGATTAATGTTTTGAATATTATCTCAATGTTAAAGCTCTTTTACTGCAATAATTTATAATTTACTAGCTGTTCTCTTTATTACTTTTGTAGCATTTGTTCATCACATGAGGCCTATTCCTTCTTTTATTATGAGCTCTAACAATTTCATTTACTCGCAGAAATACAAGATGGTGTCGCTTCTTCCACTATCGTCACTTAATTTTGGGACTAGCTACGAAATAGTTTAATGTACTTAATTAGGCTGCTACTTTAAGAAATACTCGGTATACAATTCTGTATTTCGTGGCACTACAGATAATATACTATTTAATAGATTACATACTCTTCATATATAAGACACAATATTTGTAAATTAGTTGGTATTAATAATGTAATTTGTAATATTATAACCCTAATTTTCTTTAAACTTGTTTTTCATTAAAAATCATAGTTACAAAATAATTTTTCACTATTCAGCAAACTACCCGCCTGATAGTGTTGGAACAGTGGTGGTTCCTGTAAGACCTTTACAGGAACCACCACTGGAGGATCAGAGGAGTTACAAGTGCGTTGCCGGCCTTTAAGGTCTTTTCTTGAAAGTTTGAAGGTCGTATCGATCCGGAAATACCGAAGGCGGCAATTCATTCCAAAGTTTGACTGTACGTGGCAGGAAACTGCGAGAAAAACGCACAGTTGAGGACTGCCAACCATCTAAGTGATGGGCATGGATTTTTTGTCGCGTGGAACGATGGCGGAAAGAGGCGGCAGGTATGAGACCGAACAATTCCTCGGAGCATTCCCCGTAATATATGCGATAGAAGATGCATGCAAATCTATATAGGTAGTCTCATTTTTTACCGCCACCGTACTTTAGTGGTTAAAAACAGTATTATTCTGGTGATCCGGGGTTGCCCCCAAGATGGTTTTTGGTGGTGGTTCCTAGTTTGGTTGGTAGTAAGACTTTTGAGCCTGCCTATCTTTATCTATCTATATTTCATCTTCAGCCTTATTATCACTTCCCATTGAGTGATGTGATAGCCAAGAACTTCCCTGTTCTCTGAACAATAATACTCCTTTTTCATAGAAATTTCCAAAACGACAAAACAAAAAGCATAATTTAAAAATGCATGTTTTTATCCCAATAAGAACTCTTTTTAAACACGAAGCCCTAATCGAAACAATATGAGAGCAATTAATAACGTACTCATTATAATCCTGTTTTGTTCTGAATTCTCGGGGTATATTTAAATATTATTTTCTGGTCTTCTATCTATCTATATAAATAAAAATCAATGTATTACTATGTTTTTTTGTCCTCTATGCGTTCCGAAACCATTCATCAGATTGTAATGAAACTTTGGTAGGGTGTTATAGGGACACCCGTGAGGGTTCCTAGCAAAAAAAGGCATTTATTGCAACGCATCAATCAATCAAATCATCAATTTGGAATAAATGAGCCATGACATGCTTACCTAAATGGCGTGCAAAAGTTCAAAACAAACATCGCAATATTAAAATTAAATTTCATTATTGACATCTATATAGGCTATAATAATGTGAATCTATGATCCATAATATTAATGTATAATAATAATTTAAAAAATAAATAAATCAAATCAAACATGTCAAATTTTATCATCTAAATAGTCTTGGATTGAATAATAACATTTATCAATTAAGAATTTGTGCAACATAAATTTAAAATTATTAAATGTCAAGTTTTTAATATTATCTGGTAATTTATTAAATATACGAACACACATACAATATGGACCTTTGCTGTATAATGTCAATGTTTGCACAGGGACATATAATTTTTCTCCATTTCGAACTGTTCTCTTTAAGACTTCACAATTTTTATTAAATAAATGGGAGTACTTATAAACAAAAACACAAATTTCATAAAGATACAGAGATGGTAGTGGAAGTAAATTTTTCAATTTAAAAAGAGGCTTGCAGCTATCAAGGCGTCGTGCTCCACATACAGCTCTCAAGCACTTTTTTGTACTCGAAATGCAATACTATCCACTGAATTTCCCCACAGAAACAGTCCATACTTCAGCGTTGATTGTACATAAGTATAATAAGCTAACATGGCTGATTTCTCCGATACTGTATTTCTCAGATTTCTTAATGCATACACATATTTGTCCAGTCTGTGACATAAATTCTCTATATGTAATTTCCAATTTATGTGTTTATCAACGGTCATACCTAAAAATATTGTATTGTTTACACTATCAAGCTTAGCATCGTAGTGATTGATACTAAACTCTCTTGGACTACCACTATAAGTTTGGAAATTAATAAGTTTAGTTTTATTTATGTTAAGTGATAGATCGTTGCTTTCTAACCACCTAGTAACGGCATTAAGACATTCTTCTATTTCGTTTTGCAGAGTGCATAGATCGTTACCTTTTATTACAAGAGTTGTATCATCAGCAAAAAGAATACATTCATGATTTATAACACCTGGTAGATCGTTTATATAAAGTAGGAACATTAAAGGCCCTAGTATACTTCCTTGAGGTATACCTACATTTATATCGGTATAATAAGATCTATAGGTTTGTACACAATTGATTACTGTCTTTTGAATTTCAACACATTGCTTTCGGTCTTTTAAAAATGCTACAAGCCAATCAAGTGCGTTACCTCTAATGCCATAGCGATATAGTTTATTTACTAAAGTATCATGTTGGACGATATCAAAAGCTTTACTCAAATCTAGAAAAAGACCAGCTACTAGTGATCTGTCTTGTAATTTCTTTGCAATTGAGGTCATTAAAGTGAAACCAGCTAACGTAGTACAATTTTTTCTTCTAAATCCGAATTGTTCCCTCCTTAACAAATCATTATCCGTAATAAAGTTATACAATCTGTCATACGTGTACTTTTCAAATATTTTTGATAGTGTAGAATTTAAAGTAATGGGGCGGTAGTTTGTCATATCCCCTTTATTCCCCTTTTTGAATAGAGGTTTAATTATTGCATGTTTAAGGCGACTTGGAAAGGTACCCTCACTTACCGATAAGTTTATAATATGACTTAGCGGTAGCGATATAAAGTCAGCACATGTTTTTAATACTACTATGTTCAAATTATCATACGCAGTAGACTGTTTATTTTTTAATGATTTTATTATTTTGTGAACCTCTTCAGGATCCGTGGGGTATAAGAAAATTGTATTATTATTGTTTGGTATTAAATGAATAGTCACTATTAGATTTATGACCTGAGTTAGATTTATGATTAATTGCTTTAAAGAAAGAGTTAAATGAATTTGCAATCTGTTGCGGATCATTTATGATTTTACAGTTATCCTCTACTTATTCTATTTGATGTTTTTTTTAATTTCAACTAAATTATTTTTTATAATTTGCCATGATGTTCTACATTTATTTCTTGCTCGTAAAATGTAGTTGTGTGATTGAATTTTTTGTGCTTTCAATATGCAGTTACGAAGGACGTTAGAATATTTTCTGTATTTTTTGTGTAGTGCTTTGTTCTTTGTTACGCAAATATTTTATATATAACTGTCTTTTTAACACACAACATTTTCTTATCCCCCTCGTGAGTCAACTGTTTTTTATTTTTTTAATGGAATTTTAACATTAATGATTGGAAAACAGAGATCATAATAAAGAACCAAATCGTCATGAAATCGGTTAAAGGCCCTTTCAGTATTCGTCTCTGCTAATACATTGTTGAATGAGAGCGATGCAAGGCATTCACGAAATGTTTGTATATTTTCTTTACATATGTCTCGACGCTTTTCAAAGCAGAAGCTAGCTTTGCTTTTGAGAGCTTTTATCCTTAATGTTTGAAATAGGCGCTGTAATACTTTAAGCTGTTTCGTGGTCAGATAAAGCAATTAAATGCATTTTTTCTTTTACATTTGGTAAGTTGCTACAAATAATATCTAGACATGCAGTTTTCCGAGTTGGTTTTGTGATGTGGTTTGTGATATTATAGTTCGATAATAAACTGAACAAGTCTTTAGAAATATTATTGTTTTTTAAAATATCTATATTCCAGTCTCCGCACAAAATAATAGGTTTATTGTGTGTTAATTTCAGATTGTGTAATAGGTCACCCAATTTGCTAAAAAACAGCTTTACGTCCGAGGCAGGAGTTCTATAGATACAAACTACGATAATGTTAAGTAATTTATCCTTAACTAAACAATATTCAAAATGATTTTTAACAGGCTTAGTCGATATATTTAATGGAGCAAAATCCAGTCTATTTTTAACCAATATACAGCTACCCCCTCTTCGCTCGTTTCGGCAAAAGGAGGAGACCAGCGTATAGCCTTTATGATTTAAGTTACTCTCATAGCCACGTTTTATAAAATGTTCTGTTATACTATATCTATTGGCCCATTTTCTTTTTCCAATTCATAAAGAGCTATTTCAAGTTAATTTTTTTATTTACGATGCCAGCAATGTTTAGATGAAGCAGTGTAACATTATATACATTATTCACGAAAAAGATCTTTATCATGAGTGGTGCCGATGGGTTTACTAATAGCTTTATTCTCAGCATTACATGTTCCAGTACTATTTTCGTCAATGTTAGCGACTACAATATGTGTTTCAATGTCTTAAATTAGAAAATAAATGTCATTGAATATTGTTCTCAGACCAAAATTATTCACATCACCAAAATATCTATGAAACATTTTGTAATCACAGGAAAGATTTAAATTAGAGTCTAACAGATATGCATACTTATACATCGTTATGTCTCTATATAATAGGTCATTAAAATACTTAACTCTGCCTTTAAATGCATTTGAATACTTGTGATACTTGTATGTGGGAGCACAGATAATAATTTTAATCTTCCGAATATACGTAATAATAATAGTTATCAAGTCATAGTAATTATTGGTAACATTAAAATCATCCGGCCCTATGAGAATAATACAAAAGTCTTTCAATGTGAGACATGCTATTTTACTTGTCAAATCCTTTATAAGCTGCATTGTACTCTTGTGGGGTGACAAGTAATGGCAAACTTGAAACTCTTTTCCCAGGACATCTTCAGCAATATTTAGCACCTTGTTTTTTTTGTTAGTACTCAATATACATAACTTTCTTGGCTCTCTATTCGGCTTTTCGCTGTCAGTTCGTAATATGAGTTCTTGAGTTCTGAGTTTTGCATTTCTTTGCGTTTCATTGAGAGTCATCGTTTTTTTATTTCTTTCATTATTAAGTTCTGACATTTCATAGATTTCTGGACATGTTTGAGTTTCTTGGTGCGATTTTTTTATAGACCTGAAGATAGGGCTTTCCATCTGTGTTGTATATAACTGACTTTTTGCGGGTGTACTTTGTGGCGTTACTTGATATTTTTTGAACAACTCCCTTGAGATATTTTCTTTAGTTAATCATATTTTCTTTTCAAATCTTCGGTTTGTTTTTTAAGATTCCCGTTCTCCAAGCAATCTCAATTTCCTTGTGCGCACTTTGTAGTTCTAATAACAAGCATTCGATTCTGTCCGTCATGCTTTTAACCTGTTCGTCGTCGTCCTCTGACATTTCTGATAAGCTTTTCGCGGTACCGTCTAGACTTTCATTGACATATAAGCTCTCATTGGGTATATTTGTATCCGACTGCGTCCGTTTTCTTCTAAAAGTAATATTTTCGAGGAAATTCATAGTTCCAAAACTTGTTTATTCCTAGGAAAAAAAAACAAACAAATTCCAAAAACAGATGTATTTCAGTAGGATCGAACTCTGATCCGCTAGATTTAGCTACTTGATTTCATTACTACGTGATGGGCTATAGTGCCGTCTTCCGATACGACGAAATCGCAATACTGTTTAAATCTTTCAAACTTTGTTCGTACGTTATAGTTTTATAGTACGGAGGTTGACTTTGAAATTAAGTTTGTGTAACCACCTTGCTTGTCCAAAAAAAAAATTTTGTAAACAGCATAGAAACAGTAATTGTAAAAAACTTTGACATCAGGCCTTTATTTTAGGTTGTTTCTCACTTCTATAATCATTTGTTGGTATATGTCTGATTATTATCACTAATTGAAGGACATTTGATGCAATTTGCTTTCACTGTATTCTTTCATTTGTTGAGAATTCGCTTAGATAATACTTGTTGTCAGTAATCACACTGTTTTACTTATATTTCACTGATTTTATTACAGTTTACGGAACTTATGCTATTTATTTTCATTAATTTACACGGAGCTAATGTTGTCTTGTCGTAGTATTGCCACACATTGTGGGCCAAGGCATGCCGGGTACAGCTAGTTGTTCTATAAAAATCTAACAATTATGGATAAATAACTCTTGGTACTATTTTCTTATATAATAATTATAACAAATATTAGTACATTACTGCCGCTGCTCTCATAGCCACGTGGGCTGCAATGATGGCCAAGCTGGAAGGCCTAGAGCGTAGTTAGGCTAGCTCGAGGCAATCATAGCGTGACCAGCGAAGCAGTCATTGTGGGCCAAGACTTGTATAGTACTTTACTCAAAAATGCAAGTACCTAATCAAAATAAAACCAGCAAGTAATTTAAATAAAAATATATTAATTAACTAGAAAATATATTAAAATGATAATTATGAAAAGTTAACGGAAAGGTCGACTTTGCTCAAACAAGGTTGTCAAAATAATGACTACATTACATGCATTTTTGAGTAAAGGAACATTATATAAGATCAATGAAATAATAAAAAAATGACAACCAAAATGTCTTGGTGTCAGTGGTGATTTTTGTACGTATCTCTGTTCCCAGTAATATTAGAACGACCAACGTCCGTCGCCCGCCGCACCTCGCGACGTAATGAGATTAGCTCGATGCGCTGGAGTGTAGGTTAAAACTGCAAAAATTTATGTTAAAAAATATGTTGCACTGGGGTGTATTTTGACCCCTGATACCAGTTAAGGGTTAAATATACTTATTATTGTCAGCAGTTAGTCATTAGTTGGTTTGTTGGTTTCGCTTCATCATCAATTCAACCAAGAAACTCCAACTGTTGAACACACTCCCTAAGTATCTCAATACCAATCGGTCTTGTGCTTTTCGTATGCGGTTTCCTGCGACCCTCACCTCGGTCCACCCGGTGGGGGAGCCACACAAAGAGCATTAAACATACATATAATACATAATATATGGAATATAATACACACATTGATATTAGTCATCATTTGTTTTGATACTAACCCAACTAAGCCAGCACATGATCCACTTTAATCTAAATCAGTGCTTACCACCAAATTCCATTTGCCTACCAAAACAAGAATTACGTTCGGTGCTCACAGTTTGTGATAAAAATATATTGTAGCCCTTTTTATTACGAGATTTACGGGTCGTCGCTGAATCAGGAGCTAAGTGAAATATACAGCGTACATACACAAATTTATTGAGATATTCACTTTTATATTGATGCCCTTGTGATAGGTGCTAGTAAATTTAATAGCCGAAACAAATATCTCTGTCGAACAAATGTTTCCAAGTACTCTATGTGGGATGAGTAGCGTTGTAAATTGAGATGTAGTGCTTCGTTTTTAATGTACAGATGTAAAGGTTTTCCAATACGTTTTGTTTGGCATTTACTACCTTGCTGAGTAAGATTTATGTATATTATTTCGGTATTCTGTTCGAATGTTATTTCAAAATCTGCATTAGATTAGTATGCTAACAGTAGCTTCTTTTAGGTATATTAAACAGTTAATCATGTTATTTTACTAGTATTGTACGTTCTTAATAGTTATAATTTAATTTATGTGGCAACGAACAGCTTACAATATTGAACTCCATTACACTGTGATCATGTTGCAAATGCGACTAAGGTGATATACAGGGTTATTTGTAAAACACCTGCAACCCCACAGGATTAGATAGCCTAACATCATAAACAACAACGTTTGTTCTACGACTTTTGATAATTCGTTAGCTTTTACTTTCATACAAAAATAAATATTAATTACATATATTTCTAGAATGTTTGTAACTCTACGCGCAGAGAGCGCGAGCGTAGCGTCTCGTTTTCCGTCATCGTTTATAAATGAAACATAGACTTATCAATGTCACGACAGTGCAATAAAACCTTGAAAATTGTATTTTGTCAAATTTATTGAGTTATCTTAAAACTTGTAAAACAAACATTGTAGTTAATGATGTTGTTAGATGTTAGTTAATGATGTAGTTAATCATCCTTCAAGGTTACAGATGTTTTACAATTAATCCTGTATAACAAAAGGCACCATATTCTAAATAAAGCTTGAAAGATTAAAAATAGATAAAGGAAAAGAAAGCTACGACTGTCGCAAATCTGATTGCTCAAGTAAAAATCCACTGCAATCTTTTAACACCCTAGAAAACAAGTCGACATAGGTAAGCCTTAAAGTCCTGTCCTTCCCGCCTAATCCCTTATCGTCCATTATCCCCTAAGATCTCTGTGTACAAACAGAGATCCTCTTAAACGAATTAATAATTCATCAAGGCGCTGCTCGCTTAATACTAACTACTAATGTCTTGTGATTCATTCGACGTGTTAATCTTCAACTCTGTGCAAGCAATTATATTTGAGAGGTTTGTATAATTTCGCTTCTGAGACATATTTAGTGAATTTCGAGTGGATTGGTTTTTAAAATGACAAATATTACCTATATGGCGTTCTGTGTGTTTTGAGCCATTTTAAACATTAAAAATAATAATAAAATCAAAATTTTACGTTTTAAATGAAAACTTTATTGATATCTCCACTGATTTTCATTTATTAGTTTTGTAGAAGACATTATTCTGAAACATGTTGTTATCACGTATACATATATTCGCTAAGTGATACGAGAAGACTCAAAATATACAAACTTTTTGGTTACTAACTCTTAATTAAAAACCGTACACCCAGACTAAAGAATGCGCAAACAAGGAATTTAATATCCTGGAGATCAACACTTTTAATTTATATCCAAGTTAACTTAACAAAGTACAAGGCCCGCTCCGCTTTAATTATACAGAAACAAACTGAGGGTTATGAATAATTTAGGAGACGCCTCCCAACATATTGTTGTAGTTTTATTACTTACCCCAGTTTAGATGCTAGTCGTCTAGTCTAGACTAGTTACGAGCCTATTTTATGGTCAATATTTTAGGAGATTTTATCATTCACGCGCGTAAGGGCAAAGACATACTAGGTCAACGATATTTCCTTTAAATGATTTCGAAGGACGATTACGTTACTGACTGACTGATCTATCAAGGCACAGCTCAAACCATTGAAAGGATTGCGCTGAAATTTGGCACACATAGCTATTATGATGATGTATGTACGTGCGCTAAGAAATAATTTTCTAAAACACACCCCCTAAAGGGGTAAAACGGGGGTTCAAAGTTAGTATGGAGCACCAAGATCGCGAGGGTAATCCTTTAACTGAATAAGCAAATACTTGTTTCAGGGTTTTCCAAAAATCAACCCCTTAACGTTTAAAATGGTTTCTTTTTATTTCTGACATTCATTCATTTACTCAAAACCAAATCTAACGCGAGCGAAGCCGCGGGCAAAAGCTAGTAGAATATAGAATACAAAATACAGACTCCATAAATCATCATCATCATCACAGCTCATATACGTTCCCCACCGAGAATAGAAACGTCTAAAAATAAAATAAAAGAATCCTGGAAAATTATTAATGAGCAAACTAATAGAAAAACCAGACATAAGGTTGATTTTGAAGCCATCACTGATATAAACGGCAATTTGGTAAAGGATGACAAAGAAATAGCAAATGCCTTTAATGTATACTTTAATTCTATTGCGGAAAAGCTTACCAGGGGCTTAAAAATCTGTAGGAATGAATGCGAGTAATTTCTTTGTAAAGTAAAAAAGCCTTGTGGAAGTGTAAACTTTTCAAAATTGACCTATAACGAAATTAAAAAATTGTAAAAGGTCTAAAAAACTCAGAAGCTAAAGATATTAACGATATGAATTGCAAAATTATGAAGCAATTCATTTTAGATAATGCCAATTTAATAAGTATTATTTTGATAGTTTTTAATGAATGTATTGCACAGGGTGTTTTCCCTGAATCTTTGAAAATCGCTAAAATTGTACCTCTTCATAAGAAAGGGGATACTAAAGAACTAAGTAACTACAGGTCAGTGAGTATATTACCAGTACTTTCAAAAATTTTAGAGGCTGCTATAAAGGACAGAATCATTAAATTCTTTGAGTTAAATGAGCTTTTAACAGAGGTACAATTTGGATTTCGTAAGGGGCGCTCCACAGAAATGGCGATTGTCAAAGTACTTAACTTCATTTTAAACTCAATGGATGAATCGCAGAATTGCTCAAGCATCTTTTGCGATTTATCTAAAGCGTTTGATTGTTTAAGACACGATATCTTGTTAACTAAGCTAAAATACTATGGATTTAGAGAGAGTTTGAAATAATTAGAAGTTACATAGCAAATAGGAAACAATACACTATTATAAATAATATTAACTCCAATGAACAGGATTGCTGCGTTGGCGTTCCACAGGGATCTATTTTGGGGCCGCTATTGTTCAAAAAATCAAAATCAAAAATCAAAAGTACTTTATTTCATAGGCCCTTGCGGGCTCTTAAAATCGTCAATTTTACACATTTACAAAATTATTAAAACATAAAAAATATTCGACTAAAATCAAGCTAACCCGTGCGCTAGTGGCAAGTACATCCGCGGAGTTGTTGCCGCGCATGTAATCGCCAAGAGCGACCCGATTCCGAATGTAGGGGCTAACATGAGAAGAATCGGGCAAGAAACTCATGTGCCAAAACTCTTTTAAAATCGCCAAATGTCTTACAAATTGTGAATATTACAAAACTATTCAGAGAACGAGCAATTCATTTCTTTTACCGCCACGCTGCCTTATCATTCAAAAAATCTTTAACAATGTAATAAGCCTTTTTGCTTAACTGAGCTTTAATTAAAATTTTAAATTTATTTACTGACAAGTCATGCATGTTACATGGCAGCGTGTTGTACATTCGTATACAGTGACCTGCAAAAGAGTTGCTTATTTTATGGAGCCTATATGTGGGCATTGCTAGCTTGTCTTTATTTCTTAAATTTAAATTATGATAGTCACTATTTTTACTGAATTTGATATCTTTATTCTTGTGTGCATACAGTAAGTTTTCATAAATATATTGTGAATGTACAGTCATAATATCAATTTCTTTGAATTTTTCTCTTAAAGACTCTCGGGAGCCCATCCCATAGATCGCCCGAACAGCCCTCTTCTGCAGTACAAAAATGCAGCCAATATCGGCGGCATTTCCCCACAGTAGTATCCCGTATGACATAATACTGTGGAAGTAGCTAAAATAGACTAACCGCGCAGTTTTCACATCTGTTATTTGACGAATCATTTTTACGGCGTATGCTGCAGAACTTAGTCTGTTCGATAGGCATTCAATATGAGGACCCCATTGTAACTTAGAATCTAAAGTTATACCCAGAAATACAGTTTGATTAGCCAGCTCTATTTCCTCATCCCTAACCTTGACTTTGGCTTTAACTAATCGAACATTTGGCATAGTGAATCTAATGCATTTTGTTTTACTTTCATTTAACAACAAATTATTGGCGCCGAACCAGTGAACGACCTTGGAGAGTGCAATGTTTACTTCGTCAATATTAATTTGTCCACGTTTAACTTTAAATACTAAAGACGTGTCATCTGCAAACAAGACTATCTCATGGTCGTGTCTTACAAGGTGAGGGAGGTCATTAATATATACCAGAAATAGAAATGGACCTAATATTGAGCCCTGCGGCACCCCCATTTTTACAAATGATCCAGGTGACTGCTCTCCATTGATGACCACCTTTTGAATCCTGTCACTTAGGTAAGAAGTGAGAAAATCCAAAGCGGTACCACGGATACCGTAATAGTGTAATTTCCTGATTAACGTCTGATGTTGGACACAGTCAAAAGCCTTCGATAAGTCACAAAAAACACCATAGGCATCCTGCGACTCCTCCCAGGCCTCATAAATGCACTCTAACAATTTTATTCCAGCATCAGTCGTGGACCGTCCGCGGGTAAAACCAAATTGTTTGATATGCAGTAAGTTATTATTACTAAAATGTTTCTGTAATTGCTTAAGCGCGGTTTTTTCAAAAATTTTACTGAATGTTGATAGTACGGATATAGGACGAAAGTTAGAAGGATCTGAAGTACTACCAGATTTAAACAATGGAGTTATTTTGCTAAGTTTCATCAAATCAGGAAACACACCACTATCAATACAGTTGTTGAAAATTAAAGCTAAATGTGTAGCAACTATTTCAATAACATTCTTTACCATATATACAGATATTCCCCAGAGATCGGCAGTTTTTTTAATGTTCAACGATTTGAAAGTGTCTATGATGTCACGTTTACTAATATGGTTAAATTTAAATACAGTATTACAATAAGGAACATTTTCTTTCAACAAGGATTCTGCAATGGGGGTGGAAGAGCCTAAAGTGCTTGTCAAATCTACAGGAATTCGAGTAAAAAATTTCTCAAATTCATTAGCAACATCCGAGTCTGAGCTAATAAATTTACCATCAATTTTAAGTTTATAATTATTTGCTGAAGCTTTTGTTTGGCCAGTCTCTGCATTGATAATTTTCCAAGTAGATTTGACTTTGTTTGTACTGTTATAAATTTGAGCACTAATATATTTAATTTTCGCAGTTTGACAAGCCTGCTTAAAAATTTTTGAGTACGACTTAACATAATTTTGAAAAGATTCAGTTCTATTAAACTGTCTTTCTGAGTACAGCTCATACAATTTTTGCCTACTTTTGTGTATTCCTGCAGTGGCCCATTCGCTAAACACTGGATTAACAGTAACAGTGATCTCTTTGGTTTTGAAAATTTTGTTAAATTGGTTGCAAAATGTCTCAAAAAATAAATTATACATATCATTTGGTGACATATCCGGTGATAAAAAAGGAAGTTTACAACATAATTCAATTCCAATACGTTTCAATCTGTCAGCAGTTACTGGTCGACATATAATTTTACGTTTATTGACTTGTTCTGTGTCAATTTTGAAGCAAGCTAATTGCCCGCAATGGTCTGAATCTAAGTTTGTAATAATTTTCTTACTTACAGGTACTAGATTACTATATATATTGTCTAAACAGGTTGATGTTGTGTTACAGAATCTAGTAGGCTCCATAAATAAGTTGGAAAGATTGTGTGATTTAAATAAATTTAAGATTTTATAGGTTTCAGTGTTCTTTTTAAGAAGATCAATATTAAAATCTCCACACACAATCAAGTATTTTTTAGATCTACCCAATTTGTTCAAGGCTTCATCCATGATTTCCTCAAACCTATCATAGGCTGAGGAACCAGGTTTGTATACACATACCACAATGAATTGCTCAAGTTCTATACATGATAGTTCTATTATGCATTCTACAGAGAGAGACACAATATCTTTCCGTTCTTTAAATTTTAAGCTTTTGTTTAACAGAATCAGTGACCCCCCATGTACTGTGTTGACTCTGCAGAATGAACTACCAACCTGGTGATTATTGAAACTAAACATGAGTTCACATCCCTTAAGCCAATGTTCTGTAATACACAAAATGTCAATTTGTTTTGAATTCATGAATAATTCCATCTCTAATTGTTTGCCCTTTGATAGTCCATTACTATTTTGATGCACCAGGTTAATATTTTTTATTTTATTTAAATTAATACATTTATTTTGAGGGCATTTTTGAACACATTTTTTTTTATTTGACTCTAATGATAATGTCATATTAAAATCATTATTTATGTATTTATATTTGCAAGAGGATACCTCTTTTGTCTCTATATCTAATTTAAATAGCTTGGAACAGATTCCACTGTCATACTATTATTTAAATTATACTGCTCAATAGAGTCAGTTTGTTTAGCCAAGTTCTTGGCTGAAGTTAATAAAAAATATGATAGTGAATTTGCTATCTGTCCTTTATAATATTGAGGCAGGTAATATCTACCTTTAGTCAAAGTATATACATTTTTACTAACAATACTGTTAGAGTCAATTACAAGGAATTTATTATTATACTGACTGAATAAATTCAGAGTCATATTTAAATTAAATCTATAATTATTTTCCGCATCTGGCAAATTTTTTATGTAGGGGAATGTAAACATTACAATTTTTTTAATCTCTAATTGTTTTAATTTTTCAAAGTAATAGGTTAACTTTTTTTTGTTGACATTACCCCTATTTCCAATAAATATAATTAATTCATCATCCTTACTAAATGTGTAGTTAAATATTTTGTGCATAATTTCATGTAAATTAGCACAAGGAAAACAATTATTTATAATCGACTGCTCCGGTGAATTTATCTTTAAGCGCAAATTTGAGCCCATGTCCTTACCAATATTATCGCTGAACATAATTATATTTTGAGAGGAACTGACGTCATGTATACTGCCACACAATGACGTTAACGTTCCTTATTTACGTTAACGATCTCGAGAAATGTTTACCGGTAGGAAGCGAAGTCACATTGTTTGCAGACGATACACACGTAGGAGTTAAAGATAGGACAGAAAATGCTATGAATGAAAAAATACTATTAGTACTAAATTGTCTACAAACGTGGTTTGACAGTAATGGAATTTTGCTGAATACTGATAAAACGGTGACTATGAATCACAAAGTCCGAAAAACAAATACTTTAAAGGAACTTGTACAAACACATTTCTTGGTTACAATATAGATTATACGCTAAGTCATGAACATCATATTGATAAAGTTTGTAAAAAATTGGCTAGTGCTAACTACGCTTTATTTAAGTTGAGACCTCTAGTTAATAAAAAAACACTAATATCCGTCTACTATGCCTTCTGTCATTCGAATCTAATATACGCAATTACTGCATGGGGTAATGCATCTCATATTAATCGTGTTATGATATGTCAAAAGAGATCTCTTAGAATTATCAATGCCGTCAAAAAAAATCATTCAGTTAGGGAGTATTTTAGGCTTAATCGAATAATGACAGTGATATCGCTATTTATTTATAAATCGTTACTCGAGGTGCACTCTCAGAGAGAAAATTTACCTAAAAGAATGGACTTTCATAAATACAATACACTTGATAAGGAAAAGTTATATATTCCTGCAACTAGATTGAAAAAAAAGTATAAACAAGGTCTCAATCTAAAAATTTACGTGTTTAATAAATTACCAAAGAATATTGCCAAGCTACCTTTAACTAAATTTAAATCTGTGATAAAACAATTTTTACAAACACATCCATTTTACAATATCATTTTACAATAATATTCGCGATTTTAATATACAAGTTGAATGAATTTTGACATAAACTAAATTATTTATTTATACAATTTAAAAAATCTTTTTACTGTACCTAATGTTATTTTGAATTATTGAATTATATAGCAGTGTTAATTTCTATTTTATAATTATATGTAAATAATGTGATGTTAATTGTAGGATTTTTGTTGTGTACATCTAATAGTACCTACTACCTATATTTAGATACCTATTTAATAAAATGTCGCATAAATTATAATTTTTTTTAAATTGTTGTTAGTGAAAATGTAAGTAACCTATGGTAATTTTGAACATGCGAGATACTACTGACTTTGTTTATTGATGTAAACATAATTTTATATACTTAATTATGGAACTTTGTAAAATGTGACATGCCTAATATGACATTCTAGTTATAATGTGGTCACTAATAAACAAACAAACAAACAAACCGAGGGGTTTGAGCCTACCCTATGTTAGGGTGATTAGGCCTTAGTTAACCACGCTAGCCCAGTGCGGATTGGTCGACTCCATAAATGCTGAAATATATTTATTTTAATGCTATTTTATTATTATACGGTTTCATTAAAAATGAAAGAGCCATACTAAAGGTTGGTACTTTTAAGCCATTTCGATTCCCTACGAAAGACCTTTATGAGTACTGTGAAGTACTTACATTACGTCAACTCTTTATCTTGCAAATTATCCTTAGACAGCACGTGGAACTTACCCCGATCAATTACAGTCATAATATTCGATCTAAACGCAGAAACAGAGTTCCCTTTTCAAACATCTTTTCAAATTCAAATTCAAATTCAAATTCAAAAATCTTTATTCAACATAGGCCTTTACAGGCACTTATTGACGTCAAAACAAAGCAAAACATTCTAATTTAAAGGAAACATAAATTTAACCTTGTATGTGCATACATCCTGAATATACCTACTCAAGATGTCTGCAAATACAAGTAGTAATGAAAAAAAAAAAAAAAAGTTGAATCTACACCTGTTCGGAAATTGGGAGAGCCTTCTCGAGAAGAACAGGCAAGAAACTCGAAAGGTCAAATTTTTTATCTCCTCTTTTAAATCGCCATTTACAATTTTGGTTTTGTTACATAGTCATTGAAACTTTTAAAAAAAAATACAATCGGTATGCTTACATACACTTAAAATGTCAAAAAATAAGTTATAGACGTATACATTAATCATAATACAATAAATAATGTTGTTACCAAACATTTGATAACTTAGTCTAATTCAAAATCAGTGTCAGTTCTTTTCTGCCAACAACATTTGTTAACATCAATAGCTATACACAACAACACGATTATTGACATTATAACGAATAATAACTTCATATTAACACCAGGCATTGGCATCATTTAAATAATCGTTGACTTTATAATATCCTTTACTCATTAGAGTCTTTTTTACATGCGCTTTAAACTTATGAAAAGGCAAGTCAGTTACACTATGTGGAACTTTATTGTAAAACGTTATACATTTCCCCATAAATGAGCCTCTAGTTTTTTGGAGTCTGTACGTTGGAACGGCAAGTTTATTTTTATTTCTTGTGTTTAACTGGTGAACGTGGAAATTGGTTTCAAATGTATTATAATTCTTATAGACATAAATCAAATTTTCATAAATGTATTGTCCTGCTAAGGTCAATATATTAATTTCTCTAAATAAATCTCTCAGAGAATCCCTTGTTCGTAAATTATAAATAGCGCGAACTGCTCTTTTTTGAAGTACGAAAATATTTTCTATACTAGCAGCCGATCCCCACAGTAGTAGTCCATACGACATAACACTGTGAAAATAACTAAAGTAAATCAATCTTGCCGTTTCAACATTAGTAAGTTGTCTTATTTTTTTAACTGCATATGCCGCAGAACTAAGTCTGTTTGCCAAGGACTCAATATGTGGATCCCACTGCAAACGTGAATCTAATGTAATGCCCAAAAATTTGGTACAATCAATGAATTCAATAATTTGATTATTCATTTCCACAATAGTATCCACTTTCCTTACATTTGGCAATGAAAATTTTATACATTTAGTTTTATTTGAATTTAATGATAAGTTATTAATTGTGAACCAATGCAATACATTAGAAAGAGTACTATTTACAACGTCAGTATTTTCATTACCTCTGTCAACCTTAAATATTAAAGAAGTATCATCTGCAAATAGTACTGTATCGCACAGATTGTTAGTGAAATGTGGGAGATCATTAATGTAAATTAAAAAAAGCAAAGGTCCTAATATCGATCCCTGAGGTACACCCATAGTTATAGATGCACCAACAGACTCAGTTTTGCTAATAACAACTTTCTGGACCCTATTGGACAAATAAGACTCCATAAGGCTAATTGCTTTTTCGGTGACACCATAATGTTTGAGTTTATTTAAAAGAGTCTGGTGACTAACGCAGTCGAAAGCCTTCGACAGGTCACAAAATATACCAATCACATCTTGTTTACACTCCCAAGCGGCAAAAATGTGTTTGAGAAGTGCAACTCCAGCATCTGTCGTGGAACGACCTTTGGTAAAACCAAATTGGTTCATATGAAAAATGTTATTACATGTAAAATGATCTATTAACTGCTGAGATACAATTTTTTCGAATATTTTACTAAGTGCTGGTAGAATCGAAATTGGTCTGTAATTTGAAGGATCGTTTTTATTCCCAGATTTAAATAATTCCCAGATTTAAATAATCTGCAGGACTGGTTTTGCTCGGAGATTTTATTACTTTTTAAGTAGCTTCTTATATATTAAAATTAACCAGATATTCGTGATTGATGCTAAAAATAAGCGTAAGTGCAAAAAAATTGTCACTAATTGACTTTTGCAGCTTGACTACAATGATTCTGAACAACTTCTTAGACCTGTATGTTAGCGTAATATGATAATCAAATCGTAGTAAGTGTTTAAACATGCACACACATATACACACTGTAACTGTTTCGGACGAGTCCAAAGCTCTAAATTTCGATAAATTTAATTAAAGGTGGATTTCAGGGTTCAGTACTAATATGGTCAAGTTATCGTCTATGAACCCTTTGTTGTAGTAGTAACCAGATTCTTTTGAGAGTAGAGTTTATGTTCATGTTTAAATTATTCCCTTGTTGTAAGAGTATTTGCATACTATAGATTAAGAGGGAGAGAAATGTAACTACATATAAGAATTTAAAAAAAAATTGAGGAAATGTTGAGCTCCATCCTGCGCCCCACATGGTGAGTGTCTATCCAAACCTGCCTTATACACTCCCCCCTTCCAAAACCACTAGGAAGTTCCTCAAGCCTATCCTACCTAGCAATCCTACCTCTAATATCCTACCCCATAACATTAGTTAGCATCTGCTTTGACAAAAGTAATTTTACGTTAACAACCTCTTATTGTATACACCTCAGTCCGTGATGAATAGCTTATTTTTCTGTGAGCCACCCCCCTCCCAGACTCCTTACTCTCCTAAGCCACTGATAACAAACGTCATAGATGTATGTCAATAAGGGGTTTGCAAATTTAAATAATACTAAACGTTAAGCGGAATGTGTTCAAAAATCCATTTTTCTGTGAGCCACCCCCCTCCCAGACTCCTTACTCTCTTAAATCTTTGAACACCGCGATTAAATTCTTCGAAAACAAATTATAAAGATTCAAATAAATTGCAGATGCAACTAAGTCCATAACTGCTACTAGTTTAGTTCAATAATACTTTCTAGAACCTAATGGACCTTATAACACAGAACATCAATTTGCACCATTAACAATAAACCAATAGTACTATTTGATTGACATATTTGATATTTGTTTCAATTTAGTTTTATTCTTCAGGCTGCAATCAATAACCTAAATTTCTGTGAGCCGCCCCCCTCCCAGGCTCCTTACTCTCTTAGGTCATTGAGACAGCGCTTCCGAATAATTAAAATAATAAATTTGATACTAGATGCAAACTTAGCTCATAACTATCCTATTCCACTAACATGTACCTACAAGATTTAAGTTTCGTACCTATACTATTTTAATATTATAGAAATCTTTGTTGCGTAGTATAAATTGATAATAACCTATACTATGTTGAGTCGGTCCTTAAAATTCCCTCCTAGTTCTGTATTAGGCTTTTATTTCAACTAAATTAAATTTAATAAAATGAAATATATGGTTATTCATTAGTTGCTTTAACAGATATGAAATCTGTGGTGTTATGTGTCTTTCAACCAACCCGAATAAACCATAATAAGCCGTCGGAGATTCTGAACAATAGTCAGAACTAGCATGAACAAATATCGCCTCACCTACTTATTACCGATATCAGGACAAGTAGCCGGTTGTGAGGCGACTAAAGTCAGAGGGACTTAACCGTAGAGTTCAAAGGCCCCCTCAGAGACTGCAAAGACCTACAGGTCTCATCCAAGATATGGTAATATATCAATGGAATATAAGCGATAGCTATCCAACTGCTCCTTCTTCCCTATCCAGAATAACCTTTTGCCCATTATACTTTCCCCAAGTTGGAGCTTGTGAAGTGTACAAGATTGGCATCATTGCAGCCTGTTCGCTGCGTGTAGAGTATGGATTTCCGTAAATATAATTGTTCTAGGTAAGCTATTATTTCAACTCGCCTAAGAACCTTATTTAACCTAACACCAAACATTACAGAAGTCCATTGAAGTGTAGTGTCATCTGGTCGAGCAATCAACAAATAAGGCCCAACACAAGTTTCTAGGTTAATTTAATAAAGCCATCATACCAACCTAACTACCCCACTTTAAACAAATCGAAACATCTTCCTAAATTCAAACTTACAATCACTAACTCTTTAGTGTATATAGTGTATTATCACAAAGGGTTTTAGCCAGTGAAACAAGGCTTGTATTGTATTATTAATAATAGTTATATATAGATATAGCGTTTCATTTCGCGGATCAATGAAAGAGAATACTAAGTTTTATCTTAATAGCACGTGTGCACGTAAATCAATTAGCGATAGAGTAAATGAATGTTAATAAAATAATTTTAATATAAAGCATTTTAAGGGTCAAGTACAAATAAAATAGCAAACAAAACATACCCGAATTAAAATAAAAGAGAAAGTTGTAACAAAACATATAAAATAAAATGTCAACAAATGACAACAAAACAACAAAATCAATAAACCCGAATTAAAATAATCAGAGAATGTTCTTGACAAAACATATAAAATAAAATGTTAGTCAAGTAACATCAAAATAACAAAATCAAAAACCCGAATTAAAAGAATGTTCTTGACAAAACATATAAAATGAAATGTTAGTCAAGAAACATCAAAATAACAAAATCAAAATCACGAATTAAAATAATCAGAGAATGTTCTAGATAAAATATATAAAATAAAATGTTAACGAGTAACAACAAAATCAAAAACCCGAATTAAAATCAAATAAAATACATTTTACCATTTCAAATTGAATGATGAGTTCTTTTTAATAATTTAAATATGGTTTAATATAGATCATTCAATTTTCCATTGGCAACAAACAAATGACCTGCCTGGATTACTATTTATTTAGCTTTGTGAAGCAAAATAACTAAAATTAGGACAAATTAATCAATCTTTTACATTTTATTGATTTAACAATTTTATTTGAATCCAGGCAACCCTAAAATAAAACACAAACCTCTGTAGTCTTCTCGGTCTTGGATCTCCACCTTGGGTAGCTACCTACTAGGGTAGGAAAAAACTATGCTTTTGGATCCATAACTCAACCCTTCCCCTACCCAAGACGCACCACCTAACAAATTATATTCGAATACAAGCATGGAGATCCCAGACCTATCTCGCTCTGGAACAATTCTTGACGCTGAAATAAATGTTATAATTCTCACCCCCCATCTCCTTTCTACGATATAATTATATGAAACAGCCTTGTCAGGTATTTCGTATGTTTTAATTTTACCGCGAAGTGATATGGAGTGGTTAAGAAATACTGGATCACTCCGGGGCTAGTGCTTGCAAACTACTTTTTTTTTTCTCTAATCTACCTTAATCTACACGCAGACCTGTAAATAATAGAATTAGCTTATTCTACACTAGCCTCACCAGCACGCTTTTCCAACCACGACTGATTTGCCTTTTTCCCATATCACTTTAATTGACAACAATAAAAAGATTTCCTAGCCGCTACTAAACAATAATGTGTTAACTAAACTATAATATATATATGTCTCCCATTGTTCCCCATTTCGACTTGTCTTTCGCTGCACTATAGAAACCTTTCATATCGTCGTCGTTATTTTCGTATTCGAGGCAAATTGTTATGTAATAAATAAGTTTAATTTTATTTCTTATGAATGCGTACTGTACTCAAGAATATGATAACTAGTATGTAAATAGACTTCCACACAAAAAACAGCCTTCACCAGGAAGTGCCATCTTTCTTGCAAGGATAGTATTATCGTATAATTTTATTTATAAAATAATCCTGTCCCTGTTAGTCTATAGTTACAGTATCGTAACTGGCAATGTTTTTTTTTTATTTTTATTTAAACTAATATAAGTACAGTCCCTATACACCAGGGATGACTCCCTTAATAACTTATGTCCAATATAATACTCAGTCATTAGTTTGAATTTAAAGTATTCTGAATGTGTAATCTAAAAATTTTAAGAGGTTAACACCTCAGCTATTTGGATAAATTCTCCTAACACTTAAAACTAAATCCTTGAGATTACTCTACAATTTCACCTCGAGACTATTGAAAGAATCCAAATGCTTGCAATACAAAACAGTGTTATGTAAATGTGTATATAACCCCAATATATATAAAATATAATTATATCTAGGTTCTTTTTTTTTTTTTAAATCTCCAATTATTATTTTTTTATATTGAGTCAACTAAATATTTATGAGTGAACTTCAATTCAATTGGTTAATAATTGCTTGAAATTTAAACTGTAACTATTAGGTTGGGGAAAAAGTCTTTTCGCATTATAGTATGTATAAACTTGTAATAAAATCTCTTTGGCTATACTATTTGTATCTGGCTGGTTTTGGTATCATTGAAAGTTTAAATTTTAAAGAACATAATTCCAAATTCAAATTAGGAAAATGTGTGATTTTCATTTGTTTTTCGTACCGCCAAGATGAGTGAATCTAATGAAGAAATTCGATACATTTTAAAATTTTACTACAAAAAAGGTAAAAATGCTACGCAAGCCGCGAAAAAAATTTGCGATGTTTATGGACCTAGTGCAGTGTCTGTGAGAGTAGCACAAATTTGGTTTAAGCGTTTTCAATCCGGAAATTTTGATGTCAAAGATGCACGTCACTCTGGTCGCCCTATTACAGATAAAATGGATGCCATTTTTGAAAAAGTGGAGCAAGATCGGCATGTCAGTAGTTACGACGTAGCTGAAGAACTGGGAATTGACCACAAAACAGTTTTGGCGCATTTGAAAAAAACTGGGTACACAAAAAAGCTCGACATTTGGGTACCTCACGAGCTCACTGAAAGAAACCTAATGAACCGTGTACTCATTTGTGATTCTTTATTACGACGTAATGAAACCGAACCATTTTTGAAGAAGCTGATAACTGGTGATGAAAAGTGGATCACGTACGACAAGAACGTGCGAAAAAGGTCGTGGTCAAAGGCCGGTCAGGCTTCACAGACTGTGGCGAAACCCGGGTTAACTCGCAACAAGGTGATGCTGTGTGTGTGGTGGGATTGAAAGGGCATTATTCATTATGAGCTGTTACCACCAGGCAGGACCATCGATTCTGAACTCTACTGCGAACAACTGATGAGATTAAAGCAAGAAGTTGAGAGAAAGCGGCCGAAATTAATCAACAGAAGGGGTGTGGTTTTTCATCATGATAACGCTAGACCTCACACATCTTTAGCCACTCAGCAAAAATTAAGAGAGTTTGGCTGGGAGGTGTTAATGCATCCGCCGTATAGTCCTGACATTGCACCTTCAGATTTCCACCTGTTTCGGTCTCTTCAGAATTCTTTAGGCAGTGTCAGGTTAACATCACGAGAGGACTGCCAAAACCACTTGTCGCGGTATTTTGACCAGAAGTCCCAAAATTTCTATAGCAATGGGATCATGTCCCTACCTACAAGGTGGCAAAAAGTTATCGAACAAAATGGTACCTACATACTTTAGTTAAATGTAAATAAACTATATTAAAAAATGTTTTGAATTTTCTTAAAAAATGCGAAGAAACTTTTTCCCCAACCTATTATTAATACCAAAGTTAATTACGTCCACTGTATTAAAGTTTCAAAACAAACTTAAAACTAAACTTCAAGCAAAATATTACAAATTTCATTAATATTAAGCACGACCAATTGAAAAGAATAATATCTACCTTATTACTAAGTTCGTGTGAGATTGAGTATTATATTTGGACTAACACACACAAAATTCAAGGAATGTATAAAACATAATGCAAATAAAAGAACAAGATTTCAAGAAAATGTGTACCGCATCTCAACCGAAATTCGTGGACGAGACTCAGACCATTCTCTTGATACCTTCCTGATCTAAACCCCAAAATTGCTACTCTATTAACTGAAATGAAATTATTCTTTGACTAATGTGTCTGCCTAGAAAGCTCAGAAGCCATTAGTTGGAATTTGACTCTAACTTTAAATGTAACGTCCATCTTTCAGTTTGTTTGCTACGCTCACTTTTAAATTAGCTACTCTACGCTTATTGCATTTATATGTAGTGTATGTAAAATGAGTCGAGTACGGGAATATTGAGGACCTCTAGATAGTCGGCATTATTTGCCCTAGGAAAGTACTCGCCAAACCCAACTCGTATGTAGGATTCACTGAAGGTATTCCCTCTCAGCTCTGCCGTAAGTGTTAAGCTGGCCGGTCTTGGGCGATATATTATTAGCACCCTAGCTCAACACAACTTTATGTTGAATCGCGTACAGTATTATTGTATGTGCAAATGTCTTGAATTATGTTTGTAACGCGTACTGTAAGTGTACTGTTAGTGTGATGTTTGTTTATGTATCGATTACGCTTATGCTCTACACTACGCATCAAATAATCTCCAAACTAATAGATAGACTGATATTAAATTCCACAAAATAAAAATACCCGTAAAATTTCTAGGCAGACTATTCCTACCCCGTGCTCTATAACGAAACACCGTGAACATTCCTACCTCAAAAATAATTATAATTTCTAAATGAGCCTTTCGTCGTTTAATTAAGGTAAAATTCGAAGAATTTCATTTCAAAATAACAATTAGTTCTTTATATTTTTTATTATTAGCCCTTCATGAGAAAATTGTTTAATAAAAACCAATTTATCGTGAAATTCGTAAACACACCCCCACAAACAGAAGAAATCTCAAGCAACAAAATCTTAAGGACTTACCGACTGCCGCTCGCACTTTGCACACTATTAAACTTACACTTTCGCGACCGAACTTGAATAATAATAATCCCAAATCTTCCTCCCTTCGCCTTAAAGCCGGGTCCGCTGCGCCATGTTTTCATGTTTATAAACACGAAAACATTGTTTAGTTAACCGATTAGGGGCGTGGTTTAACAGTTTTGTTAGAAAAATACGATAACATGTTTTCCGCGACGAATGGATAACATCCCCCGCGTTCGCCTGCGGGAGGGGAAGCTAAGCATTTTTTGTTAGCGCTCACTAGAGATACACGTATCGCTTGAAGGCTCTTTGGTTTATTTTTGAGTGAAATAAAGACAATATTTTGATTTTAATACAACTAATAATAGAGAGACCGGTGCTGTGGGATGTTACATTAATAGATTATACCGAACCTTTCATAAATTTTTAGTTCTTGATAAATAATGACAAAAACATTTTAAAAACAGGCGCCATGTTGGGCTGACATGTTTTGTTAACATGTTTTGTTAGAAAATTGGCGCAGCGGACTGGCTGTTTTTCTTAACATGTTTTGCTAACATGTTTTGTTAACGTGTTTTGTTAAAAAATTGGCGCTGCGGACCCGGCTTTATATAGACCGGCTGATCCAGAAAACAAAGCGATTCAAGTCAACAAAACTCGCCTCAACCATTTTCTTGCTATCTTACTCCTGCGCAAGTGCCACGTCAGTTTTCTCTCCCTCTCTAACCTCAAACCAAACACTGCGAACGCAAGTCGCAACCATTTTTTTTTTTGCTATCCTACTCCTACGCAAGTGCCACGTCAGCTTTCTCTCCCTCTCTAACCTCAGTCGAACACTGCGATCGGCGCTTGAACGCTCCATAAAGAGCATACGAATTATGATAGGATTAAACGAACTTACCTAAAGTGAAGTTCAATCCATATTATATGAAGTAATTAGTCCAAGGTATAACTATTGTAGTAACGCCTTCTTCCGCTACTAAATACGCGAATTTTAAAGACACCATTAAAAATATAAAAGAAAAATACACCTGGCAACTCCACCGTCACCATAGCTCATTAGTTTAGAGTATTAGGTATATATAATTGGGTTAGTAATTTATTACTTCAAAAGGGAAGGGTGGGATGCTCCATACCTTGGACTAATTACTTCATATAATATGGATTGAACTTCACTTTAGGTAAGTTCGTTTAATCCTATCATTATATTCGTAATTAGTCCAAGGTATAACTATTGTAGATGTTTAGAGTTTTTGATAAATAGGTAAACATTAGTACCTATTTACTAACTATCAATAGGTATTCAATAACATTCAATATTTATTTCATAATGTAGATAACGTTTACTAGTGTTAACAGTTTCATGTTAACCATATAATAACTATAAATTTCAAGAACTACCAGCCGTGGCAAAAAGCTTTGCCAATCTAACTGGCGTGGTATATTATAATATTTAGCAAATATCGATAATTTATTAGATCATCCAATAGTGGGGATATGCCACCCAATGTGTTATCTAACTCTTTGTAAGTTTCGGTTCCCTTTCCAGATTGAAACCTAATGGGATTTCACTGTACAGTACAGAGACTCAGTTAATTTTGCCTTAGTGAAATATTTGTAAGTACAGAAGTTAATAATGAATATCAAATACATTAAAAATAATTTAGCCTTAGTCTGTTCCACAAACAAACTACATAATCGCCACGCGAAAATGTAATAGTAATAAAATCCTGAAATCAATCATTTACCATTATAGGTACCTATTTGTACTTTGGAATGTCCCATGGACAGAGTACATAATCGCCACGCGAAAATGTAGAATTAACAATTCCTTAGGACTGTCCCACGGACAGAGTACATAATCGCCACGCGATAATGTAGAATTAACAATTCCTTAAAATCATTCATATGCCTGGACATATATTTATCCTTTAACTTGTCCCACGGACAGAGTACCTACATCCTCGCCACGCGAAAATGTAGAATTAACGATTCCCTAAAAAAAATTTTTATGTGCTTTGAAAGATATATGTCCTTCAGCCTGTCCCACGGACAGAGTACATAATCGCCACGCGAAAATGTAAAATAGTGATTTACTGAAAATGTTTATTCGCCTTTAGAATATTATAAACAGTTAGTCCTGCCCTATATGCATGATAATTTGAAGCATATTGTTTGGAGGCTGATGAATAAATAGAATATTAATATGAAAGATGAACAATTAGATTAACTTTCCTCCATTGTTTGCTTTAGTCATCTACTAATGGATTGAGTAGTAGTATTTTAAGTCTAAAATAAATTTATTTCTATGGTCCTTTATTATTTGTTACTTCTAAAGCAATAACAAAGTTCTCACAAGTAAAATATCTGGAATAATCTTTAAATAGAGAAGAGACAACTTGCTTAAGTGTCGCTGTCATAGAACTTTTAATATCTCTTAAAATAGCCATCTTAATTTGAGAAAACTATAATTAATACATAACTAATTATGTATAGGATTTGTGACTTTTTGGGCAGTGGTTTTGCTAATAATAGCAGTTTTTAATGTCAGTTTTCTTGAGTCTAGGTTATTTCAATGTCAGGTTTCTAGATGACCCATGCTTAAGGTAATATAAAACTATGGCAGGATTGCATATGCCATATTCCATTATGCTGACATACATTGGCTTTGCCAGACATAGTCTTTTAACTCGATTTATCCATTTTTTTTATTTTATCATCTGACCTTATTCTATTGCCTATAGTTAGATAATTGGAGTAAGAGCTGAACAGTGAAAATGCAATCATTGATGTGATGCTTCTGCTTTAAAAATAAACATAAGATTTGAAAAAAGAAACTTTTTGGTATTAAAACATTGGATAGATCTGAATGAAACATTATTTCTTTGCAGTAAGCCTGAGTGGTAATGGTCTAAAAAGGAAATACTTAGATTCCTTAAGCTCTGTCAGTTATAACTCTGCAAAAATTTCAAAATCAAAGAAAAGGAGT
The DNA here is from genome assembly GCA_963935595.1 of Schoenobius gigantellus. Lineage (NCBI taxonomy): Eukaryota > Metazoa > Arthropoda > Insecta > Lepidoptera > Crambidae > Schoenobius > Schoenobius gigantellus. The sequence goes on from OZ012563.1 coordinate 8,073,801, forward strand.
TTCTTCTTCATTTATAAAAATATTAATCCTATGGTAAAAGTATCAACATTTGAAACATAAGACGACGCCATGATTACATGTATATAATAAAATATAATTTATTTATCATATAATCATTTTTATTTTTTTATTGAAATGTGTTACAAATGAATCAATGCATCACAAATCTTAGAAGTCCTGCGATAGTTTCCAACTTACATCTGCATTGAGACTACAAGATTTAAAATCAGCTTAATAATATTTTGAAATTTTATATATTAAGCAAAAAATCAAATGCTGCTAGTTTCACACCACAGCCAAATGTTTAGCAAGATCATTTGGATTGATATCAAACTGAGCTTTTTCTGTTAATGTATTGAAAGTGTGGTGTTATCTATTTTTAATAAAATATCACATCTACTTGAGAGGTCAGCAAAACATCTTAATGCATAATTATGTATCTAACAGTTCTAAGAAATTGATACTGTCTTGCTTTTACCATTTAATTACTGTCAGTTGATAATACACCTGAGAAAATATCTAAAGAAAATGTTTAGGAAGTACTCCATATCGCAGAATCATTTTACAATACTTTTCAGATACATAAGCATGTTGTAATTGCCCCCCCAACGTTCAAAGTCATAAACTTATATCTATCTGAGCTCAAAGTGTAAACAATTAAACTGCCATTCCTAATGAAACATTGAGCAAAATTACATACCAAATTTATTTATAAGTGATGATGACTAATAGTGTGATACATTTCCTTTCTATTGCACTTAATCTTTAAAGTCATATCCAAGGAATATATTTTAAAACCTACAAATTATTTTACATTGAATAAAATTAGTAAAATTTTATTTTTATTTAAAAAATAAAGCCTAACTATTGTAAACCGTTATAAGTTATAGTTTAAAATTACAATAACTAACATTTCTTATTGATTTATCAATATTTTAATCAAGTCGTCAAACACTTATTAATTTTAATTATTATGTTCTTTATTCAGCTTTTTTCTTAAATATATATATATTTTTTACAATATAAAAATACACATTTTTTTTTTTTTTTTTTTAATAAAAATACCTGAAATTGAATTGAGACAAATGGTTAAGGTATGTATGTACTGTATTTAACCCGCATGGTAAAAGCAATTGTATTCATACAATTATTCAAACATAAAAATTAACAATTTTCTTCGTTATGAATAATTTGGATGTAAATAGTGCATGCATTAATTTAATCAAATCTATAACAAGAAATCTTCATTTGAAAGTTTAGATTTTCAATAAACTTATTATCAACTTATTTTAAGAAATCATTATTTTATTTTGAAATAAATCTATGGAACCATCCTTTTAGGAATAGTAAAATGGTAAAACTCTAGAAATCTTTGCATGGGGCCAAGCATTTCTGCTACCTATGCAGTTGTTAATTTGTTTGTATAATTATCCATTTCACAATATTTATTATTGTCCAGTGGATAATAAACTTGATTCAAAATAGTAACAAAATGTATTACATAGTCTCTTATCCACTTTTAAAATTAATTGACCTCGGTTATTTATTCCCACGATGGGTAAAAATATGGGGTCTATGGATACTTGGTTCGAGACTGGCTGCTGAAAACAGAGCATGTTCATTCGTGACCTGAATGATAGTTGAGGTTGGCCCTCTCTCTATGAGCCTCTCCGAGGAGGATATTGTTAGAAATTATTGCAGCACACAGGCTGCTGGTAGGTTTTCAAATTAGAAGCAAATTTTTGAGGTTTTTATACATGGCTTATATTTTAGAATGTTTATCATTCTTTTTATGACTGTAAATAATTTTACACTTTTATTGGAGTACAAATATTCATCCCTCTTATTGCTTTTAATAGCTTCTATTAGGTCTTTTATAAAAGCATAGTCATGTTTCCTTCTGATCCTGCTGTACTGACATTGTAAACTTATTGCATTGTAATCTAAAGACATCACTCAGATATTTTAAGAAGATTGTTTGGAAATTGAAGTCAATACTTGTGATATTACAGCTATTGCAAAGCTCATTTCCTTTGACTTTATTTTTCGAGTAATTTATCTCAAGTTTTAGAAGGATATTAGGAATTTCCATGTTATGTTATGGACCATCTAACAGTTTGCAGTTTTCAAGAAACTTTATCTACATAGGCAACCTCAATTAAAATATTTTTCAATGCAATTCTTTGTAAACTTGGTCATAAATATAAACTACTCGTATATACCATAATTTCCTATAAAGGTATTTGTGCTTTAGCCTATATCCAATGAATAGAGTTCATAATCGAGTAGGTACCTAGATACATCATCTAATTCATTTGCCTTGATAGGTAACGCTTTCCCACGGAAAGCAGGCAGTTTTAAAAAATATATTTCTTATTATAAAATTTTATCTAAATTAATTGTATCTAGGTCCTCTTGCCAAGCTAAATCAAAATTACGACGCATCTTCAAAACAGGTAGGTACTTACTGTTTCGACATCTTGGGTTATTTTCTTTATGTTAAGATAACCATTTTACTTTCGAACAACTTTTGACATCTTTTCTCCATTTTTATCACTGCGTATCTGGATTTTAGTTTTATTTAGATAATTAAATCACTTTAAAAAACATCAACATGTAAAATATGTGTCAGCTGCGTAGAGCGCGAAAAAAACGAATGAGCTATGGTGACGGTGGAGTTGCCAGGTGTATTTTTCTTTTATATTTTTAATGGTGTCTTTAAAATTCGCGTATTTAGTAGCGGAAGAAGGCGTTACTACAATAGTTATACCTTGGACTAATTACGAATATAATAGGTATATACGACTCCTTCACTAATAGCAACATGATTTAAATTCTTAAACAAACAAACAACACAAAGTATTACACACACCATAATACCGAACATATAGGTTTATAAAAGAAAAAAAGGTGTAAAGGTTTCGTCTAATAGCTATTTAACTGTAAAATCCCGCTCAACGTCTTTTATTTATGAATTGTTAAAGTGTTCAATATTTTATTATTTTAACTGACTAACTAACCGTTCGTAATACATCAAAGCCAAAATTGATGAAATATCATACTATTGTAGTATTATAAAGATTAAAATAAATAGTTCTATTCTTTTAGTTCAGAAGAACAATAGGTTGATAAAAAAAATCCTTCTCGATACCAATATCTCCACAATATGACCTTTTAATTCCGTAAAAAAAAAATATAATTAAATGTATATCAAATGTACCCCTATTAATTATTTCTTGGGAAACTACTTGAATACAATTGCATTTTACAAAAATGCTAAATCCCTGCTCCTAAAACATCGTTGTCATTCATTCTCCGTGTAAAATTGCCGCTCTAAATCAAACAGGAAATATATTCTCCTTGCCAAATCTCCTTCTTAATAACTGATCTAACCTAATTTAAAATGAGCTTATAAATGGTCATAGCTACTCCCCTTCCGTCTCTAATCTAACATCCCTTCTCAATTCTTATTAAATCATTACTACTAACCGATCAATTAACCTTTGATTCATGTACGAGACGATCGTTACAACACGCACACGCAGCCACAAGTACATCCTACAATTAGTACAAATATAATTTTATAGTAGGTATACAAGTCTAAAATGTTATTAATTACCTAAATTTTAATATCTATAGTGAGTAAACTGTTTAAAAGAATGAAATGTAGAATATAGAAAATAGTTAAAGCTTTGTGTTGTAATTTCTTGATGGAACTCCATGGTATCTTGTTATTAAAACACAAATTTGGCATTTGGCAAAAACAGGCATTGCCTGACGATGATGTATCGAAACCGGTCGCAATAATTTAAATATAATAAAGATTCAAGTGGAACTTGTGAAATTTGTGTTTTAAAAACAAGATATAGAAAATAGTATAGTATCAACACAACACAAAATTATTGTTTGTAAACAGTGTAAAATTACTAAAAGGGTTTCACATAAATGGAAGGTTCGCTGGTGCTTATGGCTCAGGATATTCCTTATTAAGCACCAGCTGCCTAAAACTTGGTTATGCCTAGTTAAGTTACTTGATTGTAAAAAACTGGTTTTTCTGTGCTAAATAAAAAATTATTATTATTATTTCTTGTTGTTGAGTCAAATTAATTAATTAAAATTTTACCCCCTTTCTGTTGATCTATTGATCTGTTTGGTTACACACATTCAATTCTGGTAGCAATGCAATTATGTATGTTCAGTATGTGTGTGTATGGTCACCTATCATTACTTCGAAAATTTTTTGACCGAATTTCATTTAACAAAAACTTTTCGACTATTTTCTTTCCGTCTTTTTTACTTTTGTCACAGTATCAGTTGACCTATTATCAATTCGATTTTTTCTTCACTCAAATATTTCATTTGGTTGAAAACCTTTTTACCGAAGTTATGCTCAGCCGAAATAACATTTGTTCGAAGTATTATGTTTTTGATCATTCATTATACCACTGATTTATTTGCCATAGTGTTTTCATTTCACCAAACGCCTCAAAAAATTTGGGTACATTATTTCTGATTCATGAGCGTCGGTGGCGCTGTGGACTCGGCACTTGCCTTCCAATCGAGAGGTCGGGGTTCGAGACCCGCCATGTACCAATTTGTTTTTCGTTTCGAATTTCATATGTACATCTGTCTGACGCTCCTACGGTGAAGGAAAACATCGTGAGGCAACCTGCATACATCTGCGAAGAAATTCAATGGTGTATGTGAAGTCGACCAATCCGCACTGAGCCAGCGTGGTTGACTAAAGCCTATTCACCCTAACATAGGGTAGGCTCGAGCCCCTCTGTGGGGACGCGTATATGAGCTGTGATGATGATGATGATTTCTGATTCCTAATATAAGCTATCATTTTAAGCATGCAAGCAAAGAAGCAGGATGCAACATACTCTTTGTGGTCACAACACAACGTTTGACCTAACCTAACCTACAGATTTATCTTACAAGATTTTTCCTTTTGGCGAGCTACTTCCTTAGAAACCCCTGCAAAGCGGCTGCACCCCCGCTCATTGCAAGCAAGCAAGCAAGCAAACATGGATGCAAGATTGCTAGCATGCAAGCATGCAAACCTGCAGCATGCAAGTATGTATGCAGCATGCAGTTTGATGCATTGCTCCGCTGTGTGTGTCACAATGTCTAACCTAACCTATAGTCACAGATAACATAATGTACTATAGTATAGTATTAAATCCTATAAGATCTCTGCCTTGTAGGGGGCTTTCGGAAATTGAAAAAAGTTCAAAGGATACTTCGGTCAGTAGAAAAAAATATTTACAAAATTAATAAAACTTAGATCAGTGAAAAGATATTTATATGAAATGATATTTCTTTGGCCCAAAAATATGGCAAACAATACTTACATATAGTAAAAAAGAAGTCGGGCGGTCAAAAGTTTTCGGTCAAATGTAAATCGGACAAGTGAATTTCGGACAAGTAATAGATTCCCGTTCAGTATCATTGTAAATCCAAGATGGTCTCTACCACAAAATGGGAGATAATTTTTATTTTAAACCCCCTCAATATCCTCATTAGACACTCAATATGAGTGTCTGATGAGAGGGCTTAACTAGTAGAATACATTACTTACATCAAAAATATTAAGTATTAAATAATGTACAGTCAGCAACACGTTAAGTTTTACATTTGCATTACGAAAGCCGCCGCTATTACGAGCGACATAAGGGTGGTCTCAAGGTCACCATATAAAGCCTAGCGTGTATGCGGCTGCGGGGACACGGAACCGTGCCATCGTACGGTTTGCTCCGTATCTCCGTCCGGAGCTGCGATGGACGACGCACCGCATCACCGCATTATCTCTTCGCGGCCCATTCCCGTATCGATGCACAACCTCCGACACTGTCCCATTGTGGCAGCACTATGCCCGATATCCGCATCAGACAGCGAGATGTGCGGGCGGAGCTACAGTAGATTGATATTCGAAAAGCAAGTGGACCAGACGGCATTCCTGCGATTGTACTTAAGAAGTGTGCAGCGGAGTTGACTCCGGTCCTGACGCGTCTATACCGTCTGTCGTTCTCTGCTGGTTGTGTGCCGAAATCTTGGAAAGAGGCCAATGTCCAGCCGGTTCCCAAAAAGGGAGATCGTTCTGATCCGGCTAACTATCGCCCTATAGCCGTCACTTCCATTTTGTGTAAAATCATGGAGAGGATCCTTAACACCCAGCTGATCCGTTACCTGGAAGGTCACTCGTTGCTTAATGACCGTCAGTATGGGTTTCGTCCTAAACGGTCAACAGGTGACCTTCTAGCGTTCCTTTTGCACAAATGGGGTGAATCTATCGATAAGCGCGGCGAGTCTGTGGCTATTAGTCTCGACATCGCCAAAGCTTTTGATAGAGTCTGGCACAAGGCTCTCCTTTCCAAGCTTCCGGCATACGGATTGCCCGCTCAGTTCTGTACGTGGATTGCCAGCTTCCTCCACGAGCGTAGAATTCGCGTTGTCGTTGACGGCTGCGCTTCGCGGTTCGTGGCAGTGAATGCTGGTGTTCCACAAGGCTCCGTTCTATCCCCAACATTGTTTCTTCTGCATATCAATGACATGCTTTCCTTGGGAAGTATACATTGCTATGCAGACGACAGTGCAGTGCATGGTGGATATCACGGAAGCTCAGGGGCTGCTCGTGGCAATATTGATAGGGAGAGGCAGAATCTTATTATTGAGCTCAACAAGACGCTGGACCTCATCTCCGAATGGGGTTCCAACAATCTTGTCGAGTTCAATGCTAAGAAAACACAGGTGTGCGCGTTCTCGGCGAAAAGGTCACCTTTCCTCCCCCCTCCTTCTCTTCAGGGCACAACCCTTCACACACAGAGTAACATCACCTTGCTCGGAATGAACATTCGCTGCGATCTGAACCCCAGAGACTACATCGAATCCGTTATAACTGCTGCCTCACGGAAACTCGGTGTCCTAAACAAGGTGCGTAGGTATTTTGCGCCGGACCAACTATGCCTGTTGTATAAAACTCAGGTTAGGTCTTGCGTGGAATATTGCTCGCACCTTTGGGACGGCTCCGCTCATTACCTCCTCGATGCTCTGGACAGATTGCAGCGTCGCGCTATTCGAATAATTGGCGATGTAGAGGCAACTAACACCCTCGAGCCTCTACAACTTCGTCGTGACATCGCCTCTCTTAGCGCCTTTTACCGAATGTTCCATGGGGAATGCTCTGAGGAGCTCTTTAACCTTATCCCTCCCTCTCCATTCCTTAACAGAAACACGCGTAAGGGCCTTCGGAGTCATCCTTACACTGTATCTTCCTTTTCACACCGTACCAAGAAATTCCAAGATTCCTTCTTCTGTCGTTCATCCCACACTTGGAATTCTCTACCTGCGCACGTGTTTCCTTCATCCTACAACATGGGTTCCTTCAAAAGAGGTGTGAAAAAGCATCTTTTAGGCCGGCAAGGGGCGGGCAGGTAGGATAGTGGATGTCGTCCCTACTCTATCTGTCAACTCATTTGGGCCTCTTTCACCGCTTAACATCAGGCGGGAGGAGGTCATTTGCCGGGCCTTACATAAAAAAAAATAAAAAAAAAATCTATGTCGATATCTATTACTTACTATTACTATTACGCGTATGCACGTCCTTTCTACGCAAAAATCCGTACGATACTGCGGCACAGTGTGGCATATCCCGCGGACCGCACCGCATCACCGTCCGGGAGTGCGGTGCCGTCGCGCGCGCCGCACAACCGCACGGGCATGCGGTGTGAGTGTGTTATACCCTGCGGTTTTTGTATACAAATTAAGATTCTTCAGTCAAAATTAAAAACCGCAGCGCCGCACACCGGAGCGGTGTTCGGTGCAATGTGTTATGCGCCTTAGGGATAACCCACAATAACCATTTCAATTACAAGAAATAGTGGCTTATTTACCAAGCGATTTTAAGCAATACAGCATTAATCCTTATCCAATTAAGTACGAGTACCTTTAATACACTGTGCATTTAATAAAGATCAATATGGCTCTTTACAGCATGTAATTTAAATGAATATTTTCGAGAATATTACAGATTTAAAAAGTGGTTGCGGCGGTACCGGCCGGGGATCCTATAATAGGGCGTCGCGCTTCGCCCTATAGCACTTTATGATTAGCGGGACAAAATCTATCTTATAGCTTTTAACAGGCTTGCCACATAACGGACGTGTTATGTTTAGAAAGACCTTCCCGAAATTACAGATACCATTAAGGAGTGGACATCTCAATTACTCCCCAAATAAAATGGCCCTACTCGCCTCGAGCAATAAGGTTGGATTACATGACACAGATGAACAGAACTGACCCTTATTGTGTGCGCATAAAGCTCTAATTATATCCACATTTAAGCTGTCATCACGTATATTCCGCAATTTCTCGTCGACAACCTTATACAGTTCATGAACATCAATCTCCGTCAAGAGATATTAATGCCATTTCTTGTTGTTAACACAAACTAAACAATTGTCTACAAACACTAATCTGTTTGGTTAGTTTCCGAAAATTTGAGAAACTATTTATTGTTGAAATAAGACTCCTCGACCCATTGTTCTTTCTGCCGGCGTCGTCTTCAATTATTAATTTAATTTGTATTCCTCTCGAGTGCTAATTTTCTAGACCTTGCCTTTTTTGTGTAGGAGCGTGTGTGTTGTGTCTTTTTAAACCTGTGGATATATCATGTGTATTTAAAAAAAAAAAATTCTATATTAAAAAATAATGCATAGACAAAAATTCTAAGGGGATAGATTGATAAATTCTAAGGGGACAGGATCGATGGCGTAGTGCGTAAGGCTGTCGCCTTCCAATCGGGAGGTAGCGGTTCGAACCCCGCCACGTACCAATGTGTTTTCAAATTTTGAATTCATAATATGTACGTTTATTCGACGCTTTTACGGTGAAGGAAAACATCGTGAGGAAACCTGCACACACCTGTAAAGAAAGAATTTCTTTACAGGTCCTGTGTGAAGTCGACCAACCCGCACTTGGCCAGCGTGGTTGACTAAGGCGTAAAACGCCCTAGTTTAGGGTAGGATCGAGCCCCTCGGTGGGGACGTATATGAGCTGTTGATGATGAGGTTGATAAAATTGGTCCCACTTAAAAAGGTTTGCTTCTCACACCAAAGAATTTAACGCACTCTTTGACTCACAGTAGATCAAAAGTCAGAAAGAGATACTGCGAGAGACTTGTTACCTCAAGCTAGCAAGTACCTGTTACCTCAAGATAACAATTATGATCAAAAAGAATATTACTTCTTTAATGTCTTACGTCCTACTGCACCATATCGAAGTGGTGCAGTGTATTTAACTATAGTTTAGTCAAGTTATGAAGGTTTTCCGTTTCATGCATACTAGTTTCCGAGATTAAAAATGTTATGTTTTAAAAATATAACGTATATTTTTCTTTAGGTTATTTTTAACTAACTTCAATAACTATAATTCCACATTAAATAAAAAAAAGAATATCAGTCCAGTTAAATAAAATTATAATTCTGAAAAAATATGTGTTTAAAGTTTACAAATAAAATATTTGTGTAAAGTCTTATACTTTACACAAATATTCAATACATACCTCAAATACATACCTACTTAATTAAAAAATATTTTTTCATAATTATAAATAATATTTAATTGAACTGATATTCATGTTTCTATTTAAGGCGAGGTTTTCCTGGAAATCTACGCGTGCACGGCGATTCCTTTATTGCGAGGTAATATAGTTGATAATCGTATAGCTTCTAATGTCGCTTACGCGCCCGTGGCCGAACGAAAACGTTACTATTTACATGTTTTATTCGATTTTTGGAAAACTGGAATACAAAATAAAAAATGTATTTTTGCAATTTTCTAGACAATAAAAATGCACATCTATTGGTAATACTTGTATGCCATTTATTATTTTATTTTCTAATTCACAGCTGTTTTAAAATATTGAACAGAGTAATCTTTGGATTTTTTTTCTATCGAGTGAAATATTATTAATCATGTTTCTGTCTTTAAGAATGTTTAGATAAAATGTTCAACAATATCATATATGAATTTGAGAACTGCATGTTTTATATTCTTGGCGGTACAGTTAATCGAAAATGTATAAAACGGGAAAGTAGCGCCTTAATGTAGAATCAATTGTTGCATTGTTGATAAAAATAACCGAACGAGATGTTATATTTTTAAAACATAATATTTTTAATCACGGAAACTAGTATGCATGGAACGGAAAACTTTGACCTGTCACCGAAACCTTCGTATCTTGAATAGACTACAGCTTTTCAATATAACGTGTGGAGTCTGACACACGAAACATGAACCTGACATTTTTTCAAGTAGCAACACTGATACAATGTCCCCATGTAGTTTAGTTCAACATGGTGATTTTGATACTTTGTAATAAAAATATTTTTTCTTAATTTCTGTCGAAATATTACAGATATTAAGCAATTTTAACATTCATGAAATCCAAATACAGCGATTTCTTATAAAAGGTTCATTGTTGGAAGTTCATTGAAATTAAACATTACCTAATATTTAATTTAAAAAAGTATAAAATCCTTTTTTTCCTACTATATTCAAGGAAAAAAAGACAATCCTTTCACAAATTTAACATTCTAAATTACTACATAAATAAAAAAATATTAGAATATTTCAAGTATCAAAATGTATTTTACCTTCTGTAGACAGTATTACCAGAGCTAGAATTTTTCAATTTGCCACTTTTTTCCAAGCTCATGTTGCGTGTGTCAGACTCTACGGACTAGACACCGGGGATCAATCAAAAGTGATCATTATTTTCCATGCCTACCATTTCTAGACACGCGTCTTCTTTGGCGAGCCATGTCTTAACAGCAACGCGTTAACCTTGATTCATGAATTTGTGTAGATCTACACGATACACGACCTCTTCTGCATGGATTGCGTCCAAGTATAATTTGGTGCCCCTACAATTTAATGTGACCTTATGCATAATGATGTAATGTTCAATTACTTGTTTCTTGTCGAGAAAATCGTTTGAACTTGAATGAATGAGAAATAAACACAGGCGATCTATTTTTGAATCATCCGTCGGGCGTCGAGCACTCCTCGAGTGTCGTCTGCGTTCGATATCAACGCAGGATTTTCGTTTTGTTTTCGACGAAAATCACAATAATATTGATCATCGTCGCAATGTTCTATTGATTTTTGTTATTGTTGTGATTGTTATTTGAAAAATTATTTTAATAAAGGTGGCTTTATTTTTGATGATAGTCCATGCAATTTTTCACGATTATCACTACATCGTATAAAACAAAGTCGTCTGTCCCTATGTATGCTTAGATCTTTAAAACTACGCAAAGGTTTTTGATGCGGTTTTTTTAAATAGATAACGTGATTCAAGAGGAAGGTTTATATGTATAATACATGTATAATATAGTAGAGAAACACTGATAATTTTGAGGTTAACACTGATAAAAAGACTTGTAACAAAAACTTTGTGTTTGATTTGTAAAAAAGACTTTGATGAGTAAAGGATATTATAAAGTCAACGATTATTTACATGATGCCAATGCCTGGTGTTAATTTGAAAAAATTATTAGTTATAATAATGTAAATAATCGTGTTGTTTTGTATAACTATTCATTAAGTAGTATTGGCAAGGACGTAGTAAGAAGAGAACTGACAAATCTAAATTTGTTATGGAAGTTGAGCTCGAATTTTTGCTTTGAGGTCAGCTTCCAATCGATGACTCTGTAACAATACAGGGAGGAAAAAATTGCCCTTGCTGGTTTTCTTGCTAGTTCTTTCCAGTACAAGGTCTCCCGCCGTAGACTTGTGAACCATTGGCGTAGCTTCCTTGACTTTCAAAAGAGATTGTAAAATCCAAGTTGAATAAAATATTTTGATTTGATAATATATAACGAACCACAGTGTACGTTGCCATCAGTACGTCTAGTATGAGTTTTGATAGTTTTGGATTCGAACGATCGAATAGTTTTGTTTCCATACATTTCACACCAGTGCCTCTATCGGAAACTATAATGAACTAAAGTTGACAGTATGAGTTACAAAGTAATAAACTACTCGATCAATGAGTACGTATTCGAGTAGTTTTTGAGTCTTTGGCAGTATGAGTTACATGTTTGACATTTGTTTGACAGTTTACTCGAAAACTATTGTAGTTTGGGTTCTCACCTTACATTTTTATGTGAGTTTGGTATATTAATACGTTTTTTGTGTTCCTAAACATTAAAATTATATCTGCACGGTGGTACTTTGCATGATGCAAGATGAAATAGCGCATGAAGAGAGACGGAAGAATTCTAAGCTGCGACAATCATTTTCTTTAAGCCGCATCTCCGACACACACTTTACTCAGCGCTACCACCTAACAAAAGCTGCTTTCCATCATGTTTGCAGTACATTAAGAGAGTATAGTGACCTTCGGAGTTCGCAAAGAGTGTCTCTAGAGACTAAGGTTAGTACCTACAATATTATTTACACACATAACATTATAGTTAATTTCTGTTACCTTTGTTTTAGGTGTTGTGTGCCTTATTGTTTTATGCCAATGGAGACTACCAGCGAGTAATTGGCCTTGCTAATTACTTGTCGCAGGAAGCAGTTAGTTGGTATTGACCAAGTAACAATGGCACTCAACCACCCAATGGTTATAAATAAATATATAAAGTTTCCAAATACTGTTTTTCTTTCATTCAACTCGCTTTAAGGCGAGGATTTCCCAAATTTGCCGATCTTAGAACGTCTAGATCTGGATAATATTAGAACCCACAATTCTGAAATTCACACACCTTAAACTTGAAGATATAATCTAGTGAACTGTGAAAGCAGAAACACGATTTACTCCATTTCACTCGATAGAAAAAAATCCAAACATAGGTCTAAATCAAAAACTAAAACCACGATTTGAAATCGAAATATACATAAAACAGTATAAAAGTTATACCAAAACATGTAGTTCGTTATTATCTAGTGAACTGTGAAGACAGATTTTTTGATGTCATATAAAATATTTAGGAAAATGACGAAAATTCTATAATTTTGCTTGGTTGCAATCGCGCTCCATATAAGACAGTACTCGCCAAGTCGTCTCAGGGTATGGTCATGTCGCTTCGTGTTGCGGGCGCAAAAAAATATTTTACGTGTTTCTTTACGATCGAATTTTAATTTTGCAGTTTGCGTTTATTTTGTTAACTTTCATTATTATTATAGATTAGTGTAGTAATATGATGAATAGTGTAAATAATGGATTAGGTATTATAAAGGAGAAAACTATTTTAATCCTTCTTCCTAAATTATTTTATGTGTGAAAAAATATGTTTTTCGTTCTTTTTTCTATAAGTTATTTTATGTGTAAAAATCGCTAATAAAAGAAGTCAAAGACGAAATGTTAAATCAAATGCATACAAAAAATGCTGAAAGAAAGTGGTAAATATTTATTTCCCAAATGTTTATATTTTATTGCCGCGGCCATATAGCACAGTGCAGTGTTAATAAACCAGTATGATAATTTCTTCAAGTAAATATGCAACGATTTATAGGTTCAAAATAATGTTTCCTATAAAACTTTATTGCTGAATTCCTTTTAATACTTAATGTTACCCCCTTTATTCACAACGCCTTGCATCAAAACTTTAGAAGGTAGAATTAACAGCACATTATACATGTAGCTAAATAATAGTTTTATTCGAGCCTATGTATTATATATGATTATGAAAAGTAAAACAGTATTTTAGGACTCTTTTAAATTTCGATACATTTATGGTCAAGCGTGAGTTGATTATAAAAAAGTAAAAACTAATTAACATAAATTTCCGTTCGATTTATGTAAAGATCACTTCATTGTATTAAAAGAAAATATCTGATCAGCGGAATTTTGTGAAACTATAAAATATTTGCTTTTGCCCGCTGCTTCGCCCGCATAAATGTCATAGAGGTTCCATACAAACTATTATTTTTTAGTTTTACCCCCTTAGATGGCGAATTTCCAACATACATGTCAAATTTCCACTTTTTGTGCCTTTTAATTACGGCTGTGCGTAATTTGTCAGTCACTCAGTAATGAAAGTGTTTTTATATAAATACGTCGGCCCACACTAGGATTTTCAACTGTGTCGTAGGTGCAGTTTTTTTCTTTTTGAAAACGTCGCCCCACACTAAGATTTTCTCCTGTGTTGTGGGTGCAGTTACGAACATAGAATATCACATGTACATACGCCCAGACCGGAAAAAAATTATGTAGGCCATACAAAATATTTGTCCCGTACGGGAATCGAACCCGCGACCCGTTGCGCAGTAGGCGATCATTCGACCTCTGCGCTAACCGTGTCATCAAAGTTACAAACATAGAATATATTACATATCACATGCACATACGCCCAGACCGGAACATATTTCTGTATTCCATACATAATATTTGTCCCGTAACTACAAAAAAATATTTTACAAAAAATAAAAACCGACTTCAAAAACACTGAAAACTTAAAAATAATATAAGAATAGGTACAGACAACATCACACTTCTGTATTGAAGTCGGCGCCTAACGATAATCTCCTAGAAAGTGTTAAAATTTGTCACCGACTTCAATATAGAAGTGTGATGTTGTCTGTACCTATTCTTATATTATTTTTAAGCTTTCAGTGTTTTTGAAGTCGTTTTTTATTTTTTTTAAAATATTTTTATATTTTTAACTTTTCAGTGAATGAAATCTTTTTAGTGAAAGAAGTGTGTTTTTAGTGCTTTCCTCGATTTTCTATGGGATCCCATCATCAGATCCTGACTTTGGCGACCATGAGACCACCCTTGCTCTATACTCTATCGAATACAAAAATAATTTTGGACATCGGTTTAAAAATGACGGAGTTATGAGGTAACAAACATAAAAAATACAACCGAATTGATAACCTCCTCCTTTTTTGAAGTCGGTTAAAAATATTTGGGAATCGAACCCGCGACCAGTTGCGTAGTAGGCGATCACTCGAACTCTGTGCGCTAACCGTGTCGTCAAATGTAAAGTCATCATGTTAAAGAACGCTAGCTGTGTAGTACTTCCCGAGTTTTCTTACAGGCCTAAGGTGGTAGAATATTAATTAATATTTTAAAACCAGTTTGCTTAGAGACTAATACGGTTGCCTGATATTCATAGCAATTTGTGGCTTTCTTCTTGATAATCTTGTTTAGTACATGCACGCCCCTGTCACTCACGCAATGCAGCGTTATAAATACCTACCACTAAGTAGCGCGCCGGCGCGCCGACCGCTGCGCACACGTGTAAAGAAATTCTTAGGTTGTGTGTGAAGTCGACCAACCCGCACTTGGCCAGCGTTGATGATGGTAGCACATCAAAAACAGGTTTGAGCTTGTTTCGAATTCATCTAATAATAATATGATGGATGACATACCTGCCAGAGAAACCTGTCACAAAAATTGGGATATAATTAAAAACAAAAGTACTATCGTTTTTGATGCTTGCTAAGGCAAGGATAAAAATACCTCCGTCTTACCTATTTCTGCCGCAAATCAGCAGTGCTTGCATTGCTGTGTTCCGGTGTGAAGGGTAAGATATGGCACTGAAATTACTGGGTACCTACCGTGACTTTACATCTGATGTCACAAGTTGGCAACGTACACTGTGGTTCTTGTGGGGCTTGCAGTTTTACTGCGAATCGCACAGGAACCACATGTATTATAGGTGACTGTTACCACTTACCATCAGGTGGGCAGTTTGCTTGTTTGCCAACTTAGTAGCAATAAAATAAAACACACAACATTACATTTTTATTTTGAAGTAGTTTTTGTTTTGAAGTGGTGTCGGTATTTTTGTAAAAAAATATATTTTTATTTTTTTCGTGAAATTAATAATAGCTCTCTAAGTCAACTTGAAAGAATATACGTAACTGAGAGTCAATACGTACCTTTTATATCTAAAGACTAACTCCCTAACTCCTTAAAGTTAAGGATCCATCGTAAGCTCAGCATAGTGGAAAAATCCTTGAGATAATGTCTTTGAGACGCAAATACCTGAATAGCTTCAGAAAAATAACAGGAAAGACGTTGGACGTGCCTATTCTCTCGATTTTCTTGGGATTCTAATACTAGATCCTGACTTGATGGCATGGAACCACTTCGGGGGTATACTTTTCTGAATACAAAAAGAATTTTGAAAATCAGTTAATAAATGACGAAGCTATGAGGTATGTGTTACCTCATAACTTCGTGAAGTCAGTGAAGTCGGTTAACAAATCAAATCGAAATAAGTTATGGTACTTATTTATTCAGTACTGTATTAAAATACCTACATATATCTATTAAAATATTTTTCTTCAAACTACTCATTAATTTTACTCTAATCATCGGAAAAGGCTAAGTAATACATTACTACCCTGGAAAACGGCAGTAGTATTATATGAAATTTCATTAATGACCCGTTCAACATAATTGCCCTGTACTATGCGAGTTTGGCAAGTAACTGCAAAAGTTGGCGCATTCAATAAGGATTCCAAAATGGTATGATACTTGGTAGATAATTTCTACGATTGCAGACAATATTTTTTTTCCAAAAACAGGCAGTTTTGAACAAATTTTTCTTACGTACTTAAAATTTATTCTAATGTACCCATGGTTTGCTTTAAGACTGTAACTTTAACATTCTAGTTTGAGTGAGACCGGGAGAGTCATTTTACGAAGTGTGAGAGAGACAGATAGTGACGCTAACGTGACAGAGGCGGAGAGATTCGAAGTATGAGCGAGACAGATAGTGACGCTAACGTGACAGAGACGGCGAGTCTCACACAAAATATTCATTTTACGAAGTGGAAGTGAGACAGATAGTGACGCCAATTATTCGCTAACGCACAAACAATACACATCAGTACGTTTCGCTCCTTCGCTGCGCATCTTTTTGTATTCGTTCGTGTTGATTTCGTGCTTACCACTTTCTGCTTCGTTTATTGGACTTGATTGCTTGTGATTTGGATTCGGACTGTTTAGTGTCTCTACCGACGACCTTTGCTTTGCTCCGGACTACCTATCGTTGATTGTGTAATTGTGTAGTGCCACCATGTCTGCGCACACAACACAAGAATACGCCAACATGCATTAAATTTATGGGGAATGTAGGTGCAATGCCAACGCTGCAGCTAGACTTTATCGTGAGAGGTACCCAAATGCAGCTCGTTTTCCGGATCATCGAGTCTTTATAAATGTGCACCGATTACTCTTCTCAGAGGGCCGACTGCCGAACCAAGTACATAGTGAAAGAAGATTTCGTCCCCCTTACGAGGACGTTGTACTAGACATTGTCGAAGAAGATCGGAGTATTTCTGTACGTGGAATAGAGAGTAGCACAGGAGTACCCAAAAGTACAGCCCATCGGATTTTGCTAAGAAATCAGCTACACCCGTAACACGTACAGCGAGTACAAATTCTACTACCCCGGGACCATCGACCCCGTGTTGCTTTTTGTCAAACAATGCTACAAAAACACAGAGAAGATCCGCGATTCTTCGAAAAATTTTTGTGGTCAGATGAGTCGACATTTAAAAAAGATGTTTACATGAACCTATACAACTTACCTACACGAGTGGCATATCAAAAATTCTCATTTGATGAGGCAAGATAGATCACAATATCGATTTAAAGTGAATATGTGGACTGGAATTTTAAATGGACAAAAGTGCCTTTTGAGCTGCCAGACGCCTTGACTGGTGAAGTTTATTTACATTTTTTACAAAATGATTTAAGAAATCTACTGGAAGATGTGCCACTTAACATTCTAAGAGATATGTGGTTTCAACAAGATGGTTGCCCAGCTCACTATGCCAGCTCAGTAAGAGAATATCTCGATGAAGAATACCCAGGCAAATGGATAGGACGATCTGGTACTATCTCGTGGCCAGCCCGTTCCCCAGATTTAAATCCATTAGATTTCTTTTACTGGGGAGCGGTGAAAGAAAAAGTTTACGCAAAGCTAATCGAAACTGTGACTGACCTACGGCAAAGAATAATAGAAGCAAATGATTTTGTTAATAATGGAAGATTCGCCCGCTTGATAGCCCGATCTTTTTTTAAGAAGATGTCGAGCCTGCATTAGAGCTGAAGGAAGACAGTTTGAACACCTGTTGTAAATCTTGACATTTAAATAAATTATGTTAAACAATTTTTGTGTTTTTAATATATTTCACTATCTGTCTCTCTCACACTTCGTAAAATGACTCTCCAGGTCTCACTCAAACTAGAATGTTAAAGTTACGGCCTTAAAGCAAACCATGGGTACATTAGAATGAATTTTAAGTACGTAAGAAAAATTTGTTCAAAACTGCCTGTTTTTGGAAAAAAAAAATATTGTCTGCAATCGTAGAAATTATCTACCAAGTATCATACAAATTTTAGATTAGAGTATACAGAAACATTATTCAGGATTACAAAACAAAAGAAAATGTTTAGAAAAGTCAAGAATTGTAGCAACAACAGTGAAAACACCGTCACAGGGTGTAAATTTTATCAATTTTTTTTAATGTTAGATTTTTTTTTAAATAGGTGACTTAGATTTTTTTTCATATTTTTCTGATAACATATATAAGGTAGTCTATCACCTGCTTTCGGCTCGACGTCGGCTTCTGGGACACCCTGTATATGCCGCCGCGTCAGTCATATTCTTAGCTTTTGTTTTAAATACTACTTCTAGCTAATCGAGCATTGCACAAAAGAAATATGCATAAAATTTGAATTTACATTTTATTAATAACACATCATAGAAACATTTAAAACCTTTGAAATTGTGAAGGTATTATAATGGTGGACGAGTACAATGACGTCACTAGCAAATAAATGCTTTTTAAACTTTGTTATTTTTTAAGTTATTAAAAAAATCACGTGGTTGTTTGTCAAATAAAAATACTATGTAATGTAACAATTAAAAAGTGTCCATATTTACATACAAGTAAAGATACAATAAAAAATAGCAATGAAGTCATAAAGCTGTATCTTTATTGGTTGTATTACTGTAGGTACTTACCTCAGTTTATAAATCAATACTTATTTGTAACCTAGCAAAAAGTATATTGCATACGATATAAAACGTCCTTGTTGTACTGTTATATTTTTACTGTGCGGCACATGATGTTGGCGCCTGTTCAGTGACCGCGTCCGCGCTAACGTCATTTACAAATGAACGGTGTGAAGTGCGGAACATATGGGCTTGCACGTGGAAATTCCTCGCCTTACATAATAAAAACGGCTAAGAAAACGTCACAGTGACAAAATCGCGTGTCTCTTTCCATTCATATATGTGTTGAAGGAGAGATATAAATATATAATGTGAAGTTCGTCTAATCGAGTAAAACTAACTCGCTATCGTTTAAACGTGAATTCGAAACGAGCAACTCATACTACCGTTTACATCGTAAACTGACAGTTTGGCGAGCTAACGAAAACTATTGTAGTTTACTCGATTTAAAAACTCGTACTACGTAACGGTACCCAGTTATTTCACAGCCATTATGGTATCCTTCAAACCGGAACACAGCAATGCAAGCATTGCTGCTTTGCGGCAGAAATAGGTAAGACGGAGGTACCCAAGCAGGCGACTCTGATACAGAATCTCCCTCCCAGAGTCCAATCGCTCCAGTTATGAAATGCTCTCCTATTTAATATCAGAAAATGGTCCAATAAATTAAGATTTAAGAGCAAATTAAGGAAACTGTCTGTGAAAACATTTTTTGATATACAGTGAGGCTGCGGTTAAGCTTCCAAGTATTCGTCAATCTATACTAATATTATAAAGATAGGTACTTACTTGCTTACTAATATTATAAAGAGGAAGGATTTATATGTTTGTATTGAATATAGGCTCCAAAACTGCTGGACCGATTTGAAAAATTCTTTCACTAATAGAATGCTACAGTATCACTGAATAACATAGGCTATAGAAAATACAATTCACCCACAGACGACCGCCAAATTTAAGAAACTTACATCACAAAAAATGTATAGTACCCAGATATAAAAATTTCTACGGCAGCAGAAATTGGAAATGTTTATTGCCAAATTGCTAAACGAAATGAATGACGACTTCGTTCAGAATTATATTACCAAAAAAAATGTTAAGCCAGTTATTAAAAAACAATTTTGTACTAATGCTAAGAATAGAAATATGTACCTACCTAAGTCATGCAATTAGAATAAATTTAATATACTTGGCATGCTAATATAAAAATGAAAAAACAAACCTGTACTCCCCGTCACAGTTAAAGCCAAAAAGGCTTTTGTAGCGGTGTTTTTTTATTAATATGTACTTTTTATGATTTGAACAATAAATGAAAAAAATTAACAAACTATAATAATGATCTACATTTCTACCTACTTACGTACCATTTATATTATTAACGTATCATTTCTATACCATTAATTATTTTGTATTTTAAGCCCGTACACTAGGTACGGGCCCGTAAAAAAATAAATCTAAAAGTTGTCCACACAGGGCCACAAGTGTAAAATAGCGAAACAAACTGAAGATATGATATAAGACATTAATAAGCTGGGCAAAATTATGAACAGTATCAATTTTCTCGTTAATATTAAATATCACAACCCGAAGGTTATAGACTCGTGACCGGAATACCCACACGAAGGGTTTAAGGGTCTTGTGAGCTATGTTATTAGGTATTTGGCTTATAATGTATATTTATAGGCTAAATCCATACGGCTCTACCCCTATTGTTTAATCTATCAAGATTGCCTTCCGAGCCTTGCCAAGACCGCTTAGACATGAAAGAAAGGAAGGACAAAACAATATTGAAATAGCAGGCTGGCTATTTTTTAAAGAAACTATATACATTACTGTTATAATAAACGATGTCGTAACACAACCACTCACTAAACTTGTAAAGGATATAAGGTTTCTTTCAAAATTAACAGATTTACTACTTAGCAACCGAAGTTAGATAAATCAGACTCCAAACACCGCTTTCACAGCGTATTTTGTAGCCATCTCGTTTTCATAGCGGCGCCAGCGGTTTAAATCTATACTAATATTATAAAGCTGAACAGTATTATTTGTTTGGTTGAACGCGCTAATCTCAGGAAGTAATGAATCAAATTGAAAAAAAAATGTGTTGAATAGTCCATTTATCGAAGAAGATATAGGATAGAGTCATCACGATACGACCAATAGGAGCTGAGCGTCAATGAAAAATGTTGCAAATACAGTAAAAAGTATTAA
Organism: Schoenobius gigantellus; assembly: GCA_963935595.1. Taxonomy (NCBI): domain Eukaryota; kingdom Metazoa; phylum Arthropoda; class Insecta; order Lepidoptera; family Crambidae; genus Schoenobius; species Schoenobius gigantellus. The sequence goes on from OZ012563.1 coordinate 8,095,007, forward strand.
ATCCAATATGTGATTGCGGGCACTGCTAGTATTGTTATAAGCGATCATGGTATGGGGGCTTTTAAAGCTTGGGTGGCTCCTGATGCGCGTGATTATAGGCCTCCCCGTCTGGGTATTACCCCCATGTTCGGGGTAATAAACCCACAGGCGTAAAGACCTGGTCCGTAGCTAGCTGGGCTGTCCCGGGGTGGTTCGGAGAATTGGGGTAACCCAGACCCCGGATCACCCAACTATGGACAAGAAGAACATCGAGGTTGGTTTAGTGGGTATGCTCCGCAATCAGCTGGGCGAGTCCCACTCGTAAAAAAAAAGGCGAAGTCTATGCGCGCCCCATTCCCGACGAACCGCGTCATAATTTAATTCAGGCCCTTTGATTGGTCCGCGAGCGGGAAGTCCCCCCGCGGACCAAGGGATAGTCTATAAATATAGGGTAAAATTGTAGTCAGTTAGTTGAAGTCGTGTTGTGAACAAGTCAATAAAGCTCCTAAGTGATCATCCAGAAACCAGTGTTTAAGTAACATTCCTAGCAAGTACCTACATACAGTTCACTCTCTACATCTTGGTCATTCGAAACGGATACCAACTCTTGAGCGGAGAAGAGATCTCAAGTCACATTGAATGGTGACACCGAACGGAAGAGATCTCAACTCGCCACGATCGGCGAAGCTCAACATATTTATACAATATATAATCATAATCATTTTCATAATCATTTATTTATTTTAAAATTTTTACAAATGATCTTAAGTGCTATTTATTATATTTAGTTCTAAAATGTACGTGCCTGAGCTAGGTGAACCTGTGTTTCAGGCGAAAAAGGCAAACTTAAATTCAGAATTAAACACTTAACTTAATTAAATACAGAACTAAATAATACAATTTTTCACAAAAGAATAAGTGTGTAAATAGTGAAATCTACCTAATATAGTGAACTATAATTGCTACTTGAGGACTAATAATATTTTTTCCGTATCTTCATAGATCATACGTTGCAAGCAATCCCTAAACATTATCTATACCTATAAAATGCTTTGTCCTGAATGACTGACTGACTGACTGACTGACGGATCAACGCACAGCCTAAACCGCTGATCGTAGAGACTTGAAACTTGGAGGGTGTGTTCCTTGTATGACGTAGGCGTCCGTTAAGAAAGGATTTTCCGAAATTCAAATTCAAATTCAAATTCTTTATTGCATTCCATAAGTATTTTTTAGCTATAGACAAATGTAAATAGTATCATTATGGACCTTGTTAAGGCACAACAATTTTTGAGATAGGCATGCACTACTTAATATAAAAAAAAATAATTATCTAAATCTAATGTCATCATATTTAGGAACTATTATCTATAAACATTCACAGGTACATTTTTATTTAATTTATATATATACATTTTTATTTAATTTACTATCACAGCATTATAATAATCAGAATATAATATGTCATTATTAATAAATATTTATATGGAATAAAATTAACATTATTGATATTTATAGTAACATTGAATGAAATAACATTTATATATTACAATATATTTTAATTTGGAGACTTGTAAACATTTAAAAATATAATCATATTTTAATAATTACAATTATATTTATTTAATTAAACTTTATTAAATAGTCATCTGTGCTTTGGGAGATTATGTAACTATATTATTACTTTTTTTACATTTATATATCTGTTGTATTATATTTATAATATTTAAAGCTAATGTGTAGTTGACATTTATATTTATTTAGATAGTTCTATAATATAAAATACATTTAATTTTAACTAGCTGGAGTTGGCTGGTAGAGGTCTCTTAAAGAGATAAGCTCGCCTTTGTACAATTGTTTTGTATAAACGATCATAATGTATAAATGTGAACAAGAAAGGATATAAATACCTATACAACTTAAAGCTAGTTGTATCTCGAAACATATTTATCAACTTTATTATTTATTTATCTATTTTTAAAAATATTATGCTACATAATAGCAAGTAAGTAATTAACGTAATTATATTATGGTAGGTCTATTTAATATTACTATTTTTTCATTTGTCATTCATAAAATCATTAATTGTGTAATAGCATTTTCTAATCAATAGTTCTTTTAATAACTTTATACTTTTTTTGTCGTTTTCCTCATTTTTTATATTTTCTGGTATCTTGTTATAAATTCTAGTGGTCGTGGACAAGGGGCCAGACGAATGTAGTTGTAGGTTAGAGGTTGGTGGTACTAATTTATTTTTGCGTGTAGACCTTAGCGAGTAAAACATTTTTAAGTGTTCTCGTTTTGTATATAGCTCAGGGTGTTTTTGTACGAATTTAAAGGCTTCAAGTATATATATGCCTGGCACTGTCAGGATCTTATGCTTTATAAAATGTGGTCTACAGGTATCGGTCATTTCTATATTAGCTATGATTCTTATCAGTTTTTTTTGAGCAGTAAAGAGAGTAGGGGCATCAACACTGTTCCCCCAAAGAATTATGCCATAGCTCAGCCATGCATATGCGTACGCATAGTAGGTTGTGAGCGCGGTTTGTAAATCCGTGGTTTTCTTAACTTCGTGTAACGCATATGAGAATTTGGATAGTTTCAGTCTAATTTTGTCAATATGTTTTTTCCAATTTAAATGTGGGTCAATATCTAATCCTAACAGTGTAAAATTGTCAACTTTTTCAATTTTTATGTTATTGTATGAGAATTTGATGTCAATTGGAGATTTTTGATAGGGATGAAATGTCATTAATTTTGTTTTGTTAAAGTTTATTTCTAGGTTGTGGTCATGTAGCCACCCTACAGTTTTGTCCAATATAGATTGAAGTTTGTTGTTTAGATCTAAATTATTATGGCATGATGTCATTATTGAAATGTCGTCGGCAAATAGAACACATGGCTCATCCATTATTTTGGGGAGATCGTTAATGTAAATTAGAAAGAGTAGACAGCCTAATACGCTTCCTTGAGGAATTGAAGCAGTTTGAAATATATTCTCGGATCTTATTTTTTGTATTTCTCTGGTGTTGTGATTAAAATATTCTATTTCCACTAATTGTTGTCTATTGGATAAGTACGATTTGAACCATTTGTGAGTGTCGCCTCGAATACCTATACTGTATAATTTGTTCAACAGTATATTGTATTGAACCTTGTCATATGCCTTAGTCATATCGAGTAGTATTCCTATTGCGTATTTTTTATTGTTGATATTTTTCAGTGCTTCTTCAATATATTTATAAACAGCTAGGGTTGTCGATTTCTTTTTTCGGAAACCATTTTGAGATTCGTCTAGGAGTTTAAATTTTTCGCAAAATTTATAGACGCGATTGCATATAATTTTTTCAAATATTTTTGAAGCTGTAGGTAATAGGGCAATAGGGCGATAATTATTTAGATCTGTTTTCTTGTTGTTTTTGTGGATGGGCTTTACTATTGAGATTTTTAAGAGGTCAGGGAATACACCTTCTTTCAGAGATTGATTGATTATCATGTGAAGAGGTATGGTAAGCTGCTCCGCGCATTCTTTAAAAAGAGCAGGAGGAAGCTCGTCAATTCCGTGACTTTGTTTATTTTTTAAGTTTTTTAGTGCTTTGTATATTTCTGACTCTTTTACAGGATAAAGGAAAAATGTGTTTACTGTAGGCTGTAGCGCCGGTCGCCCGCCTGGTGGCGCCACCAGCGGCTGCGTAGCGTCACTCGTGCCGCAAGCACTTGAAGTGGATCTTCTCTCTCCGATAGACGCAAAGAACTTATTGAAGATATTTGCAACTAGTTTTGGTTCAGTGTAAAGAGAATCATTTACTTGAATTTTCATATTATTTTTTTCTTTATTTCGTTTTTTATTTGTACGCTCATTTATTACATTCCACATTGTTTTTATTATGTTGTTTGATTTTTTCATCCTGTTAATATAATTAAGTTTTTTTGAAGTGTTTACAATTTGTTTAAGTATTTTTTCGTATTTTTTATAGTAGCTAGTTATTATTTTATTATTAAATTTTATTGATAGAGATTTCAGTAATCGTTTATTTTTGGAAGCTCGTTTTATTCCTGCTGTTAGCCAATATTTTTTAGAGTTTGTAAATAGTTTAATTTTTTGTTTTGGTATAGTTGCGTTTAGGTTATTTACTAATATGTTATTGAATGCATTGTAGTTATCATTTACACTTTTGCCATTTTTTATTATTTCGGACCAATTGATTTTTTCAATTTGTGATCGGAATAAGTGTATGTTTTTATTACTAAATAGTCTTTTAGTTGTATACCAGGTAAATTGCTGTTTATATTTAGGGATTTTTATGTGTAAAATAGTTGATAAGTGATTTGTAAAACCAAAATCCTCCACAGATGTGTACAAGTTATTGTTATTGAAATTTGTGAATATTAGATCTAGGCACGTTGATGAAGTTTCTGTTAAGTGGGTAGGTTCTTTTATGTGTTGCATTAGTTTATTTTCCGACATCAATTCTAAAAGTTGTAGAGCTTTAGGGCTGTTTATAAGTGTATTTGTATTGAAATCACCTCCTATTATAACATTCGATTTGCAATACTTTCTATTTATAAATTTTAGTATTTTATTTAAAAGATTGAAGAATAAATTATTATCTCTACCATTCCAGTACATTGTTACTAAAAGAATGTCTTCGTTATTTAAATATGTGGCGCAAGCTTCGAGGCCAAACTCCTTTGACATTTCATGGATATCTTGAATCTCGGTGCTTTCTATGTGATCTTGCAGAAAAATAACTACGCCGCCTCCAACTCTTTTTTCACGACAGAAAGATGCTGCAGTTTTGTAGCCAGAAAATTTTATAAGTTGTAGTTTTGCTGCAGATAGCCAGGACTCAGATATGCAGATAGCTTGGTATGTGGGATCTTGGTCTATGAAAGCTTCCAAAGTATGTTGAAATTCTATCCCTAAGGGGGTGCAAATGGGGGAGAAAGTTTGTATGGGACATCGTGATTCCGTTTTCGAATCTACTTCAAATTTTGCATAAACTTTCTTTGACAGAATTAATAAATAAGACGTGTTTCGTATTTTATTGAAATTCATCCCCAAACGGGGTGAGATGGGGTGATAAACTGATAAAATGTCAAAATCGACATTGATGGCGTTTTCATGGTTTTTCAGGTCGTAGATTACGAAAATAACATCGATTTCAACACCACATACCATCATCCCTGGATAGGGTGCAATGGGGTTGAAGTAGTTAATATCAAATAAATAGTTTCAATCAAACAGAGATGCGATTCTATATTAATTTTATCACCTTAATCAAATTCGATAAGAAAGGATATTCCGAAATTCTACCCCTAAGGGGGTGAAAAGGGGGCAAAGTTTGTATGGGACAACTAGATTCCTTGGTCCAATCTACTTTAAATTTTGCATAAACATTCGTTAATAGGATCGATGGATAACATGTTTCGTATTTTATTGAAATTCATCCCCTAATAGGGTGAAATGGGGTCCTACGGTGAAGGAAAACATCGTGAGGCAACCTGCATACATCTGCGAAGAAATTCAATGATGTATGTGAAGTCGACCAATCCGCACTGGGCCAGCGTGGTTGACTAAGGCCTAATCATCCTAACATAGGGTAGGCTCGAACCCCTCGGTGGGGACGTATATGAGCTGTGGTGTTGTGGTGTTGGGGTGGTAAAATGTGATATCAACATTATTGTCGTTTTCATGGTTTTTTGGGTCGTAGATTACGAAAATGACATCGATATCAAAATCCAACATGGCGGACGCAAAATACCATCATCCCTTGATGGGGTGCAATGGAGTTGAAGAGATACGATTCTGAATTAATTATCTTAATAGTATTTAAAATTGAATTTATAAGAAATGATTTTCCAATCTAATTAAAATTTTGCATAAACATTTTTTAACAGAATTTATCGAAGACGTGTGTCGTATTTTATAAACATTATGAGGAGAACACTATGAACCTGGCAACATTGACTTAAATTCAACATAGCTGCCGCTCAAAAAAAGGTGGATAAAAGTTCCGTTTCCAAACCTAGCAATATAGGTATCAAATGAAAGGCCTTGAAGAGTAGAGCATTAGGTACCTAGGAAAATCGACCTAAATTCAACATGGCCGCCACTCAAAAAAAAGGATAAAAGTTCGTTTTCAAACCCAGCAATATGAGTATCAAATGAAAGCCTTAAACGGTAAAGTATTATGAACCTAGGAAAATCGCCCTAAATTCAACATAGCCGCCACTCAAATAAAACGGATAAAAGTTCGTTTCCAAATCCAGCAATATGGGTATCAAATGTAAGGCATTGACGAGTAGAGCACTATGAACCTAGCAACATTGACATAAATTCAACATGGCCGCCGCTCAAAAAAGGTGGATAAAAGTTAGTTTCCAAACCTAGCAATATGGGTATCAAATGAAAGGTTTTGAAGAGTAGAGCATTAGGTACCTAGGAAAATTGACCAAATTCAACATGGCTGTCACAAAAAAAAAAGGATAAAAGTTCGTTTTCAAACCCAGCAATATGGGTATCAAATGAAAGACCTTGATGAGTAGAGCACTGTGAACCTAGCAACATTGACATAAATTCAACATGGCCGCCGCTCAAAAAAGGTGGATAAAAGTTAGTTTCCAAACCTAGCAATATGGGTATCAAATGAAAGGCCTCAAGAGTAGAGCATTAGGTACCTAGGAAAATCGAGCTAAATTCAACATGGCTGTCACTAAAAAAAAGGATAAAAGTTCGTTTTCAAACCCAGCAATATGGGTATCAAATAAAAGGCCTTGATGAGTAGAGCACTATGAACCTAGCAACATTGACATAAATTCAACATAGCCGCTGCTCAAAAAGGTGGATAAAAATTCGTTTCCAAACCTAGCAATATGGGTATCAAATGAAAGGCCTTGAAGAGTAGAGCATTATGAACTAAGGAAAATTGCCCTAAATTAAACATGGCCGCCGCTCAAAAAAATGGATAAAAGTTCGTTTTCAAACGCAGCAATATGGGTGTTAAATGTAAGGCCTTGATGAGTAGAGCATTATGAACCTAGCAACACTGACATAAATTTAACATAGCTGCTGCTCAAAAAAGGCGGATAAAAGTTCGTTTCCAAACCTAGCAATATGGGTATCAAATGAAAGGCCTCAAAGAATTTGAGGCCTTTCAAATTCTTTCAAATTCATGGATAAAAGTTCGTTTTCAAATTCAACATAGCCGCTGCTCAAAAAGGTGGATAAAAATTCGTTTCCAAACCTAGCAATATGGGTATCAAATGAAAGGCCTTGAAGAGTAGAGCATTATGAACTTAGGAAAATTGCCATAAATTCAACATGGCCGCCGCTCAAAAAAGGTGGATTAAAGTTCGTTTCCAAACCTAGCAATATAGGTATCAAATGAAATACCTTGAAGAGTAGAACACTATGAACCTAGAAAAATCGCACAAAATTCACAATGGCCGCCGCTCATAAAAAAATGGATAAAAGTTCGTTTCCAAACCCAGCAATATGGGTATGAAATGAAAGGCCTTGATCAGTAGAGCACTATGAACGTAGCAACATTAGACGTAAATTCAACATGGCCGCCGCTGAAAAAAGGCGGATAAAGTTCCTTTTCAAACCCAGCAATGTGGGTATTAAATGAAAGTAGGCCCTGAAGAGTACCTACTACCTAGAGCATTACGAACCTACGAAAATTGTCCTTATTTCTAAATGGTCGCTGCTCAAGAAAGGCGGAATAAAGTTGAATCATTATGGAATAAAATGGAGGAAAAAACTAAACACTGTGTTAAGCATTTTGCTGGCGAAACGTAGTTGGCGGGCACAGCTAGTCTTATATATCTAATAACGCATTAAGTCTATTGTATAATAAAGGTCCTAAAAACATATAGAATTTTGTAGCAAAGGCATGTTTTGTCGCTATGTTTCGTGAACAAACTATATCTTTCCGTCTCTTATATATAATATCTGTGTTATATGGAAGGGCGGTGTGCTGTTTTAATATTACATTTAGTATAAATAACTGACGAACTGTAAGTACCTCACAGTATTCATACAGAAGGTAAGTGGGATAAATGAAAGGTAGGAATGAAGCCACTTTTAAACCCGCTCTTTGGGCCCTTTTAACGGTTAGTATCAATATTTTGCCTGCACCTCCCCACGATGTAATGCAGTAGGTTAGTATGGATGGACACAATGCCAGATATACCCGTCAGCCCCCGTAGCACGTCCACCAAAACACGATATGATAAAGCGATTTATCGCGGTGAACTGTCAAAATACTACGAAACCCTATTGTATTTTGACAGTTCACCGCGATAAACCGCTATATCATATCGTGTTTTGGTGGACGTGCTAGGGGGGCTGGTTGTTATAGGGTCTGCAACCTGTCGTAGCTTTTTAAATACAAATATCATTTTACGAATTCTATTGATTAGTGCTTCTATGTAAGGTTTAAAAGTTAAACTTTTATCTATTACTATTCCTAAACATTTTATGCTATCTGCTGACTTAATGTATGCTATCTGCGGACATACACAGTGATTAACCGAATTGACACAGTTATGGGACTTATGAGAATACAATATAGAATTACATTGAGATGATGAAGATTTGCGCATAGAAAATTTAATGTATTTCGTTTTATCTGTATTTGAGGTTAGTAAATGATCCCGAAGCCATTTATTGACAATATTAAATCCGTGTTGTGCGTGCTTAAGCATTTCACTCTTCGACTCCGCTGAAAAGAGTAGAGCAGTAGCGTCGGCGTAGGCTACTATCATACCGTGAGTAAGGTTAAGGTTACAAAGGTCATTTATATAAATAAGGAATAGAGTAGGTCCTAAAATACTTCCCTGGGGAACTCCGAAGGTTGTGTTTTCCTGCTCGTAACTAACAATATTGTCTATTTTTACACGTTGGGTGCGATCTTCTAAGTAACTTCTGAAAAGTTCAAGCTGAATGCCTCTTATACCTATGGATTCCATTTTACGTAAAAAGATAGGGATAGAAACTGTGTCAAAAGCTTTCGCGAGATCCAAAATGATCCCTAAGGAATGGTATCCTTTGTCAAGGTTTTGCACTAAATATTCAGTCAAGTGGTGAACAGCTGTACCCACGATCCCACGAACCAAGTTTCGCCATGATAATTGTTCAAAACACCGGGAGAGGCCCACGCCCTTAGCACCTAGGGGTATAAAACATAGCCTACTACCTATTATCAGATCTACTAAATATACACAACAAAATTTCATGAAAATCGGTCAAGCCGTTTCGGAGGAGTTCGATAAAAACGTTGTGGACACGAGATTTTTGATTTTTTTTATTTTATATTAGATTGCTAACTTATTGTGTCTTTTTTTCCATACATCCATCTCCATGGTCTAGTGGTTGAGACCACTCAATATTGGTCCGGATTTGGTTCGATAGGGTAGAAGTTATTTTGTTTGGTTTCGGTCTGTAGGGCCAGTCTTACCTAGGTTTGACGTCAAATAACATTGTTAAAAGCAAATGTTAATAGCGTTGTTGTGTTTCGACAAATAGAAAGCAGGGTACTCACTTAGAGGTGTAACGCGTAACGTAACTGATACAGTCCTAGCTTGCTGCTAGCCATTCGTCCGCAGAGCCACGGTAATTACTATTACCGTGGCAGAGCGCAGTATGCTCGCAGTGACCCGCCCCGCCCGCCGCGGCGGCTTTACGCGAACACAAAGGCGCTCGCAGCGTGTTCGTTCGGACGGCATGCTACACACTTGTAGCTTGCTACAGTATCAATTACATTACGTGCTACACCTCTAAGTGAGTATGTGGCTGAAGATAGATAGCCTTGTGCCGAGTCCATAGCGCCGATGGCGCTGTTGTCTCGGCGCTTGCCTTCCAATCGGGAGGTTTTGGTTTCTTGACCGCCATGTACCAACGTGTTTTGTTATCGACGTTACCAAAACATCGTGAGGTAAGAGGCAACCTGCAAACATCTGCGAAGCAATTCAGTGGTGTATGTGAAGTCGACCAATGCGCCCTGAGCCAGCGTGGTTGACTAAGGTCTAAAATGCCCTCACTTAGGGTAGGCTCGAGCCCCTCGGTCGAGATGTTGATGAGCTGTTGTAATGATGATGAAGAAAATATTAATTTTATGCAAATATCTCCAACAACTGCGGAACTGATTATCTTACCTCTAGCTGTGTGCACAACAATACTATTGACATAGTTATCTAGTCACAGTATTGCAAAGAAGAATAATCAAACAAATTGTCATTTATAGTCACAAATTCCAAGTAAATTCCCGTTTCACAGTTCTCACTAGAAGGCACACATCCCACGACATTTCGCACAAGTCCTTGTTAATCATATTTCACGTTTAACATCCAAATGAGCAGGTAAGCTAATGATTATGAATTACATTTTAAGTGATACGGTGAAGCGTAGTGCTCTCGTAATAATTAATGTAGCGAACCGTGATGTGAGGCGAGATGGTTTCAAGTTCCATCTCACAGTAGGTACTTGTAATAGTTGTAAAGGAGTTTTGGAGTGCTGAGGGGCGACTATATGTTTGCGTGCGTGATTTATTGTATATTTCTGAGGGCTTAGACAAGTGGTAATTGTTTCACAGCGAAACGATAACTAAACTAACATCGTCTCTGAAATAACGAAAACAAAGTTCTAGCCAAAACGTAGGGATTAGTGATCGCTGTATCGAATTGTATTTTCCGTAAAAAAACAACCATATTGGCACGGTAATAATTGGTTATCTAAGTAGGTATGTACTCAAAACTGAGAAATGAAAAAGAAGTGGTAGAATTCAGGTTTTTAGGAACTCATTTTATTTCCTATAGCGTGTAATTGAAAAGTAATGCTATTTGAAATAAGAACGAATCTATTAAGTTATGTATTGCAAGTACCTATGTAACTTAATTTAAGGTATATTTTTCTATTTTGATAGTGTAATAAGGTTTATATGTATAACTAATCAATAGCTGGCCGACTTAACCATGAGGTGTATGGCCATTAAATAAAGAATAAAAAAAATATTTAAAATTGATATTTTCACTTCATTTTTATGAAAAACTAGCTGACCCGGCGTACGCCATGTTTTTAAACTAAATTACTAGGTACACAAACCTTGTCCTAACAATAACGAATACCTACATAAAACCAAGAATCATCCAATTTGGTGCGGTTTGGTGCATTTTGTTTGGTACATACAACATATCGAGGATCCCTTTTTTAATTATATAGATGAGTTGATTGGTATATGAAAGTTACGAAAAAATAATTCGCTACTTCATTTATTCGTTGCTAATCAATTTGTCTACCAACTTACATATCGATGACTTTGATCGATTCGCCGCGTTATTTAGCGATGGCATATGTCAATCCCATAGGTACATTTTGTTCTTAGCAAACTTCGTTATCGTTTTTGAATTGTCACTTTGTCTAGGGCCCTTGTTCCGTTTGTTCAATCGAAGAGTGTCTGTAAAAGAGGTCAGTAGAGTGCTCAGTGGTGATAGCTCTATGACATTTTTGTTATTCCCGTGAGAACGACTTGTGACATAGTTACTAGACAAGATACATTTATGTTGTAACACAGTACCCAGTAATTTCGCTGCCTGTTTTCCTTATCACGGAATTCCAGTCATTTTATATCGGCGTGCGTTTTCGGCGGAAGAAATAGTGAAGGCAAAAAGTTTACTTTTTGATTCTGTATCTACGTCAACTCGCAAGCTAACTAGAAAAAAGGATGGGAAAACACAGCGAAATCTGGAAGACATTATTAGTCTTATAAAGTCAGTCGATCCCGAGGAGGCGCCTATTTTTGTGGCAAAAGATTTACAGCGTCTACCGCCCGTGACTTTTGACCACATTGATTGTACACGGTTACTGAAAGAATTAATTATTTTGCAAAATGATGTCCAATTCTTGAAAGAAAAATATGCTACATCTGACCAGGTGAACCTAATCAGAACTGAGCTGGTTAATCTGAAGCGAGCTTCACTAGTGAATAGTTTTGAAAACAGTAATGTAAATAAAGTGCGAGGGTCGCGTAACTGTAATATGTCGGATGATTATATTTGTGACAGTGGACCAATTGGTCTGTTGCACATATCATCACCTGATATTAGCACAGCTATCCCAAAGCAGCGAAGTAATAAAAGTGCATTAGACGGTAAACAACAGTCTCAAACATCGCATTTACCTGACGGCAAAGTGTCTAGTCATTCTGTGCAGAGCACGGCTGCGTGTGAGGACGCCGCGACGATAACAGCGAGTTCGAGCGAGACAGCAACAACAACAACTATGCGCCATGCATCAAGTACGCATGCACTGGACACCCAAGCTCAGTTAACCAAGTGTGCTGTCGATAATAATAGTTTGGGGTTTGCTAATAATGAGCATTCGTTTGCTAACATTTTAAAAGAGGACAGAACGTGGAAACATAATGATCATGATGATGAATGGCAAATAGTACAGCGCCGACGATTACGAAACCGTTTTGTAGGCGTAAAAGGAACGGCTCCCTCAAAACCCGATTTAAAGTTTAAAGCTGCAGATATCAGCGTCCCGCTTTTTATTAATAACGTAGACAAGGGAGCATCAGACGCGGACATTGCGCAGTACATTCAAAATAAAACGCAGCTTACTGTCAAAGTGGAAAAAATTAACATGAAGCAGCAAAAAGAATACAATGCTTTTAAAATATATGTACCAAGACATAACTTAGCGACTTTTCTAAATAATAGTTTTTGGCCGGACGGAGTATCTTTCCGACGTTTTATTAATTTTAAAATAAGACAGGTCAATAATGGTGTACCCTTCGCGGGTACAGTCAGTGACTCTAATCATGATAAATAATGGATAAATGCAAGTCAATGATTGCGAATTTTGCGACATTTAACTGTAAGTCTGTAACCAGGTCAATAGATGGAGTAAGGTCTTTATGTGGAATAGCTGATATTATCGCCTTGCAGGAGACTTGGCTGCTGCCGTATGAAACTGAATTTATTGGTAGTATTAGCCAGGACTTTGGCTTCACGAGCAAATCAGCGGTGGACATATCGACGGGAATCCTACGTGGTCGACCTTATGGTGGGGTAGCCATAATGTGGAGAAAAGGTCTATTCACATCAGTGTCAGTGATACCCTGTGAAAGTGCACGCATAACGGCTATCAAAATAGTGCTATCTGATCGTAGGTTTTTAGTGTTTTCGGTCTATATGCCAACGGATTGCCCGGATAACTTAGGGGAATTCACGGATTGTCTGGGTGAGTTAAGCGCTATAATTGAAAGTAGTGAAGTTGATTCTGTGTTTATGCTAGGGGACTTTAATGCTCATCCGGGCGGATTGTTTTTTAGAGAGCTAAAATGTTTTTGTGTAGATCAGAGCTGGTTCTGTGTGGATGTAGATGGGCTGGGCCTGAAATCAGATAGTTATACATTTATAAGTGAAGCTCATGGTTGTAGGCGCTGGTTAGACCACTGTCTGGTCACGGGGGCAGCTCTGGATTCGGTTGTCGGAATCAGCATATGCCATAACATTTTCTGGTCTGACCACTTTCCCTTGACTGTACAAGTCAATATTGGTAACATTAAACCTAAAGTTGTTTTAAATGCTAAAACTTGTAATAAAGTACTATGGGGGGAGAGAGACAGTGCACAAATTCAAAGTTATTATATATTAAAGATGTCAAATCAGTTATTGAAAACATGTCACGAGGTAAATCTCCTGGACATGATGGACTCAGTGTCGAGCATCTGAAATACGCAGGTGTTCACCTGCCCAGAGTACTGGTAATGTTCTTTAATTTGTGTATTGCTCATTGTTACCTACCAAATGACCTAATGAAAACACTTGTAGTACCAATACTCAAAAACAAGACAGGGGATGGTTCTGACATCAACAATTACAGACCTATTTCCCTGGCAACAGTCACAGCAAAGGTGCTGGACACGCTCTTAGACCATTATCTCAGCAAGCATTTAGATCTGCATGATGCGCAGTTTGGGTTCCAGCCCGGACTATCTACAGAGAGCGCTATTCTTTGTCTTAAACATACGGTCAGTTACTACACTAGTAGGAACACCCCTGTTTATGCATGCTTTCTGGATTTATCTAAGGCATTCGACCTGGTATCATACGACCAGCTATGGACTAAGTTAACTAATGACACTAGCCTACCAACAGAACTTATAAGGGTCTTTAGATATTGGTATGAAAATCAAACCAATCATGTTAAGTGGTCGGGCTTGCTGTCGGGGGTGTACAGGTTGGAGTGCGGGGTCAGGCAGGGAGGTATAACATCGCCTAAGCTCTTCAATCTGTACATAAACCGGCTTATCGTTGGGCTGAGTGCGACTGGTCTTGGCTGTTCATTGGATGGCTTACCTTTTAATAACATTAGCTACGCAGATGATATGGTCTTGCTCAGCCCTTCGATAAATGCTCTCAGAAAACTACTGCAACTCTGTGAGCAGTATGCGGTGACTCATGGGCTAAGGTACAACGTTAAAAAATCGGAAATCATGGTTTTTAAGTCGCGACACAAAGTTCATTATAATATTCCTCCTGTTAAATTAAATAATACACCGCTATCCAGAGTTTCACGTTTTAAGTACCTTGGCCACTGGGTCACTGAAGACTTATCAGATGACGCAGACATGGAAAGAGAGCGCAGAGCATTGGCTGTACGTAGCAATATGTTGGCTCGCAGGTTTGCGCGCTGTACGAGGGAAGTAAAGATGTCTTTATTTAAGGCATACTGCCAATCCTTTTACTCGTGCAGCCTGTGGGTTAACTACACACAAAAATCACACAATGCTCTGCGTATCCAGTACAATAACGCGCTGAGGGTACTGTTGGGGCAGTCGCGGTTTTGTAGTGCGTCTGGTTTGTTTGCAGAAGCTCGCATCAGAGACTTTTATGGGATAATGCGTAGCAGAGTCGCCTCACTGATGCATAGAGTCCGCTGCAGCACCAACAGTCTCCTAAGTGTAATTGGAGACCGCTGTGATGGTCAGATATTGAGACGCTGGGTTCAATTACATGTGACCTTTGTCTCTCTAAAATAAGCAATTAGGTTAAGATATTATACTAACATTTTTTTTTTTTATTACATTTAATTTTATTTACTAACACGTGTATGGACTATGTCTGAATTAAATAAATTATTATTATTATTATTATTATATCAGTAGGTTATATGTATAATCAATTTATAAAATACTAGCCGACCGTATGCAACTTTGTTTGCATTATAACTAACTTTTCCCGTCAGATTTTTCCCGTAGGAAAATTACCCTATGTCCTTCCCCTGGTCTCGAACTATCCCCATACCAACTTTTGTCAAAATCGGTTCAGTAGTTTCGAAAGCCTATTCAATACAAACAAACAATCAATAAAATCTTTCCTCTTTATAATATTAGTATAGAAAAACTTTCTTTTTTTAATTTTTTGGTTTAATATTTCAAATGTAACAAGTAAAATGACACTTGTTTGTATATTTCGCATGGCTCCCAGTCTATGGTCGCTGCATTGCATTATCAATGTTAAGTATTCGTTCACGCTAGATGTTCCTCGCCAGTGCTGGCAAAGCTAGTGCTGGGCCTCGCAGTGTGAGGCCCAGCACCAGCCCAGCGCCTAGAAATGTAGGATTTAAGTATCCTAAAATGGGGATTTAAAAAAGTTCATATTTTAACCCAGACCTGTTACATCACTATTTTTATCTCATATTCAATTTTAGCGTGAGGTCCAAAAGTGACCCTGTCCAACAGCGCCGATGCTTTGCGCCAGTAATTGGTCATATAGAGGTACCCGCTCCGACGAATCAAGGCTCAAGCCGTCTTCCTCTGTAGTGTAAGGCGCATAACACATTGCACCGGACACCGCTGCGGTGTACGGAGGGACGAAAACCGCATGCGGCTGCGGCGGCACGGAACCGGGCCACCGTACGGTTTGCTCCGTATCACCGTCCAGAGCTGCGGTGCACGACGACGCCCCGCATCACCGCATTATCTATGTTGAGATCTATTACGCGTATGCACGTCCTTTCTACGCAAAAATCCGTACGATACTGCGGCACAATGTGGCATACCCCGCGGACCGCACCGCATCACCGTCCGGGAGTGCGGTGCCGTCGCGCTCGCCGCAAAACCACACAGTGATGCGGTGTGAATGTGTTATACCCTGCGGTTTTTGTATACAAATTAAGATTCTCTAGTCAAAATTAAAAACCGCAGCACTGCACACCGGAGCGGTGTCCGGTGCAATGTGTTATGCGCCTAAAGGGGTCTAGAACTAGATGCAGCTCGCTTTCACCTTCAAAATAGTCTTTATTCAAATAATGACTTGATAGACAGCTCTTTTGAATGGTCCAAATTTTTCCTATCACCTATTCAGGAAATTGAGCTCAATAAGTTTTTTCTCCTTGTATTGTTACAGAGTCGTCAATTGGAAGCAGAACTCAAAGTAAAAGATTGAGCTCAACTTCCATTACAAGATTAGATGTGTCAGTGCACATTATATTATTACATTATATTATCTATAAATTAAGTCTACAATTAGGACGAAGCATTGACATCATTCAGGTAATCATTGACTTTATAATATCCTTTACTCATAAGAGTGTTATCACTTATCTAACTTAAAAGAATAACATATCAACATCCAATTTAGTATCTTCATTTTTTAAATTATTTAGCACTTTTAAAGAAAATGCAAAGTCAAAAATATATGAAAAGGCAAATTAATAACACTTTGTGGAACTTTATTATAAAAAGTTATATATTTTCCTTTAAACGAGCCTCTAGTGTTTTGATGCACGACAAAAAAGCAGTACCCTACGCTCATACTAGCTCGCGCTGAGGTCTGAATTCCTGCTAAGTCTTCGAGTCCCACCAGATAATATCCATTCCTAAATGTATCTCAAGTTCCAGTGATTGGTAAGCCCGCGTATTTTTAAATAGCATCCTCCAACGTACTTCTGATACCTTGGTATATTTCCTAAGTATACAACACAAGAAAACTGTTACAAAAAAGCGGCACCTAATTAAATTCAAAGCCTCTACTTTTTTATTCCATATCCATTACTTTTAAACTAACATACATGTTCGCAAAAAGTGTAATAGATGTAGCATATTAAGTCCATTACGACGACCTCGGAGTTAGAAAGAAAAGTTCAACTGCGTCGAAAACTGAAACCTGTTGTATTGGACCGAAGGCACATACTCGAACGGCCAAACATACTTACTCCTAATCTATTGGGTCTGTGGAATTAATTTTGCGTTAATTTACATTTTATTTAAGGCCGGCGCTCGACCTCTTTACGAAATTGCGGTGTCAGTGTGACGACCCCAGTAAAAATGCTAAATACACCGGGATTGAAGGTTAAAATCCTTTTATGGCCAGACGTCACAGATTAAGTTTCCACGGGTTATGATTCAATAAAAAGTTCATGATTAAAAGGAGCTTCCAGGGGTGCTAAGCCTTTTTCGGTGTTGGCACTAGAACAGGGAACGTTAAGTTGATGATAATATTTCTACTTCTATCATCCACAACACCCCTTTCTCCCCTCTACCTCCTCGCTCACTCCTGCAGCTCAAAAAATAATAATTAAATAATGCTTAATTAAAGTTAGTGTTGTTATGTCACAAATAAAATGAGGCAACATCAGACTTAAAAAAACATTAATGTTTCTGCAATGCCTGTAATTTTTTTAAATAACGAAGTAATGTTTTTTTCAAAGACATTATAAGAGTAGACCAACAATGCAAACGAAATGTATGAAGTCCCCTTCAACCAATTTTGATATGATAATAGCTAAATAAATAAGCATAATTAAGACTCATCGGTAATAAATAATGTTACAATGTGATTTAGTTTTTATTACTGTTCGTTTTTTACACTACAAAACGAAGTTATTTGGGCATGTTTAAGTATTTTTATAACTTGACGCGCGCTCGACAGTCGAATGCAGTACAAATACAGTATGAGTAGCGGCCGCCTGACCGCTGTTGTGGTTGAAGGGGGTTTCTTAGAGGGCGCGCGTATTGTCGGTCTATCTCTTATAATGTCTTTGGTTTTTTTATTTATGGTTGGTACTTTTTTTTATTTAACGCCTTTTGCACACCGACGCTGCGAACCGCGATAGCGAAAACGAAAAAGCGGTGATCAACCGAAATTTAAGCGGTCGTTTTCACACCGCATTTCAATATCGCATTTTCCTACTCATTTGAGTGCAACATGTCGTTTGAGTCAGACGGATTTCTTTCCGAATTTGAAGAAGAAGATTTATTAGTTCTTGTATCGACATTAAGAAAAAGTGGAAGAATATGGGAAAAGACGAATTTTTCGCCACGCTACTTCTTTTTTTATTTGAATTCTTATAATCTGGATGCCCCATAAGGTATAATTCGGGATAACCTCGAATTTCATTAATATTTTTTTCAGTTTCTGCCTCCGCCATCTTGAATCGCCGCGATATTCTGTCCAAAAAGGCAAATCACGTCGTTTCTCTCCCAGCGACGAAACTAAAATGGCGGTACAGTGGCGTCCGTGTGAAACAAGTATCGCGAGGATCAACGATACTATAAAAACTGAGATGCAATTATGGGAAGTCACGGGCGAGAGAGCGAGATGCAACATAACGCGATACGTTTCGAAATGTGGGACAGATTTACCGCAGTTTCGCTATCGCGGTTCGCGGCGTCGGTGTGCAAAAGGCGTAAGTATCCTTTATTGTCCACAAGCCAACAAAAATTTATTCATATGACGCAATGCGCATAGGTGGGCTTATCTTTGGAAGAGATCTCTGCCAGCCTACCCTAGCAATATTAATAGCCTAAATGACAAAAAAAATTTTTTTGCTTTAATAGAAGCTCATTTATATTATTATAATAAACAGAAAAAAAAATCGGTTTTCGAATAACTATAAAAACAACCAAGATATAAGGTATTAAAGATTTTTCTCCATCTCTTTCTAGCAAAACGGCAATTTACAATGAGTTTATATGACCGTACTCAACAATGACGTCACGGTTGATATCGGATCTCTCTGTCTAATCACCTTCAAATTAACAACTTAAAATGCTTGTATCTAATGTATTTCTAAGCCGATTTTAATTCTAATTTCACAGGACTGCATCTTTTTTTACGGTATTTTAATATTTAATGACGAGACGTAAAAATTTGAATTCAGTCATCATCCCAATTGCGGAAATTACAACACTATGCACTGAAATAGAACATACATAGTACATACCTATATAATATTAGAAGATAGTTCTTAGTTCTAGTGAATTTCATTTTGTAAATGCTTAAGTTTCTAATGACAACTGGGCATAATCTCTTCTTTTTTGTTTTAGACTTAATAGCAACTCAGTATGGTAGGCATTCTTATTTTATTTTATTCAATATTTATCGTTCTTCATAAAAAACTATGCTTACCGAAAGCGGAGTAATTGCCTGAGGCACGCTCTGCTGCCAATAATTGTAGCGATGGAGCGCTGTGCCGTTGTGATTGTAATAATACCCGATATCTATATTATATCATATACCTACTAAAAAAAAATTAAACGGGATCGGTTTTGATCACCGGAGGGAGACTCTGTACCAGGGTCGTCTGCTTGGGTACCTCCATCTTACCTATTTCTGCCGCAAAGCAGCAGTGCTTGCATTGCTGTGTTCCGGTTTGAAGGTTAAGATTTGGCAGTGATATTATTGGGTACCGTGAATCTACATATCATGTCACAAGTTGGCAACATCATCATCATCATCATCACAGCTCATATACGTCCCCACCGAGGGGCACGAGACTACCCTAACTAGTTACGGCGATTAGGCCTTAGTCAAACCACGCTGGCACAGTGCGGATTGGTTGACTTTACATACACCTTTGAATTACTTCGCAGGTGTATACAATACAGGTTTCCTCGCGATGTTTTCCTTCACCGCAGGAGCGTCAGATAAATGTACATATGAAATTCGTGAAACGAAAAACACATTGGTACATGGCAGGATTGATCGCAGGCCTCCCGATTCTACTCAGGGCACAGTCCAGTGCCGAGGCCACAGCGCCACCGACGCTCCTACAACATGGTTGGCAACATACAAGTTTCATTTTCCACCGTCAAAAAATCGGCCACCGATATCGGTCGTGTGCGTTCGCACTAAAACCGCACTGAGAGCGAGATGGCGCTATACGCAGCAATAGGGTTGTCTCTATTTTAATATTGTTTTAACCTCGCTATAAGCGATCACGGTGAGGCCCCTGATAACATCCCCGTATTCTTAATGCGTCAGTTCCGTCACCACTCGGATAATTCACTTATTCATAATTAATGCGGCAAAATGAAGTGCCATTGGCTCCGTAATTACATCGCCGGGCCACCGCTCCAACAAATGGAATGATTAAAAATGAGCACCCATTGACGCAGCATCGCTTTAAATAGCTTTTAATATTTCCGTTGTGATTAATTACCTCCTGTGCGGTACACCGATAATTCAATGGTCAATAGTGTTCACAATGTCTGATATTGTATGCAAAATAGCGAAAAGCAATTCGTTCGTGTCGTGTGTTATTCGCTCTCGGTCCAAATGAATCCATTGAATCCATAAACCAAACAATTTGTACGTTAATGCTTATGTGCTGATCTTTCTTCCCGTCAGTCCGTCTGCATGTCCGTTCCACCGAGATCTCGGCCCCTGGGCCACCTAAAATCTTCGGGTTTCCAATGGATGATACGGTTAACTTAAGTTTTACCCATTTTAGATTATTTCAGGCCCATCTCCAGGCTCTAACCACCTTTTTTTTTTCTCGGGGGGGAAATGCGTAACCGCACCGTACCCGCCGTTGGCTAGACAGCGAGCGTGTGTGGGGCTCTCCCGGCAGGGTGCCAGGCCTACCCACTAAAACCCCCCGGTGTTCTCCCTGCCCTTATGGGCGCGCTAGGTAAGGTCCACACTGCGACTCCACTACCCACGCGCCCGGGCAAGCCCGACCCACCGGTCGGGCTATCGCCAAGGGGGGATTGCCCGAGAACACCAGAGCAATCCCCAGACGGAGGGCCTTACGGCGGCGTGCACGGGGCCAACCGTGCACGCAGGCCTCTACGGCAGGGTCATTAGAGGCTCTAACCACCTAGTGCTAAAACCCGAATTTACACTAACTACAATATCATTTCATCAATATGGTTTCTCCTTTAGCAAAGCTCAGACTTTTAAATCTAAAACAGTGAAACATTTTACATTTAAAAGTCTGAGCTTTGTTTAATGAAAAACTTTTGAAAAAATCACAAAATGTCGAATACTTCTCAGTATGAATTTAATACCTACTCTTTTCTGTTATTTGGCTTTATAAAATATTTTTAAGTCTATATACGAATCATACAAATATTATAAAAGTTTGTTTGTTACGCTTTCACCCCTAAGCCACTGAACTTTTTTTTATGTTATTTGGTATAAGGATCGCCTAAGCCCTCAGGAATAACATAGGCTACTTTTTATCCTGAATTTTAATGAGTTCCCTAGCGACGCAGATGAAGTCGCGGTCAGTAGCTAGTACTATAACAACTCAAGTCGCGCGCAGTGGTCAAAAAAAAATACTGTCAAAAATAACTTCTCATATAAATCGGGAGAGTTAACAAGTTCCCCCGCAGAATTGCTTGTCCGGCGAAGATTAAACAAATCTCGCCCCTTCGAGGGCCAAACTTTGGGCCATTAACCCCTAAACAAAGCACGCCGAATGTGTTTAAATTTTTACACAGAACTTTTAACAGCTCCGAGTTTTACTTTTAAACGCGTCGCAGTTTGGCATCCAAAGTTAATTCATTAGCGGGGACACAGATGGCACTGTTGGGAAAACGGCATCCCTTTGTTTTATGTGACGCCATTTTGCATCGTTTAAGTGCGACACGCCGTTTCCGTAGTTCCTAACCCTAATTCGCGTCACAGACTAGCGAAATACAGAACTTTCATAGGCGTTAGAGTACACACCACCGACCTCTTACTATGATCGCTTGAAACAATATTAAAACCACAGTGTGAGCAAAATAGTGTGATACGCTGTAATAGCAGTGTCTGGTTGAATATTGTTTTATCTTTGCTCTGACTAATCAATCAAGAAATGCGCCCTATAGAGCCGTCTTTAGGAGCACACGCCTCTGTCGAAGCCTATGATTTAAAATCATATGCTGTATTTATGAACAAAACAAAGTATGTGCAAGGATGACTTATTATTATTATTATTTTCGAATGCATTGTTGTGATATTGGAATTATTGCTTTGCCCTTATCTTCTATACCAGTCTAAAAGATAAGGGCAAAACATTTCCTTTAGATTTCGTTCACTCATGTTTGTGACAGAAATTCGAGCCAAATATAATCTTAATAATACTTCTAATGGTATGCAGTCGAAGCAGTAGGTCAATAGATTTGCTTCTTAAACGCTTGCTCTGTGACAAGTTTATGATCAGGGTTGTCGATTGCCTACGTAAAGGTCGAATCGACCCTAATCGAAGTGTTCGAGTTTCGTCCGTAATAATTGAAGGCGTGAATGAGTTAACTGATTTGTGATATGTTTCGTGATTAATTTATGGGTACTTTTAGTGATAGGTTGAGTGTTCCGTCCACTTGACAATTTCTTTTACACGATTGACTGTTTCGTCTGATTGAAATCATTGATTCAGTTTTTATTGTTTCAGTTCAATCTGATTACGATAGAGGGACTTTGAGGTCATTATGATGTGTTTCAACCAATCTTATCCCGGATAGAATACATCTTCTCTTACCTTCCTATAGATTCTCTTACTTATAGACTAGATTAAAGTAAGTAAATAAAAAATTACGTGTCTGAAAACTGGAATATCAATGAACTGTAAGCCTGGACGGTAACTGAAATAGGTATCGAAAATAAAACGCGCATTTTATAACAAAAAAGGCGGGGCTAGAAGCGAAACAACAACTGCCATTACACGTATAACATAAGTTAGCTAAATTGGCCGGATTAATTACCGAGATAAACGTGAATAAGAGATCCGACCATCCCCCCCTACCATGATCGTATAAAATTCTATTGAAACTGCAGTGAGAACGAAATGGCTCTATACATAATAGCGGCGTCTCAGTTTCAATATTAGTTCAGCCTAAGCGAACATAGTAAGGCCCCTGACAAAGTATTAAAGTAAGTCGCGAGTCCACACTGTGAGAAGTCAGTTAGTGAGAACTATGGTCGTATTAATGTACACGCCAAGATTTGCACCTAATTTAAAAGAGATTTGCAGAAGAAGACGACTTGACGCTGGTTGCCTTCTTTCTTAAGATGTTGTTCAGCACGAAGGAAGGCACAGAGGGTGACTCTGTACCAAGACCGCACGTTTAGGTAACTCCGTCTTGCCTATTTCTGCCGCAAAGCAGCAGTGCTTACATTACGTGTTCCGGTTTGCAGGGTAAGATATTGCAATGAAATTACTAATAGCATTGTATGTCATAAGCACTGCGGACCCACTATACCATTGGCAACACCCCTGGGGGTATGATGGGACTTAACCATACCACCATAGTAGTGTTGGGATTTGAATGTTTACAACGTGCACTGTGGTTCTTGTGGGGCAGATTTGCTGCGAATCTCACAAGAGCCACTTAGTTGTATGAAAAAAGAACCAAAGCATCGCGCTGGGGTCGCCAAACCGAGCACTCCACTAGTGTGCGCTCGGCGGTGTCATTGAAAAGCATCGCACTGGTAACACTGCGTGGTAACACTACTCGTGACGTGCGACAGGTCCTCTGTAAGGAGAGGCTGTCCTACCACCCGGCGCGTCCAGCCTACACCTCCAACACTGGCCTTCATCCGGCCGGATCTTCAGTGGCCGGTAGGTCTTTTGGTGAACGTCTCAGCCACTGGTTAGGGCCTCCCTTCCTCTAGTAGGAGGTGCATCTTCTAGCCATCAACCTAAGCATCTTTCACTACAGAACCAATACTGAAATAGTGAACAAAATGTGCTATTTAATACATTTCGGAAGAGTGAACTTTTGTGTCCATAAATGTAAAAAAGAATAAGAAAGTAAAGTGATTTTTTGTAGGTAATAATAATAATGTCCTCCTAACCGATATTCGGTAACGGCGGCCAATCTCAACAGAGACTAGCCATCTGCGCAGGAGATATTATAGTGCACAAGTGACTGCGCAAACGCAAGTGCACTCTCTGTTCCTTCACTCGCCTAGTCCGCTGGGACGGTTAGCCGACACGACCGGGGCAAGATCAGGCGCAGGACCCACTGTTTAACGTGCCTTCCGAAGCACGGAGGAACTTGAGATGTTTCATATTTTGGTCACCCATCATAGGACTGACCACAGCGAACGTTGCTTATTCTTAGCAATCGTTCGCTGAGCGCACGCGCCAATACGCCACCAAGCTCCTTTGTAGGTATTGTATAGATAAACAATGTAAATACTTGGAATAAAAACCCCCATTAGTTACATTAAATATAATCTCCCAAATAATGTAACTACTAGGACTAAAACTGTCCATCTAGTTACATCAATGTAACTTAGAATGTAACTACTGGGAACAGAGCGTTTCTGAGGGTTGGTTGTTCTTTTTGATGGTTTTTTAAATACATACCTTCACATTTGTTAGTTAGAATAATGATACTTGCCCTATATTACAGTAAAGTCATCATAAGGTCAATGATATTGTGCAGGACAGTATCACCGTGATTTCACAATTTAATGTCATCTCTACATAAGTTTGGATAGTAAGATCAGATACAATCAAATTGATTCGTCAAGAAAACTGTGACAAGCATTTGGTCTAGGTCTTGGTGCAGTTGGACCTTTCTGATCCGGCGAACTAACCCTCCATAGGGAGCAGAGAGCTTCCGAGGGGAGCCGGGACCTTCTTGCCCCCATACCATGATAGCAGAGAAGGTTAAAGCAATATTAAAACAGAGACACAGTTCTTGCAGCCTATAGCACTATATTGCTTCACTGAGGTTTTAATATTGTTTGAAACGATCGTGGGAGAGGGGCTGATACGGCGAACTGCCCCCCTAGACTAAACCAATAATAGAGTGAGATTGTCACAAGCTAATGCCATTTCCACACATTTTTTCTGCGGAACGACTGCGGAAAAATTTGCGTGTGGCTTTTGTCTAAGGGGTCTGGCCCTCCATAGGGGACAGAAAGCTTCCAAAGAGAGGCTTAGGGGAAGCCAGTGGTGGATTGGAATCCTACGGCAGAACCAAGTGAGTGGTGGAACCATGTAGTCAGCTTAGAACCCCACTGGCATCGCAATAGATTGTCCCACCTTAGAAAAGGAATTCTGCAGTAGCGGCATTGCACAAAATCTCTCGAAAATGTGAGTTCCTTTTTAAACTAAAGCTCCCTTGCGATATTGAGTAACAAATCCCGCTTTGGCCCGCCCGAACAATAGGTTAGTATGGTAGTGCACCGAGCACATAAAATTGGAGGATGGTAGAATATTACATTCGGGTAAACAAGAGCACAATGGTTCTCTTCAAATCCCAGTGAACAGGGGCGGAATGAGGAACATATTACATATGGCATCTATGTGGTAAATTGCGATTCAAATTAATATTTAAAGGTATGAAATGTGCAGTTTCCGAAATATGTTAATTTTATATACCTAATAGTGTGGATATGATTGGTATTCTAATAATGTTTACTGTTCATCAAGTGGCTGATTATCTTCCATATAAAAATTCAGTTACTTTTCATATAAAACCCTGCTTTGGGAATAAAACCTTTTTTGGAATAATAGTATTTAAAATAATAGTATTATTAATCGTAGATTTAATATCCTTTATTAATAGTGACATAAAAATGAAGGTGTTGCTATTTTGAAGTTTTATAAGGGTTTAACTGACTTTAATTTTAATGAAAGTGAATAAACTACATTTACATATAGTTTGCGTTTAAAGCAATTCGCAAAGCGACGATATGGTTTTGGACAAAAAAGTACTCTATGAGGATACAAACATCATTGACATCTATATAAACCGTAAAAATCTTAACCAAATCACAGTCAAATAAGTTACATATTCAGGTTATTTCTTAATGGGTAATAACTTTAACCTTTTACTAGCAATTTACCTTTACCTCTAACTAGCAATTGTTTGCTTTGCACGTCAAGCTCCTTATCAATTGAATATTAAAACCGTCATGCACACTCAATACGTCCCTGAGTCAATTCTAGTTCATTTGCTATCTAGCTCCATTGAGTCAGGCTCACTGAAAGGATGCCTCCTTTAATAGGTTTTTGATGTTAATGACTTGGGATGATTCCCTTGGTGGTCTTCTAAATATAAGTGACGACTTAAGAGCGTGAATAAAAGTTCTTATCGCTGTAAGCTTGCTAAATGTGATTTATGTTTCTTATGATCTATTTGAAGAAGAATTTTTCTAAAGTTACGTCTTAGGCCCCAGATTTAATCCTCAAATAAAGATGTAACTAGAGATAGACTTGTTAATGTATGCGCGGGTAAAGTTCCTCTATTTCACTATTTCTATTATACTCGTATTTGAAAGAAAGGAAGAAAGAAAAATATATGGATAGTAAGACACGCAGTAAAATTGTTGTGATTGGATATCAGGGGCCTTACCATGATGGGGTGCGATGTCAGACAAACTCCTCGTGGTGCACTCTGGGCAATCCAGTAGATTCTCTGCCGCGGGTTTATAGTCTGACGAGAGACCATATGGAGGAGGGGCGTGGGATGGCCGGACTTAGGGAAGCTTCATGCGGGAAAGAGCGAAGTCCCCTCTTGTCTTGTCTTTCGCCGAAAGCCTGAGTTAGCAGGGTGGAGGCGACTTTTCGCCATGGCGCTTCGCGCCTGCCGGGCGCAGCCTAGCGGGTTCACCGTTCACAAACAAATATGGCAGTTTCATACGCAGCGGCAGCCAGGATGTTAGTAACCGCAAAGAAGGCGCTTTCGTCGGCGAGCAGGGCTAACAATAAGTCCTGCTACCCCTCCTGGAGCTGGTCTTGAAGGGTGAAGATGTCTTCGATGTAGGATGCGTAGAGGCACGGCGACAGGCAGTTGTCCTGGGGTATACCTGCGAGTATGGGGCGTGGCTGGAAGGTGGCCTCCTTGACCAAGAGAACGAAGCTCCTAAATAGCGTCAGCAGTCTCATGAGCGGGCGACATGCTGGTGACGGCCAGCTTGTAGAGGAGACCGGGAGGCCACAAAACCCCGACGGTGTCGTTATTCAGCTTCATTACGGCCGCGAGGTGGATCTTCTTCAGCAGCAGTAGCTCGAATAGCTTGGCAGCGTGAGACAGACAGAGCGTTATGTATTGATATGTGAATCGCGCGCTATCACAAACGGGCTTGAATCCTTCATTCCTAACTGCACCGAGATCGCTGTATGCGCGCGTCTATGTACGAGTAAGCCCGTTTCCGCCCGATATAGACAGCCTGTCCTCTTTATTACGTACACAGAGTAAATATAGGTATACAGAGGACCGTGAATTTCAAATAGGTATTTATGGCGCACGCAAATGTCAAGATACCAACAGCTGGTTGTACCAAAATGTGTTCTTATGATTTTGACTTCTTATTTTATCCTTTATGTAAAAAAAAGGCATCCTTTAAAATAAATCTATATTTATTTGTACCTACTTTACTTGTAAAATAAGAAGTATGAAGAAATAGACCCCGACTAAAAAAAACGCTGGAAAGTCTTTGTAAATTACATAAATTCACAACTACTATATTGAAGAGACCTGGGGCCAACAGATGATTCCGGAACTGATGATGTAAATAAGTTAGTGTATTTATTCATGGAAAAGGTAAACCAATATTATCAATGGTTATAGATACATTGCTAATCTATTATATAATAGCATATTTTGATATACTATAACTTTACTCATACTTATCACACATAATAAATGTTATGAGCTTACTTTTTTTAAGAGGCCTATTACAAAAGAAAGCGCAGATTAAGGTTTTTAATGGTTAAAATAGTATACCTTTCGTTGGTTGCAATAAAAAGCATTTACTTGATAATATTGTTATCTACAGTAACAATAAAGCGGTTAATAACTTAGTCCTAGTTATTTACCAGAAGCATGTTTAAGGCAAAAACTCACGCGGACCTGATTTGGGAACTCTTTATAGATTCTGTTTAATATTAACTATCAAAATATTAATTTTACGTGACACAATATCCTTCACTTCAACAAAAATTAAATATATTTCGTTTAATGGCTCCTAAGAAAAGAAAGAAATTCTTAATCTAATTAAATTATCTAACGAAAAGCCGTCGACACAAGTCAGATTATGTACGAAGTTCTCCATCGGTTAAACGCAATTTTTATGCCAAAATATTTTTTAACCCTTGCTTAAACTGCTGTGTTATTTATATGTTTATTAATCGATACTAAATTTCTTATAAATAAAATAGAACTAGAATATATATTGTTTCGTCGGCGACGCCGAAAAGTTTGTTTGTTTAGTTCCGCGCGCCGCGATTTTGTGATTGGCCTCTTAACAGTAATTCAATCACAAAACAAAAAGATATAAGTAATCTATAGGCATGATTAGAACTAGTTCGATATACAATATCACAATGTCATATATTTAAACACATTACACCTTAATACACAAATGAAACATCTTAACTCACACCGTTGCCTGGCGGACTGAGGCGTGAGCGTACAAGGAGCACGCACGGCATGGAGCCTATGACGTCACGCGTATTCTCGGCATACGGCTTGAACCGCCCGCACGGGTCTAGGTTTAAAACTCAATATCTCGGTGACTAATGGGCCGATTTCGATAATTCAAAAACATATACCATTCATATGTCATAAAGAATAATGTGAATACTAATTTGAACAAGTTTGTGATAGTTGTACTGATCCTCATTATCGACGTTGAAACTAGGTGAGTGATGAGCACGACATCACTGGGAGAAGAACTGAGAGAACTGACAAGCGAGAATTAGTGACGACCTACAAAATTTCGAAACATCTTGCATATACGTGTCTATTAGCAGCGCCTAATGTCAAAGTGAGTCAAATATATTAAGTTCAGTAACTATTTTTGCTAGGTTTCTATGCTTTAGTTATTCTTCTGAGCCATGCATATAACTACATACTCACACAAACCAGCTATAGCGCTTAGCACAAACGTTAATTTAGCCGAAGCACGATCCATCACAGGCCGTCCGTGCCGCAATAATAATAATGTCGATTGCTTGCTAATCGTCGCCAATCCATTTACCTCGCGTATCTCAAATGTATGCTGTCCGACACGTTGATATACGAGATTCAACAGCAGCCATTGAAACAAATGATCTAGCACTGATTGGTTGGCGTTTTGTGTCAGTGGAACAAGATCGGGCGGTTTCATTCAACGACATATTTTGATGAGATTCGAGCATTGAGATTTTTTTTGAATATTTGCGCATTTGTTTAGAATAAAGTTTATTAGGATTACGATAGGTAAATAATAATAATACACTATATAGGTAACTTAAAATAAGTACGTTGAAACTAAGTCGATCGATTTTCATGGCGCAAT
Organism: Schoenobius gigantellus; assembly: GCA_963935595.1. Classification (NCBI taxonomy): domain Eukaryota; kingdom Metazoa; phylum Arthropoda; class Insecta; order Lepidoptera; family Crambidae; genus Schoenobius; species Schoenobius gigantellus. The sequence goes on from OZ012563.1 coordinate 8,124,515, forward strand.
AAAAGTTCCTCTGCACTCTGCGGTAGGAGACATGAGTTCTTTTTAAACAAATATCCGAATCGTGACGCATCGAGTTGTATTGAGATTTTATTAATTCTTTTTATTGCAAAAATAAATATTTTTTTCATCTTATTTGAACATACCTACTTACACCTACAAAAAAAATCGGTCAAACCGTTTCGAAGGAGTTCGATAACAAACACTGTGACACGAGAATTTTATACATATATTAGATTAACTTATCTAAGTAAGTTTCTTAGATAGATAGATAGATAAATTCTTTATCGTACATTACAAAATTAGGATTAACATTTGCAGAAACGAAAAAAATAAATGTGAAAGTTGGCAATGTACAATATTAAACAAACTTAATAAAGCACATACAATAAAATACCTCCATACACACAATATACACAAACAAACAAACATATACAGTTGTAATAGAACTACAATGACAGATAGTCATTGTAGTTCTATTAAAAGCCTCTGCACGCCTGACAGCTATAGATAAATAAATTATTCTATAAGCACGCCGTTTGGACTGCAAAATATGTTTGAAGTTAGTGGAGTGCTTTAGAATACTCAGAGTCAGGTTCCCCTCAGATCTAAGCGCTCGTAAGTGAGTATTATTAAGAAAAGTAAAAAAATTACTCTTAACTAATACATATTTACAGCTTCCAGTTTTTTTATTATTTTGATATTGGTGCTGTAAAACATTGCTTCTTGATAAATTTCATGGTTCTAGGTCAACGGCAAGTACCCTGTGGGTTTTGATTCCTTTGTGAAATCGTAAAATTTGCTCAAATAAACGGCATAAAAATTTTTTTGATTGCGTTGACTTCAAGTTAGATTTTTTCGCAAGTGAAAGAGATCGTATTGTGTTAGATATAAATTTCAGTTTGATATATCTACGCGTTGCTCATAAAAACAGACTCGACAGACAGACTGACGGATAGACAGACAGACGGATAGATTGACAGACGGACAACGTAGTGATCCTATACGGGAATACGGGATCCGTATTTCCCTTTGAGGTACGGAATCTTTATATAAAAATAACAAACAAACATCTATTAACTATATTATTTTTGACTTAATATACAGGGTGACAGGAAACATCGACGTATTCCTTGAAAGGGATTATAGTACAGGTCATAAGCAACAAAAAAGCCCAATTAACCAGGGGCCCTACCATGATCGCTTATAGCAAGGTTAAAACAATATTAAAACAGAGACACCGCTCTTACTGCGTATAGCGCCATCCCGCTCTCAGCGCGGTTTTAATATTGTTTTAAGCGATCATGGTTAGGGGGCTGGGCTCAAAAACAGTTGGGTATCGAGCTACGACGGTTTTAAAATATTTGAGATTTTTTCGACTTGTTACCAAAAATTTTTTTTTAAACTACACCATTTACAATGACAAATTGATAAATTACGGAAAGCTGAAAAATGGGCAGTTAATTTAAATTAAAATTGTTGTCAAAAACTTACATAATTTTGGAAATAAGAGGTCTTTATTGACAATTAAGTCGATTAATTTTTTATCTTTCTGAAAATCGACGTCAATTATTGAAAAAAAATGTATGACAGTTGGCGTAAAAACTACTAAAATAACTTGCTGGTTTCATAAGCTTTTAAAAAAAGTAAAAATTATATTTACATTTATTAGTAGTTTTTGCAGAAATTAGTAAAAAGTTGCGCTGTAGATCAAAATTCATAATTTCATCTTTGAATAAAAATTGTCTGGAAAAGACAAAAGTACGAAGTAGAAATAAAGAAAATTGCTTCTAATACATAAAAGAATGAAAAACACTAAATTACAAAATAATACTACAAGTTCTGTTCAAAATTGTCTAAGGCTATGGTTTATTTAGATAATTTTCATGCAACTTAAAAAAAATCATGGCAGTACGTCATTATCCAGCCTTTTTGGTTGAAGTGATTGAAGTAGAACGAAGTTTGCAATCTTTTTTGGATAGCAAACCTCTTTGCTATCCAAAAAGCTGTAACTTCTTTGGATTGTCCTAACCACAGAGGTTGCATAGCTTTTGGACGTTTTGGAACATGATTGATTAGGATTACGAATGTTTCGACGACATCATTCATTTGTTTTCCTGATTGAAATTGTTTGTTAAGTTTGAAACTACTTTTGAGATTACGGACAAACTTTTGATAACAAATAAACCGATACGCTATTTTGAAATGGCTGCTTTCGAAAACGAAGAATACGCAGATATTTTGTTTTATTATGGTTTTTGTAATGGTAACGCCGCTGAAGCACAAAGAGAGTACCAAATCAGATTTCCTGATCGCCGTTTGCCTCACGTGAGCGTGTTTGGTGCATCCTATCAGCGCATTTGAGAAACGGGCTCAGTTCAACGACGACAACGCGATCTTGGTAGACCGCTTGTTGGTAATGTTGGTGTTGACGAGGACGATGATGAAATTATTCGGAGTTTCAGAGTAGATCCTACTGTGTCCACAAGGCAAGTGGAAAGAATACATGGCATATCACAATAGAGAGCCTGGTTTGCCGCATCGCGTACAGCACAACTGTATCCATTCCATTACACACCAGTTCAAGCCATTGAAGAAGGTGATCCGGTGAGAAGAATTGATTATTGCAGATTTTTAATCAATGCTGAGATTGAAGATCTAGATTATCTAAAGAAAATCCTGTGGACCAACGAATCTACGTTCGATCGCGATGCCATCACAAACTACCACAATATTCACTTTTGGGCCCCTAAAGGTCAAAACCCAAGAAAAAGTTAAGAAAGGACTCACCAGATCAGATACTCACTAAATGTGTGGATGGGGATTGTACACGATAATTTAATTGGACCGTTCTTCCTGCTCCAAAACCTGAATGGCACAACATACGAAACTTTTTTAAGAGAGGAAGTGAATACGCTTTTGGAAGATGTTCCGCTAGCTACAAGAAGAAATATGGTGTACCAGCATGATGGGTACCCAGCTCACTTTTACCGTGGTGTACGACAGTGGCTGGATGAAAATTATCCACTAAGATGGATCGGTAGAGGTGGCCCGACTCTATGGCCGGCGAGAAGTCCTGATTTGACGCCCTGTGACTATTACCTTTGGGGTCACATGAAAGATCTAGTCTACCCCACACCTGCTGAAGTCATTAAGACATCACTTTTAACGCGTGTGACAGTGAGTGAGGTACGCCGTAGGCTGCGTGCGTGCATACGTAACAATGGCAGACAATTTGAACAGGACTTATAAATGTTTTTATTTATGTTCGTTTGTTGTTTAGTATTTTTCAGTCTTTTGTGTATTAAAATGCAATTTCCTTTATTTCTCTTCGTACTTTTGCCTTTTCCAGACAATTTTTATTCAAAGATGAAATTATGAATTTTGACCTACAGCACAACTTTTTGCTAATTTCTGTAAAAACTACTAATAAAAGTAAATAATATTTTTACCTTTTTTAAAAGCTTATGAAACCAGCAAGTTATTTTAGTAGTTTTTACGCCAACTGTCATACATTTTTTTTTCAATAATTGACGTCGATTCTCAGAAAGATAAAAAATTATTCGACTAAATTGTCAATAAAGACCCCCTTATTTCCAAAATTATGTAAGTTTTTGACGACAATTTTAATTTAAATTAACTGCCCATTTTTCAGCTTTCCGCAATTAATCAATTTGTCATTGTAAATGGTATAGTTTAAAAAAAAAAATTTTTGGTAACAAGTCGGAAAAAACCTCCAAAATTTAAAAACCGTCATAGCTCGATAACCAACTCTTTTCGACCCCTGGTTAATTGGGCTTTTTTTGTTGCTTATGACCTGTACTATAACTCCTTTCGAGGAATACGTCGACTTTTCCTCTCACCTGTATATAAAATCACCCTGTATATAAAATCACCTGCATACTGTGATAACTTAAAAAGAAAAAAGCGGATCTAAATATGACTAAAAACACAATATCGACCTTTATATTACCTCGCTAACAGTGAGGTTTATTCTTTGCGCGAAATAAAGATCAGTCTTTTGGTCACTTTAATTTAACCATTAATTTTATTTGACCTTTTAATTTTTAATTTTATTAAGTTTATCTATTTCTGTGCATGTGAGATACCTGCACCCATGGATTTAATAATAAGTCCATGCCTGCACCATAAAGCATTTAGCTGCTCCATGTTCTGATAGATAGAATCATATGTTACATGCTCTTTGATCAACTTTGACAATCTACCCAATCTGAATAACAGATAGATAATACGCAAACGTGACACAAACACAAATATTTCAAATTATTTGTTAGATGTGTTAATTTAAATCTAAATGTGCTCAAAAAGAAAATAAAATTGTGATGGTGAGATGGTGTTGCAAATATTCGTTGTTCAAATATTATGCTATTTTGTAAAAGCTATTTGTAAGTATGGTAAATATACTAAAATTAAATATATGGAAAATGTTATGATAACAAAATAATGATTTTTGAATGTGTGTTATTATAATAGGATAGGTAATCTCGGTAAAGATTCAAGTTTAAACTCCACGAAGGAAATTTTTTTTTAGACGTTTATGATGATGAAGAGACAACGAAAAGGCCTCTGCCAGTATCAGACGATATGGAGTTTGAGCCAGTTAACCCTCTAAGCGGCAAAGAGAGAATGGTGTTTGAGAAGAACATAAGTTGCGATGGGTTTTTGCGATACACGCTAAATTGCACCCTTGAGGCGGCCATGATTTATAACTCAAGCAGAAAGTCTCCACCGATGCCCGTGAAAATAGTGGATTGGTGCAAGTAAGCTATGAAGCCTCTTGTGTTGTGACTCAATGTACGATTGCACGCTACTTTGATCTTCAGTTATAAATTGAAGATCAAAGTTCAATAATTGTGCAAATAAATAACTAAATACAAGTAAGGATAAAAAATTTCACTTCGTACAACATTCTATCTAACCTACGTCTTGATGTTGTTGAAAAAATATTGATGATTTATTTATATTGCTTTGCATTCTAATGTATTCTTTAAAAATTAAAGAAAAATGCAAAGTCGCAAATATGATCTTTGTAATTTTCTCCAAATCTGTAAACATTTCTAAATTAGAATGATTGTCACAAGTTTAAAATAATTGTGCAGTTTTTAAATTCAAACTGCTGAGACAATGATAAGAAATCCTTAATGTAATTCGGAAAAAATTATGATTCAATTACAACCTATCTTTTAACAGGAACCTCTTTCTTTTTTTAGAGGTCTCACAGAAGAGTTTTTCTCATTACTTCTTGGTTCTTAAATTTTTTAACATTACATTACATTTTTAACAGGATTTAAGCTTGTTGAATGACAATTGAGCCACAATTCCAATAGCAGTCAATAGCTCGTGTAAGCTTCGTCATTAGGGTGTAGGAGGCGTCTTGGGTTTGACTAGTAAGCCGATCCTCTTTATGAGGATAACTCTCGAATCTAGACGGCTCTCAATCTCTCATCGGTGGCTCCAAGTAGCTGTGAAGCACGCAGCGGCCACACCCTGGTAAACCACGTCGGCTCGTGGGCGAAACCCGGTGAGGGGACCTGTTGAAACAGGTGTCAGCGGATACCTCCCGCGTAGTGCACAAAGACTTTTCTGGCTTTGATGGCAGCACAATTTGTTATAAACAGTTGTTGCTGGCTGATGAGGTGGAAAAGCAAGGCATTGCAGAAGGTCAAGGGCGACGGCAGAGGTCAAAAGTGCTGGTCGGCCAGATGCTGCATCCAAACTTTTCTCCGGTCGTAGCGGTTCTCCGTTCCATCGGATTAAGAAGAGTGAGACGAGAGAGTGCATCTATGTTTGCGCGCACATTTATGCACTTAAATATATCCTGCGCAGATGACTGCGGCACGAAGAAATTAAGTCCTGTGGCGATGGGCAGAGGTAGAGAGGTCGGGTGGTGATGTGCACCTGGCTTTGTCTGATGCCCGCACACCGGCGGCTTAGGTATTGATGGTCGTTTTTGCGTTGCATTGAGGACAACAACGTAGATTGGGCAGCAGCCTGAGTGACGAAGCAGCCCTATTTAGGGAGGCACTGCTTCCCCCACACGGGGAGGGTACTAGAAAAGGTGTCCTAAACAAAGCTTGTCCTATATTTACTGGGGGGTAGCAACCACGGCTGCCCGTGCATTCTCGCCCGTTTCTCGTGGTCGCCGTAACAAGAGATGTATAAAAACAACCACCATGACATTCGGTACGTGGAATGTCCGTACTCTCCTCGATCGAGACGTTAACCTTTGCCCGGAACGGAAAACTGCAGTCGTGGCTAGAGAGCTCTCACGTTACAATGTGGACATAGCTGCTCTTAGCGAAACCCATTTGCCCGATGAAGGGGAGCTCATTGAACATGGTGGCGGGTATAAATTCTTTTGGAAAGGAACCCCGGCCTCTGAACCAAGACGCTCTGGTGTCGGATTGGCTGTTAAAGCTCAAATTGCCAACAAACTTGAAGACTGTCCTACATATATCTCGGACCGTGTTATATTACTTCGTTTACATCTTAATAACAGCAACTACCTGAAAGTTATCAGCGTATATGCGCCGACATTAGATAGGGATGAAGAGACCAAAGGAAAGTTTTATGAAGAGCTTACAAGCTTGTTAAGTAGAATCCGCCCGAGAGAGCAGATTCTTTTGCTAGGCGACTTTAACGCTCGGGTGGGTTGTGATTACGAGGCGTGGCCAGGTGTCTTAGGAAGACACGGGATTGGCAGTATGAACAGTAATGGTCAATTATTACTCAGCTTGTGCGCTCAATTTGACCTTACCATTACCAACACACGTTTTCGGTTACCGGCTAAACATAAAACCACCTGGATGCATCCGAGATCGAAGCATATTGGCACCTTATTGACTACGCGATTGTTCGGCAGAAACACATTTCTCAAGACCATGTCACACGTGCTATACGTGGTGCTCACTGTTGGTCGGATCATCGACTAGTAATAGTAATGACAAAGATTAAGCTTCGTTTGCACCCACCGCGCAGATCTTGTAGACCGAAACCTTCTGGCATTATTGATGTCGAAAGGTTCGAGGACCAAAGCGTGCAGGCAAAGTACCAATATATTCTGTCTGATAAATTAAAAGCAAACATCGATGACCCTGATCTCCTTATCAACTGGAGCATCCTCACCTCTCAAACTGTTGAAGTGGGAACACAGGTAGTGGGCTTTAAAAAAGCGACTACATGAGGATTGGTTTGATGAAAGCGATGAGGTGTTAAGTAAAGCACTTAAACTACATTACGGATTTGTCAGACAAAATTAGGCAAAGTAGTGTAGACCTTAGAAGGATGACGAGAAATTTAAAAGATAAGTGGTGGCTTCAAAAATCAGAACAACTGCAATGGCTCTCAGACACAAACCAACTTGGTTTGTTTTTCGGTGAGTTAAAAGCATTGATCGGAACAACTCGGCGAGCTAGTGTACCGTTGAAGTCACGCGACGGCGCAACTCTTTTAACATCTAAGGAGGACCTATTAACCCGTTGGACTGAGCATTTTGCAGAACTACTTAATGTTGATCGATCACCTAATATTGAACATATCAAGACGATCAAATCGCTCCCACAAAGAAATTAGCTAGACGAGCCTCCAACGCTGCAGGAAGTGGTAGCAGCTATCATGAGTCAGCAAAATAAGAAGGCGGTTGGTCTTGACGGTATCCCTGGTGAACTGCTGAAATACGGGGGTGGTGTGCTTCATAATGCGATCTGGAATTTTATTTTTTATTTTTTATTATTTATTCTTTACTAAAGTACAACACAATTTTGTTTATAAAGGTACAACATAAACGAGTTTTTCTGTGTACCAGTGAGCCGTTATTATTACTTATTATGAATATAAAAAATAATATTATTTTTTGCAAACATACAACATAAGCTTACAAGTAATCAATTTTACGTCTATAATTATAATTAAAAAATACAAAATATGATATGATTTACACAAATGTGGCATGAAGAGCAAGTTCCACCTGAATTTAAAATCTCGTGTATATGTTCACTATACAAGAATAAAGGTGACAGATCTAACTGTAACTCCTATCGTGGCATATCACTTCTTACTGCACCCGGGAAAGTATTCGCTAGGATACTGCTTAACCGCTTAATGTCTGTTTCCGAAGCGATACTACCGGAGACCCAGTTTGGCTTCCGCCCTGCGAGGGGTACATGTGAGGCTATCTTTTGCGTGCGGCAGTTGCAAGAAAAAAGCCGTGAACAAGGTCGACCATTGTTTCTGTGTTTTGTCGATCTAGAAAAGGCTTTTGACAGTGTTTCCCGTGAAGCCTTATGGATTGTTTTGGAGAAGGTAGGTTGTCCAAGCAAATTTATACGCTTGGTTCGCCTACTTCACGACGGTATGACATGTTGTGTGTCTGTAAATGGGACGCAATCAGGACTTTTTCCCGTCATCTGTGGTGTTAAGCAAGGCTGTGTCCTTGCTCCTACTTTATTTGCCATTTATTTTGCAGCGGTGATCAACGAAACGCTGCAGAAAGTTCCCACAGGCATACACATTCGCTTCCGAACAAACGGGCAGCTTTTTAATCTGGCTAGACTGAAATCCCGCACAAAGGTTTCTCATGAGATGATCACTGAGATCATGTACGCGGATGACCTGTGCTTTTTAGCGGAGACTCCAACCTCTCTACAACAGCTGATGACTGGTCTTGACGTGACATGTATAAGGTTTGGTCTCAAGATTAATGTCAGTAAGACGGAGGTCATGACAACTGGTATGATGACTGATGCCCCCTTTGAGGTCTCGCTCGGTCAGGATGTCCTGAAGCGTGTAGAGGTTCAGGTATTTGGGAAGTACAATCACATCGCACTGTGACCTTGATGCCGAAATTAATAGTAGAATTGGTGCTGCGTCGGCATCTTTTGGCAAACTACGATCTAAGGTCTTTCGTTCTCACGATATAAAATTGGCAACAAAAATTTCTGTCTACAGGGCCATTGTTCTACCAAATTCGCTTTACTCCTCAGAAACTTGGTGTCTTTACCGCAGACATATAAAGGCACTAGATCGATTCCATCTCCAGTGTTTGCGGGATATCATGGGCATCCATTGGACGGACCACATAAGAAACACTGAAGTCCTTCATCGCGCTAAGATCTGTGGTATGGAGGCATTTCTGATGCGGCGTCAGCTATGTTGGTGTGGCCATGTGTTCCGCATGCCGGAAGAGCGAGTGGCAAAGCGCATCTTATACTGCGAATTGCAGGAAGGCAAACGTAAGCAAGGTGGACAGCTTTTGCGTTACAAGGATGTGCTTAAAAGGCATATGAAGAAATGTAATGTTGACCCTTTGACATGGGAGTCAATAGCTGCAAATCGCCCAGAATGGAGATGTCTCACAAGGAAGAATATCGACGCTTTCGAACACTTGCGTAGAGACGAACTGAAGGCCAGACCATCAACGGCTCTTACTTACAACTATAGCAGCGGCGTTCTCACTTGCCCGAAGTGCTCGCGGACTTTCAAGGCCAAAATAGGTTATAACAGTCATATGCGAGCACATGATCGCGCGGAGCATTGAGACGTTTGCGGCTGAGTCTGTGCAGCAGTCGCTGTAGCCGAAATCGGCTGTGACATTATATATATAAGCTTCGTCATTAAGTAAATTTTATAGCGATAATAGAGCTCATTCCATAATTGTTACGAATATAAAGAATTGGCAATTGCCAAGTTCTCATCACGTTGACTACAATTTAATTCTTTCAACAGAAACATTGTAAAAAAGCATGATGTATGTATTCCTTGAGCTACTTTCCGTACGTACTCAACTACTCACTCATAATGTCGCTTTATTTATAAATTCAAATCAGAGTCAACAATTCTCATTTAAATCTTTAGTAAAATGATTATGTGGAATTTCAAATACTAGGTGAGTTGAGAAGGCTTCAAATAATTATTTACGACATTTGCGCCAAAGAAACCATAATTGGCGGCACCTACCTCTTTGATAGTGATACGTACAACATTTTAATGATTTCGCAAGCGAAACACTACAATCACTTCTCAGACACTCTGCACGCATTCCATTCATTCGACACGAATTATTTCAGAGCCATAAGACACCTCACGAACTGTGCCATTGACTGGAACTCCGAGTGTCGAGATCTCACTGAGAGTCACTTCAACGAGGAGAGTATCAAGGGTCATATGCATGTCATTGACAATGTTTGCGACGACGACTGGTTTCTGGCACGTATGTTCTGTTGTTTACAGTCGAGTACTATAATTTGTATTCATTTCAAAACTACAAAGTAAATTTTATTTATTTATTAATTCTTCATGTACAATGTGTACCAAGGCGGACTTAATGCCATAGGCATTCTCTACCAGCCAACCTTAGGCTGATGGAGAGTGCCGGTGTGGTAGGAATATATACAGGGTGTCTCAGAAACAATGGATAAACCTTTAACTGTTGATAGGTTTCGTCGAGACCTCTCTAATCTCAAATTTTGACTTTTGTAAAAATATCTCGGTTTTCAAGATATTTGATAGTTTATGATTTTTTTAAAAAATGCCACTTTTGGTTGGTTTTTAATGTGCCATTTTTACAAATACGGACTTTTTCTGATTCAGTTTTTTTTAGCTTCTAACGGAATAGTTCAGCTATCAATAACAGTGGTTAAAATTGAGCTAGCTAATCACGAAGTGCTTGAAAAAAACAATGTTCCAAAAAAAATTAAACAAGAAATTATTTTTCTTCGTGTTTGGTCAGCTACCATGTAAAAAAAATGTATGACGCTCATCGTGCCCATTATCTTAAAAAAAATGCTTAGTTATTCTAGTTTCAAAAAAGGTATGATAACCTATGCTTAATGTATCTCTTAAATTTTATTACTGCTTGAATAGCAAATGGTATGAAATTTTAAAAAGATTTTTTTCGGAATAGTTATTAATTCTTTGTTTGAATAAAGAATTTGAAATAAAACAACATGAAATTTTAATTTTTTATTAAATTTACAATAAATGTTCGAATTGGCGTCCTTGCGCTCTGATACACGCCCTACATCTTTTTATAAAAGAAAGTTTGATGCGGCGCGCGTAACCAGACGTTTTTATGTGTGCAGCTGCATTTTGTATGCGAGTACGCAACTCTGTTATTGAGGATACTGGCCTCGCGTAGACAAGGTCTTTCAGACATCCCCAATAAAAAAAATCCAAGGGATTTAGATCCGGCGATCTGGGCGGCCATAAAATAGGGCCGAGCCGGCCTATCCACCTTTGTGGGAAGTGTTGATTTAAATAATTTCTTACTACTATTGCGTAGTGAGCTGGGCACCCATCATTTTGAAGCCACATTCTCCGCCTCACTTCTAAATTGACATCTTCTAGCATGCCGGGTAAATCATTTTGTAAAAAATTAAGGTAAATTTCACTATTCAGTGTAGCTGTCATATGGCCCGATCACCTGTCCGTCAATAATCCCAGTCCACAAGTTAACTTTAAATTGAACTTGGGACCGATCTTCGCTCATCAAATGTGGGTTTTCAACTTGCCAGCTATGTAGATTGTGGATGTTGAAATATCCATCTCTCCGGCATGAGGATTCATCCGTCCATAAAATTTTATTGAAAAATTGCGGGTCCTCCCTTATTTTATTTAACATGATTCTGCAGAATGCAATCCTGCGCGGATAGTCAGCAGGCTGTAGAGTTTGGACCCTTTGACTATGGAAAGGGTGCAAAAGGTATTTTTTCAATATGCGATGCACTTTGCTTCTATTAATGCCGGTTCGACGTGCAATTCCACGCACAGAACGTGTTGAATCTTCTTCTATTTCGTCGAGGACTACTACTTCTTCATCGTCGTTTCTTTCTGGTCTTCCTGGCCCTGCACCACCAATGCCTCTTCCTGGAAGCCTCCCTTCGCAGTACGAATTATGTACCCGAGCAAAAACTCGATAGTCCGGGTGACGTGCGTTGGGGTACCTAATACAAAAAATGACGTTATTAAATTTACTAATTCATTTAATTTTAAAATCTAATTAAACACGGCGTGTGACTATTTTTAGAAGGATAACATAATGTAAGACCCATCCTGATACGTTTAACTAAAGTTGCAATAAATGTGTGTGATTTAAAAAAAAATAAGATTGATTGAATTAAAGAGAAAATAAATAGTCTTACCTCTCTGCGTACAAACGAACAGCAGCGTTAGCATTTCCTCGACATTCGCCATAAACGAAATGCATGTTTGCATATTCGCGCGACGTGTACTGATGTCTAGGCATGTTCAGTGTTATGTATTGGTTGTCAGTTAGGTTTCACAGCACAAACAATATCCAAATCGTAAAGCTAGCCAAGTCCATATGATCACCAGTTGTCAATAGGTTTCACAACACAAACAATATCCGAATCGCAAAGCTAGTCAAGTCCAAAATCACAGCAAAATGTCGTTTAAAATCATCGAAGCTCTATCGAATCTCTCGAATACAGAAAACACGCGTGGGTCACAACCGGAGTTCAGAAGGACACTAACAATCGTAACAAAGAACCCAATGATCAGACGTAGGTAAAAAAAGTCCTTCCAGGAAATTCGATAGCAGGTAAGGTGGCAAATGCTTATGACTCATGTGTTGTTAATGATAAGGCTCCTTTTTGATTGCGCATAGTGGATGAGACATGTGGCAGGCAGGGGCCACAAAAAAAACACGTTTCTCAACTCTGTGACTCGCAAACGAATGTTTACAAATAAGCTTTAAGTGCTTATTAGTGGAAAAAAAACCTTTTTTTTTTCAAATTTTCATTTTATTTGCTATTCAACCAGTCAGAAAGTTAAGAAAGCATAAACTTAATACTGGAAAACTAAATTAACCGAATAAAATTAATCCGAAAAATAATTAATCCGACAAACAATCTTTTTAAAATTTTCATACCATTTGCTATTCAAGCAGTAATAAAAGTTCAGAGATACATTAAGCATAAGTTTATCATACCTTTTTTGAAACTAGAATAACTAAGCATTTTTTTAAGATAATGGGCAGGATGAGCGTCATACATTTTTTTTACATGGTAGCAGACCAAACACGAAGAAAAATAATTTCTTGTTTAATTTTTTTTGGAACATTGTTTTTTCCAAGCACTTCGTGATTAGCTAGCTCAATTTTAACCACTGTTATTGATAGCTGAACTATTCCGTTAGAAGCTAAAAAAACTTGAATCAGAAAAAGTCCGTATTTGTAAAAATGGCACATTAAAAGCCAACCAAAAGTGCATTTTTAAAAAAAATCATAAACTATCAAATATCTTGAAAACCGAGATATTTTTACTAAAGTCAAAATTTGAGATTAGAGAGGTCCCGACGAAACCTATCAACAGTTAAAGGTTTATCCATTGTTTCTGAGACACCCTGTATAATAATATCCTAATACACAAATACCAATAATTAAGTAAACAAATATATATTATATCAACAATAAATAAGTGAATAATAATCACTGCGATGCCTATGAGATCAACCAGGCGACTGTTCGAGGTGAAGATAAATAAATTTACGAGCTTTGTTTTTGAAATTTAGCCTGGAAGCAGAACTTTTAATTTTAAGAGGGAGTGCGTTCCAAAGAGTTATGGCCTGAACAAAAAAAGAGGAATGCATAATCTTAGAGTGATGAGAAGGACATATAAGTAGCTGATTGGAGGATGAATGCAGTGGTTTATCGTGAGAGGTAGGAGTATAAAGAATAGCAAATAACATACTTAAAGTCCTAAAGTGCCTGCGCTGTCGGATGGATAGCCAGTTCAAACGTAGTCGATGTTCAGATATATGGTAAAATTTTCGGAAATTGAAAACGAATCGAATACAATTATTCAGAAGGCGGTCAAGTGTGTTGAGTAGATCCGCATTCAGGTCGAGATAGCACACATCACCATAGTCGATGACAGGAAAAAATAAGGTCTGCACAAGCATCTTCTTAATATCTGGAGGCAAAAAGTTCTTCAATCGATCCAATGGTCTTAGCATGCCCGTCACTCTCTGAGAAACACTAGCCACCTGAAATTGCCAATTACCGATTGCCATAACTTTTAAAGAAGAAGAAGAAGAAATTGCAAATTGAACGTGGAATCAATATACAGTCCCAGTTCCTTCACATTACTTCTTAGGTGAATAATTTAGCTGTCAAACAAAATAATATGTAGATTAGCCGAAACTGTTCTTGAAACAATCCTGGAACTACCGATGACAATAGCCTGGCATTTCTCAGGATTGACTAAGATGCCAAATTGTTCAGACCAAGTTTTGATGGCTCGTGTGTCTTGATTGACTTCATCTATGGCACGATTTATGTTATCAGGTTCTCTATTTTGTCTCATAATTTTTTTATCCATAATCTAACGTGTTATAATGTTTTTTGACATAATCATCATATATCCGAATGATAAGCACCCCTAACTTAATTTCTCATAATATCACTTGCCCGAAAACCGAAATCTCTAAATATAATATGACTAATTTTTTTGCTATAAATATCACAATCTATAATATACAAAATTCCTAAAAACCTTTTCTATAATAGTCATAAGTCCTAACGTAATATCTCATAATATAACGTGCCCTAAAATCGAAATACCACAAATATAAAGTTCTTCCATTAAATGTATTACCAAATCCATGCATACGTTTAATAACAGTAACTTGATGTCATGCAAGCAAGCATGCAGCATGCAAGCAAGCATGCAGCATGCAAGCAAGCATGCAGCATGCAAGCAAGCAAGCAACATGTAAGCAAGCATGCAGCATGCATGGCTTCTGTCACGGCTCCGGCGCTGCGGGGCTCCGGCGGTCCCACGCGACCTTATCGTCGCAGATGGTTTTCGCCCACCACCGCAGCTTCGGCTTGCTGGCACCAGCCTCAGCCGCGGCGGCGGTCGTTAAAACCATCTGCTCCTCAGCTCGCGGGCCACCTCGCCCCTCCGCGCCTACGCGGGTTTAAATAACACTCCAGGGGTAGGGCAGACAAGACTACGTGGTGTCGGTTTTACAGCGATATATTTCTGTCACTGAATTTGAAAACGTTACGGTTGTTATGGTTCATAAGACAACATTTTAATTCAATTTGTTATTATTGATAGTAAACCTAAGCTTTATGATATTGATAACATATCCAAGATAAATCCACTTTTAAACATGTTTTAGGACTAACAAAATTATTATAACCCATCATTCGGACTAACAATATTATACAATATAACACTTAGGACATGTGACTTTATAGCAAGTAAAATTAGGATATCTTATTATTATAGCATCCGATATTATGACACAAAAGCATTAGAACTAAAGACGATTAGGTAATATATAATTTCGTATACCCGAACATTATGGAAAGTGATGATTATAGCAAGCGTTTTCGGGATTATGATTTTCGGACGATCGATATTCGGAGAAGAAAGGGACTACCATGTTATCAACATCAGCCTCAGCATACAGTTGCAGGCCGTCAGTATACAGATGATACGAACAGCGAAGATGAACAGTTATGAAATTAATGAAAATTGAAAATAAAAGAGGAGATAAAATGCCGCCTTGAGGAATACCAGCTCCAAGATCACACCATGCGGAGATCTTATCCCCCAGACAACCGATTGCTGGCGTTCCTGAAGATATGATAAGAACCATTCTAATACTAGAAGAAAAACTCCAAAATGGGTAAGGATTGCCAGGAGAATTTGGTGATTAACAGCATTAAAGGCATTGGAAAAGTCGACCAGTACTAAAACAGTTAATTTAGTATTATCTATTCCGACTCTAATGTCACCAGTCACCTTCAGGAGAGCGGAAATAGTACTATGACCGCCTAAAACCTGATTGAAAGGGACTGAGTAGGGATTTTTTATGGATGAAGGAGGATAACTGTTTATGGACACAGGCTTCGAGCGCTTTGGAAAGGTAAGGGAGAATGGAGATTGGCCGAAATTGATTGGGACTAGTCGGATTAGAGATCTTCGGCAATGGACGCATGAGAGCTTTACGCCAGAGAGCCGGGAGAATTTTGGGGTTTTTTTTTTTTTTTTTTTTTTTTATGGATGGCCCGGCAAATGACCTCCTCCCGCCTGATGTTAAGCGGTGAAAGAGGCCCAAATGAGTTGACAGATAGAGTAGGGACGACATCCACTCTCCTACCTGCCCGCCCCTTGCCGGCCCAAAAGATGCTTTTTCACGCCTCTTTTGAAGGAACCCATGTTGTAGGATGGAGGAAACACGTGCGCAGGTAGAGAATTCCAAGTGTGGGATGAACGACAGAAGAAGGAATCTTGGAATTTCTTGGTACGGTGTGAAAAGGAGGACACAGTGTACGGATGACTCCGAAGGCCCTTACGCGTGTTTCTGTTAAGGAATGGAGAGGGAGGGATAAGGTTAAAGAGCTCCTCAGAGCATTCCCCATGGAACATTCGGTAAAAGGCGCTAAGAGAGGCGATGTCACGACGAAGTTGTAGAGGCTCGAGGGTGTTAGTTGCCTCTACATCGCCAATTATGCGAATAGCGCGACGCTGCAATCTGTCCAGAGCATCGAGGAGGTACTGAGCGGAGCCGTCCCAAAGGTGCGAGCAATATTCCACGCAAGACCTAACCTGAGTTTTATACAACAAGCATAGTTGGTCCGGCGCAAAATACCTACGCACCTTGTTCAGGACACCGAGTTTCCGTGAGGCAGTAGTTATGACGGATTCGATGTAGTCTCTGGGGTTCAGATCGCAGCGAATGTTCATTCCGAGCAAGGTGATGTTGCTCTGTGTGTGAAGGGTTGTGCCCTGAAGAGAAGGAAGGGGGAGGAAAGGTGACCTTTTCGCCGAGAACACGCACACCTGTGTTTTCTTAGCATTGAACTCAACAAGATTGTTGGAGCCCCATTCGGAGACGAGGTCCAGCGTCCTGTTGAGCTCAATGATAAGATTCTGCCTTTCCCTACCAATATCACCACGAGCAGCCCCCGAGGCTCCGTGATATCCCCCATGCACTGTACTGTCGTCTGCATAGCAATGTATAGCTCCCAAGGAAAGCATATCATTGATATGCAGAAGAAACAATGTGGGGGATAGAACGGAGCCTTGCGGAACACCAGCGTTCACTGCCACGAACCGCGAAGCGCAGCCGTCAACGACAACGCGAATTCTACGCTCGTGGAGGAAGCTGGCAATCCACGTACAGAACTGCGCGGGTAATCCGTATGCCGGAAGCTTGGAAAGAAGAGCCTTGTGCCAGACTCTATCAAAAGCTTTGGCGATGTCGAGACTAATAGCCACCGATTCGCCGCGCTTATCGATAGATTCACCCCATTTGTGCAAAAGGAACGCTAGAAGGTCACCTGTTGACCGTTTAGGACGAAACCCATACTGTCGGTCATTAAGTAACGAGTGACCTTCCAGGTAGCGGATCAGCTGTGTATTAAGGATCCTCTCCATGATTTTACACAAAATGGAAGTGACGGCTATAGGGCGATAGTTAGCCGGATCAGAACGATCTCCCTTTTTGGGAACCGGCTGGACATTGGCCTCTTTCCAAGATTTCGGCACACAACCAGCAGAGAACGACAGACGGTATAGACGCGTAAGGACCGGAGTCAACTCCGCTGCACACTTCTTAAGAACAATCGCAGGAATGCCGTCTGGTCCACTCGCTTTTCGAGTATCGATCGACTGGAGCTCCGCCCGCACATCACGCTGTCTGATACGGATATCGGGCATGGTGCTGCCACAATGGGACAGTTTCGGAGGTTGTGTACCAAAGTCATCGACACGGGAATGAGCCGCAAAGAGTTTTGCCAGGAGGTCGGCTTTCTCCTGCGGCTGATGAGCAAGTGAGCCATCGGCAAGTCTCAGCGGTGGCAGCGAGGGTTGGCAGAAGTTTGATTGCACAGCTTTGGCCAGGCGCCAAAAAGAACGGCTACCCGTAGGGTGCGATAGCAGTTCCTGGCCCACTTGTGCAGTGCGCTGAGCATCCGCTCTAATGTAAGCCCTCTTACATAACTTGGTGGCATTATTGTAGGCTGTTTTCAGTAGGCTTGTATTGGGATCCTTAGATGCTCGGCCTCTGATCCAAGCGCGGTAAGCCAGCTGTTTGTTTTCAACAGCAGAGGCGCACTCGCGATTGAACCAGAGGTTACGTCTGCCTCTACTGACGAGATTGGAATGCGGAATATAATATTCCATTCCTAGTATGATCTCGTCAGCAACAGAGGTAGCGCAGGAGTCCGGATCCATCCTATTGAAACAGCGCTGCCACCAAGGAACAGATGTGTAATAATCCCGCATACCGTCCCAATCTGCTGACGCATAGTGCCACAGACGGCGTGCTGCAACCACAGGCGACGGTCGTGACGCCTGAGGCACTGAGACGGATACCAGGCAGTGATCCGAAGATCCTAGTGGAGCTCGAACCACCACCTGATATCCGGTAATTACTTAAAATAACATTATCACGTGATAATTCTATCTTAACACTCAACGAATTAAAATTCTATCTACTCGTAAAAACTCAATTTACACAGCAATTAGGATTTTATTATATCTATGTGTTTTTGATAAATTTTCATGTTAACATACACTGTCATAATGTTAAGTATTCGTTTAAAGCTCAATAAAGATTCATTGAAACCTGTGATAAAAAGGCTTTAAAAAGCAGGAGGAAATGACAGGCGTTATGACAATGTCAATGGAGACATAATTAACACGTTTTAAAACAATACATAAATTGTTTTAAACAACCTAGACTTAAAACCTCTACAAACTATAAATACATAGTTGTTTCCTTATTGCTGTGTGAATGAAAATAACACATTGAGTGTTCATATAAAATTATGTTTATATATACAATATTAAGTGGTTACTTCGAAATGGATATATTATTTTTGTAGCTTTGAATGGATACATTTTAAAGTACTCGACTGTACTAACCTTATTTGAAAATATTTAAGTTTTATATTAGGAGGTCTGAATAAAGTAGTGTAAATGTGTACTCGTTATGGATAATATATTTCGATAAAGTACTCGAAGATGTAAATCAGCCGGCCTATTTGCTATCTCTGACTGCAGTTTTAGAACTGTCACTTTAAATCTGTTAAGTACCTACTAGTTCATAAAGAAGTTTTTATTCAGCAATCAGCAGACTGTGTAGAGAGAGTGTATTACAAAAAGACAGTTATTCATCCCAGACACTAGCAAATAGGCTGGCTAAACTTTTCTTGTAAATATGTGAAATACAGGCTGTAACTGAACACCCCAATAACATTTAAGGGTATGTATCCATCAGAAGTAGAGATTCTGTAGGATAAATATCAGGGCTAACAAACCTTCTTTTTTTTCCCATACAAACGAAATTAATTATTTTTGGTTTTAAGTGCCGACAGCGCTACGTAAGCGTACGAGGGATACTACGCTCACGTCTGTCACGTATCATTTAAATTTCTTTTGTGTTAAGAGCTGATTATGGTTTTCACTTGAAAGTTTTTTCTTTCAATTTAAAATCAAATAACTCTGAAAGTATTGGGGTTCCAGGTCTCAGACAAGCACAGAAGGTCCATTTGGTATCTAACTTATATGCCCCTTAAATGTTATTGGGGTGTTCAGTTACAGCCGGTATAAGAAATAATTCAATAACTTTCTTGGATTGATGTTAAGTGGTGTCGAATACAATTCTTGATTAAAACTGAAAACAAACAAAAAGTACTTTTTAAATTCTGTTCCCCTGCGGTGAAGGGTGACCTTACTCTCATTATCGGCGCAACATTAAGGACAACACTAAGCATTTGTTAGTGTAAAAGGTTCAAAGTTCATAATAGACAGCCGCCATTACGGCGATGAACGCGGAAACGCGTTGAAAATAATTTAAAAAGTTCAGCCGAAGAACATTAACTTAGTTAAGCGTTTTTCAAAGAATTATCGAGATAGGCAAGCAACTTCCCTCGGCGTTTCCTTAATCTCTCACACTTTTCATAATGAGCTCTTTTTTGGAAGTAGAATCACCATGGTTACCGCATCCGGTGTAACGGTAACTTGAAACAATATGTTTTTTAAAATTTCGAAGAGAAAATTAACTCATCTGAACTCAGAAAGATACATAGAAATACTTGAGATTTTAAGGAGTGAGATTAATAATATTCCCGATGCAGACCGACGAAATCTCATTCTCCAGCAAGACGGGGCTCCGGCTCATAACAGTCGGAGAACAAAGGATTTTCTGAATGAACATTTTCCTTCCTGGATCGGTACTCATGGGCCAATCAGATGGCCTGCAAGATCCCCGGATCTGAGTCCATTAGATTTTTTTTGTGGGGTTATGTAAAAGATTTAGTTTATAAGAGACAGTATGAGAGTGTGCTGGAATTACAAACTGAACTTAGAAATATTATTTTAAACATTCACCACGAAAAAATTAAGAAATCAACGGAAAGCGAAATTATTAAAAGAGTTAGAATTTGTATACAACAAGAAGAGGCACACGTTGAGCATTTAATAAATTAAATTGATTGTAAGTTGCAGTTAAATGTACACATACCTCAATATTGTAAATTAAATGTAAATTTTCATGATGTTCCTTTTATTTTAGATGCCAAGTTATTAAGGAGAAGTAAATGCTTATGATTGGACCTTTCGATCGGTACAGTAATTTTTTTTCTTTTTCAAATTCAGCGGGTTCGATTCCCGGTTCACAGAGGCGATTATTTAAAATTCTTTGAATACAGTTCGTATTGTTTTTAATGTAAAAATGAAGTCTTCTTTCAGTAAAATTTTCTATCTACAGTATTTAATGTACTTCCCCTCCATGTAGCATAGCCGTGGGACGTCCTGTATACAAGGTTATTTTTTAATTATGACAAAAATTTAGTGTGCTTGTTCAGACAAGCAAAGAACAACTTTTACTATGGCGCCAACTTTGAAATCGCAAAAAAAATCAGCTGTTCCATACATTTAGGTTCAGTGAATGTTGAACATTTGTATGGAACAGCTGATTTTTTTTTGCGATTTCGAAATTGGTCCCATAGTGAAAGTTGTTCAGTTTGCTTGTCTGAACAAGCACACAAAATGTTTGGCATAACTAAAAAATAAACTTGTTTATCGCGTGACAATGCAATATTATAATGACATGGAGCTGATATGGTGCTGGAGCTGGAAGGTGGCTAAAGGAACTCCGCAATTAAAGGACACGAACCCGAGTTTCACAAATCGAGTTTGGGCTCGTTTGATTCGTATTGAGAAGTGCTCAGCTCTTTTTATAACACTAAAATAATAGCTTATTTTAAAGATATTTTTATTTACTTTTTAGAAGAATCTGATTAACCCATTTGTAAATTCAATTTTATGGTAACATTGGTGTCGATTCAAAAACACAACTTAATTCAACTAAACTAATTTGACAGGTCTAAAAATAAAGCCGTCACTTTTCATCCTTTAGAGAAAAAGAAAGATGGCTATAGTTTTAATCCTGTAAAATTAGTTTAGTTAAATTAAGTTGTGTGTCTGAATTGATACCATTTTCGTCAACAGGCTATGACGACTTGCCGATATGTATCGAAGCAGCATCCGACGCTTGGGAGAGCTGTTATTCCAATTTCAAACTCCTAGTGGACGAGCAGAAGAACAAATCCAGCGAATGGACGCACTTCGAAACTCATTTTTATTTGTGCTGGTAAATATGATCAATTTAAGAGGCCTATCACAAAATCGCGTCGCGCCATACAAAACAAACTGGCATCACCCCGGCCGGCGGCGGCGCGGCAAAATATATGGTAGTTTAATTTTGTTCATAAAAAAATACAGTTTCGATATATAAACATACAAATAATACAACAGTTTAAGCAAACATTAAATAACATTTTGGCATAAAAATTGTGTTTAAACGATGAAAAACGTCGTACATAATCTGACTTGTTTCGACGCCTTTTCGTTAGAAAATTTGATTATATTAAGAATTTATTTATTTACCTAAGAGCTATGTAACGAAAATATGTTTTATTATTATTGAAGTGAAAGATATTTTGTCACATAAATTAAATTTTGATAGTTGATATTAAACAAAATCTGTAAATTAGAGCTCCCAAATCAGGTCCGCGTGAGTTTTTGCCTAAACATGCTTCGGGAAAATAACTTTAATTATTAACTAAGAAAAATATAATCTAAAAACCGCTTTTTTATTATTGTAGATAAGAATATGAACTAGTTTTATCAAGTAAATGTTCTTTATTGTAACTAAGGTAAGGTATACAGTTTGAATGATTAAAAACCTTAATCTGCACGTTTTTTGTAATAGGCCTCT
Source organism: Schoenobius gigantellus (assembly GCA_963935595.1). Taxonomy (NCBI): domain Eukaryota; kingdom Metazoa; phylum Arthropoda; class Insecta; order Lepidoptera; family Crambidae; genus Schoenobius; species Schoenobius gigantellus. The sequence continues at coordinate 8,146,793 of OZ012563.1, forward strand.
TAAGTTGCGAGCAGAAGACATTCGAACTGTAAAATAAAATATGGTTGAAAAACTACTATCTCTCAGGAGACAGTGCAGTTGCTTTTACAAGCTGTTATTTTGTCCGTAAGTTTTGCGCAGTCCATATAAAATTTAAATGGTGTCATAGTGCTCTTAACTTTGTCGCCAAAGAAGAGATTTTAATGTTTATCGACTTCGAATATATTTGGGGATAATAGGTATTTCGAAATTTTTTTTTACATACGACAGGCTCTCGGCCTTTATCTCACTTGATGGTTAGTGACAATAAGGCTGAAGGTGGAAGCGAGCTACAACTGGATTCCTACAACTGAGGAACTGGCTTTCTTATTATATATTTTATTATTTAATGACGAGACGTAAAAATTAGAATTCAGTCATCATCCCAATTGTCGTACCTCTCAATGTAAGTAGATATGAAGTTTACGAATTTCATTAATAGTGTGCAAAGATGTGTGTTTATGATTCGACCAGTCATGATTGTCTGTAAATGGAGTAACTCCTCCTTGAGGAGAATTATGACCGAGTAGTGAGTAAATCGTGGCTGAGGTGATGATGATGTTATGGACACATAAAGGCACCGATTTTGTATTCAAGAATTAAAAAATATCGCAATGGCGGGTACCAGTTGAAATCATTAATTCGTGTTTAGGCATTTACACTTAAAAATCTGTTACAAATATATTTATCAGATTTTTAGGTATAGTTTTCGGTACATTGGTGAAATGTAAAGAAAATAATTTAAGTAGTGATGGAAAGCTGACTTTTTGAAAAAATATAGAACAAAACAAAACTATAGTACAAAATACACAATTGAATTGAATAACTTTGATCGTTTCTTACTTTCAGTGCACGGGCCCAGTTTCGAAGATGTACTTTAGATTCATTGTTCGGGATTGAGTCAAGGAAATGCACACCAGAACAAGCGACCACCTTGCAGAAGTTCTCAGTTATTGTATCAGATGGAGATGTATATCAGGTAGGTTCTTTAACCATTACTCATTTAAATGGAGTTGTTAATAGCTTACTAATAACAACGTCTGGTATTGGTGACATCGCTGCATTCCACTTCGCACGAATCTAGTAATTGAAGCCAAAAAATTCCATACAATATGATGGATGACACAGAATAACCACTGTGATAAGCTAACTTTTAATATACACGGTTATCTTTTTATCACCCTGGAAAATTTAAGGTACGCTTCACGACATGTTATTAGAATGATTTAAATATGAATAAAAAAAATAACACACCTAATTTTATATTAATTTTCTTAAAAAATCCAAAAAATGCTGCACTAGCACTTTTAGAGCATTTTTAGTTTTTTTTTTTTTTCATTTTTTTTATATAATCTTGAAGCGTCCCTAAAATTTTCCAGAGTGATAAAAAAGTAACCGTGTATAATATCCAATAGTGAAATGTATACAATTTGATTTTGGTACGATTGAGGTGAACTCATTGTGAATCTTATGTATTTGGAAATTCCTCTGTAAAACGTGATATTTTATTCAAAATTATGATTCCCTTGTTTGCAGCTCAATGCTCTTAAAGAATTGGCGAATAAGATTACCTAAATAGTTGCTCTTAACGACGTACGTACAATGCGTATATGTTGTATTAGAGATAGATGAAACTAAAGTGATCGGTAAATCAATATTTTGTTGTCAGCTTGAAGATTATCTTTAGTAGTTACCGCTATTTCGAATCAGCCTACAGACTAAGCTAAAAACCAAACGCAATTTTTTCCGCAGTCGTTCTGCTGAAAAAATGTATGGAAACGACATAAGCCTGTGACAACCTCACGCTATTATTTCCGCACTAATGTCATCTCCATACATTTTTTCTGCGGAGCGACTGCGGAGAAACAAACGCGTGGCTTTTGTCTAACGTGTCAGGAACGAAGGCAAATTTCATCTTTGCTATACTAGCCTTGCTCAATTTTCCCCGTAGCACGTATTTCACGTTGCACCGGCACGATTTTAAGAGGGCATGACAAGTTACATCCGTGAAACTTTGTAGGGTGGCGTCCACTGCAGTTCTCGCCTGCGCATTGCGAGACCTAAATGGGCCAAGTTTAAAATGTTCCGGTCTTACGTGTTGTTGCCGAGATAAAAACTTTTTAAGTTGTTTATCGCTGCCAGCGTTACTTGGTAGCGGGTGACGGTAGTGCGGAAAGCATTAAGTATATCTTTTTTTATTCGCTACGGGAATTCTTGGCTTCTTTTTATAAGGAAGGTCTTCAACATCTTCTAACACTCTAATGAGCTGCGCTCGTGGGCTTATTGTGAGTGTAAGTACCTCCATCTTATAGATGATCGTAGGTTAATAACGTCAATGGGACCTTTTGCGTATGAGACAATGTGCGAATAGAATGTTTTGCGAATGGGACTTTCCGCGAATGGAAAATTTCAGAAAACGCCTTCTAACTATGTACGCGATCGTCACAACAGTTTAAGTGACACAACAAGCTCTCTTCCCCCCAACCATGATCGCCCAAAACAATATTAAAACCAGACTAAGCGCTCTTAGTCAGCGCTATACGCAGCAAGAGCGGTGTATCTATTTCAATATTGTTTTAACCTTGCTATAAGCGATCATGGTAAAGGGGCTACTGTATAATGGATTACTTTTTTATTAGGATTGCGACTTCAATATGATGTACTCCAACTGCCCGGGGGGTGATCCAAGACCAACGAAGAAGCAGCTGTCAAAACTAGTCACCGTACACTCATCAAATATGGCCACTGCATTAAATTCTTTGTACGCTCCTGCAGTGATTGTTACGTTTTGTTTGTTTGATGTGAGTATAACGGTTAAATTGTTTATTTTCGGTAATTTTATAATACACTTGTGATGAAATTTATTATAACAAATGTAAGGCGACGTTAGTAACTTACCAAAATGATTCATTAATTGTTTAACAATTCCAGTTTTTTGAAATGTATTCAATATTTCCTTAAGTTTATCCTAAATATTTTGTATAAATTATATTGTTTTAAGATTATTGTCTATTAAAGCATGTTAATCGCCCAGTACCTAACTGTGTTTTCTAACCACTAAATGTGTAGCAGCTTTTAATGCAGGTGCGAGCACCTGGGATATGAAAACGCCTTACAGTAATATATGGTCGCGATATTTTATTTTTAGTTTCATCCGAATATGTAGCACAACGGTATTTTTTTATGCCCGTGGTGCCACTGGTAGCAATACTGGTGGCACCACGGGCAACAAACGGAAGAATATATTATTGAATTCAAATATATATCGATGGATATTTTCAATGGATCTTAGTGGACGGCGTGTATCTACGGGTCTAAATTTAAATATGGAGCCAAAATTAAAATATAATATCTAGACATCCATAAAAAGAACTATGTTTTTAATTATAATTTTCAATCTTGTTTTTTTTTTGTATTTAATATTGTGCTTTTCTAAACATACGTAAAATATTTTAAAAACGGCTTCAGCTTATTTTTGTGTGTTATTATTAGTAGATCATTTCAATGCAAAGTTAGACTTTCCGTATTCCAGCTATGTTTTATTAATAAGATTAGCTTAAGTGAGTTCTATATTGCTGGCGCTCAGAATTAAATTAGGAAAAGGAAAAATATTTTCTTTATACGCAGATCGGCTAATCTACCGCTACGGAGTCTCTCTTGTTAATTAAGCTCCTTATTTTAATTGACCTCGGTCCCCGGTTTTTGAGAAAAGACATCAAACAGATTCTAGAATAAGGTTTACACTCCCAATGACAAAAATTACACGCACCATATAATTAGTATGTTTATTTACATTTTTTTTTGTATTCTCGTGTTATTACAAAGAATAACTCGCAAACAATCCCGAATTCGAAACTTTAATAGTTGGATATCCAATTAAAAATATATGGTCCGTACCGGGCATCTCGTTAGCTGACCAATTGTTGCAAACCGCCACACGCTGGACGGGTGCAAAAACACTTCAGGAACTAATTAACAAGCAAGAACTTACCACAGCGCCGTCGTAACGTAAACGAGATCTAATTCCATGCAAATAATGTTGGCCGCGCGTGCCAGGCCGGAAATTTTGCGGGTATTATGAAATTGTGCGGAGGCGCGACGTCCGTTTTAATTGCGTAATTTTTGCCGCGGTGTTTCTGTTGGGATTTCGTGTGCGTTTCTCGTGTCGTATTCATTTTAAAAGTGACATCAGGGAAATCACCGCAACGATCATTCAAGTGCCCTATTTTAGGTGTGGTGGTGAGGAGCTCGCCGGCGCAATGGCGTGTGCGCTAAGCTAACGATTGCGAAAGTCAGGCTACGTTAGCCGTGGTCAGATCGATGATGGGTGACCGAAAATGTGAAACATCTCGAGCTCCTCCGTGTTTCGAAAAGAAGGAAACAGCGGATCCCGCGTTTGATCTTATTCATGGGCCCTATTTTTGGATCACTCGCCTGGCGTCGATCGTTCGTCGAGCGAGTCAATATAAAATTACAATTCATATCAATATCATTTTGATTGTCACCAAAAACGTTAAAAACGGAATGAAAATAAGTAAAAATCGAGCTAATACGACGCTTGACGAGCGCTCGAAGAATACGAGTGATTCAAAAATTAAAGCCCTGGGGCTCTATTTTTGAATCATTCGTCAGGCGTCGAGTGCTCGTTGAGCGTCGTTTGCGTTCAATTTCTGCTGATTTTCGTTTTGTTTTCGATTTAAATCGAAATAATATTGATTTTCGACATAATACTTAATTGATTTTCGTCACATACCAAACGAAAATCAAAGGAAATCTAGGTCACAGCCGACGCTCGACGAGCGTTCGATGCCAATGAATGATTCAAAAATATAGCCCCTGGGAATTTTTGAATCATTCTTCCAACATCGAGTGCTCGTCAGTGTTCGATTTCTACTTATTTTCGTTTTGTTTTCGGCGAAAATCAAAACAATATTGATCTTCGTAATGTTCTATTGATTTTCATCGCAAGAGTAACAAAAATCAATAGGAATCAAGCTTAAAGGACGCTTAAAAAGCGCTTGATGCCTGACGAATTATTAAAAAGTAGAGCCCCTGCACCCCTAGACAAGATGCCTTTCGATAATCGCAAACGCAATCGCTAAATGGATAATGTATGAGATTTGACAATTGCGCTCGAAAGCTAAACGAGGGCTTATGTCAAATCGCATACATTTTCCTTCTAGCAAATGCCTTAGCGATTATCGAAAGGCATCTTGTCTAGGGGGTCTGATCGTGTCGGATAATCGTCCCTAAACGAACAGAATGCACTTGTGTTTACCCAGATACTTGTGCATTATAACATCGCCCACGTAAATTTACTTAGATACCTAAATACTTAGATGTCTCCTTACCAGAGGGAGGCTCTTCACTAGAGTCGTCTGCTATCAGCAGTGCTTGCATTGTTATGTTCCGGGTAAAAGAGTAAGACAGGTAGTGAAATTAAGTACTGTGGCTTTTTATCTTATGTCAAAAATAAAACCGACTTCATAAACACTAAAAAGTTATAAATAACTAGCTGTGCCCGCGACTTCGTTCGCGTGGATGTCCGAAAATAATCAGAACAGCACAGCAGGGTTCCATCTTCGTGAAAGATTGCTCACGTCCACCCAATTCCCAAAAAGGGTGACCGATCCGACCCGTCAAATTACAGGCCAATAGCGATAACGTCCTTGCTCTCCAAGATTATGGAGCGGGTCATCAACTCCCGCCTCCTACGGTACCTGGAAGAGCACCAGCTGATTAGCGACCGACAATACGGCTTCCGTCACGGCCGTTCAGCTGGTGATCTTTTAGTTTACCTGACCCACCGTTGGGCGGAAACCTTGGAGGGCAAAGGTGAGGCTCTCGCCGTGGGACTACATATTGCTAAGGCGTTTGATAGGGTCTGGCATAGAGCTCTTCTCACGAAGCTACCATCTTATGGAATCCCCGAGGGACTCTGCAAATGGATAGCCAGCTTCTTGGACGGTAGGAGCATTAAAGTCGTCGTCGACGGCTGCTGTTCCAAAACCATGCCCATAAACGCTGGCGTTCCACAAGGTTCGGTGCTCTCCCCAACCCTGTTCATTCTGCATATCAATGACATGTTGTCCATTGAGAACATACATTGCTATGCAGATGATAGTACGGGTGATGTGCGGTATACCGACCACCAGAATGTCCCTTGGATTTCGTTGCAAGAAAGGCGGTCACAACTTGTGTCTGAAGTCGAGGACTCTCTAGGGCGAGTCTCCGAATGGGGTGCAAAGAACTTAGTTAAGTTCAACCCCACGAAGACACAAGTTTGCGCATTCACTGCGAAGAAGGACCCATTTATCGTAGTGCCTCAGTTCCAGGGAGTTACTCTTCGTATGTCCGGTGGTATTGGGATCCTCGGTGTGGAAATTTCGGCCAAAGTGCAGTTTGGGAGTCATTTGGAGGACAAAGCCAAATTGGCGAGCAAAAAACTGGGCGTCCTGAACAGAGCCAAGCAGTACTTCACTCCTAGCCAGCGGCTGATGCTTTATAAAGCACAAATACGGCCGCATATGGAGTACTGCTCGCACCTCTGGGCAGGAGCTCCGAAATATCAACTCGACCCTCTTGACTCCCTGCAAAGGCGTGCATTCCGCATCGTCGGTGATCCCAATATCACGGCCTCAATGGAGACGCTGGAGCAAAGGAGAGACTTTGGTTCTCTTTGCGTGCTCTATCGGCTCTTTAACGGAGAGTGCTCCGAGGAACTGTTTGCAATGGTGCCCTCGTCACCTTTTTATCATCGCACCACCCGCCACCGCAATAGAGATCATCCGTACCACCTGGAACCGATCTCGTCTAGCACAGTCCGGTTTCAGCGTTCATTTCTTCCACGTACGTGCAGACTCTGGAACGAGCTCCCAGCTGCGGTGTTTCCTGAGCGCTACGATATGTCCAACTTCAAACGAGGTTTAAAAAGAGCACTTCTCTCCAGGTAGGCAGCAACTGAGCTTTGCCCCTGGCATAGCAGATGTCCATGAGCGGTGGTTACCACTTACCATCAGGTGGGCCACTTGCTCGTCTGCCACCTTTAGCAATAAAAAAAAAAAAAAAACAAAATCGTGATGTTATTCGAACAGAATAAAGATAAAAGAATTTTTCAATTCGAACCAGTAGTTCCTGAGATTAGCGCGTTCAAACAAACAAACTCTTCAGCTTTATAATATTAGTAAGTAAGTAAGTATAGATATAGGAAACAATTAATGCAGTTAGTTAACATTTGGCACCAACTACAGTATAAAGCTTTGATGTTCTATGTATTCATGACTTTTAGTGTATTTGAAGTCGGTTTTATTTTTTGGTAAAAAAATCTCCCTTCAAACAGCTAAGATTAAAGCAATAAGATTTAAATGTTTCACGAAAAAAGTTATATAAGTACGTAGGTACCCAATATAAAAGTTCGATCAAGTTATTTCGCAAATCTTTACAATATCTGAGCGCTTTGTAGGTTTCACACTTGCAAAGACGTTGATTTTATTGTAATATTTGAAAACTGAAACGGGAGAGAAAGTTTGTTCTATAAAACACGTTTTGCGAGCGCGCTGTGATTTTAGTTAGCTCTCTGTTGAATTAGGGCTGTCGATGCACGCAAGATTTATTTGTTTATTCGTTAAATAGCACAGCTACATTAAACGAATAACAACCTTAAAATTAAATTACAATGTGTTTGGTTAGCGGTGTCGGAGCCTTTTAATCACAGGTCTGTGGATAAAATGTTCAATTTTATCGAAAAATCAGACTCGTATAATTTTTCTACAGCCAATATAAAATAGCAGTCAGTTACAGTTTAAGGGTTAACCAAGTTTGAAAATGTTTAATCTAGCAATATTAGCAATATTATTATTAATTGACAAAAAAGGGCTTATGTGAAAGCTAAAACATTAGGCAATCAAAGTATGCAGTATAATCAAGTTTATGTGAAGGAATATTTTTCGATCTGAATTTCGAAAGATAAGCAACACAAGTATCTGCATTGCTTATCAGTGTAATTTTAAACAAACAGTCTTCTTTTAACAGAATAGAATAGAAATAATAATTATAAGTTTAATTATTTAAGAGCGTCGATGACGTAGTGCGTAAGGCTGTCGCATTCCAATCGGGAGGTAGCGGTTCGAACCCCGCCACGTACCGATGTGTTTTCAAATTTTGAATTCATATGTACGTTTATTCGACGCTTTTACGGTGAAGGAAAACATCGTGAGGAAACCTGCACCTTCTTTCTTCACAGGTGTGTGAAGAAAGAATTTCTTTACAGGTTGTGTGTGAACTGCGAAGTCGACCAACCCGCACTTGGCCAGCGTGGTTGACTAAGGCCTAAACGCCCTAGTTTAGGGTAGGCTCGAGCCCCTCGGTGGGGTCATATATGAGCTGTTGATGATGAATAACTATAAAGTATGAATTAATTGCTTTTTTTTAAAGCCGACAACCCTATCCTGAACGTGAACGCGGTGCGGTAACCGAATTATTTAATATTTTCTTCGCTGTGACAACTTGTGTTTTGTTAGTATTTCTTGTCATACAATTTTACAGCTTACAACGTTCAGTAAGTGTATTTGGTATTTACCCACTCCACTAGAGTATCAAGAGGGTAAAATAAAGGAGCGAGCGTGCCATAGTGCTAACAATTCTATGAGTGTGGTCGTAATATTATTTTATTAGGAGGCAACACTGAGGTCGAGACAATTCAAAATGGGTAGGTATTTGTAAAATGTTTTGCTGGCGCGCTGTGTCCCTGAGCAACCGTACTGAGCGCGATAGAGACAAGTGCAGCTCGGACCGAAGATACGAGTACCTATAAAAAGTAGACAAGTAGACATTTCGTTGTTCCCCGTTTTTATTTTCTCTCTTAAAAAACTAGACCGATTTATTAATTTTTTGCATTAAAAATTTAATGAAGACTAGCTATGTGTCTATGTTTTTTTTTAAGTTTTTCATACAATCTCGTCGAATTTGTTTGCTGGGCATTTAAACACGGCAGAAAAGCTGTACAATTTTTTAGGTATTTGAAGGTATTAATAGTTAACTTTATAAAAAAGGAAAGCTATAAAAAATAGAGCAACTATTGCCATTGTCCGGGAAGGAAACAGGTGATTACGTTTGTATGAAAAAACGGCCCGTATGATTTCCTCTTAAGGTTCAAAATCATCATCATCACTGATACCCATAAATATTCTACTATCTCTACTTACGACCGACAGGTTTCAATATCCCATTTTTCGCTGAATTTGTTTACTGGAGATAGAATTTTGACGTATTCTGTATAGAGCTAATGTCAGATAGGTACCTATGGCCAATTACACCAATCACGCCTGCCTCCACATCGACGTCCATCTGGGGCTGCCATTGTGTGACTATTGAAGCCCAGTGTGCCTAGTGCGAGTTTTATCGAGCTGTATGGAAAAACGGCCCGTATGATTTCCTCTTAAGGTTCAAAATCATCATCATCACTGATACCCATAAACGTTCTACTATCTCTACTTACGACCGACAGGTTTCAATATCCCATTTTTCGCTGAATTTGTTTACTGGAGATAGAATTTTGAAGTATTCTGTATGGAGCTAATGTCAGATAGGTACCTATGGCCAATTACACCAATCACGCCTGCCTCCACATCGACCATCTGGGACTGCCATTGTGTGACTATTGAAGCCCAGTGTGCCTAGTGCGAGTTTTATCGAGCTCTACTCGATCGTACGCATCGAGCGCGTTAACGCGAATTTGTATGGAATTGGAGCAGCGCCATCTAGTAGTCACTAGATAAAGCTGTCTCATTCCATAACAGCTACTAGATGGCGCTGCTCTAATTCCATACAAATTCGCGTTAACGCGTTCGATGCGTACGATCGAGTAAAGCTCCATAAAACTCGCACTTAGACATGGGCTGGATTAGCTAATTTCCGTACCTAATCCACCTGTTTCTAATATTTTCAAATACCTAATCCAAATACCTGTTCCTAATATTTATTCAGTTCCACCAAAAATATTCGGAATAGGGAATGTATTAGTTTAGTACTCGTAATAGGTCCTAATATTTATTAGGTACCGGCATAAATATTTGGAATAGGGAATGTATTAGTATCGTAATAGGTCTTAATATTTATTCAGTATTGGCATAAATATTCGGATTAGGGAATATATTGGAATAGTAATAGGTCCTAATATTTAATTTCATTCTTGATTCAAGTTTAATATTTTTACCGTTTTTTTTGTGAGTATATTACGTGATTACTCCGCCCATTGTGGACCGATTTTCAAAATTCTTTTTGTGTTCGATAGAGTATAGTCCTGGGGTGGTTACATTGTCACCAAAGTCAGGATCTGATGATGGGATCCCAGGAAAATAGAGGGAAACCCTTAAATTTCATAGGTACGTCCAACGTGTTTCATGTTTTTTTCGAAGCTATTCAGGTATTTGCGTCTGGTAGTCATGAAATGAGCTGATGATGGAAGGATCCTTGACTTTTAGGAGTCAGAGGTTAGTTTTTTAAATACAATAGGCACGTTTTGATGATAAATGGCATTCTTTCAAGTTACTTCGGTGAGCTGGTATTAAATTTCCAAAAAACATAAAAAAAAAATTGTTACAAAAAAATAAAACCGACTTCAAAAAGATTTCAATTTGGCAGCGACTTTGAAGTCGAATTTTTTTTTTTTTTTGTATTTTGTAAAAAGATTTTATGATTTTGTTAAACTGAACAAGAGATTCGCTGTATTTTCTAAGCAAAAAATAGTTATGGTATTTTATCCTAGATGACGTTTGAAACTTAATAATTAGACGTAAAGTGTAGTTTTGTTTACAGGACATATAGTTTGACAGATTGATACTTCACGATTAACAAACATGGTATACGAATACCTAATCCTAGGTGGCATGGATTAGGTACGTACTGGTAACGAAAAATACCTAATCCACGTACCTAATCACATATTTATGCCTCAAGTCTACTCGCACTCCGTACACAGATCGTGTCCGAAGCATTCACTCGACGTACCTAGCGCAATCCCATTTCAACAAACTGTTTTGTTACCCACGTCTTCTCGTTTACCAGGATTCTGGAACGCAAGTCAGTGTTTCTCATTCATTCTATGCATCTTACGCCTCACATGCTGCGTTCCATGGCCTTTTGATAGATATTTAGCTTACGTACAGCAGTTGCACCCCTTTGATGTTGAAAAAAGCCGACATTTGAAATAACTAAACTTTGAGCATCCAAGCTGAATCACACTTTAACGTGACGCGTTTTCTGAAGCCTCACGAGCGGCTCGAGTGATAGGGTTGTTGCTGATGGTAAATAATCAAGCGCACGCAAAAAAGCACGCGAAACGCACACAAACACTGTGAATAGGCATCAATCCCAAGAGCTTGACAACCCCGCTGCTTTTGCACTCTCAGATATCTTCTGTGCTCTCAGTGTGCTCAAAGCGGTAGGTACTCATCTTGTACCTAAGCGTGTAGTGACGTAGGTCTGACTCGGCTAGCGACTATGTTTGTTTGAGGACTATAGGTTAGGATGGGCAGTAATCACGTTATAACAAAATAATCCAATTGTGTCAGTGGCACCTTATTTAGATTTGGAGGTCCTTGGTAGGGTTGAGGGGCTTTTGGGCATGATAAAAATGATCCTCCTACAATAACCGTCCTAGTTAGGGCGTGCTTAGGCAGTGCTCCTGACTCGATCCCTTTTATGGTCATGGCTGTTAAGATCTGGCCCGTTTGACAATTTGGGTTTCCCTGACCCTGGATTGCCTTAACTATTCACAAGAGGACGACGAGGTTGGCTTAAAAAATAGGTGTCTAATAAAAATCATATATAAATAATAGAATAATCATCTTTATTCTATGTAATATATTTGTTCCAAGTTAACGTTTTAATGATTTTCTCTCGTGAATTCCTTGAATTGCACTTGAATATCGAAGGTAGAGGGAAGACAATTGATTCCCATTGCAAAGTCTAGCTAGAATCTCATTAACGGAATGAATTGAGAAACTGCCAAGAGTGGAGCTATGCAGTGGCCAGACAATAGGTCCATTATGTGGTCTGTTTTCACTGTCACGTCTCGCATCGTACGTGCAGTGGAGCAAATTGAAACATGAACCACTTGGAGCTTATATTCTAATTAACTTTCTTGCAAACATTCTAAAAGAAAATAGTAAAATTACACATAATATAATTGTGTAGTTCTAAATGTAAATATGTTATTATAGGTGTAATCACAAACATAAAGATAGAAATGTAATTCATCATTATAATCATGATTGCATTGGCACATGGCAACAAACATTGACGTACATATACGTCAATGGTAACAAACAAACTGTCTTTGTGAATGCTCGCACCTGTACTACCATCTTTGAACATTAATAAATACACCCTCTGTAATGTGAAATTCATTCAAGAAATCACAAAATAGTAACATCAATTATTATCCAAAGTTTGCAGGAGATCATAATTATTATCCGTTTGCTGGAACCAGCGAGGTCCTAGGAAGTGCGTTCGAATCGTCGCTCGGTAGGATTAGTGCTTGTGCGATTATATTTTTTCTCGAGCTCTTTAATTTTCTTAACAATAGGATATTATCTTATTATCAGTTAATGTTTAAACGGACAGCTATATTTAAGAAGGTCCTTAGTGCAACTTGAATGCAAGTACGAATAAAACTTTTAGCCGCCTTCGTGGTCTTGTGACTTAGACCATCGGGTGTTGATCGGGAAGTCCGGTGTATGATCCGGCCATGTATCAATGTGTTTTTCGTTTTTAGAACATATGTACATTTATCAGAAGTTCCTACGGTGAAGGAAAACATCGTGAGCCAACCTGCATCCATCTGCGAAGAAATTTAAAGGTGTATGTGAAGTCGACCAATCCGCACGGGACCAGCGTGCGTGGTTGACTAAGACCTAAGTACCCTGACATAGAGTAGACTCGAGCCCCTCCGTGGGGACGTATATGAGCTGTGATGATGAAGATGAGACATTTATACAGTGCTTATTCACTTACCAACGAAATTTAATACCTACTAGCAACGATATTCTATAAGAAAAATGTTATTATTCAATCGTACACCGGTGTTTAATACACTCAACCCACTTTCTTCATAAGGGAACAATAATCTCACGCGTGGCAGGAACGCAAGACATTTTGCTAGCGTGTAGCTCCTATTAAATTCCTTATATCCATCCGATGCCGTTTGCACCTTCGCCTTTATCGCAATACGCACATGGTCCCCTTTCGCCAATAACGGGAGCGCCGAACCCCTCGGATTTGTCAGTTTGTTTTTCGATAATAGGTTTTTTATTGATTTTATTAAACGCCCCTCTGAGCTGCTGTTTTATCCGAATATTTTCCGAAGATTTATTCGGCGGCAGATGATAACAGCTTATACGTCATTCACTTGCGGATACGCGTGAAACATGTTTTACATTTTACGCGTACAATGTATTTTGCGCTTTAACAGATTAATATTGAGAAAGTTTCATCCTGATTGATGTCGCTTGTAAAAAAGTTAATGGCGAATCATTCTCTGTCGCGTGAAAGAGCGGTAACGATACGAAGGTTATATTAGTCGATATTGCTTCACGAATAAGATCATTCGTGAATTATTTCAGAATAAGCTGTTATTTATTATTTATAAACTTTATTGCACATATAGTATTATAAACATAATATACTAATATAAGTTTGTAAGTTGTTGGACTTGTGTCTTACAGAGATTTCTTTCAGTCAATTTTATACAAACCAAATTGTAAAAGAGGAGATAAAAAATTTGAACCTTTCGAGTTTCTTGCCTATTCTTCTCGAGAAGGCTCTCCCAATTTTCGAACAGATGTAGAGTCAACTTTTTTTTTTCATTCCTACTTGTATTTGCAGACATCTTGAGTATATTCAGGATGTATGCACATACAAGGTTAATATGATTTCTTTAAATTAGATTGTTTTGCTTTGTTTTGACGTCAATAAGTGCCTGTAAAGGCCTATGTTGAATAAAGATTTTTGAATTTGAAAAACAATCCAAAGCAGTGGAGGTTAAGGCGGCCAACCGTCCCGCATTCCGCGGGGCCAGGTTGTAATGTCAGTAATACCGCATTGCAATCTATTCTATACATACATACAAATAAATAAAATTAAAGTGTCTGTTTGTAATGTCAAAATATCAAGTTTTTACTAAATGGGCATGAATGTATATCGGGTAGGTACCAATAACAAAAACACAATTTAATTTTTTTTGTCTGTCTGTCTGTTTGTTCCCGCTAATCTCCGGAACGGCTGGACCGATTTTGATGGGACTTTCACTAATAGATAGCTAATTATATAAGGTATAACAGACGCTACTTTTTATCAAGATCTTTAAAAAAATTGCCTACAAAAATCAAAATGTAGCCAAAAGTTACTATTCCACGTGGACGAAGTCGCGAGCACAGCTAGTCAAAACTACGAACGACGAGTCGAGACGTACCGTACTTAGGTAGGAAACCCAGAACTAGTAAAAAAAAACACTCATGTGAAAAATATGACTTAAATAAAAAATGTTGATCCAGTAGTAGTTTTGTTTGTTTCTAATTTAAGTGCACTACCAACACATCCTCAGTCATCTTGTGGATGGGGGTGGGTGTGTCCCGTCCCGCAATTGACTTATTAGAAAGTTGGCGGCCTTAATGGAAGTTTAATGGTAAATTGACCCAAAAATGTAGCGATAACTACTAAAATATATATAAATTATATGTATAGGTTATGCATACAATAAATACATAAAGTGTGCGTATATATAAATACTATACAGCCGCCGTAACTTGATAATCTACCAGAAATGTATAGGTTAAAAAATATATTTCAACTGCCGTTTATAATTTTCCGATACTCTGTAAACTACGAGTACCTTGAAAATTTATAAACATACGATTCTTGTTATGTTTTGGTGCAACATAATAAAATATACAGGGTATTAGTGACGGTGTCCCATTTGTTTTAACAGTGAGAGTTCAGACCATGATCCTAATTTGAAAATCACTGAAATTTTCTCCCGGAAAATTAATAAAAATTTAAAATGAAAACTCCTTTTTTATCGCTTTAAAAGCTTTTCCGGGAAAAATAAACATCGGTAAACAAATATTAACATTGGTCTGAACTCACTGCTAAAAGAAACGGGACACCGTTATTTATACCCGGTATAAATGTTACTTTATGAATGTAAACATTGGTATAAAACAAGTGTTCAATTAACGATATTTAAGGATAGGAAGGGCAAAGGAATATTAATGGTAGACAATAGAATTGCGGACTGAGTATGAAAAATTTAAATCTAATTATGGATTTATTAGATTTCAATTTTTCAGACTTTATTTTATTTGATTTATAAGGTACACAGAACAGCTTACAGTCATTACATTACATAATATTTACACATTATATTCAGATCTATATCTAGACAGCAAGACAAAATATGTGCACACAGCAGCTTGCAGTAATAAGTGGAACATACTCGCAATTTCATAGAGCATTTGATCAACTTAAGGCTGGGCTAATTGAATCATCTTACTTCAATTATATTTGTCAAGTACCATTATTACATTAAGGCGCATAGTAAGGTCAAACATAAAAAATCACTGCAGAAAAAACCGGTTCTCTTCATAAATATTGAATAAAAAAATCTTTAAAAAAGATATGTTATTATTCAACGCATTCTTTAGAGGATGGTCTTTTTACTTTTTTGATAAATTAATTAAAACTTGGTTAAAATGTGACCCAAACATGCCTCGATTTTAAAACTATAAACCTAATCGCTTCGTAAATATTAGGTTAAATCACATACTTTCGATTTCAATAAATAAAGTGAACAATATTCTAGGGGATGGTCTTTTTAGATTTTTCTTATTCGCCTTTATACATTTTTTATTTAAATAATTCATCTTACGCGTAAAGGTTTGCTTGAATATTCCCCTCACTCTCACTCACTCACTCCTATGTAATCAGTGCGGGACGATCGACGCAAGGTCATTGGGAGTACTATGCGCCTTAAGGGCTTGTTTCACAATCGAAAAGTAAGTATTGAATAGCTTACTTGACAGATGATTTGACAATTGTTATATGAAAAATATGTCAAAGAATCTGTCAAGTAAGCTATTCAATACTTACTTTTCGATTGTGAAACAAGCCCTTAAAATAAGATTTTTTAACAAAACTGGTACTCATAGTACTAGTTTTGTTTACACACATTATATTTAAGCAAGATTATTTTAAAACCATTACAAAGCAGAGTAGAGAGTTGATATAACACATCGTTTAAAATAAGTGAGCTTAGGGGATAACATAATACTAGTATTATGTTATATGTTTCCGAGCCCTAATTAGAAAATTCTAGAATATTAAGGAAAGACTGCGTTAAATGTATGCACAACACACGAAAGCCGAAAACAATATCTAGCCGATATTCGGAACAGGTAAACACAAAGCTAATGATAGAAAAATGTAAACAACAGAACATGACAAATTGAAAATCGGGGAAGAGATCTTTTCCCTGACTTCGACTGAGCAAGCTCATTTTTTATCACGGACATTATTCTGTACAAACATAACGAAGTAAACGGGAAGATTTTTATCATCTTACAGCAAAATAAACACCCGGTTACTGCTTACATAAGAATAGCAATTTAACCTTATAACACGTGTGGCCATGAAACAAGCGCCTAACTTAGTGAAAACAAATATTTAATTTCTTTGTAGATATATAATTGCTGAACTTTTAGAAACCCAAGGATGCCACCCAATGACCAGGCCCCGTTAGTAGCATATTTTCATAGTTTGACCATTAAATCATATTTAATATTTAATGTTGATGCTGTTGATGTCTTAGTAAATTAGCACGCCTCATTAGGGCGACAACCATAAGGGCCGTTTTTCCATAAAACGTAGTCTGGATAATGGAATAGAGCAATTTTCTATCTAAAAAAATCTATGGTCACTATTAGCATGTTTCTGTTTTCCTTATTTTCTTCATAATTAAAACGGTTTTATAACCATACATTATCCGCTGTATTCAAAACTCCAGCAAACATACTTGACGAGGTTATATGAAAAAACCAAAACATATAAACTTAGCCTAACCCTTTCATTAATTTTTAATGAGAAAAGGAATAAAATCGGTCTAGTTTTAGAAGAGGAAACAGTTAGCTATGATATGTCTATTTTGTGTGTTTTCATAGTTATCTTCGATTCGAGTTGCTGCCGTCTCTATGATGCTCTGCTCGGTTGTTCTGGCACAGCGCGACAGCAATACATTTTACAATATCTATTCTCTATCTTCCTTAGTATGTCCTAAAAGCCGCCGTAACTCTCTGTAACAGAAAATCGCTGACGGTATGGCCTCACTTTAACGGTATTTCGGCAGCAAATATTAAATCCAATGTTCGCAACATATGATGAGCTCGGAATCGTAATACTCATCGACTGCCCTGGCTGATAGCTCGTGATGAAACTTGATTATTGGAAAATGGCGGTAC
The DNA here is from genome assembly GCA_963935595.1 of Schoenobius gigantellus. Classification (NCBI taxonomy): domain Eukaryota; kingdom Metazoa; phylum Arthropoda; class Insecta; order Lepidoptera; family Crambidae; genus Schoenobius; species Schoenobius gigantellus. Next base: position 8,164,321 of record OZ012563.1, read on the forward strand.
CATTGAAACTAAGTGTTTCTTAATAAGACGTTACTTGTGTATAATATACTTCGACCGATAAGTCCCATCAATGGGCATGTGTTTCTCCTTAGTAGAAAAGAAATGGGTCAAAGTACATCCTACGCTTGCCAAACCGGTTGGTGAAAGGTGTAATTTAGTATGGAATCCGACTAAAAGATTAATCGTAAATTTCAACAACCTTGTCTTGGCTTAGGTCAATCTTAAGTGGCACGCTGTCTCCTTCTTTTCATTGAAGACAGGAAATTACAGCATACTTCTTAAGATTGTTCTACTTAGGATTGTTCTAAGCTAAGACAAGATTGGTGAAATTGTTCATAAGCTCCCTTCAATAAGTCAACTCTCTATGACATCCACGATAAGTACTGATGATAATAAGAAGGAATAACAACAACTTTCGTTTGAGGTGTTCAAACATTCTATAAGCATCTTGCAAGCACTTTTGCATTGCTTCAAAACGATTTGTTGTTACCGACTCTATTTTTGACCTTAAATATTGGCCAAAACTAATCCACATTTTGACCTCAATATTTGAGGTCAATATCATCACAGCTCATATACGTCCCCACCGAGGGGCACGAGCCTACCCTAACTAGTTATGTTAGGGCGATTAGGCCTTAGTCAAACCACGCTGGCCCAGTGCGGATTGGTTGACTTCACATACACCTTTGAATTACTTCGCAGGTGTATGCAGGTTTCCTCACGATGTTTTCCTTCACCGTAGGAGCGTCAGATAAATGTACATATGAAATTCAAAAACACATTGGTACATGGCAGAATCGATCGCAAGCCTCCCGATTCTACTCGGAGCACAGTCCAGAGACCACAGCGCCACCGACGCTCAATCAGTGGAGGTCAATATTTGGTGGATTTTGAGGTTTTCGATTTTATCATGCCAATTTCACTTCAAGTAAGAGTGATTACGTAAGATGTAATATTTATTTAAAATTTAGGTTAGTTAGTTCCTGATAAATCCTCCAAGTTCTACGAAAATTAATTATCTCTAGAGTTTTCTTAAACATTACTCATACTACCACGTCAGTCTTTGGTTGTGCTAATTGCTGAAAATTATACATTGCGACAAGTAGATAATTTAAAAAAAGAATTTCACTATTTGTCATACGCGGCCATAGACAAAGTATTAAATTAAATCCAATACAACTACATCGGTCATATTAATAAAAAAAAATCCTTGGGTCATCCTCAGTTTAGCTACTCCGTGTTTTGTCTTATTTTGACATATGACAGCCGACATGTGCGGAAACAAGACAAAACACGGAGTAACTAATCCGAGGATGATCGAAGGTGTAAAATTTTTATTAGTAAGACCGAAGACGGCTTTATTAATAAAATCTGCGGCCTTATTAACTTATTATTTTGGCCAACGACCAAAGAATCTATAGAGCCACACCGACACTAATAAGTAAATAAACTTGGTGAAAACTATGAAGAAATGAAATATGTTTATATCTTATTCCTTTTTTTTTCAAATTATTTGGATTTATATTATAGATGTATTTTATTGCAAACTGATTGAACAGTCACAAATTAATATATATTAAAAATTTACGCATTAATGCCATGGCATTATAGCGCCTTAATATGTCATCGAACACGAATATATAATATATTTTTTAATTTTAGCCTTGTTTTATTTTCCCAATATTCGAAATGAAAAATAGTGTTTAATTCGGAGGAATATTACATTAAGGTAGTGTTAAAGCGTGAATTTGCAGTATAACATTATGCTCAGCCTGATTGTGTAACTCAAAATCTATCTCGATCGCTTACAATTTGAAAACCACAATATATCCATTACTGCTTTATAAAAGGAAGTCTGTGCAGTCTTGTGTTGACCGCGCAATGGCTGCCAATAGATTTTTTCTTAGACACTAACCCCAAGCAGTCTATTTCTTTTCGTTAATTCTCTAACCTCATTACATAAATTTTAGTGGATCCCAACCATAACAATTTAACAAGAACTGACCACTTGGAATGATTCTTATAAGGCCAATCTTTCAAAACACTGGTTTCGGGTGATTCTTCCGCAATAAAATCATATCTTTCAATAGTGTTACTGCAGTCAACAATAGACTTTATTGTGTATGTGTTAAAACCGAAAATAACAGTAGATGTGATGAACGTTCGACCCGCAAACTTTATGTCATTTACAGTTCGCTTCGATTGTTGGACGAGAATCAGAAATTGGATTTTAACTGCCCTGATTCCCTTCTACAAATAACGTTTTGTTCGCTGATTTTATCACCGAAGCTAATCTACTAGCGGCTCTATGGTCTAATTGTTTATTCAGGCCATCTGGTGTTCGATTCCCTACGGGTTCAGAAGTCATTTGCTTGTATTGATGATAATAGAACTTCTAAATCTATATAGCAAATAACAACCATGTTACCTAGGTTTGTCGCCATATTGCAAAAGATCATAGAGTTTAGTGTCATCCCTTTAATTGCAAGAAAGTCAACTAGTTTTTATACGTTTGAGGAATCCAAATGAACCACTTTCTCATCATTGACCTTACCGTCACACTTCATCAGGTACGATGAAGGCAAAAATCTTCATTGTTCTATACAAACAATAGTATCTAAAAGTGATAAAACTGTGCAATCATCGGTACATAATATATGCAAGAATTTGTCTGTAGATTATGCCCGTAAGGTTGTAATCATCATACAGATCCCAATGTGTATGGCAGCCATAAGGTATAAAGGTAACAATGTATTTTTTCTGCGGAATCTTGTCGAGTAAACTATTATCTTGTCTCTGTTAATAATTTATATTAACTTCATCATCATCATCATTTTAGCCAAGAGATGTCTACTGTTGGACATAGGCCTCCCCCAGATACGTATATATTAACTTATCGTCACACAAAGTAAATATCTAGCAAAGAGAGCGTAAGCTAAGCATGCGCCGATAGTGAGTCACCAACACCACAGATATAGCTAGAACAGAACATTCAGCGTCTCTAAAAGAGAGGTAATAATTAGATAGAAAGCGTGGTCTTCATGAGATCAAGATCTTTGAATTGCAACTTCCATCACAGGTTAAAACCTATTTCGAGTCCTTGCAACAGGAAATGTTGTTAAATATAGTACAAATAAACCACTCGTATTTACAATCTTTCAACGCCATACAAAACAATGTGTAGATCTGTCAAATGCTTTCGACAAAGTTACTGCGCAATTGAGATTAATCCATTTGTGTGGAGGTGTTAACGTCGGTCGCCTCCTCCAGTAAACAATGTTCACGTCCCACTGGTGTCGTTTACGGTAATGAATTAACTTTGTCTAGTTCAAGCTTGTCAGCTCCGAAGCTTGTCGGCGAATTTACATTTTGCGACGCGATGGTCTTCTTGAAGGAATAGTGTGGTTGCGGTAATTGAAAAATGCGTTAATGTGGTACAAGGCCTTTTAAGGCTCATGATGTCGTTGTTTATTAAACGTCTATGAAACGGTTATTTTTTTATATATAAAGGTTATTATTTCTTTTATTCTCCTTTACTAGTGAATTGAGGAGCTTGGTCACACAGTTGCATGCACTCGGCATCATGAAAGATACCTGATGACTAACAAAAAATTCAAAACCTGACTTTAGTCGTGTTCGTTAAATAAAAGATATTAAAAATTTGTTCTGATGATTGCGGGTACATTAACAGCACGAGCCAATAAACTGGATAATTTGTGAAAATAACTAATAACTTTTACAAAAAAATTACACCATTCCCCTGATGGTATGTGGAAGTGGAGTCCAAGTGAAAATAAGGAAGAGAACGCTGCACTAGCCATACTCACCTCGCCAACCTGCAACATATGAAGATTTCCCTTGATTTATATGATATATACTAAATTTCATCTAAATCGATTCAGCGGTTATTGATTCCCCATACAAACTTCCACCCCCTTTTCTCCCCCTTAAATGGTGATTTCTGCAATAAAAGCTATCCTGTGTCCTTTTCTGGGACTCGAACTATGTCTATACCAAATTTCATCTAAATCGGTTTAGTAGTTTTGGCGTGAAAGCGCGACAGACAGACAGAGTTACTTTCGCATTTATAATATTATTATGTATTACTTTATAAAATGCTTATTTGGTGAATATGAAATCCTTTTATATCAGGCCGAATGGAAACAATATTTTGATAAAATAAAACATGAAACTAAACAAACCTACCCACCTCTTTCTACGACAAAGTGTATTTGAGCAAAACTTCTTAGAAACGCCTTTTCAGATGAAACTCAGCTTCGCTTCATTTAAATCATACCCTATTTGATTATTTGTAGCTCTACTGTGTACTAACACATGGAAACTCAAGACATGTTGATGTTCTGGTCAACGAGCGGCCCGAGGAACTTGCGAAGAACATAAACACAGCCGCGGCTCGGAGCTGTAGCCCCAGTAATGAATTAACTTTCCTTTCGCCACACAATACGTAATAACAAAACTTCTTGCACAGTGCATACGTGGTTGTAGTGTGCAGTAGATAAATTTCGATGGCGTTGTGCGTAAGACAGTCGCCTTCCAATCGGGAGGTAGCGGTTCGAACACCGCCACGTACCAACGTGTTTTCAAATTTTGAATTCATATGGACGTTTATTCGACGCTTTTACGGTGAAGGAAAACATCGTGAGGAAACCTACACACACCTGTGAAGAAAGAATTTCTTTACAGGTTGTGTGTGAAGTCGACCAACCCGCACTTGGCCAGCGTGGTTGATAAGGCCTAATCGCCCTAGTTTAGGGTAGGCTCGAGCCCCTCGGTGGGGAAGTATATGAGCTGTTGATGAGATAAATTTCAGATATTTTAATTACCAATAGAAAATGTAACGGGTTCCGCATCAGACGGGAACCAAATCAACAATAGCTGCTTGCGCTGTATGCCCATCAACAGACAAAGCTCTGGTGCTCCCTCCACAATAAGTCAGCCGGGTGAGGAGGGTCCAAACACTTTAATACGTGAAGTCCCTTAAGAGGAAGCCATAGCCAGCCTTTTGTCAACCTGTCGATTGATTGGCAGTTGGTGGACCCAAATATCCGTGAAAGGACGTCGTATACCCGAACTTAGTAATTTGCAAGAAAATCCAAGAACCCAGAGAACTTGTGAAAGATTGTAATGGGAACAAACCGCAAATGAAACTAAATTGTGAACCTCACGCTATTTCATTCAATTTTGTTCGTTTTTTGTTACTGTATATTCAAAGGTGTGGAAGCCGCTGGATGCGGGATCGATTGGTTTGAAAAGATCCTGGGTGGTGGCCTTTGTCCAGCATCTCGGCTGATATGATGATGATAAGTGGAAATCTACACTTTACCTGTTGCCCAGAACTTCACTATGGTGCATCCGTTTCATCAAGTGTTTATGAAGTTATACAATATGCTTCGGCCTTATTAAAAACCAACTTTGGCATTGCTGTCACACACGGCAAACGCCATGTGCTATATTAAATTAATTTCGTGTCATTTGTTCCCTTGTGCATTAAAACTGAAACCTCGCATTCGAATAGACTTGTGTGCTTGCTGCGATGAGTTCTCAACTTTATTACTTTGGGAGAACATACAGTGACGAAGATAAACTATTTAACAATACATAACCCACCATAAACAAATATGAAAACGGGAGCTAACTTTATAATATATATTATTATATAATATTATAATATGTATTTGTATGTATAATATAGTGTATGTATTATTTTATATTTATAGTTTATAATACTGTTCTTTAATTTAGTAGTCATATTCTTTTTTTACATCTACCTCATCTTTCTCAGATTCACCCAAAGGTCGACTGGCAGAAAATGCCTTTGGCATTAAGTCCGCCTTGTACACCAATGTACTTAAGAATAATAAAAAAAAAAATAACTTTACTATTATTATTATACCTATAGTGTGGTTATCGACTTCAGCGGTCTAAATGGGTGCCTAGATCTGTAGATAGTCCTGAATTGATATTTCTTTATTAGAATTATTCATCATATCAGCCAACAGACGCCCACCGTTGGACATAGGCCTCCCCCAAGGATAAGGAAAAACTCATACAAATTACTTCCCACCTAAGGGCCGGAATGAACTTTAAAAATAGAAATGCTGTCAGCTGTGAAGAGTTTTATGTAAAAAAAAACTAATTAAAAAAATGCTGCGACCATGTGAGTTTCTACACAGCCAGTGTGAACTTAGCGCAAACTTATTTGAGCGGAATAGGTAAGCCGCAACAGTTACGCGGTGAGTTCCATATTTTAAATTTAAAAAGTCTACATAAATTGGCGGGATACTGTAACGATCCAACCTAACGTCAAACGAAACCCTAACTAGAAAACCTCTTTACACAGTTCTATTCGTAGTTTTACTAACAATTTACGCCTTTAAAAGAAACGCACAAAATTGCTTTGATTTGTATGAAGTTTGACCAATGATCGACTAGTGATTTTATTAGGATCTACCTACGTTGCAACCGTTTATGTAACCCAAGATCTTTTCCAAGTGGATAGATATAGAATTAGCTTTACGTTAAAATAATGATGAAACTTATATGAGATCTTTATCACAATTTCCATTTTGCACAACACAAAGTAAACACTTCAAATAGCGCATATCTTTTTAGTTTTAGTGAAGAGTTCAAGATTTAGGCACCGATCCATAGTGTGAACAATTCGGCGAATCATAGATAAAGAAGATGTGTCGGAAAAGTCGCCGAAGGGAACAACTCCAGTGCCTAACCTTCTGACACTGAAGCAAATATTTTTTAGTAATAGTCGACTAACGTGCCTAACCTTCTGACACGCTGCTGTTGCAGATAGTTCCCAATAAAATATATCCCTTCACATCTCTTCAAGTTTTTATAGGTAAACACTACCATTTCATAGTGCCAAAATAATTCACTCACGAGACAAATAATGCATTAAGCACAAGCTCTTATTAGAGCGGACTTCATAGTCGAACTCAATGGAAAATATGATCCAAAACTCACTCAATATTACCAGATATTGGAATAAGCCACTAGAATCTCTTCGAGAAACTAGGAATAAATATAATCGTTGCAGGTTTCCTTCGGAGCAACCTGAATAATCGGTGCAGGTTTCTTATAGAGGGACCTGAATATAGCATTGCAGGCTTCCTTTCGGAGTGACCTGAATAATCGGTGCAGGTTTCTTATAGAGAGACCTGAATATAGCGTAGCAGGTGTCCTTCGGAGTGACCTGAACAATCGGTGCAGGTTTCATATAGAGGGACCTGAATAACGGTGCAGGCCTCTTACAGAGGGACCTGATTACATTCAGTAACAGAGACGATAACGTAGCATTCCATGGATTCACCATGTAGGTGCCGGGTCCATCACGTTGCAGAGAGCCAAGAGCAGTGCCTGGGGCTTACGACCCAGGTGCAGGTTTCAAGTAGCTACTTTACAATGCATCAACATTCACCTTCACCACCTCGGCTCCTCTCTCTGCCTAACCATACCCGACATGACTCCGTAAGTGCCGCCTTTGTTACGCGGTTTAATACCGAGCTTACTATAAGTTGATTTCATTGATGAAGAAGATGACGATAATGATATTTGTTTAAGGTTACCTGATGTATCATGTCTAACAGAATCTATAAGCTTCTATTTGTGTAGTTCAATAAGAACAGACCAAATAAACGTGTGGTGCGTTGTGTTGTCTTACGAAATGTAGGATACTTAATGGTTAAACAAACTTACCTTTGTGATGTTTGACCATAATTATACGAGACGTTGCATCCGAAGAGATTTATATATTAACCAGGTAGTCCACTTTCCAATGTACCGGGCACCAAGCACAATTTTAGAGCGAAGACATAAAAATAAAAAGATAGGTAGGTAGTTTTAGTATTATTCACCCGCTTGCGCGATGTTACGTCGTTTGACTCATTCCTTTAGAGCAAAATTTCTCAAAAACATTGGGTATTTATTTGCAACACAGCAAATAATGGGTAGGGAGGGAGTATAAATCTCTTCGGATGCAACGTCTCGTATAATTATGGTCAAACATCACAAAGGTAAGTTTGTTTAACCATTAATTATACCACGACGTTGCATCCTCGAGATTTATATATTAACCAGGTAGGATGTTTAGAGTATTTTGAGAAATTTTTGATTAGAAGAGAGAGAAAAAAGGAAGCTTGTCGTTAATTCGGTATATATTGACTTTTTTTTTATATAATTTATAACAAAATCTAAATCAGTGAATAAGAGTTTTATTACGCATGATAGACACTTGATAGAATCTTGATAAGAATTTCCAAGGCACAGAAAATCACCTAAATAATTTATAATAGTAAACTAGACTTCTAAGATAAGATAATATGGGTTTCAAAAGCTTAGTGAAAATGTATGAAGCTGAAGCAAGTGCAAAGGGAAGACATTGAAATTCTTAAGTTATTTGCTCAAATTTAAATCTAAGATAATGTTTCGACGATTAATGCATAGTGGCTAAAAAATAGACATCTAAATTGATAGTTCATAACAAGAGTTTCATAGGTGGTGTAACTGGTTGGGGTATTATGGGTGTGATTCCTTTACCAATACCTTGACCATAGAAAAATCAATCCCTAGTTATAATCGAAGTGTATCATTTCTCCTGCTTTTCATTTTATTCAAGAAAAAATACGAAATAGTTTCGTTGGAACATATCAAGTGCACGCGACCTTCGAGGTTCCGTTTCCAGCTCGAGATCAAGGCTCAGGACACGCAATACATATTTAGCTATAAATAATAAGGATTCTCCGAATGATTCATCAATTTGTTATAATAATTTAAATACTTACGCTAATTACCAAGGTACCTTAGGTATATCTTAATTACTTGAATTTTCTTTTTGATTTAGAACAGATTTTATTAAGTTTTTTGGTAGGTAGGATTTTTTTTTTTTTCAAACACATTATATTCCCAAAATCCGTCTTTTACATCCCCTATTTCATAAAAAAAACCTGATAGTAAGCGGCATCTTGGTGGATTAATGAACAATATTTACAGATTTCATGTTATAAATATTCTAGATTTTCACCATAGAAAGTTTCAGATCACTCCTTGGCAAATAACTCACAAAGGCTATTTTCTTTGAATTAATGGTAGTAGTTGTACACAAAATAGGTGCTCTCTCCTCCATATGTTATTTTTATAATCCAACAAATAACAAAATATAACAATTTATTAAAAAATATGTTTGTAAATACCAGTGTGAGAGCCCCGGGCCATATGATCATAGACATGTTACATATATTTAACCCAACACTGTACTATGAATCTCCAGGGCAGTTCCCTTAAGGCTTGGCTGTCTGGTTTTTCAGTGGAGGAACTAAGAAACAACTAGTATAACAAGGAAGAATTCTGTGGAATTACATATCTAAAACATATAAAATCTAAGGAATTGGAGTACAGTATCATTGACCCGTGATCGAAAGAACTTAAAGTCGAAGGTACGATCCACTAACCACCGTTACGGGGAAGGCTAATCTTAAAAAAAGAAACAAAACATTTTCATTTGGTGTATTCCCTTACCCAGATTTGTACCCAATTTTTAGCTATATTAGTTTGATACCGAGATTGATAAAAAATCCCGAACCATTCTGCCCTTTGATTGTATAGATTTCTGTATCTATTATAATATAGGTACCTGATTCTCTTTAATTTAACTTACAACTCTAAGGATATGATTGTATCTGGCTATTATTATGATGGCTGGCTTATGATTGTATTGTTCTCTTATGCTTATGCATAAGGAAACTGTATGTAAACATATAAAGCTTATTATTTCAATAAGTCAAGGATTAAATTTGTTTTCTTTTCCCAAATTTTGACAATTAGCAAGAAAAGAGCATTACAGGTGGGAAATATTATGTTAGTTAGTTTATATATAAATTGATCTAATTCATCATTGCATCATCTTACTGCTCTCATTTAGTATAACTTCTTAATTTCATAACGTAATGTCACAATATTTGACTGTGAAAAACTTGAACTTATAGGTAAACATCTTTGAGATTCGGTTTCTTAAAAAGAAATTTGTAATCCGTTTTACCCGTTACAACTCATAAGAGAACTGGATCGATTGTATTTTTTTTCAGGTGTGAATAAAATATTTTCATTTAAGTACCAAAATATTTTTTTTTTATTATGTTTTGATCGGCGCCTTTGGTCGAGACTTCGTTGTCTGATATCGATCTACTACAGGTGCTTTCCTCGCAGACTAATGGTACGAGTGACTCCTCGCCTAACCACGTCTCTGCGTGCGTGGCATTTGACGCGGTGGAGCTTTGCAGTTTCCCTGCTGGCTGACTGAAGGCCTATTAGAAGAAGAAGTACTCGCCGCTGGAACTTTCTTGATTTGGAGTCGATATTTCTGCCAACTTCGATGCTTTAATTTTATTAGTGAGATTCCCGCCAAAGAGAAATGAATCACTTCGTACACGTGCAATATCTTTTTAAACTTATAATCTAATGAATACATTATTAATTTCCTTCGATTAAGCGTGTTTTTATAATGAAGGTCCAATATAAGCTGATTTCTTTGAGTAACACAGCAGTGATTTCAGGATTCGATTTGGGTGTTTTAACTAATTGAAAGTTTTCAGGTATGAAGATGTTGCCCTCTAACTCTTTCTTTTAATCCTTATTTAAGCCTCCGCACAATATATGACCCCAACGTTCAGAGATTTCATCCTGGATTTTTGTTCCGAAAAGCTCGTGTTTCCCTTTTGAGGTCTTAGGGACCTCTAAAATATTCTCAAATAAATTGGTTGCTGGAGGGTTAACATCATTTAGACGTACCTGAGAGCTAGTGGGTGGTATGGGACACTTGGCTGATGCTTCTGATATCACGACCTGTACATTACTAGGTTGTCATTCATTACAAGTTTCAGTCACATGAACCACTGACTGAACATATGGGATGTATGATAACACACTGAAGCCAATTCATCCTCTCCATAGATTTTTATTTTATTTTATTTATTATAAACATAAACACAAAACTACGAAGTAGTTTGTCGGCGAGTAACATTAGTAATATTCTGCGAGGCGAGTCATATTCTGCGAGGCTATCCTCAGCCTGTGTACTAATATATATGACCAAAAAACATGACTACAATCGCATCGTAGTACCATTCTCTATATTGTGGTAGTACTGTGCGCGACTATGATCGCATCATAGTACAAAGGCACACTGTTCTATTAAAAAATAAAGAAATAATAACATTCCGTTGAATAAATAAGCTAGGTCATGCTCACACCATGACAGGAAGTGCTGTGGTCGAGACCGTAATCGCGTCACGGTACTAATAAATATGACCAAAAAACATGACTACAATCGCGTCGTAGTACTGTGCGTGACTATAATCTCGTCATAGTACCAAGGCACACTGTTCTATAAAATATAAAGAAATAATAACATTCTTTCAAAAAATAAGCTAGGTCATGATCGCATCATGACAGGAAGTGCTGTGATCGAGACCGTAATCGCGTCACGGTACTAATAAATATGACCAAAAACCATGACTACAATCGCATTGTAGTACTGTGTGTGTCTATAATCGCATCATAGTTCCAAGGCACACAGTTCTATAAAATATAAAGAAATAATAACATTCTGTTGAAAAAATAAGCTAGGTCATTATCGCATCATGACACGAAGTGTTGTGATCGAGACCGTGATCGCGTCACGGTACCAATAAATCTGACCAAAAAACATGACTACAATCGCATCGTAGTACTGTGCGTGACTATAATCGCATCATAGTTCCAAGGCACACTGTTCTATAAATATAAAGAAATAATAACACTTAAACACGTGTACAAGGCGTGTTTCAAAGTGCCGATTCACGGTTCTTTAGTAATTATGAATTATTGCTTGAATAGACGTTTATTTGGTACAAAAAATACAACACACAATGTAACAAAAAAATATAAATATATATTCAGATAGATTTTAGGCCAAATAGGCCCCGCATGCAGAGGCACAGAGTGCTTTGACGCTGGTATTCTGCGGATACCATTTTATTTAACACTGTATACAGAATATTTTCTAATTAAACAGTAACGTTAGGCAATGCGCAAATAGCAAGGCTCTTTTTGTTGCTCAATAAATTTCAAAATGAAATTAATTAGTGAGCTAAATATAATCTACTGATTCGAACAAACACGAAATAAAGTTTTGCTTTAAACGAACGAAATGCAAAGATGAGAACATGTCGAAAAAATAGTACAATATAATAAACAATAAACACTTATAATTTAAACTTACATAGGTACTTCCAGCACCATCAAAATGCTCGCAGCGGCGGCGGCGGTGACGCAAACGTTTCTCTAGTTTACGAATCTTTTCCTTAATATATTGCTTAGAATACTTACGTTTTCATTTACACATATTGATATCTATAACAACTACACAACACACTAAAAATAAAGTTATAAAATAATAAAACTTTGATCTTTAATATTCCGATGCTGTGATGCCCGCACAAAGAAAGCGAATGAGTCAAACGACGTAACATCGCGCAAGCGGGTGAATAATACTAAAACTACCTACCTATCTTTTTATTTTTATGTCTTCGCTCTAAAATTGTGCTTGGTGCCCGGTACATTGGAAAGTGGACTACCTGGTTAATATATAAATCTCGAGGATGCAACGTCGTGGTATAATTAGCTGGGTCCACTTCGGTCGGAGTTTAGGACTTCACAATTAAATATTCGGACTTGTAATACTTATATCTTGAAATTCTCAAATCTTTGCATACACAAATTAATTCAAATTAAACATGCATAATCATAGAGTGCGTCGAAGATCAACCGGCTTGCACAAAATTCTAAAATATATCCCCTGACATTCCTGTCATAATCAAATCCTTCAAAGTTTCAAATATTATTTTTAATTGTCATATTTCTACAACAATACTTCTTTGATCAAATAATTGACCCGACGAAACCATGGAGATAAGATCAATGGAGAGACTTCGACCATTGAGCTAGATTTGGTTTCGTTACAATACTAATCTGTTATGTATCTGTTACGAAATTCAAAAAAATAGGTAATAATCTTTTATGTTAGGATTTGAATATTAAAAAAAGAGTTCAAGCGATTCTGAAATGTTGACACCAGCCCTGCGAGCATGGACTTGTCAATCGACATATATCGATCGACAAAAGCATCTGTCCTTTTCACTCCTTAGGAATATCTGTCAAATTTATCGATTTTTATCGAGTATGTCGATCATAGCTGTCAAATTTTGTTAATCGAGAGTTTCATGCTCGCAGGGCTGATTCGATTAAAGACGAGGCAAATTGTGTTATCGAAAATCTTTTGCCAGAAATCTCAAAAGAAAGATATATTATATATTATCAATAAATAGTTTAGTTATACAACTAGTTTTATTTTCCTCAAATTCGAAATGAAAAGTAGAGTGTTTAACACGGGTAAAAGAATTAATTCCTACTCGAACTATAGTCTAAATACCTCGGGAATTAATTCTTTCGACCCTCGGTTAACAATCTACTATTGCGTTTCGATATCTGCAGTTTAAACGTTGTTTACTCACTGAATGAATATGGTGGATTTTATCTATACTAATATTATAAAGCAGAAGAGTTTCTTTATTTGGTTGAACGCGCTAATCTCAGGAACTAGTGATTAAAATTGTATTTTTTTTGTGTTAGATAGTTCATTTATCTAGGAAGGCTATAAGCTATATACGAGTAACATCACGCTACGACTAATAGGAGCTGAGCATCAATGAAAAATGTTGCAAAAACATCATATCACATCAAACGAGCAAAGACATCCACGCGAACGAAGTCGCGGGCAGAGTTTAGAGTTTTCAATAATGATTTAGTCATCCTGACGTACGTAATCCTGAACATTATTTTTATGTGAAAATTCTCTATAGGCCTTCTGATTCTTCATTGAACTAGGGCTTTACTTGTTTTCTAACGTTGTCTTCGAACGACCCTCAACGAAACAGGCCCAGCATTATGGAACGGAACCCTTACAGAATCACTTCGTTATCCGTCTGTATGTCTGTCAAGACCCTTTTTCTCAGGAACGCGGTAAGATATCAAACTGAAATCTATAAAATACTCGCATCTACGATTTCTTTCAGCTGTGAAAACATCAAACTTGTGACTTACAAGTTTGATGTTTTAACGCGAGCAAAAGATATGACCATTTATTTATGTCACATATTTTAAAATATTTTGCGATTTCATAAGGGTATCAAGACCTATGGGGTACTTCCGTTGGCCTAGAATCATGAAGTTTAGCAAGAAGTAAGATCTTATAGCACGTGAAAAGAAAAACTCTAATATCCGAAAATATGAAAAAAATGTAAGGAGCTTTCTGTACGGAACCGTCGCCAAATTCAACCAATTTTGGCCAATTTTTATAAAGTTTTGGCAGACCTTAAAAGTCAGATGACTTTTAAGGTCTGCCAAAACTTTATAAAAATCAAACATGGCTATCCCGGCTTGTTTCGCATAGTGGAAACTTCGCTGGGAAAAATATGTGAATTGGGCAGGGAGTAAGAGTCTATAATATTAATAATAAGGATTAAAAAATTGTCTGTGAAATTAATTAATAATAACGATTTAAAAAATCTGTATAATAAACAATAAAAAAATTAAAGATTTAAAAGGACACTGACCTAAATTTGAAAGGGACAATGGCAAAAAGTATGTAACATTAATAATAAAGATTTAAAATTAAAGTTCGTTTTTTTTAAATAGACTTCGTATATACTGTTTGAAAAAGATATACAATATTCATATAAAATTCGATATGAGTAGTTGTTGGGTTCCTTTAGCAGTAAAACCTTGCCTCTAAAAATTAAATAGTTTTTACGACTAGCACGTCTATCACGCGAGTTTCTCGCGAGGTCCCAAGCTTTTTTATGAAATGTCAGTTTTTTGCTACTTATTCATTAATGTCGCCCAAGACCGACACCAAAATTATTATCGTATTATCGTGATCTCGCCCATTTATCTTCAGCGAAACATACTTTCGCTAGAGATATGAGAAAGAATATTCTCGAGGAAAGTCTAAGTGAAATTTATCGCTTATAGAATCGTATGTTGTTCGTTATTCTATTTTCATGCATTATGTTTAAGGTAATGCGATAAAAACCCCATAAATATACAACTTGCGGAACTTAGCTTGAACAAAGATGGCTGCCGTCTGAGAGGGTAGGTAATAGGTATAATCGAAAACTTCCGCGTCCCACACTTCGTTTGAGATCTTTTAGGCGTATGCTACACGTTCAATATTTATCACGATATTTGGATCACGATCACGCCCTGCGAGCATAGAACTGTCGATAAACAAAAGGACAATGTCGAAAATCGCCCCATTACCAACAAAGATTTGATTTACGTTATAATTATATGCATATTTTATAACACTCATTACAAGTATATGTATTCGACGGACAAATCAAAAATATTTTAAAAGTACTTTCAGAAACAAAACCCAAATGAAGTAAAATAAACGAATGATTATTGTTACTTTTGCTTGATTGAATGGAATTGAGTCGATTTTAAGTAGGTTATTTTTTTATTTGTATAAATTATGTTTTTCATAACTTCTTTTAAAATGTACAACGTTAACACACGTCAATTGACTACTCACGCGCTGTCGCTTGTTAGTTTGTTGTGTTTTTAACTTTCTTTTAATTTCGAGATTTCTTGTTCTTTACTACGTAGCTATAATAACGTTCCTTGATTGATTGCAATAATTATTATTTTAATAATTGTATAGGTATGGATTATACGTATTGCTCTAACGAAATAAAGTGTTACTTCACCTAACCTCAAAATCTGATTCATTTTGTTAAATAATTCGATTTCGAGGCTTGTCCGTAGTAATTGATGTGGACGTACAGTATTTACTAATATCTAATTATACGAAAAGCATTATTTCACTGCTGTTGGTGTTGGGGCGAACAATGTATGGACGCAGAACAATGTCCTTTGACAGCTAAGATCGACATACTCGACAAAAATCGATAAATTTGACAGATATTACTAAGGAGTGAAAAGGACAGATGCTTTTGTCGATCGACATATGTCGATCGGCATCTGTCCTATGTTCGCAGTCTATGCTCGCAGGGCAGGATCGCGATATTTATTGATTGTGTAGTATATGATATTGATGGATCGCGATCCGCCAACTTCATATAAGCGATTCTGCTGTCAATATACACGGTTATTTTTTTATCACCCTGGAAAATTTTAGGGACGCTTCAGGACACTTCCAATATACAGGGTGACTTTAAATAGGTGTAATTGTTTTAAGGGGGTAAGAGTACAGCCCATGGGATGTTCAAAAATGTGTGGAACACCTGGTCGAAATCGACTGGTTTCGGAAATACACGATACTTTAACTTTTTTAGGAAAATTACCAAAATTCAAGAGAAATCCTTAAAAATAAAAATAAATACTGGATGCATGGATTTTATTTTTATTTTATCTGATTGCTGGATAAATTATCCATAAAATAAAAACATCAAATGTTATGAATCAGTTAAAATTTTAGAGTTATGAGAGCTAAAACTTGTAACAATAAAAAAAAATTTGCTTTATCGAAATTTCAATTGATTTTAGTGAAAAATATCCACTCCGAACTGGTCGTACAAACGATGTCATTAAATTCCTTGTTTCCTTAGCTTTCTAAAAAGGTATAATAAGTGTACAAAATTCTCAGATAGCGCCCAACATACTCAGTTAGTCCCGAGCAGGTAGTTATGATCCCTATTGTTAATGTATTGCAAGCCGAGCCGATACCTGGAATTCTTAAAACCTTTCTCACGGTTTCACTATGCGAGAGTGAGAGAATCGATAAATAGCACAACGTGTGTGAGTGAGATAGCAATTGTTGACGGTTGGCCGTTGCCTTGCGCTTGGGCCCCAAGTAGCGCGACCTCTGTCTAGTACTACTTAGATACTTACGCGTGCCGGACGTACCTATTATTCGTACTAGTTATTTCATCCATCTGTTTCTTTGCTTTATTTCAATGGCAAGCTACAGTAGCGAAGAGTACGCAGACATTGTGTTTGTGTACGGATTCTGTGACGGTAATGCTGCAGCGGCCAGAAGGGAGTACATACACCGATTCCCAAATCGTCGCGCACCTAGTGTACGTGTCTTTTCTGCGGCGTTTCAACGGCTTAGAGAAAGTGGAAGTGTTCATGAGCGGCGTCACGATGCTGGTAGACCTCGTCAAGTGGATGCAGAGCACGAAGAAGAAATACTGGATCGTTTTACGAGAGATCCCACTACATCTACACGCATAGTAGCCAGGCAAATGGGATTATCTCAATGCAAAGTATGGTTTACTTTACATGCAGCGCGACAGTACCCATACCACTACACACCTGTTCAAGCGCTAGAGGAGGGAGACCCTGCAAGACGAGTAGATTTCTGTCGCTTCATGCAGCATATGGACGCTGAAGACGCAATGTTTTTAAGTAAAATCTTATGGACGGATGAGTCCAAGTTTGACCGAGACGGCATAACGAATTATCATAATCTCCACTACTGGACTACACGGGGAGAAAATCCAAGAAAGTCCAAGGAAGGAGCTCATCAAAGAAGATTCTCTGTAAACGTATGGATGGGCGTTATTGACAGATACTTGGTGGGGCCATATTTCTTACCAAACAACTTAAATGGCGAAGCTTACGAGGATTTTCTTCGAAACCATTTATTCAACCTTCTCGAAGATGTTCCTGTTCGGGAAGATTTTCCACTAACTAACCGGGAAGAAATGATCTTCCAGCACGATGGCTGCCCAGCCCATTACCGGGCTAGTGTTAGACAATGGCTGGATGAAACGTTTCCACTTCGTTGGATTGGCAGAGGAGGCCCGACGCCGTGGCCAGCGAGGTGTCCAGATTTGACCCCCTGTGATTATTACCTATGGGGTCACATGAAGACATTAGTGTATACAACTCCCGTCAATAATGTTGAAGAATTGAAAGCTAGAATCATAGCAGCTGCTAATCAAATACAGCAAGATCTTACGGGAGTTGTTACTAGGTCCAATTTTAGAAAACGACTACGGGCGTGTATTAGGAAACAAGGAGGTCAATTTGAGCAAGATTTAAAATAATAAGGTGTTTTAATTAAATCAAGTGTTATAAAACGTGTTTTTCCTACTGTGTTTTTGTTATTTCTTTATGTAAATAACTTGAGTATTTTAATTGTAAAGATAACTTGCGTTTTTTCTTATTAAATCTTATTATTTTGTATCAGTATGAGTATTATTTCATCTACATTAGATATTTTTTTCATACTACTCTTAGTAAAATTAACCATAGTCATCCTTACTTGCTTGGAGAACCAAATGGGCAACAATACACAATGCATTCATAAAGTCCACTAAAGCAAATCAATGAGACGTCTTACGAGGTAAATTAATGACACTTAAAGAAAAAACCTTAGCAGGGTAGTATGGTAAAGTGCTAATAATGTTATTAATGTGCAGTTTACGTATTACCTACTCGGCAATAACTGAGTTTGTTGGGCGGAATCTTAGAATTTTGTACACTTATTATACCTTTTTAGAAAGCTAAGGAAACAAGGAATTTAATGACATCGTTTGTACGACCAGTTCGGAGTGGATATTTTTCACTAAAATTAATTGAAATTTCGATAAAGCAAATTTTTTTTTATTGTTACAAGTTTTAGCTCTCATAACTCTAAAATTTTAACTGATTCATAACATTTGATGTTTTTATTTTATGGATAATTTATCCAGCAATCAGAGAAAATAAAAATAAAATCCATGCATCCAGTATTTATTTTTATTTTTAAGGGTTTCTCTTGAATTTTGGTAATTTTCCTAAAAAAGTTAAAGTATCGTGTATTTCCGAAACCAGTCGATTTCGACCAGGTGTTCCACACATTTTTGAACATCCCATGGGCTGTACTCTTACCCCCTTAAAACAATTACACCTATTTAAAGTCACCCTGTATATAAAAAATAAAAAAAATGAAATAAAAATGTAAAAAAAAATAAAAAAAATCTCTAAAAATGCTGCTCTCAACTAGTGCAGCATTTTTTGTATTTTTTAAAAAATTAATATAAAATTAAGGTTATTTTTTTTATTCATATTTAAATCATTCTAATACCATGTCGCGAAGCGTCCCTTAAATTTTCCAGGGTGATAAAAAAATAACCGTGTATATCACGATAAATATTGAATGTGTAGCATACGCCTTAGCATAACAACGAGAGAGATTGAGCAATTGAACAGCAATATTATTTTCGCGGGCAAAAATTTAATAACACCTATCTTTCTAATTGCAACTACGCATATGACAGCCATTTTTGTTCAAGTAATACGCCGCGTTCAGTTAAAAGAAAATATTTAAACACCAGCTGGGCCCCGCGATTTTTCCCACGCAGATATGAATCTCGTCTAACTGTCGGGATATTTATTTATTGCGTCACAAGTGACTAAGACAAATGATAATGTACCTTGTTAAGGTGTTACAATCTAATATGAATAGAGAAGGGCAGACATTTCAATTTAATTTTATTAATTCTTTAAATCGATAAAAAGTTATGTTAATCGATAAACCTATACATATCCAGGTGTAATGCAACCGCCTACCTCCGCAAAAAGAGAACACAATTATACTTGTGAAACGGAACTCGCGCGAAACGGACTTCGCCCGCGTTATTTTTGTTTCCTCGTGGGAATTTTTTTCCCCGTAGGAAAATTACCGTATGTCCTTTCCCTGGTCTCGAACTATCCCTATACCAACTTTCATCAAAACCGGTTCAGTAGTTCCGAAGACTATTCAATACAAACAATCAAATCTTTCCTCTTTGTAATATTAGTATAGAATAGTGGTAGGGCCTTCTTAGCTCACCTGCTAGCTACCACAATCTTACCTTACTTAGTCGTAATAATAACATAACATGATCATGATCAATCATGATCATAGTGTATTCCAACAATTTGAGGTAAGTTAGCTAGTTCCTCCATTGTTGAGGATTCCAGGTGAAGTTTGCTTCCATATTCGGGCTTATCGTCACTAACCATCAGGTACGAAGCCCAAGAGTTTTCCTGTTGTGTTGTGTAAAAGAAATGTTTAAAGTCTTAATTTAATTTATTACGTACTTACGTACTTAATTTATTTTCAATTACCTATCTCTTTTAGTACCTACATAATTGTAAAATTTAACTTAGCTTTTTGTTTGTCTAAATAAACACTTTAAAATATTATTCATTCAAATTAAAATTATACATATTGTTGGAGGATTATTTGTCTAAAATATTTTTTTTTTTTCATAGAAAGACAATGAAGTGAAAAATGGATCGTACTACTCGAGAAGAGCCAAGCGTCTCGTTCCCTCAAAAAATGGCGAAGCTTCTGATTGTTCAGTCCAGTGTTCTGATTGGCTGAGCTATGACTACTAGAAAAAAAAATGACGGGTTGCACTCCGGGAGTGCCGGCAGAAGTGAAAACTTAAGTATTAACGTTGTGCGTTTTGGATATTTTGGAATGGTTATGGAATAATTTTGCACGAATAGCTTTAATTATCAGAATAAAAGTACTATCTTTTATGTGGTAGAATACAATATTTATTTATTGCGCTATCGTACACAAACATGACAATTTATATTACATTAAAATGTTTATCCCTCAGAAAAATCAACGTCCTGTTGTAACGTTGTGCGTACATAATTATAATAATATAACTAGTAATAATGAATCAAAATATTTACAATTAAATTAAAAATATGATTAAAACAGACATTAATATACTACTTAAAAACGTAATTTTATAACAAATAAATAATATTTAATTTATACTAACTTACCTAATTAATATTTACAACAAAATCAAATAAAAGCACAATTTAAATTTTTCCTAACAAAGTAAATAAATTGATTAAGAATGTCTCAAGTGACGTGTGACTTCCAGTACTTTTGCCAGCCGCTATTGTTCTCGGCCAGCTTACGTGGACCCCTCACCGCACCTCGACAGTTCCTGCGGCCATTTCAATTTTAATTGGTCTTACGAATTTTCGATCAGGGTCACGTGTCCTGACGATCACGTGTCCTGACGCGAGTTTATCATTTTTTACCCATTACAAAAAAAGAATACAACGCCGCTAAAGAAGTTCTCACTTCAAAAATTCCAATTCTTTTTCGAGGAGAATGCGTGACCGCGCCACATGTGTGGGGCTCTCCCGGCAGAGTGCCAGGCCTACCCACTAAACCCCCCCGGTGTTCTCCCTGCCCTTATGGGCGCGCGTGGTAAGCCTCCCTCCCTGCCCTTAAACGCGCGCGGGCTAGCCCGACCTGCGGCTGTACCGTCTAACTCAAAGCGATCACTCACTGTCGTTATCGTGACATTAGAACAATAGTTTTAATGCCACAGGTGACATTTGAACTATTGTTCTAATGTCACGAAAGCGATAGCGATGGATCGCTATGAGTTAGGCGGTAGCCCCCCTGGACCAATATGGTCGCTTGTACGCTTCCACCACCAACAGCGTAGTCTTAAACATATAGTTATTTTCTAGCTGAAGAGACGAATTAAATTAATCAGCAAACCCAGTTTCTTAACTGACCCCGCAGTTCACGCCATTAACTTATCAACCTGAAGTTAAGTGTTAGATTCAATTAAGCTAAGCCTACCATGATAATCATTAGTCTGATAATAGACGCAGGTGCCTAACTTAATTGCTTCATAAATATCCCGAACTCCTGTATCCAACAGCTCAATACAGACCAGCCGCTGCTCACTTAGCGCATACCAAAACATTAATTTTGCGGTATCTCCACTCAATAAATATTAACGGTTATGTGCCGATCCCTTTATACTTGCAAAGTACACAGTATATTTCCTTTTATTTTGCAAATAAAGACCTGAGGGTCTAATTGAAAGACATAGCAGGGTTGCAAGAATGACGCGAATGCAGCGAATGTTCACACCAAGCAACCATCTTTGTAACTTAGTTCTATGATAGAATCTATCGGACTAACACAGGAGCGCGTTCAGCAGAGCCTCGGAGTGTAGTTGTTCGGTCGTTTTTTAACTCGCTCAGAGGCGTTGAACGCGTTTCAGCAACAAATTCTTATATCTCCTGACACTGAGCACAGCAGCTCTTTAGAAAACTCGACCTCCTCCGACCGGGGTCCACCGCGGCTACATAGTGCTGATCCACCGACATTAGTAAGTCAAGTCAATTTAGATATGAGATTTAGCATAGGTTGCATTCAGTAATTTAATCGCTGAAACGCCGAATTGTCTGCGTTCACTTTGGGCGCAGACAACCCCCAATATCATTCAATCACGTAAGAGTATTTCAGTAATAAACGTCAGAGCGTTCCCGATCAAATTCGGAGGTTGTTCGGTTCTAAGGCGTCGTCCTAATAGAACGCGAATGCGCGATCATCGCGCGAGTATGCGACTATGGCGTGTCCGCGCGATAGCAAACACTGGGTGTCCTAATAGAACGCGAATACGCGATCATCGCGTGAATTGACGACGCGAACGATCGTGCAGATCATGCTTTGAACAAGGCAAGGTCTTGAACGGGTGGTTGTTTCACCCGTACGTCTAGCTCGAAGGCATTGATGCCGGTAGCACACCTCCACCGCGGAACTGTAGAACAGTTGCGATACCGCTGAACTATTCTCCCGCGTTGTCGTTTGTACGGCGCGCGAACTCTGGCGGGCTTGCCTGCTCTAACGCGGATATTTAACTATGGCGCTGTCTCTGTCGCGCGCAGATCCAAGCTGAAAACAAATTATCGGACGCGGCTGACAGCCGCGACTTATAAGTATCTAGATAATGAGTGTACAGTGAGCTGTGCAAACTATCGGAGGTAAGTCGTGGACGTAACCTTGGGCTGACCTTGAGCGTTCGGACTTCCGACAGGAATCTGGCGTGCTGGATATTTTTGTCAGCCGAAAACGTCCGCGGACGGTATGCACGGGTGCGGGAGTTGCGGGACGCGTCCGTGCGCCAGAAGGACGCGGATTTCACGAGAGCTTGCACGTGTGCAAAATGGACGAACGAATTATCGAGTGTGTTCGAAACAAGGAAATAACTTTATAATTATAAATAAAAAAATGACAAACGTGCTTCAAAAAATTTGCTCATATAAGAGTACGAACCTGTGTTAAAATTCTTTTTCAATGTCATTTTCGATTAGATATAGCAAAAAAATTAAATTGTTAGTCATTCATTCTCAAATAAAGTTTATACCGACGTTCGTCTCTTAATAAATTTGGATACAATGTGTGGAATTCACCAGACTCTGTTCTTTCCTTATTTATGTCATAGACCCAAATGCTTCTTTTTATTGTCTTTCTGGGTGGACAAGATAATGCAGCCACCAGTAATTCGAGAAAATCATCATCACTTTCTCTACTCGACATGTTTCTTCGTCTACAGTTCTTTGCGGAATAGGCGTTGGAACGCGTCCTCAAGCAACGTCCAAAAGACTGTACACTTATCAGTCGCGGCTGTCAGCCGCGTCCGATAGTTTGTTTCCAGCTTTATCAGTCAAGGCTATCAGCCGCGTCCGTCAGCCGCGTCCGATAGTTTGTTTCCAGCTTTACCTCCGCGTTCAATTCGCCGCTTTGTTTGTATGGCGTCACGGTTTCGTCTTGTTAATCCAGCTTCCCCTACAGGCCGTTATAACGCCCAAAAAAAACATTTAAATCTACCCTCAAATTGCGTTCATATTTGTTTGTTTTTCTGTATTTATACGTTAGAAACGTTCCTTGTGCGCTTATTAGTAACTGAATTTTAACGTTTGTAATACAAATTATTTTTCTTTTTGGTATCTTTTGCTAAGAGGAATAAATAACTAGTACTATGGCTTCGAAAAGATGAGTTTTCACGTACTTTTCTAATAATTCGATAAGATTTGTTGTTGAGATCATAATTTCACATATTTAAGCTAGAAAATAAGAAAAAATAATCAATTTTTCTTGTTTATTTCAATCTCATTTCTTGTCAATATTTTCGTGGCCGTTAAAACGCCCTGTAGGGGAACACACGTCTTCCTTGTGTTCCCAGACATCGCATACAACGACCTTTGTACTTAAATGAGTTGCCAAGCAGTGTGGTAATTTTATCTCCTGATAATGCCATCGCGGACGTGATAGATGAGAATTCTGGCGATGAAGAAGTTGTGACATACCCCAATCTTCCAGGTTTGTTTGCGATTGTTTGTGAAATCATTATTTTTAATACCTTCTGCCTCAAATTCAGCCCGTTTTCGTACAGTGTGCAGCGCTCGATATAGCCCCATAAACTGCGCCAACCCTCCCTGTCGTGCGCATCCATTTGAGACCAGCATGGCTGCGCGGGGCATTTTACTATCTTGTCGGGGAGCGTCTCAAACTACGCTTGCCAGTGTGTGGTCTCTACTCAAGGATCTTCCGGCTCCAACGGCCATCTTCCTTTTATATAATATTATGTGGCCTGCCCATAGTACCCATGTCCATGTTCCTAAGCATATATATAACTAATACTTATTCACATAAGTATTAGTTATATATATGTATTAGTTATACTTATTAATATTTAATTTTGTGTATTTTGGTTTTCAGGTTCCAGTTGAGAGCCCAAGCGAATATTGTAGATGACGATGAGAATTCTGAGCAATTACCGTTATCATTATTACTTATGTAAAAAACGATTTGTGGAACTTGAGGTCACATTTTCTCCATCTCCAAGCACTTCTAGGGTTATTGAAATCCAAAGTCTCTGCTCCAAGTTTACCTAACAACCAAAAACACCAATGGAGAAAATACCACAATGCCTTTCCACTTCCAGAATGGCGTCATGTGCAGGTCCCGAAAAACTTACAATCACTGCCGTTTTATTTTAAATGCGTATTTGATGAGGACTGCTTTGAACTCTTAGTAAATAAGACTAATAATGAATATGCAAATTAGAAAAACAAAATGGGCAACGTAACTGTAATGAAATAAATAGAGAAGCATCCCAGATAAATAGGGTTTATTCAACTTAAAACACAACGTATATAGAATAATTAAAAATTAAGTCACATTGGCATATAAGACATTTGGCATATGAAATGTATAGATATTACAAACATATAAAGGAGTCTATATCATTCTCCCCAGCTTAGTTTTGTATGTAGTCTGCCAAGTAACGTGGAACATGGCGTTCCCGAGTAGATCTTCTCACAGGTGTTCTTTCAGGTGTTCTCTTCTTTACTGGAGGGAGACTCTGTACCAGGGTCGTCTGCTTAGGTACCTCCGTCTTACCTATTTCTGCCGCAAAGCAGCAGTGCTTGCATTGCTGTGTTCCGGTTTGAAGGGTAAGATATGGCAGTGAAATTACTGGGTACCTACTGTGACTTTACATCTTGTGTCACAAGTTGGCAACGTACACTGTGGTTCTTGTGGGGGTTGCAGTTTTGCTGCGAATCTCACAAGAGCCACATGTATTATAGGTAACTTCGAACGCTTCGAATCGTTCGGGACGCAAATATTTGTCCATTTTCGTCAAATTAAGTTGAAAAAATTGTAATGAAATAAATAGAGAAGCATCCCAGATAAATAGGGTTTATTCAACTTAAAACACAACGTATATAGAATAATTAATAATTAAGTCACATTGGCATATAAGACATTTGGCATATGAAATGTATAGATATTACAAACATATAAAGGAGTCTATATCAGTAACAATTAGTGAGAAGAAATGCTTCATATGCGTTCTTTTCTTCAGTGGATAATGTAGTATGAATAAATTGTCTGTTTTTTTTTAGTAAACAATATTTAACATTTATATTATGCTTTATTCTTTCTGATTATAATCAACTCATCCTAGTCGTGGATTCCCCTACTGGGCGTTATAACGGCCACTCATTTCCAGAAGAACCAGGTCACCTGGATTTTTTTCATTATTTTTCCTGGGCTTCTACTCCTATATACCTACATAAACATACTAAATGGAATTAAAAAAGTTTTCCAAAAAATATTTTCAGGGGAATCTGGGTGCTGGAAACAAACTATCGGACGCGGCTGACAGCCGCGACTGATAAGTGTACAGTCTTTTGGACGTTGCTTGAGGACGCGTTCCAACGCCTATTCCGCAAAGAACTCTAGACGAAGAAACATGTCGAGTAGAGAAAGTGAGGATGATTTTCTCGAATTACTGGTGGCTGCATTATCTTGTCCACCCAGAAATAAAAAGAAGCATTTGGGTCTATGACATAAATAAAGAAAGAACAGAGTCTGGTGAATTCCACACATTGTATCCAAATTTATTAAGAGACGAACGTCGGTATAAACTTTATTTGAGAATGAATGAGGATCAATTTTTTTTTTGCTATATCTAATCTAAAATGACATTGAAAAAGAATTTTAACACAGTTTCGTACTCCTACATCAGCAAATTTTTTGAAGCATGTTTGTCATTTTTTTATTTATAATTATAAAGTAATTCCTTGTTTCGAACAGACTCGATAATTCGTTCCTCCATTTTACACACGTGCAAGCTCTCGCGTAATCTGCGTCCTTCTGGCGCACGGACGCGTCCCGTACCCGTGCATACCGTCCGCGGACGTTTTCGGCTGACAAAAACATCCAGCGCGCCAGATTCCTGTCGGACGTTCGAACGCTCAAGGTCAGCCCAAGGTTACGTCCACGACTTACCTCCGATAGTTTGCACAGCTCACTGTACACTCATTACCTAGATACCTATAAGTCGCGGCTGTCAGCCGCGTCCGATAATTTGTTTTCAGCTAAACGGAGGTGTGCTACAGGCATGAACGGGGTTAGAGCGAAAAGTTGTACTTCGCTTGAAGGCTTTAAACGCGCTCCAGCCAGTCACTCAGTGTAGTCACTTCTTGGTCGCCTAAGGTTATACGCACACTACAAAATTTATTCGTTTCGTATTTGAAAGTGCGAAATAAAATCGCAATAGAATTAAGTAGAAATGTACCAAGTACAATCGCTGCTATTTTCAATAGCAAACGATTTTTTTCGCAATGCGAGGACTCTAGACAATTGGTATCGTTAACAGACTAACGAAATTCTTTCGCGACGATTAATTATAGTAGTACGCGCTCACCCTAAATCTTGATTGCCAAGAGACCGAGTAGCAGACGACTAGTCGCCTCAATTGTGTCTCTATCGACAGTGCGTAATAGCCATTGATTTACTACCAAATGTAGATAACGCATGAACGTTCGAAAAGTGGGCCGGTGAAGAACTGCCCAATCGGGCCTCGTGCAGTTCTTTTCCATGCGTTGGAGCGACAACGCGATAAGCAATTTTGAGCATTATGTTTGAGAGTATAAAGTTGATATTTTCTTGTACCAATTACTAAAACGTCAAATTTAATGTGGCTAGGTATGAAATGATGTAACTGCACACGGTTGTACTTCAAATAGTTGCCGTAATAATAAAGAATAAGGTTGAATTCGATAAATACGGTACTTTCTTTATGGAAATTTAATTCGGGTGTGCATATTCAACTACCTATTTAACAGCGTACAAATGTATAGTCGATTAGGTGACAGATTTCAAGCGCGTTTTTGTATGAAGTGCTCTATCTACGTTTGGTAGTAAATCAATGGTAATAGCTCGTAGAGAACACATTGATGTCGATTCAGACACACAACTTAATTAAACTAAACTAATTTGACAGGTCTAAAAATAAAGCCGTCACTTTTAATCCTTTAGAGAAGAAGAAAGATGGCGATAGTTTTAATCCTGTCAAATTAGTTTAGTTAAATTGTGTGTCTGAATTGATACCATAGCCTACACTTATCATACTGCATACACCTGTCCTAGACTACCTGCGATGTAATAACTGGTCATTCGTAAACGCTATTATCGAAGGCATTTATTGGTTATCGCTATTGTGGCGGCCGTGGGATTAAAATCCCGCCTGAAAGCATTTAGACCCAATCGCTTTATATCAATTCTGACTGGTCACGAACAAACGACTATCGTTTAAAGGGAAACAGAATACCTATCCGTTGATCATTTCTTGAAAGAAAATCAAAAAATATGTGCAAATGATAATTAGAATATTACTCGCACATATAATTTTTATACAACTAAGTTGGCAAACAAGCAAACTGCCTACCTGATGGTAAGTGGTAACAGTCACCTATAATATATGTGGCTCTTGTGAGATTCGCAGCAAAACTGCAACCTCCACTAGAACCACAGTGTACGTTGCCAACTTGTGACATCAGATGTAAAGTCACAGTATCCAGTAATTATTCTGCCATATCTTACCCTTCAAACCGGAATACAGTAATGCAAGCACTGCTGCTTTGCGGCAGATATACGTAAGATGGAGGTACCCAAGCAGACGATCCTGGTACAGAACAGAGTCTCCCTCCGGTTATCCAAAATAGAAAACATACTTCTATCAAAAAATTGATAATATGAATATTACCTAAATTCATATTATCATTTGCTAGCGCCATGTTTACATAAGTATTAAATTAAATTTAAATTTTTATTTGCTTTTCTATATAAGAGTACCCACGTGCAAGATAGCTAGCTTGGCTTATTCCAGTACCATTCAGTTATTCTGAAAGTAAATTAAACAGTAAGGTAAATAGGAAATATCAACTTGTCTCATATTGCCGTTTGCACGAATATAAGACGAGTTATTTTTGTGGAGTATTTTTCTATCTTATAAAAATCTATAGTTTTATGATTTTTCAATGAGTACTTCAAAATACCGCAAATAGCTAAAGAACGCCAAAAAAAGGCAGAAAAATAGAGAAATGAAAGGATAAAAGGAAACTCTGATCTTCATTCGATACTCTAAAAACAAAAGCAAGAAAACACTATCATAGAGAAAAGGCCAAAGGAGTTATTTTACAATGAGACATTTTGTACTTTTTTCTTTACGTTAAACCTTCGTCATATTTGAAGAGTTCATTGTCTTTTGTAGTATTTTAGAATTAGTTTTTTGCAATAATGTTGATTTTAAATACGTTTTTGTTTTTGAAAATCATCTAGAAAAGTCAAATAATGGTTCGTATTACTTTTTTGATGTCAGGTTTGTTGTTATAATGATATAGAAAATTTGATTTTTTGAGAGTTAAGACTTTGTAAAAAGAGCTTTAAAATGTTATTAGGTACCAATTGATTAGTTATGGACTCGGCACTGACCTAATCGGGAGGTCCGTGGTTCGATCCTTTTTAGGGGGAATTTCTTGACGATTTATAAGGGACTGAAGCTGACAAGGCTATCCCTTGGATTGGTAAAAATCCCATACCCGGCTAAACCACACTCTCCGTCCCCGATGGAGGCACACTCGAGCGTAGCCATTCCCCGAGCTGGGAATAGGCACAGTGGTGTAAATGTAAATGGACTCGCCAAGGGAGGGTTACCGAGTTAACTTGGTTGTGACCTCCCCGTGGTTCGATCCTGCCATGTACTAATAAGTTTTTCGTTTTTCGAATTTCATATGTCATATGTCATTTCATATGCTCCTACGGTGAAGGAAAATATCGTGAGGGAACCTACATATATCTGTGAAGAAATTCAAAGGTGTACTATATTAAGTCGACCAATCCATATTGGGCCCGTTTGGTTGACTAAGGCCTAATCATCCTAACATAGGGTAGACACGAGATTCTCGGTGGGAACGAATATGAGCCGTAATGATGAAGCTTAGTTTTCATTATTTGTTACCATAAAAGACTGAATATTGGTGAATTTATATAGAATTTTGCTCTTCTACTTGTAATATTACGGTTAAAGAAGGTGTTTAAATTACGCATAATTGCTATAATTTTGAATACAAATATGTGCTTATATTTATTACGTATATAGAAAATGATACTTTTAACTTGCGTTTTTGATGTATCGTAATAAAAACTCATCATTAAAATCGAGTTGTTTTGATTGACATAGTATATAGCTAACCTTTTCTACAGGATAAGATCACCGAATCTTATTTGACTGTTACGATGACAGGTTCTGATCACAAAAAGACTGATCTGCGAGTCCATGAACATTAATTTAGTATTTTATTTTTTATTTAAAATGATATTAATAATATATCTTAAGTTACTGAGTCACTTTCGTGGATTACTGTGTCACTTTCGCGGGGTCAAGAATCTTAAAACGCTATATCTTCGAAACGAGACTCCTAATTCGATTGATTCACTTATTAACTTACTTATCAAGCGCTATAATTTGTTTTATTAAACTAGTTTCAAAAAAGCCAAAATAAGAATTCTCCACGAAGGTGACGATGAGAATGGTGTCGATGAGAATTAGCCATTTAACCTTGTATGTTCATACATCCCAAACAAAACGAAAATGTCTGCAAATACTAGCAGGGGAAAAAATAGTTGACTCTCCACTGGGTCATATGAAAGATGGCCGAATCCAGTAACCCCATTTTGGGGAATGCCTAATATATCCTTTTCAATGTTTTATGCGACTTAATCAAGAAGCAATGTTATTTATTTCAAAACTTTAAGTGTCCGTACCTTTAGTTCAAACCAAAGCGGGTTTTTTAGAAAAAGTGTAACGCTCCGTACACACTCCGAAAAACAATTAAAAGTTGGTAAACGAAACTCTATGCTCATCCCGAACACCGGTGATGGAAGTGAATTAATTGAGAGCATTCCGCAAGATTAATGGGACATTTCGCTCAAGACCGAAAAAGTGCCCCAGGTTAGGAAAAACGTGATAAAATATCGCACGATGCGGACTTGGCCTACATACAGCAAAAATATGGCCGAGTAATTTTTTCATTATCGCGAAAGTGGATAGGCACCTTTATTTACTTAACGTTCAGGACGTTTGTAGATTAAAGTTCATTAATGTAGAAAATTTATCGTACTTATCCCGCCATATCATAAATCTGAATATCAACCTTTTTTATACTTCATATACGAGTACGACTATATATACGATAGTCCGCGAATCTGAAAAATAATAAACAAACCTTTATTCATTATACTCTATTTTGGTCTAGACTTGGGGTCCATGGCTAGACAGATATTTGTAAAATTTGTGATAAAACTCAGTCATACGTGTTCTATGACGAACGTCAAGAAAATTTATCACGTCAGTCACACTAAATACGCGCCACCGTACTACTCTTTAAGACATAGGGGTTATGTCACTGAAATTCTGATATAATGCGTGACTCGAGTCCAGTCTTGGCAGCCCGTGCTACGCCTGCTGGCATAGATAGAACAACCCTTTATTGAGTTACTATATAAGTACATATTGGTACAAACTGTTGGTGGTCCATGGCAAGACAGATATTTGGTTCATGGCTAGTCA
Organism: Schoenobius gigantellus; assembly: GCA_963935595.1. Lineage (NCBI taxonomy): Eukaryota > Metazoa > Arthropoda > Insecta > Lepidoptera > Crambidae > Schoenobius > Schoenobius gigantellus. Next base: position 8,195,646 of record OZ012563.1, read on the forward strand.
GATATTTTGTAAAATGGTCCCTCATCACTGAAAGGTTAGGAACCACTGTCTTAACGTTCATAATAAGGCCTCAAATTGGAAGCGACCATAAACGCAGCTGAACGTTAAACGCTTTGTCATCCCCGCTATTAATCTCCTCCTCTTCTCCACGAGCGGTTTGATAAATGATCACTAGTCAAGGGTGATCTTGACCTAGTGTCTTGAGCGGCGCTTATCTGGACAATATACGGTCGCCATAAAAACATGCGCATTTACGGCCACTTCATAAATCTGTTTCAGCAATTTATTTTATTTATCACTTAACGGGCTGGAGCGTCTGTGGCTCTGTGCAAGGAGCGTCGCGTCGGTGGCATTATGAACTCGGTACCCTTTGCCTTCCAATCGGGACCGAGGTTCGAGACCGCCATATACCAAGGTGTTTTCGTTTTTCGAATTTTATATGTACATTTGTCTGACGCTCCTACGGCGAAGGAAAACATCGTGAGGCAACCTGCATATATCTGCGAAGAAATTCGATGGTGTATGTGAAGTCGAGATTGGAGCTTGGATCTCGAATCTCGAGTTTGTATTTAAAATGAATCTTAACCCGGCGACAATGACGCTGGGTCATATTGACCCGAGGCAATTTTTAACGGGCATATTTTATTTTTGCGCTAGTCGTGTGTTGTGAATCTTTATGTAGCTGGAGATATAGCACCCCTCTACCCGTCTCGTTGGTATTCTCAATGCGCTGCGCCTGTGCAGTAAGATACACTTGTGTTAAGTAAAAACGGGTAATTATGACCCATCGTCATCGCTGGCGTGGTAATTTTATGACTTACTTTTTTCTTTTTTTGGATGTTACAAGTGAATATACCTCTTATTTTTAGGTTTTTGAATAAAAATATAACTATCCAAATAACCGGAGAGTATTATGGCGTTGTTAGATGAGTCAAATTCCGAAATCCGAATTCGCAGACTGCTTCGGATTTTTATATAGACCACCACTTATATTGAATATATCGGGCATAAATGCGAACATAATACATTGGGCTAATAACAACGAGGAACTCCCAAGAGATGACAAATATGTCCGTCTAAAAAGGACAAAAAATCATCATACTTGTCATGTATACGAAATTTACGTAAACCCATTTACGTAAACGTAAAACCTGAGCATTTGATTCCATTCTGCAATAACTGCAGCAGTTCTATGGCTCTGAATGATGAAGTAGAAGATTGATTCCTTATTATTTTAACTATAAAAAGTTTGTGTGATCTCCCTTTTAATCTGTAAGATTATTGATTCCTATTACTACTAAATATAATTTACCAAATATCAAAAATTTTATTAAGTTATGTTTTCAACGTTGATTTTGCATGTGTTATCGAGAAAGCTTAAAAATTTTTATTTATAAAATTTATAAGCATTATTTTTATTTTACTACCTAAGTAAAGAACCCTTTTTGATAAACAGTAATTAAAATTAAATTGATTTCCTTTGATAAAAATTGGGTCATGATGACCCGGTGTCATCGGTCACGTAATTATTTTCACGTCATTGGCGCCAGGTTAAAGCCGAACAAAAGGCACGCATATTCGAGCAATGTGTTCTGCCGGTTCTCACTTATGGTGCTGAAGCCTGGGTTTTCACCAAAGACATCCGTACTAATATTATATTATTTATTATTTTACAATTTATGTACACACAAAAAAACAGCATCAAGAACATATACACATGGAAACACTGTACAAAGGCACTGCTTATTTCTTAGCGAAATGTCTTCCAGCAGCCCCGTCACTAATATAAAAGTATTTAATATGGTAGTTGTGTGTGTAAACACAAACAAAGGTAAAAATAATATTAATAATAAAAGACCTACTTTAATTAATTAAATAAAATACAATATACTAAAAAATAGGGATATAAAATAAACTAATAAACTACATTGTTAAAAGATAATAAGCTTTTACTCGTTTCTTAAATAGATGTAAAGTTTGACAGTCGCGAATGTTGGCTGGTAGGGAATTCCACAGTCTAACTGCATGCACAGTGAAGGAGTGGGAGAAAAAGCCGCTATTATGGGACGGGAAAGAAAGCAGGGAGCGAATATGGGATCGACAATCAGCATTAGGAGGACGTGCAGAGGAGAATCGTTCGCGTAGATAAACAGGATAGGACGGATTGTGAAGAATATTGTGTAGGAGACTAAGAATACAAGCATTTCGACGGAGTCTGATAGGAAGCCAATTCAGTTTTTTCCGGTACTCAGAAACATGATCGTATTTTTAAACGATTATAAATGGGAAAGTGTATAATATACACTTATTATGTGTGTCTGTTTGTTTGTCCGTTTTTCACGGCGAAACGGAGCGACGAATTGACGTGATTTTTTAAGTGGATATAGTTGAAGGGATGGAGAGTGACATAGGCTACATTTTATCTCTTTCTAACTCCCCACTTCCCTTAAATGAAATTGGTTCCAATTTCCAATTCCCAATTCCCCGGTTGAAATTTGTATGGAGCATTCCGCAATTTTCAAGGTAGAAAGCTAAAAATTGGTATGCGGACTATTTGTGACTAACATAAAAATCGTCATCATTTTTTTTTGGAAATCTGTCCCCAACCCCTTAAAAGAGGGGGTGAAATTTTATATGGGACTTTTCGCAGTTTTCAAGGTAGGAAGCTAAAAATCGGTACCTACACAGACTCTTTGTTACCAACGAAAAATACCTGCCTTATTTTTTTTTGGAAATCTTCCGTGTTACCCCGAATATAACGCGAGCGAAGCCGCGGGCAAATGCTAGTACTATATAACTTGAGCGTGGCCCGGCGGGCACTCGAGAGAAAACTGGTTGGAGTCACGTTGAGGGACCGTAAAACCAACGAATGGCTGAGGCAACAGAGTAAGGTCACGGATGTCATCAAGCGCGTTGCCAATCTGAAGTGGGAATGGGCGGGTCATGTGGCACGCAACACCGATTCATGGAGCAAGCGATTGCTGGAGTGGCGACCATGGGGTCAAAAGCGTCCCCTAGGAAGACCCCAGATGCGTTGGGATGGTGACATCAAAAGGACAGATGGCAAAAAGTGGCTTCAGGTCGCACAAGATCGCGACGAGTGACGTAGTTTGAAGGAGGCCTACACCCGAAGGGTAGAAACAGGCTAATAAGAGAGAGAGAGAGAGAGAGAGATGTGAAGTCGACTAATCCGCACTGGGCCAGCGTGGTTAAACTAACACCCTAACATAGGGTAGACTCGAGCCCCTCGGTGGGGACGTATATGATGTGATGATTAACCGGCTGTTCGCTTAATAACATATTTTTAGTCAGTAATAAGAATAAGCACCAAGGGCGCGAAAACTCAAAAATTGGTATTTGCAAAATGTATTGCAAAATGATACCTATGAAAAGTACATAAAATAGACGATTTGTAGTCTCCTGTTTCCCCCTCCTAAACTAGATCGATTTAATTCCTTGTTTATTAAAAATCATAGAAAGGGTTTAGCTCTGTTTCTGTAATTCTTTTTGTTGCTAGATTTTTTCTTATAGCACGGAGGTGGCAAAGAGAGACTCTGTACCAGGGTCGTCCGCTTGGGTACCTCCGTCTTACCTATTTCTGCCGCAAAACAGCAGTGCTTCCATTGGTGTGTTCCGGTTTGAAGGGTAAGATAATGGCAGTGAAATTACTGGGTACCGTGACTTTACATCTATTCTGATGTCACAAGTTGGCAACGTACACGGTGCGCTTCTTGTGGGGGTTGCAGTTTTGCTGCGAATCTCACAAGAGTCACATGTATTATAGGTGACTATTACCACTTACCATCAGGTGGGCAGTTTGCTCGTTTGCCAACTTAGTTGTAATAAAAAAACAAGCATGCTTTCCGTGAGTCATGGGGTCATGGCTCCATGGGTGGTTCCTTTTGAATACAGCGGAAAATCTGGCCAATTTTTTTGGGTTTTTAAGGTTCTATCTCTTTCTATTCATATCTCTTTTAATAATTAAATTTTGAAAATCAGGGTTCTCTCTCCCCCCCCCCTACGACATTTTTATGGCTATACAAAGCGCAAAAAGAACAAAGTACAAAGTAATGATTATTTACGATTAGTTAGTGTAATAATATTTTCTTATAACTACTATGTATAAATTTATTTTGACATTTTTTTTATTAAAAAAAAAGGTGGCCTTTGTCACAAATATACAATTTGAAAGAAATTCAAATTTTAAATTAAAATTATCTCGCCATTACGCCATTCGTCTATCAGAGCCTGTGGGAATCATTTTAAAGCATACAGAAGTATAATTATTAATTTCGCTATATCTATATTATCTTTATTCATTTAACTATATAATATAGATTTTATATTATAGATATCATATTAATATCGCATTATGTTCTGCCCGAACTGAGGTCGCTGAATCAAATTATGTCTCTTATCTTTCCATTTACATATAGTGGCAATAAATTTCCTACCATGTCCGTTTTATCTCGCCTGATAAAAATATTAATTAACTAAAGGTTCATTCATTAAACAATACTCTTATCTAATAACCGGAAAGGTAAATATACCACATTTTGTTCCGTAAAATACCTACACATTACACTTATTGAGTTTTTAAACGGTTTTTCACCAATGAAATTGGCGTTAATGATAGAAACATTTATTTTCAACCATCTTCAAAGAAGAGGTTGCATATTTCATTATTAGGCAGGTACCTACTATCTGTATTTGTTTAATTGGTTTTTCTTTTAATTAATTGATTAGATATAAGTTAGTTTGAAGTAGTCCTCCCTAAAGGTTGCCTAGCAGAAATCGGCTGCGGCGGTAAGGCCGCCTATTTTGTTGTATCTTTACCTATAAAAAGCTATTTTTATCTATTTATGTGCGACTCATACTTTTTTGCATGTTCCTCGCTTTCCCCGACAATTATGAACAGATATTCCAAATTTCTATTCTATTTGAAAAAAAGCGTCGATGGCGTAGTGCGTAACACTGTCGCCTTCCAATCGGGAGGTAGCGGTTCGAACCCCGCCACGTACCAATGTGTTTTCAAATTTTGAATTCATATGTACGTTTATTCGACGCTTTTACGGTGAAGGAAAACATCGTGAGGAAACCTGCACACGCCTCTGAAGAAAGAATTTCTTTACAGTTTGTGTGTGACGACTTCACACACAAACTGAAAATAACCAACCCGTACTTGGCCAGCGTGGTTGACTAAGGCCTAATCGCCCTAGTTTAGGGTAGGCTCGAGCCCCTCGGTGGGGACGTATATGAGCTGTTGATGAATTCTATTTGAAAGAATATACTTCCGAGGTGGTCCATTTGACACCTAGTCCAGATTTAATGATGAGATCTCAGGGAAGTTGAGAAAAATTGACAAATTTAAAAGTTACGTACAAATATTTGTTTTTTATTATGAAACTTTTATGCTTAATGATTGTATCGGCAATGAAACCCCGTATTTTATGGAACGTCGTTCGATTCATTCAAACTTTTGCTGAAAAATTCACAAATCGAATTTGAAACCAACTCGATTTGAAACAAAACCACAACTTTCATAAAAACCCATTTTGAATCAATGGGTTTCTGTGAAAGGTTTTCCAACCTAATCGAACTTTACAAACAAGCCAAGCATTGAAAAACAAAATAGGTTTCCACGCGAGTCACACTGGAATCTATGCAGTTTAAGGCGCATAACACATTGCACCGGACACCGCTGCGGTGTACGGAGGGACGAAAACCGCATGCGGCTGCGGCGGCACGGAACCGTGCCACCGTACGGTTTGCTCCGTATCACCGTTCGGAGCTGCGGTGCACGACGCCCCGCATCGCCGCATTATCTATGTTGAGATCTATTACGCGTATGCGCGTCCTTTGTACGCAAAAATCCGTACGATACTGCGGCACAGTGTGGCATACCCCGCGGACCGCACCGCATCACCGTCCGGGAGTGCGGTGCCGTCGCGAGCGCCGCACAACCGCACGGTGATGCGGTGCGAGTGTGTTATACCCTGCGGTTTTTGTATACAAATTAAGATTCTCCAGTCAAAATTAAAAACCGCAGCACCGCACACCGGAGCGGTGTCCGGTGCAATGTGTTATGCGCCTAAGTTCGATAACGGGTCTTTAATGCTTAGTTCTCGTTCTGAGTTCTGCTGGTAGCCGTTCCCGGATATTAACCCTTTACAATTGAATGTATTGCAAAAGTTCCCGAACAGTTCAATTTCAGTTCGGCTACATGTTGTCCTGGAGTCACTGTCCTCAAACTTTTAATTTTTAGCACAGTTGCACCAACCAATACGCTCCACACTATCTCTCCCCAAATATGAAATAACAAATATGAATCGAGTTCCATCGAATCGAATTCTACCCGGATCCCTATAGAAATCGATTGCTATTCGGACCCGATAGTGAATTGTTATCTGAAAACTGTAAATTAGGTTAGGTTAGATATTCTGACCACAGAATGTCACTGAAAACTGTAATGAAATTGCATGCATTTTTTTATGCTCCGGGTCCGAATAGTAATCGACTTCTATTGGGACCCGGGTCCGAATAGACACAGCCATTATTATATCTTGGAAAATTATAGTGATAAACAAAAAATTATAAGCAAAAAATTATAGAATATACTCCTGGGGTGTTCGCAAGGTCATCAAAGTCAGGATCTAATTATGGGTTCCCATAAAAATCGAGGGAAACACTTAAATTTTATAGGTATATTCAATGTGTTTTGTGTGTATGTTACGCGATTACTCCGCCAATTGTGGACCGATTTACATAATTCTTTTTGCAATTAATAGAGTACTCCTGGGGTGGTCCCAAGGTCACCAAAGATAGGATCTGAAGATGGAATCCCATGAAAATCGAGAGAAATCCTTAAATTTTATAGGTACGTCAAAGCTGTTTCATGTTTGCTCCAAAGTCATTCACGTATTTGCGTCTGGAAGCCATGAACTGAGCTGATGATGGAAGGACCTCTTTTGGACTTGACCTGACCTGACCGTGCACTTCAGTGAGCTGGTTTTTAATTCACTAAAAAATTATAAAATATTTATACAATATAATACTTACTCCTCTATTTTTAATAATGTCGGTTTAAAATATCATTCTGTCTTTGTCAACAACAAGCAAATTGACAAAGATAAGACGACTTATCTTTGTCAACACATTTCGCGATAACGTATTTAGTGAGCGTTGTGTGAGTCTTCCTCAACATGCTTTCTTATCAGACGAACGGTCTACCTACCTTATAGAACGGCCAATGCTATTTGTTATAATGAAAGTGACAAGTAATCCATTTTTACGATAACACGCCGTCGCCAAATAAGAATTAAAAATGAGTAGGCACATAGGATTTTATGAAATTTTAATGCAAAGAAGCAAAAGGGAGGCCTACGTTTGGTGCAAGTTATAAGAAATCTCGGAATTGTATCAAATTTTACATTATAATTTTGTTGTATACATATATGTATATTTCCTTTATGTACATATAGACATAAAAACGCATTACCGTTGCGCGCGAAGTCGTTATAATAAGTATTAGTTTTTTTATTTCTCATATTCTGAAAGTAGGTCATTGTTTACGCAAGTATAGGGCTGAACATTATACATCGCGAACTAAGGGCGGACAAGAATTCAAAAAATGAATATTAAATTTGTCAGATTTTGTCGTACGCGGCTATAGATAAAGTATTACCTAATTTAAGTCCAATACAGCCAATAAAAAGAAAAACTTCTTATTTTGGGCAATGACAAAAGACATATACAGCCACACATCGATATTTCTGAATAAATAAGCTTCGTGAAAACTTTATGAACTAATCAAATATCAATATAATTAATGCCTTTTTTAAAATTGATGTAAGTATTTTATTAGAATCTGATTGTTTTACTCTCTTCATTTTCGAAATGAAAAGTAGAGTGTTTAATTCGAGTGAATACACCTCTTTAAATCACGAACTATTGACCAAAATATCTCGACTGTAATGATGCTGTACAGCAGGCCTTTTCAGGCGTTTTCAAATGATATCATTATGAAATCATAGGCAAAACGAAATATAAGATTTTCGGTCAAATTTTCATCATTCATTCATCATCATTCGTTCATTATATCATGATGACATCATTTAAACTATGACATAGTGATGATATCATTGAAGATAGGCAATACAAATAAAGCATTTCATGACTTCTTTATCTCAAAATGTATACCATTTCAAACGATGAAAGGTCCATAATAGGCCTGCTGATCTTATAAAACAATTTACTATTGGATCATGATGATACAGAGCGGAATCGTGTGTAGGTAATCATGAGGCCTGGAAACGATTTCTCCGATATCAACAGCCCCCAGGACTTCAAGGAGACCTAGATACTGAAAATACCCCTGAGCGTAGTGGTTTTTGTGCCTTAGACAAAAAACAGACACTTAAAAGGTGTGCATTTTATGTAATATTGACGTGACATTCAAATTCTTATGAAGTGTATAATGCTTTCAGAAAGACACGTCTAAAGATGGAAGATTTTGACAAATTTTTCGACGTTATTATAACTTTCGTGGTATTTATCTTAAGGTCTATCAAAAGTTTGGCTAAAATTGAGTTTATTTTTCTAATACGTATATGATGCATTTTTATTGCTGAGTTCTACTTAAATAGCTTATAGGTATATATTTTTATTAATAACTAGCTGTGCCAGCGAACTACGTTTCGCCGTATATTTTTTTTCCGTTTTTGCAACATTTGTCATTGATGCTCAGCTCCTATTAGTCGTAGCGTGATGTTATATAGCCTAAAGCCTTCCTCGATAAATGGACTATCCAACACAAAAAGAATTTTTCAATTTAAATCAGTAGTTCCTGAGATTAGCGCGTTCAAGCAAACAAACAAACAAACTCTTCAGCTTTATAATATTAGTATAGATTCAGATTAGTAATAGATTGTAATATCACGGTCCCGTCGTTTATATTCCAAAATGAACTTTATTAAATTTATTTATTCATTTGTTCAATGCATTGTTTCGTCAATTTTTTGCGATCTTCAAAAGCGGTTAGCAAGCAATCCTCTCCAAAACCTTTGACGTATATGTCAATGTCTGTCATATTGATAAGTCCATAGTCATATCATATCACACGGAGTCGAAAAATGGACTTACGATAGGGCTGGTCCACAAATTAAAGGTCATATTATAATAATATACAGAGTATAAGTGACGGTGTCCCATTTCTTTTAACAGTGAATTCAGTCCATGATCCTAATTTCAAAATCACTGAAATTTTCTCCCAGAAAATTCATAATTTTTCCAATTTTTTATATTTTTTTTTAATTTTCTGGTGTAATAAAACTTAGTTGTCGTTTACAAATCATATGTTGTCAAAAAATCACAATAAATACACAAAAAATAAACGCGCGGAATCAGCTGTTTGGGTCATCGAACGTCAACGCACCGGTGTGAGCGGAACAAAAATGATGCCGGCGCGCCATACATTGCGTAACATGAATAAAAATTAAAACTCATTTTTTTCGCTTTAAAAGCTTTTCCGGGAAAAAAACATCGGTAAACAAATATTAACATTAATCTGTACTGACTGTTAAAATACACCCTCACTTTTGCCCGGTATTAAAATAATATCTGTAAATATATCACGCCCGCCGCCTTTAATTGCACCACACTAATGAGCAAGGTGCAAACTCCCCATCCGCCGCTTATGGCCTTATAAAAAGATATTGTAATGTGTACATTTCGTCCTCCTGAAATATGCTATTGTTGTGCTCCTTCGCTTCGTACGAAATACGAATGAAAATGTAAGCGCGAGAATCAGTATTTAAATGTGTGATTACCATAATGAGGTTAGAAGTCGTGGCGTTCATCTTGCAGGACCTCCATCTTGTTTCGTGTTTGCAGCCAAGGTAGTATTGTGGTTGAGAATTCTACTTGCAAAGCTGCGACCTGTTGCTACTTTTCCCTGTTAGTTTTAAAACAATACAAAAATATTATATTATTAATTTAAATGTTATTTATATTAGTTTAGCATTATTTGTTATACTTTTGGTTTTACCACTCAAGAAAAATTTAAAGAGAACTTGATTGCACGTAGGGTCAAATAAAAGGCATTAGTGTACTAAAATGTATTCTAGTATGTGATGTATTCTAGTAGACAAACTGTTGTGAAAAAAAATATTAGGTTTTGTTTACATTATGAAATTAGAATTTTATATGGAAAAAGTAAAACTAAAAGATATTATGAAATGTTATATTTAATCATTCGAAGTTGTATGTATACAATTACAGATAATGTAATACTATTAATATTTATTGTTATATATTCGTCGAGAACATTTGAGAGAACTTTCGTTTTCATGCCTGAGGCATTATCTACCAGTCGATCTTTTGTTATAGCACATATCATGTAATCATATGTTCTCTTTCCGCTTGAGGGAGGGCCTGGTGACCTGTAACACAGGCTGTATAGTCTCTTACAGGCACCAGCTTTTCACAATACGGAATACGTCAAAATTGTACATTATTTTTGATTTGTACTCATTGTTGTGAGAAAATAAATTATTTATTTATTTATTTTGGTGATGCAAAGAACTCAGAGGTAAGATGTATCAGATCAAAGAAATAAGCAACATTATTTAATAAGCTACCTATACATATAAATTTATATTATACTTCCAGTGCGTTTTTGAAACAAATGATGATTATATTTTCTCTAGAGCATAATATGAAACTTGCTAGATGACGATGATGACTTTCTGACGCCTAGCGGGAGAGCGTTACAAAAGAAGATAGATTGGACTAAGAAAGAGCAGTGTATGATCCCCGAATGGTGAGAAGGGCATTTTATTTTAAGGAGGCCGTTATAGATAGAACGAAGGGATTTATCGTGAAAGGTAATGAAATACTGAAAATGGTCTTCATTATCAATGCAAATTTGCTATTTTACAGGTAGTTTATTGATTAAATATAAAATTTAGATTAAAAAAGTATTTTCTTTCCCTACTACATAAGCAAATTAACATTTACAGATAAATGTTATTTTATTAGTAATAGTGTTGTAAAAACATAATATTTACTCAATAAATTAATTAGAATGACTGGATAAAATTAACTAAATAAAATAATATTAAATAGAAATAGGTACTAAAAAAATATTTGCAATAAAAATTATCATCTTATATTAAATATGTAACCTATAAATTAATAATAAAATTTAATTATGAGATGAGATTCAGGCAACGGTCATACTAAACGCAAAGTAAACAAAATGTAAAGTCTTATCCCGTGTGTTTTCAGCCATTGTGACATTGTTATTAAAGAACGGTCGGCGGTGGCCGCGCGATTGTGGTGGCCCGATAAAAAAAAAATATCATGTACCCTATTTATATTTGTTAGCGTATCTATACAAATACTAAAGATATTTTTGTGTCACAGATCTAAAAGTGTGATACCTATGTTGGAGATATGTCTTGTTGTTAATATGTATGTATAATAATGTAATAATAATATTATTGTAAATGAGTGTGAGAACTGAATGAATGCAGTGTCCAGAAAAACCAAATTTGGTTTATAGGATGCTGAAAAAAAAAAGTTAAAATGTATTACTTGTTTTGTGAAATAAATAAATAAAATTAATTCCATTGCCGAAATTATGGGAGCAAGAACCATTAAAACCTTTAAGGATGTTTCCACTGTCTCATCGGAATAGGATATTTACCTTGCAAAAAATTGGTTATATATTGCAACAAAGTCCGGAGAACATGGTGAGTGTCGAAGACTAATTGTTTTATTTGTAAGTCTACTGACGAAACATTTACAAAAATACATGTTTTTAAACATGTTTCTGTCAATGTTAATGAACGTGTTTTCATTGTCAACACCACAACAAGTTGCAAAACATGTATGAAGACTTTCACAGCCGACAGTGCGAACACATTCTTCTGAGGCACCGAGCATGCGCTCGGTGTTCTGAGGCGAACGCAATCGTGGACAAATCCATAAAAAACATTGACAGACAGCAAGTTTGAAGGCGGTCCTAACGCAATCTGCAACAAATCTGGGGATTTGTTCCGAATTCAACACGAGTTTCGGCAGTGCGAACGCAAAATATTGCTGATTGAGATGACATTTTGCATGCATATGTATATCGCGTGACAATGCATTATTATGATGATATGGAGCTGATCTAATGTTGGAGCTGGAAGGTGGCCATAGGAACTCCGCAATAAAATGACAACCCCACCGAGTTTGGGCTCGTTTGATTCGTATTGACGAGTACTAAAAGCTTGTATTTAAAAAAGTTTTTTATAATATTTTACCTTGTTCATTTTAGAGGTACGGAACCCTAAACATGTTTTGATTTGCTTCTTATGCTAATTAAAATTGCTGATCTAAAATAGCTTTGAGTAGACAAACTTATTTCTTGTAAGTATACGTAATTAAATGTGCTTGTTGTAAGCATACGTTTATTTTAAAAAAGCATATATTATATATCTGTATGTCACATTAAAAAAAGGAACAATATACAGTGTGTCGGAAATTATGATAAAATTTCCGCTGCAATAGAAAGTTGAAGCAATTTTATTGAAATAACACCATCCTCGTAACATTTACTGCCTCTTTGCGGCGTCCTTTTTGCCATGAAGCTATTTATTGTGAACTCTACAACTCTATCGTGTAGCGTGTAAGGGTGAAGTTCGTTTATAGCAAGCGAACGGTCAGTTGGTAACGATACCACAACCGCTTTGTCCGAAAGTGCTCTCCGAATTAGGGATGGTGATAACGGAAATTTAATTTTTAAGGGTTATAATTTTGATAATGTTTATGTTCACATTGTCAATGATAGCAATGCAAATCTGTCTTTCTTTCGGTTTAAATTTCATATACGTTCGTAAATAGACAATATAGATAGAAAAAATAAGAGTCACGAAGGACTCCATGAGCTGCGAATACCACTAATATAATGTACGATTATTGTTAAAGATTAAAATTTATTAAATGTAGGTAACGTAAAACTATGTTTTGATACGAGGCTGTTGTACTCATTAAAAAATTGAGATATATTTTATAAAAGCTTACAAAATAATTTTAAAACGATACAACAAACAAAGGAACATCTTTACATCAAACGACGAATAGAGAGAAGTTGCCTGTTAAAAGGACGGGTGAGACTACAGATGAGTAAAAATAATATAATTTAAAAGCCATCACAAATATATATTATAAAAATTGATACGAATAAATAAATTCATTATAATAGGAGGAAGGAGGAATTCCCTTAATTTATTTGTGTGCATAAAGTATCTTTCATCCTTTAGAGTAGTGATACAGGATAATGACCGGCTATGGAAAATGAAAACCTAATCGGTCTTATCACAAAACGTGGCATAAACTAAGCTAAGATCACGTTTTGTAATAAGACGGAATAAGTCCGTCAACTAAATAGGTCTTAGAGCAAATAGGTCAAGAACTTTACCCTGGGCTAAATGCTCTAAGAGATAGGTAGTAAAATATCAGACACGTATTTTTGCTTTGTCGAATTAACAAAACTACTGCGATATGTACATTTGTCTGACGCTCCTACGGTGAAGGAAAACATCGTGAGGCAACCTGCATACATCTGCGAAGAAATTCAATGGTGTATGTGAAGTCGACCAATCCGCACTGGGCCAGCGTGGATGACCTAATCGCCCTTACAGGGTAGGCTCGAGCCCCTCGGTGGGGACGTATATGAGCTGTGATGATGACTGCGATAAAGCAAGTGAGGGTCATTACGTTGCAACATGCTACAAAAGTTTTTGTATAGGTAAAAAAAGAAAAAATGCGTGTCCAAAATCATTTAATAATCTACAAGACGGCTATCAGATCGAAATTTTGTATCAACTCAATTAAGTTTCCCCGCCAAACTCATAACAATATTTGGATAGTGAACTACGCCGCAAAGTCAAGTGACAGCCCTGACGAAGGTCATCTTAAGGCCACCAACATATTGAGTGCAATTTATGCGGGTCCAGGCATCGTTTTATTACTTCTTCTCACTCAACAGTGTCCAGCACGCCCAGATCTGTCACGAATGGCCCATACTGGATTAAATCACTTCCCGCTACTTATTTTTTGTGTTTTATTTCAAGAGACCGCAACCTCTTATCAAGCCTCAGCTTTCACCAGAGACTTGCTTATGAAAATCAGCGGTGTTTGCATTGCTGTGTTCCAATTTGAAGGGTAATACAGTAAAACCACCGGATGCTGTGACTGTAGGTATTATGGCACGGATTGGCAATTATGATTCTTGTAGGAGTTGCACATTTATGTACAAGAGCCACATGTAGGTGCTACAATTGATTGTACCAGACGCCAGTTACCATCAGGTGGACAGTCTCGCGTGTTTTACAACTTTATTGTACCTACAAGAAATTGCCATGATTCAGAATCTCCACATAAAATTATTATATCTCCACATAAGTATTTTTTTATTTATTTTATGACCTCAATTGATCTTTACTTAAATTATAATATTGAATCACTTCACAATCGGACACCAATAAGCTACGCCATGTGTGCTCTTTTACCATTACATCCCTCGCCATTATTACCAATCTTGTTCAATTTATTTATTACTGGGCTTACAAATATCATAACAGGTGATAAGTACCCAACTTGATATTCAAGCAATTCAAATAGCAAATAGTCCATGCGAGTAGGGCCGTTTTTGTGAATTCACTCAGAGAACAAACAATAATGGAAATGCGAAATGCCCGCTTCAATTAGTGGTTTATTATGCTGATCACTAGAATTGGAAGAACACTGCATGAACTCTTTCATTATTGCACTGGTATAGAGGCACTGCGGGCTCCAAGGGCTACCGCCTCACTCATAGCGATCACTCACTATCGCTTTCTAGACATTAGAACAATAGTTCTAATGTCACCTGTGACATTGTTCTAATGTCACGAAAGCGATAGCGAGTGATCGCTTTGAGATAGGCGGTAGGGCCGCAGGTCTAGGTTCAGGTACAGATTCAGGCACGGGTTCAGAGCTCCGGTTCTAATATGTTATAAAGTGCGTTTCATCAAAATTTTTTTTATTTTATTTATTTAATAGGTACATATCACAGGTTACAATCACAACTATATATAACAAACGCTTACACAAGGATCCTGGACAAGACTATAACCCACTACATATGTACACAGAGGTGTTATTCATGTAAACACTACAAAATAAAAAATAGATAAAACAAATTAAAACTAAACAATTATACTATGTAAAAAAATATATAGAAGATGAACAGTACACAAGCCATGAAAATCATTAGTACCTATGGATACTATCTCATAGCACGATATACAGCCGCTTTAAAGTAGTTGAGCGTCGATCCAAAGATGTCGAGTTCCTTATGAAGGGTATTATACTGTCTCCACATTCTATTTATTGGATTATAGAAAGAGGTATTGTTTCTATAAACTTCCAAACAAAACACGCTAGGATTGCGAGAAACATGTCTCGTGTTAAAGTTTAATGCGCTCAATAAAACTGGTGAGTCAAAAATGGAGTGTACAATTTTATATAAGTGTGTCAAATCCATATGCTTTCGTCGAGATTCCAAGGAAATAAGACCAAACTCCTCAAGTCTATCCTCATAAGACAACAAGGAGCGCCCAAAGCCAAACCTATACGCAGTCATTTTCAAAAACTTTTTTTGCACGCGTTCAATACGAGTGACGTGGATGGAATAATATGGAGACCAGATTACAGAGCCATACTCGAGCACGCTGCGTACCAGGCTGCACCACAAGACAATTAGGCTTTTGGGGTTCCGGAAACCCTTAGTAACCCTGGAAATAAAACCAACAAGCTTGTTGCTTCTACTCACTATGTAGTCGTAATGATCGCGGAATGTCAATTTCTCCTCAAAAATTATACCAAGGTCTTTAGCGGTAGATTTCCTTTCTAGAGCAACATTATTAATACAATAATCAAAGTAGATTATGTGCTGTTTGGCGGTGAATGTTATAGTAAAACATTTGCGTACATTGAGCGACATGGAGTTCTGCATACACCATAGGGAGATGGTATCGAGATCACTTTGTAACTTTTGACAGTCATCAAAACTTCTCACATTACAATACACCTTAAGATCATCAGCGTACAATAAACAGTCACAGAGGAGTTGCTCGGCAAGGTCATTAATAAATAATATAAAAAATAAAGGCCCAAGATGAGAACCTTGAGGGACACCAGAGGTTACTGATGCAGGGGCAGAGGTATAACCTTTTAATGCCACAAGTTGACTCCTATTGGCCAAGTATGATTGAATCCACCGTAACAGATTGCCGTGAATGCCAAATTTCGATATCTTGCCAAGCAAAATTGGATGCTGCACCTTGTCAAAAGCCTTGCTGAAATCTGTGTACACTGCGTCCGTTTGTACATTGTTGGCAAAACCAGAGCATAAAAAGTCTTTATATTCAAGCAGGTTGGTTATTGTCGATCTATTTTTCACAAATCCATGCTGCCTGGTCGATATTCTCGATTTTACGTGATTGTAAAGAGACGCATACACTACAACCTCTAACATCTTCGCAAAACATGACAAGATACTTATTGGTCTATAGTTAGAGCACTGTGATCTGTCACCAGATTTAAGTACAGGGACAATGTGGGCTAATTTCCAGCGGGTTGGGAATACTCCTGTTGTAAGAGACACTGAAAACAGCAAATAAACTGGGTAACAGAGTTCATCGCTGCACTCTTTTATAAACGACGGCGGAAGGCCATCAGGACCCGCCCCTTTATTAACGTTTAAACTTTTAAAGCATTTGTCTACGTCCTCACGAGATATGTCTATATGAGACAAAACTTCGGAGTGGACAGGCTTGGGCGAGGCAGAGGAATGTATTCCAGAAACTGGTTTGTCAAAAACTGAGGCAAAATAATCCGAAAACATCTCACAAATAATATAGGGATCAGATGATGTTGTGCCATTGTACGACATCGCCTGGGGTAACGAGTTACCACCTTTTTTGCTGTTAACAAAGTTCCAGAAGGATTTAATGTTGTTCACAAAGGAATCTTCAACTGAGCCAACATAATTCCAGTAACACTCATGAATCAATTTTTTACATCTAGAACGTAACAAAGAGAAAGTGTCGTAGTCCCTTGGATTTCCAAATTTTTTAAATAGTTACTTTGCCGTAATGTTGGCTCCCTTGTCTGTTTACACAATCAACACGCGAAGATGCTTCTGCAGATTTTATGAACTTTCATTTGATTGGAGAACAACACTGGAAAACATTGCTGCCAACATAACGGCAAAGGTACTATTTGATGAAACGCACTCTAGCCGAATCGAAACTGAATCGTTGAGATCGCCCATTCAGTACACACTTGCAAATATACGGTGACGTGTTAATGCGGCGTTCAAATTGGTGGAAAGTAATAGCTGAAACACAGCTATTACTATTACAGATTTATTGATCCTCTGTTCTCGGCGGTACGCTTCACTGGGACTGGACACGCGCCGGGATCTTTCGCGCAGCAAACGCCAAAATGCATGTCAGTGCCAAAAAGGTATTTTGAAGTGAGAACTTCTTTAGCGGCGTTGTACACTTTTTTTGTAATGGGTAAAAAATGATAAACTCGCGTCAGGATCACGTGACACTGATCGAAAATGCGTAAGACCAATTAAAATTGAAATGGCCGCAGGAACTGTCGAGGTGCGGTGAGGGGTCCACGTAAGCCGGCCGAGAACAATAGCAGCTGACAAAAGTACTGGAAGTCACACGTCACTTGGGACAGTTTTAATCAATTTATTTACTTTGTTAGGAAAAATCTAAATTGTGCTTTTATTTGATTTTGTTGTAAATATTAATTAGGTAAGTTAGTATAAATTAAATATTATTTATTTGTTATAAAATTACGTTTTTAAGTAGTATATTAATGTCTGTTTTGATCATATTTTTAATTTAATTGTAAATATTTTGATTCATTATTACTAGTTATATAATTATGTACGCACAACGTTACAACAGGAAGTTGATTTTTCTGAGGGATAAACTTTTTAATGGAGGGCAGGGAGAACACCGGGGAGTTTTAGTGGGTCGGCTTGGAACTCTGCCGGGCCAGCCCCACACACGCCCGCCGTCTAACCAACGGCGGGTACGGTACGGTACGGCGTTTCCCAACGTAAAAAAGGCTTCAAAGCCCTAGGTCAAACAGGAACCAAACACATGCTGAACTGCAAAAGGGCGACAAAGTAATTCCATCTCCATCCATAACCGGTCTTCAAAAGAATAGGATAGTCGACAAACTCGGTTCTGCGACGGATTAAGGCGACGCAGTGATAAACTATTACTTTGAAATAACAATATTACGATGCTCTCACAGGCTTGGGAATACAAAGCAGGCCTCCGCAGCCTAAGCTGCTTAACTTGGCACCTAATTGTTTGGACTATGTTTTACTTGGAATAACATTTTTATGTATCTTGTTGGATACATAAGAATTATATTATATTGCCAACTTGTGGCGTGATGTGCGGGCGGAGCTCCAGTCGATCGATACTCGAAAAGCAAGTGGACCAGTCGGCATTCCTGCGATTGTTCTTAAGAAGTGTGCAGCGGAGTTGACTCCGGTCCTGACGCGCCTATACCGTCTGTCGTTCTCTGCTGGTTGTGTGCCGAAATCTTGGAAAGAGGCCAATGTCCAGCCGGTTCCCAAAAAGGGAGAACGTTCTGATCCGGCTAACTATCGTCCTATAGCCGTCACTTCCATTTTGTGCAAAATCATGGAGAGGATCCTAAATACCCAGCTGATCCGTTACCTGTTCAGCTGGGCTAATGCCTAATATTAACCTTACACCGCTAATGTACCATGTTTCAAGCGAAATAAAAGTCTATTCTATTCTATTCTATTCTATTCCTGGAAGGTCACTCGTTACTTAATGACCGACAGTATGGATTTCGTCCTAAACGGTCAACAGGTGACCTTCTAGCGTTCCTTTTGCACAAATGGGGTGAATCTATCGATAAGCGCGGCGAATCGGTGGCTATTAGTCTCGACATCGCCAAAGCTTTTGATAGAGTCTGGCACAAGGCTCTTCTTTCCAAGCTTCCGGCATACGGATTACCCACGCAGTTCTGTACGTGGATTGCCAGCTTCCTCCACGAGCGTAGAATTCGCGTTGTCGTTGACGGCTGTGCTTCGCGGTTCGTGGCAGTGAACGCTGGAGTTCCGCAAGGCTCCGTTCTATCCCCAACATTGTTTCTTCTGCACATCAATGACATGCTTTCCTTGGGAGCTATACATTGCTATGCAGACGACAGTACAGTGCATGGGGGATATCACGGAAGCTCAGGGGCTGCTCGTAGTGATATTGGTAGGGAGAGGCAGAATCTTATCATTGAGCTCAACAGGACGCTGGATCTCGTCTCCGAATGGGGCTCCAACAATCTTGTTGAGTTCAATGCTAAGAAAACACAGGTGTGCGCGTTTTCGGCGAAAAGGTCACCTTTCCTCCCCCTTCCTTCTCTTCAGGGCACAACCCTTCACACACAGAGCAACATCACCTTGCTCGGAATGAACATTCGCTGCGATCTGAACCCCAGAGACTACATCGAATCCGTCATAACTACTGCCTCACGGAAACTCGGTGTCCTGAACAAGGTGCGTAGGTATTTTGCGCCGGACCAACTATGCTTGTTATATAAAACTCAGGTTAGGTCTTGCGTGGAATATTGCTCGCACCTTTGGGACGGCTCCGCTCAGTACCTGCTCGATGCTCTGGACAGATTGCAGCGTCGCGCTATTCGCATTATTAGCGATGTAGAGATAACTAATACCCTCGAGCCTCTACAACTTCGTCGTGACATCGCCTCTCTTAGCGCCTTTTATCGAATGTTCCATGGGGAATGCTCTGAGGAGCTCTTTAACCTTATCCCTCCCTCTCCATTCCTTAACAGAAACACGCGTAAGGGCCTTCGGAGTCATCCGTACACTGTGTCCTCCTTTTCACAGCGTACCAAGAAATTCCAAGATTCCTTCTTCTGTCGTTCATCCCACACTTGGAATTCTCTACCTGCGCACGTGTTTCCTCCATCCTACAACATGGGTTCCTTCAAAAGAGGCGTGAAAAAGCATCTTTTGGGCCGGCAAGGGGCGGGCAGGTAGGATAGTGGATGTCGTCCCTACTCTACCTGTCAACTCATTTGGGCCGCTTTCACCGCTTAACATCAGGCGGGAGGAGGTCATTTGCCGGGTCATACATAAAAAAAACACATCTTACACAAAAATCTTTGTTCATAGTATAGAAACTTGCCACTATCAATTTATTTTCTATTTATCTATATTTGGTAAATTATAACTGTTTCATTTCCTTTGACCGTAATTTTCACAGATAAGCTAAAAAATTGTCAACAAACATGACAGTTTGACAACTTGTGTCCGAGTTGCGCAGACATTACTAACATTACGATTAGTGCAAACGACAACGTGAACAGAATAGGCTAGATGACAAAAAAATTTTTTGCTTTAATAGAAGCTCATTCATATAATAAACAGAAAGAAAAAATCGGGTTTCGAATAACTATAAAAACAACCAAGATATAAGGAATTAAAGATTTTTCTCCATCTCTTTCTAGCAAAACGGCAATTTACAAGGAGTTTATATGGCCGTACTCAACTATGACGTCACGGTTGATGTCGGATCTCTCTGTCTAATCGCCTTCAAATTAACAACGTAAAATGCTTGTATCTAATGTATTTCTAGGCCGATTTTAATTCTGATTTCACAGGAGTGCCTGTTTTTCCACGGTATTTTAATATTTAATGACGAGACGTAAAAATTAGAATTCAGTTATCATCCCAATTGAATACAGTGATATCTGTGAGTGTGGAACAGTTGTCCGACAAACCGTTGCCCGACACACCACTTATGAGCGACATAACTTTTGACCGACACCACGTTTGTACGACATGACTTTTGATTTAGACCGTACTTACTTTTACCGTACTTACTTTGACCGTACGTACTTACTTTTGAGTTGTATAGGTACTGTTCGCAAGCTATCATTTCGGACTACTTTGATAGCACAATCGTGTGCACTCCTGTCAATGTCATTATTTAAAAATGCAGAGAAGAAGCACGGTAATATTATACTATTACCGTGGCAAAAGCTTAATAGCTTTTATAGTCAATTTATTAAGTTTTTATCAACTCGGAACTTAATAAATATTTACTTACATTTTTTATTTCAAATCATCGTAACGTCAAAATGTATAATATTTAATATAATATATATTTGAAATTTATGTCATTGTCAACATCCCTATTTAGTCCATATGTCACCGACCTACTATACATTATGCTGATCTGACTGGATTTGTGAGGTTTTGTTTTCAGATTTATGTGCAGAGGTGTAATTGCACTTTTTTTATTGCAACTAAGTTAGTTAGGCTCTTAGATATTTTAAAGTAATTTTAAATAGTGAAAAAAGCAAAAGTTTATATTTTTGTCTTAAAATTACCCCGCCTGACCCTAAGTCTCTCGCCATAATAACATTATTGTGTTCCGACTATTAGAAATAAGCTAGCCAGTTCCTTAGTTGTTGAGGAGTCTTATTGAAGCTCACTTCCACCTTACTTACCATCAGATGAGATAACGACCTATTAGAAATAAGCTAGCCAGTTGTTGAGGAGTCTTATTAAAGCTCACTTCCACCTTACTTACCATCAGATGAGATAAAGACCTAGAGCTCGCCTTTGATGTGTGAAAAATCTCTATGCACATGTCAGTGTGTCTGTTGCGACTAGGGCATGGACTTATACACGGTTATTTTTTTATCACCCTGGAAAATTTTATGGACGCTTCAGGACACATCCATTATTATATAAAAAATGAAATAAAAAAAAATAAAAAAATATTTAAATCATTCTAATACCATGTCTTGAAGCGTCCCTTAAATTTTCCAGGGTGATGAAAAAATAACCGTGTATAAGTCCATGGTGCGACACAATTTCAAAATCACAAATGCGTAAGCAGTAGTGATGTAACGAATATTCTCATTCGCATTCGCGAATACTTTTGCTTAATCGCAATCGCATTCGCATTTCGTAAAGCTCCAGCGAATGTTTTGGGAATATGAACATCAGAAAAAAAAGTCACTAATCACACGCTAACCTCCAAATTCACTTGTTTTTGTTTACGAGCAGACGACAAATGAAATAAAAGAACCGATCGGCCTTTTTCGGATCAACTCGGCAATACTCGGAACACGATGCAAACGGCCATAGATAATTTATAGGTGCTAATTTAAAAAAAACTAACTATTCGTAAGTATTCGCTTTCGCATTCCGGAATGTCGGTAGCAGATATTCACATTCCCATTCGCTAATGTTCAAAAATGACATTTCTTACATCACTACCTAGTAAGCAGTACTCGAATTAAAGTCGTAATTGAGGCAAAACAAAGCAATTACACGTTTCATCAGACAACGCCACGCAGGCAGGTAAAGTCCACAGTGAGACAGAAATTGGACATTAGGTATTGTGGGGCGACCGCAGCAAATTGTGCTCACCCACACCCCCCACTGGCCGCAAACCGGATTCAGCTGTGAAATTATAACCCTCCCTTGTGTTATATTGCGATAGCCTTTGGCATTACTTAGGGATATTCCTAAACTAGAAATAGATTATCACTCTTCCTTTGCATCCAAGTCTTTTGCTCAGGAAGCGATTATGGAACTCACTGCCTGAGACAATCAGGCGAGCGCCGTCGCAGGATTCTTTTAAGGTCCGAGTCAAAAAATACCTAGTTTATTTGGAATACCGGAAATAATGAAATATTTATACACGGTATTTCATATTAACCAATAAATAATCAATGCGTTATCTAAAACTAATTATTAAAATGTGTTTACACGTAATGTCATTCAACCCAAAATTTTCATGTACTCGTATATCATAGTATCATCATCATGTCTATGATTTACATGAAAATTTTGGGCAAATTACATGAAAATTTGGGCAATGACATTACGGGCAAACACAATTTGATAATTAGTTTTAGATAACTCATTGATTATTTATTGGTTATTATGAAACACCGTGTATATGTGTATTTGTATAGCCTGTTTTGTATTTAGTTATTCAGTTTGCTATTTATATGTATAGGTAGGTATATGTAATTAATAAATATATTTTTTATACACGGTGTTTTTTTTTTCGGGTCAGTATGGGGAAATTCTAAACTATAAGAGATAGAGAAAAACTCTCTTAGGAACCGTGATCTTAATTTTAGATAAAATAAAAATGGTATTTTAAAAAAAAAATCTTAATAGATTTGGAGATATCGGATTTTTCGACAAAAAAAATTTTTTTTTGTTATTTCCATTGTATATCACTATACAAACGGAAAACGCAAAAAATTGTACGGAGACCATAGGTCTAAAATTGCTAGAAGTTGTTGAAATTGCTTGAAATTAACATTTTATTAAAGATACATTTTACTATCTAATTGATATTGATGACTGAAACAAAACAAAACAACCAAAAATCTGCCACTTGCCCTAATCCCACGAAACAAATTATCTTATAAATTGTTCAAAATGTCCTCCACTTTCGCCTAAGCACAGTCGACTTCGGCGAAGAACACCCCGAATTGACTAGATGACTAAAAAAATTTTTTTGCTTTAATAGAAGCTCATTCATATTATAAACAGAAAGAAAAAATCGGTTTTCGAATAACTATAAAAACAACCAAGATATATGGTATTAAAGATTTTTCTCCATCTCTTTCTAGCAAAACGGCAATTTACAAGGAGTATAAAATCAAAATCAAAATCAAAATATTTTATTCAACTTGGATTTTACAATCTCTTTTGAAAGTCAAGGAAGCTACACCAATGTATATGGCCGTACTCAATAATGACGTCACGATTGAAGTCGGATCTCTCTGTCTAATCGCCTTCAAATTAACAACTTAAAATGCTTGTATCTAATGTATTTCTAAACCGATTTTAATTCTAATTTCACAGGACTGCATATTTTTCCACGGTATTTTAATATTTAATGACGAGACGTAAAAATTTGAATTCAGTCATCATCCCAATTGCATTTCTCAATGAAATGTGAGGTATTGTGTTTAAGGTTTGACGGACTGAAATTTTAAAATTCGAATGCTTTTTATTTTCTTTACTTTTCATTTGAAAATCTTCCAGTTATATAGTTTTTACTACTAAAGAAAACTAAAACGTTAATTTCAACAACTTCTAGCAACTTTAGACCTATGGTCTCCATACAATTTTTGGTTTGTATAGTGATATACAATCGAAATAACAAATCAATTTTTTTTTCAAAAAATCCGATATCTCCAAATCTATTAAGATTTTTTTTTTTTAAATACCATTTTTATTTTATCTAAAATTAAGATCACGGTTCCTAAGAGAGTTTTTCTCTATTACTTATAGTTTAGAATTTCCCCATACTGACCCGAAAAAAAAACTCACCGTGTATATTGTGTGCACTATCCCGTATGTTAATGAAGCTACTTTCCTTAACCCTAAGGTTGCCTGGTAGAAATTGGTACCTTAGCATTAAGGCCGCCTATTGTAAATCTGATTTTTATGTCATGTCCTGTGTATATGTATTCTATGTGCAATAAAGTGTTTAAATAAAAATAAATAAAATAAATAGATTTTGTAACCAGTCACAGCTATGTACGGTTAGCGTATCAGTATAATATACTAGGTGGAGGGGTCAATACGGTCGACGATTTCGTCCTAAACGGTCAACAGGTGACCTTCTAGCGTTCCTTTTGCACAAATGGGGTGAATCTATCGATAAGCGCGGCGAATCGGTGGCTATTAGTCTCGACATCGCCAAAGCTTTTGATAGAGTCTGGCACAAGGCTCTTCTTTCCAAGCTTCCGGCATACGGATTACCCACGCAGTTCTGTACGTGGATTGCCAGCTTCCTCCACGAGCGTAGAATTCGCGTTGTCGTTGACGGCTGTGCTTCGCGGTTCGTGGCAGTGAACGCTGGAGTTCCGCAAGGCTCCGTTCTATCCCCAACATTGTTTCTTCTGCACATCAATGACATGCTTTCCTTGGGAGCTATACATTGCTATGCAGACGACAGTACAGTGCATGGGGGATATCACGGAAGCTCAGGGGCTGCTCGTGGTGATATTGGTAGGGAGAGGCAGAATCTTATCATTGAGCTCAACAGGACGCTGGATCTCGTCTCCGAATGGGGCTCCAACAATCTTGTTGAGTTCAATGCTAAGAAAACACAGGTGTGCGCGTTTTCGGCGAAAAGGTCACCTTTCCTCCCCCTTCCTTCTCTTCAGGGCACAACCCTTCACACACAGAGCAACATCACCTTGCTCGGAATGAACATTCGCTGCGATCTGAACCCCAGAGACTATCCGAATCCGTCATAACTACTGCCTCACGGAAACTCGGTGTCCTGAACAAGGTGCGTAGGTATTTTGCGCCGGACCAACTATGCTTGTTATATAAAACTCAGGTTAGGTCTTGCGTGGAATATTGCTCGCACCTTTGGGACGGCTCCGCTCAGTACCTGCTCGATGCTCTGGACAGATTGCAGCGTCGCGCTATTCGCATTATTAGCGATGTAGAGATAACTAATACCCTCGAGCCTCTACAACTTCGTCGTGACATCGCCTCTCTTAGCGCCTTTTATCGAATGTTCCATGGGGAATGCTCTGAGGAGCTCTTTAACCTTATCCCTCCCTCTCCATTCCTTAACAGAAACACGCGTAAGGGCCTTCGGAGTCATCCGTACACTGTGTCCTCCTTTTCACAGCGTACCAAGAAATTCCAAGATTCCTTCTTCTGTCGTTCATCCCACACTTGGAATTCTCTACCTGCGCACGTGTTTCCTCCATCCTACAACATGGGTTCCTTCAAAAGAGGCGTGAAAAAGCATCTTTTGGGCCGGCAAGGGGCGGGCAGGTAGGATAGTGGATGTCGTCCCTACTCTACCTGTCAACTCATTTGGGCCGCTTTCACCGCTTAACATCAGGCGGGAGGAGGTCATTTGCCGGGTCATACATAAAAAAAACACATCTTACACAAAAATCTTTGTTCATAGTATAGAAACTTGCCACTATCAATTTATTTTCTATTTATCTATATTTGGTAAATTATAACTGTTTCATTTCCTTTGACCGTAATTTTCACAGATAAGCTAAAAAATTGTCAACAAACATGACAGTTTGACAACTTGTGTCCGAGTTGCGCAGACATTACTAACATTACGATTAGTGCAAACGACAACGTGAACAGAATAGGCTAGATGACAAAAAAATTTTTTGCTTTAATAGAAGCTCATTCATATAATAAACAGAAAGAAAAAATCGGGTTTCGAATAACTATAAAAACAACCAAGATATAAGGAATTAAAGATTTTTCTCCATCTCTTTCTAGCAAAACGGCAATTTACAAGGAGTTTATATGGCCGTACTCAACTATGACGTCACGGTTGATGTCGGATCTCTCTGTCTAATCGCCTTCAAATTAACAACGTAAAATGCTTGTATCTAATGTATTTCTAGGCCGATTTTAATTCTGATTTCACAGGAGTGCCTGTTTTTCCACGGTATTTTAATATTTAATGACGAGACGTAAAAATTAGAATTCAGTTATCATCCCAATTGAATACAGTGATATCTGTGAGTGTGGAACAGTTGTCCGACAAACCGTTGCCCGACACACCACTTATGAGCGACATAACTTTTGACCGACACCACGTTTGTACGACATGACTTTTGATTTAGACCGTACTTACTTTTACCGTACTTACTTTGACCGTACGTACTTACTTTTGAGTTGTATAGGTACTGTTCGCAAGCTATCATTTCGGACTACTTTGATAGCACAATCGTGTGCACTCCTGTCAATGTCATTATTTAAAAATGCAGAGAAGAAGCACGGTAATATTATACTATTACCGTGGCAAAAGCTTAATAGCTTTTATAGTCAATTTATTAAGTTTTTATCAACTCGGAACTTAATAAATATTTACTTACATTTTTTATTTCAAATCATCGTAACGTCAAAATGTATAATATTTAATATAATATATATTTGAAATTTATGTCATTGTCAACATCCCTATTTAGTCCATATGTCACCGACCTACTATACATTATGCTGATCTGACTGGATTTGTGAGGTTTTGTTTTCAGATTTATGTGCAGAGGTGTAATTGCACTTTTTTTATTGCAACTAAGTTAGTTAGGCTCTTAGATATTTTAAAGTAATTTTAAATAGTGAAAAAAGCAAAAGTTTATATTTTTGTCTTAAAATTACCCCGCCTGACCCTAAGTCTCTCGCCATAATAACATTATTGTGTTCCGACTATTAGAAATAAGCTAGCCAGTTCCTTAGTTGTTGAGGAGTCTTATTGAAGCTCACTTCCACCTTACTTACCATCAGATGAGATAACGACCTATTAGAAATAAGCTAGCCAGTTGTTGAGGAGTCTTATTAAAGCTCACTTCCACCTTACTTACCATCAGATGAGATAAAGACCTAGAGCTCGCCTTTGATGTGTGAAAAATCTCTATGCACATGTCAGTGTGTCTGTTGCGACTAGGGCATGGACTTATACACGGTTATTTTTTTATCACCCTGGAAAATTTTATGGACGCTTCAGGACACATCCATTATTATATAAAAAATGAAATAAAAAAAAATAAAAAAATATTTAAATCATTCTAATACCATGTCTTGAAGCGTCCCTTAAATTTTCCAGGGTGATGAAAAAATAACCGTGTATAAGTCCATGGTGCGACACAATTTCAAAATCACAAATGCGTAAGCAGTAGTGATGTAACGAATATTCTCATTCGCATTCGCGAATACTTTTGCTTAATCGCAATCGCATTCGCATTTCGTAAAGCTCCAGCGAATGTTTTGGGAATATGAACATCAGAAAAAAAAGTCACTAATCACACGCTAACCTCCAAATTCACTTGTTTTTGTTTACGAGCAGACGACAAATGAAATAAAAGAACCGATCGGCCTTTTTCGGATCAACTCGGCAATACTCGGAACACGATGCAAACGGCCATAGATAATTTATAGGTGCTAATTTAAAAAAAACTAACTATTCGTAAGTATTCGCTTTCGCATTCCGGAATGTCGGTAGCAGATATTCACATTCCCATTCGCTAATGTTCAAAAATGACATTTCTTACATCACTACCTAGTAAGCAGTACTCGAATTAAAGTCGTAATTGAGGCAAAACAAAGCAATTACACGTTTCATCAGACAACGCCACGCAGGCAGGTAAAGTCCACAGTGAGACAGAAATTGGACATTAGGTATTGTGGGGCGACCGCAGCAAATTGTGCTCACCCACACCCCCCACTGGCCGCAAACCGGATTCAGCTGTGAAATTATAACCCTCCCTTGTGTTATATTGCGATAGCCTTTGGCATTACTTAGGGATATTCCTAAACTAGAAATAGATTATCACTCTTCCTTTGCATCCAAGTCTTTTGCTCAGGAAGCGATTATGGAACTCACTGCCTGAGACAATCAGGCGAGCGCCGTCGCAGGATTCTTTTAAGGTCCGAGTCAAAAAATACCTAGTTTATTTGGAATACCGGAAATAATGAAATATTTATACACGGTATTTCATATTAACCAATAAATAATCAATGCGTTATCTAAAACTAATTATTAAAATGTGTTTACACGTAATGTCATTCAACCCAAAATTTTCATGTACTCGTATATCATAGTATCATCATCATGTCTATGATTTACATGAAAATTTTGGGCAAATTACATGAAAATTTGGGCAATGACATTACGGGCAAACACAATTTGATAATTAGTTTTAGATAACTCATTGATTATTTATTGGTTATTATGAAACACCGTGTATATGTGTATTTGTATAGCCTGTTTTGTATTTAGTTATTCAGTTTGCTATTTATATGTATAGGTAGGTATATGTAATTAATAAATATATTTTTTATACACGGTGTTTTTTTTTTCGGGTCAGTATGGGGAAATTCTAAACTATAAGAGATAGAGAAAAACTCTCTTAGGAACCGTGATCTTAATTTTAGATAAAATAAAAATGGTATTTTAAAAAAAAAAATCTTAATAGATTTGGAGATATCGGATTTTTCGACAAAAAAAATTTTTTTTTGTTATTTCCATTGTATATCACTATACAAACGGAAAACGCAAAAAATTGTACGGAGACCATAGGTCTAAAATTGCTAGAAGTTGTTGAAATTGCTTGAAATTAACATTTTATTAAAGATACATTTTACTATCTAATTGATATTGATGACTGAAACAAAACAAAACAACCAAAAATCTGCCACTTGCCCTAATCCCACGAAACAAATTATCTTATAAATTGTTCAAAATGTCCTCCACTTTCGCCTAAGCACAGTCGACTTCGGCGAAGAACACCCCGAATTGACTAGATGACTAAAAAAATTTTTTTGCTTTAATAGAAGCTCATTCATATTATAAACAGAAAGAAAAAATCGGTTTTCGAATAACTATAAAAACAACCAAGATATATGGTATTAAAGATTTTTCTCCATCTCTTTCTAGCAAAACGGCAATTTACAAGGAGTATAAAATCAAAATCAAAATCAAAATATTTTATTCAACTTGGATTTTACAATCTCTTTTGAAAGTCAAGGAAGCTACACCAATGTATATGGCCGTACTCAATAATGACGTCACGATTGAAGTCGGATCTCTCTGTCTAATCGCCTTCAAATTAACAACTTAAAATGCTTGTATCTAATGTATTTCTAAACCGATTTTAATTCTAATTTCACAGGACTGCATATTTTTCCACGGTATTTTAATATTTAATGACGAGACGTAAAAATTTGAATTCAGTCATCATCCCAATTGCATTTCTCAATGAAATGTGAGGTATTGTGTTTAAGGTTTGACGGACTGAAATTTTAAAATTCGAATGCTTTTTATTTTCTTTACTTTTCATTTGAAAATCTTCCAGTTATATAGTTTTTACTACTAAAGAAAACTAAAACGTTAATTTCAACAACTTCTAGCAACTTTAGACCTATGGTCTCCATACAATTTTTGGTTTGTATAGTGATATACAATCGAAATAACAAATCAATTTTTTTTTCAAAAAATCCGATATCTCCAAATCTATTAAGATTTTTTTTTTTTAAATACCATTTTTATTTTATCTAAAATTAAGATCACGGTTCCTAAGAGAGTTTTTCTCTATTACTTATAGTTTAGAATTTCCCCATACTGACCCGAAAAAAAAACTCACCGTGTATATTGTGTGCACTATCCCGTATGTTAATGAAGCTACTTTCCTTAACCCTAAGGTTGCCTGGTAGAAATTGGTACCTTAGCATTAAGGCCGCCTATTGTAAATCTGATTTTTATGTCATGTCCTGTGTATATGTATTCTATGTGCAATAAAGTGTTTAAATAAAAATAAATAAAATAAATAGATTTTGTAACCAGTCACAGCTATGTACGGTTAGCGTATCAGTATAATATACTAGGTGGAGGGGTCAATACAACAATAAATTAAAACACGGCCAATAGCTTGTTATCTTGTGTTATCCAAATTATAAAAAAAAAATATTTTATGAAACAAACCAAATAACGAAAAATAAAAACCGACTTCAAAAACCAGAAAAAAAGCCAAAAATAATATATAAATACCACAGATAATATAATACTACAGTATTAATACCAACATCAATTTTTTTTATTTTGTAGTCGGTGCAGATTATCGATGATCATGAGTTAAAATTTGGCACTGACTTCAGAATAAAAAATGTGATGAAAATAAAAAAAAAGACGAAAATAATAGTAGAATACCAATTCTACTATTATTTTCGTCTTTTTTTTGTTTTTGAAGTCGGTTTTTATTATTTGTTAAATATTTACCTGTTTTAATCTTTTCATTGAATCTATACCAGCTCACCGAAGTAACTTGAAAGAATCTGAGGGTCAAATGTGTGCCTTCTTTATTTTCAAAACTAACCTCTAACTCCTTAAGTCAAGGATCTTTCCACCATCAGCTCGACTCATGACTCGCAGACGCGAATACTTGAACAGCTTCAGAAAAAAACACGAAACACGTGCCTATAAAATTTAACGGTTTTCCTCGATTTTCCCGGGATCTCATCATCAGGTCCTGGCTTTGGTGACAAATGGGACCCTCCCATACGAAAAGAATTTTCCAAATCGATTAATACATAGATGACAAAGTTATGATGAGGTAACAGACATAAAATTTTTTTACAAATAATAGAACCGACTTCAAAAACACTGAAAACTTAAAAATAATCTTATTCTATATTGAAGTCGGCGCCAAACGATGATCTCCTAGAAAGTGTTAAAATTTGTCACCGACTTCAATATAGAAGAATACTATTTTCAAGTTTTCAGTGTTTTTGAAGTCGGTTCTATTTTTTGTAAAAAAAAATTATTTTTAACTTTTAGTGAATGAAATCTTTTTAGTGAAAGAAAACCCGAATTTAATACCAGCTGGTATTAAATTAGTGTTTTCCTCGATTTTCTATGGGATCCCATCATCCGATCCTGACTTTGGTGACCATGGGACCACCCTTGCAGTATACTCTATCAAATACAAAAAGAATTTTGGAAATCGGTTTAAAAATGACGGAGTTAGGAGGTAACAAACATAAAAAAAAAATACAACCGAATTGATAACCTCCTCCTTTTTTGAAGTCGGTTAAAAAGAACATACAATCGAATTGGGAACCTCCTCCTTTTTATGAAGTTTTTCCTTTGGTCTCATTAGATTCAGTATACCTTAATCTATGTTTGTACGTTTTGCTTCTTTTGGAATTCAGTATAATTTAGTCAAAAAAAGACAAAAATGCTCAAGGTAGTTTTTAAGTCGAAAATATAGATATTTAGATGCTAATAACTTATATTCTGAGCAATATTTCTTCAAAATCAAAACGTACAAACCTAGTTTTTCATTATATCTACAAGATTTCCAAAAATTATGAAAATTGGACTATGTTTAGAGGGAGAAAAGCGTTATCGCTTTTTGTATGAAAATTTACAGCTTCACAATCCTCTTAAAAATGATAGGTAGCTACTTAACAAAATAAACACACCATTCATATTTTTAAAAATATAAGATACGATAGATATTTCAAACCACCATTCTATTATATTTTGTAAATACTATACAATTCATAAATAATATTTTGTGAGGGTAACATGATTTCAAAAGCAGTTTTTGAAGTACTATCAAGACACGATAATAAATATAAATAAATAAAATTTGTTTATTACCAAAAAGAACACAGATCGTACATATTTAACAAGCCCCCACACTAGGTCGAAACCTGTCCTATGGGGGAAACATACGATTAACATTATTATTTGACGGCAACAAACAATAAGCAAAACAATAAAATTATATAATGTAAGTATATGTAGTTATTTTGCAATATTAAACGGTACGTGTTTGATGTGTGTGCGTGTGTGTGTGTGTGTTCAATATACGGCTATTTTAAGACCTTCATTATCTTTTCAGATTCTTAGTAGGACCATTTAATTACAGTTTGTGTAATAAGTTTCTTAACTTCACGAACGGAACTATTTTTAAAATTACACATTTTTACAAGTGATGATCTTAAGGTTAGCAGAATAGAGGCCCAGTTCTTCCGAATACAGGCATTTTACTGCTCAAACCATGCTCAATCGGAAGATTTGTGCATTTCACAATTTTCACCTTCGGTATTCATGTAAACATTCAGTATAAAAAATAAGCTAGTTCTTTTTATTTGCAAATGTCCATTCTCCAGAACACCGTCATCCTCCCAACGTAACCACTTTACATGTTAAACGGACAGCTGACTCACCGGCTGCCTGGATTTTCAAAAATCACGCAGCACTCTGCCTGCACTGGCGTTTTATCCAGTCAGAAAATTGAGGTGCGGCGTGCCAGAGTATATTTTCACGTTTCAATCGATGGATATATAGGTACTGACAGTTTACTTATCTTTTACGGAAGATCAGTTGTATTTTTGTATATTTTTAGTTTAGTTAGTATCCGTGAATTGGAATTGGCGTTGGCTACAATACACGAGTTTGATCGCTATAGTTTAAAACAGCTTTGGGAATTGTACAAAGACGGAAATATTACATAGAGATTTAGTTTGACTTGCTCGGCATTTTATTATAAAAACTTCAAAGTCCAATATCTCGAAAACGGGTTTGGGGTGGGGTGTTTCATAGTCAAATCATTCAGGAATTATGAAAACTACAACCTCTTAAAGGATCTAGGTCGACTTAACCTGTAACAGCTTAACAGGGTTATCCTTTAATCTTACTAATATAAGAAATGCAAAAGTGACTTTGTCTGTGAGTCTGTATTTTACGCTTTCCTGCCTAAACCGCCACTGGTGGCCTATACGTCTGTCAGATCTAGATATATGATTTTAAAATTAGAATTAAATATTTCCCTGGTATCGTTTTAGTTTCAAGTAGCTAGCTCGTTGCACATCCCAGACCTCCGGCAATACGGACAAACTACTTCATTTGTCATTAGAACATGTAGTAATCTACTGTCATCTACATTAGATTTGACCATGATTTGACAGAGGCTTAGAAATGTTTCATTTGAACATCACAGTTTTATATTGAAGTTGGTGCCAAATTTTAAGTAAGTAACTATATTAATTTTTCTTTTATTTTTAAGATTTTCAAGGTGATCATTGCTTGGCACCGACTTCAGTATAAAACTGTGATGTTGTATGTAGTGTTATATTATTATTATTTATGACTTTTGGTATTTTTGAAGTCGGTTTTAATTTTTTAAATATATATTTTTTTCAATCTTTTTAATTAAGTTAATACATGCGTATAAGAATTTGAGCCAAGGTAAAAGCCAGAATAACGTTTAAATAAAACGTCACTCGCTCTAAACAATTTTTAAGAATTATTTCCAAACTCCTAATCTAACAGAAATATTCCATCATCAGCTCAGTAACATATGATGACTACCAGATGCAAATACCTGAATATCATGAAACACGTTGGATGTGCCTTTGAAATTTAAGAGTTTCCCGCGTTCGTTTTGCCTGGGATTTCATCATCAGATCATGATATGGTAACAATGGGACCACCTCGGGAGTGTACTCTTTCGATTACAAAAAGAATTTTGAAAATCGGCCCACTAATATGGGAGTTATGAGGTAACAAACATTTAAAAAAAATACAACCGAACTGATAACCTCCTCCTTTTTTGAAGTCGGTTATAAATAAATAGACAATAACTAAAATAATTAGAAAAATCGTCCATAGAAAATCCCGGTACATAAGACCGGTGTCACCAATGATATAAGTCAAATTGACGTCACCAATGGCGGGTTAAACATCGTTAAATAAGTATTTAAAAATCATCTTTAGGCCTTTGCCTCTTCTACTTGCCGTTGGTCTAGTTTCTAACCTTTGATAATTTGTTGCTAATTCAAGGCTGTCGAACAAATTAAGTTTATTGACTTTTTCTGTTTGGAAAATTCTCAGAAGCAGCTCGGAGCCTGGAATCAGGGCCTCGAAAGTGGCCCCCTATTACATGAACACTAAAATATTGTCGAACCGTAGGTGTTTAATAAAGCGTGATGATAAACGTCTATTACAATGTATTATATGTATGTATTTAATATTTAGGAAAGTCTAATTAAAAATTAAATTAGCTTTAAGATTGTCTAAGATATACAATTGTCTAGATATACAATCAAAGCCTTAATTATGGTTGAGGTGTATGTACCCAATCATAATTAAGAACTGTACAGATTACTACAGATACAAGTAAAATGAAAACGAATGAAACTTTAGACTTCTTCGGAAATTGCGAGAGCCTTCTCGAGAAGAACATGAAAGGAACTCGGAAGGTTTTATTTTTTTCTTCCCTTAATTAATAATAAATACACCAATAAGCCAATTTAAAACAACAAGATCTCTCGAAAGGAATGTAGAGCGTGATTAACGAACGGATTCAATATCCTACTTCTTTGGATTTGTATGAAGATTGAATTTTGACGTAATTTGTTTGGAGCTAAATGTGAAATACCTATCGCTAGTAACCAAATCCACAGATAGATAGAATACTGAGACCAAGCGTAAGCCTTCAAGCATCAGCGCTAAGGCGATTATCACAACTCATACACGTCCCCACCGAGGGGCACCAGCCTACCCTAACCAATTAGGGCGATTAGGCTTTAGTCAAACCACGCTGGCCCAGTGCGGATTGGTTGACTTCACATACACCTTTGAATTACTTCGCTGGTGAATGCCGGTTTCCTCACGATGTTTTCCTTCACTGTAGGAATACCTACCACATACCAATGTGTTGTTCAAAAACACATTGGAATATGGCAGGATCAATCGCGGACCTCCCGATTCCACTCGGAGCACAGTCCAGTGCCGAGGCCACAGCGCCACCGACGCTCGGCGCTAAGGCGATGTTTCCTAGGAAATCTACTCGTGCACGGCGACTGCTTTATTGCAAGGTAATATACCTAGTTGATAATTGCATAGCTTCTAATGTCGCTTCCGGGCTGTAACCGAACTAAAACGTTACCTTTTACACGTTTAAACTAGGGTACAAAATAGAAAACTTATTTTATCTATTTACTAGATAATTAAAATGGACGTCTATTGGTAAAACTTTTATGTCAGTTATTATTGTATTTTCTGATCCATTGCTGTTTTAAAATATTGAACAGAGTGATCTTAGATTTTTTTTTTCTATCGAGTGAAATATTATTTATCATATTGTTTCTGTGTTTAAGAATGTTTAGATAAAATGTTTAACAATATCATATATGAATTTTAGAACTGCATGTTTTATATCTGTTTCGGTACAATAAATCGAAATTGATCGAAAACGGGACAGTAGCGCCTTTAAAAAGCGTTGCATTAAATTCCGGCATTTTAGAGCTTTTATAACGTTCACTATACGATACAATACTGTACTCTTAACGCCCAGCGTTGAAAATACAACGCTGCTCGGTAAAAAAGCGTTGCATTATAAAAGCGCTGCCGTGTTAACATATGCATTTGTTCTATTTAAACGCTTTTTTAATGCACGTTAAAAAAAACGCTCGTGCGAACGGACTTTAGAGTGCTACGGACGTAACGTGTAAAGCCAGCTTAAATCGCAACTGCTAGAACTACTTAGAATACTGCGAGCAAATTCTCAGATTTAGTT
This sequence comes from Schoenobius gigantellus, assembly GCA_963935595.1. Lineage (NCBI taxonomy): Eukaryota > Metazoa > Arthropoda > Insecta > Lepidoptera > Crambidae > Schoenobius > Schoenobius gigantellus. The sequence goes on from OZ012563.1 coordinate 8,231,889, forward strand.
TGGAGTTATATAATCGCGTATAAACACGAATTTAGAACTCAAAACTAGCGTTCCCTTTATTCCCCGGAAAATTTAAAGCCGTTTCGATAGAATAATCCAAAATGAAAATCCCCTAAGCGGCTTTTGTTGCACAGTGCTACGTAGAGCGTGATCGAAGAGAAAAAACCGTAGCCGTAGTCAATGTTAATATCGAGATTCGAAGTTATTTCGATACTGTTACGAATTGTTAGAGATGGAGAACTCGAAAAAAACCTAGCTAGACCGTCTGAACAGTGTGATGCAGTAGGCCAATTCCTGCTGGTCTGAGGAGAGGTGAAAATTACAAACAGATATTCCTTAATTACTACTATTAAGATATGTACTAATGGTTAGCGTGCAGTAAAATCCGTTGCATATTTAAAAAGATCTACGTACAGAGGAATAGACGGCGGGAGACAACTGCGTTTTATACTCATCATCATCATGTCCACCAAGAGACGCCTTCTGTTGGACATAGGCCTGCCCCAAGGTTTCCCAAACCGAACGGTCCTGCGCTTCCCGCATCCAGCGGCTTCCCGCGACCTTCACCTGATCGTCGGTCCACCTTGTGGGAGGCCTGCCAACGCTGCGTCTCCCGGTACGTGACCGCGACCCGAGGATCTTTCTGTCCTAGCGGCTGTCCGTAGTGCGAACTATGTGAAGGAAAACAAGTGAGGTAACCTGCATGCATACACTTGCGAAGAAATTCAAAGGCGTATGTGAAGTCAATCAATCCGATGTGGAACACTAGTATTTGCGAGCGAGACACTAGTAATGCGGGACGCATTAGACGATTTGCGGGACTATTTTATTAAATATTGCAATGCGGTATTACAACTGTCATTACGGGACGGTCCCGCAGGTTAGCAGTCTTGCGTAAATTATTTGTGGAATCTAATTCTTCTTAAGTGACCTATGACAGTTAACCAATGGACGTATCCGACTACAAAGAACTTCATCATAACAGCTCATATACGTCTCCACCAAGGGGCTCGAGCCTACCCTAAGTTAGGGTGTTTAGGCCTTAGTCGACCACGCTGGCCCAGTGCGGACTGATCGATTTCATTTTTGTACACCTTTGAATTTCTTTGCAGATGTATGTACGCAGGTTGCCTCACGATGTTTTCCGCCACCGCAGGAGCGTCAGACAAATGTAGGTAGGTATGAAATTCGAAAAAAACGAAAAATTGGTATCTGGTAGGATCGAACCCCGGCGGCATGCGTTCTTGCGGGCCAAACGCCGTGGGATGTTGATGCACGCGTCTATTCGGAGGTGTATCGGCATCGGGTTGCTGTACGAGAACGGGGGGGACGATCTGCTCCACAGGAGGTGGAGCGGGTTCGTACCCTGGCGTAGAGGGAGGCTTTGCGCCAGTGGGGTGAGTTCTCGCGTCCCCAGCTGCCGGCCACCGGACGATTGAGGCGTTTCGTTTGGTGGTGGAAGAGTGGGTTGGGCGCCGGCAGGGCAGCCTAACATTCCGCATGGTAAAGGTACTTACCGGGTATGGCTGCTTTGGTCACTACCTGCACCGGGTCGCCCGTCGGGAGGAAACGACACAATGGGAGGCTGTCGCCTCCTTCTGCGAGGACGTCATCTCGCAGAAGGAGGCCGCAGAGAGGGAGCGGGAGGCAGATCTGCCAGGAGAGCCCCACACACGCTCGCCGTCTAGCTAGCCAACGGCGAGTACCTACGGTCCGGTTACGCATTTCCCCCCGAGACACAAAAGGATCGAAACCCGGACCTCCCGATTGAACAGCGTTGTGAACGTAAGGAATTATCCCTCCGGTTCATTAAATTTAGATCCAGCAAACCCTGATATAGTAATGTGCAATTTTCAAAAACGTCTTATCCCAAAATGCCTGAAATGACTTCATAACCTAAATGCTCGAATCTCATAATCACCAAAATTTGAGTACTATTTCTATTGAAGCTGTGGTTTAAGATAATATCCATTATTCCATTTGGCGATGAAGGCAGATGCGCCAGTCGGCACCAATTCGATTAAACGTGGAGTTGAACATTGTATCGCGAAGTTGTAGGTGTCCAAGTTAGGGGGAACTATACTGAGTAAGTACTGTCGCGCTTATAAGTTTCAAGCAAGCCTCTACAGCTAGGGCTTTCAACAATGTCCATAATAGTACTTTATGCAACTGTCACTTAGTGAGAGTCCTTAAAACACGAGTGTGGTTTAACAAGATCACATGAATGTTGCATACATTACCTACACTTTACCTTTATACACACATAATATTGGTACTCTAAAATGTGTTCAGAAGCCGAAGGTAAATGCTCTGAATTGCAACCAATAATTAAAATATCGGGTAGAGTTTTTACCAATACGTCATCATTATCCGTTTGACTAATCTATAAATAACTTAATTTTCTACTTATAACATTTCCAGAAAGTTAAATTTTAATACCACAGTGTACGGCGGCTTGACAGCCGTACAACACACAATTCCAACAATTGACAAAAAGGGCGCCAATATTGATATTAGTCAAAAATGTGTTTTTTTTAAGTCGTAAACAAATTCCTAATCTCATATCGTTTGAAATGGTTTTTCGGTTTTCGATTGATATAATTCTGGTGGGTGATTTTGCAACTCATCGGCAATCGGCCATCATAACATTTGATAATTATGTTTGATTAAAACTGATTTTTAATATGTTCAACATTCCTAACGTCGTCGTCTGAATGATCTTGGTATATTTGTTGAATAAATCAACCAATACGTATAGCTAATGAACATAATTCCGCTTTTCTTTACTATCCCATTGCCGATCAATCTACGAGTTACAAAATCACCACCCTGAGTTTTTTTGCATTCAAAATTCGCACAATACGGGTCCGATTTGACGCAAATGTGGCGACTTAAGCGTATGAAAAATTACAATCTCAATGTTGATCGATCGGTATTGCCGCAAAAGTAAGCTTGCTGAACAACGTTAACTATGGGAGCAATCATGCAATCGCAAAAAAATCAGCTATTCAATACAAATGTTTGACATCCGCTAGATGTATTGAACAGCTGACTTTTTTTCGCGATGTCTGAACAACCACATAAAATTTAGCTTAAGAAGTACTTCTGTGTATACCGTAGAGCAGCTATACTTCTGTGATCCTACACTTTCTGAAGAAATATTAACAGCATTAAATTTACCAGTTGTCAACCCTATACAGTTGCAGCTGGGAATAGAATTACGCTGACTGTTTAATTTCCTCGAGCACAAACTCGGCGCTTGACGAAACACTGGGTACAATGTATTTGTCGCCAGATTAAATGGTATTGGAATGCAGAAAGTTATAACGGCTCCTCAGTCCCCAAAATTAGTAGATGCTTCTGATTTTTTGACGGAGTCAATTATACGGTTTAAAATATACCGGTTAATATCGGTTAATTTCGGTTTTGCTCCGAACTTTTCCTGAGAACGCGAACGTTATAGGAACTTTACTATGACCTAAATAAACCGGTTTAATTGACATTGTATCGTGTTATTGACTTGAAGACGCGTACGGCCGCGCAGTACGTTTTAACGTATGTACGTTGACGTCTGATTTGCGTAGTGGATTTACAAACCTCTATCATTTGAAAGTATTTAAGGTAAGTAGAAAGCGAAAGAATACAATATATAGGTACATACTTTGATTACGTCGCAAACAACACTTATTTAAAATGCAAAGAAGTGAAGTAGGTGCTGTAAAAAAATTACACAGTATCAATCTTGCGTACTATTAACCGGTTTTTATTACTCCAAACCGGTTTCTTGATAAAAACCTTTATGTAAACATTCTTGCAACAACCGGTTAAAAAGCGGTTTACTGGAACGAAACCGTAATGAAAAGGTTCTGCTCCAAGTAGGTATATGATACCGGTTTGAAAATTTAACCGGTATCCGAGCCTTGGTTCACAATAGCTCAACATGGCAATTGATTGGGTTTGGGATTGGCGTTGGCTTATGAGGCAAGTATGGGAGATGCCTCGCAGCTGCTCGAGTCCGCATCGACCGCGTTTATCGATATCGCTCTAGGGTTGCCATATATGTCCGGCTTAATCTGAACGTGTTTGGCTTTTTAGGTAGGTACGTGAGCGGCGAAATATTCCCTTGTCGGGCTTTTGTTAAACTTTTCGTCTGGCTGTCGCGCAAGTAAAGCCGTGACTGTTCCGAGTGCTCAGACAGTCAGGGGCAGTTCATCCGCCAGAGGCAGGCGTCGGGCAATGGTCGCCCCCTGCCCGGGCATCTTCCGGGCAACGGGATTTGCCCCCCTTCGCCACCCACCTGTTCTATGACTCCGGGATCGAGGCACGGCCCTTCGCGGCAAAGTACACCAGGCAATTGGGACTTGACCCAGACCCAGCGAGCGCCGGCGCCCGGAGGAGCGTTACGTTAAGTATTCACACCAACCAGCGGCTTTTTCACATTTGAAACCGCGAACGGAGGTACTGTGGGGAACTAGGTGTATTCAATTCTCTAAATTCAAATCATTCTAAATTCACCATGTTGACCTGTCACTGGCCATCTACGACCAACAATGTAGGTTAATAAAAAAAACCATTAAAACCATAGGCTGTGTCTATTCGGACCCGGGACCTAAATGTCTATTCGGAGCCGGGACCCAAAAGAAATCGATTGCTATTCGGACCCGGAGAATGAAAACGAGTTTTTTTCGATATAAATTCTCTATCGGGTCCAAATAGCAAGCAATCCACTTCTATAGGGACCCGGGTCTCTATAGAAATCAATTGCTGTGCGGATCCGGGCGGGAAAAAATGGTAATGGTGGTGGTGTGGATTTTACGTCATAATAGATTTTTGCGAGCTGAGCATGAAACATGCAGTTATATCAGTTATAACATCATGCTCCGCTATGTGTGGTTATAATGTCTAACCTAACTTAACCTAGAGGTTTCGGTTACAACTATATAGATATAGTTGTAACCGAAACCTCTAGGTTATATCCCATGTTATTTTTGATTACGCTTCTATCGTGTCCGAATAGCAATCGATGTCTTTTGGGACCCGGGTCCGAATAGCCACTTCGTAAACCATATTATTATCCAACTTTAGGCAACGTTTTGTAGTAACACCACAAACTATTTACTTTGTGATAACACCGTTCGTCTCCCAAATAAACATTCATACGAAAATCTGCGTCTGTCCATTTTGTTCACATCAATCCGAGAATCAACACGTTTGACTCGCCTGCGGAGTGGACGTTCATTCTAGCTCATTAGCCGCCGATTAGATTAGAGCTCGGCCATTCCGACTCACTTTTGATGTCCAAATAGGTTTTCCAGGCCACAGCAGTCGAAACGGGAACGCAATTAACGACGCTCGTCCTGTTTTCACGTGAATTTTACGTAATTTCCGCGAATTTTAGTTTTTACTTTATACAGAGTTTGGTGGCAGGCGCTAATTTAACCGCAGTCTGTAAACGTTTGTGACAAGTTTGTGACAATGGCTTAGTGGATTTAATTAGCAGCGCATACCAACATAAACTATGAGTATTAATTTAATAAATTTATAATATTAAATCTCAAAGCAAGGAGTATCTTCACTGAGAGATTTATAAAAATTGGTATTACGACAACTGCTTCACACTACATTTCCGAGAAATAATAAAATACCTACACAAACATACATACACACACACACACATACACACATACACACACACACATGTCGCCTGTCCCTATTAACACTGTCGGAAATGCAAATCAGCAACTTTACAGGAGAGCGATTTAAAGTTGCAATTGCTCACATTTTTGTACCTATATTAAGCAGGATTATGAAACTTTAGAGTAATGCTATATAATTAATCTGTGTTTAGGACATTACAGTGAATTACCGGTATTTAATGTGTAAATCTGAGAAAAGTCACATGTGACCTTTTTAACGGGATTAAACCTACGCTGATTTGTCGGAAGTGACATAACCGACATTATTATTTGTATGAAATTAATTATTACTTGTCGGAAATCCCACAACCGACATTGTTTAATTAATATTGAAGATGAAATATATGTCGTATGTAGAATTATTGACAAAAATAAAACAAAAAAATGGAAAAAACTGATTAAAATGAAACCAAAAATCAACAATTGTTTAGAATATTTGGTATAATATTAAAATAAATTTACTTAACAAAAAGCAAAACCTTATTACTATTATTAATATTAAGTACCTATTTATCAAGTTATTAGTTTTTGAGGTCAAATTTGATTTCATTGAGATAGAATTTTAATAAACTTAAATAATGAAACTTATTTAAATTAACTCCTTTCTCTCTTACATTATTTATTCTTGGGTAATATTAATGGCACATGGGTAATAACCAGAGTACTAGTGTCATTTGCAATAAAAAATATATTTGTATTTATAAAATTACTCTTTTTCATCAAAGATTCCTTCCGATGTATTTTTTGACGTTTTAAGTTATGATATTTTTTAACATTATCTTACAAATTTAATTTAAATATATTTCTTTCTATCTCATCTTCTGGAGGAAATTCTTTATTTTTTTGTATACACGGTGTTTCACAATAACCAATAAATAATCAATGCGTTATCTAAAACCAATTATTAAATTGTGTTTACCCGTCATGTCATTCAACCCAAAATTTTCATGTCAATCATAGACTATGATATACATAAAAATTTTGGGTTGAATGACATTACGTGTAAACACATTTTAATAATTACTTTTAGATAACGCACTGATTATTTATTGGTTATTATGAAACACCGTGTATATGACAGACATCACACACATGCACATTACATTTTTTCGGCTTTTGAAGGCCAATAATAAATTGTGTGTAAAGTATGTCCCCGTTTTGTCTTTTATTTGTTTTATTATTATATTTTTCAGAATCAAGCCATTCAATACATAAGGCATACATGCGAAATACACTAATCAAACCCTCTATAAACAACATCTTTTTCTAACCTAATGTGACTCCACCAATTCAATTGGTTTGACATGATCACAGACGCATCTAATCATTTCTTCATCTATAATCATGTGCTTGTGTTGATTTTCATATAAAAATCACTCGCTGACGGTGGTCCCGTATTTCTCAAAATTTCTTGAAAATATTGTTACACTGATTTTCGTATAATTAATTGGAGTATTTTAAGCTTCAATTTCTATTATATAACATGGTAATTTTAGATTGAAATACTTTTAGGGTTTTAACAACAATATTGGTTGCCCCAGATAGTGTAGACAAAATATTTCCATACAGGTCGCCATTTGTCGAAATTGGACGGCTTTCGTTTTCAGCAGGCATGAAATTGTTATGGCATACTTATATCATGTGAAAGAGGTAGTGATGCTACCGGAGTTGTAACGTCCCCAGTATGTTACTGGGGACGTTACAACTCCGGTAGAATTTGATAGAATTTCAAAATTAGATGTATTTGTTATAGCATCTTTTTTGCTTTTGCTAGCAAGTATTGTCGTTGTTGTTCTCATATCATGTTGTGGGGTTGGAGATGGTACCGATGTTTTAATAGTGCCAGTATATGAATTATGACAGTTGTTTTTTGATTGTATTGTGATAGTACTAGGTGAATTTGTTACAGCATCTTACGGCACCAGTACGGTTATGTAGGTTATATTAGCGTATGTTACGCTAATAACCTATATAAAACTTAAAAACCTGTAGTTTGTACTACATAGAAATTAAGTTTATGACAAGTCATTATAATTATTCTCTTATATATAAAAAAGAAACGCTGTGTGTTTGTCTCGCAAAAACTCTGAAACGGCTCGACTGATTCTTACGAAATTTTCTGTGTGTATTTGGATAGGTCCAAGGAAGGTTTAAACGTATAGTTGGACCCGGTAGGTGGCGCTGTAATCGGTCGGGACAACGTCCGCCGGGCCCACTAGTAGTCAATAAAAATTACTATGATCATGAAAACGTTTTCCTTTAAATAACTAACATTGCCATACATGTTACTACCGACATTAAAGTCTTTCATAAAACAACTAATAATGTCTCATACGGAACTACCGACATTTGAACCATTCAGAAAAACATTAAATAATGTCGGAATTGGTACTACCGACATTTAATCCATTTACAAGAATGTTAAACAATGTCGGATATGGTACTACCGACTATACAGCCTTTAAAAAATTCGCTTAATAATGTTGGATGGAACTCAAATTTTAAATTACGTGTTGGGAAATTTCAAGGCAAGATGTAAATGGCTATCAAATTAAATATTAGCAATTTACCGTGGTAAAAAAAGAAGTTCCAAAGCGACGTCTGTTCAATCCGCTAACATAGTCATAACTAGGAGATCGCGCACGCTCCCTGCCTCCCGCGGCCTGCTAAGAACGTTGGATGTTACAAAGTTACAATGCGACGTTGTTGACTGACTATCTAGATAAATCCGACGTTTTTAATGTATTTATTTTAAAAACTATGCATGAAATCTATTTTTTTTTCTCAACAAATGATGGATATGAGTATTTAGGCACGTTTAAAGAAAAAAACCAAAAACAGCAATTTTGCAGATCCGACACTGATAATAGGGGCAGGCGATGTGTATACATACATTAGTTTTGTAATAACAGTAATAATATATTCATTGATTAAATATTAAGCAAAAGAATATGTTAGCCATACCAAATAACAGGGCTTTAAATGTATAATCCTTTTAGAGGCCATTGCATACTTCTTATTGTATGTACGAACGAACACATAATTATGTATAATAAAAATTCAAAAAATAATAAAGATTTTAGCCTATACACATTTTAACTTACAATTAAAGGTGTACGTCTTTATGAAAAAACACCTAATAAAGTGTCTGATTATATTATGACAGACAAAACTATTTATGATGTAATGGTCTCAACTTAGTCTTCTATTATATCTTCTGTGGTTAAGTCTGATGATGTCTCTATCTATGTTTGTACACAACCAAGTTTAGACCTAGACACAAGAAAGTGTAGACCTAGGTTTTACAATAACACCGTGTCGGCCTTATTACACCTGTTCTTATCATTCTAAAAATAATTACAGGGTCTCATCAGCTATTTCGTGCCTGTTCGTGCCTGCCTTCGAGTTCAAGACCGCCTGCATCTGACGAAGCAAGACGAAGACAACTGTTCTACCCCGAAACTACTTCTTGGCCTGGCCACAGATAACAATACTAGTATATCAATGAACTATATATTGTGATAAGTTTTTTTCATCGCCGTCAATACGGTGTGCTTGGTTGGCCTCTTGCGCAATCGCAGTGGCAACGGGCAGTATGGGCATATTTTACTACTTAAGTATAGGAGCACTAGCAAAGCAACCATCCATCCCGTACCGTGCCTCTAAGCGCCGCTTATCGTTTGAAAGTACACACAAAAGCAGGCCAGACCCTACAGTTTGACCTTTGAGCTCCGAAGAGCCCTGTAAACGATCAAACATGTTTGTCAAACGTGCTTGACAAACTTCACGTTTTCATCAAACACGACGTCAATCCAGATACCTTAAAATAATAACTCTAAGCCAGATACTTTTCAAACACATCAAACACGTAGTTTGTCAAACGCGTCAAACACAGCCCTACACGAACAAACATGTTTGTACAAACACGTAAATTTGACATACATGTTTGATCGTCTACAGGGGCCTTTATATCGCTCGAAATAGCGACTATTTTCGCAGTGCAAGTGTACACATTGCCAAGCTGGCTATTGTACGGTCGCCTTCAGAAGTAGGCAGATAGAAATTTTAGTACCACATCGCACCAACTAATCCTTTTATTTAGTATGGTAACACCTGTATTGCATTGTTAATAATTGATGTGACATGGTACTAAAATGTTTATCTACTTTTAGAGCCGACTGTACATCACACTGTTACAAGTACGTACTCGTAGGTACGCGTACGGAGCGGTCAAACGTTCCGCTTGCTCCGCAATTGTTCCAGTAACAATCGCGACAAGTGGCCCGTAAACCGATAACGGGCAATTTATGACGTCACCGCCACCCCTGCCTGTTCCGAAACACCACGTGATTAGTGGCCACATCAAAATACGTATAAAATACGTAACGGTACAGAGTATCGGTTACGCTGGATCTCAAATGAATATTATAACTAGCTATGCGTGTATCCGTGTATCACTACAGAACGACTGCAGTTTTTAGGGTTCCATACTATTTTTATGCTGTAATGCGCAAAATGAAAGCCTCTTTTCATTCTAGGCTCCTGAAGTGCAACAATAGGCTAGTTCAGAGTATATTTTTGACATGTTACATGTATGATAATAATTTTATTGCGTAAATTGACAACTTACAACAATAATTATACTACTATTTATTATTATTATTATTTTAATTTGATTTGATTTAATTTAATGGTTATTATTTATTTTAATATAATGTAATTTAATTAATTGTGATTAGTTTTAGTTACTTAATTTTATTTCTAATTTAAATACTTTTTTAAAAATGTATTTTTTTTGGTTTTTCTATGGGACTTGGTACCTGAAATAAATGAATTATTATTATTATTAAATAAGGAACCCTTATAGTTTCGCCATGTCTGTCTGTCTGTCTGTCCGCGCTTTTACTCAGAGACTATAAGTACTAGAAAGCTGTTATTTGGTGTGGGTATGTATATTAATCATCATCAAAAAAGTGGTGGAAATAACATTGAAAAAAAATTTTTTTTAGGGTAGCTCCCATAAATCCTAATATGATTCGTATTATGATTCTACAATGCGGCCATTTTAGGTCCGCCGATCTCTTTGGTATCATAAAAAAGCGCGAATTTTTCATGAAATCTGTGAATTTATTTGTTACGACATGAGTTTATTACGTAATAAAAGTTAAAATGTCGAATTCTAGTAGTGAAACTAATGGGAGAACCCCACACACGCTCGTCGTCTAGCCAACGCCGAGTAGGGTGCGGTCACGCATTCCCCTCGAAAAAAAAACTCGTGAAACTGATATTAAGATGACACCCATACAAATCTAATAATATTTTCATACTCATAAATTTAATCAAAAACAAGTTTTTAAATGTTCCTCATAGGTGTAGTATAAAGCACTATGTAGCACTTGGGAGAAAATCCGACTCCTACCTCGGGAGTTTTGTGGCCCTCAGCTGCGTCTTCGAGCCACAAACTACTCCCTGGAGTCCCTGGCTAGTAATCGATCACTTTCTTCCCGTGGTGAACAATCTACGCCCACGATTTTAGTTTTGCTTCAGACCAATACTGCTGCTCAAATCTGCTAGAACTAGAACTGACTTTTTTACCTATTATTATTACTAACAATGCTGTTAACATTTTTATAATGGCGATAGACACAGGTAACATGGTGTTGGCCAGCCAGGTATGCTCTGAAATACCTAACTTGTATTAATTTTATTAACTTGTATTAATATTCGAAGGGAATGCGTGACCGCACCGTACCCACCGTTGGCTAAGCAGCAGGCGTGTGGGGCTAACCCAACAGAGTGCCAGGCCTACCCACTAAAAGCCCTCTGTGTTCTTCCTACCCTTATGGGCGCGCGTGATAGGGTCCACACTGCGACTACTACTACCATACCAACGCGCCCGGGCTAGCCTGACGTCAGACTAAGTACACCAAAGGACTCGCTAAGTATTAACTATGGCACGAATAAAGCGTCCAGTCCGCCATTACAAAGCACCATGTTGTTGTGCTAAAATATCAGTAAGTGAGCCTTATTTGTAAGTGCATTTTACAGTTATACGTTTTTCATTGATTTCTTTAATTAATTGTATAAAGAAAAACATAAAAAGTGTGGAATCTTGGATGCGGCGTCCCTAGTTCTTTCCGCCATCTTAGAACACCAACTCAAATTTTGGCACGTTTTTTTCGTAGGTATTTCATGTCCTTTGGTGTCTATAATCTAAGGGCCCGACTAAACCACTAGACCACGGGGACGATGGGCTTACAGCGGTAAAGTTTTTTGTTCCTCAGCAATAGATTTTGTTTCTCCTTGGTTTACAGATTCTTTCTATGTAAATACGCTGTCTAAATGCATTGCACCTGCATTTTGTACGAACAGCAAAATTTTCTACCGTATTACATTGGAAATAGGGTTTATACTCACAGAAAACATATGTCTCCAAACAAGTCGGAACGTGATATTATTGAAGAAACCTAATTTGCACCTTCAAAAGGAACGGAGTGGTTTCAGGGCATTAAAAGGGTTGCACTACTTTTAGGGGAAGTGTTCAACTGCAGATTAGTATTTGGTGATGTAAGTTTAAACAAGGGATTTTCAAACTAGAGGTGGGTCGTTAACGGATTTTGGGTTAACGAAACGAAGCTGTTAATGAGAGCCTGTTAACCTGTTAAAAAAGCCGTTAATGTTATTAACAGGTTTTCATTAATGTAACAGATTTGTACGTAGCAGCATAGATGAAGAATAATATAATATAATAACCTTTATATCATCCTTGGTAGCAGTTAATAGACGAAACTGTTTGTTCAAATTGAAAAAGGTGTTGACGTTACGCCGTTAAAACCGAAACAAGGATTTTGTGTCATTGACGTATATTAACTAGACAAGCTGTTGCGAACAAAAATTGTGCCACGACGCGAGGCAGCGCTGGGTGGGCGTGGACAGTAGCGTACTCGCTCGCTCGTATGACAGTAAAAGAGACAGCAAAACTAAGGTCAAGCGTTCAAAGTCAAGGCGGTCGAGCGTAGATCGCAGTTCGGAAACCATTTTCATTTGTTTTAATCAAGATAATATATAATTAGTCAGTAATACAAACCTTAAATACAAAACCAATATTCATACGTTCTAACAACAGTGTTTTCAATTGTCACACTAAAGTTTTAAGACATATTTTACGCAAAATTTGCAATACAATCTTCACGGCTGCTCGGCTACTTATCACGAGTGCCCGCGATCGACTATCTCAACTGGTGCCGATCGGCTCCAGTTGACTGGCTGAATTTCTCTGTACCGGACAGCGCGTCTAGTTAATATACGTCAATGTTTTGTGTTTTTAAGTTAGCTTGTTTGAGTGACCAGCCGGCCTATTCGCTAACTTCGGTTGCTCACTAGAACTGTCATTTTTGAAAGGAACTTAACATCCATTACTGCTATCATGAACGCCTCCGTAACACATAAGATCATTAAAACCAGTAAATTAATTAAACTTCCCTTCATACTTTTCCAGGCTTAGGACTGGCTGGTGAAAAACCAGGCGTATTTAAAAGTTTAATTCATTTTATGTACCTACATAATCATTTTAATTTTCTATATACATATATACAAACATAATCATTTTTTGTTTTTTTTTTATATTTTTTTTCTTATTATTATATTAATCAATCTTCGTTTTATTTAAATCTATTAGGGCTCTATTACAACGTCAAATTGAAAATCATTAACTACGAAGTCTACAACTTAAACTTTCACTTTTAACAAATAAAAAAGCGTCGACCTCAACGTGTCACTCAAACAAACTAATTTGTTTACAAGCAAAAACCTGTTCCTTCCAGCCAGACAGACCGGCGCGCGCGACGCGATGCGAGTCATGGAGCGAGCGAACATAGAAACATAGACCCCTCTCACTCTCGCTCGTGCAAATTTAAGCTGGCGGCATCTCGCTCGCTCGCATAGGCGCCCCTGTGTTCACTCGGCGTGATCCGTTTCTATGTCGGTGAAAGAAACAGCTAATATACTAGATAAATTTTGCTGGTTTTGCGTAAGCTGCTTCGAATAAAGTTAGCGACTTTCTTTTGAATATTCGTTGAGTTAATTATGCGCATTGCGCGCCGCGTTGCCAAAATCGTTGAATGAAACAGTGGATAGATTTAGCGGGTTTTGCAGTAAACAAAAAGCCGTTAATTTGTTAACATTAGATTAGCGGCTAAAAAAGCCGTTCGTTGAATTAACGTCCACTCCTATTTCAAACTAAGGCGAGTTGAATTGAAAGAGAGGGGGTTAAAGACGGGCACTTTTTTAATCGATGATTCTTTATTGCTGAAACACTATTAAATGTCCTTAATACTCGTATTTATAGACAAAAAGTAATTAGATAGATCCTACATAAGAAAAAGTAGTAATTTTATAATACTACTTTTTCTAAGCATAAAAAATACAGGTACACTCGAGTACAAAAAGGTCGATACTGTTAAAGTTACAAAAATATGAATACTCTATTCTACCTTAATGTTAAGTCAATAAAGTCTGTCAATTAATGTTATTATAAATTTTGTAATTGACCGTATAGATCATTTTGTACTCGAGTGTACATTAAGCTCACATTCAAGCCTTTATATTAATACACTAGGAAAACCGCCACTATTACGAGCGACTTAAAAACAGTCCAAAGGTCAAACAGTATAGCTTGACAAGGAGCTTACTGTACATAAAAATACTCAACGCGTATTTTGTAATTTTTCGCAATTTTAATACTAGGTTAGTATTTTAATTTGAACTTTCAAAAGACTCCCATACTAAAACGATGTAAGTGCAACTGTAGGATTATTGTAACCATGATTTTTATTCAAAAAAATTAAAAAAATATCTCAAATTTGACATTACTACAGAGGTTTAGTCAAAAAGAAGAGGCAATACTTACATATACATTTTGAATTCGACTAACTTCCTCTGCTCTGATTTTTTTCTCTCGATGCAATGAAATGATCCTTTCATAACGGATTCGATTCGCATTAAAACTTTTTTCCAGCTTTACTCATTTTTATGGAAAATTTTCTGATGTATCCCAGCCGCCTAACCATGATCGCTCAAAACCGTACTGAGAATGAGATGGCGCTATACGCCGCAAAAGCGGTGTCTGTTTCAATGTTGTCTTATGGCGCATAGTAACGTCAACCATAAAAAATCACTGCAGAAAAAACCGATTCTTTTCATAAATATTGAATAAAAAAAATCTTTAAAAAAGATATGTTATTACTCAACGCATTCTTTAGTGGATGGTATTCTTAATTTTTTGATAAATTAATTAAAACTTGGTTAAAATGTGACCCAAACATGCCTCGATTTTAAAACTGTAAACCTAATCGCTTCGTAAATATTGTGTTAAATCATATACTTTCGATTTCAATAAATAAAGTGAACAATATTCTAGGGTCTTTTTAGATTTTTCTTATTCGCCTTTATTAATTTTTTATTGAAATAATTCATCTTACGCGTAAAGGTTTGCTTAAATATTCCCCTCGCTCTCACTCACTCACTCCTATGTAATCAGTGCGGGACGATCGACGCAAGGTCATTGGGAGCACTATGCGCATTAACATTGAAACAGACACCGCTTTTGCGGTGTATAGCGATCATGGTAAGGCCCCAGTTAAAAAAACAAACTATAGGCCTTTTCTTTTGTAAATTACCTATTTTCTTATTCATGATATTTGAGACTCGATTTCCCGCGAAAAACTTTTATACTTATACTAACTGTGCCCGCGAACTACGTTTCTCCATAATAATTGCCAAAAAACCCTTGTCACATAGGGGTATAATAGTACATTACTGCAGAGGCCGGGAAGTTAGGGATTGCCGGACGAGTAATGCTTTGACAATAATTACGAGTCCGGCAATCCCATTCCCGCCGAGGTATGTATAGTGCTTTTCTCAATAATTGCGAGGAAATAATGAAAGACGTAATAGGAATTAATTATGAAATTCAGTGTAATAATAATACCATATAAATAAAAACCTTTCAAAATAATTATTGTTTAATGTTGTCTATTTATTCAAATATTTATAATTGCCGTGATCTTCGTATAATTTAGCTTTATGATCTGTAAATAAGACAATAGTAGGTACCTAATAATAATAAGCTTCCTCTCTCTTGTTAAACGATTGCGTGCCCAACGGGTCCATAATGATCTTATTTTTTGTGAACCACCTATTTTACACATTATGGTATGCATAAAAGATTTTGAATTGAATTGAATTGGAAACAAATGAGTATAATATGAGTAAAAAACAAATCAAGCAATAATTAATTAATAGGCTAGATGACTAAAAATTTTTTTTTGCTTTATTAGAAGCTCATTCATATAATAAACAGAAAGAAAAAGTCGGTTTTCGAATAACTATAAAAACAACCAAGATATAAGGTATTAAAGATTTTTCTCCATCTCTTTCTAGCAAAACGGCAATTTACAAGGAGTTTATATGGCCGTACTCAACGATGACGTCACGGTTGATGTCGGATCTCTCTGTCTAATCGCCTTCAAATTAACAACTTAAAATGCTTGTATCTAATGTATTTCTAAGCCGATGTTAATTCTAATTTCACAGGATTTCATCATTTTCCGCGCTATTTTAATATTTAATGACGAGACGTGAAAATTAGAATTCAGTCATCATCCCAATTCTAGTAGCCTAGCATTTAATAATACTTTTTAATTTTCAATTAGTGCAAAGGAAACAAAGCTCATACAGCCCAATCATATTTTACGCAAAAAATGTAATACCGCTGATTAAGACTTTTTTCTCTCGCAACGAAAATTAAGCATATTTTCGTGTGATTTCATACCAACATTTTAATAAAATTGTTGTCATATTCAATACAACGTGTCTCATAATAACTCCCCATAAAAATTACAATATTTATTTAACCGAAAAGAATGTGTCAACTTTAATAACTTGTCATATCAATCGAATTTAATTGTCAAATTTTTGAAAATTCAGTATTAGAACAGTTTTAGGTTGGCACTTTTGATAGTTTAAATAAAATTATTTACCTATTATAATTTTTATGGGGAGATATAAGACACGTTGTATATGCTCCCAGAGTGCATTTTTATAATGTGGTAGCAATTGGCTGTATGACAAGTTACATAATTCAAGTTATATATAAATTAAAAAACATTGGAGCAGCGGCCAAAAATGAATTTTCATACTTACTTTCTTGGCCTAGGCCGGGAAAGTAATGCATGAGCCAAGAATTAATAACTTCGTGTCTTCTTTTTAGTACAATAATGCCTACATTTCCGAGCATGTTTGAGAAAAAATAGTTGACGACTTATTCACAGACCTACCGAATATAGGTACACAAAAAAAATCATAAAAATCGGTCAACTCATTTCGGAGGAGTTCGGTTACAAACACTGTGACACGAGAATGTTATACAGTGTGTAAGGAAAACCCCCTGTATTACGACATCTTAATCCAGCCAGTTTTCTGAATTGCTATCAGTGCCTTTCTTTTACTCATTATACAAAGAGAAAGAAATAGGTAGCATTATAATAATTTAGAAAACTGTCTGGAATTAAGACGTCATAATACACCCACAGAATAGATATAAATATTTATAAAAAAAATTCAAAATTGTTAAATAAATTTTGAAGGCCCCCATACAAATAGTTGGGTCGATGAAGAAAAAATTTATGATGTTAATTTTACAACTTCGAATTTTCAATGACGCCAATCTTTTAAATATCAATTTTGAACTTTTGATTGATTTAAACCCTTTTAGGAGCATGATCAAGATTGATATTTAAAAGATTTTTTGTTGCAACTAAGTTGGCATAGAAGCAAACTGCCCACCTGATGATAAGTGCTAACAGTCACATTATAATACATATGGCTCCTGTGAGATTCGCAGCAAAACTGCAACCCCCACAAGAACCACAGTGTATGTTGCTAACTTGTGACAAAGTCATAATACCCTTCAAACCAGATCTTACCCTTCAAACCGGAACACACACGGCAATGCAAGCACTGCTGCTTTGCGGCAGAAATAGGTAAGACGGAGGTACCCACGCAGACGACCCTGGTACAATCTCCCTCCGGTAAAAAGATATGGCGTCATTGCAAATTCGCAAAACTAGTTAGATAGGACCGTACAAAGCCAATATTATTAAAAAAAGAGAGGTAATTGACTTTAATGGCGACGATTAGCTTTTATTTTAATAATTCGAAAATTGTATTCGAGTTAGTTTTTGTGTCATAAATAAATATGTTTTTCTACAGACAACCTCAGTTTTTTATTTATTTTTAATATGTAGATGTAGTTGAAAGAAATGCAGATGCCCTTGGGTTATACAAACATCCGCGGGCATTAATGGCTCACTTAGCGCTCGGTGCAACAATCTATTAAAATCTATCTACTATTAAAATGCTCTAAGGCAGGGACATTTACATTTAAGTCTTCATCAATCTTCATTATCTAGTTAATGGGTAGTTATCATTATCTAGATGTCTTTAAGAGATCTTTTTCCATATTTTATTTTCTCTACTCAAAATAAAGTATAGTTATATTTATATGTTCATCGCTATACTTTAACATTTCAACGAAATGTAAGAATCTTATAGGTTACTAACTACGCGAACTTTGCATTAATTGATAAAAATGGAAAGTTTGCATTCTTTTAAATTATATAGGTACCTAACAAAATATCACCCTGCTTAAAATACTTAGGTAAGTAATAATTTTGTTTAAAATTTTTACTATAAAATAAATGAAGGTTCATCATAAGGTATTAACAAAACGCCAAATGTAATTAAAAAATGTATTTTAATCATTAACTTCACATATTAATTTTACAATTTAATAATGTTATTTCAATTATGACATAAACAAGTATAATAATTATACGTTATTTATAAGCTTTTATTGTGTAATATGAACAAATGATACGTTATAGCTACAGGGCTAATTACACAAAAAATCAACACTTAAAACGATATGTCACCTAAATCACAGAAATTAATCTAACTAGACAACGCCAATCCCTCCATCTATTTGACCTTAAAGTAGCATCTAAAAAGTTAAAAGTTACCGATATTTCGATTTTTTAAAACAAAACGTACACAATTAGACACAACTTTATACGTGAAAGCAACAAAGCCATACTTATAATAGAAAATTATGGATCGATAAATGTATTGCTAACAGCAAAACTCAAGAACGGGTTACTTTTTTTCAAGTATTGTTTTGATTAAGTATAATAAATAAAGTGAAAAATTGAAGAAATATCAGGATAAAAAAAAATTCTACTGTTCAGGATGTGTCACAAGTCACAACAACAATGGACCTGGCCTACTACAACATCAATCGCAAACGAACGACGCCTGTCGAGACAGTTGGTAAATATAGATAAATTAAACAAAACAAAAAATCGAAAGTATTAAGCAATTTTCTCGGTTAACGGTTAGCCAATAAGGACGGAGCACTGACTTAATGAAACAGTTTAAAAAAATCATTTCTCTTTTTTGTCAAGCGAAGTTACTCATGGTGTCTATTTCGGTACATGTCTGTAGCCTAGATGTCATTCAAATGCTCAATGACGTTATAAATAACGGTGTTCTGTTTATAGCAACTATTCGCAACATTTAAGACTTAAGGTTAGATTTTCGTTAATTAGTGGAATCCAAATCTAGTAGATTTTCCTCATTTCTTATTACTAATCTTTTACGCCTCATTTACCTTCTTGTCCTTTATTTATAACATGTGGTTCTATCTTAATATCTTGTTCCAACTCCTCAACTGATTCCTGACATGGTGTTTCATTACTCGAGTCTTCATCAATTATACACAATTGCTGTTCCGCTGCAGATTTTGGATTTATTATGTTGTCATTCGCTGATGGGCTATCTATAAGTAAGGTATCACTATCTTCATTTAAAATTGTATCACAATTTTCAATAATTGCATTGTCAGTATTCTGCTGAATGATATTTTCACTTGCCGTTTCACCGCATTCGATTAAATACTCAGTGGGTTCTGTAGTAATATTACCATCATCACTTATTGTAGTTATCATAGTTACACGGCATTCGTGTAGATTGTCAGTCACTTCTTTAGTAATATCGTCACTTATTATATTTTCACTTATCGTTTCAGGGTATTCAATTAAGTTTTCCGTAATTTCAATAGTATAATCATCATTTTCAACCTCATGTTTAATCAAACAATCTACGTTTATAGGGTTTTTTTCGTCATTTTGTCCTTTCTCCATATCCGGTGTGATGAGTTCATCAATGCTTTCTTCATTACCAAACAAGGGATCCTCAGTTTCTTCGGCATCAAACTCTTCTGCATTGTTATCATCATAATTAATGTAATCTGCACTCAATTCATCGTCACTTTCACATTTTTTGTACGGATTTTGAGTGAGGGCATTAGAAAATACTGCTTGGTATGGAACTGAATTCTCCGGCGTTTGTGAGTTCAGTAAATCGCGTGATACCGGTGTCGTGTTCATCTTGAATTGCAAAAGGTGACAGCCAATCCCCCAATTGTTACTTGAATTTTCTTGCATCCAATCAATAATACCTTTCTGGACTCTATCGTGTACTTTATAAACAACTTGCGCATCTCTTACATCAACACTGCAACCAAATATGTTTTGCAAGTGCGTCATTGCTCGATCAACTAATACTTTATGCCTCCAACCGACTTTCAGAAAAACTGGCGGTCGGAAATTTAGAAAGATTTTGTATAGCTCCATGGATACCTCGATAGGGTCCAAGGCTGTCAACGGCCTGAGTAGCACAAACATGTACAACGGATATTCGTATATTAGTATATACTTGAACGCTCCATCAGGATACGATTGCATATTTACAATATCAACCAAACAATGAAATCGACTGCAACAACTTGTACACGACTTCACCAAAATGTCCGCAAATTTGCTCGGCATGACGTAATTCTCTTTAATTTTTGCCAGCATTTCATTGAGGCACAGGTGGAAATTATTCACATGTAGATCATATAAAATATCGAACACATATTCCAGTGGAACATATTTCCTTTTCGGTTTGAAATCATCCGTGATCTTTTCCACGACGAAGATTTCCCCATTCTCCTCCAAAATGCTGTACTTTGAATAGCACGTGGCGATTTCCTGCTCTTTATTATTTGTGAACGCGTCGACAATCTTATCGTACTGTTTTTTATCGAACAAATGGCATTTGAAGGTGCCGCCGATTTTTTTGTAAAACCGGCGTTTGATTCGGAGTCGTTTGCGGGCGGCGGGGTCGGTAGTAGTGGGCACCATTTTATTGTAGTAACGTGGATTTTCTATGCGAGTTGAGATTATTCAGACGACACACACTACACGGCACGTAAACATAAGCACCACAAAATAAGTAGATATTTAATTTGTCACGTAAAAGTATTCAAATTCGCTGACAACAACACAACCCACCCGTTAATAAAGGCACGCCTCGTGACACTGCCCTGCACCGCACCGCACCGACCGCCACAACTCGCCGCACATCGAGCCGAGACGACGCGTCACAAAGCGATCGCGTGCAGCGGGAGGGGGGAGCGCGGCGCCAAGGGCGCTATCCTTAACTTAAGTATCGACTCGCGTCAACTGCTCGATTTCTACTGATTTGTTCGCGAAAAGGAGTAGGAGGAAATTCAGAAATAATAATGAGACCTCGAGACGATAGCCCAACCAAAAGTAGTGATGAGGTCTTATTTCAAATTATTCGTGTGCGTCCGGAATCAATTACTTACTTCGCACACAAATGACGATTGTTCATATTAAAAATGTTTATTACGATCCTGAGTTTCACGGGATATGACAACGCTCCGATTAGTAAATTAATTACTTACCTACCTACTTAAAGAAACAAAATGACTTTATTGTCTTATTAATTTTTAAATAGATACTGAACTACATATTTTATTTGCGTAATATTACACACTATTAATTTTGCAGCAACGAAATAAACTCATGGTTTTCATGCTTCACATTAAAATCATGGTTCACTTAATCAAAAAAGGTCATTCATTCATTCAGACATAGATCAATCATCTCGTCGGTGAAGAAGAGGAATCTAAGACATCACGAATCGAAGCAGATATCGAGCTGTCTGCGCGAAACTGGTTTTTGAATAGGCCCCCACACGGGCGGCACGCACAGCAAGCGGCGAGTACGGTTGGCAAAGGACGATACCTGTGCGAGAGCAAAAGAGATAGCAATAACACAAAAGATACTGTTATCCGGTGGGGGAGCGAAAAAGTCGGTCTATATTACTTAAACTAGTATAGTTACTACGCACCTACGCAGACAGACTGCGCCGCGTAATATTGTTTTTACAAGCTTTTATTTAACTTGCAATATATGTATGTTCGGGTGAAATCTTGCAACTCAATTTTGAAGCAGATATCTTTAACATATTGAGCTGAAACTTTGTATACACGTTCAGTTTGGATGACAATGCATGATTGACTGTGTGACGTCATTCTAAAGGTGCCTCCAGACTCACGCCGAGAACCCCCGAGAACACCCGAGAAGCGTGAATGTGATGGGTTTCTCGGCTTCTCGTTCTCGGGCTCGCCTGTTCTCCGATCGGTGTCGGTTTTTTTGCCCGCTTCAAAGGGTTTCTCGGGCGAGAAAAGAGAACACTATCACACTCTCGTTTGTTCTCAGTGCGACTGCGACCGTGGCGTAGATCGCATGTTATCTCGAGCCAATTATTCTATAAAAAAAATACTTTGTGGTGTCTGATGCATATCAGTATCATTTAGATAACTTCACGGTTATTGTATACTCTTTCATTTAACATAGTCTCTCATCTGTGCTATCAGTGCTTAACAAAATAATGTGTGATAAATATTAAGAAAATAATTTAAATTCACGAAGATTTTAATTGTTTTGAGATATTTCGTTAGTCTTTATAGTTCAGTAATTTTAGACATACGAGTAAAAAATGTGGAAAAATGAAACAGAGTTAAAGTTTAAATAATATTTTCACACAGAGTCCATTTTGTGGGAAGCAAAACGTTTTCTATAAAAAAGTACTTTGTCAATA
Source organism: Schoenobius gigantellus (assembly GCA_963935595.1). NCBI lineage: Eukaryota > Metazoa > Arthropoda > Insecta > Lepidoptera > Crambidae > Schoenobius > Schoenobius gigantellus. The sequence goes on from OZ012563.1 coordinate 8,254,655, forward strand.
ACCACCATCGTTTGAGCCATTTTTTCCTAATATTATTTTTAATTTTCGTGTTAACGAAATAACGCACACAATACCAAGGCAGTAGTAGCTAGCACTGTCGTCCATTCCGGATCACGACCGAGAATGTAAATGAGAAGATCGCTGAGTGTGGATAGCTTCTCGGTTCTCGCGCAAGTTCTCGGCGAGACTTCTCGCCGAGACTTCTCGCGTGAGTCTGGAGCCGGTATAAATCCAAAATAGCGGCATACCCAAGATGGCGGTCCAATTATTTTTAATGCACTCCTACAATATGGGTATCAAATGAAAGGTCTTGGTAAGAGTAACTCGAAAAATAATGTGACGTCACTATTTATCCAATATGGCGGACTTCTAAGGCTTGAAAATCAATTTTGAAATAGATATCTTTAACCGATTGAGCTGAAATTTTGTATACACATACAGTTTTGATGAAAATGCATGGTTAACTGTGTGAACGTCATTCTAAATCCAAGATGGCGGCATACCCAAGACGGCAGACCAGTTATTTTTAATGCACTCCTACAATAAGGGTATCAAATGAAAGGTCTTGCTAAGAATAACTTGAAATAAGATCAAAACTCTTCGCTACTGGTCAAGCATAAGTGGCCTTAAGTAGGGTAAAATCATTAGAAGGTCTTCTTATTGAAGAGCTAGACTGTTCAAAGTTAACCGGCAAACGATCTTGCAACAATGATGCGTTGAATGAGATGAACAGACTGAGAAACGTGTCCAGTGATAACTAAAAAGTAAAAAATAAATTAAATGTAAAAAAGCAAAAAATAAAAGCTTGTTTTTAAAAAAACCTTTTTAAAAACAAGCTTTTATTTAAATGCGTCAAAAAGAAAAAAATAATCTTTTACACTAAAACTTTTACTTATAACGTCATTTCACATTTGACACAATTTATATGACATAAAAGCTTGTCGCGAGATTTACTTTTGTAGATAAACATGTAAATTAAATCATTTGATGTGAAAAATTTATATCCATTAGAATAGGCTAGATGACAAAAAAAAATTCTTGCTTTAATAGAAGCTCATTAATGTAATAAACAGAAAGAAAAAATCGGTTTTCGAATAACTATAAAAACAACCAAGATATAAGGTATCACAGATTTTTCTCCATCTCTTTCTAGCAAAACGGCAATTTACAAGGAGTTTATATGGCCGTACTCAACTATGACGTCACGGTTGATGTCGGATCTCTCTGTCTAATCGCCTTCAAATTAACAACTTAAAATGCTTGTATCTAATATATTTCTAAGCCGATTTTAATTCTGATTTCACAGGACTGCATCTTTTTCCATGGTATTTTAATATTTAATGACGAGACGTAAAAATTAGAATTCAGTCATCATCCCAATTTTCAAACTAAGTAGGTAAATACGAGTAGGTAAGTAGTTAAAAGTAGGTACTCTTTTAAGTACTTTTAAGTTACTACCATTGATTTAGTAGTAAATCAATGGTTACTACACACAAGTAAATCTCGCGACAAGCTTTTATGTCATATAAATTGTGTCAAATTCGAAATGACGTTATAAGTAAAAGTTTTAAGGCCTTACTAAGTAATAACCATTGTATAAGCAGTGTTTTGTCTCTTTTGTTCGAATTCGAAATGTCATTCGAGTGAACGTGACAAAACACTGTTTAACTAAATCAGGCTTATACAATGGTTATTAGTAAAGCCTTTTGTGTAAAAGATTATTTTTTTCCTTTTGGCGCATTTAAATAAAAGCTTGTTTTTTAAAAAGGTTTTATTTTACATTTAATTAGAAAATATTGGCGGAGTAAGTTAAGTAAGAGTAAGCCCCGAAAAAGGTCCTATATTTTCAAATTTGAAACAGGTAAGTAGTTATATAGAAAATATAATTATTTTAATATTAATAGGAAGGGACGTTAACTTTGAATATTAATGAGTAGGTACCTAATAAATGTTATACTTATTAATACATACCTACCTACGTAGTTTGCAAAATAGGTTCCTAGTTCGGACTTTTGTAACACTTGTAACCATATAAAAATAACGTTGTAACGATGTATCGTAGTTAAAGTTGTAATATACATATAGGTACCTACTGTACTTACTACTTAGGTAGGTACCTATATCCTAGGTACTTTTCTTACAAATTTACTATGAAAATATTTGTGTAAGTACCTAGTTATTGTATCCTATGAATTGAAATTTTATGTAATCTAAAAAAAAAATAAGTTTCATTCAATTCTATTTTTTTTCATTTATTATCCAACATCACAATGTGTATTATAATTTGTTATCTATTTAGCAGTTACTTAAGCTAGTTTGCTTATGTGTAACAGCGAGTTGTACTACAAAAGAACGCTTATATGTGTATAGTTTTTCCTATGTGCTATAATAGGTATAGACCGTTTGCTATTATATTATTAATTAATATATAACTTAACAGTAAATATACATTGACGGTGTAACAAATATAACCCTTTAGTACTGTCTGGAGACAGTGAACCTACTTAAGATTTCCTTACAAAATCTTCGCTTATGTAAAAATGCTCTTTTATTTTTTTGGAAGTATTTTTTCTAATTATATAATATTCTAACTAACTAACTAAAATAACTAAAAGTATTTTTTCTAATTATATAATATTCTAATATACTTATCTCTAGGTAATTGATTTAATATATCTGGAAAAATATATTCTAACATCCTTTCTCCGTACGTGTTATTTGCTTTTGGTATTACAAATTTCCTTAAATAAGATAATAAAATTCTCTTAATCTGTCTGTTCTCTTGTTATATTTTAGGTTATTTATTAGATTTGTGTTTTCTTTTATAATATTAAATTTCACTTTATTAAATACGTCAATTACCTTGCAATATGAGAATAAGCTTTTGTAATTGTTAACTTTATGTTGTAATTTAATTTTTTTCGGTACTATCGTTTTAAAGAGCTTTAATTGTAAATTGTATATATTTTCTAAATATGTTTTATACGTTAAGGCGCATAGTGCTCCCAATGACCTTGCGTCGATCGTCCCGCACTAATTATATAGGAGTGAGTGAGTGAGAGCGAGGGGAATATTTAAGCAAACCTTTATGCGTAAGATGAATTATTTCAATAAAAAATTAATAAAGGCGAATAAGAAAAATCTAAAAAGACCATCCCCTAGAATATTGTTCACTTTATTTATTGAAATCGAAAGTATATGATTTAACCTAATATTTACGAAGCGATTAGGTTTACAGTTTTAAAATCGAGGCATGTTTGGGTCACATTTTAACCAAGTTTTAATTAATTTATCAAAAAAGTAAAAAGACCAGCCTCTAAAGAATGCGTTGAATAATAACATATCTTTTTTAAAGATTTTTTTATTCAATATTTATGAAGAGAACCGGTTTTTTCTGCAGTGATTTTTTATGTTTGACCTTACTATGCGCCTTAAGCCGTAACAGCTTACTCCATAATTAATTATGGAATCAGCAAGTGCAGTATACAATGTTCACCTAATGTTATAAGGTAATTTAAATTTTAAAATTGACATTTTGCAAATGACTGCTCTCAGTTTATCACACACTTTTAATATATGTGCTTTCCAATTGAATCTGTTATCGATTATGAGTCCTAGGTATGTGTGCGTGATTACTCTGTCTAGGCTATTACATTTACAGTTTCTATATTGCTTGTGTTGACAAGCAATATAGCAAATTAACATTTAATACTATAAATATGTACTTAGTTATATGTATACATATAAAATAGTACCTACCTTGGTGTAAATAAATTAAATGACACTGTCCACTGAACAGACGGCATATGTCAAAGTACTATTATATTTAATACTAGCTTTTGCCCGCGGCTTCGCTCGCGTTAAATTCGGGTTAACACCGAAGATTAAAAAAAAAATAAGGCAGGTATTTTTCGTTGTTAGCAAAGAGTCTGTGTACCGATTTTTAGCTTCCTACCTTGAAAACTGCAAAAAGTCCCATATAAAATTTCACCCCCTCTTTTAAGGAGTTGGGGGCAGATTTCCAAAAAAAATGATGCACGATTTTTTTGTTACTCACAAATAGTTCGCATACCAATTTTTAGCTTTCTACCTTGAAAATTGCGGAATGCTCCATACTAAGTTCCACCCCCCATTTTAGGGAAGTGGGGGGTTAGAAAGAGACATAAAGTAGCCTATGTCTCCATCCGTTCAACTATCTCCACTTAAAAAATCACTTCAATCCGTCGCTCCGTTTTGCCGTGAAAGACGGACAAACAAACACACACACACACTTTCCCATTTATAATATTAGAATGGATATAGGTACCTACTATTACCGAGACATTGCTATATTATATACTATATTATATTACCGTGGTTAGCATGGCCCTTTTTACGGCCTAAGGTACCTACTTATTATACATATACCTACCTAATATGCATAATAAATTATTATCATTATATGCATTTTTGCGATTATTTATTAGGCATAAGTACCTACATCCAATGTTTATAGTAACTAACATTCATTTTTTCTTTGATATAAGTAAGTAGGTAGAATTATACTTTCAAAAAAATGTATGGTGAATCAGCAGATTTTCTATACAAGTTTATTTTTTAGTTATGACAAAAATTGTGTGTGCTTGTTCAGACAAGCAAACTGAACAACTTTCACTATGGGACCAACTTCGAAATCGCAAAAAAAATCAGCTGTTCCATACAAATGTTCAACATTCACTGAACCTAAATGTATGAAACAGCTGACTTTTTTTTGCGATTTCGAAGTTGGTCCCATAGTGAAAGTTGTTCAGTTTGCTTGTCTGAACAAGCACACAAAATTTTTGTCATAACTTAAAAATAGCGGTGTATAAACTACATAACTACTTACTTAAGTCAATTTTTTCTCGAGTAAAATTTGTGAATTGAATTGAATTGAGCTTTATTAGAGCAAAACGTAGTTCGCGGGCACAGCTAGTAAAAGTCATCTAAGTAAAAGTCCATAATGATTGCTTATAATCTGACAGACATTTCGACGTCAATTCAAGACTCTCTTCAAAGTAATAAAAATACTTAAAGGATGCACTTTCACTGTTCCACTGCGAAAAAACCACCTACAACATAAATCATTGGGTACATTTCCCAACGCCGCCGTACGAAGGCATACTAGCAAAATCGTATAAATGCATAATTGCTCATGATACATGTCACACTTTTATCTCTTTCTGTAATCAATCACGTATTAATGAATCCGGAACTCAAAAAGTATAGTGATATAAAAGTTGAAAAGTGACTTCCTATAGTATGGGGTGCAAACGAGAATAGGAAATCCAACTCAAACTGTCTTTTTTTACGGTTTTCATAGATATATACGTGAAGCTATTCAACGACGATTATCGCAGCAGTACTTAAATGTTGATCCGACCAATGTTTCTAATTAAAAACTGGGACCCATTTTCGACCGCCACCAACGCTTACTCGTAATTAAAGCGGCTTGCAACTTCCTGACATGCCCCTTCACTTGATAGATTTACACGTCCCCACTAATTAAGGCTTGTCGCATTTTGTTACTTATATCTTACTAGTTTTTGCTCGTTACCTACTTAATGCCGTTTGTAGTCTGTAGGGACCTATTCACCATACACATCACTATGTTATACCTACTATATCGACCAACTGCAGGCCTATTCTCTAACCTCGGTTGCTAACTAGAACTGACATTTTTGAAAGAACCTTAATATTCATTCCTGCTATTAGACCGATAGCGCTAGGCTTTTTTGATGTCATAAGTTTCAATAATTCTAAAGTTGTTTATTTCTTGCATGTGGATGCAGTCATACCTATGAAGCTTATTATTTCATTTTGTGCCACATCTGGTACTTGCATTTTCAGTAATTCGATGATTTGTGTTTGATTATTTTTATTCAAATTAAAATTGGCAAAATTTATTTTAAGTTTAAAATAATTATGGTACCATATCTAGGAGAGCCCGCGGAGTGTGCAAACCCAGTTTGTGTCATCTTCATCCAGAGCAAACTGACATAGAGTCAGTATTTAAGTACACTACGAAAAAAAAATTACAGTTAATGAAATAACTATTTTCTATCTCAGATCACTTACATATGCCTATTTAATAAATTTGTGCCAAGTTGGATCACGCAAGATTATTAATTATTTTCCTTTTCCAAGCTATAAACGCTTCAAAAAAATATTACAATAATTAGAGTTTACACATTTAATATCATAAATGCATGAAAAGTCGACATTGTAAATTTGTGTCATTTTCATGCACGATAAACATAGAATGAATAAAACACAAAAACAATGGTTACGGTCGAAGCGGGTCGACGCGCGGCGCGTCGCGGGCGAGCGGCGGCGGGTGACGCTCGCCGTACGCACTGATCACCTTCGTTTGGTAATCACAGCTAATTCCATTCAGCCGTTAAAGCGTGATTGATTAACAAACATACAAACACACGCGTAGCACTAGGAATGCTTCATGCTAGCTTCATAATGTTAAATCTCAGAATAACGCACGCACTCGTTTGTCGCAACTTGGAAAGATCGAAAGTGCTTAAACAATCAGCTCAGCACGTGCCACGCGCGCGCACAAATTATATTACTGTTACAGATAGGAATCAACCCCTCTAGCGGCCGTTTCGTAGTGAAATGACAGCTCCGTAATGATAGTGCTGCAAAACTATCGACTGCTTATTATCGACATACTGAAAATTATCGATATAAATTTACAGCCCTAATCTACTTTTTTAATTCTGATAATATTTTAGGTTATTAAAAATCAAAACAACGAAATGCGATTATCTTTTTATTGAATTTAACATACAATATGACAAAAACGTACACAATGGAACTTATTAGAACCCACAATTCTCCGCCATGCAACGCTGTGCTTACTCTGCGATTCTGAAAAGATAAATAAGCATTTGTATAAAGTGTGACGACTCTAAAATGAAAAACAGTGAAAAACCTAGTAAAAATAAATAACCTGCCTCTCCATCTGATCTTAGTCTCTCCACTTCTCAATATCTGTACACCAGCGGGCCTAGCACGGGGCGTGGAAAAGATCTCTCTCCACCACTTATGTCTTTTTGACAAGAGAGAAAATCAGTTACTCCCCTGTATCTAGCATGGGGGCAAAGGTTTAAATTTGTATCTCTCTCAGTGACATTGGTAGTGGACAAATTCTCCATTTGCTTAGCACGGCGCTAATAAAATAGAGAAAATTAATCACTTTTTGACGTTTTTAGAAGAGATATTACTCTTCGAGCTATTGAGGTGCAGACAAAAGGTTTTATACTTAACATTTTTCGTTTTTAACATCTATTACCATGTCGCAAGTGTTTTTTTTTAATTTTTGCGCTTGTTACAAATGAAACGGTAGAACAAATCTGAATCGGCTAAAACTATAACATATTATTATGTATTTTTCTTTTTCAATTAATTTTTTAAATCCTCCAAAAAACATTGTAAAGGGGTGTTAGATATACTATATAGTATTAAATTAAATAGTGGTATTATCATCTAATAATCTGTATATTTGATGGTAGCTTTTCGAAGCGAAAATGTTTTTATGGAACACACGAAATTGGCATGAAAAGTCAACACGAAAAATGTAATGAAAAACGTTGATATTAAAAGTATTGCAATCCGTGCTTATCTTGCTTGAACACGCCTATACAATAAACGAAAATAAAATAATTGAAATGGTGGGTGGGTCATAGGTATGTTATTAATTTTGAATCTGATAACATACCATAAACTATGAAATTACTTGACTTTATGATTATACCTACAATTTCAAAACTCACCGGTGCGTATGTGACATGAATGTGTTGTCAAGTTCTTTCAATTTGTTTGGGTTATACTCTCTATAATTTTTTTCCGTATATTGGTAGCATTGTTGGGAGAAACCATTTCTCCGGAGTCAAACTAGTCTTTCCCTGGTGCCATGCTAGCTAATAGGAGAAAGATGAAGGAATAGACAAAGATTTGTCCGGCCCCTGGGGAGATTTTGTCTTTGTGCCGTGCTAGGCCCGCTGTTGATACAAAAAAGATAATTATATAAGACATTACTTTGTTTTTGAAAATAATTTTGTTTTATTGATTATTTACAAAACTTCAGATTGAAGAATTGAACTCTGCAGACAATGGCAAATAGTTTAAAACGTTTGAATACATTTTGAAGAAGTTAACATTAAAAGCAATTAATTTTATAGTAGGTAATCTAACCAAACAAATCAATCTAGTTTTTAATTTTGATGAATATGTTAAGGTCAATAAGAAATGTTTTCCATAAATTAATGATATTCATTCATATAAATGATTTTAATTAGAGTTTGAAAAAGCATTTAAAAGGAATGGCATACCCATTCCTTTTGTAATGCTTTTAAAATTATGTTTATCAAACTTTCACATTCTCTTAAATAATTGTGTCAGAGTTAAATGTTCCAAATTGGTTCACTAAACTCAAATAAAACTAGATTTATTAAATTCTCATGGCCAAATGTAAGGAAAGTGGATACAATCGAATCGTTGAACTCATCAATTGTAGTTACAAAATTTTTGGGTATTACACTTGATGCACGTTTGTGGGATCAACATAGTCCTTCGCGAACAGACCTAGTTCTGTTGTATATGTAGTAAAACAATTCAAGCATGTTACTATGTTGATACGGCAAGATAAATTTACTTAGTTATTTTCAGTGTCATGTAATTGGCTATTACTGCTGGGTTTCGGCTGCTAGTATAGAAAGTATTTTTGGACTTCAGTTGGTGCTATTTATAATTCACAAGCAAAGGTTTCTCTAAGAAATATTTTTAACTAAATTAATATATTGATTTAAGCTGAACAGTCTAATTATGAAAATTTGATTTGTCTATAAAAATTATAAAACCTTTGGTACCAATTTTCGATTTCATAATCTAAACACAAGAAATAGAAAGCCACTGTGAACAAGTGTGTATTGATCTGCTCATCACGTTCTAGTCATTTTCTGATATAACCATAAAAAGTAGGTGTTATAATAGCAACGTAACATCCCATTTTTTTTTTCGTCGTGACTATTGTGATTTTCAAAGCTTATTTACTCGCAAACTATAAGACTTGAGAGAAAATTGACATGAATAAAAAGTGTTAATTTTAAAGCTATTCTATATGATACAACCATAAAAATTAGGTGTCCTAATATCAAGGCAACATCCCAAAATATCCCATCCAGTTAAATATAATTATTTATAATTCTGATAAAATATTTGTTTAATTAAGTATTTATTTGAGTCATGAATCGGAACTTATACTTTACACAAACATTTTATTTTTAAACTTTAGAATTATAATTTTATTTAATTAGGCTGATATTCTTGTTTTTATTTAATGTGGAATTAATTATTACATTTTTGATAAAAATAACCTAAGGAGATAAATTATTTTTTTCATCACGGAAATTAGTATGCATGAAACGGAAAAAATCGATTTGTCAAGGGAACTTTCTTATCTTGAATGTACTATATTTAATTTTATCACTGATTAGCCTTTCAGAAACAAGGGGTTAATAAGCAAACATATTTATGTCAAAAACAAATTAATCACCTTTTGACAGCCCACTTTCTGTTATTCATGTCCTGTTCATTGCTTGTGCAGTGGCTTATGTTCTTAGCATATTAATAAAATTGATAAAATGAAATTCAGGTCCATGGTGAGTAACCAAAGCTTCTAACATATCGAGCTTCTCTATGCTTCCGAAGTCACCTTGCGCCCAGACATGTGCACCATCAGAAGATCAATTTTAGCAGAGCTTTGCTACTCTTTTTGAGAAGAAGTGTTTTTCATTTTCATTCAATCTAAAAAAAAATTACATGTAATTTTGAACAACAACATAGTGTAGGTTATTTAATGGAAAACATAATATTAAATTAATTTTAAACTATTGTTTATTTAATGAAAAAAATATTACACAACTTTGCTCACCTATCATTATTGGATTTTTAAGTATTCCTGAATTTATTTCACTTGGAGGAAGTTATTTATTGCATACTCAACTCAAGATATTCATCTTCAAGTATTTGTGTTTCAAAATAACACTAGTTTTTCTGTGTTCATAAGTTGTTTTTATCGATTTCAAAATTGATGTGCATCCAGAAATGTAACCTCTGTTGAAGCCGATGGTCTGTAAAATATTTTAGTGGATTCATAACAATATAAAGTTCGCTCGTTTTTTAGTATGGGAAAGTTCAACTTCATACATTTTGGTAAATAACTATTAGGCCAAAGATGAAAGCGTTCTTCACCTGGATTTGCCTACAAGAGAGTTGCTGGATGTCTGATTATCAGAGTAACAAGTTGTACTCTGCACAAGTTGTACTGTCACCATGGTGATCTGATAAACTTAAGTAAGATTATGGTAGCTAACCAGGTGGGCTCAGCTATATTAGCATGAAATAGTATGAAACAATGAAAGGTCAAAAAGTTATTAAGTTTAGAAAATCACAAGCAAACAAACCGATAAAACTGCCGAATCCCTTCGTACACACAGGTACTGTTATTGAATCAAGAACAGTGAGTGTCAAAAATCTTAAAAAACATGCTTAAAACACATAAAATCTGAAGATAAATTAGAGATTTAAACAAACCAACAATGTAATAATGAAAAATGAAATGCAAATGTGTGCGTTCTACTTCTATGATGAAATGACACGACACGACACACACACATGCACCCAAAAGCAAAATGGCGTCAAAAAAAATGGCGGAGACTGTCTCAGAGCCGCTCCACTAACGACCCGCTAGTTATAGGGGTGATTCCAACGCCTGCGCGCGCGTGTGACTGGCCGGTGCCCGCCGCCCACGCCTGCGCGCTTCCCCGCGCTCGGCGTTCGTGCAAAACGTCTGGTATTTTTTTGAAATAAAAGGATTTCGTGGATGAAAACAACACAAATTATGAATAGTGTTTTGTTACAAAATAATAATTAGAAACACGTGAACTCTAATAACTTGCATTTTATTTTGAGTATTTTACAGGGTATTGTAGTAAAATAATAAAATATCTATACATCTCGTGGATGAATTTGACACAAAATAGTTTAAACAACAGATACTAGTATTCTAAAACGCATAACACCTATTTTACCAATTGTAATATTCTTTCAGAGCTAGTTGGGCGTCATGTTAGCAACTGGTTAAAAATTAAGATTCTCGTGGACAGAGATGACACAAAATGCCTATGCACATCAGATACTACTTCGTTATTATGATGAAAGTAAAATTTTCATCTCTAATTTTGTTTTCGTCCAATACTGATTGAAACGACAAATACCTAAATTTCTACCTATGCAAGTACCTAGAATGACACAAAATATTTTTTTAGGTTGGGCAAATGGTCTGTAAACTATATGCGAAAAACAAACAACTTTAATATTTTTGAAACTTAAAAACCTAGCGCTACGGGTCTATATCATGAACGACATCGTAACACATAAGATCACTTAAGGGTATTACGTCGCCCAATGACCTTCAGCATTTGCCCGCTGGTAAAAGTATTCCCACGTTAACGCCATCTCTTTCTAGACAACTGCACTACAAAGTATCAAGCTCAAGATAAAATAAGACTACAGACACGCCGCCCAGTCAGTGTTATTTTGCCTACTTTAATCGCTCTCTGGGGGGCTAAAAAGGCCTAGTTGCGCAATATTGCTGAAAGCAATTCATTTCCAGAATTCCTGGCAGATCCTTAGCAATTCCTCTAATTTTCGTAAAATGGTCATATAATTAAGCAGAATTGCATCAATTCAATTCATTAGCAGATTCATATTTGGTGATTATGTTACCACATGCAAATAAAAAAAACCGTACTTTATCGAAATGTACCGGTTTAAATTTTTATAGCTCTTTCATTATTATAAGAGGTAAATACCGTAGAATTAAATAATAGTTTGTTGTTAATCAATGAAAGTAGCCAATAATCATTGAAATTCTTACATTATAAACTAAAAAATTAAATGTTAAAAAATTTTCACAAAACAATTTACGGCTGGCAACAAGTTATATGTCATAATGTCACGTGATCACGTCATCCCATAAAAAATTATAAATATGTGTTCTGTGGTTATAACAGGCGTTGGAATCACCCCTATAACTAGCGGGTCGTTAGTGGAGCGGCTCTGAGACAGTCTCCGCCATTTTTTTTGACGCCATTTTGCTTTTGGGTGCATGTGTGTGTGTCGTGTCGTGTCATTTCATCATAGAAGTAGAACGCACACATTTGCATTTCATTTTTCATTATTACATTGTTGGTTTGTTTAAATCTCTAATTTATCTTCAGATTTTATGTGTTTTAAGCATGTTTTTTAAGATTTTTGACACTCACTGTTCTTGATTCAATAACAGTACCTGTGTGTACGAAGGGATTCGGCAGTTTTATCGGTTTGTTTGCTTGTGATTTTCTAAACTTAATAACTTTTTGACCTTTCATTGTTTCATACTATTTCATGCTAATATAGCTGAGCCCACCTGGTTAGCTACCATAATCTTACTTAAGTTTATCAGATCACCATGGTGACAGTACAACTTGTGCAGAGTACAACTTGTTACTCTGATAATCAGACATCCAGCAACTCTCTTGTAGGCAAATCCAGGTGAAGAACGCTTTCATCTTTGGCCTAATAGTTATTTACCAAAATGTATGAAGTTGAACTTTCCCATACTAAAAAACGAGCGAACTTTATATTGTTATGAATCCACTAAAATATTTTACAGACCATCGGCTTCAACAGAGGTTACATTTCTGGATGCACATCAATTTTGAAATCGATAAAAACAACTTATGAACACAGAAAAACTAGTGTTATTTTGAAACACAAATACTTGAAGATGAATATCTTGAGTTGAGTATGCAATAAATAACTTCCTCCAAGTGAAATAAATTCAGGAATACTTAAAAATCCAATAATGATAGGTGAGCAAAGTTGTGTAATATTTTTTTCATTAAATAAACAATAGTTTAAAATTAATTTAATATTATGTTTTCCATTAAATAACCTACACTATGTTGTTGTTCAAAATTACATGTAATTTTTTTTTAGATTGAATGAAAATGAAAAACACTTCTTCTCAAAAAGAGTAGCAAAGCTCTGCTAAAATTGATCTTCTGATGGTGCACATGTCTGGGCGCAAGGTGACTTCGGAAGCATAGAGAAGCTCGATATGTTAGAAGCTTTGGTTACTCACCATGGACCTGAATTTCATTTTATCAATTTTATTAATATGCTAAGAACATAAGCCACTGCACAAGCAATGAACAGGACATGAATAACAGAAAGTGGGCTGTCAAAAGGTGATTAATTTGTTTTTGACATAAATATGTTTGCTTATTAACCCCTTGTTTCTGAAAGGCTAATCAGTGATAAAATTAAATATAGTACATTCAAGATAAGAAAGTTCCCTTGACAAATCGATTTTTTCCGTTTCATGCATACTAATTTCCGTGATGAAAAAAATAATTTATCTCCTTAGGTTATTTTTATCAAAAATGTAATAATTAATTCCACATTAAATAAAAACAAGAATATCAGCCTAATTAAATAAAATTATAATTCTAAAGTTTAAAAATAAAATGTTTGTGTAAAGTATAAGTTCAGATTCATGACTCAAATAAATACTTAATTAAACAAATATTTTATCAGAATTATAAATAATTATATTTAACTGGATGGGATATTTTGGGATGTTGCCTTGATATTAGGACACCTAATTTTTATGGTTGTATCATATAGAATAGCTTTAAAATTAACACTTTTTATTCATGTCAATTTTCTCTCAAGTCTTATAGTTTGCGAGTAAATAAGCTTTGAAAATCACAATAGTCACGACGAAAAAAAAAATGGGATGTTACGTTGCTATTATAACACCTACTTTTTATGGTTATATCAGAAAATGACTAGAACGTGATGAGCAGATCAATACACACTTGTTCACAGTGGCTTTCTATTTCTTGTGTTTAGATTATGAAATCGAAAATTGGTACCAAAGGTTTTATAATTTTTATAGACAAATCAAATTTTCATAATTAGACTGTTCAGCTTAAATCAATATATTAATTTAGTTAAAAATATTTCTTAGAGAAACCTTTGCTTGTGAATTATAAATAGCACCAACTGAAGTCCAAAAATACTTTCTATACTAGCAGCCGAAACCCAGCAGTAATAGCCAATTACATGACACTGAAAATAACTAAGTAAATTTATCTTGCCGTATCAACATAGTAACATGCTTGAATCGTTTTACTACATATACAACAGAACTAGGTCTGTTCGCGAAGGACTATGTTGATCCCACAAACGTGCATCAAGTGTAATACCCAAAAATTTTGTAACTACAATTGATGAGTTCAACGATTCGATTGTATCCACTTTCCTTACATTTGGCCATGAGAATTTAATAAATCTAGTTTTATTTGAGTTTAGTGAACCAATTTGGAACATTTAACTCTGACACAATTATTTAAGAGAATGTGAAAGTTTGATAAACATAATTTTAAAAGCATTACAAAAGGAATGGGTATGCCATTCCTTTTAAATGCTTTTTCAAACTCTAATTAAAATCATTTATATGAATGAATATCATTAATTTATGGAAAACATTTCTTATTGACCTTAACATATTCATCAAAATTAAAAACTAGATTGATTTGTTTGGTTAGATTACCTACTATAAAATTAATTGCTTTTAATGTTAACTTCTTCAAAATGTATTCAAACGTTTTAAACTATTTGCCATTGTCTGCAGAGTTCAATTCTTCAATCTGAAGTTTTGTAAATAATCAATAAAACAAAATTATTTTCAAAAACAAAGTAATGTCTTACATAATTATCTTTTTTGTATCAACAGGTGTACAGATATTGAGAAGTGGAGAGACTAAGATCAGATGGAGAGGCAGGTTATTTATTTTTACTAGGTTTTTCACTGTTTTTCATTTTAGAGTCGTCACACTTTATACAAATGCTTATTTATCTTTTCAGAATCGCAGAGTAAGCACAGCGTTGCATGGCGGAGAATTGTGGGTTCTAATAAGTTCCATTGTGTACGTTTTTGTCATATTGTATGTTAAATTCAATAAAAAGATAATCGCATTTCGTTGTTTTGATTTTTAATAACCTAAAATATTATCAGAATTAAAAAAGTAGATTAGGGCTGTAAATTTATATCGATAATTTTCAGTATGTCGATAATAAGCAGTCGATAGTTTTGCAGCACTATCATTACGGAGCTGTCATTTCACTACGAAACGGCCGCTAGAGGGGTTGATTCCTATCTGTAACAGTAATATAATTTGTGGGTTATAATTTTCTTGAAGATGAAACTTGTAATTTGTGCTTATATTTGGAAGTAAACACTAGTTTTAAATAAATCAGTCTCGGTTTTGGAGTGGTCCTTTTTTTAGTTTAACAAATTCCAGTTTTTTGCGATTGACATGGAAACTAAAATCCACTTAGTTAATGATTTGTGCACGGAGGGGCTATACGAATATTATATCGTGGATTTTATGTTGGTGTTCACATCAAGTTGATAAACAAAGCTGTGCTAGTAAAAGGTTTTACAATTTTATATTACATCGATCAAGTTCGATCAAAGTAAGTGCCATATTGTTTACTTAGTTTCATGAACATCATCTCTATGCTACATTATTTTAAATTAAACAATATATTGCAGAAATGGAGAGACGTGCAACAAGTACAGCGTCCGAGGCTCAGTGGGCGTTACTCGTGGAATTTTTGGAGAGTAATCCCAGCCTGGCTAGAGCATGGGGATACAATAACAGTGCTCAGGGAAGAGAAGTCACTGCGCTTGTGGCAAAAAGTGACTAATTTGTTAAATGCTGAGGGTTCTGGTACCACCACATAGCCAAAGAAATGGTCCGTTGTAAGTACTTGAGTAATATAGTATGTACCTATATATTTCAATAATATACCAACAATAACATTCCTCGTTTTGTTTCCAGTATGTCAGCAACTACAATAGTAAACTTTAAAAAATATTGGTGATATAAACGCAGATGCCGATGCTACAGGTAGAGGGCCTCTCCGAGCAGCTTCATTGCCAGACTTGATTTGGCGAGTTTTGGCTCTGTTGGGACTGGGATTTGGTCAAACAGCCCTGCAAGTGATGGTTCAACCCCTTCTAGATGAGGTAATTTTTAAAAATACGTTTGATTTTTTTTTATTTTAAAAATTTATGTACCTACACACCCATAAAAACAGCAACAAAAACATAGATATATGGAGACACTGTACAAAGGTACTGTTTATTTCTTATCGAAATGTCTTCCAGCAGCCCTGTCACTAATAGATTGCTATGAAATGGTAGTTCAGTTTGTAAACAAACAAACAAGTCAAAAATAGTATAGATCACACAAGAAGACAAAGTAATTTAATAATATACTAATATATATGGATATACAATAAAGTAATAAACTGCATTGTAGATAGATAATGAGCTTTCATTCGCCTCTTAAACAGTTGCAAAGTTTGACAGTCTCATATGTTTTTTTATAATATCATTCCAGTGACTTTGACTTAAATACACAAACTCAAAAATCTTTATTCAATATAGACCTTTACAGGCATTAATTATTAAAAACTAGCTGACCCGGCATACTTTGTATCGCCATGTTTTTTCACTAAATTACTGAAATGTATGTTTAAATTATTGTAATTTTTAGATTACACAAACCTTGTCCTAACAATAACGAATACATAAAACCAAGAATCATCTAATTTGGTGCAGTCGTTCGAAAGTTACGGGCGTAAATACATTTCGAAGATCCATTTTTATTTATATAGATATGTCAAAATTGTTTGATGATGCTATGGCCTCATAAAATATGTTGTTTTGGAAATATAGACATTTTACACAAAGTACTTTACAAAGGTTCACCATCCCTGCTGTATACAGTAGCATAAGGGCCTTAAATTTGCAATATCATAAAAAAAATAAATGTTCTGCACAATATTATACTCTTTATTGCATAAACACAAGAAAAAATGTTTGTACAATAATATTGTAACCAACGGTGGACTTATCTCTTATGGAGATCTCTGCCAGTCAACCGATAAACTTAGTGGCATACGTAAATGTAGTAGACAACAACATGGATAAATAGCAATACATAAATAACCATTATTCATAAATACCTATTCCTATATAAATAATCTCATAGAACTTATTCATATAGTTTTGTAATTATAGTGTTTCCAATTCTCTCCAATTATTAGGTTCCAGTTTAAGCTTGTGCTAGGATACTAAATAATAGATAAACATACATAAATAAAATAAGTATATATATAACGGGGAACAATCACACAAATGCTTGTAATTAATGATACTAAAAGTACTTGTTTGTTTTAGCTACGTTGGAGGAGGCACAGAGAATACTCTCCAAATTCAGATACAGCAGGCTGCTGCAGATGCTGCTAAAGCTTGGGCTATTGAGCTACTGACACACAATGTTTTGCCCATAGATGCCTGAATCTAGTGCTATTAGGGAGTACTCCTATAATAAAACATCCTATCTTATCAGTCCATTTTTATATTCCAAATACCTTAGTTTATTCATTTTATTATTTGTATGACTTTAAAATAAATATCATTTACTTAAGAGGTCCACATAACCTAACTCCATCAATGCATTTTATTTTATGTCTTCTTAATACCAAGTTTAATGTGACGTTTACCTAAGGAATGTTTAACCTTTAAAACATTACTTTTACTTTACCTTTAATTTAAATTTATTTTTCTCTTGTTCCATTCAATTATTTTATTACTTTATAGTATTAGTTTATATATTTTTAATTTTGTCTCTCTTTAGATTGTATGTCTTTCTGGCTACTTTGAGGAATAAATGAGCGACATTGATTGCTGTTTTATGTTTGACATAGCAACCGATGCCGGTTTGGTTATTATACTTTATCTAGGTGTATTATTGTAACTGTTATAAATTAATAATTAAAAGGCAAAATTAATATTGTTTTGTTTAATTTAAAAGAAATAAACTCCGACCACTCAAGATCATGCTGACCAAATTCTCTCTATGCATGCAAGTGCATTTCGCACCGACTCCAGCAGCTAAATGGTTATCTCTTCTGGTTGTGGTTTCATTATATGCATTTCGTATCTGAAACATACACAGTACATAATTCCAATACTTTATAAAGTGTTATTATGTTTGTGGGAACTTCTGACTTGAACCTAATGCATGTTTTGCTCCCAATAAGTCGAACCCTCATTTAATTGTTGTGGTGCTCATTCAATGACAATGTGTCTTGTGGTGTTAATGGCAACACGGGCAATCTAGTCGCATTACAAATGTTATGTAACACTACACAAGCATTTGTGATCAACCCAGCGGTTATGGGATGCGATCCACAAGTAAACATTGCCAGCGAGATTTGCCCGAATCACCTGAAAAGAAGTTCGTTTGGTGTGGTCAGGCATAACATAGCCGAATATAGGTACAACATCAAAACTTCTCTTGGTACTGACCTAAAAATCATGCTTTATTTTCAACCTGGTGAAGTTGTTCGAGATGCAGTTTGAGTGGGTGGTGGTTCCAAATGAAGAAATCATGGCTTGCACCACCGTGGCATCAAAATTTAAATCTGAATCACATACCTGAAAACAAATAAAAATCTATTTTTAATTTTTATGCTGTGGGGTAACTACATACCTACTTAGTCTTTCTAAACAATAATGCTAAAATTAGAAGGTTTTTTTACCCACCAATATACCTACCTTCTCACAATCAGTTACAAAAGAAGTTAAACATTTATTAATATACTAATTATAAAAAAACTACTCCTTAATAACATATTTTATAAGCTAAAGGCGCCATTAATTTAAAAGATTGATAAGCAAGATTTGATCTAAACACACAACTTTCAAACATTTTATGTTAAATAAGTTTATAATATAATGGTAAAGCATGTTTATTTAAACCACAACACACACTTATTATAACAAGATGGGTTTAATACCTTTTGGATATTTTTACGAGACAACTTTAGAGGGATATAAAGATGATTAGGTAGGTACATATATACTTACAGCTTGAGCATTTAAAGAGTGATATATTTTCCAATTAAAAAATCTCTCTTCAAATTCGGCAAAACACAACAAAACAATAGCAATATGAGTGCCATCTATGCATCCCACGACCCCTAGAATGCCAAACTTTTGGTTGACCCTGAAAAGTACATTTTCATTTGTGATTTTGTAATGGAATAAGTAGGTTAAAAAATTTATGACTTTCTCGTGATTTACTTGAACGTACTTACCCGTTTTTTATAATATTTCGTTCTTCACGTGTTTGTGGGAAATGAATATATTTTCTTCGGAAATATTCATTGTTAAGGGCTTGAGTAACAGCCCTCAAACAGTTTGAAATACTGACTTGGTGCTTGGTGCATTTTGTGGTGCGCACTAGTTCATCTCTGAACCGAACCAGACGCATAAAAGCTTAGTGCACTTAGTACCTTAAAAAATAACATTACTTTCATAAATACCTAAGTCTTAGAAAAATAGTAGGCACAGAGGTACCTACTTCACTTTAATTTTATTTTTCAAAATGTTCATAGAAATACATATTATCTACTTACTATGGAGACAGTACTTATTCCACCACGTCTGGCTGGTAAATAAGGTTCTAACTCATATATTATGAGGTCACTAAAGCTTTTATTGAGCCTAAACAGTCCCACAAATTCGACGTCCGGAATCTCAAAAGCTAAATCCATTTTCCGAAGAGCCTCACTGCGTCTACGGTATAAAATACTCTCCATAACACGGGCATGTTCTAAAAAGTTTTCATATGAGGCCTAAATCTGCCATTATTAATTAATTTTTGCGAATGCACGAAAAAATGAATTGCGAGATGTTGGTCTTGAGTATCTTTTTATGATTCTGCTAATTGACACGCGAGCAATTCCTATTTTGTGGACCATTTTACGAATATTCATACAAAGCTGTCAAACAGAAGAATTGCCTAAGATGAATTGCATTCAATTCATAATAGGAATTGCCGACATGTTGGCCATTCTATGACTATCAAAATGAATCATATTATGATCCTATTATGATTCTGCCGATGCGGCCTTTTTAGGTCGCTTTCCGCTGTCTGTCCCTATGTATGTTAAGATCTTTAAAACTACGCAACGGATTTTGATATTTTTTTTTTATTTTTTTAAAAACTTTTATTTACTTTCACCTATGTCGATGTTTGTCATCAAATCTTGCAAATTAAATTTGATCCACTTCCCGGTTACCGATTGATCTAAAATTTAGCATACAAGTGTAAATCGCGTGACAATACAATATTATGATTACATTGGTGCTGATCTGATGATGGAGCTGGAAGGTGGCCATAGAAACTTCGCAATGAAATGACACATCCTAATCGAGTTTGGGCTCGTTTGATTCGTCTTGACGAGTACTTTGGTGCTACATGGTAACCAGGGTCTGATGATGGAGCTGGAATGTGGCCATAGAAACTCAGTAAAGCAACGACGCAACCCCATCGAGCCTCGACTCGTTTGATTCGTCTTGACGAGTACTTTGGTGCTAGAGGTTAACCAGGGTCTAATGATGGAACTGGAATATGGCCATAGGAACTCATTAATTAATCGATATAGCCACATCGAGTATGGGCTCGTTTGATTCGTCTTGATGAGTACTTTAGTGCTAGATGGTAACCAGGGTATAGAGGATATTTCTAAATATTTATTTAATTGAAAATGTGTGTCCATCTCTCATCGTCGTAAAGAATCTCGCGACCGCTCGCGACACACGCATAATAGTCCTTAACACCTCGCCTTAGCGATCGGGCTCGCAATGCATCGGAATCTATGGGATTACCTCGGAGGTGCTCGGAGCGATCACAACCGCCCGCGCACCGCAGCTAGTTGACACTCTTGTTTTCTTTTGAATTCGCATGAATTACATCTCTATTGGGTTAAGTGCTCGTAGGTCTAAGCATACGTCTCTAGCGTCCTCCACTTTCATAAATGCTTTCGTACACGCTCGTCGGTTACGGGTACTCTTGACCTGACCTTTTGGTGCAGGTCCAAGATGTCTCCTATTTGGTCCAGGTAAGTTCGTCTCAGTCGTCCCTTACCGACTTGTCCACTTGCATTTGGCTCGTATATTTTTTTTCGTAAGTCGTCTTCCATTCATCCTTTCTATATGGCCAAACCATATTAGCATTCCTTTTTCAATTTTTGTCACTACGTCTTCTTTCATCCCACACATTTCCCTTATCACACTATTACGAAACTTATCTATCAGAGTCACTCCAGCCATTCCTCTCAAAGCTCTCATTTCCACTGCATTAATCCTACTTTCATCCTTCTTTTGCCACACCCAACATTCACTACCATACATAAGCGTAGGGACCAAAACGCATCTATGAACAGTCAGTCGTGCCTTTTTTGACAACATTTGGCTGTTCAGAAAGTTTTTGCAAGCCCTATTTACTTTATTTTTATTAAAAAAGGGAGGAAGCTAAAAGAAAAACAAGGTTAAAAGTTAATACCGTATAATTAAAAAATAAATGCAAAGGTAGGGTGATAAGAAGGGCACGACTGAACTTAATTATCTAACTTAACTATGATCTAGCTATGTACAACAATATTTATATAAAAATCTAGCCTGGCCAGGGTAGGACGCGGGGGCGAGTAGCAGCTCAGCCGATAGCCGGAGCAGGAACAGGCACGGCAGCACAGCTCGCCGGATAGGCAGCTCGGAGGATAGGTAGGCAGCATAGGAGCGCCCCAACGATGCTCCGTAGGCAGACGGCAGCAGGGACCCGTAGAAGGCGCGACGGAGTGGTCAGGTGGGCAGCAGGCACACGTAGCAGGCGCGGTGGAGACGCGTGAAGGAACTGGCATGAAGTGATATGATCACGAAGGCCTGGCGGTGGTGGTTAGGTTCCAAGCCGGTGTAAGGAGCTTAGCTACTCCTTAGCCGTTTGCGTTCAATACCAGAGCTGGTAGTAGACTGGCTTCCTAATGACCCTGGTCTACAATATTGAGATCAAATGTTGGACGCTAACAATTATAATAGGAAAATATAGAAAAACACAATAAAGGACTAATAACTATTACAAATATTTATCGCTTGTGAATAATAGCGTTATACAAAGTGAAGTTCAAATAATCAGTTAGTGCTTTACAAACATTCGTGAATTAATAAGTGTTACAAGAATTTGTGCATATTTACAAGATCGATATGTGAAAAGACAACTCTTCTTCCAGATATGTTTAGGACTTCTGTTTGTGATTGTACTTCTTTTTCGATAATAAGGCCAGGCAAAGAATCTTCATTTTGTTGAAACTAAAAAAATAGCATGTTCATGATTACTAGGCAGTTAAATATATCTTAATTTTAAATTTGTAGTTAGATTATAACACAAATATAAATAAAAATCTATATTCTGACAAATCACAGAGTATGATGACGCTAAAACGTACCCTCATATTTTGTAGTGGTCCCTCGTCAATAGCGACAGAACGTAGTTCGTTTGATTCTGGCGAAATTCCTTTTACTTTCGTCGTAGGCAGTTCCTTATGTACTGTTTGGGAGTTTTGTAGATTTTTTGATTGCCTAAAACAGAAAACTTTATAAGCACATTTATTAGCAAAGTCAAGTGTAATATCAATTTAATAATTTTTAAATAATTATAGTGGCTTCATTTTTAAATAGCCGTTTCATAGAAGTTTGGGCACTATACAGATTACATATATTTATTTACACTCTTTTTTTCTTCAAAGAACGTTTGTTCTCACAAGAATCTCACAGTTGGATTTTCCCCTGTGTCGTGGCTGCAGCTACAAACATAGAATCTCACATGCACATACATACGCCCAGACCGGAACAAAATTTTGTAGGTCGTACAAAATCTTTGTCCCGTACAGGAATCGAACCCGCGACTCGTTGCGCAGTAGGCGATCACTCGACCGCTGCGCTAACCATGCCGCCTCGACTTTATGTACGACGAGCTATGCCCGCGACCTTCGTTTCGCTTTACGATAGTTTCTTTTGTTTTATTCTAGTTTTCCCGTCTATTTTTTCCCGTGGGAAAAAAGTATCCTATTTCCGTCTCCTGGTTCTAAGCTACCTCCCCACCAATTTTCAGTCAAATCCTAGTTTCCCATTTTCCCGTGGGAATTTTTACTGTAGGAAAAGTAGACTATGTGTTATCTTATATAATTAGCTATCTATTGATGAAAGTCCCGTCAAAATCGGTCTGGCCGTCCCGGAGACGTATGTTCCCGTTGTCTGTCTGTCTGTATGTTCCCGCTAATCTCCGTAACGGCTGGACCAATTTTGACGGGATTTTCACTAATATATAGCTAATTATATAAGGTATAATATATAATACTTTTCCCACGGTAAAAATTCCCACGGAAAAACTAGGATTTGGCTGAAAATTAGTGGGGAGGTAGCTTAGGACGAGGACACGGATATTTTTTTCCTACGGGAAAAATTAGACAGTAAAACGGGAAAACTAGAATAAAACAAAACAACCTATCGTGAGGCGAACCGGAATTCGCGGGCACAGCTAGTGTATTATAAAATTTATTATGCTGATCGTCAGAAGGCAAATGAGTCCAAACACAAAAGTTCCACGTAATATTAGACTCACCAACAGTTATTACATTATAACAATTACTTACAGACAAAAAAACAGATATACATAGTTATAATATATAGATAAGTACAGCATATGTATGTAATATTAATTATTAATACATAACACAACAATTATTTAAAAAAACGTTGCCTCATAATAGAATTTTCTCCTGTGTCGTGGGTGCAGTTACAAACATAGAATCTCATATGCACATACGCCCAAGCCGGAACAAATTTTCGTAGGTCATACAAAATCTTTGTCCCGTACGGGAATCGAACCCGCGACCGGTTCCGCAGTAGGCGATCACGCGACCGCTGCGCTAACCGTGTCGTCATACTGTAGCCACGTATAACGTAGCATGTGTTACATACATATTTTTTTAGTAGGTAATGGAGTCTTTGGTGGTTATTTCTATTAGATTATGAATATACATACATTGAGAAAAAAGAAAACCATAAAAGCAAAAAAAATATATAGGTAGGTATGTGAAAACTAGTGTAAGAATAAAAATAATTAACTACATTGCTAGTCGTTAATACGCTTGAGATCCTATACCTACCTTTGGAGCTGATCATCAAGAAGGCGAAACCAGTACAGTCATCTTGACCTCGGCGAGCTCTTTTAAATGAGTCCAAACACGACAGTTCTACGTAATACAGTGGTTGAGATCCTGTATCTATCTTCGGAGCTGATCACCAGGAAAGCAAAACCAGTACAGTAATCTTTGTCTCGGTGAGCTCTTTTAAATGAGTCCAAACACGACAGTTCTACGTAATACAGTGGTTGAGATCCTGTACCTACCTTTGGATCTGATCATCAGAAGACAAAATCATCATAGCTATCTTGATCTAAGTCAGCCCCCGTATTATGAATTCTTATTTCCATTCGGTTTACGGGCAACAAAAACTGTGTGTAAGTTATGAACTTTATTAGCAAGGTATTAGAGTTCATTACGAAATAAAAAATAGCCTGTCATTAAACTGCATGGAGATAATACTTCACAATACGGGGCCTGCTCTTTCAAATGAGGCCAAACACGATAATTTTACGTAATACAGTGGTTGAGATCCTTACCATAACTTCAGGGCTCATGATAATAAATATTTGAAAGAGAAATAAATTTTAACCTTTTCATAATATCTAAATGTGACTTCTTACCAATAATTTTGGAGAGCTCGACCACGAGCCACTAGGCTTTTACTTTTATGCTTAGGCATTATTACCTAATCTGAACTAATTTCACTCTATGACAACTACTTATAACAAATACTAAATAAAAACTTATTAAATACATTTACAAGCTAATTATTGTCCTTAATATTACTTATTTTAATTATTAACACTATCTACAATCCGATTTAATTTAAAAGTCATTCAAAATTTGTCACTTTTCGTAATGATGTCGCACAAAAAAACGCACGTACAGTCCAAGCGTTACGAGAGTCAAGAACGCACTAGATTCTCGTATCGAGTATTGCTGTCCGGGCGTTGCGGAGGTGCCTGGCGCGGGGTTCTTATAGTATTTTAGGTTTTTCTTTATTATTTAAAAGAACTTTGAAGTTATTTAAAATCTGATCAATACGATTTATAAAAGACATCGTTACCTTTTTATTGATGCATAATTCATGCATTAGTAATAAGCCGTTACTGAGAGAATTTGTAAATAAGTTTAAAATTGGCGACTTTTCTATTTTTTTTTAAAACAACTGGGTATAAGTAACTAAAATTTTAATCAATACGATCTATACTTCGTGACCTTGCGTATAACGTATATTTTTTTTATAACTCTTGCTCAATAGGGTTCTTCTACAATTTTCTTCAAACATGCAGTATTTTTTAAGTTTATGCGAGGTAATCCCCTTAACTAGGAATGGGTATGCTTTCAAAAATGACGGTTCTAGTTACCAATTGTACCTAGTTAGAGAATAGACCTCCTGGTCATGCTCGACAATATCAAATAATATACGAGTATTATTACTAGTGGGCCCGGCAGACGTTGTCCTGCCCTATTATTGTACATATAAACCTTCCCTGGACCTATTCAAACACACAAAGAAAATTTCGTAAAAATCTAGGTATGAAGCCGTTTTTGAGTTTTAGCGAGACTAACACACAGCGTTTCATTTTTATATATATAGGTAAGACTAGTGGTCCCGGCAGACGTTGTCCCGCCCGATTACAGCGCCACCTACCGGGTCCAAATGTACGTTTAAACCTTCCTTCGATCTATTCAAACACTCACAGAAAATTTTGTTAGAATCTGTCGAGCCGTTTTTGCGAGACTAACACACAGCGTTTTATTTTTATATATAAGAAGACTAGTGGGCCCGGCAGACGTTGTCCTGCCCGATTACAGCGCGACCTACCGGGTCCAATTAAATTACGTATAAACCTTCCTTGAACCTATTCAAATACACACAGAAAATTTCGTAAGAATCTGTCGAGCCGTTTCAGAGTTTTTGCGAGACAAACACACAGCGTTTCATTTTTATATATAAGAAGAAGACCGATTCCAGCGCTACCTACCGGGTCCAACTTTACGTTTAAACCTTCCTTGGACCTATTCAAATACACACAGAAAATTTAGTAAGAATCTGTCGAGCCGTTTCAGAGTTTTTGCGAGACTACTCGTAACAGCGTTTCATTTTTATATATAAAGAAGAAGAAGAAGAATATATACTATATTACCGCGACAATAACAATATCAACGAATAATTAGCGCGCATGCCGGTGCTCAGATTACCATGGCTCAGGGGAGGATCGTGAATTTGTGGGGCCCAGTAGCTCTACCATGAGTTTGCATTCGTTTGGAGTCGATATCGACTGCGTACATTTTTGTATGGAACTTTGTACAGCGCCCCTAGCGGTAACGCGGTGAACTAAAATCGGTACCATGAGTGCAATCGTTTACGATACGTCGCGAACCTATCGAAAACGCGCTCGCTATCCGACAATCGTTTTGTGCATATTGTATGGAAATCGGTACCATGAGTTCATGATTTGACAGCTACTCGATAGACGATAACGTACAAAACGATAACTCTGTAGTTACGTTACTCACTTACATTTTCAAGCGTGAGACTCGATTCGATAGATAATCTAAGCAAGTTTGGAATAATATTAGTGAGTTAAATTAGTTAATAAGTTGTGATTTTTTTGCATGGAATATGCCAACCACGGCTGAGTTCAAGAATAATAACACATACATAATAACGTCAATGACACGAAAACAATTAAAATACGGGAGCAGTCGTGAGAAAAAGTTCAAAAGAGTGATTACAACTATTTTTGTGCCAATTATAGTATTATAAATAAGCATTTCAGCATTGGTGTTTAAAAGCAAATACAGACTTGAAACTGAAAGCTATACAGAGTTTATGTAAGTAACCTCAAAATCAAATTACCATTTTTTAAAAGTTACTTACAATTTTGTTTTGATCTTAATAGCTTTATGATCATAGAGGTATCGTAAGTGTATAATACTGTTTTATGACAACTGAAGTGAATATATGGGTAATAATTCAGATTGCCTTCGTATGACCCCTTCAGTAGGTAAATGCAAAACTTGGATTTTTGGAAATAACAAAACAAAATGTCATCCTTATGTATGGCAAAATAACACATTCAATAAACTACAAGGCATCCCTAGAAGTTAAGGAATTGTTTGACAAGCTGATAACAAATTAAAAATAGTCTATATCAGTGTTAAAATACCTATTCTATAACATTTTATTTACAAAACATTTCTTGCAGATTATCCATAAATGGGACTGTTGATGCCACATACTTGCGTTTAACAAGTCCAATGAAGAAGCAAAGAATTAGCTGGATATAACAGCCATTCAAAAGGAAAAAAAAATTGTGGTTAAAAATCATTGTCACTGTGTAGAGAGGTAAAACATTCATACACCCTCAAATGTAAAGAATTGCATTTTATTTTCTATATTATAAACCTTAATAACTTTTTTAAATAACTTCTTAAGAGTTGTATCTCTAATAAAAAGCTATTGGTAATAGGTATACCTAATTTTTTTACAAAGAATAAAACTGACTTCAAAAACACCAAAAAGTCATAAATAATATAAGAATACATACAATATCACATTTTTATATTGAAGTCGGTGCCAAGCAATATCACCTGAAAAGTTTGGCACCAACTTTGGAGCCTGTTTATTTTTTTTTGAAAAAAAGAATATTTCAATATTTTTAGTAAAATTCCCAAACTCGTCACCTACCAGAAACCTTCCATCATCATCAGCTCAGTAACATGATATGATGACTATCAGATGCAAATAGGTACCTACTTACCTAAATATCGTCAGAAAAAAATGAAACATGTTGGATGTGAAAATCGGTCCACAATTGGCGGAGTAATCAGTGAACATAATATTTTTAAAAAATGATTCAGTCAACATCTCCTTTTTTGAAGTCAGTTAAAACTTAAAAAGGTGCATATTATTATAAGATTTTATTTTTTACAGCTATATTTATTTTGGATGAGTGGCGGAGGATGATTTGATTGAGTGGCATTGATGATAATACAGAATGGTGCAGCCAAGACCTTCGGTTTTAGCATTTCATTTTTTGGACTGATTTATTGCCACAGCTGAAGTTGGATTTTACAGTGTCACAATAGTTTGGATTGCATTAAAAAGGAAAAATTGGTTGATTATTTTTTTTATTGGTAGATTAATAAAAAGATGTTGTTAACACATTTTTTACACCAAAAATAAATAAATTACATGAGCCCACACTTTAATTTATTTACCTATGTAGGATTTCCTTGTTTTGACAAAGCAAAAAATATTAATTTTCAATAAAATTCTAGGTCTATATTTCATACTGAATCTAATATAAAGAACAACAGAATTGTTGTATTTGTGCATATTTTACACAAGAATGTTGGCAAACAAGCAAATAGTCTACTAGATGATCATAGTCACCTGTCTTCTAATGACCAAAGTGTACAAGGTGTAGGTTATTATCTTATGAATGTAGTTACAGTACCCTGAAATTTCGTATCCTTCAATATAAAACAGAAAAGCATTGCTGCTTTGCAATAACACAGAAGACCTAGTACCTCTGGTTATTTAACATAAACATTAAGAATTTGCATCAAAAACATTATCTTTCAATGGAGATTGTCCATTTTTTATGAGACTGGTCAGTCATGAACATTCCTATAAAACTATATTTTTACTTTTACATCTTATGTAAAAGAAGTTATTACCTTACGTAAAAGAATATGGGCATGATTCAGTATCAAAGTGCTTAATAAATATAACTTCCTATGAGCTGTTCAATGACTATAAACAATATGAAATAAAACAAACAAACTTCTGTATATTTGAATTTATTCTGATTCATATGTCAAATAGGTGGATGGTATGAAAAAACAGGTTTGTTGGTGATATATATTGCCCAACCCAAAAACCATGTAAGAGTCGTAATGTGAACACAATAATTCACTGTTTTTCAGTCAACAATGCATTTATAGTAATATTCTTTAATTGCTTCCCTACCATTGCTGTTATTATGATAAAATAATAATACAAACAAAATGTATTTTTCAGACTAACTTCCCACTGTATTTTACCCTTAGATCATTTAGCCTAATTTTACCTCATAATAATGTGCAGTTTGCTAAGTATCCAGTGAGTTTTTAGCTGTTTCATTGTCATTAAGATTTTGGCAGCAATATAATTTTACGGACTTGTAATCATACAAAATAAGTAAAATACCAATAGAATATATTTTAATAATATAATAGTGTCGATTAAACAAATTTCTTCATCTATTAAGTTTGCTAAAATATGATAATTATTGAATGATAATAAATAACAGTAGTACCGGTTCTTTCTTGTACAGTAATTTCTATGGTTGGACACTTGACTGTAATTCCAGGTAAATTTTGGAACTTAAACTTCTGCAACAACAGACATATCATTAAACATCACATAAAGCCTTAATAGATAATCATAATATTGTAAAATTCAAGTATTTTATATGAATATTGGCCGACATCAGACGTCATCAGCTTTATTTTAAGTTTTATATAAATTGCTTCATCATAAATACTCATACTGTAAAGGAGTAACATTTTTAGTTTTATTCATTCACCCACTCACTTATGCAGTTGTATATCTCCTGTAATACTACATTTGGCAGGTATCAATTTTCAGCATATTTGTCAGCTCTATTGAATTAAACAAATATTATACATATTTTCCTGTGGGCCCTCGGGAACAATTGAGATAATGGTGATCTAAAGCCTGAAAGAAAAAATTAATTGGTTAAATTATTTAGCTATAATGGAAAATCCTTCAATTATAACGGATTGCACTATTTACATTTTTAGCACGGGCCGGCTCAGTTTTAGCTCTTTACTACAGGTTTTTACTTTTAAGAAAATAACGTAGGCGACACTCACTTTTAGATTGCACTTATTTATTAGAGTTCACAGTAATGTTTTACAGTAATGCACACAGAGACAGAGCAGACAACAACACACAATCTAATAATATGGTCTCAATCATACACATTTGTTACATTGGTACTTAGATCATAAAAATCAAGGGTGGCAACATGACAAACACAAAACGCAACCAATGTCACCAATAACAATAGCCGCCCACTATTCGCGGTATCGAGCAGGACGCCTGATTGGCCGGCGCCTAACGCTGGACGATCGGTCGTCTGAGCGGGAACGCACAGAGTCGGTACAATATGTGCCCTCTACCGGGATAGATGGCGCTGTCCGCGCTACATGCTCCCCCTCCAAGTCATAAGTACGTCCCGTTGATGACTTGGAACTTGTAGCCTCAGATTCCTGATTAAGACGTGGGCGTCCACGATGCCTACGTGGTTGTATTGGGGCCGAGGCCTGACCGGTTTTATGGAAAGGAGTAAGGTCATTGCTATGAAATCTTCCTACATGTTCATTAGATCCTAAATGTGCTAAGTCATATGTGGTGGCGCTAACGACCCTACTGATTTGATATGGCCCATCCCGCTTCGGCATCAACTTTCTTGTACGTCCCTTTGTAGCACTACTAAGTAAATGTGTGGTTACCAAAACTTCGTCACCTACCTGATATGTCGGTGCTGGTCGACGATGTTGATCAGCATCTACCTTACGACGTTCTTGCTGCTGTTCAGCCGTCTCTCTTATTTGCTCCCAGTTGGACACAAATCGCTGCAGATAAGGCGTAACCTGTGGGAGAAAATTTTCCTTATCTAAAATAGCCCGAAGATCCCGGTGGGCATCGAATGGAGTACGCATTTCACGGGCGAACATCATCTGGGCAGGTGTGCATCCTGTGGTGGAACAATTTCCACTGTTCATGGCAAACCTGATCTGCGGTAGATATTCTGGCCAAGACTGATGTTCGTTCTGTACTAGAATAGCCAGCTGGGTTTTTAAATCTCGGTTCTTTCGCTCCGCTGGGTTAGCTTCAGGGTGATACAGTGGTATTAGGTTTTGCTTGATGCCCATCAGAAACATGCATTGTTGCATCGTGGCAGACACAAACTGTACCCCGTTGTCCGATATGACACGACGCGGGAAACCGAATCGGAGGAAGTACTCATCGATGAGTGTGCGAGCGCAGACTTCAGCCTTGGCATCGTGCAAAGCGTACAACTCAACCCACCTTGTCGCTGTGTCTTCGACAAGCAGGACCCACTTCTCACCGTTCATACCTTCGGGAAGGGGACCGAAAAGGTCAACTGCTAATACCTCTCCTCGTTGGCTAAGGACCGGTGTCTGAAGAAGTCCAGCAGGTTTTTGATTACTAATTTTGTAGCGCTGGCACTCTTCGCAATTCTTGAGGTACTCAGTGATGTACTTACGCATACCGGTGAAATAATATTTCTGGCTAACCTTAAAAATAGTTCTCTCTACGCCTGGATGTCCAGCTATTGAGGCGTCATGAACCTCCTTCATAATTTGCTCTCGCATCGAGGCTGGGGCTACGAGTTGAGGTTCTTCAGCATCGGTTTCCGGATGGAAACGATATAGTATGCCGTTGTTCATGATGTAACCTCGCTCTAGCCATCGGGTACCTAAGGGATCTGTACCTTCAAGATCGTTGATAATCTTCGCCACCTCAGGATCCTGCAGCTGTTCAGCACGAAGACTGCTGGGACTTACCCGTGGAACATCTACAATTACGGTGCACACAGCACAGCTGTCCAGGGCGGCTTCGTCACATTGCGGGCGGCTCAGGGCATCGGCAATGACATTTGTTTTACCTGGTGCATATTCATATCGAATGTCATAGGCCTGTAGTTTCATGGCCCATCGAACAAGTCGCCCGCTGGGGGTCTTCAGAGTCAGTAGCCACTTCAGTGGTTGGTGATCGCTCTTAACTACCACAGGGTGACCGTCAAGATAGCCTCTGAACTTATCGGCAGCCCATACCACGGCTAGCGCCTCTCGCTCTGTGGTAGAATAATTTTTCTCAGCTGCTGTAAGCAAGCGGCTGGCATACTCTATGGGCTGCTCGGCTTTATCTTCACCCTGCAACAACACGGCCCCTATGGCGTAACTGCTTGCATCTGTTCGGAGAATGAAAGGCAGTTCGTAGTTAGCCTGTATAAGAATTGGGGCTGTAGTCAACTTATCTTTCAGAAGTTGGTAAGCTGCCTGCTGTTCTTGTTCCCATTTCCAGGTCTCGTTCTTCCTCGTGAGCTTCGTTAACGGCTGAGCAACCTGGGAAAAGTTTGGTACGAACTTTCGGAACCATGAACAGGTTTGAAGGAATGACTTTAAGTGTTTAAGACTCCTGGGTTCTGGCATCTGCATCACAGCGGCAATCTTTTCGGGATCCGGCTTAATTCCTTCTGAAGAGATCACATGCCCAAGGTAAGTAATTTCCTGGCGAGCAAAGAAACACTTGTCTCTATTCGCTCGCAGACCAAAGTGTCTTAGACGGTCAAATACCTTTTGCAGGTCTTCCAGGTGGTGGGGATAGCTGTCAGATATCACAAGTAGGTCATCCAGGTATGCCAGGAGTTGAACATCTTGTAAGCTGGACCCCGATCGGTACCGATCCATCAACCGCTGGAAGGTTGAAGGCGCGTTTTTAAGTCCAAACGGCATACGGGTAAAACGGAACGTACCGAGCGGTGTTACGAAGGCTGTTTTGTCTCTATCCTCCTGGGCTACCCCTACCTGCCAGTATCCAGATCTTAGGTCAATACTGGACATGAAGCAGTTCGGCTTGGTCGAGTGCACCAACTCGTCTATGAGAGGAAGTGGGTAAGTGTCCGTTTTAGTCACGGCATTGAGGCGTCGATAGTCGACACAGAACCTTACACTACCATCTTTTTTAGGTACCAGGATAGCTGGAGAGGCCCATGCAGACTCGCATTCTTCGATGACTCCTTCCTGCAGCATCTTTTCTAATTCAGCCTTCATGATTTCTTTCTTTGCAGGTGTAAGGCGGTAAGGCGGGACGGCGATCGGTAAGTGGTCACCAGTATGTATCCGATGCTCAGCGAAGGGCGTCGGAGCTCCCCCAAGCCCGAAGATATCATTGTTCTTCTGTAGGAGAGACGAGAGTTGTACGCGTTCATCGACTGTCAACATCTTACCTTCATCCTCTCTTAGCATTTCGGCAGCATAGCAGGCGGTGGACCGATTGAGAGGCTCATATTGAATGGTGAAGACTTCGGATTCGCCGGAAAATTTCCAAGTGGAAGTCCCGAAGTCAAGAACGATTCCAGCTGCTACCAAGAAGTCGATACCTAATAAAGTTTCATTATCGACTGCGTCAGGTAAAATTACAAAATCTAATTCAATGCACTTACCTCGGCCGACATCTACTTGCAACGTGGTGGTGTGAACTTGGCGCCACTGTGCTGAACCATCAGCAAGTTTTACTCGCATGGTTGTCTCAATGCTCGGGTGTCCACGTTCTAGAAGCAGTTTATACAAGGAACTTCCTGCAACACTCTTTTTAGCAGCTGTGTCAATTAGTGCTGTCCCTTGCAGATCCAGGATTTGTATTCCTAACATAGGCCGGGGTTGTGACTTAGGTGTGCGACTAGAGTGTGAGGATACAGAAGAAAGGTCTAAAATATTGTCTTCTAATGTCACTACGTCAACACCTGAAGAAAGTCCGCCTTTATTATCGGAACTCATGGTCACCCTACTAATACCAATGGCCTCCGAACTTTTGTCCTGAATTTTCATGGTCACCCTACTAGTACCACTGAAATCCAATGTTTTGTCCTGTATTTCCATGGTCACCCTACTTTTTCCCCCTGACGGTGGACGAAACGGATCGTTGTTAGCACCACATGATGACGTAACACATAAACAACAATTATTGTAACTAGAATTAGCAAAATCTGAGGGAAGCACAGCGAAAAAGTCGGATAAAGAAACGTCAGTGTATTGGACTAAATTAGTTTCTACAGAATAATAATCTTTAGGCATAATCGAAAAATATTTACTAAGATAAATGTTTGTTTCATTGTAATTAGGTAATGGGCAAACACTCGGCACCTTGTTAGGTGTGATTGCAGAGAATTGAATGTTTGAAGTTAACTTATTCTTATGACAATTATTGAGCGCAAAAAGAAATTTATCATCGTTAGAACTGTGTTTAAAGGAATGTAATTTTAAGTTTTCGGTCCCAATACAATCAATAGGAATAGGATTACTTACTTGTGCGGACGACTTACGGCTGGAGAGCGAGTTCAACGACCCCTCGCAATATTCAAATGATACAGAGTTAAACTGCGAGTTACATTTTACACAATTGGCACGTACGACTCCTCTCTCTCCGCATCCGTAACACGACACAACATCGAAACTGTCTTTATTCAACGAAAGTCGACGGCGGCAGTCCTCACGCACATGTCCATGACGCTTGCAATATACACAGAAACGAGTTGTTCTTTTATCACTATTAGCACTATTATTGACCGGTGTTGTAGCGGGTTCGGGGCCCGGTGCGCGTCGCGAAGGCGCGGTTGCGTTCGCGCTGGCCTCGGTCGTAGACTTTGTGGAACACGCGGGAGGCGACGCCGGACGAACCGCGACGCTGGTGGTGCCTGCACGCGTGGACACGAAGAGCGGAGTTCTTTGTCGCCGACTGTAGGCACTCGCGGGCGCGTAGTTACTCGTATTTTCCCCGGAAACCTCTTCTACATCGCGTGCTTTTCTGAGCAGCGCTTCGAACGAGTCTACTTCGTCTCGCCGTAACCGTTCACGAACTTTCGTATGGAGTAGGCCGTAGATCATATCTATTTTTACTTTTTCACTTAAGTCTTCATGTGGAAGGCGCGCTAGGAGAGCGCGTGCTTTGGCTACATACAGCTCTGTTCTCTCGCGTGGTTGTTGCGGCATAGAGAATAACTCTTTATATATACGGTGTGGAGGTCTGCTGTCACCAAAGGCGCCGCGAAGATACTGTAGGGCGCTGCTCCACGAGGTGATGGTGGACTTCACCCCTTGCCACCAGGTGGCTGCGTCGTGCGTGAGCAGCATCGACAAGCCACGCAAGGCGTTTGCATCGCTTACGTTGGCACAGTCTTTGTAGGCTTCTATGGCGTCGATAAAACCATCGAGGGACTCGGTGGGCGCTCCGCTGTAGGTCGCTTTACATGTGGCGAACGTTCCAGATAAGGGTTGAGCGGGCGGCGACGTAGGTGGACCCTGCGCGGCACTAGCCGGCGCGGGCTGAGAAGATGGCGATCGGCACTCCATCACCCTTGTAAGTAGGCGCTCGAAGTTCTCCGCTTGCGATTGTTGCAGAGACACCATCATGGCCGCGATGTCGTTCGCGGTGATAGGCGTCGGCGTCGGCGGCGCAGGCCGGCTCGGCGAGCTTGCAATATTTGTATCGCATCCATCTTCTTCCACGTCGTGATAGTCCGATTGACGACGTTGTTGTTGACTACGACGTGCTGGTCGTGGCATTTTGTTGCATATATTTTCAATAAGTGTTTCGTGTTTTCTCTTGCCTATCGTTGGGCTGCCAGTTTAGCACGGGCCGGCTCAGTTTTAGCTCTTTACTACAGGTTTTTACTTTTAAGAAAATAACGTAGGCGACACTCACTTTTAGATTGCACTTATTTATTAGAGTTCACAGTAATGTTTTACAGTAATGCACACAGAGACAGAGCAGACAACAACACACAATCTAATAATATGGTCTCAATCATACACATTTGTTACATTGGTACTTAGATCATAAAAATCAAGGGTGGCAACATGACAAACACAAAACGCAACCAATGTCACCAATAACAATAGCCGCCCACTATTCGCGGTATCGAGCAGGACGCCTGATTGGCCGGCGCCTAACGCTGGACGATCGGTCGTCTGAGCGGGAACGCACAGAGTCGCTACAATATGTGCCCTCTACCGGGATAGATGGCGCTGTCCGCGCTACACATTTAAATTATCAATCCAATAGGTCTCTTTGTGTAGCCACATCTTTAAATAGATGGGTACTAAAAAAAAACCCATAGAAGCATAGAAAATGATTATTTATAATGGAAAATTGTTACAATGTTTACAACAATGTTAATACTTACAATTTAACTATAATTACTATATATTCCTATGAATTGCGCCATTAACTGGAACCATGGAGCGCTTGTCTATATCATTATTAAATCAATACATGGCCTACATTTAAAAAAAACTTATTCTTTAACATAAAACTAAATAAGTTTTCGTGAATGTAATCAAACAATGATTAAAAATATAACCTATGAAATAAATTGAATTTGACGTATAAGCCGACTAAATTAAATCTTTCATAACAATATGGTAAGAAACCGAATTGAGCTACCTTTTTGCGAGGACGGATTATAACGTATTACCAACATGACGACAACAAATAATTACCTGCTAAGTAGTCTGTATCCTTTGTATCGTTTACTGTACTATCGAGTTAACGTTACGAAGTCAGGTAAATGCAAAAGTAACTCATGGTACGGTCACTATCGAAAACGATATCGTCTGCGTTAACACGTTAGCGACTGTAGTTAACTACAGTGTGCAATCGATGGTAACTCATGGTAGAGGTACTGGGCTAGTATACTCTCTATATCTGTATGGGCTAGTAGTATACTCGAGGATCTATTAATTATTCAACGAATTGTCATTTTGTCAAGAATCTATTTTTCATAGTGATGTATATGCACAGTACCTAAAGGAAAACAATTAAAATTTAAAAAAGATTTATTTATTAAGAGTTCGTGTTTATGTGCATTAATCAACCTTTTAAATAGGCAAGCGACAGGGAAATTCCGTGTTTCGTTTTCGCGCACACGGGTTGACATATCTGGGTTGCCAAACTATGAATTATTTTTTTTTAATTTTACATATTTTTCTTTACTTAAAAACAAGTATCGTCTATTGTTTTTAAATGGGAGCCGGGGGCCCTTTGTATCCACGGGGCCCTGGGCTGTAGCCCAAAAAGCCATTAGGTAGATCCGCCCCTGCCGTGGCTCAGTGGCGCAGTGAGTTAGCGCCTCAGCTTACGATCGTTACGTTTAAGCAATGCTCTCAAATGCCGGTCACAGGATGGGTGACCCAAAAATTATCATATCAAGCTCCTCCGTGCTTCGGAAGGCACGTTAAGCCGGCTACATCTGCAGTCGTTAACACCCTCCAATCCGCATTGGGCTCGCGTAGAGGGTTATATTTTCAAAATATAACACAACGTACAATCACAGCCAAAGTGACAAATAATAACATTAAATAATGTTTTGATCACCCAGTAACATTCCCTGTATAGGTTAATATCCGACTTCTAAAAGAAGGTTTTCAATTCGACTGTATGTTTTTTGTATGTATATTACGCGATCACCCCGACAATGTTAAGAAACGATTTTTAAAATTATTTCTGTATTCGAAACAGTAAACTCGTGAGATGGACCTATTGTCATCAAGTCCAGATCTGATGACGGGATTCCTACAGCAAATCAAGGGAAATATTTGATTTTATTTGTATTTACGTCTGGTAATCATCATCTCAAGGACTCTTCCATCATACTGAGCTGAGAAGGGAAGGATTTTTTACTTTATAGAGTTAGGGATAAATTCTTTAAATATAATATGCACGTTTTGACCATTAGTTTGATTCTTTCCAGTTGCTTCGGTGAGCTGGCGATAAAAAGTGTAACTCTTTATCAGTTATGAGTTAGGGATAGGGTATAATTATTTTAGCATTGTGTAAATCAGAATCAGAATAAATAAGAAGTATTCTTTTTAACTTATTAAGGTATTTATATAAGATTCTTGTAACTTGTACGTGCACTGGGCACTGGTCAGCTATCAGTCGAACATAGTACCTTAAACATCTAATTATTATTATTATTATTTTTTATTTCACAAAACAAGAAATACATTTTTTTTCGGGCCACCACATAATCGCACGGCCACCGCCGACCCTTCTCTAATAACAATGTTACAATGGCTGAAAACACACGGGATAAGACTTTACATTTTGTTTACTTTGCGTTTAGTATTAACGTTGCCTGAATCTAATAATTTACTTTTATTATTAATTTATAGGTTACATATTTAATACAAGATGATAATTTTTATTGCTAATATTTTTTTTTAGTATTTCTATTTAATATTATTTTATTTACTTAATTTTATCCAGCCATTCTAATTAATTTATTGATTAAATATTATATTTTTATAACACTATTTAGTAATAAAATAACTTTTATCTGTAAATTTTAATTTGCTTATGTAGTAGAGAAAGAAAATACTTTTTTAATGTAAATTTTATATTTAATTTTGTTATTTCTTCTTTTATTTCTATAGGAATATTATTTATTAATTTTGGAATTTGATGCTGTAGCAATTGTTTTCCATAAAGGTTTCTGTACAAAGGGACGTTCAGAATAACCCTGGATGAACTACGAGTATATTTAGGATTTTGTCTGACATTTTGAAAATTATTATCGAAGTAATTCTCAACAAGCAAAGCGTATTGTATCTGTTTCATAACCGGGATTACCTTACAATGATGGAACAATTCGTCGTTATTGTTTTGGTATTGAGATTTGATTTAGATTATTGTTATTTCTAAAGCTATTCAGGTATTTGCGCCTAGTAATCATCATTCTATGTTACTGAGCAAACGATGGAAGGTTTCTTGTGGATTAGGAGCTAGGTGATAGTTCATTAAATAGAATGGGAATGTACTTATAAACTCTTAAAAAGTCAACAATAAATTAAAATGTATAGAAAAAATTCTTGGACATAACGTTTTGACGCCTTAACCACTCGGCCACCGAGCTCTTACCAGCCTCGACGAAATTTCTCAACGAAATCTCTTTTGTACTTTGTAGTCTTTATTTACTATTAATAACTACGTATAAACATGCAATTTATAATATTCACAGATTTCTTTGAAATTACTTAAGAATATAGTAAACTTATACATTTTATTGGGTCTGTGCAATAGCTACGTATCAACATCCAATCAGTAACTGAAATTTATATTTAATTTGACTGGTAATCGGGCAATGAAAACTTTAGAATCATCATGTTTCGAGGAATCGAACCAAATGAACTGGTCGTCGTGGTCCGCCTAATGAACTCGCACTACCTACATGGTCTTGAAATCTAGTAGTCCGCGTGGTTCGATTCTGAAATTACATCAAGTGGAAAAAAAAGCTCGCTTGGTTCGATTGATCGAACTATGCGGTCGAACCACCTGGCCACAGGGGTTTTTCCTTGCTTTCCGACTTAAATGTCAAAACTCAAACTCAAAACTCAAACTCAAAAATCTTTATTCAATATAGACCTTTACAGGCACTTATTGACGTCAAAATAAAAACATAAAAATCTTCAACCAAGAATCTAATTAACTAAATTATTTAATCCTTGTATGTACACACACCCCAACCATTATTAAGATGTGTGCAAATACAAGTCAAATGAAAAAAAAAAAATTGACTCTACACCTGTTCGGAAATTGGGAGAGCCTTCTCAAGAAGAACAGGCAAGAAACTCGGAAGGTCTTGTATTTTTTTTTGTCTCCTCTTTTAAAATGCCAACATTACAATATTATATTTCACAAACATTTTTTTAAATAATATAGAAATGCCTGTCGGTGTGAGTGGAACAGTTACTCGAATGAAATTTATCCCACTATCACAAAGTGTTAACACCCTTTAAACGTCAATTATCACATTTTTTGTCAATCCCAAGCAGTTTTATCTGTCATATAATCAGACACTTTATAATATGCTTTTTTCATAAGTGCGCCCTTGATAGCGACTTTAAATTTATTCAAGTTAAGTGCTTTAATATTATTTGGGATTTTATTGTAGAAACGTACACAAAGGCCTTTGAAAGAATTATTAATTTTTTTAAGCCTAGTATTTGGTAACGCTAACATATTCTTTTGCCTAGTATTTACTGAATGAATATCACTGTTTTTACAAAACGAATGTATATTTTTATGAACATATACTATATTCTCGTAAATATATTGCGACGCGACGGTCATTATACCAATTTCTTTAAATTTTTCTCTCAAAGAGTCTCTTATTTTAAGGTTATAAATAGCACGAATAGCCCTTTTTTGCAGCACAAAAACAGTCTGAATGTCGGCAGCATTTCCCCACAGCAAAATGCCATACGACATCACACTATGAAAATAGGCAAAGTATACAAGTCTTGCTGTATCAACATCAGTCAGCTGACGTATTTTCCATACAGCGTAGGCTGCAGAACTAAGTCTCTTCGACAATTTATCAATATGTGGGCCCCACTGAAGCTTTGAATCTAAAGTAATACCAAGAAATACTACGGTATCCACAAGGTCCACATTTTTATGCTTTATGTTAACAGTGGTGTGAACCTCTTTAACATTGGGTAAAACGAATTTTATACATTTAGTTTTCCCTTCATTGAGGCACAAGTTATTCGCATTAAACCAGTAAACTATTCTTGAGATAGAACTATTTACATCGTCATAAATTTGCAATCGTCTTTTAATTTTAAACATAAGTGAAGTATCATCTGCAAATAATACAATCTCATGCCTGTCTTGTACAAAAGCAGGCAAGTCATTTATATATATTAAAAATAGAAAAGGACCAAGAATTGAACCCTGCGGAACTCCCATTTTAACCGAGGCGCCCTGGGACCTCTCCCCGTTGACGTCTACTTTCTGAATCCTCTCAGTCAAATAGGAGACGAGTAAATCCAGAACAGTGTCGCGAAATCCATAGTAGTGTAATTTCCTGATCAGGGTGTCATGATGAACGCAATCAAACGCCTTAGACAAGTCACAAAAAACGCCCAGCGCATCATGTGAGTCCTCCCAGGCCTCATATATATTTTGTATTAACTCAACACCAGCATCAGTTGTTGAGCGACCCTTTCTAAAACCAAATTGTTTACAGTGTAGAAGATTATTTCTGTTAAAAAAGCTTTGCATTTGTTCCAACATTATTTTTTCAAAGATTTTGCTAAAAGTAGGTAGCACAGAGATAGGTCTAAAATTATTGGGGTCTGATGTGCTACCAGATTTGTGTAATGGAATAATTTTACTCAGTTTCATTAGATCAGGAAACACACCACAGTCAATGCAATCATTAAAAATATTAGCGAGTATTGGAGCTATTGTTTCTATTACAGATTGGGAAACATCTACAGAGTTGCCCCACAGATCCACGGTTTTCTTTTTATTCAGCGTTTTAAATGACTTTATTAAATCATTTGCACAAATATGGGCAAATTTAAATTTATCATCACAAGT
This sequence comes from Schoenobius gigantellus, assembly GCA_963935595.1. NCBI lineage: Eukaryota > Metazoa > Arthropoda > Insecta > Lepidoptera > Crambidae > Schoenobius > Schoenobius gigantellus. The sequence continues at coordinate 8,296,083 of OZ012563.1, forward strand.
TTTAACATAATCTTTTAGAATAGATTCGGCTACAGTGGGGGAGGAATCCAAAGATTTTGTGATTAAAACTGGAATGTCAGTAAAGAATTTTTCAAATTCTGTAGCTACCTCAATATCTACTGTAACTTTCTTATTTTCAATATTTAAACAAAAATTGTTGTTATTAGTTTTTACTCTTCCGGTTTCATTATTAATAATGTTCCATGTCGTTTTAATTTTGTCACTACTATTTTTTATTTTAGAGCTTAAATAATTGGACTTTGCAAATTTACAAACTTTTTTAAATACTTTGGAATAAGTTTTTACATACAATTTAAATTGATCACTAGTATTTAATGAACGCTCATTGTAAAGTTCATAAAGTTTTATTCTGCTTTTGTGAATACCTGGTGTGGCCCATTCACTAAAAGCTAATCTACCATTGACTGAGATGGTTTTTGGAACAAAGATATTTTTAAATTCACAACAAAATGTGTTAAAAAAGTTTTCATACAATTTATTTGGGTCTTCGTCATAATCAATATACTTTAAATTAATACCAAGATTATTATTGAAACGCTCCAAGCGGCCAGCAGTCTTTGGTACAACAGTGATATTCTTTTTCGCCATAAGCTTACATTTGTAAGGTATAGTAACAAATTGACCAGAGTGGTCAGATTCTAAGTTATTAAAAACATTTTGTGCTAATGGTTCTATGTCAGTATAAATATTATCAATGCATGTGGCAGAAAACTCAGTAATTCGTGTTGGCTCCAGAAATAAGTTTTTAAGATTATATGACTGAAACAAATTTTTAATTCTCATACATAAACTAGAGTTTTCTAATAAGTTAATATTAAAATCTCCACAGACTAATATTTGTTTGCCTTGCTTACAGACTTTATTTAAAACTTCATCCATTATATTTTCAAAGTGGTCATACAATCCCGAAGGAGGCCTGTATACGCTCACTACAATAATCTGGTCCAACTCTACACAGGCAATTTCTATTGTTCGTTCAACTGAGAGGTTCACAATATCTTTACGATCTTTATATTTAAGCTTTTTATTTAATATGATTAATGAGCCACCGCGAATTGCATTTTCTCGACTGAACGAACTACCAACCTGGTGGTTGCTAAAATTAAACATGAACTGGTAGCTTTTAAGCCAATGTTCGGTTATACAAAAAATGTCTACTTTACTACTGTTCATGAATAACTCAACTTCCAGATCTTTGCCCATCATTCCTTGCATGTTCTGGTGCACCAGGTTGATAAAATTTACATGTTTATTATATTCAAATGGGTCTTCCAGTACATTATCTAATAAACAATTTTCATTTTGTTCTTTATTTAACATTATGCAAGAGGATTTCTCTATTGTCTCAATACCTAATTTAAAGACTTACTAACTAATACATCAGTAATATTACTGACAGTCATCCTACTTCTACGTTGCTCAATAGGAGCAATTTTTGTAGCCAAGTTCTTGGCTGAGATATAAAAATAATATGATAGCGATTTTGCTATTCGTCTCTTATAATAATTTGATAGACAATATCTATTATCTTTAGTCAAATACAATCTATTTACATAATTATTGATGTCAATTAAATGAAATTTATTATTATGACATAAGGTACTTAACTTTAAATTCAATTTATATCTTACACTATTTTCCTCTTGTGACAAGTTGTTGTAATAAGGTAATGTGAACAAAATAATTTTTTGTACATTTAAATTATTTAATTTATTTAAATAATGAGTCAGGACTTTTTTGTTCATATTACCTCTATTTGCAATAAATAACAACAATGTAGTAGACTGGTTAAATTCACATTCGATCACTTTTTTTAGTATGTCACAGTACGAAGCACCAGGCATGCAATAGTTCATTATTGAATGTCCCATGTTTGTTAGAAGTTGGCCCATACCTATGCCAATGTCATCACTAAACATAACAATATTGTCACTTGTGACCACTGAAGTCTGTAGTAATTGTGCATAGTCAGCTGCTGGTGGCTGAGATACCATGTTGAGAGCAGGACACGCATGATCAGGTACAACATTATAAATTATTTGGCTATCCAATGTTAAGCTATCGTTAGTGGAACTTAAGGAGTGTTTGTCCAGTAAGGCCTGATATCTGTCTTCATTAAATTGACAAAGTGTGGCTAGCTCTGTGACTGATTGGATATGCTCCTTAATTTCATTTTGAGCATTGTAATAATTTTTTGTCATGTTTGCTAAAGAATTTTGCAAGTTATTAATGACATTATTTAATTCTTGTATGTCCCTTTCATACATGTTTCTGCTCTCTCTCAATTTTGAGTCAAAAATGTCCAACGAATCTATTAAGCAAGCACGCTGCTTTCGTAATTTAATATTACTTTTAAAAGAGTTATGATTCTTAATTAATTTTTGTTTCTTCATAATTAATTTATTAATTTTAACATATTTTTTGAGTTTATTTTTACTACTAAAATGTAAAGGTATGGACTTAACTGATGTACCTGAATACTGCTGTGTGAGATTTTGTCCACCAGGAGATTGCATTAGCTCCTCAAAAAGACTATGGGTATGTATAATTTCACTATTTTGCATAGATTGTTCAAGTTTACCGATTTTTCCATTTGCATCACTCAGCTCCCGTTCCAGTTCAGAGATTTTATTCAGTGCTGCCTCATACATACTATTGCACAGAGTAAGGTCATTGATGTGGTCTTGTAACTGGTGCCGCTCCTCTAAGACTTCTTGAAATTTGGCATCAAGCGCTGAGAGCTCACTTTTGAGAGTGGTGTTTCTGTCGATAATCTTTTTTATCTCATCTTCACTGTCATCGCGTTCCTGTAGTAGCCGTTCATGGGAATCCTTTAGGGTTTTTAATTCCAATACAGCCTGTCTGAGCTTTGCCTCAGTGTTTTGTGCAGCAGCTTTACGGGTCAACATTTTGATATTTCAGCAAAGAAAACCTAAAAATGTACAAATACGTTTAAGTTCAAGTATAAACTGTGCAAAGAAATAGGGATGCAAAAAACACAGAGAGAAATCAAGACTATTGAAAGTTAGAAAAGGAAAAAGAAAAAAAAATGACAAAAAATAACTAGGACTTTTTAGCAATAGAATCTAGGGTTAGATATAATAATGAAATCAGTTTATACTATGAAACTATGAAAAGTCACTCTTTAGCCTATTTTTAATAATTAGTTAAAATGTAACATATCAGTTCCCAGTTTGTCACAGCCGCTGAGCACTGTATACATAATCACAAATTACATTTGTAAGGTATAGTAAGTCACCGTTATCCTATTTGTATTAGAATTATTAAGAAAAAAAAAAAAACTTCATGAATAAACTATCTAAATCAAAGTATGATTGAAAATTATAATGGTTACCCAAAAATATAAATTATAATATATTATATGTACTATATTGTTATACTAATAAAGTTTTCAGCAGAAAAATATCTGTGCAGTGTGTAGAGGGTGCTATGTCTGAGGCTGTAGGCGTTGACAAGTCTCAACTTTAACTTCCACTTTATGTCAAGTTAAGAGAGACACAACTTAGCCAAAGTGTGATACTGGACGTGTCTCACTTTACGTGAGAATTATTGAGTTAATTTACTAAGTACTTAATAAAATTTGTTTGTAAATGTAGGTATAAAAACATTTGACCAATGTCACTATATGTCTGAACTAAAGCTGAACCCTACTTTCACTGTATGTAAAGTGAAACAATCAACGTGTAACAGAAAATTGAATGTTCTAAGGTAAAACTGGATAAATCTCAATAGCTTTTAATAAGTGTGCTGCCTATGTTGGAGAGTAAGATAGGTGCCTATGTTCTAAGATTTGCCTAAATGAGGACTGAATGTGTAATAATAAATACAATACTCCCCCGGTTTATGTATGAGTAGGTAATCCGTCAATCACCAAAACTGCCGTCACTGATTAGCTTGAAGAATTTCTTGCTAGCTCTGTACCACGGATACTTTCCACGATTTCAGTTTTTCCAAGTATTTCCTCTTGATAATCAAACGGCTTGGAATTAAAATTTTAGCCTTTTGCCGTGATCTTCGAAAATATTCGTTGGCTCGTTCAAATCCGTGACAGTAGGTGTTAACGTCGTCATAAATTTGTCGTGATAAACATAAAATAGCACCGCGAATCGCTTCACAAACAATACAACCGCGTTTCAACACAATACTAATTCTAAAAATGCATTAATTTACAGCAATTTGTCGAAAATACAATAAATTAACTTAAAATTATTACGAAGCTAACAAAAGACGTCTAGTCACGACCGGGGCTGCGGTCCGAATCAAAGTCAAAACAATCCAGAATCACAATATGATTTGTTTGCGGTTGCAGACCATAAATATTCTTTGTATCTTGTAAGGTGGAGGTACTGTTACCCCTTTCATGTCATAGAGGCACGAGAACATGTACTCAATATTAGGGTGTGTAAAATTTTAAACGAATGCAATGTTCCACTTGGTTTGTGAATCTCAGTACATTACATAGTGTGCTTCCTTCAGCGATAGGGCACGCGGCGTAGAGCTCAATGTTTGGCGCTTTACTTCGACGACGTGCAGCGAGAGAGAGCCAAGAAAATTATTCATTTGGCTGTTTGACTTTTTTAATAAGGTAATTGGTATACAACGCGCCAAACTTCTAGTGCGCTCTGAAAATAACAAAAATAACAATTCGTCGCATTGCCGAAATATACCTACGTATAATTTAATTAACTTATATTGTCTGTCTACAACTTCTATACACGGTAATTTTTTTATCACCCTGGAAAATTTTAGGGACGCTTCAGGACACATCCATTATTATATAAAAAAAAATAAGGAAAATGAAATAAAAAAAATCTCTAAAAATGCTGCTCTCAACTAGTGCAGCATTTTTTGGATTTTTTTGAAAATTAATATAAAATTAATTAAGTGAGTTATTTTTTTTATTCATATTTAAATCATTCTAATACCATGTCGTAAAGCATCTCTTAAATTTTCCAGGGTGATAAAAAAATAACCGTGTATAGACGCACGCACAGAACGCTAATGGTAGAAACGTGAAATTTGGACAGTTGTTTTAATTTTAAATGCGAACGCACACTAAGAAGGGATTTTAAAAAAATTTTACCCTAAAGGGATGAAATAGAGGTTGCAAGTTTGTATGGAAAAATCTTTAAATTAGCAACGATTTTGACAAAACTTAAGATTCATGCTATTAAAAATATTTCAGTGAGCACGTGTTTCATGGTTTATTGGAATTCACCCCCTTAGGGTGCAAAATAGGGGTTGAAAGTTTCTATGGAAAATATTTAAAATCTGCTCCAATTTCTATGAAATTTATTATCCGGGCTTAAATAGGCTACAAAATTATTTTTTCTAAGGCAAAACATAAATTCCCCGTATAATTCTGCCGTGGGAAAAGCTAATAAGTTAGCTAGAAAGAGCTAGTAAGTTATAAGTGGTAGATGAATGTCAATCACTTAATAAGTTTAAGCACGATAAAAATAAACTTAGTATATTTTATGTGCATGAGAAAGAGGCGCGAAGCAACTTCAGTGCGGACTGATCGTACTGTACGTTAGTTTATATTCATTATTATTGTACTTTTACATTACCAGCTCACACGCGTCATCGAAAGAAGGTACAGGTACGGGTCAATACCTACTCACGATACTTAAAGAACTATGTATATCTCTTGAGTAAGAGAAAAAATCTTCCATCTAATCAGCAATATGCATGATGATGACCAGACGGAGTGTATAAAATTTGAGGATTACTCTCGATTTGCCTGTCATCGGATGTTAACTTGGTGACAATAGGACGACGACAAACGACTACGGGTCGTTTTCCCATACAAACGTAGACCGCTGTTACCTTCCTGCAGCTTTTTAGCTTGAACAACCATACTATTAAGTCCAGAGGGTCACCAGAGTATATTCACTTTGGGCACTCGTGAATTATATGGTGGATAGATTTTATAGGTGCTCCGTAATCGCATTCCGGTGAGTTTTTCCACCCACACCTGAACATCGATCTGATAGATCGACCGTGCCCTGTACGAAGTCTACTAAGCTGGCACCATTCCCGTCTTGGGGCCGAGAAACCTTTGGGCTTTTCAGTAGGGTTGTAGACGCAGTAGGCTGTCGCCAGGTTAGAATTCCATACCTCTATCCGTTTATCTTCGATGCTGAAATTGTCCTGCATTAGCCCCTGTGCGGTTCTGTAAGGAGGGTGGCGGGAATTAAGGCGTTGTCTGGGAGGGTGCATGAATTCGGGATAGGCTGGCAGTTCTGGATTTTTAGAAATTTTGATGGCTTCGTTTAACAGAGCTTGCTGCCTTCTGAGGTGAGGTGGAGGAGTGTGGCTCGGAGTTGGCAGCCACTGCATTAGGGTGGGCTGTATAGTGCCAAATATGCAGCGCATGGCTTTCCGCAAATAGACGTCTACCTTCTTCACGTGGGCACTATTAAGCCATACGGGTGCACAGTATTCCCCAGCAGAGTAAACAAAGCTGAGGCCTGTAGTCTGAAGTACGTCAGCGGTGGCTCCTCATATTGTTCCAGTCAACCTGTGCAGGATATTGTTACGGGTTCTGAGCTTTTTGCTTAGCTTACTTATATGCACAGTGTGTTAGAAAACGGTCAAGGGTTACACCAAGTGTAAGGGGAAACATCAAACAATATAATTTTAATATGCTGGGCTAAACTTTAAGGTTATTCAAGTAGTCAAGTCTGGTACTTTACCGCTATTCCTAGATTTCGGTGTTACCTAGGTCGACCATAGGATATACGCAGACTCTGGGCTTCTTCGGTTAGATTCCAGGCACTATTTTAGGCACAAATATATATCACTCCACGTTCTAGGTAGGTGCGCGAGCACCGTGGTCAGTGAGTCTATCTATACGTCTGGCGTCGGGAAGGTAACAACTCAACTGTCATCGCGTTTTTGTTATAAGTAACAAGAGGGCGCACGGCGCGCAATCGGGAAGAAAGCATGAGTGGTCGAAACACTCAGATGGGCTGTGGGTTGTACACAAGCGCCTTACCATCAAACGATACTGTGGGGTTGTATGAAGCTAGTTTGTTGTTTAGGTGAAAATTCGAAATCTCCGTTTTGGACGCGTTTGGTAACAGTCTCCATTGCTTAAAATAGGTATTCAGCAGCTGTAAATCTGAAGTTAGCTGGGCTTCCGAGACGTCGAAGGATTTATGCTGGTGGGCTAGGGCGATATTATCAGCGTAAATAATTTTTCTGGATGTTGTCGTGGGTGTAAAGATTGAAGAGTAGTGGAGCACGTGCGGATACTTGAAAGAGGCCGTTGTGAAGAATTCTAGGACGGCTCTCCTAAAAATCATAAAAAATGCACTCTTCAACAATTTTATTAAAATTTTGGTATAAAATCACACGAAAATATGCATTATTTTCGTTGCGAGAAAAATGCCATAATCTACAGTACCTATTACATTTTTTGCGTTAAATATGACTGGGCTGTAGGTATATATGCGTAAAATATATCTCGTACATATGTATTTGCAAAACGTTTTTTCGTTGTTATTGTTGATGGTGGATTCAATCGAATTATTTATCTGAAGAGACCACTTATGCATATCTTATCTACTTCGACATTATGCATTACAAATTGCGTTTGTTTAAAATTAGAACATATTCGTTCAGCGGGCGAGCCAATTTATTTAATATTTAAAAATACTTCAATGAAATCATCTATAATTTTTTTTTCGAATTATTTAAACAAAAATGTGTTCCTTTTGTGATTTATGATTCACACCATCTACAATAACAACGAAAAAACTTGCAGAATTTATCAAAAATTTACAGAGATTTTGACCAGGTTCGATTACCGGTTATGTATGAGAGTTAATAAAATTTGAATTCCATTAATGATATTAAATCTAAAATCTATGCCATGGTTCCTAAGAACAGATTTCGCTAACTCTCATAGTTACTGACTTCTCCCTACTGCCCCATTTGGATTGATCATTCTGTATAACCAATTTGAATTAGTACTTCCTGAGATTAGCGCGTTCAACCAAACAAACAAACTCTTCAGCATTATAATATTAGTAAGTAAGTATAGATTTGTGACTTACATCACACTTACCTTCTTCTCTAAGTCACAAATGTATAACTTTGCAAAATGCTTTCATTTTTATTTAAAGAAAATAAAGATCTGTAGCGTTACTGAAGTATTGCCTAAAGGTAAATACATCTTTGGTTTGGATGTTTGGTTTACACAGTTTTTAATTTAGAATACAATTTTTTATAGTTTAACGGATTTCTTTAAGTCCATATAGTAACGAAGTGTCATACAGAAGTTAAATAACAAGAACACTAACATAATAAATTTTGGTTCCTACACGATTAAATTTTCAGAAAGTTGACCGACCAGGACCCAAGCCAACCTCCCCTGTTCAGGTTTAGCACTTCCCATTAGCACTGATTGGGTAAGCGTGATAGGACTTAGCCAAAATATGAGGTCAGGCGAGCAATGTGCATCTTGTTGTTTATTTTTATTTTATTTTATTTGGGGGGCTTACAGTATAAAAACTACTTAACACATAAATATATAACAGGAAACCAATAACAAGCCTCCACATATAGTAATGAACTAGTATACATTATTATGATTCAATTACTTAAAGTATTGCTCTAATTCTAATCTATTTGTATTCTAAACAATTTTATAATAAGTTCGCTAAGTCATCGGTCATCAACTTAGTTATGCTCGCCAGCCTACTACGAAAAAGATCTATCTTATCCATATGTTTCTTGCTTATTACATTAAAATCTTGACATTAAGATCATAACTGTGATGTTCACACTCTCCTAAGCAATTAGCAAACTCACAATACCTACTACAAATAAGTTATTTTGTAGATAACTATCATATTCTGTATCTAAAAATAATAGGTTACGAGAATAAATGTTCATCAAATTTATGTCGTTATTAACTACGAGTAAAGTAAATAGCTACCTTTGACACCGTAATAATTACACGACGCAAGTAGGCCCAAATAATAAGACTCTGTCGACATTGTTCTCATAATTAAAATAAATTTTATTTGATTAAGTCGCGTACATTTCCAAACAGATCACATTATATCTGAAATACAATAAACAACGCAAATAAAATAGGCCACGAGTACTCACAAGACACATGTCACCTGAACAAATTCAGTGAATCATTGAAATTACAAAGAAATTTCAGTATTTATTGTATGATTTATTGGCTAGTAATTCATTTACTGAGACAATGGAGCCATGGGGACTTTAAGAATATCACAAATCGAGGCTGTCATAAATATAATAAAATATTTACTTAATTTTGCAATAGCCAGCTTTTTAACTGAACCTTTTTGGGATAATAATAGGTTGGGGAAAAAGTTTCTTCGCATTTTTTAAGAAAATTCAAAACATTTTTTAATATAGTTTATTTACATTTAACTAAAGTATGTAGGTACCATTTTGTTCGATAACTTTTTGCCATCTTGTAGGTAGGGACATGATCCCATTGCTATAGAAATTTTGGGACTTCTGGTCAAAATACCGCGACAAGTGGTTTTGGCAGTCCTCTCGTGATGTTAACCTGACACTGCCTAAAGAATTCTGAAGAGACCGAAACAGGTGGAAATCTGAAGGTGCAAGGTCAGGACTATACGGCGGATGCATTAACACCTCCCAGCCAAACTCTCTTAATTTTTGCTGAGTGGCTAAAGATGTGTGAGGTCTAGCGTTATCATGATAAAAAACCACACCCCTTCTGTTGATTAATTCCGGCCGCTTTCTCTCAACTTCTTGCTTTAATCTCATCAGTTGTTCGCAGTAGAGTTCAGAATCGATGGTCCTGCCTGGTGGTAACAGCTCATAATGAATAATGCCCTTCCAATCCCACCACACACACAGCATCACCTTGTTGCGAGTTAACCCGGGTTTCGCCACAGTCTGTGAAGCCTGACCGGCCTTTGACCACGACCTTTTTCGCACGTTCTTGTCGTACGTGATCCACTTTTCATCACCAGTTATCAGCTTCTTCAAAAATGGTTCGGTTTCATTACGTCGTAATAAAGAATCACAAATGAGTACACGGTTCATTAGGTTTCTTTCAGTGAGCTCGTGAGGTACCCAAATGTCGAGCTTTTTTGTGTACCCAGTTTTTTTCAAATGCGCCAAAACTGTTTTGTGGTCAATTCCCAGTTCTTCAGCTACGTCGTAACTACTGACATGCCGATCTTGCTCCACTTTTTCAAAAATGGCATCCATTTTATCTGTAATAGGGCGACCAGAGCGACGTGCATCTTTGACATCAAAATTTCCGGATTGAAAACGCTTAAACCAAATTTGTGCTACTCTCACAGACACTGCACTAGGTCCATAAACTTCGCAAATTTTTTTCGCGGCTTGCGTTTCATTTTTACCTTTTTTGTAGTAAAATTTTAAAATGTATCGAATTTCTTCATTAGATTCACTCATCTTGGCGGTACGAAAAACAAATGAAAATCACACATTTTCCTAATTTGAATTTGGAATTATGTTCTTTAAAATTTAAACTTTCAATGATACCAAAACCAGCCAGATACAAATAGTATAGCCAAAGAGATTTTATTACAAGTTTATACATACTATAATGCGAAAAGACTTTTTCCCCAACCAATATGAATATTACCACAGATAGTTATTAGAGATAGGTATTAAAAACTGCAATAATTGTGTAATGGAAGATATATGAGATACATTATACAGGTTGTAACTGAACACCTCAATAACATTTAAGTAGAGATTCTGTAGGAAAAATATTAGGGCTAACAAACCTACTTTTTTCCTATACAAACTAAATAAATAATTTTTTGGTATTAATTGCCGACAACCCTACGTAAGCGTACGAGGAATAATACGCTCACTTCATCCAGGGACCGGACCCGGTTACCGTTATAGCCGGTAACCTTAGGGTTTTATATATAATATTTTATAATGCTGGGTTTTTAAACCCTTTGCCTGACGGTAAGCTTTCAAACGGCTTACCGGTTTACACATTAATCTCTTCGATTGAATTAATTCGGGTTACCGCTAACCGATATCAAAAACCCCCCAAATGGGTTACCGTTCTAAACGCTGATTAATTTGTAAAAAATATTTTAGACCTTAGGTATATCGCGTGTAGATTGCTTTTGCACCGCATATTTGCCGAAGGTCGCGACCGAACTCTGGCGTTTTTGCGCCCGCAGTGCTATTTCAATCGCTCGGTGTGCGCGAGGGAAAGGGTTACCCTAACCCGAACAGTAAGCGGTTAAGCGCATAAACACTAAAAACCTTTAAGATTAGGTAAGCGGTAAATTATTGTTGTGGGTGGTAACCCCTATTTTACGGGTTATCGTTATTGTTGGGAAACCTGTTTAATGGCTTACCGAGCCCACTGGGTTACCATACGAATGGGTTACCCTTTCGAACGGCTTAAGCAAATGAACGGGTTTTCCGATCCCTCAGTTCATACAAACTAAATAAATTATTTTTTGGTATTAAGTGCCAACAGCCCTACGTAAGCGTAGGAGCAGTGATGGGACTTATCTTAGATAAAAGTATCTGAAATACAGATACAAGATACAAAATACGTATTTACATCTTGTATTTGAAATACTTTTTAATTTTCTTATTTTGTATCTTATATTTAGATACATTTTCCGAGTATACAAACAACAAAGCAATATATATTCCAGGGGGGCTACCGCCTAACTCATAGCGATCACTCGCTATCGCTTCGTGACATTAGAACAATAGCTCTAATGTCATCTGTGACATTAAAACTATTGTTCTAATGTCATGATAACGATAGCGAGTGCCCGCTTTGAGTTAGGCGGTACGGCCGCAGGTCTCAGACAAGCACCGAAGGTCCATTTAGTATCTAACTTATATGCCCCTTAAATGTTATTGGGGTGTTCAGTTACACCCGGTATAATGTATAATGCATAATATCTATGGTCAGGTGTGTAGTGTGTATTACATGTTGCGCTATCAATTAAGTACCTATTACTTGAAATATTTTTCACCGTAGAGAAGTAGGAATGAGGTATTTAAATATTCCTATAATTAGCAATATTTAAATACAGGAACTACTGATTCAAATTAAAAAAATATTTTTGTGTTGGATAGTCCATTTATCAAGAAAGGTTATAGGCTATATAACATTAGGCTATAACTAATAGGAGCTGAGCATTAATGAAAAATGTTTCAAAAACGTGAAAAAAAATATTATAGCGAAACGTAGTTCGCGGGCATAGCTAGTTTTATAGTTTATTCTAGCTTATACGATGATTTGAAGAAGATCAAATTTTCAAGAAGCAACAAGGCGGGGTGATTAAATAAGCAAATACGCGATGTACAGACAGCAACACGTCAAGCTTTACATTTGCATTACGAAAGCCGCCGCTATTACTAGCGACATAAGAGCGGTCCGAAGGTCAAACAGTATAGCTTGACGCGAAGCTTACTGTACATTAACTTAACTTTACATTAATATGTAATTCGTTAATATAATTGTTACACAACCACACGCATTTATGTATATAGTCCTTCAATATGCTTCAGTATTTGTAAATGCCTTCTAGATTTTCGTTCTCGGAACTAGGTATTTGGCGTAAACAGACTGACGTTTTATTTGTTCAGCTGTTAAATGAAAGACAAAACCTGTAATCAACAACTTTGCGTATCATTTTCTATGAAATAAATTTTATTATTTATTAAATATAACACTCGATGCCAAAGTGGGTTACTTTGGTATCGAGTGTTATATTTAATAAATAATAATAAAATTCAATGGAATATTGAAGAAAAATTTTCTAATATAGCCGGAATTCAATATTTACAATTCCAAACAGTGTGAATATTGTCTGTTTAATTTAAGATAGTTGTTTCATGGAACTATTAAAATTGTCTAAAGCTAGGTAATTATTTCAGTTAATGAATCGTATTTAAAATTAACAACAGGATAATGACACATCATTATAAATATTTCTTCAAACATAATTGGAATTAATTCTTTATTACCGCAAAATCTTTAAGTCATTAATTTAATGACATCTTAATAGAATTATTATGTAAGGGGTATAATGGAAAATTTTTATAAGCCACGGAATATATTCCGAATTCCGAGTCATGCTTTTAAACTTTGTTTAGGTAAAAAATACCCAGCACAGTATTCAGCGGGTTAAACGTAAGCTATTTACACTCGAAATCTATAAAGGTGAAGCGTCTGGCAAAATATTATAGTCGACCGCATATTGTTTCCCTTGGCGGTTATTGTAAAGCGACAAGTGGTAATTTTTATAAATTTATGAAATAAGTTCCTTGTCAAGATGAAAGTGGTAAACATTAATTTAAAATAGTGTAAGCTCGTAGATTAAAGGGAATCTTTAAATACTAACTTATAGAAAAAATATAGTACTAAGATAATTTATCGTTAACAATGACATACTTTTATGTATCAATCAAAAACATTTGGCAGTTCGTCAGTGTTATATTAAAAGTATTGTGATCTAGATTTTGTCCAATCCAATAACCTATGTGATTAAATTATTTTCAATTGAATGTGTTGTTTCAGATTACACTGATTGCAGTGGTGGTTTTATTAACTGTAGTATCAGTCAAGTGTTTAAATGATACCGACGTAGTTCATATTGCAGTAAATGCAACCGCAGAGAAACAAACGCCAGAAGTTCACGAACAAAGTGAATACAACAAACTAGTGGCATATTTCCAAAGTATGCAGAAACTATTGGATTATTGGCAGCATCTATCCACCCAGTTTTACCCTGAAATATCTCATGAAGGAAACGGACCACCTTCACTTCAACCACAAAAGGTAGTTTCTCAGGAATCACAGAAGTTGCAGCAAACGCAGCAGTCACAACAATCTCAACAGTCACAGCTATCTCAGCAGTCACAGCAACCTCAACAGTCGCAGCAGTCACAACAATATCAACAATCCCAGCAATCTCAACAATCACAGAAGTCTCAGCAATCACAGCAATCACAAAAGTCCCAGCAGTCACAGCAATCCCAGGTGTCAAAACAATCAAATAATACCCAGCTGTCACTGCAATCGGCACAGTCGCAGCAGCTACAGCCACAGAAAACGCTTTCACAAGTACCACAGCTAGCACAATTACCACAGCTGCCACAGCTTCCATCACTCCCACCACTTCAACCGCAGAACCCTCAAGGACCTCAACCATACCAGCAATCACAGATGTCCCAGCAATCGGAACAGTCTCAGCAATCACAAAAGTCTCAGCTGTCTCAGCAATTGGAACAGTCACAGCAGTTACAGCCACAGAAAACGTCTTCTCAACCACCACAGCTACCACAATTACCACAGCTACCACAGTTGCCACAGCTACCACCGGTCTCACCACTTCAGCCTCAGAACTCTCAAAAACCTCAATCGTACCAGCAATCACAGATATCTCAGCAATCGGAACAGCCTCCGCAATCACAGAAGACCCAGCAGTCACAGCAAATACAGAACTCCCCTCTGTCACAGCAAACCCAGAAGTCTCAGCTGTCACAGAAGTCTCAGCTGCCTCAGCAATCACAACAGACGCAGCAGTTACAGCCACAGCAAACGCTTACGCAACTACCACAGCTACCACAATTACCACAGCTTCCACAGTTGCCACAGCTACCACCAGTCTCATCACTTCAGCCTCAAAATCCTCAACCATACCAGCAATCACAGAAGTCCCAGCAGTCACAGCAATCACAGAAGTCCCAGCAGTCACAGCAAACACAGAAGTCCCAGCAGTCACAGCAAACACAGGCGTCCCAGCTATCACAACAGTCTTTATCACATAGAACTCAGCAATCACAGAATTCCCAACAGTCACAGCAACCACAGAAATCCCAACTATCACAGAAGTCTCAACTGTCACAGAAGTCCCAGCAGTCACAGAAGTCTCAGCTGTCACAGCAATCACAACAAACGCAGCAATTACAGCCACAGCAAACACTTACGCAACCACGACAGTTGCCAAAATTACCAGAGCTACCACCACTCCCACCACTTCCACCACTCCCACCACTACCACCACTGCCGCAATCACAGCAATCACAACAGTCCCAGCAGTTACAGCCACAGCGAACGTCTTCGCAACTACCGCAGCTTCCACAATTACCACAACTACCACAGTTGCCCCAGCTACAACCACTTCCACCAATTCAACCTCAGAACCCTCAACAACCTCAACCGATACAGCAACCACCACCACAAATAAATGACCAATCTAATCTGTACCCACAGTATCCCCCGTATCCACAATATCCTCAATATCCTGAATACAGTTATTGAATTTTTGGTAGACATAACCCAATAAAGTGATACTATTGTAAGATTTATTTTAGACATATTTCATACAAATTAATAATTATAGCTGTAAATAAACTTCTGCCTTGTTATTTAATAAAAGATAGTTTTATTCACTGCAGTGAGATAACCTCCTTCTATCAGTGATTCTGTTTGTTGAATTGAACAATTGGAAGGAGAGGTCAGGTCAGAGAACATTACACAACTTTCTACAGAAATACTATGTACAAGTACTACATAGTACGCAATAAGTACCTATTACTACTGAACCGGATAGGTATAATACAATTTACTGATTGGATAATAATAGTGAGTAATATTTGGTGATCGAAATGTACTATATAATGTATGTACCCCCTAACCATGAACTCTTAAGAGGACATCATACGAGCCGTTTTTCCATACATACGTAGTCTCCTGTTTTCCTCGTGGACACTGGCAAAAGAGCAATTTATTTACATAAAATTCATGTCCACTCACTAAAAACATGTTTCTGTGTTTTCCTAAAGGTTGTTATTAAAAAAGATATAAACCTTCAACAACCTAAAAAAATGACCAAATTTTCTCCATTGTATTCGAACATTCAGCAAACAAATTTTATGAGGTTATTATGAAAAAAGCAAAACATTGAAACACAGCCAAAGCCTTTCTTTAATTTTAAATGAAAAAGTCCTCTATTGGTAAAGACCTGTATTTGGTTTTTAATTATTATAGAAGGGAACAGGGGAGTATGGAATATCTCTTATTTTTCTGAGGAATATCTATTTTGTGTACTTTTCATAATCGGTTATAGTTATTCACAGACTAAGTGGTCTAAGTTGTTTCTGATCTGTGCTCGGGCACAGCGCGACAGCAATATATTCTCTCACTCTTATGATGTCCTCCTAGAACAATAAAAAAACCGCAGTGAGAACGAGATAAAAGAGTTTACTCTCATGATGATAAGGCCCCTAGCGCTATCATCATTTCTTTAACACTCAACAGATTCTCCTGTTGAAGCAGGAAGCAGGAAGAAAATTTCATGTAATGCCACGAAAAATGTGCTTTATTAATACTCGTAACACTGTCAAAAAACATTGACAAAAAAATATTAATCCATGTGTGGATGCGTGCACAAAAACTAATTATATCAAACAATGATATATCTTAGCATATCTTAATCTTCCATACTGCTAAGAATTTTCTTTGGCTGGTTCGCGTCCCATGCTGAATTGAATGCCGGATGAATATTAAGCTCATTGCTTATTCATGCATAGCGCCGTTCATCGTAGGCAACAGGCAAAGATAACGGCGTGCGCCAGAATTAATTAGCCAACTAAAAACTTGACCCATTTTGCTTTCTTGGACTATGTCGCAAAATTATGAAGTCAGTTCTGTGCTATTGAACATTGCCTATTTATTGGGGGACAATTATTGAAAACCTTTCTCAATTTAAATTAATACCTACTTAGACCTTGGACGCACATCATAATCGATAGCACGCGACATTTTTGCACACGCTACGTTATTTTATTTGTTTACTGTGAATGCGATCATTGTTTCGGCATTTGCTCATGAGTTTATCCAATAGGGATGTTGAAGAATTTTTGGGTCTGTTTTTATTTAATAGACAGACTAAGACAGACACGTAAATATTGCGAAAAAAATATATTTAAACAATTTATTCATTAATCTATACAATATCATCTCTTATACAGGGTGTCTCAGAAACAATGGATAAACCTTTAACTGTTGATAGGTTTCGTCGAGACCTCTCTAATCTCAAATTTTGACTTTAGTAAAAATATCTCGGTTTTCAAGATATTTGATAGTTTATGATTTTTTTTAAAAATGCCACTTTTGGTTGGTTTTTAATGTGCCATTTTTACAAATACGGACTTTTTCTGATTCAGGTTTTTTTAACTTCTAACGGAATAGTTCAGCTATCAATAACAGTGGTTAAAATTGAGCTAGCTAATCACGAAGTGCTTGGAAAAAACAATGTTCCAAAAAAAATTAAACAAGAAATTATTTTTCTTCGTGTTTGATCTGCTACCATGTAAAAAAAATGTATGACGCTCATCCTGCCCATTATCTTAAAAAAATGCTTAGTTATTCTAGTTTCAAAAAAGGTATGATAAACTTATGCTTAATGTATCTCTGAACTTTTATTACTGCTTGAATAGCAAGTGGTATGAAAATTTTAAAAAGATTGTTTGTCGGATTAATTATTTTTCGGATTAATTTTATTCGGTTAATTTAGTTTTCCAGTATTAAGTTTATGCTTTCTTGACTTTCTGACTGGTTGAATAGCAAATAAAATGAAAATTTGAAAAAAAAAGTATTTTTTTCACTAATAAGCACTTAAAGCTTATTTGTAAACATTCGTTTGCGAGTCACAGAGTTGAGAAACGTGTTTTTTTTTGTGGCCCCTGCCTGCCACATGTCTCATCCACTATGCGCAATCAAAAAGGAGCCTTATCATTAACAGCACATGAGTCATAAGCATTTGCAACCTTACCTGCTATCGAATTTCCTGGAAGGACTTTTTTTACCTGCGTCTGATCATTGGGTTCTTTGTTACGATTGTTAGTGTCCTTCTGAACTCCGGTTGTGACCCACGCGTGTTTTCTGTATTCGAGAGATTCGATAGAGCTTCGATGATTTTAAACGACATTTTGCTGTGATTTTGGACTTGACTAGCTTTGCGATTCGGATATTGTTTGTGCTGTGAAACCTATTGACAACTGGTGATCATATGGACTTGGCTAGCTTTACGATTTGGATATTGTTTGTGCTGTGAAACCTAACTGACAACCAATACATAACACTGAACATGCCTAGACATCAGTACACGTCGCGCGAATATGCAAACATGCATTTCGTTTATGGCGAATGTCGAGGAAATGCTAACGCTGCTGCTCGTTTGTACGCAGAGAGGTAAGATTATTTATTTTCTCTTTAATTCAATCAATCTTATTTTTTTTAAATCACACACATTTATTGCAACTTTAGTTAAACGTATCAGGATGGGTCTTACATTATGTTATCCTTCTAAAAATAGTCACACGCCGTGTTTAATTAGATTTTAAAATTAAATGAATTAGTAAATTTAATAACGTCATTTTTTGTATTAGGTACCCCAACGCACGTCACCCGGACTATCGAGTTTTTGCTCGGGTACATAATTCGTACTGCGAAGGGAGGCTTCCAGGAAGAGGCATTGGTGGTGCAGGGCCAGGAAGACCAGAAAGAAACGACGATGAAGAAGTAGTAGTCCTCGACGAAATAGAAGAAGATTCAACACGTTCTGTGCGTGGAATTGCACGTCGAACCGGCATTAATAGAAGCAAAGTGCATCGCATATTGAAAAAAAACCTTTTGCACCCTTTCCATATTCAAAGGTTCCAAACTCTACAGCCTGCTGACTATCCGCGCAGGATTGCATTCTGCAGAATCATGTTAAATAAAATAAGGGAGGACCCGCAATTTTTCAAAAAAATTTTATGGACGGATGAATCCTCATGCCGGAGAGATGGATATTTCAACATCCACAATCTACATAGCTGGCAAGTTGAAAACCCACATTTGATGAGGGAAGATCGGCCCCAAGTTCAATTTAAAGTTAACTTGTGGACTGGGATTATTGACGGACAGGTGATCGGGCCATATGAACTTCCAGCTACACTGAATAGTGAAATTTACCTTAATTTTTTACAAAATGATTTACCCGGCATGCTAGAAGATGTCAATTTAGAAGTGAGGCGGAGAATGTGGCTTCAAAATTATGGGTGCCCAGCTCACTACGCAATAGTAGTAAGAAATTATTTAAATCAACACTTCCCACAAAGGTGGATAGGCCGGCTCTACCCTATTTTATGGCCGCCCAGATCGCCGGATCTAAATCCCTTGGATTTTTTTATTCGGGATGTCTGAAAGACCTTGTCTACGCGAGGCCAGTATCCTCAATAACAGAGTTGCGTACTCGCATACAAAATGCAGCTGCACACATAAAAACGTCTGGTTACGCGCGCCGCATCAAACTTTCTTTTATAAAAAGATGTAGGGCGTGTATCAGAGCGCAAGGACGCCAATTCGAACATTTATTGTAAATTTAATAAAAAATTAAAATTTCTTGTTGTTTTATTTCAAATTCTTTATTCAAACTAAGAATTAATTACTATTCCGAAAAAAATCTTTTTAAAATTTCATACCATTTGCTATTCAAGCAGTAATAAAATTTATTAAGCATAGGTTATCATACCTTTTTTGAAACTAGAATAACTAAGCATTTTTTTAAGATAATGGGCACGATAAGCGTCATACATTTTTTTTACATGGTAGCTGACCAAACACGAAGAAAAATAATTTCTTGTTTAATTTTTTTGGAACATTGTTTTTTCCAAGGACTTCGTGATTAGCTAGCTCAATTTTAACCACTGTTATTGATAGCTGAACTATTCCGTTAGAAGCTAAAAAAAACTGAATCAGAAAAAGTCCGTATTTGTAAAAATGGCACATTAAAAACCAACCAAAAGTGGCATTTTTAAAAAAAATCATAAACTATCAAATATCTTGAAAACCGAGATATTTTTACTAAAGTCAAAATTTGAGATTAGAGAGGTCTCGACGAAACCTATCAGCAGTTAAAGGTTTATCCATTGTTTCTGAGACACCCTGTATATAAAAACCGGCCAAGTGCGTGTCGGAGCACGCGCAGTGTAGGGTTCCGTAGTTGCATTTACCTAAAATTTTCATGAAAATCATAGACATGATGATGATACTATGATATACATGATAATTTTGGGTTGAATGACATTACGTGTAAACACATTTTGATAATTAGTTTTAGATAACGCATTGATTATTTATTGGTTATTATGAAACACCGTGTGTGTACTGTTGTAATTTTTTTCACGTGTCCATATATAACCGTTTACCAGATAGAGGGGGGGCGACACTTACCTCTAACAAAAACTTGCACTTTAAAACCAAATATTTCAGAAACGGATCCCTGAATCGAAAAATGGTGTTCTGAACCTTATATTATTTTTTAAAGACCTATTCAACAATACCCCACAAGATGGGTTAGTCGAGAAAAAAAAATTTACTCCCACTTTACTTGTATGGGAGCTACCTTAAAAAAATTTTTTTTTTTCAATATTTTTTTCTACCACTTTTTTGGCATGAATAATATAACCCATACAAAATTACAGCTTTCTAATACTAATAGTCTCCGAGTAAAACCGCGGACAGAAACAGACAGACAAACATGGCGAAACTATAAGGGTTCCTTGTTTACTACGGAACCCTAAAAATTAAAAGCTGTGCGTTAGTCCCGCTAAAACTCAAAAACGGCTCGACAGATTCGTACGAAATTTTCTGTGTGTGTTTGAATAGGTCCAGGGAAGGTTTAAACGTATAATTTGAACCTGTAGGTGGCGCTGTGATCGGGCAGGACAACGCCTGCCGGGCCCACTAGTACTTATATGAATAAAAATCAATGTATGTATGTTTGTCCTCTATGCGTTCCGAAACCATTCATCAGATTGTAATGAAACGTTGGTAGGGTGTTCTGGGTGGGGACGCCCGTGAGGGTTCCTAGCAAAAAAATTGCAATGCAATGCAACACATGCTGAGTAACTTGTATGTGTGTAACATGTTTTCGTCTAAATGACTTGTATCCAGGCTATGTACCTAATAAATTAAAAAAAAACAGCTAGTTTGAAATATAAAATACAGATTTACTTGCAGCACGATAATAGTATATTATTAGTAGATTATACACCGAGGGGATAAAGCACTGTTGTATGTCACGAGCGCGATATTAAATCCTGAACGTAACGAAGGACTCCAGATTTAACTCCCGAGCGCAGCGAGGGTGTTATGAGTTAATTCCCGAGTAAGGCGAGGGAATTAAGACGAGTCCTGAGCGCAGTGAGGGGTTCAAGCGCGCCCAGGACAAAAACAGCTTTATCCCCGAGGAGTGTACTCTACTTTTCTCACCTTTTGCGAGACAATAAAAAGCAAGGCTAAGGCAAAGCTACTAAAAACAGCATTTCGTCACTCGACATTTTAACAGAACTTTTCTTCTATTTTGATATATTTTTATAAAATCTTTGCAGTTATTTTATTACGTATATAATTGCAGCGTCTTACAATACTCGCGGCTTTTGTTTAATTTCAAATATGTTCCATTCAGCTTGCCGTGGCCAGCTCGATTTTAGAAAAAGTTCGATTTTCAAATTACGTTCGACGCGGCGCCGGCCCAGGGGCTCTATTTTTGAATCATTCGTTCGGCATTTTCAAGCGTCATTTGTGCTCGATTCCTATTGATTTTCGTTTTTCTTGCGATGAAAATCAATAGAACATTACGACGAAGATCAATATTGTTTTGATTTTCGTCGAAAACAAAACGAAAATAAGTAGAAATCGAACACTGAAGAGCGCTCGATGCCGAAAGAATGATTTAAAAAATAGGGCCCCGCGCCTTCGAGGATTAGTTGATCTATTATTACGAAATTAGACTTTAAGGCCATTGCAATAAGAACTATGAAAAGTGAAAATATTACAACCCATTCACATAATATTTCACATGAGATTCAGTACAACATTACACCCCGGCTAAAGCCAAGGGCTTTAATGACTTGCTTTACGTAAGGTTTGCATGATATGTAATTTGGCGTTGTCGAGCAAGTGGTGTGAAATAGTAGATTAGTAGCTAAGGGCTGTAAGGCATCAATTGCAGCCCGAGATAATTTCGAGGAGGTATTTCGAGGGTGCAATTGGTGCTTCCACCCGAGCTAACTACTCTGCTTTACATCTCGATTGTGAGGTAAGTAGGTCCTTATTACCCCCAAATAGGGCTTGTAGGTGACCAATAAGCGCTCTAGGGTAATAATGTAGCTTGGAAAGCCCTAGGGCGGTAAGTAATTAAAAAAAACACTTCACTATTTCAAAAAGTTCGCGTACATCTAACCATCATACTGGCAATAAATTACTTACAGCCCTAGGGCTTTTCTAGCTACATTATTACCCTAGAGCGCTAATTGGTCACCTACAAGCCCTATTTGGGGGTAATAAGGACCTACTTACCGAACATTAGAGATGTAAAATATATTACAGTGCCTGCAGTAACTAGTTACCCTGGCTTAAGAGTGTATGACTACTGACTGCTTAGACTTGTATGTCAGAAGCCAGTTCCTTTGTTATTGGTAGATTTTTGTATTGTTTACAAGATATTATGAAATTAACAAACAATATAGATATGGAAAAAATTACGACATAGTTAAAAGAGTTTGCAAAGAAACACTTTTCATATAAACACACATAGTTAAACGTATAAAGTAGCGGCATGTGTGTGCGTGTAAACATGTGTGAGAGACAGAGATAGTGTGTGAGTGTAATTTATGATTAACAGGCCATATGTATAATGTCTACCACAATAGACATTAGTCATCAAGATCTTTTTAGTTTGCAGTACCTAATTCCTTTATTTCATTTTTAATATTATGTTGGGTAAGTTTGTTACATGAACATATCATCTACGAGTATATCTAATATATAAAATTCTCGTGTCACAGTGTTTGTTACCGAACTCCTCCGAAACTGCTTGATCGATCTTTATGAAATTTTTTGTGTATGTTCAGTAGGTCTGAGAATAGGTCGTAAACTATTTTTTATTACGGCGAAACGTAAGTTCGCCGTTATTATGGCGAAACGTAGGTCGCCGGCACAGCTAGTAGGTAAATAATAATCAATATAGGTACCTATACTATGTATGTTTGTCCTCTATGCGTTCCGAAACTATTCATCAGATTTATAAAAAAATACGTCGCCCCACACTAGGATTTTCTCCTGTCGTGGGTGCAGTTAGAAACATAGAATATCACATGCACATTCGCCAAATTTCAGTAGGCCATACAAAATATTTGTCTCGTACGGGAATCGAAACCGCGACCAGTTGGGCAGTAGGCGATCACTCGACTTCTACGCTAACCATGTCGTTAAGATTTTAATGAAACTTTGGTAGGGTGTTCTGGGGAAGGCCGTGACAGTTCCTAGCAAAAAAATTGGCATTTACGTGGTATTGCAACGTATGCCGGGTGCAGCTTAATTTTAACCGCTTCCGTGGTCTAGTAGTTGAGACCACCGGGTGTTGATCGAGAGGTCCGGGGTTCAATTCCCCATGGGGTCAGAAAGTTTTCTGCTCGGTGTGGTTGGTGGTAGGGCTCCTGAGCCCGCCTGGCTAGCTACCACCGTCTTACCTAAGTTTGTCGCCTATATCAATGTTTATAGCATTGTTGTGTTCCGACAATTTGGAGGTAAGATAGCCAGTTCCCCAGTTGTTGAGGAGTCCAGGTGAAGCTCGCTTCCACCTTAGGCCTTATTGTCACTTACTATCAGGTGAGATGAAGGCCAGGAGTTACCTTGTCGTATCTAAAAAAATTTTTTCTTGATAGTCTAATTTATCCTTCACCATGTCCTACCGAACCTCAACGAAATCAGTCCAGCGGTTTAGGCGTGAAAACAGAATTACCCACTTTCGTATTTAGTAATTAGTACGTAATGAATGTTCGGCCTTGTTCATACACTTTATACGCGAAATCCTGCTGGAATACACGGTTATCCAGGTGCGCGCAATATTTTAGCGTTAATCCTCCACACGGATGAGCACACATTGCCTGCTTGCACAATTTGAACATTGCCCTATGATCATTCGCCCGGATCTCTACAAACACACAAAACAGCAGTCGAAATCAGCAAGTGTGACACGAGCAGTTCATGAAGCAAAACGATAGCAGTTCTGTGGGGCTAGCACGCAGGAGAATCGAAAATCGAATCGAAATCCGAATCGAGGAGTTTGTATGGCAATTTTATTAGCGCCACGGCGGTGAGTAGCAGAACTAATAAAATTGCCATACGAACTCCTCGATTCGGATTTCGATTCGATTTTCGATTCTCCTGCGTGCTAGCCCCACAGAACTGCTATCGTTTTGCTTCATGAACTGCTCGTGTCACACTTGCTGATTTCGACTGCTGTTTAGTGTGGGGATGAGCAGAAAACAAAGCTTAGAATGGCCCAAGACACAGTTGTCCCTAATAATAGTGACTTACTAATGCATCGCACTGGGATCGCCAAGCCAGGACATCCGAAACAGCCGCGTCTACAAAACGCCCCATCCGGGAGGTTTGCTTAAGTCACAAAACAATACTTCATCGGAGCCATCGGAGGTATACAGATTGAGTCTCTTCAATTTGCATTCCAACGGCTAGATTAGGAAACTCAGAGGCACTGGTATCGGCTGCTACTAGACGGCATTTGCATTACCAACATTAGCAATGACGATATAACATGGTGCTGTTAAGTCCCTCAGTCGATGCGTTAAAAAGACTCTTGCAGGTTTGTGTTGTGAAGAGTCCACTACGTATTCTTCGGGCGTTAGGGCGGAGACACAAAAGATATAATAGTACTACGTAGCGCAGGTCTTCGAGTGGCGGCCGGCGGGAGACGCAGCATTAGTAGGCCGCGGAAAGGTCGCGGGAAGCCACTGGAATCGGGAGACGCAGAACCGATCGGTTTGGAAATTCCTGGGGGAAGCCTATGTCCAACAATGGGCGTTGCTTGACTGAAACGATGATAATGATGACGCAGTGGCTCATGTGCTCAGATATAATTTTATTTTATTTTTATATTTATTTATTTGTGTTCAGGCAACTTAGGCCCATAGACATATACCTTACAAACTAACATACATAATCATAAATACAATTGTGTTAGTATATCTAAAAAAATAGGCTAAGTATGTTAATAATGCCAATAAGAGTGAATTATCTGCCGAATTGAGTCTGTCGCATTACGTCACTCGTATAACAAGACACTCAATTATGTGCGAGTGTATTAACGGACAGGTACACCAATTGGAATGTAACATGTTTTTCACGAAAAAAATACCTATTTGTAACGAATATTCCCAGTATTGTGCTTACGATTCAACTCGCCACCCTTGCATGCATTTGCATAGGCACAGCTGTGGCACATTTGAATTCCGGCCATCCGACGCTTGGCGTTTGGCAGCTGATAAAATTTAGTCCCAATACGGAACGACCACCTGCGATGCGAATTCATCGCGCCACCTCCATTGCCAAATAGCATATTTAAATGAATTGCTTTTTTTAATTAGCACGTGCCAATTTCTCTATTTATGAGTTTTTGGTAAAAATTGTGTAAATTATTTCTTTTCTGGATGATTTTCATCCAGTCATAATTCTTTACATGCGTTTCGATATACATTATACAGATTACTTTCATATCACCCTGGATAATTTAAGGAACCCTTCAGGACACGGTAGTAGAATGATTGACTGACTTACTTGCTAGAGTTAATTTGTGTGTACCAATAAAAATTCCTAGAATATCTAGTTGTTCGCAACGAAATGCTCCAGAACGAACTTAGGTTTGTATTCGCCACTGAATAGATTATTTAAACAATACAATTCACTTTCGAAATCTTGTAATATTGACATTTATTTCGATTCTCTGTCTAAATTAAAATCCACATTACATGCTTTAATTTGGTACTTAAATTACATATAAAGTTCTAAATTACCGATAGAGCATGGCATCGTTTCCAGTGGACTGACGATGCTACGTTTGGTTGATTGCAAAGGATGCCAGTGGGATGCGATTTGATTATTGAACGTCCAAAGTTTACTTTTACATTTTTGAATTTTTTATTTTGATTTTTGATTCTAAACCTATTTTTGTAAGTCTGTATTGTGTTTTAGTGTAAACTTGTTGGTGGTCTAAAAAATAAATAACATAAATAAATTTCAACATTAATAAAAAAACAACTCATCTATTTAATTTAAAATAAATTTTCTAAAATATTCAAAGTGCACTAGTTTGATGCAGCATTGTTTTACTAGCTTTTGCCCGCGGCTTCGCTCGCGTTAAATTCGGGGTAACATCGAAGATTTCAAAAAAAAATAAGGCAGGTATTTTTCGTTGGTGACAAAGAGTCTGTGTACCGATTTTTAGCTTCCTACCTTGAATTGAAAACTGCAAAAAGTCCCATATAAAATTTCACCCCCTCTTTTAAGGGGTTGGGGGCAGTTTTCCAAAAAAAAAATGATGCACGATTTTTTTGTTAGTCACAAATAGTTCGCATACCAATTTTTAGCTTTCTATCTTGAAAATTGCGGAATGCTCCATACCAACTTCCACCCCCTATTTTAGGAAAGTGGGGGGTTAGAAAGAGACAATAAGTAGCCTATATCACTCTCCATCCATTCAACTATCTCCACTTAAAAAATCACTTCAATCCGTCGCTCCGTTTTGCCGTGAAAGACGGACAAACAAACACACACACACACACTTTCCCATTTATAATATTAGTATGGATTTTATTTTGTTATTTATTTTTTTATAAAAAAATGGATGTGTCCTGAAGCGTCCCTTAAATTATCCGGGTGATAAAAAAGTAATCCTCTATACGGAAAAAATCGGTCAAGTGTGCATTGAATGTGTTGACTTACAATATGATTTTTAGCTTTATTCGCAGAATACCAGATTCTCAAAATACCAGACGAAACAGTTGAACGAACCGTATACCTACTCGGGGTATATATTCGATATAAATTTTCGTTTGATATCTCTACGCGTTCATAAGAAAAAGGGTCTTGACAGATAGACAGAAAGACAACAAAGTGATCCTATAAGGGTTCCGTTTTTCGTTTTGAGGTATGAAACCCTAAAAATTGTCAATATCAAAAATTGTTCCCGGCAAAGCCCACAGCAGCGCAGCGCCTTGAATAAGCAGGGGGCATACGATGCTGCTGGGGCAACGCTGCCGCTGGGGCAACACTGCCGCCGGGGCATCGCTGCCGCTGGGGGCAACGCTGCCGCTGGGGCAACGCTGCCGCTAGCGCAACGCTGTCGCTGGCACAGAAAATGAGTTAGGAGAACTGTTCAAGCGCGTTTAGCGACTGTTTAGTAATCTCAAATTGGGAGCAATATTGCAAGCCCTTAAGAGCGGGTATAAAGCTAGAAAAATATCAGATTTCACCCGCGCGCCTCACACGTTCCGGTCTCGACCATCGCAGCGATAAGTTTTCGCTCCCTCTTCATGTTTTGTGTGATCGCGCACAGTATAACCTACCTGGCAGATAAAATTGGCTAAGTGCGAGTCGGACTTTTTATCCGTACTTTGAACTGTGAATATAAAATACTTTTCACTTGTGATAAGTAAAACGAAAAGGTAGGTAATAAATATTATTATTTATTTAGAATATAGGTATTTAACATAATAAGTGCTTTATTTACATTTACCTGCTAAGCACTCGTCGGATAAGCATAGGCGTAAACATATTTCAAACACCAAAAATACTTGGAGTACAGATTTAAATAATACGAAAAGGTAGTGACAAATATATTTATTTACCTCTCTTATAATGTCGCTTTCAATTTTTGAAATTTTTAACCGTAAGAATCGCTTTAATTTACAATAATTAATGTGTATATGTTTAATTTTTTTTTTCAGAAATCGGTCTATACCTTGGCTATGAATGATAAGTCGTTCACTTGCATCATAGATACTTTGGTCTTTTGCTTCCTTAGCTTTCCGTTTTTTGAAAGCCGTCTTTGCCCGATTAACCGATAAACCCGTCGTTCGGTGTTACTGAAATCAAACAATTAGTGTTAAAATTGAGTGTAAATATGGTGGCACCATTTTATCATTAGATATAACTTTTAATATGGAGCCAAAACAAATCTAGCCCAGTGTAAAAATCATGATGGCACTAAAATCAGAAAATCACTTAGATGTCGCTATAGTACAGTCGCGAAAGTTTATGCTCCACTACTGTTCGACTCTATCGCGTAGCAATAAGGACAAAAAGCAACCGATCATAAACTTTCGCGAATGCACCTACAATCTTAACTTTTCCACTGGACAATAAAACTTCTCAGTGGTGACAAAATCTATATAAATCGCAATACGTTTTATTTTTTTTTTCTTAAATCTGGGGGCACGGCAGTGCCCCCGCCAAGTCGAGCGCGAAGCAAACACTGCCGTACCATCCTTTACTGGAACCATTTCGCCGCATTTTTAGGCCCCTATTTGAGAACCTCTGGATAAGATCAGAACGCAGAAATTTTCGTCATCCTGTAAGCTATAATCACATACTTAAAATCCAAAATTTCAAGTCTGTATGTCATTTAGTTCCGAAGTTAAGCGAAAGCAAAGTTTCGCATTTATGACAGACACTCACTCACTCACTCACTCATGATCATCAAAATAGAACTTGTACTTCCCATAAACTCAGAGAGCTGAAATATGGTACAGAGTTAGGGTTTAATGGCCACATAAAGGGAAACTTTATAAAATAGGATAATCGAAGATCTGGAGTACCTGGTGATCCTGATTAGAAAACACAAGAGCCCAACCAAACTATTAGAGATATCGACATACCGCCTTTACAAAAAATATTCAACTTGGTGGGCCGCTTCCAATAAAGAAAAGAAAGATTTGTAATATTAAAAAAACTACCCCTAAAAAGAAAAAAACTGTGTCAAATAAGAAAATCTAATAAAATAAATCAATAAGCTCACGTTTCTACAAAAGAAGTGAAATCCCACCAAAAACATTATGTAAAAAACTAGCCAAGTCTCGATGGAGCTGCTTGTTTATCTCTAAAAAGTAATGAAATCTAGACAAAGTCGTGCCAAATCTAAGGTTCCTTACTGCGATTTCTTTATTATTATAGTTAATGTTGTGTGACTTGGTCGTTGAACATTCTTTATACGTTAGTGGGTACAGTTCATCCTAAATGAAAAAAAGTCAAACCCACACTTGACCATTTTTGTAACTCTATTATGTGTGTCCTCATTGGCTGTGGGAGTGCACGGGGGTCAAAAATTTCATTAAGTATTTTTTAACTTCGCTGCATCGTTTTCGAGATATAAGTATTTTTGTAAATATTTTTCTTGAAGTTATGCAGGGTTGAAATTCCTTACTTGTCTGACAAACTCCGACAAACTGCCGCCTATCTATATCAGCAAACAGATTTTTGCTATGCTATGTTTTTCCGTTTTCGATATTCGTGTGACTCAGGGTCAGGTAACATTGCCCCACCTGAGCCACACGTATCTCTGAAACGCGCAAGCGACAAACTCTGATGCCGACAAACTCAGACATACTATACCTATCTCTGGACATTATAGCGGCATACTCAAACAATCTATTTTCCAGTTTTTTTTTGTGGCCTAGCTGGGGTCAGCCACACCAAGACTAAGCGACGACAGAATTAGAGTTTATGCGTGGGTAGTTGAAAATTAACTATGAACAACACAAAATGAATGATTTCAGTTATATTACTGAAATCATTAATTTTGTGTCGTTCATAGTTCCATCTCTAAAAATAATTCTCATGTCAAATCAAATCGATCAAAGATTAGTAAATTTTCACTAACCTACGTTTCAGAAACTCGAACTGATTTAACACTACTGTCAAATGCTGCAGCATGTTGGTTGAATAATGATTTGATCAGCCTTTCGGAAATTGGGTGTAAGTAAGCAACATTTTGCTTTGCACAAGTTAGCAGTACTTATACTTGTTTAATTTGCAGGTTTACGCAGTCTTTGGATTGCCTCGATAATATTAAACTGTATTTAAAATCATTGTTGAACCCAGTATGGAATAACAAAATTTTTAGGAGAGAAATTGGTACTAACTTATTTTGTACAAATTTTTTTTTAGATCTGAAAAAAAAACTATAAATTTTTCGTCCTATTCACTTAATTCACGTAAAATCATTCATTATTATATCGTGGTGCTATTTACGTCTATAAAATTAATCTCTATCTCTCTTATTCTCTCTCTCTCTCTATTAATCTATCTATAATTATAATTTTTATCTATAATTTTATAACAAAGAAAACAATAATTTGAACGTCTAAAGAAATGAAATGCCTCCGACCGACATTTTGACCCAACCGACCCAACCGAAATTTTGAAGCAATTTTGGTTAGAAATAGATTTTCACATCAAAATATATTTTGACAGTAAATTAAGTAGATTTCAGTCCCCAGAAAAATCTACACAACATTTATTAATGTCCTAAGTTCAACAATTGCAATAAACTTACAAATTTGATCAGAGCTTTCCGCTTACGCATTTGACTGGATCGTATTCGTCAGCTTGTGTGATATTTCGTGTTGCAGCAGCTCTGAAATACAAAATTACTATAAATATTTAACAATAATAAATAAATAAATATTTTTTTCCCATTCACCCCAATTATATAACCCAATAAGTATCATTAAGAATTTGTAGATTTCATAGAAATAACGGATAAACATACATAAATAAATAAAAATTAATAAAGCACAAGTAAATATAAATAAACATACACGTCCATGGTTCGAGCACATACATATATTCATATTTATCACAAAAAATCTGCTCCGCCCGGAATCGAATCCGGGACCATTGGCGCCTAAGGCGCCGTCGCTTAATTTAAATGTGTTACAGTAATGACACTTTTAATTACTTAACGAAGTATGATGTGATAATTTCGCGTCTTTATATAATCAAAGTTTCGCGTCAAATCGATTTAATTTATGTTAGCACTATAAAAAGTTTACATAGGTACTGTCACCTACGTAGATACCGTGATCAGAAAGGCGGTTCTTCCAGGGCGAGGCTCCTCCATTGCACTGCGGTGGGGTTGACCCCTGCGATTATCCCTAATGTGGATAACACGGCCGGTAATTTTTGGTCGAGTAGTCAAACGCATCAATTTGTTTTACATACACTACCCGCGCCTACGTTGCACCAGCGCTTGTGCATTGTATTGTGTTATTAAAAGTCAACGCGCATGGGTCTATATTGTAAGGTGAAACTACTTATTAACGGAAAAATATTACGTAAACACAATAAAAGTAAAGTAATAGGTACATACCTTCTACAATACGCCATAAGTTGAATTTTTGACTTCTTAAGTTCTTTTAGACAATTTTTTTTGGTTTTTTTATTCGCCATAATTTGGTCGATGTATTTTCTCGGGCTGGAGCACAGAAGCACAGTTTACTCGTCTCAACGGAGCGATCAAGACTGATTGATGAAATAAAACATGCCTGTTACCTCGGGTCAGGTGCGACAGACGATAGCGTTCTGCGCGGAATAAGAACGTTGTAAGCGCCGAATTACTTTTATTTTAATTACTCGTAAAATATACATTATTTTTGCAAATCGCTAGTACAGTCCCTAGGTAATATAGTTTTATATTATATATTAAAAAATTGACGCAGTTATATGCATCACATTGAAAAGCAATCGATTTTGCTTGAAAATTAGACGTATCTTCGCGATTTTTTTCTATCGATAAAATAATTTAATTTTATGTTTTCACTCAGTGCGTTCACTTACAAATATAGTTAAATATCTATTTTAAAAAAATTGGGTAATTCATTATTCAATTTCAAGTGTAGATATCAAATCTACGATTAGCAATTTAGCTTTTTAGCGGGGAAGCTACCTATTTGAATAAACACATACAACGTATGAATTTAATTTGCAAATCTCTCTGTATTAATATGAGATATCTTTCGCTTAGCCCCGGGGGTGTAAACCTTTGTTTTATGGTAATAGCTTATCTTCAAATTCGAGGAAGAATTATGAATTTCAAGTTGAACCACAAATTAATTATTTAAATGAGTTATTATACACGGTTATTTTTTATCACCCTGGAAAATTTTAGGGACGCTTCAGGACACATCCATTATTATATAAAATAAAATGAAATAAAATTTTTTACCCTAATACCATGTCGTGAAGCGTCCTATAAATTTTCCAGGGTGATAAAAAAAATAACCGTGTATAATGCTTTGTATTTGTCTATTGAGATCACTGGGTGTAGTCAACCCCTAAGGGGATAATATAAGGCTAAAGGTTTGCATAAAATTTCGTTATTTTTATCTTTATATTTGGTCCAATAAATAGAATTGTGTAAACGCATGTTTAGCTTTATTAAGAATTCTACCATCAATGGGGTGTAATAGGAAGGATCTCTAATGGCCTCCGTGGACTAGTGGTTGACACCGCCGGGCGTTGATTGTAAGGTCAGGGGCTCGATTCCCCACAGGGGCAGAAATTTTATTGCTCGCTTTGATTGATGGTAGGGCTTCCGAGCCCACCTAGCCTACTACCACCGTCCTAAGTTTGTCGCCATAATAACAATGTTAATAGCATTGTTATGTTCTGACAATTAGAAGTAAGATAGCCAGTTCCTCAGTTGTTAAAAGTCCAGGTGAAGCTCGCTTCCACCTTCGGCCTTATCGTCACTGACCATCAGATGAGATGAAGGCCAAGAGGTTCCCTGTTGTATGTAAAAAAGGAGTTCAAAGTATTCTGTTTGCGTATCACACACTAAAACTCTAGTATTTCAACGGGACTGTTTGGAAGCTTTTGCCTTATACTACTACTTTTGTACTACGTGTAAATATAGAGTTCCCATGGGGAGAACAACAATGACGCGGGCAAAACTACAAGCTGAAAGCTACTTTATAAGATAAGTCTGAATTCCTCAATCTCTCACTCACTGCCCATATACGTCTCTCTGCTGAGCGTGGGAATATTTTTCGTTTGCTTATTGGTTTCTTTGAGTTTTTTTAGCTCAATACGGCATAATTAGACACTATTCTAATTATATTATTGCTTATTTTGATAAAGGCACCTAGAAGCCACCACCATCTCTTTTTAATGGCTTCTTTTCAATTCGAACGACTGCTCTTTTCAAATAATAAAGGAATAATATTTCAAAGAATGAAAAAGATATTAAGTGAATATGAAAAATCTAAAACAACCACAACCTTTATGAATTCAAAAAGCTGTTGCTTCTGCCGTCAAGCAGAGGTGCTGGCATTACTGTTCCTGTTTGAAGCGTGAGTAAAAATTACTAGGTACTGTGACTTGCTTGATATCTTATGTCACAAGCCGGTGACGTACATTGTCGTCCTTATATTGTAGTGTAGGGTTTGAAGATTTTTTTTATTGCTACTTAGTTGCCAACAAGCAAACTGCCCACCTGATGGTAAGTGGTAACAGTCACAGTACATGTGGCTCCTGTGAGATTCGCAGCAAAACTGCAACCCCCACAAGAACCACAGTGTACATTGCCAACTTGTGACTTAGGATGTAAGTAAAGTCACGGTATCCAGTAATTTCAGTGCCATATCTTACCCTTCAAACCGGAACACAGCAATGCAAGCACTGCTGCTTTGTTTGCGGCAGAAATACGTAAGACGGAGGTACCCAAGCACACGACCCTGGTACAGAGTCTCCCTTCGATTTTCAAATCTCACAAAAACCACATTTACTATAGGTGTCTATAGCAACTTTGTGTCTGTGACTTGACATCTTATGTTACAAGCTGGCAACGTACATTGGCGTCCTTGTAGAGGTTGTAGATCTGCAAGTGTCACAGGAACCACGTGTACTATTATAGGCGTCTGTAACAACTCATCGTGGGCAGGCAGCCTGCTTTTCGCCAACTTGTAGTTGTACACGGTTAGCGCAGAGGTCGAGTGATCGCCTACTGTGCAACGGGTCGCGGGTTCGATTCCCGCACGGGACAGAATTTTGTATGGCCTACAGAAATTTGTTCCGGTCTGGGCGTATGTGCATGTGATATTCTATGTTTGTAACTGCACCCACGACACAGGAGAAAATCCTAGTGTGGGGCGACGTTTTTATAAAAAAAAAAAAATAAGTTCTCCGCCAAAAAACACCCAAATGCACCATAATTTTAAGCACTCCAAACTGCTAACTGGTCCAACAAACTTCGCTCGCGGTGTGGGCTAAAAGAAATTGCAAATTGGCAAACATTACCGGCGAGATTGTTCCGGTAACTTTGGACATTCGTACATATTAACAGTTAGGCCGTGACTTCTGTTTCTGTTGTTCGCCAGCGGGATTGAATTCATAAAGTTAACTTTTCTCTCGGTGTCGAGGCAGCTGAAAGGTTTCGTGCAGACATGAATCTAAATACTCGTAAATAAACAAGTAAAATTTTTTTTTAAATAATTTTTTAAATACAAGCTTTTATATCATCATAATATTGCATTGTCACGCGATATACATATACATGCGATTGTCCAACTTGGTCCCGAATTACGAATGACCGAATAACTATTGCTCGAATTTTTTTTAGATCGAATAATCTTTGATCGAATCTATGCACCCCTGGTACAATTTGGTTTATTCACGCACCTATATTCGCCGGAGCACTAAAAACATCTTAATGGAAATCCATCTGTTGGCCTTCATGCCTCAGTTTGTGAAACTTGACCGCTTCTGTGCTCCTGCGATGTGGACAACTCGCTTTGAACCCGATGACGTCTTTACACCTCCTTATAAACTAAAATACCCGCGTTTTATTGCAATAATACAATAGTCCAACACTTGATACTGGCAGAAAAAAACCTCACTATAGAGGATTCCTTGTCCTAAAAAAAGAAGAAGACCGTTGTATATTGTTTTATCAATTAAATTTGTTAGATTTTTTATAGAGGTAGAATTTTTTTTATAAATAGAGACATATAATCAGGGAAAAGTACCAGAAGTGCATAACACTAAAACAGATTTCCATAAAGATGTTGCTAGAAATGCCTCTTTCCAAATCATGAAATAAAATCTACCTACATGGAATAAAATTTCAGTTGAGAACTCTTCTGGTGCCATGTACTCCTAGTACACCCCAGTAGAAACTGTTTTTTTAAGTCAGGTAGTTGATCACATTTTTCGTTTATCACTAAAATGTTCGGGACTCCACCACGGGCGATATACGGAAATTGTGTACCAAGATCCCAGAACTCCCTAGAAACCTGGCGTAATAGAGAAAGTACATCAGTCATATTATGACCATGAGTAACTTCGTGCTAACGTTATTCGGACTTACAATAGATTCGATGGAAGATTATTCGATCTAAAAATATTCGAGCAATAGTTATTCGGTCATTCGTAATTCGGGACTAAGTTGGACAATCTATGCATGCAAAATTTCAGCTCAATCGGAGACCGGGAAGTGGGTCGAATTTAACTTGCCAGATTTCATTACACGCACCGGACAGGTGAAAGAAAATAAAAGCTTGTAAAAATAAATAAAATTCGAGCTGTTTCTTTTAGTACGTGCTCCAGGCTCCACCATTGTCGGCAACGGTTATTATAGCGCCTATGGAGTCAATAACCGAAAACCGCTCAAGAAGAAGCTGTTTTTCTCCTTAAAAAAACATACGTCGTACGTCCATATCCTAATTAATCATTATAAATCCCTATTCATTAGATTCATTCTTAGTGGACACAAGCCTATTATTGAACTATTAAATAATTACAAAACATTTAATTCGCAATCTATACAAATAAATAAAATTGAAGTGTCTGTTTGTAATGTCAAAATAACAAGATTTTACTAAATGGGTATGAATGTATATCGGGTACCAATAACAAAAACACAATTTAATTTTTTTTTATCTATCTGTCTGTTCCCGCTAATCTCCAGAATGGCTGGACCGATTTTGACGGGACTTTCACTAATAGATAGCTTATTATATAAGGTATAACATAGGCTACTTTTTATAAAGATCCTAAAAAAATTGCCTACAAAATCAAAATGCTGCCAAAAGTTACTATTCCACGTGGACGAAGTCGCGGGCACAGCTAGTCACAAATATGGGTAGACGAAGAGTCATGGGAAATTAAACCACAATACCTAATTGTTGGAGGTTAAAGGAAAGGAGTTCCGGAATGAAGGAACAAAGATAAGATAATAACAAAAGGCACTTCATCACCATCATCATCACCACAGTTCATATACATCCCCACCGAGGGGCTCGAGCCTACCCTATATTAGGGTGTTTTGTTTAGGCTTTAAATCAACCTTGCTAGTCGCTATTCGAAACTCGAAGTCGATTAGTCGACTTCGAGTTTCAGGTTGCCTCACGATGTATTCCTAATAGGCACTTAATTTATACCAAACATTGCTAAATCACAGTCCCTAGCCCGCATACAGAATTGCTACCCAAAATTGAATCCCAGCAATTTCCCAAGCGACCGAACAATAGAAAATTCTAGACTCGACAAGTCAGAACAGCTCTACTTTGGAGTCAGGGTAAAAAGTTGCGAATCGTCACTATTAGCGCCACACCAGGCTCTTCTGAGAGCAATTATTCCGGAGACGGTGCGAGTTGACCTCCTTCCAGATAATTGGACCACTTCGAACTGTAATCATTAGAAATCTAAGTACCGATGCGAAACTTTAACGCTAGGCAGGAACTCGTCCAAAGTCAGTATCGAACGATCTCTAATTAAGGCGCTACTTTGCCGTTTTCGAATAATTTCAATTTACTATACACACCGCCACAAATATTGAATATACGGTTCGAAAATTCATACAGATATTGTTGAAGTTGAAAATCATCTAATTATTCTTAGAGATAGAAATATGATTAATAATATTTCCTTCGATAGAAAAAAGTCTGTTGAATATTTCAAAACAGCTGTGAATCAGATGATACTAAATGACATAAAAATTCAGAAAATTGTAAAAATACATTTTTTATTTTGTAACCTAGTTTAAAAAAAAAGGATAAAAACGTAGTAAAAACTAACGTTTTCGTTCAATTACAGTGCGTGAGCGTTATTATCTGACGCTCCTACGGTGAAGGAAAACATCGTGAGGTAACCTGCATACACCTGCGAAGTAATTCAAAGGTGTATGTGAAGTCAACCAATCGGCACTGGGCCAGTGTGGTTTGACTAAGGCCTAATCGCCCAGCTAGTTAGGGTAGGCTCGTGCCCCTCGGTGGGGACGTATATGAGCTGTGATGATGATGATGATGAGCGTTATTAAAAGCTATGCAATTGCTATGACCTTGCAAAGCAACCGTTGTGCACGAGAAGGTTTCCTGGAAAAATCACTAGAAAAGGTAAGTATTTCGTTAATTTATCAATATTCACTATTTTTGAATTGCTTGTAAGCAAGCATCCACAGACGTCCAGAAAGAGCGTCGGTGGCGCTGAGGAATCGGCACTGGCCTTTTAATCGGGTGCGGAATTCGATCCAGCCATGTACCAATATTTTTTTCGTTTTTCGAATCAAAACTGGTGCAGTGGTTTACCCGAAAGTGTAACAAACAGAACGAGCTTTTTCTATTAGTAGGGAAGCGAAATGAGACCAATATAGCATAAGCCCATCCTTATGGTATGATATTACATCATCATCATTTCAGCTTAGAGACGCCTACTGTATGGGACATACATAGGCCTTCCCAAGGATCTCCAAACTGATCGGTCCTACGTCTCCCGCATCCAGATCAAAAATCTGAGCGGAAATCTTATTTTTGCATTGTCATTTTAATCTTTTGTTTTGCAATGTGATTTCATCATGGTATCATTTGAAAACCATGATTTGATTGTCGCCTTCGGTATTTCCGGACCGATACGACCTTCAAACTTTCAAGAAAAGAGCGTATTCCTACCTTAAAGGCCGGCAACGCACTTGTAACTCCTCTGGGGTTGCGGGTGTCCATGGGCGACGATAATCACTTACCATCAGGTGATACGTTGGCTCGTTTGCCCCCTATCCCATAAAAAAATGAGATCGGTAATAGGCCTACTGGTGCGTGATTTGTAACTCATCGGCAATCGGCCATCGTATAGATTAGATAATCCTGTTTGATTAAAACTGATTTTTGATATGTTTAACATTTTGTAATGTCGTCATCTGAGTTGTCTTGGTATATTTCTTGATTAATAAACCAATACTTATAATGGCTAATGAACATAATTTCGTCAGTTAATTTGATAACGATTGCCGATTAATCGATAAGTTACAAAAAATCACCACCCTGATCCATCCAAGTTGGCTGTATGTTACCTGTAGCCGAAATAATAAATACACGAGAGCGCATTACAACCTCTGTAGTTAGAAAAAGAAATAAATGAACCTCTCCGCACTGCGGTTGGTGGCATAAATCATAAAATTAAACACAGCTACTCCATGCAAATTCAGCGGAACTACCTAGTTCTTATTGCCGAAGCACAGAGTCTAAATTCTCTTGAACGCTGGCACAATTCAGGAGAAGATATACTGACCCCAGCGTCCTAGGATTGTAAGGATTAGAATAGCGCTGAGTGGGTTGTGTGTAATTTTAATAATTTTAGGATAATGTCAAGTACAGGTAATTAGTTTTTGTTATAGATCAGGGGTTCCCAACCTTTTACTCTATGCGCCTCACCTAACATTATGGTAAAATACTACGCCCCCCTAGGGGCCAAAATGGGGAGTTTAAATATTAAAAAATTAAACAAATGATGAAAATATTGGCGTGTTTAGTTTTATTCAAAAGATGGTTGCAACGTGTCGCTGACTTCGCATAGGTGGTACCGTCCGCGTCGCGCGAGTTTATATGAACAATTTTAATATTCTTTATACAGTTTAATTCTCAAACCGCTAGCTTCGCCCCCCCTTGATTCACTCTACGCCCCCCAAGGGGGGCGCGCCTCACTGTTTGGGAAACCCTGTTATAGATGTTGGTGATTCTTTAGAGAATTGATCACTTCAAGTATTTTTAGTGTAAAATATAAAAAATTGTAAAATAGGTACCTCTATATATTTGTTTTTTCCACAAATAAGTTGACAAGCAAGCAAGCACATGAAGATAAGTGGCCTTTTATGCTAGATTTTTGCTAAGAGAACGTTTGACCATTATCTCATCTGCTGGTAAGCGCTGATCTGCGGGCTAATTATGGATCTTTCATCGTATGATATGGTATAAATTTGAGAAAAAGAAGTCATGAAATGCTGCATTTCGTATTACCGATCTCCAATGATATCATCAGTATCATCACTATGGCATAATTTCAATGATGTCATCATTAACTAATGAACAAATGATCAAAAATCTGCCCAGAAATCGTATTTTTTGTCTTGCACTATGATATCATATGATATCATTTGCAAAACCATGAGATCGGTAATAGTGAACTGTGATTCTGTGTGAAATATGGTCTGTGATTTAGCATGCTCTACAGTGTTCTACATTCTAAGCTTTTATAACACAAGTATTGAGCAAGTACTTATATGACCATGACGAATCTATCCACAAATCATTCTGAATATCCGACAAGCGTAAGTCATAGAGCAAAATGGTCTTAACGCGGATTTCTAGCGCCTCATAAATAAAAGCAGTGTTGCCACAGTTTTGCCTTGATCCTAACAATATTTTTGTATAAAACAGTTTATTCACTGTCATAATGAAAGTAATTTTGATATATTTTGAATGTCTGAAAAGAACCGGACCCCTCTCTCACAGAATAGTTCTAGCAGAATTCTGTAAGAAAGAAGTGTGTACCTAGTTTACGTACAGATAGTTAATACTAAAACTACAAAATGGACATCAACAAAGTCTAAGTCTAACAGTAGGTACTATTATCTATTCTGTATCCACGCCACGATGATCGGCTTTAATCTTTAGCGTGGCAATCGAGCACGTCGGATAGAACATTTATACTTAAATAAAAAAGTCGTAAATTTTGAAATTCCCATCAAGTGGGCCTAAGTTAGACTTTGTCAAAGAATACAGAAACATTTCTTCCTTTTGTGGATTTCGTCGTAGTTATTATTGGTGTTTTCTATATTCTATATTGCCTGCATCGAAATGAGAGAAGGGCCGTGGCAAGCATTGAATTTCTTTGATATATTTTTGAAATAATCGGAATTGCATTAACTAAACTTGCACTGTGACAAAATTTAATTCATTTCACATTTTAGTAGGAATTACTGGAATTGACTTACTAAACAAAACTTGTACTATGTATGGCACAATAAACAAAATTATTCTTTATTATTGTGGTCACCCTACCAACTCGAACGATGTACGCGTACGTTCGAAATTATACGCTGCCCGGTTGTTCGATGGGGCAGAAATTGTTAACCAAGTGGTTCACAGATGAAAATACCAAATTCAAAATAATAATGAAACAGACTTTTGATCATAATTTTTTAAAGAAATTAACTAATTTTGTTGCTAATTGGCTCTGGTTTCGCTTTGCCCATAGCAGAAAATTATGCATTCAGTAAATATCGAGGTAGTTACAGTATTTTTTTTTTCTACGAGGTGGAATATTGTTACGCATCGTGTCTATTTAATGTATGGTACCTACAGCAACCTTAACAATCTCTTGCAAGTATCAGTCAAATCGATCAGGCATAACTGATGGCGACGGATGGAATCGCAAAGGGAAGGATGGAATGAAGAAATCAACTTCATGCAAATTACATCAATTCATCACATAACGTGAAACGTCGTCTGTCGTCTGTCGTTATATAACGTCTGTCTGGTCTGTCGATAGGTTATTCGTTAGAGATTCGTTACAACTTTGACTGTGACAAAACTGACAGCAAAACTTATCGTCTAATTGACCTATTTGCTGACAGCTACTCGACAGGCGCTGAACAATTTTTGTTCTGAGCTTCTGAGCGTGTGTGCGCTGGCCCCTACTAGGCACTCTGGGACCGTGTCTAGGACCCCGCAATCAATAGGGTCCTGCTAGTTCCAGTTGATCGATTACCAAACAACATACGGTAAAAATTTGCAAAGAGCTAAAAGTTTCGGTCATTTTCATTAAGAAACAAAAGAAAACTGTATTTATCAAATATGTATATTATCCAACCCAAGGAGAACTTGTGAACTTGTGATTTGAACGCATCTCGAAAAACACAACTAGAAAGTATAAACCATTAATGATTTCACATGAAAGCCAAAATCAGTTCACTTTTTTGCCGCGAAGTTTCGCACAGACTTAAAGTATGGCCTTTTACTCGATGTTACTAGTTTCCTAGTACTGACCCACTTCGCTTGTCACCCCGCTATTGTTCCGTACGTGTCTAATACGCAAAGGAGCTCGGCTGCGTTTCGTGATACTGAATAATAATACCCGCGTAGCTCCCAACATATTTACAGCACGTCTGACGTAAATAAATTTAGATTTACGTCGCGAAGCGAACATGATTTTATTGCAGTGAATTTCTTATCAGGCGTTCAGCGCTCTCCTGTTTTACATTAGCACCCTGTATGTTCCTTTATTCTGATTATATATCACATCCTTACTCTTGAGACAGCAATCTCTTATATTGGACTTTTATTACTGGGAAATCTGTACAGCTTTTTACAAACGTTTTATCAGAGATGTAGTTCACGCGAATGCCTGAGAGTTTTATGACAGCAATCATGTATGTCGTCGCTGGAAATGTTGAGGGGCTTCGTACAAATTATTAGTTTACGTATGACTTTTTTTCTCTAACGTTGTTGTGATCTATGACGAATAACATTTTTATCAAGTGATGGTAAAAATATTATTCATTACCATTTGCTATTTATATATATCAATATTATTGCATTTAGTCCGGCCATTGGAGGTGTAGTCGCCGGTCCCTATCCTAGTAAGATTTTCCCGAAGATTTTGAGACTTTGTGTTTAACGTGTCACAAAAATGGTCCCCGTTTTTCATTTAACATATTTCCATTCCAACTATTTTAGTAATATTATGCAGTGTCCACCATTCTTGCCAACTTAGGTACGCTCGCTCTGTATTACGTTCGGCTAGCTTACACATTAATAGGTACCCCTCACACTTCTTAAAGAACCCCATGCTGTATTCCTTATTGAGAACTTCAGAAGGGATTGTATTGTATTGTATTGTAGTGGGCTCCCTTTTCCGCATTTAGACTCTTATTTGGTCCATTATGCGTGTGGGATGGCCGGTTATTCTAACCAGCCCAGCTCCTTCCAGAAGCACAGAAGTCTCCTGGGACGTTCACAGGCTTCTAGGAGTGACCTCGGATTGCCAAGGATTTCTGCCCGTTGTGTGGCTACACCCATGCATTCCAGGATTACATGGGCAGCTGATTCTTCGGCGTTCAGACATCCTCTGCACAAGGGACTGTCGGTTACGCCTAATAGATGTAAATGTTTGTTGAGTGTGTTGTGTCCTGTTAAAGAGCCTACCACTATTCTTAGTTCAGGTCGATTTAAGTAGAGCAGTCTATGTGTCAGTCGCGGTGTAAGTGCAGGTACTGCTTCTTTGGACTGTCTACATGTTGAGGTATTTGCCCAGCGGGCATTATGTTTGTTTTGGGTATATTGCCGTGTCCATGTTTTCAGCTGGCTAAAGGGGATCGGCAGCCGTGGTACAGGACCAGCCACTATGCTTTCTGAACCTCTTTTAGCCAGCTGGTCCGCAGCATCATTACCCAACGACCCACTGTGTCCTTTAATCCATTGAAGCCTAATTCTGTTCTGTGAAGCCGTAAGCTCCAATGCTTCATGGCATTCGTTTATAAGACGGGATGTGATGGTGCCACTTCCCAGCGCTTGTAGTACAGCCATGCTGTCCGTGATAATTCGAATATTATAATTCTTTATACTTCTTCTCATGACTGCGTTGGCAGCTTGCGTGATGGCAACAGTCT
This sequence comes from Schoenobius gigantellus, assembly GCA_963935595.1. Taxonomy (NCBI): domain Eukaryota; kingdom Metazoa; phylum Arthropoda; class Insecta; order Lepidoptera; family Crambidae; genus Schoenobius; species Schoenobius gigantellus. The sequence continues at coordinate 8,338,961 of OZ012563.1, forward strand.
CACATTGGAATATTGAGTTTCCATCGCCCAAAGCTATTGATATGTTGATGTTAAGATCAATCGAGAATACCCCTACGCCTGTGCCCTTTTCAGTTTTTGAGCCATCCGTGTATATACGGACTTCGTCGATTCCGGATTGATCTTGTTTGTGCTCTTTGAGCTGTATATTGTATTTCCTGTCGAATACATGTCTTTTGGGGATCCTATCACATGGTGCCGCTATTAGGGGCTGATAGTCGATCATCCTGTTCCATAACATGGTGTGAGTCCCCATTTGGTGATGCCACATTCCTAAGTTTTTTAATCGGATAGTTGCCATTGATGCCTCTTGTTGGATGTGCAAATCAAGAGGTGGCAATCCCAGTATCACTTCTGTAGCGGCGGTTGGAGTAGTCTGCATACAGCCAGTAACTGCTGAGCAGGCTAGCCTCTGGAAAGATTGCAATTTTTTGATGACAGTACTGAGTTCGGTCCTGGGCCACCATACTATTGCACCGTATGTCACAATTGGTCGTATAACGGCAGTATATAGCCATAGTGTGATCTTCGGCGAGAGACCCCAAGATTTTCCAAGTAGTCTCTTGCATTGCCAGAAGATTGTGCAGGCTTTGTTTAATTTGTGGTCTAGATGCTTATTCCATAACAGTTTACTGTCAAGTATAACGCCCAAATACTTGACTTCATTTGTGAGGGAAAGCTCGGTTCCAAACAGTTTAGGTAACCTTAGGTTTCCTACGTTTCGTTTATTTGTGAACATAATAAGCTCCGTTTTGGAGGGGTTCACTGTTAACTCATGGTCAGTACACCACTGTTCTACTATCTTTAGGGCAGACCTCATGAGATTGCATAGGATGCTCTCGAAAGGCCCGGATACCAAGATAGTTAGGTCATCAGCATAGTCCACCGTATACGTTGGCCCTTTGGCATAATATCGAACATTATAGATGACGTACGTGATATGATGGCGCTCTGATTGGTCGAATGCAACCGGTCTGGCTTCGGTTCAGCGGTGACCATGGACTTACCTAATATTAATAAATGCATGGCGGTGACTTATTAGGACTTATTCGTCAACTGTCGAGTGTAAAACTTGCGACTACGCGCGAGTTGAGACTTTCCGGTTTTTATTTTTTTGTCGTCAACTCTGACGTATTTATGTACAGTCAGCTACAAAAACGTTATAATAAATTTAATGTAGCTAGCTACCTACTTTATAAGCGTATAACAGACTTCATACGGCGCTACTTTCCCGTTTTTTGAACAATTAACTCTATGTTAATGTGAATGGAATTATAACTTACATAATGTTTAATCATAATCGTTAGGATAAGAAAAATGTTTATACACTCTAATGCAGGGTTTCTTAAACTTTTTGCAGTCATGGACCACTTCCACAATTTAAACAATTCCACGAACCCTGTCAAATATATTTTTGGAAATAAAAAAAGCCTTCTTTAAATTAATAAAAAAAACTATTATTGATTCTTTCATTACACTTACTACTTAGTTAATGAGAAGGGTGCTGCTGTTGGCCTCAATGAGAACGTTAAATAATTGTGGAATTGTCTTCGACAATTACTACACACTTTCCTAGTAAATATGTTTACAGACTGTCCTACTGCGGACCCCTGATACACATGCTACGGACCCCTAAGGGGTCCGTGGACCCCACTTTAAGAAACCCTGCTCTAATGGCCAACTACACTAACCTTGTCTTAGCTTGGGACTATCATGAGTGGCATTTTGTAACATTCTTCTCATTGAAAATAAGAAGTGACGGTAATCTTCTTAGGGTTGTCTTGGCTGGAACGGGGTTGGTAAAATTGACCAATATTTGGTTTATTTAGTTTGTTTTTCTTTTTCTTTTTATTTTCTCCAATTTGTAAGCTTATGTTACCGCGACATACTATGTGCTAGATGTGTGCACTGATTTTTGGGTTGTAGTCTAGTATAAACTATAGTACCTATACATTAATATTGTTCGAGGCATTAGTGAATACAATCTGTATGTGTAGGTACCTTTCTTAAATAAATAAATAAACAATTTCGATTTACTGTACCGCCACAAATATAAAACATACAGTTCTTAAATTCATATATGATATTGTTGAACATTTCATCTAAACATTCTTAAAGACAAAAACATGATTAATAATATTTCACTCGATAGAAAAAAAATCCCAAGATCACTCTGTTCAGTAGTTTAAAACAGCTGTGAATTAGTAAATACAATAATAAACGACATAAGTTTTACCAATAGACGTGCATTTTTATTATCTAAAAAAATTGCAAAAAATATGTCTAATTTGTACCCTAATCATTTTGTAATTTGTAACCCAGTTTTCCAAAAATCTAATAAAACACTCAATGTGTTTATTTATTTATTTATTTATTTTTATAAGGACAGTACACAGCACATTCCAAATAAAATGATGAAAAAGATACATAAAATTCTCAAAGGCCAATTACGACTATCCCTACGTACATTATTTATTACTCGATACAAGGAAAGCTTCATTATAATTAAATTCTTACAAAAGTAGCGTAATAGGAAAATCTATTAAATTTATACTTTTGAATATATATGTAAGTACTTAGGTATTAAAACAAACACGTAGCATTAGATGTATACAAAAAAAAAAATTCTTTTTTTTTTACATGAACAGTAGTTAAACCTTTTATGGTACAAGGCCAAAGATACAAGTTGTGTAGTCAACAGAACCAATAGTAAGCCCAAATATGTAACTAAAAACAGATGATAATGATAGACATATAAAACAATACATGTGTTGATTATAGATAAATAATATATATATATATATATACATATACACATACATACACACATACACATATATACTAATATACTATAGTTGTAAACCTTCCACTCCATTCGTATGCAGTCCCCCATATACACACATACCTGCCTACATACCATGATCGCTCTAAACAGTACACTGTATAAAGCTGCAACGAGAGGGTGACAGCCCCATACGCTGCAAAAGCAGTGTCTCTATTTCAATATTGTTTTAATGTTGCTCTAACTAAGGGATCACGGAAAGGTTCTATATTTCTTTTTTGTTAATTCCATAGTCAGCCGGTCTTTGGTTGTCACTTGGTAGTATTTGCTTTCAGTTTAAAGTCTAATTACTTAGCCAAGAACTAAATCGATGCTTTGGATAGGTTGCAGCGGCGCGTAACACGCATCATCGGCGATGTAGAGGTGATTAACAACCTTGAACCTCTGCAACAGCGTCGCGATATTGCGTCACTAAGCGCGTCTATCGCATATACCATGGCGAGTGTTCTGAAGACTATTTCACTAATCCCACCCTCTAGTTTAGTGCAATATTTTTAGAGATTTTTTTATATAACAATGAACGTGTCCTGAAGCGTCCCTTAAATTTTATGGGGTGATAAAAAAGTAATCCTGTATATAGATTCTGAACATCCTCTCAAAGGGTTCACAGACTTTTTGTTACACACTATACACGGTTATTTTTTTATCACCCTGGAAAATTTTAGGGACACTTCAGGACACATCCAATATTATATAAAAAATAAAAAAATGAAATAAAAAAATTTAAAAAAAGATAAAAAAAATAAAAAAATCTCTAAAAATGCTGCTCTCAACTAATGCAGCATTTTTTGTATTTTTTAAAAAATTAATATAAAATTATGGAGGGGGGTTATTTTTTTTATTTATATTTAAATCATTCTAATACCATGTCGTGAAGCGTCCCTTAAATTTTCCAGGGTGATAAAAAAATAACCGTGTATATGCCCCTTACAATTATTATTTCGGCGATCTGTCTGGTACACCCGGTATACTACGCTACGGTTTGAGTATCCACATGAAATAAAATGTATTCTTTTACCGTCACTTTATAGACACACTATTTCTCTTCTCCTCTATTCGTGTCGAGACAGATTTATATCAGCCTCCCTAGGGCTCTTCGGCGCTGCCCGGGAATTCGGTTTGTTATTCGTAAGTGAAATTTATTCTGATAGGATGAAATAAGTTACAGGATGTTTTAATATAATAAATACGACATCGGTAATAATAATAGCAGGCATACCCCCCATTGTAAAACAACTTACACTACACAGAATGACGTTTTCAGTGTACCTATTCATTTTCATTTTTTTCATATTTTTTTTCACCTATACACTAGGCGAATTAAAGTCTTCAATCTGACAACCCCATTAAGGCGCATAGTGATTCCAATGACCTTGCGTCGATCGTCCCGCACTGATTACATAGGAGTGAGTCAGTGAGAGTGAGGGGAATATTTAAGCAAACCTTTACGCGAAACATGAATTATATAAATTTAAAATTAATAAAGGCGAATAAGAAAAAACTTTAAATACCATCCGCTAGAATATTGTTCACTTTATTTATTGAAATCGAAAGTATATGATTTAACCTAATATTTGCGACGCGATTAGGTTTAAAGTGTTAAAATCGAGGCATGTTTGGGTTACATTTTAATCAAGTTTTAATTAATTTATCAAAAAATTAAAAAGACCATCCCCTAAAGAATGCGTTGAATAATAACATATCTTTTTTAAAGATTTATTCAAATTTATGAAGAGAACCGGTTTTTTCTGCAGTGATTTGTTTATGATTGACCTTACTATGCGCCTTAAAAGTTATAATAGCAGCACCTACGTCTATGATAGCAAAGGCTGTTGAGCTGTTTTATCACATTCATATTCAGATTTCTAAGTTGCGTATTTTACGCGGCTCACTTCGGCAGCGTAGTATTTGTTATATTATTTTTTTTATACACAACAGGGAATGACTTGATCCTAATCGCACCTGATGGTAAGTGACGATAGGGCCGAAGGTGGAAGCTTTACCTGGACCCCTCATAACAACTAAGGAACCGGCTTTCTTCCCTTTTATTGCCGGAACACAACAATGCTATTAACATTGTTATTATGGCGACAAACTTAGGTAAGACGGTGGTAGCTAGCCAGGCGGGCTCAGGAAGCTCTCCATCAAACAAACCAAGCAGAAATATCTGCCCCATAGGGAATCGAAACCCCAACTTCCATATCATTATTGGGCGGTCTAACCACTAGACCACGGAGATGGAATAGTGTGAGAATTTAATGTACCTACAGCGCTGCGCCAAAGAGAAACAACGCCAAAAAATTATCAGCAACAAAGACGGTTCTTGTACGCGGTATTACAAAACCACCCGTAAAGCGAAAAGAGAGTTAAACGGTCCCCTATAAAGAGTCCATTTACAATATTTCAAAACCTAAGTATCAATGTATGACTCACTCACCGCCGAAAAAATAAAGTTTTAATTTTTCACTACCGTGCGAACCCTATTTCAGTGACAACGCAGAACGACAGGTGCAGTGCTCCGGGGGGTTATTGTCTAAGAAAAAATCTGTCACGATCGCTTTGAATTTGCCAATAATTGCGGCGTCAATACAAAATTTTGTGACCGACTGTCTGCTAAATAAAAAATATTTTACAAAAAATAAATTCAGTCGGTGTTTATTTTTTGTAAAATATTTTTTATTTTTAACTTTTTAGTGAAAGAAACCCTAATTTAATACTAGCTCACCTTCGGTGAGCTGGTATTAAATTAGCGTTTTCCTCGAATTTCATGGGATCCCATCATCAGATCCTGACCTTGGGACCACCACAGGAGTATACTCTATCAAATACAAAAAAAAAATTGAAAATCGGTCTACAATTGGCGGAGTAAACGCGTAGGTAACATACACACAAACCTTAAAATTTAAGGGTTTTCCTCGATTTTCATGGGATCCCATCATCAGATCCTAACTTTGATGACCATGGGACCACCCTTGGAGTATACTCTATCGAATACAAAAAGAATTTTGAAAATCGGTCCAAAATTGGCGGCGTAATCGCGTAACATACACACTAACAAAAAAAACATACGCATCGAATTGAGAACCTCCTCCTTTTTTGAAGTCGGTTAAAAATAGCGATAGATGCACTTTGACTGTCAAAATCGAAAGCGATCGCGATTTTTATTACACAATCAAGAGGCTGGTTCTTTCTTTGACATGCATGACAGATGCATGACAGCTTACTAGGGTTGATAATATTTTAATAATATTTCTCAAAATCGCCCCCCCATTGAATTGTAATCCTGTATAATATACAATTCAATAAATCGAACAAAATATGCGGACTAAGATTGCCCCATCATATCCATTCCGGGATAACTCGATCCCGCAGGACCCAAGCGGCCTATAGATCACGCACAGCGTATGGCGATGATATAAAAAGCAGACACCAAGATTTAACACCATAATAAAGAATCAAATATTCACGGAAACATCGCCGCGGTGTAGTGAACGACAGATGGTGTTGCTAGTGATGTGTGTAAATTTTATCGATATTTGATTATCGAACTAGATAATGTATAGATGATATGCGGAGAATGTTTGTTCCGAGATGACGTATAATAGAGTTGAATGGAAGAAGAATACGTGGTGCGCCGACCCCAATCAAAAGTGTGATAAGAGTAGGATGATGATGTATAGAGAACTACAAATGATATCTTTATTCACAACTAGTGGGCCGGGCAGACGTTATCTTGTCCAATTACAGCGCCACCTACCTGGTTCATTTGTACGTATAAACCTTCCCTGAACCTATTCAAACACAACACACACAAAATACTCTAAATTATGCGACATAAACTGTTATATATTTTGATCGCGTTGACTTCTTAGTTTGATTGTTTCACAGTTATAATAAATCGTAGATATGAATATTTGTTATTTTCACTTCGATATTTCTACGCATTCCTGTAAAAAGGGTCTTGCCAGACACACGGAGGGAGACACTGTATCAGGGTCGCCTGCTTGGGTACCTTCGTCTTACCTATCCCTGCCGCTAAGCCGCAGTGCTTGCATTGCTTTGTTTCAGTTTGAAGGGTAATATATGGCAGTGAAATTACTGGGTACCGTGACTTGACATCTTATGTCATAAGTTACCTACACTGCGGTTCTTGTGGGGGTTGCAGATTTCCTCCGAATCTCACAAGATCCACATGTATGATAGGTGACTTACCACTTATTTGCTTGTTTGCCGACTTAGTTGTATAAAAACACGGACAGACAAAAACCGAAGTTACTTATCCTATAAGGGGTTTCATCCATTTTTTCCTTTCGAGGTATTTTGACCCTAAAAATATAAAAAATTGTAAAGTCTGAGCGATGTTTATTTATATTTCATTTATACTACAACTAGCTGTGCCCGCGAACCACGTTTCACCACAATAATTTTCAAAAAAACACCCTATTCACTAGGGTGACACACTGCGACATGAGAATTTTATATATTATAAGATTAAGATATGCCCAACATGTTAATAGATTAACTAGGTAGATTATAAACGTTTAAATGATATATTGGAACTAGGTTGAATATATTGCAACAAAACACATCAAAACTATATAGTTGCGTAAATATATCAAACTGGTTGAAATAAAAATTCTGTTGTTAAAACATTGGATACGCAATCATTTCTACAATTCACGTCCCAATAATAGATTTGGTCTTTCCAAACTATATTTGTGGAATTGTGGCTGACGTAAGCTTATTCATTTTACAATATATAAAGCCATTCCGTGTTATTACGTTACATAATAGATGTTATCTTTGAATTGGGTACTTTTTGGCATAGTCTCAGTGGTGTAATGTAACATTTCATTGTTGTGTTAAACAAGAGCAGGATAAAAAATGTCTTAGTATTTCGAATTTGCGTCTTAGACTCAGTGATTACTCAAGCGTTAATCGCCATTGCGTATTTTATTTTTGAAACATTTAATTAATCCCAATTAGAAAGTAGCGAGCGTTCTGTTATTGACAACGTGTATTAGCGTTAAACTCAAACGATGTCCAATTTATTCGGGAAAGAGTACAAAAAACACTACCATTTCGAATTCCTGTTCAAAATCTGACAAGTAAAGTGATGATTGAAAATATTGAGCTAGCTTGAAACGGAGAATGAAGGATATCTGTATTGTAAATTTTCATTAGTATTTTTGTGTCACACTTAGTATTATTTGCATGTTCACAAATGCGATTTATAATAACAATGTCCCAGGTTTGACTTCTAAGTCGGGAATAAGTGGCCGTAACTGAAAAGAGAGCTCTGTTTTTATTTTGATTTTCGAACACATTTCAATAATTTTTGCACGCATAAGAGTATAGAACGAAAATACTTTTTTATTCCGGTACTGTCTTAATTCTTCATATACTATTATTATACAGAATATAGTATGTGGATAAGGTCCCAGGCTTTCAGACATGACATCTTCTTTCCGATTTTTAAACATGAACAATTAATATTCTCCATTTTTATCGGGTTATTTTTTTCTGCAAAGCAAAAACCTTCTTAAAATGTCAATAACCTTGAATTTGACCAGGCAAGACTTTGAAACCCAGATTTTTTTATAAAAGGCAACTGCTCTTCCACAAGTTTATTAGGTACCAGTGGATTGGATGCATGAAACATAAATTAATTAAGATTTTCGTGTAAACATAATTATGGATTAATTGTAAGTACATATTTCTCCTGTCGCGGGTCTGCTGGAAGAAATTCCATTTATGAAATAAGTAGATCCTTTGTACATTTTGTCTTATGTGTTGTTTGTGCTGTCTAGTTTTATGTGTACAAAAATTTGTTAAATAAAGTTTAATAAAAAGGCTCTATTTATCCTACCGTATCTTTAATTTGTGAGCACCTGTAATTTCTTACGTTAAATTATATCGATGTCACCACATTGCGAAATATTGGCTACGGGCAACACTTTTCCCTATTCCAAGCCCAATCTAAATGTGGACTTTATTCAAATTTCGAATATCGCGTTCGCTACGGACGTCGCAGTTGGTACAACTTTTTACAAGTTGCCAACTGTGAAAATTCACATGCAAATAAATGCATTTGGATAGTGCCCGTTGGACAACGCGCTCGTTGGCAAAATTTACATTTTTCACTTGGCCTATTGCCCGTAACAATAAGTGGATTTGTTGCAGTCCATTCACGTTATAAATGTCAAAATAAAGGCTCAAACAATAACCGTTACTTATAAAAAAAATAAAACCGTCTTCAAAGAACAATCATTATTAATATTAAACATGCGAAAGTACGTACATTTTAACCGCCTCCGTGGTCTAGTAATTAACACCACCGAGTGTTGATCAGGAGTTCCGGGGTTCGATTTCCCGTGGGGGCAGGAATTTTTCTGCTTGTTTGGTTGGTGGTAGGGCTTCTGAGCCCGCCTGGCTAGCTACCACCGTCATATCTCAGTTTGTCGACATAATAAAAACCGGCCAAGTGCGAGTCGGACTCGCCCATGATGGATTCCGTACGATTTATGACGTATTAAAAAAACTACTTACTAGATCTCGTTCAAACCAATTTTCGGTGGAAGTTTACATGGTAATGTTCATCATATATTTTTTTTAGTTTTACCATTCGCTTATTTTAGAAGTTACAAGGGGGGGACACACATTTTACCACTTTGGAAGTGTCTCTCGAGCAAACTATTCGGTTTAGAAAAAAATGATATTAGAAACCTCAATATAATTTTTGAAGACCTATCCATAGATACCCCACACGTATGGGTTAAAAAAATTTTTTGCCCCCAAAGTTTATTGCTTTTTTTCTATTTTTGTGTGAATATCTTAATGCGGTTCACAGAATACATCAGTGTAGTTCTTATAGTTTCGGAGAAAAGTGACTGTGACATACGGACGGACAGACAGACAGACATGACGAATCTATAAGGCAGGGATCGGCAAGTAGTTTTAAGTGGGATCCGAAAAGTGTTAAAATTTTTTATAGAGGTCCAGAAAAGGAACTGATCATGATTAAGTACTATTTTATACGAATTATCTAGGTATATTTTACAATATTTGGCGGTCCGAAGTTCGACCTTCCACGGTCCGGATACGGACCGCGGTCCGCCTGTTGCTGACCGCTGCTATAAGGGTTCCGTTTTTTTGCCATTTGGCTACGGAACCCTAAAAATGTTAATAGCATTGTTATGTTCCGATCATAAGAGGTAAGATAGCCAGTTCCTCAGTTGTTAAAAGTCCAGGTGAAGCTCGCTTCCACCTTCGGCCTTATCATCACTTACCATCAGGTGAGATGAAGGCCAAAAGATTCCCTGTCGTATGTAAAAAAGTAGCACTGTGTGTCTGTATGTTACGCTGTCACGTCACGTGGCAAAGCCATGGAACCAATATTGATAAAATTTGGCTTTATAGAATAGCATATAAGTAAGGACAGAGGCTATTGTGTCTCGAATGCGTGCTAACTAACTTGACATATAGGTACCTAAATTCCACGTAGACGAATTCGCGCAACAGCTTAGTCATAATATAAGGTGTCCCAATATATGTATATTATAAGGTGTTCCAAAAACTGAATAACTTTCAATTGAACGTGAAATCACGACAAAAAACAGCTGTTCCATACATTTTGGTGAAGCAAACTTATGTATGAATAATTTGGAACAACATAAAAACAATAGAGCATCGGTGGCGCTGTGGACTCGGCACTTGCCTTCTCCGATCGGGAGGTCCGGGTTCGAGACCGCCATGTACCAATGTGTTTTCGTTAGTCGAATTTCACATGTACATTTGTCTGACGCTCCTACGGTGAAGGAAAACATCGTGAGGCAACCTGCATACATCTGCGATGAAATTTAAAGGTGTATGTGAAGTCGACCAATCCGCACTGGGCCAGCGTCACGGTAATAGTATATATTAGGTAATACCGTGCCAGCGTGGTTGACTAAGGCCTTACCAGTTATCACCCTAACATAGGGTAGACTCGAGCCCTCGGCGGGGACGTATAATGAGCTGTGATGATGATGATGATAAAAACAATAATACCGGATGTAACTAAACGCCGAAATAATACCTAATACACAGGGTTACAAAAGTCGAACCACCCCTGCGATCATGGACTTGTCGATCGACATATATCGATCGACAAAGGCATCTGTCCTTTTCACTCCATAGGAATATCTGCAAAATTTATCGATTTTTGTCGAGTATGTCGATCTTAGCTGTCAAATTTTGTTAAATCGAGAGCTCCATGCTCGCAGGGCTTTTTTGAGCCGAAAATGGTTCCGATACTTCGTTTCTCGAAACCAAAAATCCAATTGGCGCCAAAAAACTGCGTGGAAAGGATCGCAATTTCGTTTCAGCCTACTCTCTGCCGTACAGTTTATATTCAAAGAGGTGGTTTTGTGAGAATCTATATCAGGCCTTATGAGGTGCATTAGCGCGAGCGCACACGACCGACAATCGGCGACCAATTTTGAACGATCCATTTTTCACCGATAATTGGGATGATGACTGAATTCAAATTTTCACGTCTCGTCATAAAATATTAAAATGCCGTAGCAAAAGATCCTGCAAAGAATTCTGTGAAATTAGAATTAAAATCGGCTTAGAAACACATTAGATACCTACAAGCATTTTAACTTGCTATTTTGGAAGTGATTAGACAGAGAGATCCGACATCAACCGTGACGTTATCGTTGAGTAAGGCCATATGAACTCTATGTAAATTGCTGTTTTGCTAGAAAGAGATGGAGAAAAATCTTTAATACCTTAAATGTTGGTTGTTTTTATAGTTATTCGATAACCGATTTTTTCTTTCCGTTTATTATATGAATGAGCTTCTATTAAAGTAAAAAAAAAAATTAATCTAGCCTTTTGGATCGGCCGGGATACACTGATATTTTTTGACTGGCTTTTCGTAGTTCGCGTACGGTGCAACGTAGAACTCCATATGATTCATTTTCCAGCTTCAAAAAGATGGGTATCCAATCAGTTGCCGCCTGCCTGATATTAATCAATGACGCTGATCTATGGGCTCTTGAGACGAGCCCCCCTATTCACAAACGTCGGATCTCAGACTCGATTCGGCAAGTCACGTCCCGTCTCGCTTTGATGCACTGTAATAAAAAGTGACAGGCGAAGAGATTCCGTGATAGGATTGTTTTCCAACAAATGCCATTTTTAATGGCTCGTTTGAAGTCACATACGTCGCGTGCCATCTCGTCACTCATCCATCTGGCGACGTGTGGTTGAGCCCGCTTGTTGACTGAATTAATTTTCACGTCTCGTCATATAATATTAAAATACCGTCAAAAAAGATGCAATCATGTGAAATTAGAATTAAAATCGGCTTAGAAATATATTAGATACAAGCATTATAAACTGTTAATTTGAAGGCGATCATACAGAGAGATCCGACATCAACCGTGACATTATTTGTAGAATTAGGCCCGTAGGCGAGATCATTCCTAAGAGGACAATGTAATACCATAAGAATAAACAAGTATAGAAGCGAAACTCCCGGCCGTCGAGCGCTCAAGGCCACGTTATTCACCTACCGTTTGATTTCCGTTGAACGGAATCGCCAGTCAAGGCGCGCACCGCATCCCGCACGTACGTGACTCCTTCCCGCGCGCCGCTATCTACCTAGTCGCCGCGATGCCGACTTATTGTTGCGTTTATGGGTGCAAAAATAATGCCATAATAACCCCAAATTTAAAGTTTTACAATTTGCCCGAAGATAAAGAAAGGTAAGTACAAAGGTCTACTTCTACGTCATCTACTTGTTTTATTCAATCCTCTCTAAGCAACTGCGAAGATGACTTGGATATATTTCTTTTGAGCAAAGACGACGGCACAGAACCTTTTTTTGCAAACCATATGACATCGGAGATTTCGCCGCTTGCTGTTCCGACATGCGATTACAGGTCTGAGGGCCTATTACCGATCTCATGGTTTTGCAAATGATATCATATGATATCATAGTGCAAGACGAAAAATACGATTTCCGGTCAGATTTTTAATCATTTGTTTATTATTTAATGATGACATCATTGAAATTATGCCATAGTGATGATATCATTGGAGATCAGTAATACGAAATGCAGTATTTCATGAGTTATTTTTCTCAAATTTATACCATGTCATACGATGAAAGATCCATAATTGGCCCTCAGATTTGCCTACACAAAACGCACTTTCCTACGTTTGTGGGTATCTACTCAAAAAATGCTCGCTTAAACATGAATGCCCAGCTTTCAATAAATACAGAGATTAAAAGGGAGAAAATACAGAAAATTCTCAACTATTTATTCATTTTAAAGCATTCAATCGGACAAAAATTTTCGGAAGTTTAACTGTTCCTCCGGCACATTTTGTAAACTATATTGAGAAACTCGAGAATATATTCGTAAATAGCTTCAAAAATTTTATTTTTACCGATGGTGCTGGTGCGATCTTGCTAGATACAATGAAAAAAATTGTGTTTCAGGTACCTTGTGAATATTTTCCTATTGATTACCTGATTAAGCTTTTTATAAGAATGCGTATTTACTACGCGCTGAAGTTTAATAACCGAAACTTCAAATCATCTACAAAAACGCCATCTTTTATAAATATCAGACATTTGTAAATATTTCTGTTGAATTGAAACCTTTTAAATAAAAATGATTGAATATTTTAAAATTATTTTTATTATACCTACCCTAGATACAGATACAGTTTTATTCGTAATATTCATTACATGTCAAAGCTCATACAATATAATGTATCGAGTTTCTAAAGCTGTCATTGTAGTGCAATTTTGAAACTCTGTAAGTATGGGATTTTTTTTTGTCAAGTCGGGAATAATTTGAATTATGAGAAACTTTGGTACTGCTATATAGGTATATTTTTATCGACCTTTGTTACTGTTCCATATAAAATTTAAATACAATCAATACTTGATTAAAATTATGAAACAACAGATTTTTTTTCAAGTGAAAATGTTGGTCTGATAGTAAAAAGTGAGCTTAGGTTTTATCCATTAGTACATTCATAACTTCAGCTCTTGGACTATAAACGTAGGTACGATACCTAAATTACAAACCATTTTTGTACATCGAAATTCGAAACATTTTAATGATTTTGTTCTCTAAGTTGTAGGGATTAAGCTCAATTAATCAAAAATAGGCAGGTTCTTATAACTACGGAATCAAAAAAACTAAAAATGTGGGTACTATTGCTAAAGATAGTCGCTCGCTCGCTACACTTGAAGTACAAAATCAATAAGACTCGGTGTATACTCAGTTTCTCATTTAATGTAAAATATGGAGGTACCTATATAAAAAATATTGTAGTGGTCACCATACGTCCATATGGTGACCCTAGCGGCGCCCGCAGACTACTGCGGGGCGTTACAGGAGGAAGGGCGCTGTAGGTATGCAAATAGCGGCATTTGGTGCACCCACAAAGGAGATTCGCTTCTATACTTGTTTATTCTTATGGTAATACCTACGAATTGCGTTACAGAGTAGGCTCAGTCAGATGAGTATTTCACCGGGCATTCTTTTCGGGAATTAACTTGTTTTTACTAACGAAGCCGTACGGATAATTAATTATGCATCTTCCCTTCCCTCTCGTATTCTTTATTTATTGCCGAACGTGCCATTTATATGTTACGATATTTAGTCTGTGAACAGAGGTGAGACAGCGTTTATTGCTGGGATGAACAGTCAGTGAGGTAGACCTTCATCTCACAGAAGGCGGCAGCCAAATAACATCACGTTGTGTTCCTGCGTGAGTGAAGATGATAGAGCTCATGGGGAAACGCTGTCAGTACTGACTATGGAAACAAAACCACCTTGGTGAAGTGGTTGAGAGCACCAGGGGGGTTATTGTCTGAGAAAAATATATCACGATCGCCCTGAAATTACTAATCATTGCGGCGTAAATACAAGACTCACTGTCGACTGTCTGATAAAAAATAGTAATGGATGCACTTTCACTATCAAAATGGAAAGCGATCGCGATAGATTTCTGTTACACAATCAAAGGGGTCGGTATTGATCTAGGGGGACATTGTCTAAGAAAAATCTATATGATCGCCTTTGGAAGTAGGGTTTCTGAGCCCAACTGGTTACCTACCACCTTCTAACTTAAGCTTGTCACTATAATTACAATGTTTATAACGTTTTTGTGTTTAACAACAACACTTAAGATCCGGTGAGATGAAGGCCAAAGGCTTCTCTATGTGTCTGCTCATCTGCTGTGAATAAAAACTCATACGACCAAATAAACCAAGTTCTGCTCAGTTTGGGTCGTATGACTGAAGACAGAACTTAGTGATTCTAAGCCATTGGTGGTAATTTAAGGTTTCTAAGCCCGCTTGGCTAGTAATTATTACAATGTTATGTTTCGAAGAAAGACAGCCAGTTTCTTCTTTACCAAGAAATCAAGATGAAGCTCGCATTCATCTGCGATCTTATCGTCACTAACCATCACGTAAGATAGAGTTAAAGAGCCGGAAATAAAAAAAACTACAAATTGTGCAAAGTAATAGTAGAATTTGCCGCATATAAATTAGATACTATTACGACAAAAATCGTATAGTATAAAAGCGACTCTAACAACGAAACTGTGGGGAGTTTGTTGGAGCTATTGTACGTTTTGGCACTGTGTCCAATCAAAAGTGGCCAATCACAGGCAGAATCAATAAACTATGCAACAAGGGTAACAAATAGCTGGCAGACTAATTGTAATGAAATGGTAAAAAGATGATAGTACATTGTAGTGATGTACCATTTATGAACACGTGTGTTCGCTGATCCTCTATTTTGAGAGAATTGAGTGTTTTAAATTTTAATGGCATACGACTTTATTTATCATCTATACTAATATTATAAAGAGGAAAGATTTGATTGTTTGTTTGTTTATTTGTTTGTAAATTCACCCACTTCACCCACTGTTCAACAGAACAGGGTGGTTAATGTAGGGGTCTAATAGGCTTCGAAACTACTGAACCGATTTTGATGAAAGTTGGTATAGGGATAGTTCGAGACCAGGAGAAGAACATAGGGTTATTTTCCTACGAGAAAATATAAAATTCCCAAGGGAAAACAAAAATAACGCGGGCGAAGTCGCGAGCGGAAAGCTAGTTAATAGTATAATGATAAAAGTATAGTCGTCTATTATATTATGAGCGTCGGTGGCGCTGTGGACTCGGCACTGGCCTTCTAATCGAGAGATCCGGGGTTCGACCCTGCCATGTACCAATGTGTTTTCGTTTTTCGATTTTCACATTTGTTCGCCGCCGGTGCAGAAAAACATCGTGAGACAACCTGCATACATCTGCGAAGAAATCCAAAAGTGTATGTGAAGTCGACCAATCCGCCCTAGGCCATCGTGGTTAACTAAAGTCTAAACACCCTAACTAAGGGTAGGTTCGAGTACTTAGGGTAGGCTACCTCGGTGGGAATATAAAAGAGCTGTGGTGATGGATGATGTTGCTTCGTCCGCGTGGAATAGTAACTTTTGGCAGCATTTTTATTTTTGTAGGCAATTTATTTTAAAGATCTTGATAAAAAGTAGCCTATGTTATACCTTATATTATTAGCTATCTATGTATTAGTGATAGAAACAAACAGACAGACTGACAAACATTTTTTAAATTGTTTTTTTTTTTGATAGATAGATAGATGGATATCTTTATTTGGTCTACAGACACATCACTACATAGTATAAAACAAAGTCGCTATCCGCCGTCTGTCTGTCCCTATGTATGCTTAGATCTTTAAAACTACGCAACGGATTTTGATGCGGTTTTTTAATAGATAGAGTGATTCTTAAGGAAGGTTTATATGTATAATACATGTATAATATAGTAGAGAGTTTTGTAAGATATTTAGGTTTTTCGGACACAAGGTGTAAAAAATCAACCAGAAAAGTAACTTATTTTGCGTACGCTGCCTAAAATATAAAAGATAGAACCATAAAATGTTCTAATTAATTGTAGATCTTATAAATATCTACAAAAAAGTCCGCGACACACTATACCTATCTATGTCGAGTGAGGCACAACAACCATTTTTTATTTAAAAATCTTGAATTTTTTTTGGACTACATTTAAACGCATTTATTTTTCTCATGCTATTAATCCTTATCAAAATAAATTATTTCATCACTAATTACAGTTTATGTAGATAATATTGGGTCTTTGAATGATTAAAATTGAACGTTTGGTTTTGAAGTTATGGCGAAATTAAAACATTACTATTTCTGCTGCACGGCCCGTTGCGAAGTGAGCGTCACCAAGGCGGGGGTGTGCGTGCGGGAGGTTATGGAATAAAATGGAGGAAAAAATTAAACACTGTGTTAAGCATTTCGATGGCGAAACGTAGTTCGCGGGCACAGCTAGTACATAATAAAATATTACAATAAATGCAGAGATTTAAAAAAAACTAACAAAAAAAAACAATAATAAGAAACTACTAAACAAAGCGATGATAGTAATCAAACACAGACCTGTCTGCCACACGAAAAATATAATTACGTATGTGTGCTGCAGCAGCACAAAAAGGCCATAGCTCATCGTAACATTTGCTCTTAGAGCATCTAAGTCGCTGATTTTCAGCTACAGCCTAGGGGGGAACTTCGGCTACGACACTCAGTTTTAGTGTTACACTAAATCTGGAGATTATATATATAATTATTTTTATTAGCTAACAGTCAATGCGTGTAATGAATTAATTATGTCACCTCACTTTTGCTTATAAATACTCGTATACTTAAAAATGATCAATAAAATTGCAATTGAGAATGTAAATAATAAACATCGTAATAATATAATTCCAACAATAATAATAAAATATTACCAATAATAAAATAATACCAATAATAATAATAATACATAGTTATTAACTGCATATATGCCTTCTTCAACCCTTATTGCCTAAACAAGACATTTTGTTATTCCCTTTATTTGACAGTCGATCAATATTGGTACCCGATCTACATTCATACCCATTTAGTAAAAACTTGTTATTTTGACATTACAAACAGACACTTCAACTTTATTTATTTGTATGTAATTTTGACATTACAAACAGACACTTCATTTTTATTTATTTGTATGTATGTATAGATGTACTAGCTTTTGCCCGCGGCTTCGCTCGCGTTAAATTCGGGGTAACACCGAAGATTAAAAAAAAAATATGGCAGGTATTTTTCGTTGGTAACAAAGAGTCTGTGATTTGTAGCTTCCTACCTTGAAAACTGCAAAAAGTCCCATATAAAATTTCACCCCCTCTTTTAAGGGGTTGGGGGCAGATTTCGAAAAAAAATGATGCACGATTTTTTTGTTACTCACAAATAGTTCGTATTTTTAGCTTTCTACCTTGAAAATTGCGGAATGCTCCATGCAAACTTCAACCCATCCCCCATTTTAGGGAAGTGGGGGGGTTAGAAAGAGATAACAAGTAGCCTATGTCACTCTCCATCCGTTCAACTATCTTCACTTAAAAAATCACTTCAATCCGTCGCTCCGTTTTGCCGTGAAAGACGGACAAACAAACACACACACACACTTTCCCATTTATAATATTAGTATGGATATAGCTAAAGAACTCAAATGGGATTGCTCTATATATTATTATGTACGAGTATATTCTCCTAGCCTGCAAACACCAGCTAGGTTTTATTTACACAATTTTTTTATGAAGTTACTTACACAGCCTCACTACTTTCTAACCCCGTATTTACATTAATCAACACGCAACCCAACCACCATAGAAAACGCTGGGAATTACGGGCTTCTACCACATACAAACACTAGTCGCCTGTGCTGTGATGCGTAGTTTTTGCTGCCAAGTGAACCACATGGTCCATTTTAATACATATACTAATATTATAAAGCTGAAGAGTTTGTTTGAACGCACTAATCTCAGGAACTACTGATTCAAATTGAAATAGTTATTTGTTGTACATGAGTGCAAAGTTGCTTTTTAACCGCGTGCTCAACTTTGATGACCGAGCAAGAGAAGGATTCTAAAATTTAGAATCCTGAGCGCTAGCGAGGCAATCAAAGGAGCACAAAGTGAAAAATCTTTGCACTCGAGTGCAACACGTAACTTTTCATCCCCCCTCAGCGAGGAAATGGCTAAATGCAAATTAAAACATACACTTTTATTTTAGTTTAGGTACATATTCACTTCAACATTATGATAGGTAAGTATTACAGAAAAATATTTATATTATGTATAACAAATAATACGTTTATTTTACTTATTTTCAAGTTTCTTATAATAATACGACGTCAAAAGAAAATGGCGCGCGCAAAGCAAATCAAAAACAAAAGTACACCAAGGAGGTTCAGAGTCCTGAGTTTTTAACAAATTTAAAAAAGTTGTATGATAAATTCGGCACCATGGAGATGGAAGTAAATAGGTTTAATGATGTTTTTAAACCACATAACTAGTTGCACGCGATGTTCTTAATTCAAATTTACTTTAACCTCAAGCGGAAAAAAACGGCTTTGGCGGTCAGATATCGAATAGCAAAAATACTCTTTCCGAGATGGGGGGATAAAAAATTCTTTTTTCTTTTGTTATATGAGGCTTATATAGATTTATTTACTCAGTTATACAAACACTATGGGACGTACGAGACCAGATTCTAAAATACTCCATATCATCTGCTCTGCACTATTGTGCTGCATAGTAACATCCCTATTTCTAAATACAACTCAATAGGGTAGTTGACTCATATCAAAATTTATTAAAATATTGTTTATTTCTAACAGTATTCGGCATAAGGTTCCACAATATACCGATTTTAATAAATAACAATGAAAGATTACTGTAAAATTTTAATTTGAAAATGCTAGAAATAATCTTTTTTTATCTCACGCCGTAAACGCTTTGATAACCTGTGGTCAGGGTCGTGACGTCACACATATAGTAAACAAAGAAATGTCAAATTTAATTCAACAACTCGTCGATTTGCTCTATTCTTTCCTAAAACTGGCAAAAAATCGTCCAAATCTCCGTTATTATATGTGTAAATATCGTCAAT
This sequence comes from Schoenobius gigantellus, assembly GCA_963935595.1. Classification (NCBI taxonomy): domain Eukaryota; kingdom Metazoa; phylum Arthropoda; class Insecta; order Lepidoptera; family Crambidae; genus Schoenobius; species Schoenobius gigantellus. The sequence goes on from OZ012563.1 coordinate 8,358,873, forward strand.
TATTTGCATTAATAGCAAAATCAACCATTGATGTTGGATTTGTGAGAGCAGATAGTACAAATCTTCCGAAAATCGACAGATTGATGGTCAAGAGATTCTTTGTGTACTTATCGCTCTAAACAATATAAGTACAATTTCAATACTGTTATAATGAAGAACAGGTTACAAGTGTACTTGTCAAGATTGTCAAGCGGCAGAAGAGAGTTGCAAACATGCATTTTTGGTGTGGTTGCACCATCACAGTGAGGAGCTATTTTGTACAGCAGTTGAATGCTATTGGATAGAATCCTATCTCTCAAAAGTGAAATAAACACTAAAAGTATTTACTTCAAGAGAAATGTTCAAAAGAAACATCAGGATCATGTGTCAAATACCAGTGTAGTACTGCAAGAATTTGTAAATGAACATAAAAAGAGAAAGATTGGCATTGTTCATTTGTCAAGCATGAAGAAAATTACTGGAGGAAAAATATATATACAGACACAGATTGTGACATATTTCTTAAAAAAATTAAAGACCTCTTCAATGAAGAAAGAATAAAAGTGCATAGAAAACTAAACCAGGAATCATCAATACAGAAGTGTTCTTTAGTTCGAGCTTCGTTATGAAGAATAACAGCTTCCATGTGCTATGAAGCCAGTGCATAACACATGATGTTTCTTTCGTTGGGAAGATTTTTGGTGGGATATGTTGCAGACACCTATAATGAAATGTGGATAAAAGTTGAAAGATAAGGATTTGGGTTGAAATTTGCAATATTTGACCTCTTCATTTTTTATTAATACCCTGTAATAGTCAGTTCAACAAACGGTATCCATAAAATTAGATTAATACAAAATTGTCATGCTCTTTTACTGAATAAAATGCTAATTATCAAAGACAGAAAACTGTGAACAGTATGCTTAACTCAAGTATAGATGCAGTTGTTTTGTGCTAAAGCGAAACTTATATACCTACTTTTGTGTATTAAGTAATTTTGAGAACACTCAAAAGGTGACAATATTAGCTATAATAGGTACTTATTTATCAAATAGTGCCATTTTGGAAACTATACTACATTTTTCCTAATATATGAAAGTATTACTTCATAATAAATCACTACTATTATTTGGACTTTTATTACCTGCGACCCTAAGGCAATATAATAATATGACAAATTAATAAATTTAATTTAACTCTATTCAAACCTATTTGTACTTTTGGAACATATATATTTGAGTAACAATGATAAATATGAACAAAAAACCTATAAAAAATTATCTTTTAAGGTGTAAGGGAAAAATAAAACACGTGTACGAGTATTTCAAATTAAAAAATTTTGATTCAACTTAAACCTTTACAAGTCATTATTTTCAAATAAACATGCAACATTTTTTTTAGTGAAGAACATAATGTCTAATGTAGTACAAAAATTTGTCATGTCATCTTTAGATGTTATGTATAAAGTACGTAAAAAAAAATTCTTTATATTATTTATTTAATAAGAAGGGTCTTGTAAATTTGGAAGAGCAAAGGCTGACAACACAGCAATCACATTTAATATATTTGTATACGGCTTTAAAATGGATAACTTGCATATTCTTCGTAAGCTGTTCTGAAATTTACTTTCTTTTAGTAAGTTAATATCACTAATACTGCTTTCATATCCTGTATATATTAAGCTGACTAAACCATCAGGTAGTCACTCTAATAAATATTCAATAGTATTTGCTTTTTTATACTCGGGCCAAGTTAGTGCTTGTTAAATGACTTCATTGGGTTTTTGAATTTCATCTCTTAGCAATCTATGGTTACCCTTTTATACTTATGGTGAAACACTAGAAGTAACTTTTTTTATTGTGCTTTTGGTTAAAAGGTTTAATGAATAAATGTCATTATCATAATTTTCCTCACTTGGAAATAATACTTTTTAATAATGTCTGGCCAGATATAGATGGTTTGCAGCACTTTACTTCAGACAATTTATTTGGAGATGTTGCAATTGATTGGTGGTGGGCAGCAGGTTTAATCAGTGAAGATATACTTAACATCTTTCAGTTTTACCAAACTGGACCTATTTACTTCTATGGTGCTTTGGTATATGAATACTTGTGTTATTTTGTTGACATAATGTTGTTCTAGTTGAGAGGTCACATTTTGATGTGGCTGAGCAAGCACTGCTTTGTATTATGTTGCACAACTTTTACTGCCTTATCAATCTCGTTGTCAAGAGGAGAACAGGGTAGTACCTACACAATAGTTCTCATTAAGTAACCTCTGAAAGCAACAAATTTTAATTAGGTACTCAGTAAATTCAAGTAAAAGTTGTTTAGATAAATATATTCATTATTATGAAACTGGAATAGTTTGTATTACATACTTTTAAATATATTCAATTACATCATGACATCATTATTCAATTGGACATAAGTACATATTCTTTTCTTTGAAACATCATCTAGCGTCAGTGTATAACTTAGATTAAATCAAAAAGGCGTGAATGGTCAAGTTTTCTCTACGTCTGGCGTTAAAATTTGGTTGGTCGGCTGCAGTCAGTTTTCATTCTAACTGAAAGATAAAAATTTAATTAATGATTTTACATACAACCTAAAAACTTCTATTTTGTTTAAGTGGAAACTGAAGTACCTACACGGATTGAGTTATTCATTTATAGTACTTACATTAATGTGATTTTCGCAAAAATACATTTGAGTTTCAGTAGATAGTTACAGGATTTCTTTAAGCGAATGTTAATCAATTTTAAGCGAGAGTTATTTCGCATGTCTATATCACTGGGTACGGCTAATCCACAGCCACAGCTTTCCTGGAGTCTTTGAAGAGGTAATTCCTGTTCTATTGTCCCATTCCATATACTACAGTTTTACTATATTTTGTGATATTTAATAAAAAGCATTGTTTTTGTGAGGTTATTTCGCCTCGGTGCTTTGTTTACTATAAGACTGACGTCATTTGATGTATGCCACAGATAATCAACAAACTATCATGGCTGACCGTGTTTTCGGTCCAAAATTGAAAATCTTAATTTAAAATAGATTTTTTGCACTTTTTAGGCACCGAAAAAAATTATATTCATGTGCTATGGTCTAATACAACAATTATGAACATTTTAAGCCCTACTTTAAAAAAGGGTCAACTAGCCTATTGTATTTATCACACGGGGTGCTTCTGACCTTCGTGTTTATGTTGAAAGAGAGAACGTATTAACAATATAATTTATTAAAGAACATTATTTATTCGCCCATCCTCATCAGTCGCGGTGCACCCAGCCGATCAACGAACGAGACCTTGGGGCTTCACCAACCCTCACTCGGCTTACGTGCTATGAAACTGTCCAAATCCTTCACTCCTGGGGAAGCCTTACTCTAACAGTGCGTGAATTTGGCTCTATGAATGTTAATAACATTATATTTTTGGTGTGGACAATAGCGATTACTGAGCCACGACCTTTTGCACTTCTGCAGTACTTACTGTATGCACACAAGAATAAAGATATCAAATTCAGTAAAAATAGTGACTATCATAATTTAAATTTAAGAAATAAAGACAAGCTAGCAATGCCCACATATAGGCTCCATAAAATAAGCAACTCTTTTGCAGGTCACTGTATACGAATGTACAACACGCTGCCATGTAACATGCATGACTTGTCAGTAAATAAATTTAAAATTTTAATTAAAGCTCAGTTAAGCAAAAAGGCTTATTACAGTGTTAAAGATTTTTTGAATGATAAGGAAGCGTGGCGGTAAAAGAAATGAATTGCTCGTTCTCTGAATAGTTTTGTAATATTCACAATTTGTAAGACATTTGGCGATTTTAAAAGAGTTTTGGCACATGAGTTTCTTGCCCGATTCTTCTCATGTTAGCCCCTACATTCGGAATCGGGTCGCTCTTGGCGATTACATGCGCGGCAACAACTCCGCGGATGTACTTGCCACTAGCGCACGGGTTAGCTTGATTTTAGTCGAATATTTTTTATGTTTTAATAATTTTGTAAAATGTGTAAAATTGACGATTTTAAGTGCCCGCAAGGGCCTATGAAATAAAGTACTTTTGATTTTGATTTTGATTTTGATTTTGCAGCATACGGGAATCCATCATTTTATCGCAATTCCTTTCAACGATTTTCATTACCCATAAAACGAATCGCAGAACTTTTTTTCAATATTTAACAAACCCTAGAATTAGGTTACATCGCATTTTCGTTTCCTCGAATATTTATTATCTACAAACACAGTTCATCGTTATTTCTTTTCATGTTTTATACATTTTATCGAAATAATGTTACAACGAAGTTTTGTTACCCATATTTTTGTTTCGTCGTAAGATTCAGTTTGCAAAATAATGGAAACATAAATTTTTACTTCAAAAAATCAATGTACATCGAAAATACGATTTCATGATGGGTTGTTTTTTATAGGGGTTAATTACCCCTTCCAAACGAGCCCCCCTCCCCCCCCTCACCGCGCGGAGACTCGTAGTTTATTTTTTATACGTGTTTGAAGTTACGTGTAATGGAACGTTATTTTAAGTTCATGCACAGTGATTTTATATGTAGATATGTAGGTATATGTAGAAACTGTAGACGGGTCAAAAATAGGTAGCGAGGAGCGAAGCGACGAGCGTAGGTTTGAACATGAACCTAGCGCGCGAGCCGAGCGAGCGTGCCGCGGCAGCGGCCGGCGAAGCGCCAGAAACGACTTTATGTGTATTCTCAACTTTATGCATACTTGTTGCTTGTGGAAACTGCTAATTTTGAGGTTAGTTTTTTCAAATTTCAAATGCTCATATCTCTGGAAGCGAATGCATCATTCGATGAAACGTTACTGCGATAAAAAGTTGTTATGTGAAAAAGTATTATGGGTTTCGATACATATTGTAACATGACTCTACGAATAGTTTCATCGATAACTTAATAATTTTACCAAATGTAAGTTCGATATACCGTTTTTCTGGTAAGTAATCAGAACAAATTTAAAAGATTTTTTAAAGAAACGTTTTTCGATGATATAAAACAGCGATGATTAAAAAATCGATGAATTGAAAAAAAATATATTAAAAATCGTGGAATAGTTTTCGGTAAAATGAAAATCGATATCAAAAAAATCTGTATTCTGATAGACAGCCGCAGCATACACATACTGCCACGGTATATGTAGGTATCTCTATTCATTGTTATATTTTTATTTTAAGTTGTGATTGTGACGCATGTGTGTTATGGAGAATTGAAAAAAATGTCTATCTACCTATCTATCATATTAACATTTGTACTACACGAGACTCCTAGCTCAAATGCACACAAAATATCAAAAATAACGAAACCTAGGTATTTTTTATATTTTGTGTACTTTCTTACAATAAGAAGTTTATGTTAAATAGTCAATAGAATTCAATGTTGAAACAGTAACCGTTTTTATTTGATTTCATGTAAATCCTCCATAAGTGACTGATATACTTCAAGTATGTTATTTAGGCAACATTTGGTATCTGGTCTCCTTAGCTCCCTAATAATCAAACCATTTCAAACTCTGACTAGAATAAATTAACAAAAAAATTAATATATCTGCGTGATTAACGTTGATATTGCCTTTATCAAATAAAACTGATTTGAGGGTAGACAGATGTGTGTGTCTGACAACAGTTGCCCCTAAAATATTTGAAATTAAATTATATAATCATAATATTACAACATAAAAATAAGTTAATACTAGCATAACAATAAATATCTTCTGAAATAACTCATTACTTAACGTTTAAATTTCACGATTTTTATACAAACTCCAACATGGTGAAGTGCAGTGCCTGTGCTGGTGATTTGAAATCAAAGGATGCAATTAATTGCTGTCGCCCATCGTGTAGACTTGCATATCATCAAATATGCGTCGGCATTAAAAAAGGCGACTCTGTTCCATCATCATGGGTATGCCCCGAATGTGTGTCAAAGCAAGTGCGACGAGGAGACAATACAAATACGCCGGTAAGGGCATCTGCATGTGGTGACAGTGATTTCGTTAACACTTTAGCTAGGTCGAAAAATACTATGAGCACTGACGATGAACCATCTGGTGATGTCGAGTTTATTATTCGAACAGAAATAGAAACTGTATTTAAAAGAGAGCTACCAAAATTAATCGCTAGTATCACAGAATCAGTATCAAATAGCTTAAAATCTATCGTTTACAGAGCTCGAAACATCTGTCAATATGACAAGTAGCCTCTATGACACCATAAAATCTGCAGTTGAAAAGAATACCGTAACCGTTAAAAAACTGCAGGCTGAAAACAAAGAACTAAGTGACAAAATCAAGACAATGCAAGCTACAATGGAGGAAATGGAGCGGGAATCGCTGAAGCAGGAGCAGTGGTCCAGACAACAAAATGTTGAGGTGGTAGGCGTTCCTGAGATCAGCGGTAAATCTCTTCCAACAATCGGGGAAAATATCACTCGACATATACGGGTACCCATCGCTTCCGAAGATCTGGAATTTATCCACCGAGTTCAGGCGAAGAGACAGGTCAAATCGAAACCCCGAAACATAATTATAAGATTCCGCCATCGCGAAAAAAGGGATTCATTTTTATCTGCGGCTCGAAAGTGCCGTGGTCTCACTTCATCGGACATTGGGATGGAGGGTGAGCATAAAAGTATTTACATCAACGAACATCTGTGTGCAAAAAATAAACAGTTACTAAATGAGTGTAAATCCAAAGCTAAATCTAACAATTATAGATTTGTATGGACAAAAAACTGTCGAATATATCATAACTGTCGTTAGATAAAAATAACAAATCAATTATTTTAAATTTAATAATTTTATTGCGATAAAAACATTTTTGACAACTACAAGGAAAATCATACGATCATGACATGACAGATCATAGCTATAAAGCATATAAGGTTTTATTGTAACATAACTCCCCCCGACATTTAATCATAAAGGGGTAAGACTGCAATTTTATTAATGGCTCTAGTAGTCATTTACCATTTTTTAGTTTAAGCTCTACTGATCTTACATAACCGTCCTTACCAAAAAATAATCGACAAACTCTAGCCACAGGCCATTGCAAAGGCATCACATTTTCATCACATAACAAAACTAAAACACCATCTTTTATGTTATCATTAACATTATGCCATTTAGGGCGGCTTTGCAATTGGGATAAATAACTCTTGTGCCAAGCATGCCAAAAGTCTTGCTGAACTTTAGTACATTTTCTCCAAAAACGCAAACAGTTTGTATTTTGTGATACTACCCTAGGTTCAGGTATTGCTGTCATGGATTGCTGTATCAAAAAATGAGCGGGTGTCAAAAAAGAAAAATCAGTTGCGTCACCGGTAAATGCAGTAATCGGTCTCGAATTTAAAATTCCCTCGACTTGTATAATTATCGTATTAAATTGCTCATAAGTCAGCAGTAAGTTACCAATAACCATTTTAAAATAAAATTTTGCTGACTTTACCGCCGCTTCCCATAGACCACCCCAAGATGGTGAATAGCTGGGAATGAATTTGAAATTTATTCCATTGATATTACAATAATCCATGACAAGTTCCTTATGACTTTGAGACTTGCATAAATGAAAAAGCTTTCTTAACTCATTATTTGCGCCCTTGAAAGTGGTTGCGTTATCGCAATATATTGTATGAGGCAAGCCTCTTCTATAGCAAAATCTCTTTAAACACGCTAAAAAGCATTCGGTGCTTAAATCGGAACATAGCTCTAAGTGCACACACTTCGTAATAAAACAAACAAAAACGCAAACATATCCCTTGCTTGCTATTGATCGCCTTAAACTAGATAGCTTGATGGTAAATGGGCCACAATAATCTATCCCTACCTTGCCAAAAACTCTGTCTTGAACAACTCGATCCTGTGGCAATGCCGCCATTAATTGTTGCGACCTTTGAGCCCTAAACTTAAAGCAGAGAATACACTTATTTATAATACCTTTCACAAGAACCGTAGCACCTATTATATAATATTTTTGACACAAACTAGATAATGTCAACTTTAAACCTGCATGCAATAAGGCAACATGTTCATGACGTATAACTAAGTTTGTGAAGTGACAATTTTTTGGTAAAACTATTGGGTGCTTTTGGCAATAAGGTATATTAGCATTTTCTAACCTTCCCCCGATGCGTATTAAGCCATCATGGTGCAAGAAAATACATAATTTTTTCAAATTAGACTTTCTTATTTTTTTTTTCTTATTTTAAAAAACGTCGCCCCACACTAGGATTTTCTCCTGTGTCGTGGGTGCAGTTACAAACATAGAATATCACATGCACATACGCCCAGACCGGAACAAATTTCTGTAGGCCATACAAAACATTTGTCCCGTACGGGAATCGAACCCGCGACCCGTTGCGCAGTAGGTGATCACTCGACCTCTGCGCTAAACGTGTCATCACTCTAAAGGCTTGTTCTTTGCGAGACACTCCAGCTCATAACTAAAATGTAATCTTTGAACCTCTTTAATAATTATTGTCATCGCTTCTCTATATTCTGTAGCAGAAAGTTGAATAGAAGTGCAACGTTGCTCCTTCTGAAGTTTACAATTTTTTATAAAACGTAACATAAAACACACAACTCTTTGTATTTTTACAATAGATGAAAACTTAGAAACAGCCAAAAATTCTTCGCGAACGTTACAATTAACTACAACTTCTTTAATACTATCATTAATTACTACATTTTTGTTTTGAAATGCAACAGGAGCAAAGTTAATATTATGTAATTCTGGGGAACCGTTCCACCATAAAGTATTTTTTTCTAGTTCAGAAGGCATAACACCTCGTGACAAACAATCAGCTGGATTGCTAGAGCCACTCACATGACACCAAATACAATCCTTTGTTTGCTCATTTATTATATTGACTCTATTTGTAACATAATTATCTTTTGCGGGTGGATTTTGCAACCAACAAAGTGCAATCTGCGAATCAGTATACAAAACTTTACTCCTAAATGTGTAATTACTATAAATATCGCTTATATGCTTAAATAATCTTGATAATAATACACATGCATTCAACTCTAATCTAGGCATAGTTACCTTCGCCTTCAGAGGGGCGATTCTCGACTTACTACATAATAAAGTTACATTAACAACACCATTTTGTACAACCCTAACATAAATGCAAGCTCCATATGCAATACTGGAAGCATCGCAAAAACCAACTAAATCCAATATTTCGGCATTAGCCATATATAAATTACGATTAACAGAAATAGGCTCCATACAATCTAAATCACGAAAAAATGTATTCCATGGCACTAACAATTCATTTGGGATGGGAGAATCCCAATCTAATTTGTATTGCCAGACCTTTTGCAAAAATTCCTTTGCACGTGTAACAATAGGGCCAGCCAATCCCAAAGGGTCAAAAAATGAACCAATAAAACTTAAAACTTTACGTTTTGTCCATTCATTATTTACAGAACCACACGGACGTGATATAATAAAATAATCATGCTTGAGATCTAAACGAACACCTAATGCCTTCACTGTTAAATCAGCTTCATTTAAATCAACATTTTGAAAGCATTGTTTATTCGCTGGTATATTAGTCAAAATATCTGGATGATTAGCACACCACTTATGGAGCTCAAAACCACCTAACTTAACCAGATCGACGAGTTCATTACACGCCTTTTTGACGTTTTCTAGTGTTGATTCCCCAAAAAGACAGTCATCAACGTATGTGTTGTTTAATAAATTGGACGCAGCCAGCGGATATTGTTTGCCGAAGCGCTGCGCCAGCTCCGTTAAGCAACGGGTCGCAAGAAAACTTGAACATGTCACCCCATAAGTGACTGTTGTTAGCTCAATACAAGATAAGGCGTCATCTAAATTTTCTTTCCATAATATTAACTGCAAGTGACTTTGAGCAGGATCAATTTGTACCTGTCTATACATCTGCTTCATATCAGTCATCACAACATATTTATAAGAACGAAATAAAATTAAAATATCGAATAAGTCCTTTTGAACAACAGGACCGGAATGCAATACGTCATTTAAGCTCAAATTTAAATCTGTCTTAGCACTAGCGTCAAACACAACTCTTAACTTTGTTGTTAAGCTGTCTTCCTTAAACACCGCGTGATGTGATAAAAAATAGCAGCGCTCAGATGGCTTTCCTATCTTGAACAAATCAATCTTTTTGGCATGATTCGAATTTATATATTCATTAATAAAATTCGTATAACCCTCTTTCAGCTTCGGATTTTTTTGAAATTTTTTACATAACACATTTAAGCGATGCAGGGCAGTAGTAAATGAATCTCCTAAATAAAGCTCATCAACATTTTTTTTCAAAGGCAATGACACTGTAAATCTATTATTCGACAGTTGAACTGTTTCTCGGAATATTTTTTCGCAAATATCTAAATCATGCGAAATATTAATATTTTTTTCTGAGATATTTTGTTCTTCCCAAAATTTTTGTATTAAAATTTCTATGTTGCTATCATCGACTGTAGTGGGCAACGCTACCTTCTTACGACAAATATTCAGTGCAGGCTTACAATGCATTTCATCATGACAATTACCGGAAACAATGTAACCGAAAGTCGTATTTACTAAGTACACATCGTCGTGGCTAGATAACTTTATTTTGTCTGGCAGCAAAATCTTAAATAGAATATCGGCTGAAACCAGAAAAGATATCTCACCCGAAATATTAAATTCATCATCGGCCAATTTAATTGGCTCAGAAATGTTTATATTCTTCACCTTAATATTTGTCTGCGGGAGATGAGTCGTTATATTGTCCACAACAGAAAAAAGGGAATTACAATAATAATTATTGTGTAAAGAATGCATTGTTAAATTGACAGCCCTGGCAACAGGTTTCTGTTTTTGGCCGAGAGTTGTAATATTCATGTTATATTCAAATGTAGGCACATTCAATTTGTGAAGTAATTTCGCACAAATAAATGACACTTGACTCCCACTGTCAATCAAACCTCTCGCTGTAATAAACTTACCATCGTTAGCTTGAAATTTGACCTTCATGGTGGGCAGTAAAACCATATTTTTATTAATATTTTTAAAGCTTGAATGAGCAATATTGCAAATGTTTTCATCGGAGTGCAATAAAGAATTATGCTCCTTACTTTTACAATAAGAACATTTAAAATGAAAATTACATTTGTTGGCATGAGCATTCAAACAAATATTACAAAGTTTTTCGTTTTCAGCGAAAGTAATCCTATCATTTGCACTCAATGCTTGAAATTGCTTACACTGAAATATTTTATGCTGTACATCTTTGCAAAATTTACAAGGCGATATTGCCTTTTCGATAGCATTAGCTAAGTTAGTAGTCTTAGCAATAACCTTATTATAAGACTTACCGACAGCTATTTGCGACTCCTCAAAGCTAGTTGCTCTTCGCTCTATAAAAACAAATAATTGTTCTAACGTAGGCAAGCTCGTTGAATCTCGTTCAGAATGATAGGCCCTGCAAGAATACGCATCCAACTTTCTTAAAATAATCGGAATAAGAAGCATATCCCAGTATTTAACCTGCTGCCCGAGACCCTCTAATGCACTCAAGTGTTGCCTAACTACAGAAACTAAATATCGAAGCTCTGAGGCAGTAGTACCCTTTGAAATTGGCTGGCAGTCTAATAAAGTATTTACATGATGAGTTATAACTAAACATTTGTTATCATATCGTTGCTTAATCAAATCAAGCGCATAAGCGTATGATTCGTTGACTAACGGCAAGCCACTTATTACCATTAAAGCATCACCCTGCAAATATTTTTTTAAATAAAACAATTTTTGTACCGGAGACAAGTTGTCATCGCAATCGACTACAGCTTTAAAGAGATCTATGAATGATTTGTACTGCGTAATGTCTTTTCCGTCGAAGTAGGCTAATTCCAATTGCGGTAATCGATTATGATAAGATTGCACCTGATTTTGCCCTTGTTTTACCTTGTTTTACCGTCAGAGACGGCGCGGTAATACCTTTCCTCGACCTCATCGTCCTCAAAGTTATCATCATTCGTCAGTACCATTAGCTCTAGTTGTTTCTCCTTGTAACATTTCCAACCGCGCTGTATCTCCTCTAGTCTGATCTTTAGGCCCTCAAGTTCTACTAATATTTGACCTTTTTGCTCCATGATATATTTTTCAGTCCGCGTGATTTGGCCTTTGTATTGCCCAATGGACATGCGCAACTTCTTTATCTCGGCTGTAGTGCCACAATTCTCTTCCGTTGACATTTTCAGCAAATAATCGCCGAAAAATTAATCCGAAAGATATTCGTGAATTTTATCGTATGACACTTATCGACAGCAATAGCCACACGGTTTTTGAAACACGGATGGAGCTTTGGTATTTATTTACATCGTTTCGGCACCAAATTTGTTAGATAAAAATAACAAATCAATTATTTTAAATTTAATAATTTTATTGCGATAAAAACATTTTTGACAACTACAAGGAAAATCATACGATCATGACATGACAGATCATAGCTATAAAGCATATAAGGTTTTATTGTAACAACAAGGAAAGCGGAGAACTCCCCTTTTATTTTAATTACCTCACTAGAAGACTTAAAAAAATTGTCTAAACTTGATTTTAATTTTTTACTATTGTATAAGTCACTGTGTTTTCATATTGATTGCCTTGAAAAAATGTGTAATATCACCTAAAAGATGTAATAATGTGTCCATATACTCACCACAACACTACAACATACATAAAGACTTCTCAGCTACTCAAAGTAAACTCTTAAACATCTACTTAGATATGATATTGATTGCAAATGTCATACTTTACGTTTTTCATGATTCACGGTTCGGCTATCGTATACCACAAACTAACGCAATGATATGTAAACCTATAATTCAAACTGCTATAGTTACTACCGGCAGCACAACACAGCAATTCACCGTCCGTAACACCAACCAGCGAAGATTATTATCTCACTTCAATAGTTCTACAACATTAAATTACTGTATATATGTAAAAAAAGAACATGAACCACATTCGATACTCACAAGCTAAGTATTCTTTATCAGAACACTCGTGGTCTTAGAACTAAGACGTTAGAATTTTACAACAATCTTCTGAACATAGATCACGACATTATTTTGCTAACGGAGACTTGGCTTAATGACGGTGTTTTAGATTCGGAGCTATCTGATAACAGATATGAAGTGTACCGACGCGATCGTGGATCGAACGGAGGTGGTGTCATGTTGTTGTGCTCCCGGCGACTGAGCGCACGCGCACGAACCGAGTGGCACCGAGACGGCGTTGAATGCCTGTGGGTCACAGTGGACGGGCGAACAATAGGCTTGCAACATGACATTCATATAGCTCTGGCTTACATGGCACCTGGGCCGGCTTTGCTTGCTCGTTTAATGGATTTCGACCAATTGTTGTCTGATGTTTCGGATAGTATCGCCGATGATTATTTAATTTTGGCTGGTGATTTTAATTTATTTAACATAGTGTGGGGTCAATCTGGACCCACTATGATTAAAAAGGGCAGTGTTGATCTTCAACGAGCCGGAACTTCTATAATAAATCAGACACAATACTTAGGGCTTCACCAGAATAATACCAACACTAACAATAGCGGCAACACATTGGACCTCTTTTTTTGTAATTTTGACGTGGACATTAAACTTTCATGTACCCCATTAGTAAAAGAGGATATACACCATACTACCTTAGATATCTCGGTACATGATATTTTGATTAAATCCTTACTTAAGTGCCCTCAATTAAAACATTCATACCGTAAAGCAGATTATGAACATATAAATAGAGAACTAAGCCAAATAGACTGGGAAGATAAGCTGTCATCTTCCTCACTTGACGAAGCTGTGGATTGCTTCTACACAATACTATATGATATAATAAAAAGATTTGTTCCCTGTGCCAGTAATACTTCAAATCGATATCCAGTCTGGTATAATCAGGCCATAATTTGTGTGCTTCGTGAAAAACAAAAAATCCATACTCGCTGGAAGCGATACAAAAATCCTTTGGATTATGACGCTTTTTCAATGTTACGCAAGAGAGTTAAAAGGATGCAGGGTCAAGGATTTTGTCAAAAAAATATAAAAAATAACCCCAAGTTATTGTGGTCATATATAAAATCAAAACGTAAGTGTTGCAGTGGATATCCGGCCGTGATGTTTTTTGGAGATAAGCAAATCACGGATGGTGCATCTATATGTGCTGCTTTTTGTGAGTTTTTTAACAACATGTTTACACATTCTCAAAGCACCGCCTCGGCGACCCAAGACTCGTGTACTACTCCAAGCGATTATCCAATTAACATTGCAATAACGCAAGAGAGGGTTCTTAAAATTTTATCCAACCTGGACGACAACAAAGGCGCTGGAAGCGACAAAATACCGCCATTTTTCATCAAAAAATGTGCTAAATGTCTGGCTGCTCCTTTGTGTTTATTATATAATCGTTCAATTACTGAAGGAGTTTTTCCTGTGCGATGGAAGGAAGCTCACATTGTACCTATCCACAAAAAGGGCTCCAAACGTAATATAGAACACTATCGTCCCATCTCCCTAGTTATGTATGACGAATTTTATCCCATTATTAAGCAGCGAATACCTGAGGAACAGCATGGCTTTGTGAAAGGGAGATCAACGACATCCAATTTAAGTTTATTTGTTAGTGATTTACATAAAGACATGGGTATACAATCTCAGATTGACGTGATCTATACGGACTTTGAAAAAGCGTTCGATCGTGTAGATCACGACATACTCTTGAGAAAACTGCAACTAATCGGAATTCAGGGAGATTTATTTAGATGGGTTAAGTCTTATATACTTAAACGTAGGCAAGCTGTGGTTATGTCAGGACACCGGTCTGACTACATCACTGTGCCCTCTGGTGTTCCTCAGGGCTCCCTTTTGGGGCCTTTGTTCTACATAGCTTACTTATTCGATGTCCGTACCTGTTTTTCACATGCCAGATTCCTCCTATACGCTGATGATGCCAAAATCTACATGAAAATTACATCAAAAGAAGACTGTCACAAATTGCAGGCAGACCTTAATAGATTTTCCGCATATTGTACAGCCAACAGAATCACAATTAACGCCAACAAATGTGTTCAGATCCAGTTTACAAGGCGTAAAACTCCAGTTGACTTCGATTATCAACTTAAAAATGTCAATATAATTAAGACGGATAGTATCAGGGATTTAGGTATTATACTGGATCCAAAATTAGTTTTTTGTAATCACATTGAGAACATCATTAATAAAGCGTATAAAAACCTGGGCTTCATCCTACGAGTATCCAAGGAGTTTGATGATGTTTCATGCATCAAAATATTATATTACGCTTATGTTAGGAGTATTTTGGAGTATTGTAGTACAGTATGGAATCCACTGTATGTGATATACGAGCATTCGATCGAATATATACAAATGAAATTTATAAAATTCCTAAATTTTAAGACTAAATTTAATTCTAACCTCAATTACAGGGAACTATGTAAAAAATATGACTTAATCACTTTATGCGACAGACGTCGTATTCAGGACATGTCTGTTCTTCATGATATAAGTTCTGGGAAAATTGAATGTTCTGAACTGTTTAACAGGATCATAAGAATAAACGTTCCTCAAAGAAGAACACGACACACTCAGCTTTTACACGTACCTGTAGTGCGCACAAATTATGAGGCCAATGACATGACTGTAAGATTGCCAAAAACTTTTAACAAATATTTTTCAGACATTGAACTATTTTCCTCCTCAAAAAATGTATTTAAATCTGCTGTCTATAGAATTGTTAAATCTTGACATCATTACATAATAATAATAATAATTCAATATTGACCACATCCTATTCTATTCTATTTATTTAATGGACATAACTTTAATTTTAATCATAATGGAAATTTTGAAATTGTAAGTATTTTTATTACAATAATAATTTTCCATTATAAGTTGCCATGTAAGCCAACGCTAATTTCCTTATCTATAGTGGGTTTTAAACTCCTGTGTATACGTAGCTGAGTTGTTCTCTAACACTCAGACAACTAACACATTCTTACACAGACACACACACACACACACATACACATACATGCACACACACGCGAAAATGGCACATTAATTTGTTTTTATTTGTTTTTTTTTCTGTTTTCAAATCTATACCTTTTTAAATTGTTATATATCTACTCTCATGCCTGTATATATTTCTAGTGAACAAAGTAAGTTTCCGTAATTGGCTTGTGTACAGGAATAATTTCTTTATTAATAATATTTGAACAAATTTACGCTGTGGAAACTGGTAAAAAAAAAAACATTCTATTAAAGAGATAAAATAAAATTATTTCGAGCGTATTTCTACAATACATTCGAATGTTTGTCCTGTCCTCTTTCACCCCGTGTGACCCAGATAGCTTGTACATCTCTGTCGTCTCTCCGCACATCCCAGAGATAATAAAATGTCACGACACCGTGCAGGAAAATTAATTTTCCCTTTGGTAACGTCTTTGTATGAATAGCATATTTGCCGCGCAAACATCATTACTCGTTCGTTTGATAGATTCGTCATTTATATTTTTCGGTGAAAGAATTGTTGTTTTCCTTTAAGTTGTATTAAACTGATCTTTTCTGTTCTTGAAAATATTAAACAGAGAAAATCTTCTCCTATATAAAATTCTCGTTTCGCAGTGTTTGTTACCAAACTCCTCCGAAACGGCTTGACCGATCTTTGTGAATTTTTTTGTGTATATTCTAATAAAAGTTATTCGGTAGGTCTGAGAATAGGTCGTAAACTTTTTTTATACCCCTAGGGGATTATTATGGCGAAACGTAGAAAGTTCGCGGACACAGGTATTATTAAAAATATTTTTATCTACATTCATGTTCTAATTCTAATATTAAGAACTCAACACTAATATTTTAAAGGCATAACTTAAAGCCCTTGGCTTTTACAAATTACATTATAATACAGGTTCGCCATAACTAAGGCCTAATCACCCTAACATAGGGTAGGCTCGAACCCCTCGGTGGGGGACGTATATGAGCTGTGATGATGATGACAGGTTCGCCATACAAAACCAGTACTTTAATGTAACTCGAATTTCAATAAAATACAGTTCGATTGACGAAGCCCGACCAAGGAGGTTTTATCACAATTTTCTTTTGTGCCAGTACATTGTCTATGGCGGCGCGTGCAACAGCGCATGCGCGGTAGAATGTTGGTGTTGGCGTCATTTCTCTGAATTTTTTATTCATTATTTTGCTGTTATTGGTTAAAATAATAAATAATATAAATGTATGTAGTTTTAGATTTCTGTATTAGTTTCACAATTGCACTGTTCAAAATGCAAATAATTATTAGAATAAATAAGTTTGATTTTGTTTTAATTTTGTCTTTTATTTAATTTAGGTAACCACTGATTGCATGAGTGTAGATAAAGTAGTGTATGAAATTGCACATAATTAGGTCTTAAAACACTCATGTTGTAACGATCCAACCTAACGTCAAACGGAACCCTAAATAGAAAACCCCTTTACACAGTTCTATTCGTAGTTTTACTAACAATTTATGCCTTTTAAAAGAAACGCACAGAATAGCTTTGATTTGTATGAAGATTGGCCAATGATCGACTAGTGATTTTATTAGGATCTACGTTGCAACCGCTTATGTAACCCAAGATCTTTTCCAAGTGGATAGATATAGAACTCCTATTGCCGAAACTATCCCTATACCTTATTTATTCTATCAAACATGATCAAACGCTTATTAAACTCGCTACCATAGTAACGAAATAACAATCTGTTCTTTTGAGTGAATTTTACGATCTCAGTAATGAGAAAACAAATGTTTTGATTTTTAAGTATGTTACCGCCGCTGTCTTTACTTTCTGAAGCTAACATTGGGATTTTGATACCTTCAGGAAGGTAGTCCCTTAACCCTCGGGCTCCATAAGATTCCAAATGAACCTTACTTCGCCCTACCAACATACTTTATACACTACTAAAATTCTCTACGCTTGAGAATTACAACCTTTCAGAACTTTAGTTTTGTAGAGAAGAAAGGAGCGAAAGAAACTCTACCAGTTCATATTCTCAATACATTTAAGATTTAGCTCTAAGACATTTAATGTCTTAGCAAAATTAGCTTTACGTTGAAATAATGATGATGAAACTTACATGAGATCTTTATCACAATCTCCATTTTGCACAACACGAAGTTATCACTTCAAATAGCACATATCACTTTAGTTTTAGTGAAGAGTTCAAGATTTCGGCACCGATCCATAGTGTGAATAATTCGTCGATTCGTAGATAAAGAAGATGTGTCGGAGATGTCGTCGAAGGGAACAACTCCAGTGCCTAACCTTCTGACACTGAAGCAAATATTTTTTAGTAATAGTCGACTAACGTGCCTAACCTTCTGACACGTTGCCGTTGCAGGTAATGTTCCCAATATAATATTATCCCTCCACATCTCTTCAGTTTTTTATATGTAAGCACAACCACTTGACAGTGCCAAAATAATTCACTCACGAGTCAAATTATGCTTCAAACACAAGCTCTTATTAGAGCGGACTTCTTAGTCGAGCCCAATGGAAAATATGATCCAAAATCCACTCAATATTCTCAGATATTGGAATAAGCCACTAGAATCTCTTCGAGAAACTAGGAATAAATATAATCGTTGCA
Organism: Schoenobius gigantellus; assembly: GCA_963935595.1. NCBI lineage: Eukaryota > Metazoa > Arthropoda > Insecta > Lepidoptera > Crambidae > Schoenobius > Schoenobius gigantellus. Next base: position 8,377,571 of record OZ012563.1, read on the forward strand.
GGTTTCCTACGGAGTGACCTGAATAATCGGTGCAGGTTTCTTATAGAGGGACCTGAATATAGCGTTGCAGGCTTCCTTTCGGAGTGACCTGAATAATCGGTGCAGGTTTCTTATAGAGGGACCTGAATAAATAGCGTAGCAGGCTTCCTTCGGAGTAACCTGAATAATCGGTGCAGGTTTCTTATAGAGGGACCTGAATAACGGTGCAGACCTTTTACAGAGGGATCTGAATAGCGGAGCAGGTTTCCTTCGGAGTAACCTGATTAAATTCAGTAAATTCACTGATGGAGATGATGATAATAATGATTTTAGCTTAAGGGTCCCTACCTGATGTATCGTGTCTAACCGAATCTATAAGCTTCTATTTGTGTAGTTCAATAAGAACAAACTAACCCCATTTTAGTTATTTAAACGTGCGGTGTGTTGCGTTGTCTTACGAAGTGCAATGTAAGACACCTAACATTAAAAGAATAAGAAAGCGAGGTGAGAAGGGCCTCTGTGTGCCTATTTCCCTATACTCGTGTATGCGCGAGCACGGGCAGGTGGATTGGGATCGCCGTGTGCTCACGAACCCTATATACGTGGTGTAAATATACATATATAAATAGAGGACCAGCTTCTTTAGTCCATGCGTAGCTAAACGGGTGCAATTAAGGCATGGGTCCACTTCGACAGTCCCCCCGCCGCTAAACACTTCCCAAAGAAACCAGGGAACTTGAGTCACTATGTCGGTAAAGAGTGACTGCGCTGATATGTTCCAAACAACGCCCTCCCCGAAGGGAGTTAAAACCACAGTCTGTCGTAATCTCCGTCAGGTGACCCGACCGTGGTCCATCGAACCATGTCGATGTTTTAGGTCTTCACAATTCGATATTCGAACTCGAAACACTAATATCTTAAAATTCACAAATCTTTGCAAACACAAATTAATTCAAATTAAATATGAAAAATCAAAGAGCGCGACGAAGACCAACCGGCTTGCACGAAATTCCGTAATGTTCCCCCTTCAATAAATGCCTGTGACATTCCTGTCAAAATCAAATCCTTCCCAGTTTAAAATATTATTTTTAATTGTCATATTTCTACAACAATACTTCTTTGATCAAATAATTGACCGGACGAAAACATGGAGATAAAATCAATGGAGACGCTTCGACCATTGAGCTAGATTTGGTTTCGTTACAATGTGGTGCTATTAAAATTCTCGGCAAGCCTCGAATTTTAAACACACACTAGTGTTTTAAGACCCCCTATTATGTGACTATTTCATAAACTACTATTAAATGTGACTGGTCATTTTTCGGTGAAAATAGTAGGCAATTTTACCAACGGATGAAGATAGACTCCGTCGGTCTTATTACAAGACCTGGTTTAAACCTGGTCTAAAGTTAGTCTTGGTTTAAACGTAGTGCGCTTTCACTTGTGTCAATATACATAGATAGAGGCAGCGTCAACTTAGTCCTGGTTTAAACCCGGACTAACTTTAGTCCATGTTTTGTAATAAGACGGCGTATCTTCGGCAAACTCGTTGTAGAAGTAATTTATATTGTGTATAGTTTAATATCCTGAAAATATGTAAAGTTAGTATAATGATTAAGTCCAATTTAATCAAGGATAAATTGAAATAAAACTGTAAAGCACTGGAGTCTAACATTGAAAAATAAATCTTCAGTTCAAAAGTTCAGTCGTTTTGTTTCACATACCTACTCATTTTGGGGGTCAAAGTAACAGAGAACATATTCTGTTCTTATGCTTCCAGAGACATATGGCATCCGATTAAAACAAAAAAAAATATCCTGCTAACCCTGAACCCCATAAAAATAAAACCAATACTGCGTGTGAAAAATAATATGTGCTGATGAATAAGATAGATAATGCTTCTTAATCACCTACGTCAAACAATGTAACCTATGTCCTACTGCTGGGCACAGGTCTCGCCGTAGAAATTGGCCTAAGCTGCTACAGCACAATGGAAAAACTGGTTAATGTAGGGTTCTGTTTTAAAGATTTCGGTATCTTCATAGTCTTGGTTTAAACGTAGTCCGCTTTCACTTGTGTCAATATACATAGATAGAGACAGCATCAATTTAGTCCTGGTCACCAGGACTAACTTTAGTCCATGTTTTCTAATAAGACGGATGCGGTCTTATTACAAAACCTGGTCTGAGCTTAGTCCTGGTTTAAACCTAGTGCGTTTTCACCTGTGTTAATATACATAGAGACAGCATCAAGGCTTAAACCAGGACTAAGTTTAGACCATCTTTTGTAATAACACCGAAGGAGTTTACCGCAGTCACTCATCTGCGAAGATACCGAAAGCTTGAAACAAAACCCAAGACGGATAAAGTCGGCCCATACACCCTCCGTAGAAAGAAAGAAGTGGCGACGCGTAACTAAATCCGTCATCACACTGGTTGTTACTCCTTCACGCAATTTTTTTTATACAACTAAGTTGGCAAACAAGCAGGCTGTCCACCTGATGGTAAGTGACCACAGTCGCCTATAGTACACGTGGTTCCTGCAAGACTTGCAAATCTACAACTCCTACAAGAATTGGGGAACGTAGCTACCTTGTGACATGGGATGTCAAGTCACGGTACTCAGTAATGTCACTGCCTGTCTTACCCTTCAAAACGGAATACAACAATGCAAGCACCGCTGTTTGGCAGCAGAAATGGGTAAGATAGTCGCGCAGACTCGGGTACTGGGTCTCTCCCTTTGGTAGAGTGGGATTCGTTTTAAAAAGGTTAATTTATCGTCAAAATTCCCACGAGACTGAAGCCTTAGGAATGCGATTTGTTTTCAGCCCGAATCAAATAAACAACTCCATATTTCATTAAGAAATGGATAACGGTAGATGGGAAAGTACCCTGTCTATGTCAGTAAAATTATATCCACTTTACAACTTGTTCTGCCATAAAACAGCCGTAAAAATGGGGAGAAATATACAACACCATAACCATCCATAGCCCAGAAAGTAATCGAAAAAAGGCACCAGTAAAAAGTTCGGTAACATTATATTTAACAACAATAAGAAACAACACAATAAATAAATCAACTACAACATGATTACAGTTGAAAATGACTTACAATTAGTTAACAATATTTACAAGTACAAGGCACAAACACGCGATCACACAGACAACAACAGACACATCAAGGTTTAATGACCTTTATGATGGTGGATGGTTTTGTAGACGGGGATCTTAACTGGGTAGGGATGGGGCACGTGGACTGTGACGGTCTTCTCGACCTTAATTGGCACATGTTTCTCGACTGGGTAGGGGACGTTCTTCACGACGGGGTATGGCACAACTTTCTCGATGGGAATCGAGATTTCGGTCTCGACTGGCACGGCGACTGGCTTGTGGACTGGCACCTTCACTGGGTAAGGCTGGGGCACTCCGATAAGGACAGGCTTGGGTACGTTGATGTGAATCGGCTTATGGATGGGGACAGTGATGTGCTTGTACAGAGGAACTGTCACAGGGCTCTCCTCGTCAGTGTGCTCCCCGACTGGGATTACTTGAGCTCCGAAGCCGTGACCTTCGTCACCGTGACCGGCCTCTTCAAGCTGGAAGGTCTGTCCGCCGTGACCGCCAAAACTGTGGCCGCCGAAGTCACCCTGACCGCCGAAATCTCCGTGGCCGCCGGCGTCTCCACCATGACCGCTCAGCTCAGCTCCGTGACCGTTGAAGTCCCCGTGGCCGGCAGCGTCACCACCTAGGCTTCCGAAATCGTGAGCGGCTTGAAGGTAGGAGTCTCCGCCGAAGTTATGACCTCCAAACCCGCCGTTGTGGCCGAAATTCTGTTGACCGTGACCTCCGAAGGATTGACCGAAATCGTGGCCACCGTTTCCTTGGGTTAGGGCGAGAGTGTAGTCCTGGCCATGTCCCTGTTCGGCTTGTCCTCCAAAATCGTGGTTTCCTTGTGCTCCGCCAAAGTCATGACCTTGGTTTCCGGAGAAATCGTGACCTTGGACTGCGGGTAAATCATGTCCTTGTCCCCCCGCGAAGTCGTGGCCGCCGCCAGATAGCTGAGCGGCGTAGTCGTAGCCAGCTGAACCACCTTCCAGGCCTCCCCCCACTCCGTCTCCGTGTCCGCTAGGCAGAAAACCCGCCTTGCAGGTGGCGACCGTCAATAACAAACACACCTGTAAAGAAAAAAACAGATATTAATATAATTCAGTCGAAAAAAAAAGAGAGAGGAACTAATTGTGTCACGTTTAACTTGTGGCGACTTTCGTGAGCCTTTTATAGCAATCCAATAGTCGTGAGTCGAGCGCCTCGGATTTTATACTTCAACGGTATTTTGAAGAAAATTTAATTCACGGCTACTTTCTAAATCGATGAAAAAAATATGTTCAACTCGATCCAGGTCAGTGAAATAATGTTGATTTATTAATTATTAAAAGAGCAAATCGACAAAGTTACAATCCTTTTATGATCATTCAAGATAGCAACAGTAAAGGGAAAACTTTTGTCCATATTGCTACCGAAAAATTACGAGGGAACAAAAACTGGAAATAACTACCAAACGCTGAACAAAAAACTTTAGTCTTACCGATGGCAGAATTACAACTTTTAATACTCTAACCACAATTTGAACTCACAAAAAATTTACAAGACGTTAATTATCAGTGATTAGAAAAGAGAACTTAGTTTTCAAGTTATAAGGAAAACGCCCTCTTGAAGAGTTCCAAAAATTACTTTCAATTCCACTCTATTTGCTATTCAAATTACTTTAGAGCGCGACAATTTGATTCCATTCACAAAACATGTAAGTGTGTTACATTAATATTGACTTTCACTTAGTCATTACCCCGGTGATCAGCATGGACAGGAGAAAGGATTTATTTTGATTCATTTTAATAAGAAACATATTTTCGAATTGTACCTACGCTGAGTTCTGGAGAATTCAAATTGAAATAGCGAGCAAAAAGTTTCAATAAAATCTGACCTGCAAAGCATTATTAAATTGAATAGAGCTATTCTATTTTACTTTTGTATTTAGTCAGATAGATTTGAAATCGAAACTGAAACTCTACATAACATGGCTAAGTACTCGTACCTATAATTTAAAGCGTGACCGACTAAGAATTGATAAAAGTATTGAAGTATTTTCTCATCCTAAATATCGCAATTTCACAGATGACCTTGGAGTAAGTATCACTTACATAGAAGTGCTGTTGACGTGTAGAATTTTTCCATGCAATTTATCTACTAATTATAAAATACCTCTTACAATTAAAAAAACGATAAAAGCGTCGTTGGAGTTGTGGCCTCGGCACTGGAATGTGCCCCGAGTAGAATCGGGTGGCCCGCGATCGATCCTGCAATGTATTAATGTGTTTTTCGTTTCACGAATTTCATATGTATATTTATCTGATGGTCCTACGGTGAAGGAAAACATCGTGAGGAAACCTGCATATACACCTGCGTAGCAATTCAAAGATGTATGTGAAGTCAACCAACCCGCATTGGGCCAGCGTGGTTTGACTAAGGCCTAATCGCCCTAACGTAACTAGTTAGGTTGTTAAACCCTCGGTGGGGACGTATATGAGCTGTAATGATGATGATAATGATGATGAATAAAAAAAACAACTATGTTTTATTGTTATCTCATTCTTATTCCTTAACGTAATATGCAAATTCGAAATTAGAAACATTTTTTGTAAAAAACATTTCCATGGCTTGTTCAACTGTCAAAAGAATATCTTTCTCCAAACATCTTATAGAACCGTCTTTTGTGCATTAATTTGCCTATAATACAATTGTTGTCTATCGCAAAAGCATCAACTGACCTAGAATCACCATTTGAGTTCACGCAATAATCTTTTCGTTCTCTCTATTTTTTTCCTAAATCTGGCCAAGTAATTGAAAATTACCGTTTTTATTTTTATATTTGGGGTTAATTTGGGTTCAGCCAAAATACATAAACCCAAAGCAATTAAAAATGATACTATAGATCATTAAAGCCAGTCTTAATCATCAATGGCCACATTCTAGTATTGACATTACATCAACATACTCGTATTCTAGAAAGGCATCCACACTTACATAAGTAAACTCATATCCAAAATAGGCATTCACCTGTTTCGCAACAACAACTAGGTATGCACTTAATGCTTATTTGTGCAACGTTATAACGTTAAGAACAACATGTATTACGTCACTGCTTTTTTTAACAGTAACGTTCTTCTTTTTGGTCTGTTACGCTCCAATATTTATGAGCCGTCTAACTGGATACTGGTCTCGGCATATTCCCAAATGGACAATAGTCTCGCTTCATTCAACTTTTTGTTGGATTTCATCATTAAGTAAACCCGACTGAATGGGAACTTCAAATAAATGAGTCACGACAGATATTGCGTTATTGTCTACTATATGTATGGTTCGTTTTCAGAACATGATATTTAGTTTTCAAACTGAAACAATGTTAGTTCCATAGAAATATAGTTGTTTTCGTTCCCGTGCGTAGTTGAAAGCCTAATGAAAGCAAAGTACTCACTCAATATTAGTATATTGATTTTACAGAATGGATTATTAGATCCATTTTATTGGAAGGTATCAATATTTTTGTTATTTTTTAAGGCATAAGTAAAAGAAAGAGAATAATAACACAACTAAATAATATCATAATAACGATAACAGAAAATATCATCATTAATTGATTCTGTTTTCGACTCTAATAAACAATGCTTAACAAAGCATGTCGATGTTATAACGACGGACTTTTATTAATTGCTGTTATAAGCGGATCCATTTATGGACTTTTTTTATACGTATAGATAAATTTAACGGAATCACGTTTGATCCAATAAGTAAACCAGATCGTCTGGCCCACTGCTGTGAGGTAAAGCGAGCCATTATTCAATAGAATGTAACAGTTTGCAATTACTCAACTCTGTGCAGATGATTTTGTGACTGATTGATTTGGTGCAGTGGATTCGACGGTATGCTAAAGGTTATTGTTAGATTCTTTTTGAATATTTGTTAAGATTTTCTCTCAGAAATTCAATCTCGTCTGTGGTACCACAGACGAGAGCAATTTAAGCACAACCAGCATTACCTTAATTAGGTATGTTCTTAGTTATATGAGAAGGTTTATCCTCGATTCTTCGTAATTAGAGACGAATTAAAGATGTCTCTGTATTTCTATAATTTAGAAGACAATACAACAATTTATTCTATAAAACACGAAGCTCAAAATAATATAAAAACTTTTGCGAAATCTATAAACAAATCGGAATCATTAACAATCACTTTGACTAAATTCGTCGCTAATAGAAACAACATGTTTATTTACATTCCGATTTGAGAATAAATTATAGAATTGGGTCGTGGGAATATTGAAAAATGTCATGCTTTTCAAACCAGTCACAATTTTATTTTTATATTTCACTTATAATTAAAGACGATAAGAACATTAAAATTTAGAAAGACATTATTGATGAAGGTTTCTTGTCTACGGACGGTCGAAGCTTTTTCGTTAAACATCACTCAGAGGAATAAAAAGAAATTTAATTAAATATTTTCCACTCGAAAGGCGCGTCGTTTATGAAAAACGTTAGAGAATCTTAAGACAGCTTAACAAAACCAAAGAGTCCAGTCCAAAGGATGACCGAAAAGGTTTTATCAAATGAATAACTAGAATTAATTTACATGAAATAATGTTGGTATAAATTATGAAAGGTTACGAAAATACTCATTTAACGTCTTCCGCTGTCAGAATCCCTTTTATTTATACTTAAGTCATTATTATATTTAGTTTCCTAATTATCGTTTAAATAATCAAATCCACTTAATCCATTCACATGTGTTCAGTGATGTAATTTACTACGATGAAGTGAATATAATGAAGACTAAGGCCGTTTGTCCACCGCTGCCGTCACCGGGACGTCAGCGAGAACGAGCTAACGGCGCCGAGGTAGCCACACATACAATTACTATGGGCGCCTGTCCACTGCACGCCCGTCGCACTATATTGATTTCGACCAAAAATAATCTCGTTCTCGTTGACGTCCCGCTGACGGCGGTGGTGGACATTCGGCCTTAAGTCATGCCGGCATCCGGCCGGACCCAATTGTTAATGACAGCTCGGCTAATGTCATTTTCCACGGAATATAAAGTTAGTTTCTTTGTGGTTTCTTTACATACAATACAACAACAAAGACTATGTAATCCTATTTCGCTAAATGTCCAAGATTTCGTTTGTTTAGAAGAATTGGTGCAGAAATCTTATTACTAGACTAATTAGAATAATGTACCATTTGCAATAGAGTGAATTGAACATGAACATGAACGTGAACATTATTATTAAGACAAAATATTGCTTATTAATTCAAGTATCATTCACAAAATTTATGTGTATTATTTATTACATGAAACAAATGTTCACTTTTTTATTTGTAATTTGTATCCCTTTTGATTTTCTTCATTGAAGAAAATATCCTAAAATTACAAACTACTAAGTTCAGACTCGGAAAGAGTTTAATAAAGGATATATGTAAAAAAACACTTTACTTACTTTCACTCAAACGTCAGAATCGTTTTTATCGTCACTAATTACATTTTTGCGTGTTTTCATTGAACACAATGAATCGAAGATTCTTGTTATGAGACATTAGATATAATTTCCTAAAAGCTACGGAAGTAATTGCGTTTATGTAACTTGTTATATTTTCAGATAGCTCGGTGTAATGGCGAAGGTCCGTTGCGTGCGTCCCTTGAAGGGCTGTGGTCAAACTAATGGGCTTAGACAAACTTGGGCCTGAAGTGAAAGTAGTGTTAAGAAGGAAATTGTAGATCTTAATCTTAATCTTATTCTTAATCTTAATATTTGCTAGACTTAAGCAACGTTTCCGTAATCTAGACTAAATGGAGACCAAAAATGTAAAACATCTTGAGTTTCGTGATGCGGAAGGCACGTCAAACAATCCCATGACAGATTTGCCCGTCGCGTGTCGGTTCAACGTCCCATACGACTACGCAAGTGCAGAATAATGAGTTACACTTACGCAATTTGCGTAGATTTGTCTTTGTTTAGATTGGCCCCCGTAATCAGAACTATAGAGTATAGGACTGTTACTCAGGCTTCATTCATACCAACCACAACACGTAGGCGGATGCAAATTTGTATGAAGATTAATAGTTGAATTCGGACCACATTTTTGTCATTATCGAACGCATGGGTCAAATCGACCATATCGCAACCACCAGTGACGGCGTACTAGCGGCAGACCACATTGTGTTTTCACTACAAAAGCCGAAGTGAACTGTCTGCACACTATGTAACCGCACGCAACTACTAGCGACAACGCAACCACATCTACATTTTCTAGATACTCAACACCACATTAAACGACCACAAAATACCAATTTTTTCAATCAACGTTAAACTTAACGTTAAACAGTTAGGTTCAATCAATTAGAGAAATTTACCAGTTTTTTGTATAACCTGACGTGCTGTTGACTGTACCACAATTATTTTTATTCATTCATCCATAAACATCCATTAACAATGCAACGGCAAGAAGCTACCCCAACACTATTCACATATAACCAGCGCTTGACCACGTTATGTCGCGACGATTTGATGTGGTTGCGGTGCGTGTGAAACAAGTCTTACGGTTCGTGACAGGCCGACATGGCAATCGGTATGAGATAAGACATGGATGGAAACGCCTCGCACATCCGCTACCATGATCGCTTATAGCAAGGTGAAAACAATATTGAAACGTTGCGTATAGAGCCATCCCGCTCTCAGTAAGATTTTGATATTGTTTTGAGGTAAGGGGTTAGGGGGCTGGAATCTACGGAACGTCCCCACTAGAGCCGCGCAATGGGGACGCGCCTTTGGTACGCGAGTTGCTCAAGTCCGCATCGACCGCGTATATCGATATCGATATCACTCACATATTTAAAGTACGCGACAGGTCGATATGGTCTGGCTCGAGATGATAATTTTTGGGTGACCCAAAAATTATCATCTCGAGCTCCTCCGTGCTTCGGAAGGCACGTTAAGCCGTTGGTCCCGGCTGCATCTGCAGTCGTTAACATCCTCCAATCCGCATTGGGCTCGTGTGGAGGGTTGGACCATCCATAAGGAAGGCCAGTGCCCCTGCAGTGGGAACATGAAATGGCTGTGGTGATGATGATGATGATTAGACAAAATAAAATGTGTTTTTAACTATCTATCTAACACCGCAAGCCCTCTTATTGTGTAACACAGCGGCAAACATGATAACTTTTAATGTGACAGTCATCAAAACAGTAAGAGTATGTGACAGTCATCAAAACAGTAAGAGTAGAGTAAACAATAGTCATCAAAACAGAGATTTCTAATTCTTCAATTAATGTTTTATTACTTTTCAGTATAATCTAATGAGTACAGTCGAATTTTATTGGCTAAAATTTATAATTAAAAAGAAATCACTTAATGATTATTAGATTTTTTATTGAAACGATGTGCTATTAAGTAATAGAGATCACAAAATTTCAGTCTTAAATATAGACATTTTGCAAACAGTCTCATCGTTTTGGAAAGAAGTCAAAAACATTACTTTAAATCGACATAATAATTACAGAGGTGTAAATATGTCGTCTATTGAACTAAGTAAATAAAAACAGTAGGTTGTGATATCATTACAAATAATCAAGGAACTTCCACAGTTCCACCAAATAATACATAGGTATAAGATCTTTCTTAAGTGATATTGTAGTTAATGGTTTTCTTATATGTTATTGATATCGGAAAGCAAAGGTATATGAGACCGTACAGCCTATTCATTATCCTGAAATATGTTTCTAAGTAATTGTTTGCTCAATATATTTGTGACTATCGGTCGGAAAATAAACAATCATGATTTCTTATGAAAATAGTGTCGATTTCTCAGTAAGTGTAATACACCTAAGTGACACCTTGTTGGATCTATGTTTGTTTCTGTTGGTGATTTGATACGTAATATGGCCAGGAAGACCTACACTTTTAATTAATTTCGTGATCTATTACATATGAGTAAGGGCATTTTTACTTGCACTAAAAAGGTTTATTTGTAAGAAATTACACTTAACACAAAACGTTGTCGTTAGCAACAAATCTTTAAGTTCAAAATGTCATTTTCATGATCAAATCTGACTTGCTTTTTTACCGACAAGGAAAATGAACCATTTCGATTGAACTACACGTCACTGTGCGTGGAAAGAAAATAAGTAGGAAACGAAATTGAAAAACGGGCTGACGACAGTTCAAAGCAAGTCAACCATTTGATTTAAATGTCCGATACATACATGTACAGTCAGCTTCAAAGTAGATAAACATTTGAGTACCATGTCACACCAACTAATAACAATGCATAGCAATAGTTGGCATGGTACTAAAATGTCCATCTGCTTCTAAAGCCGACCGTACACACAGCAACACACCAGACTTTACATGTTGACCTTGTGACCGCGCTTATGTCACTCGTAGCGACGACATTCGTAATACAAATGTAAAGCTTGACTCGTTGCTGACCTTACTATAGGCATACGATCGGAATTGGAGGCCAATTGCGATAAATAAATGCAGTTGGATTGGAATTGAACTACGACTGAACTACAACTTTTAAGACATTTTGACAGGAGATTGGAACGCAACGCAACCCGATTGAAGTTGGAACGCAACGCAACCCGATTGAAGTTGGAACGCAAACCAACCCGATTGAAGTTGGAACGCAAACCAACCCGATTGAAGTTGGAACGCAACCGCTGTCAAAATACAAAGTCCATGCGACGCTACTTTTTGTTCGATTGAAGTTTAGCTTTTTTCAATGTTGAGTGTTTTTCTGTTTTCTCTCTCTCTCCGTTATCCTCTCTCTGTTATCTCTAGAGTCGCTAATGCGATCCGGCTTCGCTTTCGGTTCAACACTCATGTAGAAATTAGCGAGATACCAATTACCAATTTTGTCCAAAATTGTATTGTAATTAGAACCGGGTCGGAATTGAACCTCAGCGGTCCGTTCGAACGGTAAATTAGCGCGATTGGCCCCCTGAACCTTTAGGCGCGGTATGGTCAAAAAACAAAATGGTAAGCGATAGTGAAATGGTAAAGGAACAGAGAGCACCCGACCACATTAGTATAATGTATGCGTAAAAAGTCATAGCGACGACCAAGTAAATTAAGTGGCAAGCCACATCTATCTATCTATTATATATGTATGTATATAAAAGGAGAAGTTCCCATCTATAGACGCACGCACAGCCGTAACCGCTAATGGTAGAAACGTGAAATTTGGACATATGTTTTAATTCAAAATGCGAACGCACACTAAGAAGGAATTTTAAAAATTTTAGCCCTCAAGGGATGAAATAGGGGTTGCAAGTTTGTATGCAAAAATCTTTAAATTAGCAACGATTGTGATAAAACTTGAGATTCATGCTCTTAAAAATATTTCATTGAACACGTGTTTCATGGTTTATTGGAATTCACCCCCTTAGGGTGCAAAATAGGGGTTGAAGTTTATATGGAAAATATTGAAAATCTGGTCCAATTTCTATGAAATTTATTATCCGAGCTCCTAAATATAAATAACAGTCTTCCATATAAAAGGCCACAAAATTATTTTACCTACGGGAAAATATAAAAATCCCACGGGAAAACAATAATAACGCGGGCGAAGCCGCGAGCGGAAAGCTAGTCTCTCTATATTAAGTGAATGTACCCCTGTTCCCAAACAAGTTCCCAATCTTGATCCGTTACGTCAAATCACTTTCGTTCGCAAAGACTCTAGTTTCTAAATAAGACATTAATCACATTCAAATTTGTAGCTCAAATCTAATACTCAGAAAACGAATACTTATTATTTTCCTCTGGATTTTAGGAAGTTCCAATATTTTCTGTCTTAATTATTAAGGCCATTATTTTAGTAGGTATTTCGTAATGGAGAATGTTAAATTAAAGTTAATATAATCTTACAAACATTAATTTCTCGCTACCTAACTAGCTTTCCGCTCGCGACTTCGCCGGGTTATTTTTGTTTTCCCGTAGGAATTTTTTCCCGTAGTAAAATACCCTATGTCCTTCCCCTGGTCTCGAACTATCCCTATACCAACTTTCATCAAAATCGGTTCAGTAGTTTCGAAGCCTATTCAATACAAACAAACTTACAATCAAATCTTTCCTCTTTATAATATTAGTGTAGACAATACGAGTATCAGCAAGAATTGCGAGTGGTATGGTGGTATAGTGTTATCACAAGCTATTTAAATACATGTATTGATGAAAAAATTAAATAACATATTTTATTAACGATAATTTCTTATTTTTGACAGCATGACTGTCTATGGCAGGCAACGATGGAATAATTTTGTTATTTTTGTTCGTATTGGAAATATTACAAGATATATTATTAATAATATCATTACAAAACCATATCTCTCATAATATCAGAAGAAAAAAAAATGAAATCAATACAATAAATAAAAAGAACAAACTTAAAAAATATAACGCTCTACCCCAGGATCGAACCACTGCCACAAAGATTTAAAGTCGATAAAGTAGTGAAATTAAAGATGTCATGTTTTCGTGTAATGTGACATGCGGTAGACGGACGGCGATGTTATAAAAGTTTCACCTTGATAATTTTAAAAAATTCAGTCGCTCCGCTCTGTAAACGTCATGCCAAAATGTATTTTCTCCTATGTCACGATAATTTGCGAGGTTCGATGTTGCTAGCCACGTGGTGAATGGTGAGCTGGTAACATTATTACCCAAGATGGGTCCCCGCACACTTCATTGGACTAGTAACGTACAATCTTGTTATTATCCACCACGCTTGAGGCGACTTTACAATTGAATGATCCGTTAGCCGGAAAAGTCATTGTTGGGACAACAGACGTGTTTCTGATCGAATAGTTTCGTATGAATACATATTTTTCTTTCATAGTCTGTGCTCTTGATAGACTTACTTCGAAAATGGACATTTAATAAAGAACCCGAACCGACCGACGTCTACTAAAATATTCCACAAATTGTTGTAGGTACTAACCAAATACACACAAACACACTTTTTATGAATGTGAATAAGAAGCTGAATTGAACAAAATAATTATTATTGTCGTAGGTATTTGTTTTGTTTTGTTTTGGATCGCTTTGCTGAAATCTATATGTTAGTAAAGTTACAATTTCTGACAAACAATCAAAAAATAAAATGACATGAAAAAACATAAACCAAAATTTAAAAGGATCAACACTGAATGATATGAGTTAAAGAAGATAACTACTAGGATTTCAAGAATTATCACTTAAAAATTGTTAACTCGCGCAGTTTAAAACTTTTTGCTGCAGTAATATTTGTAATGTATGACCATAACAGTTTTAATATAGAAACAAAAATACATTTTAGAGCTAATTTACTACCTTCGAAGATACCTATATAGCTACAGGTTCAGCATATTTGAATACACAATCTTTAGTGTAAAGAAAACGTTATCATTTATGTAAAGTCAAAGGTTTATCTAAAAGTAAAAACTCCTGTAACTAGTCAAGTTGTATAAAGCTATATATTATTTACCAAATCGATAATATCTTAAAATCGAACCCTACATTTCTGGGTTTAAAACTGTTAAACGTCAAAAACTTAACGAATGGCAGTAATAAGGTTGATCGATTCCAAATAACTAAATGTAGAGTCAATTTGATGTTGCTTTCTTTAAATTCTATATTTGATGTTAATTAATTACATTAATTAATAAATTACATTAAGGTTTGTTGGGCTCACGATTCCAAATAACAGGAATGAACTAAAACTGTAGTTCGAACATTCAAACTTGAACAGACAGACATCAATAACTTGATTAAGAATTGACAGTTAGGAAATTGTGCCATTAACAATAGCTTCAGATGTTTGACCAATCCCATTTGTTGTGTGACTCGCACAGCAGAGATTTAAATAGAATGGACACATTTTTCTTCTAAAATCCCTGTCAATATATCGTTCATCTTTCATAATGTTAAATTAAAGCGTACTTTAAATTAATTTAACAACAACCGTTTAACTAAACGAAGCTTAAGTTATCTGTAATCAAGTAATGAAAATAAGCAATCAATAGCATAATGAGAATCTTTTATAGTTATCAAAGAGTTCAAGATCGCATTAATAACAACTTGAACAAAAAAGTTTAAGAAGGTAATAAGGTTTATCTATACATTTAATTAAAACAATTTATTATGTGTATCTATTGTATGGTTAGCAAACGATAAAAGAAAGCAATCACATATAATGAAACGGAATATTTCACACAATTAATAACATTTTTATTCTGAAACTCTTAACTCATTGTTGTTATGTATGAATAGTCTATCTGGTTTATAACAAGCGTTACGGGCAATTGTGCGCTGGTTAAATGTAATACTAGAAGAACTGGCTATAAAATAATTATTATTATTTAAAATTAATTTAAACTATAGAAGGCTGCTGTATTAACATCGTTTACTGTCATAAAGACATAGATAATAACAAAAATCGAAACAAAAAATTTCCAAAAAATAACAACCGACTTCAAAAACACTGAAAAGTTAAAAATAATATAGGAATACGTACAAAAACATCGCATTTCTATATTGAAGCCAGTGCCAAATTTTAAGACTTTCTAGAAAATAATCGTTTGTTAATGGTATGAAACTCACTTGATTCGATAATACTTGCCTATTATGTCTTAAAAAAAAACTAGCTCTAACTCCTAAATGTTAAGGATCCTTCCATCATCAACTCGGTCCATGACTACCAGACGAAAATACGTGAATACGAGTAGCTTCAGAAAACATGAAAAACGTTGGACGTACCTCTAAAATTTAAGGGTTTCCCTTGAGTATACTCTATTGAATAAAAGAGAATTGTTAAAATTGGCAGAGTTATAATAATAATAATAATTTATTTATTTGCAAGAATACAGTATTTTCAGGTGGTATATTCATCAATTCCGATGCATTCTACCTGCAAGCAGGCGTGGAAACATTTGTAAAATTCTCTATAATTATACTACATTATTAAAAATAAACACCTATTGAGGCTATGTCATATAAATTATAAAACATTTTACATAATATTAAATTGTAAAAAAAATTGCAAAATAATAATCCGTGTCATAGAATATTAATAACCCATGTCATTTAAAAATTAATAATAAAGTCATACATAATTTAATTTTTATATAAATTTTAACGTAAACAAACAACAATATATTAATACTTAATAGGATATTTATAAAATATCATTGAAATATTCTTTAATGGTATAGAACATTTTGTTTTCAGCCATGTAGTCAATATTTTCGTAAAATGTTTACTATTTTCAATAATTTTAATATCGTTAAGCAATTTATTATATATGCAGATTAACATATTAAATACATTCACTTTATATAAATAAGTGTGACAAGGAGGTTGATAAATTAAATGTCTATATTGAGTTCTCGTATGGTTATCATTAACATCTACGCGTTTTTTGAAATATTCTGTGTTAATTTTAAAAAAGACACAAGCTTCTTTGATATATACATATACAGGGCAGCGTAAGTATGCCAAACTTCTGAAATAGTGGCTTACAATTATCATCATACCAAGCATTACCAAGCGTTACCGCATAACATACACACAAAAAAAACATACGCATCAAATTAGGAACCTCGTCCTTTTTTGAGGCCGGTTTAAAAAACATAACTTCTAAATATGGTTGAGGTGTCCGCAACAACAGGTATAGTTGTGATAAAATCAAATAGCTAAATAGGATTATAAATAATTCTTTTCACGCCCGAGAAGTTTCTCAAAAAAAACAAACTCATAGAAGGGGTTGTAGAACTGTTTGGAATTGCAATTGACTTAAATGGGGTTGATTAAGCCGAGGCGTTTTATAATATACTGAATTATTTTTACTGTAAGCTCCCAACCATGCGTACTTAGGTACCCAATTAAAAAAGTTGTCAAGTACTTACAAATTTGAAATACAACACATATATACGAGTATATAGCCTTGGGAGTTAGTTCAAAGAAAATAAAGAAAATGTTATCTTTTCTCTTAAAGGTTATCTTAACAAGATGTTCACCGGAGTTTTATGCCGCTTTATACTTTAAAACTACAATTCGCATTGTTAGCGTGGGGAATTCACTTCGAAATTTTAGGTTTTAAATCGCCATTCGTAGTTTATGAGCGAATTAATGTTTTCGGAGCTTATCTTCGTAACTCGAGTTAATTAAACTTAAGTGCTTAAAGTGATCACGCGGCTAAGTACTTTGGCTTTTATTTTTGAAGACTAATTCTTAAGGATGGGTGGAGAATAGATATATACCTATTTTAACAGCTTCCACAATATCGCCAAACAATTTCTCATTTTAACTTTAAAAATTTTATCTTTATTCTAAAAGCTTTGATAAAAAGAAAATCTATATTATTTTCATGTGAAAACTGTGAAATATTTTGTCGTTATCGGCTGCCAGGATTCGTTCACGTTTGCCTCCCGAAAAAAATGGAATAGCTGCCTATATTTTTGTTTGCACTTTTTTGTAGTTCTTAATTTGAAATATTAAAAATTGAACTCACAAATGTCCTCATGTTGTCTATGCTTAGTACCGCGTCACCGCGCCTGCTACACTGCAATGATGCTTTTGCACAGATGCACAAACAGTTTTATACTAACCGGAAGTGACAGTGCTTGTAGACTACTTGAGAAAGGTACGAA
Source organism: Schoenobius gigantellus (assembly GCA_963935595.1). Classification (NCBI taxonomy): domain Eukaryota; kingdom Metazoa; phylum Arthropoda; class Insecta; order Lepidoptera; family Crambidae; genus Schoenobius; species Schoenobius gigantellus. Next base: position 8,395,288 of record OZ012563.1, read on the forward strand.
CAGTATCTATGTAGAGTGGTCAACTCCTCTTTTTTCCCGTGTTAAGAGTTCGTATATAAACTTATGAGTATAATAAATTGTGTTACAATCTTTTTACATAATAGAAATAGCTTCAACGTATACTTAGTCACTTACAACGTATACTGAGGACTTAATTAATTTCAGCACGTTCGGTCGTTCAATGTAATCTTTACGGTTGTCAATTTTCAAATTGACCTCAATTAAGTATGATGTTAGACAAAAATTGGAACATGCAAATATTACAAACATCTGTAATTCATTAAACGTTAGATTTACTTTCCTCCAAAACGGACTTAATGACAAAACACAAAAATTGTGAGAAATGGAGAATAAGTACATTTGCTCCCATTTTAATTAAGCTACATAAAAAGAAAAATTATGTAAGTAATTTCATTTCAATTTATCAGAATTTGCATATTTTCTCTATAATAATATACATATTTAACATGTTTTTAAAATTTTATCTAAAAAATATCATCATCACAGCCCATACACGTCCCCACCTGAGGGGCTCGAGCCTACCCTATATTAGGGTGATTAGGCCTTAGTCAACCACGCTGGCCCAGTGCGGATTGGTCGAAAATATACTTGAGATAATTACTTGTGAATCAATGTTTTTTAAATAATTACTACTTAATGTTAATGCCTAGCCTATACTTATCTAAATAATCTTACCGATTGACACTTATTTGAGAAATACCTATAATATATTTCTAGAGGATCCTGGTATACCTACTTCTTGGTTTTCTTTATATTACCAATAATGAAGCTCTACAATTTCAAGCGTTCTTTGTTTCAACGAAACTCCTTGTTCTGTAAATATCTTCTCTTATTTATAAAGACTAGCTGTGCCCGCGAACTACGTTTCGCCATATAATTTTAAAAAAAACAGTAGTTCCTGAGATGAGCGTGTTCAACCAAGCAAACAAACAATCACACAAACTCTTCAGCTTTATAATATTCGTAAGTAAGTATAAATTAATCGCTGTGTGCTATTTTCGCAAAAACTCTTAAATGACTCAAACGATTCTTACGTTTTCTGTCTGTGTTTGAATAGCTCCAGGGGAGGTTTATACGTACAATTGCATTCAGTAGGTGGCACTGTAATTTGGCAGGACAACGGATGCCGAGCCCACTAGTTTACAATAAAACAAGAATAATTTAAATTATACAATAAAAATATTCTATTTTTGGCATAACACCAAACTTGAAAACTTCAAACTCAATGAAGTATCTAATATTGTAAGTAGGCATTTAGAATCGCACATTTTTGTCGGAGCTCTCGCATCATTAAGGTCGCCGGTCGGCGAAACAAAAGACAATAGCAAATTTGACTTCTGAAATTAATTCTGACATTTTTAGTCCGTCACGTTACATTTAATTGCAACTTAACGAACTTGGACAACAAAAATGAGGGATTCAATTTTATACTCTCATTTGAACTGGATGGGATCATTATTAATTTTGATCGAAATATCTTGCCCTCCGTAATGTTGCGCGGAATGGTACGCCGGCTGTTTCGGGGGTTCCGTACCCCAAAAGGAAAAAAACGGAAACCCTATCGGATCACTCGGTTGATCGTCTGTCCGTCAGTCTGTCAAAACATTTTCCCCGGAAACGCGTAAAGATATCAAATTGACATTTATATCAAATACTCGGGTAGATTATAAGCCCGAGTATTTGATATAAATTTCAATTTGATATCTTTACGCCTTTCCGGGGAAAGGGTCTTGACAGACTGACCGACAGACGGACAGCCGAGTGATCCGATAGGGTTTCCGTCGTCGTCCTTTTAGTCGTGAAAAATCATACTTGTAACTCAACGCAATCAAAAGATATGAACATTTATGTCACATATTTTCAAATCTCTAGGTTACTTCCCGTTGATATAGAATCATGATTGGCAAGAAGCAAAGTCTTGTAGGAAAAAATATGAAAACCGTAAATATGTGCATAGTTAGGAAGTTATAGAAATTTGTACGGAACCCCGGTGCGCTAATCCAACGAGCACTTTGCCGGTTTTTTAATCATCCAGTTGTTTTGCCACCGCCGCGTTTTCGTCTGTATTGATGTTTTCTCGAGAAAATTTGAAGGCGCAGTGCTCCCCTGAATACGGAATGTGGCGCTACGACAATGCTTGAATAAATTTAACTTTGTAAATTTTAATGGCGATCCAGTGTTGGATGTTGGCCTCGCTTTAAACACTCGTGAGACCTAAATTACGCTGAAACGCTTAAAGTTCCTTCAGAGCTAAGACTTAGGCTGACTTATTATTCCGTGCCCCTTCGTAATGTTTACTGTTTTCAAGTCACTAATCTGCTGTTTCTTTTTACAACTTAACTTTCCCTGGAGCCATTGGGCTGTTTTTATTCTAGGTTATTTTTAGTCACGAGACAGAAAGTAAACTGGCTTTTTCATACAAATGTTTAACATGCACTGAACCTTAATGTATTAAACAGATGATTTTTTTACGCTATTTCATGATTGGTCCCATAGTAATTTGTTTTCAGTTTGCTTGTCTGACTGCTTAAAAACTAGGCAACCTATTGGTTCAAGATTTTCGTGGTTTATACATGTATTATATTATCTGTGTACATGGTTTCTTTTGGATATTTTTGTTACATAAAAATATTAACTTTTCAATTAAGGCCAATTAACATTGCGATCTCGTAGTGATACAGTATAATACTATTTTTTTGTTTATAAATGCGGATGTTAATGTTCCTAAGATTACCATATTTTTTTATACAACTAAGTTGGCAAACAAGCATACTGCCCACCTCGTGGTAAGTGGTAACAGTCAGCTATAATACATGTGGCTCCTGTGAGATTCGCAGCAAATCTGCAACCCCCACAAGAACCACAGTGTACGCTGCGAACTTGTGACATAAGATGTGAAGTCACGGTATCCAGTAATTTCACTGCCATATCTTACCCTTCAAATCGAAAACAGCAATGCAAGCACTGCTGCTTTGCGGCAGAAATAAGTAAGTAATATATTAATATTATACGGAGTGGTTTCAACAGCTCTATACAGTTCGAGCGATATCCATGTGCTCAGTAATAGCGTTTGCCTTTGTTTTAGACTTTTTAGGAGCTGGCGGTCGTAGTGTACCGCGAATCCATGTGTCCGGAGTCCGAATGGGATATTGAGCCGCCTGACGTTGGCTTGGTTCGACCGGTTTCGGAACAAAACGAGGAAGCCACTTCTAGATCCAATTACTTTTACTTCCAAAACCGATTGACACGCCCAGACCCAGACTAACATTGAAGTATTCGTGAATGATCATATTTCAACTGTTACCGTTGGTCAAGAAAGTAAACTTTCTTCGAAACAAAATACCTATAGCTTATGTTACATTTGGGTTAGATATTTTTTTATAAATTCAATGTTTGGTGAATAGCCATTTCGGTAACTCGATACAAGTTAGAAAATCCTTAATTTAGTTGTCACACTGACTTAAACTGGCATATAAGTTTGAAGCAATTTTCCCTTGTTACTCGTACATTACTGAATTTCATTACCAGCACTGTATTCGAAAAATGTGTATACAATAAAGAATTATATTGTACAAGCAAAAAAAATCTTCGCACAAAACTGGGTAATTGTTGCTTAGAAGCATTTGTTCTTTGTATGTACATTACCAATTGCATTGCTAGCTATGTCCAGTCGGGGTAAGAAAAGGTTTGTCATCTTAAAATCGACATTGCTTTTACCAAGTTAATAATCAGTCCTGCCAACGTTACATTTCAAACGATACTGAGATATTGCATTGACGTTTGCAGTAACAGGGCCTCAGGGCTAAGCGACTGATAGTGACAGGTCAACTAATAAACGTAGATTCAGTGAAATCTGTTCACCGCAGGACAACCCGGAAACTACGACTAATTCCAACAGAAACGTCAATCAATTATTGTATTAAATTGTTGACTTGTTAATGTCCATATTCTGTTTTGACTTTTTACAGAATAAAAATAAATTGTTGTTATGGTAAAATTTGAAAACACATTGGTAGGTACGTGGCGGGGTTCGAACCGCTACTTCCCGATTGGAAGGCGACGGCGTTACGCACTATGCCATCGACGACTATTCGACGCTTTTACGGTGAAGGAAAATATCGTAAGGAAACCGCACACACCTGTGAAGAAAGAATTTCTTTACAGGTTGTGTGTGAAGTCGACCGACCCGCACTTGGCCAGCGTGGTTGACTAAGGCCTAATCGCCCTAGTTTAGGGTAGGCTCGAGCCCCTCGGTGGGGACGTGTATGAGCTGTTGATGATGGTAAAATTTATTTTAATAAAACTTAGTCAAAAACGAGTATCTTGACAGTATTTTTGTAACTCATCGGCAATCGGCTATCGTATAGATTTCATAATTTCGTTTGATTGAAACTGATTTTTAATATGTTTAACATTCTGTAACGTCGTCGTCTAAGTGATCTTGGTAGATTTGTTGAATGAATCAACCAACACTTATAGCTAACTAGCTGTACCCGGCATGCGTTGCAATGCCACGTAAATGCCTTATTTTTGCTAGGAACCCTCACGGGTGTCCCCATAACCCCCTACCAAAGTTTCATTACAATCTGATGAATGGTTTCGGAACACATAGAGGACAAACAAACATAGTAGTACATTGATTTTTATTTATATACATGAACATAATTCTGCTTTTCTTCATTAAGTTACCCAGTTTGATAAACATTGCCGATTAATCGATGAGTTACAAAATCACCACCTCTGGACATGAAGTCCTAATAGTCCGCATAATAGCGCAACGCATTCCTTATCTCTCTCGGAGATACGTCAAATGATTCGGAGAAATAACTAAGTAGTTTTCATGAAACCATTTTCTTCATATTGCTGACTCATCATGCATGAAATTATTTTACCCTTGGGTAATTCGGGCGCTAATCTCAGGAATTACTGATCACAATTTGAATCAGTAGTTCCTGAGAGTAGCGCGTTCAACCAAACAAACAAACAATTCTTCTTGTGTTGGATAGTCCATTTATCGAGGAAGGCTATAGGCTATATAACATTACGCTACGACTAATAGGATCTGAGCATCAATGCAAAATGTTGCAAAAACGGGAAAAAATTGTATGGCGAAAATGACGAGTAGTTCGCGGGCACAGCTAGTGTTTGTTGATAATAAAACTAGACATAAGATCAGAGATGCATACTATTTTGACCCTTGTTTTCATATGAAGTAAGTATGATTTTATATGCGTTTGTCTTTTGATGTTTTGTTTTTTAAAGGTACGAAGAGTCTGCGACTTTATATAAATTTAATTTAATAACTGATCAAGATTTTCGTACCCCAATTGTACAAAGATGTCAAGTAAACATCGATTCTTAGAACAAAAACCGAGTAATGTAGATCCGTAATGATTCAATTAAATTTATTATTAATTTAGGATTAAAAGAACATACAACGTTACATCCAGATAAACCGAGAAAACAGACAATATTATGTATGTTTAACCACTTTTAATTAATACTAAAATAAAATAACTATTTAAGCTAATTTTCGCGTAAATAATTACAGCTTGGATTAAACACATAATTATGTCAAACTTTTCTCTTCTCATTCATAAGTTACTAGCTTTTATTGTTTTCCCGTGGGAATTTCATATTTTCCCGTAGGAAAAATAATTTTGTAACCTATTTAACCCCGGATAATAAATTTCATAGAAATTGGAGCAGATTGTAAATATTTTCCATTGAAACTTTCAACCCCTATTTTTCACCCTAAGGATGAAACACGTGTCCAATGAAATATTTTTCAGAGCATGAATCTTAAGTTTTATCAAAATCGTTGCTAATTTAAATATTTTTCCATACAAACTTGCAACCCCTATTTCATCCCTTTAGGGTTAAATTTTTTTTAAATCCCTTCTCAGTGTGCGTCCGCATTTTGAATTAAACATCTGTCCAAATTTCACGTTTCTACCATTAGCGGTTACGGCTGTGCGTGCATCTATAGATGGGAACATCTCCTTTTATTATTATATATATAGATAGATTGCAACTTATAATCTTTATAATTATCCCAAACTATCTCATAAGCATCTTATAATCGTTATATTTTTTTTTTTTTTTTTTATGTAAGGCCCGGCAAATGACCTCCTCCCGCCTGATGTTATGCGGTGAAAGAGGCCCAAATGAGTTGACAGATAGAGTAGGGACGACATCCACTATCCTACCTGCCCGCCCCTTGCCGGCCTAAAAGATGCTTTTTCACACCTCTTTTGAAGGAACCCATGTTGTAGGATGGAGGAAACACGTGCGCAGGTAGAGAATTCCAAGTGTGGGATGAACGACAGAAGAAGGAATCTTGGAATTTCCTGGTACGGTGTGAAAAGGAGGACACAGTGTACGGATGACTCCGAAGGCCCTTACGCGTGTTTCTGTTAAGGAATGGAGAGGGAGGGATAAGGTTAAAGAGCTCCTCAGAGCATTCCCCATGGAACATTCGGTAAAAGGCGCTAAGAGAGGCGATGTCACGACAAAGTTGTAGAGGCTCGAGGGTGTTAGTTGCCTCTACATCGCCAATTATTCGAATAGCGCGACGCTGCAATCTGTCCAGAGCATCGAGGAGGTACTGAGCGGAGCCGTCCCAAAGGTGCGAGCAATATTCCACGCAAGACCTAACCTGAGTTTTATACAACAGGCATAGTTGGTCCGGCGCAAAATACCTACGCACCTTGTTTAGGACACCGAGTTTCCGTGAGGCAGCAGTTATAACGGATTCGATGTAGTCTCTGGGGTTCAGATCGCAGCGAATGTTCATTCCGAGCAAGGTGATGTTACTCTGTGTGTGAAGGGTTGTGCCCTGAAGAGAAGGAGGGGGGAGGAAAGGTGACCTTTTCGCCGAGAACGCGCACACCTGTGTTTTCTTAGCATTGAACTCGACAAGATTGTTGGAACCCCATTCGGAGATGAGGTCCAGCGTCCTGTTGAGCTCAATGATAAGATTCTGCCTCTCCCTATCAATATTGCCACGAGCAGCCCCTGAGCTTCCGTGATATCCCCCATGCACTGTACTGTCGTCTGCATAGCAATGTATACTTCCCAAGGAAAGCATGTCATTGATATGCAGAAGAAACAATGCTGGGGATAGAACGGAGCCTTGTGGAACACCAGCATTCACTGCCACGAACCGCGAAGCGCAGCCGTCAACGACAACGCGAATTCTACGCTCGTGGAGGAAGCTGGCAATCCACGTACAGAACTGAGCGGGCAATCCGTATGCCGGAAGCTTGGAAAGGAGAGCCTTGTGCCAGACTCTATCAAAAGCTTTGGCGATGTCGAGACTAATAGCCACAGACTCGCCGCGCTTATCGATAGATTCACCCCATTTGTGCAAAAGGAACGCTAGAAGGTCACCTGTTGACCATTTAGGACGAAACCCATACTGACGGTCATTAAGCAACGAGTGACCTTCCAGGTAACGGATCAGCTGGGTGTTAAGGATCCTCTCCATGATTTTACACAAAATGGAAGTGACGGCTATAGGGCGATAGTTAGCCGGATCAGAACGATCTCCCTTTTTGGGAACCGGCTGGACATTGGCCTCTTTCCAAGATTTCGGCACACAACCAGCAGAGAACGACAGACGGTATAGACGCGTCAGGACCGGAGTCAACTCCACTGCACACTTCTTAAGTACAATCGCAGGAATGCCGTCTGGTCCACTTGCTTTTCGAATATCAATCGACTGTAGCTCCGCCCGCACATCTCGCTGTCTGATGCGGATATCGGGTATAGTGCTGCCACAATGGGACAGTGTCGGAGGTTGTGCACCACAGTCATCGATACGGGAATGGGCCGCGAAGAGTTTTGCCAGGAGGTCGGCTTTCTCCTGCGGCTGATGAGCAAGTGAGCCATCGGCATGTCTCAGCGGTGGCAGCGAGGGTTGGCAGAAGTTTGATTGCACAGCTTTGGCCAGGCGCCAGAAAGAACGGCTACCCGTAGGATGCGCTAGCAGTTCCTGACCCACTTGTGCAATGCGCTGAGCATCCGCTCTAATGTAAGCCCTCTTACACAACTTGGTGGCATTATTATAGGCTGTTTTCAGTAGGTTAGTATTGGGATCCCTAGAAGCTCGACCTCTGATCCAAGCGCGGTAAGCTAGCTGTTTGTTTTCAACAGCAGAGGCACACTCGCGATTGAACCAGAGGTTACGTCTCCCTCTACTGACGAGATTGGAATGTGGAATATAATATTCCATTCCTAATCTGATCTCGTCAGCAACAGAGGTAGCGCAGGAGTTCGGATCCATCCCACTGAAACAGCGCTGCCACCAAGGGACAGACGCGTAATAATCCCGCATACCGTCCCAATCTGCTGACGCATAGTGCCACAGACGGCGTGCTGCAACCACAGGCGACGGTCGCGACGCCTGAGGCACTGAGACGGATACCAGGCAGTGATCTGAAGATCCTAGTGGAGCTCGAATCACCACCTGATATCCGTCGGGGCGATTTGTCAGCAGAAGGTCCAACAAAGAGGGCGCTTGACCGATAATATCTGGTACCCTGGTGTGCTGGGTAACCAATTGTGTCAGGTCGTGCGTGAGAGCGAATGCGTGGGCAGTCCTACCCGCATGGTCAGTTTTAGAGGAACTTAACCACAACTCGTGGTGAGCATTAAAGTCCCCTAAAAACACCAGCTCGGCGGAAGGAAATTGCTCCTGCGCGTCATCTGCCACCCGACTTAGGTGTTCAAAAAGTCGAGTTGTCTCCAAGTCACCACGGTGGGAACGATAGACGCACACGTAGACACTGCAATGAGTGCCAAAATCGACGTGTACCACAAGGAGGGAAAAGGAAGGTTCCTCCAAACAGCGCAGGCGACGACAACAAACGTCCGCCCGGACGAACAAGCAAACACCTGCCTTTGCCTTGAAGGACTCCTCAAGAGCGTAGCCGGGGTAATTAAGGTAGCTTGTATCGGCCGGGCAGATAATTTGCGTCTCTGTCAAAAATAGCATATATTATAATCCCAAACTGATTTTCTGATCGCCGGTTAAACAAACACTAACAATTATGGACTATATATAGCCTACTACAGTTTAACAAATTGTTAAACTGTGATAGTACACAAGCGCAATAGAAAACATTAATTTCTTCCGATTTCTAACAAAGCTTGTCTTGAGAAACATAAACATAAACAAGAATTGACAGTACGGGAACACCGTTCTTGTCATTTACGAAAAAAAAAACTATCCCATCGAAAAAAATAACATATTATTCGCCATTAAAAATTGTGATATCTTATGTAGAATTACGTCGAGTATTGATATACTCGTAACTACAGCATCACTTTTGGACTGTCCGCCAAAATTGAATATGACATAAAGAAAGTTATATAAAAAGGCTGGGTTAAAAAATATAATTGGCATTTTGTAACCACTTTTTAAATCCTAAATTTCTAGGCGCGTGCGCTCACTATCGCAAAGTATCTCTAGCTCTAATGATAATGCAACGAGTTTGCGTTGGGTACCTTGCGCTTGCGTATTGCGCAATAAGCAAACAAACGACCATCACTTTAGTTTACGTACGACAAAATTAAACCTAAATGTGGAAAAAATATTGTTTTATCTAATAGATTGATTGTTTACCGCAATAGAATGACAGGAAAAAATTGGCTGGGGTCCAAAAATAACTCTGTATAGTAGTTATTATTCTGACATTAATTTTTCTACGGATCTAAATATGATCTAGATAGGGCCTAGGGCACCGTAACCGAAAATTGGTTCGAACATAATAGTGACCGTTTGGCCCAGAGGCTTTCTGTGGTATCTCAAAGAACCATGTGATATGTGGTATCTCAACTATGCAATACTTAAGAACCCACCTCCTCCAAGAGGCAAAAGTGGACTGGCAAAGAACACCTGGATTAACAGTTTAACACATTCAAAAGCAGTAATCGAACCATACTATCGTAAGCGCACTGACGAGCTATTGAAGCTCAACAGGCGCAACCTGAGCGTGATGATTAGGGCTCTGACTGGGCACTGCAAGCTGAACAGGCATCTCTTTAATATGAGACTAAAAGAAACTGATGCTTGCAGATTCTGCGAACAGGAGCGTGAAACACCAATGCATCCCCTGTGCTTTTAAAAACCCCTTATTCACAAAAGAAGCCGACAACTGGGGAGACACATTCTCGACCCAGACAATATAAAAACAATCCAAGCTGGGAATATCTTATCATTCTTAGTGCCCAGCTAAAGGAGCACATGTAAGACCTAATAAGTCTTACTTGGAGGCTAGTCACAATAGATCTTTGCAGGTCGCAGCGACGCAAATAGTCCCGAATAAATGAATAATAATAATAATAGTGACCAAATTATTCCACTTCAATTCAATTCAATGGTTTATTGCATTCACGGTGTTACGTTTTTAGACATAAATATTTTAAGTTAAGAATAATAATTAAGAATAAAAGTATACATTTTATATTAATTTCCAAGTACTGTCTGTGGCTCTGTGGACTTGACACTTGTCTTCCAATCGCGAGCTTCGGGTTCGAGACCGCCATGTTCATAACAATGTTTTTCGTTCCGAGTAGTACTTTTTTCATTAAAACACTCCACTCTGTTCCTATTATGTAGTACTTTTGTCACTAAAACACGCCAAAATATATTGTATAAAACTAAAAAAAATTAAAACTAAAAAGAATGGTATAAAATAAGAACGGGCGATACCACCACGCCATTTTGAAATAATTCAGCATCCCTTCATAAAGTCGATCGCTTGCGAAACACTGAATCGCGTCCTATCGTAGAGTTCCATCTCCACGACCTGCCTCAAGTGTAATGCATCCAAAGAGAATTCAATTATTGCTGGGCTCTCAGGCCATTGTCGCGAGACCTCGCACGTCCGACCTATTCAAATTCCATTAGAACGCAGCCACATAACCATTTGCTAACCATTGATATGTTTATTTATGGACTGTTTGGTTGGAGTACCTACCTATATCAAACAATTATGATAATGTTCGACCGAATGGAATGTAGATATATCTAATGTATGCATTGGTACATATAATCGAATATGCAGTTTCTGATTTGTCACCTATTCCCTTACGGGCCGTTTTCCCATACAAACTCAGTCCTCTGTTTCCTTCCTGGATAATGCGTGATAATGCTTATAGTTGCTCTATTTAAAAAAAAGAACATATGGCCACTATTAACATGTTTGTGAGAAATTATAAAAAATCTCTAAAAAGGTCCTGAATAAACTCTAAACAAACTGGCGTAGCGCCTTGCCCTAATGTCTAAGCTTCGTATCAGGGATGAATCTACTTAGCGTTATCAAAATAATAACTCAGGAAAAAATCAACTTATTAAAACATTATATTTCAAAACCAAACAAAACGAGAGTGGCACAATGTCAATAAAAAACTATTCTTAGTGTATTTACATAGACAAAACCTGTGAAAGATTCTCCCCGCAACATACTCCCGGCGTTGCAGGTATAGCATTATCTGCAATAAACTAAAACATACTAATAAACAATTACAAGTCGAGCCTCACAGGAATCCTGATGGGACGACCGGAACGAGTAGTATGATGTTCATTCGTGACTTCTGTTTGTTTGAACGGTCCAGGGCCTAAATCGCAACCCAACGTCATGTCTTGTTTCTTTGACATTGAGACCTCAAGTGGGAACAACCTCTGTAGTGGCCTTACTATTTCCCCAGTAGCTGTTCTGACCCTCGCAACCCGAGCCAGCCCATCAACACCCATATAAATATTTATAACCAACCCTAAAGGCCAATTTACCCTTTTTAAACCGTCCGACCCAATTAAAACAAGATCTCCGATATTTACATTTCTAGAATTATTTGCGCCCCTCTTTTCTACTAAAGCCGATAAATATTCATTTCGAAAACGAATTTTCAAATCGTTAAGCAGGTTCTGAATATGGCGCCAACGAACAGTTAAAGTCTTCGAATCTAAAAAACCTAAATTATTATCATTTCCTAACCTATTGCCTAAAAACATCGCCGGAGTTAATGGTGTCAAATTTTCTGTGCTATCAGATATGTAAGTAATTGGACGAGCGTTAATGATGGCCTCTACTTCACACAAAGCAGTATACAGCTCGATCTGGTTTAAACTCGCTTTGCCTAACATACGTCGTAAAATGTTCTTCATCAACCCGACCATGCGCTCCCAAAACCCTCCCCACCATGGCGCTTGCGGTGGTATAAAGCGCCATTCAATTTTATCCACACAAGTTTTAGCTGCTGCATGCTCCCAATCAACCGCATCTAAAATGTTTTTGGTCCCTCGGAAGTTCGTTCCATTGTCACTGTACATTACCTTCACGTTACCTCGTCTGGCTATAAATCTCTTCAAAGCTAGTAAAAAGTCTTCAGTAGACAGTGACAATGTTATCTCTAGATGAACAGCTCTATATGTGGCACAAGTGAACAAAACCACCCAACATTTTTCACCAGATCGCAATTGTAATGGACCAGCGAGATCAACACCGCTAACCTCGAAAGCATTGCCACAAGTGATTCTGTTTAATGGAAGTGGAGGAGGAGGTGCACCACACGGTTTCGCACTATGACGTCGGCAAATTACACATTCCCGCACAGTCTTTTTAGCCAGTCTCCTAATCCCTATAATCCAATAATCCTCACGTAGATTATTGATTAGAGTCTGCGAGCCTGCATGATGGCTTACCAGATGGATGTGAATGACAAGCCTTTCCACTATCGTATTCCTACTAGGTAATAAAATAGGATACTTGAAGTTTTCTGAGTCTTCCGCTAAAGTCAACCGAGTCTTAACACACAACAAACCATGTTTATTTCGCACTGTTCCTATATTCAGTTCACCTAGCACATCTTGGTTCTCTTTTTGTAATATCTCTAGTATTTTCTTCTCTGCATATTCATACTCTTTACCAGTTAAATCTTTCTCGCTTCTCTTTACCTTCTCCCCTCGACACTTCCTAAAAAACCTAAAACACCGGACCCTCCCACCATCTCGCTTTCAACAGTTGTAGTGCATTACACCCACGCGATGGCAGATCAGCAGGATTTGCTTCCCCTGGCACGTGACGCCAATCTGCTATATTAGTCCTCCGAACTATTTCAGTCACTCTATTGTGAACAAAAACATTCAGGCTCACCTTCCGTCTAATCCATGCAAGTACTATACTTGAATCTGACCAATAATATTCTTTATAGCTTACTTTCAGTTCCTTCTTTATCTCACTAGCCAGCCTCGTTCCCAACAACGCTGCAATCAATTCTAGTCTCGGCATCGTAATAGACTTTGTTGGTGTCACTCTCGCCTTCGCCATTAATAATTGTACTGACACAACACCTCCTAATTCCGATCGTAGAAATATGCAAGTCGAATAAGCTGATTGACTGGCATCGCTGAAAATGTGTAAGGAATTGTCACTCAAACATATGTTGGCATGACCAATACGTCGCGGCACTTTGCAGTCTTTTAGATTAATTAAATATTTTAGCCAGTTGCTTACACGTTCCGACAACTCCATAGGCAATGCTGAATCCCAATCCAATTTTTTAACCCAACATTCCTGAACAATCAGTTTCGGCACTAACGTTACTGGACTAAATAGACCCAGAGGATCGAAAATACTCTGCGCAACCGATAACAGTTTTCTTTTTGTGACTTCACCTATATCACAAATGGTAACAGGTACCTTACAAAATAACTCGTCAGTGACCGGATCCCATGTCATTCCTAAAACGGAGATACAACTATCTTCACCATCTGTTATAACCGGACCGGTCACCCAACATCTTAATTCAAATTTTCCTTCTTTCATCACATTTTTAGCTTCTTCTATAAAATGGTTCATTTCTTTCTCACTATTAACACTAACAACACAATTGTCAACATAAAACGCATTCCTCAATTTTATTGCTACTTCACTATCATACTTATTTAGGTGGTGTAAAATTGTCGCTGACAGCAAAAACGGACTGGTTGTCACTCCGAAAACTACGCGGCAATGTCTATAAGTTTTTGAACCCTTCTCGACGTTGTTAATATCACGCCACCAGAGAAATTTTAAAAACTCGCGGTCAGCTGAATTTACCGATATTTGTAGGAAGGCTTTCTTAATGTCAGCCGTAATGCCAATTTTACCTAATCTAAAACTGATAAGCAACTTAGGGATAACCTCGATAAAATTGGCACCTTTCTCCAGACAGTCGTTGAGTGACAAGCCATTTTTCTCAGATGCAGATGCATCAAACACCGGTCTGATTCTCGTAGTCAAACTAGACTCCTTCACTACCGCATGATGTGGCATGTAGTGGCCCTTTTCTATATTGTCAACAAGAACTTCTTCGATAATACCACTGTCTAGCCACTCTTGAAAAACAGTACTATAGTCCTCTAAAATTCCTAGCTTAACTAATTTCTTAGTAGTGGACCTAAGCCTCTTTTCTGCCATATCATAATTTGTAGAAAGACTATCAAACATATCTTTCTTTGGCAACATAACTTCATACCGCCCTTCACTATTGACTATTAAAGTTCGCTCGAAAAAATTTACTACCTCAGCCTCAACACTACTTTTGGCCTTTACTTCAGAGTCATCCATAATCCCCAAAGTTTCTAACTTCCAGAGGTCATCAATATCGAAGGAACAAGACAAAGCACTTACCGATGAGGCCACATTAGAACAATATACGCCAACCGCCGGGCCCTGCACTGTCCAACCCAGTCCAGTCTTCATAGCTAGCAAACTCTCGTCCACTCGAACCGATTGTCCCGTCAGGATTGTGCCTAAAACATCAGAACCAATTAACAAGCTAATCTCGTTCACATTATTTACACAATCAGTTATTTGTATACCTTTTTGCTGCATCTTATATAATAACTCTCCCTGTCTTACTTTTGGCAAATAACCGCAAATATTGTCCTGCTCTAGCATATCAATCTTAATTCGGTAGCTCCCATCTAAATTGGCAACATTGACTTCATACACCTTATGAATCTGTTTCTTCGTAACAACTCCTCCAAATAGTGTATGACTCATCGCTTGTTCCCTCAGTGGTCTTAGTTTGAGCTGTTCTGCAACGTTTTTTTTAATAAAAGAACGCTGAGCGCCTGAGTCTAATAAAGCTCTTACGGTCAAAATATCATTTTCTTGCACTACGTTTACCATCAATGTTTGCAATAGTACAGTGTCTGCTTTAGAAGATGCCGACTGGTTTAACATTGCTTGATCATCATTTATCTTATCAGCTGATTTCACCTTAATTGTTTCACATTTGATCAAGCTTTCGCACATAATAGGATAATGCCTTCTTTGACAAGCAATGCACCTCACGTGCTTCCTACATTTGTTCGCCATGTGACCGATCTTTAAACATATGTAGCAAGCGCTTTTCCGTTTTAAAAAAACTCGTCGCTCATCCAATGTCATTTTAATGGATAGCGCACATTCAGAGCTTGTGTGTGAAGTTTTATCGCACCATATGCATGCCTGTGTTTTCTCGGCTCGACCATCAACTGGCGTTTGACCCCTGACGCCTCTATCGTTCTTGCTTGTTGCTGTGAAACAAGATGCTGACGGACCTGCATAGTAATCTTTAGTGAACTTGTTTCTAGCTAACTGTATCCTTTCCTCTGACTCTACTTCCAACTTTAAGAAGTTTAAAAGTTTTGACAGTTGACTACCTTTTTCCGTTTGCATATGAGATCTGCTCCAAGCCCGCAACGTGTCAACTGGCAACGCTGATTCAACCATGGGATATAAGAAGGAAGCATACTTGTCCTGTGTGACACCTAGGGATTCCAAAGCTAAAATCTGAGTCATTATTCTATCATACAGTGGCCCTATAGCAGCATTAGCTGCCCCTTTAGCTTGCGCTAGTGTTAACTGAAGCAACTCCCGAACATAGTGTTCAATGATAATGTCGTCGCGTGCAAATCTTTGTTTCAGTTGCTCTAAGACTTTTGGGTAATTTTCTGCGGTCGGTGGGAAGCTCTCAACTAGTTCTCTAGCACTAGACCCTACCTCCATGCTCTGAATCAAATACTGAAACTTATCCTCATTATCAATTTTTTCATCTGTATCAATTTTTTTAAACTGAGCCCAAAATGTGAGCCATTTACTAATTTCGCCATTAAATTTCGGAAGTTCTAATTTTGGTAAGCGCAAGTGACGAGACATGTGTGGTGACTCACCATAGCCTGTAACGCTGCTAGCTTCTTTTATAGTCTTTTTGGATCTACTTACTGAATTATCTAAGACCTCTGTAACTTCCTTTACTTTCTGTTCTAAGTAGTACCATTTCGACTCATACTCATCTGCGCTATCGCTATCTTTTTCTATAGTTTTTTCATCGCGATTTTCACTCTCTAAATATAAATTAAAATATTTGTTCTGAACAACAACTAAATTATCATAATATTTACTCAACTTCTTGAACTCCGCATAAATATGAGACATCTCCTTCTTCTCTAAATAATCTTCCAATTTACTGGCACAAATCGAGAATCGTCTCCTAGCTAACGTACGTTCTAATTGTAGTTTATCCATCGTCTCATTAGTCACGGTCGCCATATGTGAGAAATTATAAAAAATCTCTAAAAAGGTCCTGAATAAACTCTAAACAAACTGGCGTAGCGCCTTGCCCTAATGTCTAAGCTTCGTATCAGGGATGAATCTACTTAGCGTTATCAAAATAATAACTCAGGAAAAAATCAACTTATTAAAACATTATATTTCAAAACCAAACAAAACGAGAGTGGCACAATGTCAATAAAAAACTATTCTTAGTGTATTTACATAGACAAAACCTGTGAAAGATTCTCCCCGCAACATGTTCCTAAGTTTCCCATTTTATTATGTTGATTATTAAAGAAGATTTAAACCTTAAAGATTTTATTATGTTGATTATTAAAGAAGATTTAAACCTTAAAGATTAAAAACAAAAAATGTCTAGATTTTCTGCTGCATTCAAACATCCAGTAGATTATTAGTAGTTTTATCACAATATCGTTCTCTATATTGTGGTTTTATAAAGTCGGTTGCACCAAGTTTTACGTTATACGATCGTCGTAAAAAGTAACAATTCAATAGTAAAATGGGTCGTTTCACTATTAAATATATGATTTGCGCCGTACATTTTACCTTTTTAAACGTAAAGGAATAAAACCACAATTAAAACTAGATTATGGTGCAATTCTTACGTATTTATATTGTTACTTTTACGAAATCGTAAAACGTTAACCGGCCGTGCAACCGGCCGTTAGAGTGATTTCCAAACAAAAAAAAACAACAGAATTTTAACCTTCTGGGTGGAACCTTAAAAAGCTAAAAAAACTGTTCACTGAATGATTTATTAGCCAGCACACGTGTCGGTGGCGCTGTGGACTCGGCACTTGCCTTCCAATCGGGATGTCCGGGGTTCGCGACCGCCATGTACCAATCTGTTTTTCGTTTCGGATTTCATGTACATTTGTCTGACGCTCCTACGTTGAAGGAAAACATCTTGAGGCAACCTGCATACATCTCATACATTATTATATACTCTTAGGGGTTGGATTTCTACGTCAACCAGCAGGGTCCAGGTCCGGGAAACCCGGATTCTGCATTGTACAGGTCGCCGCCAGTAGTTGACACCCCGGATGCTTCGGGGGATATTCGGCCTTCCTATTTTGGGAGAGTGAGAGGGGCTCGCCATAGGCGACCAGACGCCGACGAGGTCGTGGAAGTATTCGATAGAGTTCCCATGGCCTTGTCAGGTAGTGACACGTCCCTCCTCGACGTACCCTCCTCATCTAATGATGGAGAGGATGCGGCGGTGATGGACGTGCTCGCGCCAAGGCGTTTGTGAGGGGGCATCGTTGGGTTTTAGTCGGTAGGCCAGAGAATTCAAAACAAAAGTATTTGTAAATGTATTATCGCTACTGTCCCGATCAAACGGGCTATGCGCTATATAGAGACACCGACACCGAAAATACCTATGATAATAGCTACAGACAACATCACACTTTCTCTACTGAAGTCGGTGCCAAATAATGATCTCCTAGAAAGTCTTAAAATTTGACACCGACTTCAATATAGAAGCGTGATATTGTATGTACTTCTTACATTATTTTTAACTTTTCAGTGTTTTTGAAGTCGGTTTTTATATCTTGTAAAATATTTTATTATTATCTTTTTAGTGAATTTAATATCACCTCACCTTCCTAACCTGACAGGTCAAGTCCAAAAGTTAAGGATCCTTCCACCATCAGCTCGGTTTATGACTACTAGACGCAAATACGTGTATAACTTCGAAAAAAACATGAAACGCGTTCCAGGTACTTACCTATCAAATTTAAGGGTTTCCCTCGATTTTCATGGGATCCCATTATCGAAGGAGGCAGGAGAACCCGGAAACTAAGACTAATTCCGACCGAAATGTCAATCAATTAATGTATTAAATTATTTAATATATATTTTGACTTAATGCCCATATTTTGTTTTGACTTTTTACAGAATAAAAAAATATTTTACAAAAAATAAAAACCGATTTCAAAAACACTGAAAAGTTAAAAATAATATAAAAATAGGTACAGACAACATCACACTTCTATATTGAAGTCGGTGCCAAACGATGATCTCCTAGAAAGTCTTAAAATTTGGCACCGACTTCAATATAGAAGTGTGATGTTGTCTGTGCCTATTCTTATATTATTTTTAACTTTTCAGTATTTTTGAAGTCTGTTTTTATTTTTTGTAAAATATTTTTAGTTTTTAACTTTTTAGTGAATGAAATATTTTTAGTGAAAGAAACCCTAATTAAATATAGTATTTAATTAGCGTTTCCCTCGATTTTCATGGGATCCCATTATCAGATCCTGACTTCGGTGACCTTGTGACCGCCCTTGGAGTATACTCTATCGAATACAAAAATAATTTTGAAAATCGGCCCACAATTGGCGGAGTAATCGCGTAACATACACACAAAACACGTTGGAAACGCCTTAAAATCTAAGGGTTTTCCTCGATTTTCATGGGATCCCATCATCAGATCCTGACTTCGGTGACCATGGTATCACCCTTGGAGTATTCTCTATCGAATACAAAAAATAATTTTGAAAATCGGTCTACAACTGGCGGCGTAATCGCGTAACATACACACAAAAAAAAGATACGCATCGAATTGAGAACCTCTTCCTTTTTTGAAGTCGGTTAAAAACTACACACAATGGACGTATGATAGTCCGCTGTTTTCTTCTTGAAACTGAGTAAGTAAGTCTGTAAGTGACGATACGGCCGAAGTTGGAAGCGATAGGTGGCGAGAGCCCGATAGCGTCACCAGGAGCCGCATACCATGATAGCTTATAGCAAGGTTAAAACAATATTGAAACAGAGACACCGCTTTTGCTGCGTATAGCGCCATCCCGCTCTCAGTGCGGTTTTAATATTGTTTTGAGCGATCATGGTTAGGGGGCTGTACCTACTCCTCGACAACTGAGGAACTGGCTATCTTTTCTCTAATTGTCGGAACAACAATGCTATTAACATTGTCATTATGGCGACAAACTTAGGTAAGACGGTGGCAGCTAGCTAGGCGGTGTCACCTGCTGCCTTTCATCGCGAGTGTCGTAAGAGCAGACTAAAGGCCTCTGCATACGTAACGTGTTTTTACTCGGACGGAACGGGACGGGAAATTTTGGAAATATCGTTTTATAGAGAATGTATCAGATAGTGTATACGTCACGAGCACACCGACGGGACGGGAACGTGGCGCCCACGTGATAGGAAAAATATCGTCGGCGACGATGTTTAGCACGTCCCGCCCCACACGTGCCTCGTCCCGTCCGTGATTTCGCTGCGTATGCACACTCACTCCACTCGCTTCCGAAACCAATATAGTGATGCCACAAGAATCGAAAATGGACGGCGAAAAGCTAATCGAGTGTGTACGTTTATATCCAGCTTTGTATAATTTTGCAGACGCAAAGTATTTAGATACGAAGCATAAAAATTTTCTGTGGCGTAAAATTGCAGTCGAATTATCACTCACTGAAAACGATAACTTTCATTTATTTTTTTTACTGCATTCATAACTTTATTTATAATATTTTCGCACCACCCCTACTCAAGATTAATAAATTCTAGGTCATGTAAATTCAATGTGAAGTACCTAATCATTTCAAGCCTCTAAAAAACAGGGATATAATATTATATTGAATTTCATTATTTCCCTAGTAATTAAATTAATTTCTATTTGGAACACAAAAAATACTTAAATTTTGATAGAAACCCATCTTATATTGTTAAGCGAAAAAAATAATGATTATGATTCGATAACATATGCTCAAAAATTTGTGAAATTCTTCTTGTTCTTTTGTTTGTCATGTACCTAAGATGTACAGAAAATCTTCTTTTCCTCTTGGCAACCATAGCTTTTTCGTCATCTAAATCAATAGCAATTATAGCCAATTCTTCAAATGAAAAGTTCATCTTTCCTATTCACAACACTAGCATGTTAAATACGAGTCCCTGTGACGTTGCGTATGCATTAAACTCCACGTCAGGGTTTTCTAAACCACGTCCCGTCTCCGTCCCGTCCTCGCTCCGTCCACGTTCTAAGCACGTTACGTATGCAGAAGCCTTAAGGAAGCTTATACCGCAATCACGCTCATAGATAATTTACGGATGATGATACCTACCTACGTAGGTAGTTATTAACAGTGAATAAGGTCTACTTAGCTTGACAAAGTTAAAAGAGATTAATACAATGTACCCGTAGTACTTACTACCAGTAGTACCAACGGTAGTACCACGTCGAGTAAGCACTGGATTTTTGTGTATTGCCTCTTGAAATGAGTAGTTAAGACTGTGTTGCCGTTTGTACTGTAACTAAATAGGTATTTCTTTGTAGTCTATACATCTATACAAATAAATAAAATTGAAGTGTCTGTTTGTAATGTCAAAATAACAAGTTTTTACTAAATGGGTATGAATGTATATGGGGTACCAATTACATTAACACAATTTTGATATTTTTGGACTGTCTGTTTGTTCCCGCTAATCTCCGAAATGGCTGGACCGATTTTGACGGGACTTTCACTAATAGATAGCTAATTATAGTATAAGGTATAACATAGGTTTATACCTTATATAACTATAGACTTTTTATCAAGATCGGTCCAGCCGTTACTATTAAACGCGGACGAAGTCGCGGGCAAAGCTAGTATTAAATAAAGAAACAAAAAACCGACCAAGTGCGAGTCGGACTAGCCCATGAAGGGTTCCGTAGCAGCAAGTAACATAATATAAAAGTTCTTGTAGTTCGTTGTAACTTTGATCGATGTTTCAATAATAGTTGATTTATATTTGAGTTGATTGAATGAAAGGTAAATTGCGGTTTACGATTTATGACGTATTAAAAAAACTACTTACTAGATCTCGTTTAAACCAATTTTCTGTGGAAGTTTACATGGCAATGTACATTATATATTTTTTTTAGTTTTATCATTCTCTTAGTTTAGAAGTTACAGAGGGGGGGGACACACATTTTACCACTTTGGAAGTGTCTCTAGCGCAAACTATTCAGTTTAGAAAAAAATAATATTAGAAACCTCGATATCATTTTTGAAGACCTCACAGATACACGTATGGGTTTGATGAAAAAAAATTTTTTACGTTTTACTTCGAAGTATGAGGAACCCCCAAAATTTATTGTTATTTTTCTATTTTTGTGTGAAAATCTTAATGCGGTTCACAGAATACTTACATCTACTTACCAAGTTTCAACAGTATAGTTGTTATAGTTTCGGAAAAAAGTGGCTGTGACATACGGACGGACATACAGACAGACATGACGAATCCATAAGGGTTCCGTTTTTGCCATTTGGCTACGGAACCCTAAAAAGTACCTACTTATAGCTGATTTTTTTTGCGATTTCAAAGTTGGTCCCATTGTATAAGTACTTAGATAAGGTATAAAGTCTAAGTTTGTTTCCATAATAACAGTTTACTATTGTTGTGTTCCGACAATTTGAGGTAAGATAGCCAGTTCCTCAGTGGTTGAGGTTCAGGTGAAGCTCGCTTCCACCTTCGGCCTTATCATCACTTACCATCAGGTGAGATGCAGGCCAAAAGTTTCCCTGGTGTGTGTAAAAAAACCACAGACGAACACCTCATAGCATAGGCGAGACGAAATTTCCTTCCATTTCAAGCTGCGATGAACAATTGTTAATTTTTACAATCGACCACAAGATCGTGCAAGTCACCTTTATAGGTACACTGGCGGGCTAAAGTAAGCTAAGTAGGTGTAGTCATCGCAAACTGAAAATATCAAACGGACAAAATTTTATATATATAACTTTGCATTTTATTTTAAAATACTAAACAGATCGAAAAATTAATAAATCAATGAAGAAAAATTTCGTATTTATTCACTGACAATAATGTTGATACGTAGTTAAAGGTGAACCTGACATTTTTTCAAGTTGCAATACTGATACAATGCCCCTTTGTATTGTAGTTTAGTTGAACATGGCGATTTTGATACTTTGTGAAAACTTGTTTCTTTGTAATTAACTTTCGGTTTTTGGTACAGAAGCACAAACGCACCTGCTTGGATGAAGGTGTTGAGTTTTTGGAAATTGATTTTTGAGTGAGTAAAACAAAATATTTTTTAAATGTACCTACTTTGATTCTTAACAACTTTATGTACCTACCAACTGACTTAAGTCTTAGTTTTCAACATTTCATAATATTTATTCTTTTTCTGTCCAAATAAGACAGAAATTAAGTAATGTTTAATTTTCATTAATTCCAAATACTAATATTTTTCAATGTTGGAAGTTCATTGAAAATAAACATTAATATACAAGTTTATTTTTTTGATATGACAAAAATTTTGTGTGCTTCTTCAGACAAGCAAACTGAACAACTTTCACTATGGGACCAACTTCAGTTTGCTTGTCTGAACAAGCACACAAAATTTTTGTCATAATTAAAAAATAGGGGTGTATAATACAAACGTATCAACTCCGTTTTTTCCTACTATAGTTAGTATTGCCGTCTCCAATTTTTTTAAATTTCCCGCATTTTGTTGGGTTCAACTTTCATTAGCCAGACTCTATTAACAGCGAGTCAAGACTACTTTGGCTCAACAAAGTTCTAAAGAGATAAATAGGATTTTGTCGGGGCTGGCAGGTCAAAGCGGCAACACGGTATGTTGAACACTGATTCGATTCTCGCCCGAGACGGTTTTTTTATTGGACAAAATTCTCTTAATTAGGTATTTAAATACCTCATCAATCAATCTTAAGTAATCCAATAAAACTCTGTATCGGTGAAATACCTAAAAACATGTTTATTAATTGTCGAAGAGACTTAGTTCTGCAGCCTACGCTGTATGGGAAATACGTCAGCTGACTGATGTTGATACAGCAAGACTTGTATACTTTGCCTATTTTCATAGTGTGATGTCGTATGGCATTTTGCTGTGGGGAAATGCTGCCGACATTCAGACTGTTTTTGTGCTGCAAAAAAGGGCTATTCGTGCTATTTATAACCTTAAAATAAGAGACACTTTGAGAGAAAAATTTAAAGAAATTGGTATTATGACCGTCGCGTCGCAATATATTTACGAGAATATAGTATATATTCATAAAAATATACATTCGTTTTGTAAAAACAGTGATATTCATTCAGTAAATACTAGGCAAAAGAATATGTTAGCGTTACCAAATACTCGGCTTAAAAAAATTAATAATTCTTTCAAAGGCCTTTGTGTACGTTTCTACAATAAAATCCCAAATAATATTAAAGCACTTAACTTGAATAAATTTAAAGTCACTATCAAAGGCGCATTTATGAAAAAAGCATATTATAAAAGGCGTGTTCGGGTAGCCTGTGGTGGCGTTTTTAGCATTATCAAAATTGGCGTTGATGTAAAGCGTTCGGTTAGAAGGTTATGAAATTTTTGCCATTTTTGCTCCACACCCTAACCGAACGCTACATTATCAATATGTCAAAGTCATATGCTATTATAACCTAAATTTATTTTCAGTTTCCAGATTCTGGATGTATTATGATGTAATAAGCTCGCTTCATGATTAACGATCATTAATTTCCATAAATAATGAAAATAAAATTTATTTCGTTAAAACTTATTCAATCGTGTCAAAAATTTTACGTATAGTAAACGTCAAAAATCTTAAATGTCAAAAACTGCCACTTTTGACCTCAGACTAAGGAAAAAAGAATAGACATGAAATACCTACGAAAAAAACGTGCATACCTAAATGTGAATCTGGCACAAAGATGGCGGCTTGCTTGCTCATGCGGCAGCCTAACACACTGCACTTACCCATAATAAATGCAGTATTATGCAAGTTCAACACTTTAAACAAGCACAATTTTCGCCTAATAACAAAATTTTCTTCAAAACACTGAAACAAACAAGTCGCGATGACAACTGATGTACTTGTTGTTCATTGTGAGTACTGTGACAAAACATGGCGACCGGCCGCAGTGAGGTATTCTGTGACGTCGCCAAGATAATGTTGCCATTTTTGGTAATGATAAAACTACTGTTGTCCTTTTTTACTTATGATTATCTTCATAAGTTAAAAAGAGATGCCAATATGTCAGAAACTATGCCGTCGAAATACATCACATTCCTATAACTACGTTCGTTATGCCGAGTCCTCTTTTTTTCTATAGTCTGAGCTTTTGACCCTCTTCGATAGCTGGGGCGAAATTGGCAGTTCACAATGCCATTTTTGACATTTTTTCAGCTATCCGAACGGTTGACGTAAACAGATAAAAATGCAACTTTTGTTCACATTTCTTCTAACCGAACGCTCACTGTGTCAATTTTGTCATTTTTAACAGTTATTTTTGCCACCTTGATGCTATCCGAACGCGCCTCTTGTGTCCCTTGTGTCAAAATTCTTGTGTCTGTAGGCGTGTTCGGGTAGCCTGTGGTGGCGTTTTTAGCATTATCAAAATTGGCGTTGATGTAAAGCGTTCGGTTAGAAGGTTATGAAATTTTTGCCATTTTTGCTCCACACCCTAACCGAACGCTACATTATCAATATGTCAAAGTCATATGCTATTATAACCTAAATTTATTTTCAGTTTTCAGATTCTGGATGTATTATGATGTAATAAGCTCGCTTCATGATTAACGATCATTAACTTCCATAAATAATGAAAATAAAATTTATTTCGTTAAAACTTATTCAATCGTGTCAAAAATTTTACGTATAGTAAACGTCAAAAATCTTAAATGTCAAAATCTGCCACTTTTGACCCTCTTCGATAGCTGGGGCGAAATTGGCAGTTCACAATGCCATTTTTGAAATTTTTTCAGCTATCCGAACGGTTGACGTAAACAGATAAAAATGCAACTTTTGTTCACATTTCATCTAACCGAACGCTCATTGTGTCAATTTTGTCATTTTTAACAGTTATTTTTGCCACCTTGATGCTATCCGAACGCGCCTAAAGTGTCTGATTATATGACAGATAAAACTGCTTGGGATTGACAAAAAATGTGATAATTGACGTTCAAAGGGTGTTAACACTTTGTGATAATAGGATAAATTTCATTCGAGTAACTGTTTCACTCATACCGACAGGCATTTCTATATTATTAAAAAAAATGTTTGTGAAATATAATATTGTAATGTTGGCATTTTAAAAGAGGAGACAAAAAAAATACAAGACCTTCCGAGTTTCTTGCCTGTTCTTCTCGAGAAGGCTCTCCCAATTTCCGAACAGGTGTAGAGTCATTTTTTTTTTTCATTTGACTTGTATTTGCACACATCTTAATAATGGTTGGGGTGTGTGTACATACAAGGATTAAATAATTTACTTAATTAGATTCTTGGTTGAAGATTTTTATGTTTTTTTTTTGACGTTAATAAGTGCCTGTAAAGGTCTATATTGAATAAAGATTTTTGAGTTTGAGTTTGAGTTTATTGCTATTTTTTTATTAGAAAACATAGAAAAAAAGAAAGCGTAGTAGGTGTATATTGGGCATTCTAAAACAGTTTTCATCAAAAAACCGCAAACGAACGCAGTGAGATTTGAGCTACGCTTCGCTGCGCTCTAGCTTCGCTACGCTCCGCAAATCTCACTGCGTTCGTTTACGGTGATTTGATGAAAACAGTTTGAGATTGCCCAATATACATTATACAGGGTTCAATTATTCATACCATTAAATTGTAATTTTTGATAAATAAAGAGTTATGCGAGTATATTGAATCACCATATTTGTTTTCATTAATAAAACGCAGAAATTTTTGTTAAAAATATTTTTTTATTATAAAGCAAGTAACAAATATCATCATAGCTAAACTAGAACAATACTTTAAATACAAATTTTCATTCAAGTACAATTTACTGAAGTCATAAATTACATGTGCTTAAGTACCACTTTTTTATGAATAAAACATTCCTTAGAGCGCACTCTTTTTTATGAGTTATACAATTGAAGTTAGCTCCACCTTTAGCATAACTATTGCGCAATGTTGCAAAATTAGGACAACCTTTGCCTTCAACATTTATCAAAAAGCAGTCAGAACACAAATCTTTAATCCATTTTTGCTTTTCAACACCTTTCATTATTATGGTTTGGACCTTTAAAATTGGAATAATTAATCTCTTAAATTCTCTGAAATCTATATTGCCTTGACTCCAGTATATTCCTCTGTTGCGTTCAATCCAATTGACTGCTCTTTTTTCTTCGGCAGATAATTTTAGATACGAATATGGAGGTTTTATTAAAAAGACTTGCGTAAACTCTTTTGTGGCTAACGCAAATTCCTTAATAATAAAATTATTTTTGCAGTCTTTGAATCCTTGAACATCAACAAAAAGTATCGAACTCTTATCAGCACTCATTGTTTCGTTGTATTCCACTGTTTAACATAAAGTTGAAGTTTGTTCTTTCAAATACCTTTTGATTGCACTTTATTTAGTTAAGATATTTTCTTCACAATATTGCTCAGAGGTTTGTACTCAAAAATGCAGTCATTTAAAATCAAGCAATATGCTGCTGTCTGATCCGGGATTTCTTGGTCTGTTTCAATCTCCACTCTGACATCGATTGATCCCTTTATCATTTCTTGTTGGTGAGAACAATCAATAACAAATAATGGGGCAACGTCTCTGAATTCCTTCAAGCTCATCAACGGCTCTGGTCGCCGTCCATGATAAGACTGTTGGAATCTTGCATATTGTTCGTATAATAAATTAAATTTATCCTCTGAGAAACTGACATTCAATCCTTCATAAGGGTAATACGATGAATTTAAATATACTTTTACATCTCGTACATTGCAGTGATCGAACTCTGCCATTGACATTTCCGCATTGTGTTTGCGATTGGTTTGCAAGGCTATAATAACGAATCTTGGTTTCTCTATCTGTGACGAAGTTTTGATAGACCAAGTGTGTTTACGTGTCTTCGGTAATAATGGATATTCATACAAATCCCAATTTCGAAATGCTAGTGTAATAGGCCTGTCCTTTTCTAGATGTTTCAACAAATTGATTCTTTCACGATCTGATACTTTAACGTGCGGAACTCGCCAAACAACTTTGCTAATAGTTATATCTTCGACCACCTCTCCGACATTTAATTTCAAAGCATTGAGATTCGTATTGCTTCTTAATAGCACCAATTCATGTTTGGAGTTAATTATAACTTTTTCATAATCTTCTGCAAAACCTAAAATTTTCTTCAACGGCACAGAAGCCGAAAAAATTCCTCCGTTAAGATTGTTTGTACCAGAAGTTGACCATCCCCATACACGTGAGCATTTAGATTCATTATCATTTAACGAGAGGTACGATTTTATTGTTGTAGTTTCCGTTTAACTCATATCGAATATCTTGAAATAAATATAGTATTGGATTGTTGATAAAATACACATTTGATATTTTTTCTTTAGTCGAACTATTATAAACATTGGCTTTACCCTCAATATACAAAGTGCTGAGTGAGGGTAACAGACATAGATCTTGTTGATTAATAGGTATTCTTATTTCATCATTCTTGTTGAAACTTGTTACGTACGGTTTATAAGAATGATATTCGAAACTTTCAATACTATTGTCGTATGATGTTGATTGAGATATATTTAAAATATTCATTTTAACAAGCCAATCAACTTCAAAAATTCCTTATTGTTTTTGGTGAGCTTCTTTTTTATGTGAAGCGGTGTGCTTTTATGAGGTGATCTTCTAGTACTAACTTGAATGCAAGCTGTGTCATGATTTTTATTGAAATTTATCATTTTTACGAAAATGTAGATACAGTTGTACTTCTTCGTCTCGTAAATTGATTTGTTTATTCTCGGCGTCTAATAATTGTATAGTTATTGCACTTATAGAACTTTTATTTACAGGAAAATATATTAGATTTTTCGGCACTTCAATGATCCGATAACCAGGTGGTACGTTAGGAACAAACTCGTGAATAATATGACTTGCAGATCCGTTCACGAATGACCCACTAACTACGTCGCATTCGATGCGCACAATGGTTGTTGGCAATATACTGACAGGATACAGAGATTCGGTCCTTTTTAATGCCTTTATTGTTTCTCCACCAAAACCTAAAATCCTTCCAAGTGAGTCACTTTTGTAAAAATGAACATCTTTAGTACAAAAAATTGTAGTTTTTAAGGTATTATTATTACAAGTTAATTTTAACATTGCATTTCTAATGTATGTCTTTAAATAATCACAGATATCTTGAAGTTCATAAGCTCCTTCAGGTATTTCGATTACTTCGTTATCGTCATAGTAGAATTTATTATTTCTTTTATCTATGTTGGGTATAGAATTAAATGTTGAAAAATACAACAATCCACACTCATAGTATCCACTTAATTCCAAAGTAGGTGAGTAGTTTGTTATCAGAGAGGATCCTTTTCCAGTTATAGACACAGTGAAAGGCATTTTACTACTGATAAAGAATTTTATTTCAAGCTTTATATAAATGTGTTTTCCAATACTCCTTTAAAAATTTTATACAAAGGTGGCCGCAATTAACAGAGTCAAATGTTTGATATTGCTCATAGTTATAATTTAAAGAAACATTTCTTAAGTAATCAAGTAGTTCTAACGGAGGTTTCAGATTACCAAAACTATCAAAATATTCAGCATACTTATTTTCTTTCACGTAGGCTACCCAATGTGTTCCAATGTTATTTGAAGTATCTAAATTTATAATACCGCATTCTATCTTCCTAGGTTTTGAGGGCAACGTATCCCTCATGAAAACACCACGAAAAAATGGAATATCACTAGCATGTTCTAATATATCCCAATTAGTTAATGCCCGCCTAGGTAGCCGCTTTATTAGTTTTTTGAGGGTTTCAAATATAGACCTGCACCCTTTTTATAAGGTCTAATATATAATCCTTTTCCGAGAGCAACCGCCTCCATCATCTTATTATGTCGTTCCGATTCTTGAAGAGCTTTTTGAGCTGCTTTTGAATCATTAACCGCTTTTGCTATGCCAGCTGCTCCACCAGCCAGTGAACCTAAAGCTGATAATCCCGCGAAAATAGGAATTAACGGTAACAGTCCTCCACATTTTGGAATAGGAATACAACGAGGTAAACTCATTTTATTTTTATTTCTAAATAGTTTTTTTGCAGCGGCGACCGCATATTTAATAGTAGAATTTGTGTCTTTAGATTTTATTTTTTTTAATTTAGATTTGAGTTTTTTCACAGCCGTCATAAACGACCGAGCACCTGCACCAGCTCTTAATTTGGCCTTCATAGCATTTTTTACTATTCATGAAGCAATTTTTTCTTTCTTTCCAGCGTCTTTTGATTTCAATCTTCTTTGAGCCATATTAAATAGATCTAGATCAGCTTTGTGCCTTACGTTAGCGTCGTTGTTTATGTAAGCAATATCGTGGTGCATACAAGCGTTATCCAATTTATTAATTCCTCGCTGACCCTTAAGTAATCGTTTCTGAAGCTTTGTGCCGGGTCCGCAATATTGGTAGCCCGGTAAATGTAACTCAAACGGAATCTTATTTATTAAGCTGTTTATGATACCACTTCCTTTCTTCATTGATAAACAAAAAGTGAATCAATAAAGATATCTTGAGCTATTTTATATCATAAAACCAATTTATTCTTATCAACCCAACTATTTTCGCTATAACTTAATCCTAACCATTTTACAAACAATTTGTTTCCTTTTCTTTTTATAACCTTTTCAATGAGGTATAGGTCTGGAAACTTAGTTTTTTGTAACTCGTATGCATAAAATGAGCCGAGGATTCTTTGATTGCGTCTGTCCTCTATTTGATAAGTTGTTGGGTTAGTGTGATTAACTTTTACTATACGAAATATTTCGGTGGACCAGTATGGCGTATAGCCTTTGTAAAAATCTGCTTTATATCTACTTATGCGAACATAATCACCAACACGAAATGTATATCCCCGACTTGTTTTATTCTTTTGAGAATTCATAATATAACCTTTGACTATAAGCTCATTTACTTTGTTAACTTCCACAGGCTTAAATTTTGTTATTCTATGCAAAGTGTTATTGTAGTGTTCTACAACGTCCTTTAAAATATTTTTATACCATTGGTAATTTCCGTTCAAACTAAATAGTTTGTAAAGGTGAGATTTAATTGTTCTTATAACTCTTTCTACTATAGATGCTTTTTTAATAGAATATGTTGAATAATGATTAATATTATACTTTTTCATTAATTGTTTAAAATTATCATTGTAGAATTCTGTGCCTAAATCAGTTTGTAAATTTTTAGGTTTTCGTAATGATGTAGTTAAAATACTTTGCATTGCATCTGTAACATAATTTTTCGCTTTTGATTTTAAAGGTCTGATCCATACATATTTTGATAAAGTGTCAATTACGATAAGAATATATTTATACCCTTTATTAAACTGTGAATATTTTTGCAAATCTATGAGGTCGGCTTGCCATAAATCATCTATTCCTTTTATGATCGTACATCGCCGGGAAAAATTCCTTCTTGCTGCTTTGTGAAGCTCATTCACTATGTCTTGTTTGCTCATTATTATCTGGTTTCTCTTGAAGCATGTGATCAATTTCTGTCCTTGTGTAAAACAAGGTGGCTAGCTTATTAAGTATTGAACTTTCAAAATCATTTAAACGAATATTTACATCACTTAAAATATTAGTTCTTAGTTCGTGTGTCTTTTCATCCACGTAAGCTTTATTGGCGGCTTCGTCATCATTGCCTGGCGATATAAGCCCTTTTAATCTTGATGATTTTAAATCATATTCACCTGTTTCTGACTTCACTAATGTATCGTTGAGATTTCCAATATATTCCTCTAATCGTAAACGTTTATAAACGTGATGACCAAATTTATCTACATTCATTTCCGTATCTATGCGGTGTTTGCTGTATAACTACTGATCAGTTTTTTTAAATTAGGTTCCTTATATTTGGTGTTTTTAATGATGCCTGCTTCGTACAGCTCTTCTATAATCGCAATAATTTCATTATCTAAGCCGGTATTGCCAGCATCACGAGATGCAAACAGTAATTTCAATCGATCTACTAATTCATTTGGATCATCCCAATAAACGTAATCTATATCTTTCTTTACACTTTTTAAAAGATTTATTCCTTTTCCTACCGTAAGACTTTCTGTGCTGTCATACTTATTTCTAGAGAACTTAAACAGTGGTTTAATAATATGCATGTACTTAAACCCTTTGTTACTATTAATTGGCTTGCGTGGATCACAATTACGCCTATGTGCATTCGTTTCTATTAGAAGCTCTTTATAATTTTGCAAATCTTCATCTGTGATAACATCCAAATTTGGTGTCTTTTCAAATAGTAATTCTTTTAATCCAAGAGTTTTGTTTAAACTTCGATTTCCAATTTTTATAATTTTTCCGTCGTCGAAAACACGTGTTTGGCCGAGCATAAGTTTTCCTCGTTCATTTTTTATTCCAAAAAGGATATTTGCGTCGGGTGAAGCACACCACGATAAACTATTAAGTGAAACATTTGGTGATGATTGAAAGGACTTAAAGGAAGCATCACTCATATTATTGTTGTCAGAAGGTGATACGACAAGGGTTTTTTCGGAATTAAATTTTTTATAGAACTGTTGTTCCTCTTCTTCATTAAAATCGTCATCAGAAAAATTTGTTGCCTCGCTGTCATTATGTTTATTTTTTTTTATTGTATAATGTTCAAACTCATCCTCATCTTCATGAGAAATTTCATTGTTCTTAATGGCTATTTGTTTCAGTGGATCGGTTATAGGTTTGAATATGGATTCCAGAGTGGCATCATTTGTATTTTTCATATCCTTTATCATTTCAACCTTTCTTTTTACAGCAGCTGCAGCTTTTACAATTTGTTTTTTAAGTTGCTTTTCCATTTTGACAAGGATTCCGTTCAATGCAAAATCCAGAGTAATAGTGATTGTGTATTGATGAAACAATAACTTATGTATATTAATCTACTACTACAAAAGTATCGAATGCCATCCTATAACATCCTTTATTTCTTTCGCAGTCTTTATTGATCACAACATAATTAAATGGTTTATTCCAAATAGTTGAGCACATTTCACGGAACTGAGACCACGACATATCTGAACCTACATGCTCATCGTAAACGTGTTTTAAATTTACATCGTCTTGTTTAAATAAAATAATGAGGTTAGAATTGTCCCTTATAAGTTGTTTAGGTACTTTACTGTATGTTTGGTTAATGTAAAAACAATCAATATTCTTATGTCGACCCATAGCAAAATAATCCCGAATGCTATTTTGGTTTTCACAAGCTACGTCGTCGAATATTATAATGGAGTTTGGCAAAGCTTCGTGTGGGCTTATGATATCAATATTATGGTTATATTTACTATAAGATATGTCTGCAACTAAATCTAATACTTTTTCTAAGAACACATATTTTGGTTGGTATAATGATTTAGAATATACATATAAGTTACGAAAACGTGCACCATTCTCATGTAATAACAAACCTATTACTAAGTTTGTCTTGCCGCATATGATGGTCCACAAACAATACATCGTATAGTGCTCGGCAATAAGTTGCCATGTCGCTTTGCTTCACATAATGATGCAGGACAGATATTATAATCTAATTTTAACGTTTCCTTTTGTTTGAGGAACTTCATAGCAACTTGTCCGTTTTGATTCGTGGCTTTTAACAAAATGGATATAACACTTTGCGTTCGTAATAATAAGAGAACTAGCAGTATATTTACTTGTAAGTGCACTCACTCCACCATATAGACTAAGCCGGCGGCGGCGATTCGACGGCGGTAACAATAGCAAGGAGTAGAAGAATTTGGATACTGTTACCACTCATTATATTAAGTTATTGGACGTGTCTAGAACACACAATGTTAAAGCATCGAGAAGAATGGAGAGAGAAGAAAGAGCTCTCACCCCTCTCGAATCGTGCAATAAAAAATGATATGAGTAAGGAATCGATGCTTAAAAATAAACATTGTTTAATTACTTGCATCCCTACTTTAACAAAGTAATACACTGCGTTCTTTAATAAATAAAACTATATTTTTAATTTTATTACCATTATTTTAAACTATGTATTTGAATTCTAATAAATTTTATCTTAGATTTATTTATAGAGGTAATTCTGAATGAATGTTTTTCAAAATATTTGATTACATTATAGAGGTGTTAAAATAAAAACAAATATTTTCATACAAGTCTTTTTATTTTTAAATAATATTTATTGAAAACAATACAAGACTTAAACTAACATAACTATTTAAAATAACATAAGTCTTAGTTAGTAAAATTTATAAGCATTACTATAATTTTTCAGAAGAATAATGTTGTTGAAATAATGTATCTCCGTGAGTGTACACGTAACTAAAGATAGTAGGTACGCATCTAGCACATTAGAGAATTTTAATATACATCTACAAATGTTTTAGGTCAGCAATAGTTATTTAAAAACTATAACTGTAACCACATATTTTCTTAGAGATACTAGTTATAATATTTTCTGCTTGATCCATTATTGGATCAATATGCTCGGTTACCACATATTGTGTTTTTATTAATGGATCATTGCTGGTTGATTCCAGATCTAATATTTCTAATTTAATTAATCGCCGCCCTTTAGTAGGTATTGTTTTAATTAAATAAGAAGGTTCGTTCCCCTTCGTATTCTGCAGTAACTTGCTTCTCCTCTTCATGGGCTTCTTTTTATTAAAAAGACTTTTAACCACCTTGGCATGCAGCGGTGAATCTTTAGCATTCCAATGTGGAAATTCTTCAGAGAAGCCCTCCAACATATCTTGCGCATTTTGCTCAAAGCAAGGAGGATAATCTTCTGTTGCCTCCTTGCTTATGAGTAGCGACTGCGAGATTTCTTGGGTATTCTGAAATTTAATTTATTATGCAACAAAAATAATTTCACATCGAAGAAATGATTGATATAGTGGCGGAGGTAGAAGAGTATATCTAGGATCCACAAGGAGGCTGACTATCTTATACGGAACCGATAGAATATGAGAATCACGATAACAGCATCACAACCATAAGGTTTTAACAACAACATTATCTTCCAACTAAATCAAATATACAAATAAACTAACTAGTGATCTAACCACTACACAAGAAAAGAGTTTGAAGAAAAATAATTTATACGACTTACCATGATGTATTTGGGTGACCGTAGTTGTCACTTGATTAATTATGTGTGAAACAAATTTTAAAAACATTCGACTTTAATAGCTATTTATAGTGTAAATATAATGCTGACATAACAACAAAGCATTCGCACGGAATCGCAATTGGACAAATTACTAATGAACTATAAGTTGGAATACCTAAATCAGCAATAACATGTCCCAACCAGTTTCGAATTGTTCATTGCGTGTGCTATTTTATTAATAGTTTTATATTTTATGGATTATGAAATAAAAAAAAAACATGGTAGCTGGTTTATAACGTTATATATTTTCATCGTTACAATACAACATTAAGTATTTGATTAAAACTAGGTAATTAATTAACCTATTTACCATTAAAAAACAATGTATAATACTATTAAACAAATAACTGATGGATAACAATATTAAAATTAAATAACTTTACAATATAAAGTGCCGTGTCGGTACATACTATACAATTTCATGTATGTTTTTATTCTATTAACTTATTCATTACTTAAGCCATATAATAAATAAATAAATAGATGATGGGGTAACATATTTCTCAACTTACAAATTGATTCATGATTACCATTAAAATAATAATAAACTATACAATACGGTGCTTCTAAAGAAAAACTAATGATATTAAACTAAACTATCCCAGTGACCCCATGATAAAGTAGAAATTTTGTTTTTTAATATGATACGTTTATCGTCATTACCTGACAAAGCTATTTTGTTCTGTTCTTGAGTAAATATTTCGTGCTTAAGAGATTTAAATATGATATTTTTTTCTTCAAAAATGTATTTTCATTTAATACCTTGTAATAATCTTTATATTGTACATCTTTTAATACTTGCTTCTGTATGCCTTTTGCTTTTTTTAATTCATCTTCTGCCGTTTTAATACAGTATAACTTGGACCTTAATCCTACAAACTTCGAAATCAAACTTCCTCCTAGCTCATCTTTAAAGAGACCTGGCACCTTTTTGTTCCAACTAGGAATGTCGTATACGTTATTTACAGAATAATTACTAGTGTCGAAATAGGGAAGAAAATTTGATTTTAAATCAGCATAAAAATCTTTACTTTCTATTGAATACAAAAAACTATCAGTATCCGTATAACAAAGTTTTAACTTTTCCTTATAAAAAGGCTTCATAATAGAATAATGAAAATCAAACATGTGACTCTTAGATATTTCCAAAACGGAAAAACCAATGTATATAGGTTTATCCAAAGTGATTGTTTCAGGCTTCATTTGAATGGCTACCAAGTTTTCAGTGAAAATTGTAACACTGTGAAAATTTGGTCGAGCTATCATTTGCTCTGCACAGAAACTTTTCTTTGTTTTGTTACTATCATCATTCCACTTATTGACTAATTTCACATTAACCCTCTTTTCTGTGTCTTCTAACGTCTTGCCAAATATACTGTTGTTAAGAAGTTTGAAGAAATCTTGTTAGATTTAGCTTTTTTTCGTAATTCAGTATTCATGTCAATATACTGCTTTAAATAAGGACTCTGATTAAATTGAATAACTCTATGTATTTTTTTTAACAACAAACCATGTTTTATACATGTTTGCAGATGAGCAAAATGTATGACATAGAAATATTTATCGTATAAATTTGGAATCAATTTTGAAGTTTTAGAACCTGGCGGAGTAAATTTTTGAGCACAGAATGGAAAATCGTTA
This sequence comes from Schoenobius gigantellus, assembly GCA_963935595.1. Lineage (NCBI taxonomy): Eukaryota > Metazoa > Arthropoda > Insecta > Lepidoptera > Crambidae > Schoenobius > Schoenobius gigantellus. The sequence goes on from OZ012563.1 coordinate 8,431,705, forward strand.
TGATCATTATGCAAATGTTCGGAATATTCTAAATCTACTTCTAGTATATAACCAGTGTCTCCGTTAGTTGGCACATTTATAAAATCTATTCCAGCGATTTCCAAGTCATTCAATAACTTAAAATTGGAATGAGGCAAATAAGCACACATTGCATATCCATAGAGATTATTACAATCGATATAAATTAGAAAGTTATTACTTTTTCTTGGATCGTAAGTTTTTAAATACTTGTTATTGGCTTTTGAATACCTTGTCGAACATAAACATATTCCACCGCGAATACCTTTTTGAATCATTCTTATTATTTCCAGGTCGTGTATTAATTCTAATTTAACATCTGTTTTTAATAGCATGGCATCAAAACTGAGACTCGGTGCTGTAACATAAAAGGCTGGATCTAATTTATAATTCATCTTACATGTCTGGCGAAAACTTTCAAAAACGTCAGCTAATAAAAGAACATCTGACTTAAGATACAAGTCTGTGTATTCACCGAGATTCGATAATTCAAACGTTTGCCAGACTTTTTTTGCATGATCATAATCTACTTTAGATATATTACTATTGCGTAATTTGCTGAAAAAGAACTCCTGAGGCGGAAGTACTTTTTCTTCGTATGAACTCCAAGTAGTCATGTATTCATATGGATACACCCCTTTTCGTTTTATTAAAGCAAAATGCTCACGAGAAGGAAAATAACGCCGCAGATGTTTAAAGTCGTCATTTTTTAAGTTTGCGACAAGTTTCTCTAGACTTGTGCCTAAAAATTTAAAAGAATCAACAAATCGAACAGGTATGATATCTTTATCATTAATTTGAAAAAATTTTGTAAAAGATATGTAGTTTTCCTTATTTTTTGCTATTACTTGTATTTTTCCTGATAGTTTTCCCAACTGTCGTATAAAAAGATGACTGTCATAACCCGCTAAATTATGAAAAAATATAGGAACAAACTTAGGCAAACAATATCTAATATTGCAATAAGAATGAGCTGCACCACGATACCGTCCTGTAAGATGGCAATGATCTTTAACTTTATCGTCAAACAATATTTTATCACAAAGAAAACAATTTGTAGCCCGAGCAAAGTTCGCTTTGTCTTCATTTGTTAAACAAATAGCCACTGGCGACTGCAAAACGTTATAAATATCGGTTATATCCAATAATAGACTTTCTAAAAACTTTTCTACACTGGCTGGACCTCGATAAGATACATATTTATTACGCGACTTATCATAAGAACACACAACGTAATAAGCAAATGCTGATGGTACGTGTTTTTGCAATATCTTTGTACAGCCTGATCCAGAATCGAGTTCAGTTGGTTTTAATAATGATTCAAAATCTGCGTATAAGACGAAGGGCATGTCATGCATTCGCTCGTAATGATTAAATTGAATTCGTGTTCCATCACCGGGTAATATTGTCGATACACCACCACAAACATGAGCTTTCAGTTTATCATTACTATCAAAGAATATCATACAATCCTCGCATAAATATATTTTAGAATGATGTTTAGTTAATTGAAGACGAAGTAATTTAGATAAATCTTTAATAAGACAGTAATGGGTGCGTTTTCTGTTTTCCAGGAAAAGCATATTAATGTGATGATCTTTGCGAATCTCGCTTTTGTATAAAGGTCCAACAATGTTACCATTCTTTTGAATGCCGTAAATATTAATACTTATGCGAGGATTATTCTTTTCAAAAACTTTGATGTCCGCAAACCCAACTGGAAAAATCATATTTTTGATATTGAGTACATTTTTAAAGTGTGGGTAAGCTGACGTTCGATGTGCGTTTCTGTTTATAGGAAATAGTGCTGCCATGACACACCATAAAAAACAATAATTATCAGAATTTTGAATGTTGATACATGCTCGTTTACATTTTATGGACTTTGGTAATTCTATAAAACTGGAGCCTCTTAACGGGTTATATTTGTTTATATTTACTTCTAGATATAGGCTTTGTAAATAGGCCCACCCACTATCTCTTTCTTCAAATTCTTCAATTTTTTTACAAATTAAGTGAATAATTTTTGAAAACATATCTTCAAAATTGAAGTTTTGATGCAAGATGAAGTTTTCCGTTGCAAATGACTTGATTGAAATCGAATCATACTTACTAAGCAGAAAGAATTCACAGAAAAGTTCAAAATTAGCTTTAACATTAGTGTGAGCTTGAATTTTCGCTATGAGCAATAGGCGTACGCGAGAGCGCAAGTGCCATAAAAACTCGGCGGGCGGGCGAACACGCGCACTATCATGACCCTCATCTTGATATCGAACACGGTACGATGCTATACGATTACGAAAAGCGCTATGAACTTTTTCAACCCCCTCACTATCAACGACCGAACTGTTGTTCTTATGTAAAATACTTTTCAAATGTGCAGAGAAAACTTTGTTATTTACGGATACGTCACAAACTGAACAGAAAGTAGACCTCGACATTATGATTTGGACAGTACAAATTCTCAAAGTTAAAGTAATAAAGGCTTAAGTATGTAAGTACCTAATCTTTGAGTTTGCTAACGATAAACAATAAGTAAACCAGCTAAAACATAATTTACGCAGAGAGAAACAAAAGAGAACCTATTTTTTAACTTTATCTTTATAAAATATCCCCTCTGTGGTAAACTTTGCCTTAGCTAATTTTACATTTTTTTTTAATGCGTAAAATTCTGGAGATTCTGCTTCGCCTTGCAAGCGTACCCAAACGATAGCGCGCTCGCACCGGTCAAGGCCGCTGAGATTAGATACCTCCTTCTGGTTGTAGAGGCGTAGCTCCACTAGCAAGTCGCCGTCGAGCTGTGCAGTCCGACGCATTACACCACCAGGTACTCGGCGTGTCAGGATACTGGTGGTCTTGTTTGGCAGGTTTGGCGGCCGCGAAACCTCGCTGTCCGACTCTGAGTCGAACAACCACTCAGAAGTATTGGACGACGATGTATTCTTCACTTCTGCACTCTTCGCCTTCGATAGGCACTTTATCGCCTTGTTTCTCTTCTTTGGACTAGGGAGATAGAAAAAGGATACACGATTATTGTACACATTAAACACTTGAAATTTAGATATATGTAAATATAGCAATAAAAGTACCTGATGTCTTCGTCGTCGGTATCAAAGAAAAGGTCAGATTCACAGCTCTTCTTGGCTGACCTTTTGTTTTGCTTGCTATCCGACCTGAAAATAGTAAATGTCATATTAGTATTAGGAGTGGTTACAAGAAAACGAGTTGAAGATTCACATCTTCAATTCATAAGATAAAAAAAATATCATCATCATCAGTCAATCAGCATGCCACTGCTGGGCTTGATGGTCCCTCGTGAAGACAGCACTTGGAGAGGTCACGTCATATACAGCCTGGTCCAACGGCTCAATTTGTTGAAGCATGAAGATGATCAACCACTTATAGACAATTAAAGAATAGATATAAAGTATAGCAATAAAGTATAAAAACTTACGAACATTTTTCAGCGGTCTTGAGATTTTTTGATGAGGAGGTACTGAAGCACTGTTAGTGGTCAGAGATAGCACTGGAGTGTACTGTGACTACAGTTTTTCCGGATTTTATATAAGAAAAGTGCAATGCAAGTAATAATTTTACTGAGGTTCTCAACCTATACCTTATCTTTATAATCATTTTTATTTAACATGACTAATCTAAAAAAGAATGCTCATTAATTTTTATATTGTTAAATAAGTAAGTAATATTATAAAATATTATATATATAATCATAAAATTATTAATTTCCGTCCAAATCATATCCACACAAAATATTTATAAGAAAACAAATATGCATTCACGGATATGATGTCTATACGTTATCGAGAATCCTAATGCATTCACTTCCACTTCCATGGTCAGTGTTCGTTTTTCAAACACTAAAGAACTGACACTTTATTTAGAGAAAATATTTTTTTTTCGTGATTTTTTTATCACACCGCGCGTTTTAGGCAAAGGAGACGCGAAGCGCTCTGGGTACTATGGTACCCGGGACGTGTGAGTGGAGCAGTTCTCAGGTCTGCAACAAAATTTTTGATCCGCAGTTGCGTATGATCCAAAAACGGTCCGATCATCGGCTGAACTTCGTCAGCTATATAAAAAAAAAGTACTTACGTAGCAAGAAAGAAACAAAACGACGAACTGACGCAATTACGTGTATTGGATTTTTATTTTCGAGGTAGTAGTAGATCGTTATTCAGCATCACAACATCTAAGAGAAGATTATAGTTTGGTAGTTTACTTTCAAAAAGTCGGTTCCATACTCGAAATATAAAACTTAATAACGTTTTGCCCCTCTGACTTTCATGATATTTAGCAAAATTTGATATTTACCCATAATTCTACCAATGTGCAATATGACGCGGAAATAATCAGCAAATTAATTGTTTGTCGTTTATTTCCACAAACTTGCAATACAATACTGTGCATATACAGCAAAATAGTTGGTAACCGTTTAATTCTGCTGATGCAGAAATCTCGTGTAAGGCTGCATGCTCCAAATTTTTTTTCATTTCGGGTTTATTATATTTATTTAAATTATACATGTACATACATATTTACAATTACTAACGAATATTATCTCCAAATTAAAAAGTCTTCTTTATAATAACGGATGCGATTTCTAATTTTCATTTTTCGATACTACTATTTAAAACAGATAAACAATAGGTATATCGTTCTATTAGGCGAACCGAATGTATTTATAGCATAACGATATTGATACGACATGAGGACAGAACCATAGAAGTTTATGAAAATTATTGTAATAATACATAGGTGGTATTCATCGGCAGCATCTCATACACGTTCCCACCGTACTACCCTATTTAATTAGTAATCTTGAAGGTCCAGTGGGTACAAGACCGATGTTAAGACCTTAGTCAGCCAAGGTAGGTAGTTAAAATGTTCTTAATATTTTTTATATTTTCATTTTTTAAATTATTGGAATATTTATTTTCTATTTTTTATTCGTGTGATGACTGGAACACATCTTTTAGGGATTAGCCCGCCCTTTTAAATATTTTGTAAAAATCAACAATTTTATACTTTGTTTTATAATAAAGAATATATTTAATTGAAGTAATTTAATAAACAAATAAAAGTATTAACGTGTGAAAGAAGCCTTATTATTTGAGTAAGCACTCGTAACTGGATATATGAATAATGTGCAATAAATTTATTGCTGATAAATGAATTTCGTGGGAATGCTTTGAAACTGTATGGCAGGCAGAGTGTAGAACGGTACTTATCCGAGAGTTGAGTCCTGAAGCTACGAAACCTCAACCTGTTTAATTTCTGTTGTTATTGCACTGCTACCTAGTTGAATGCCTTAATATTCTGAGATAGAAAACCTTGAAAATGTGTCTAGTAAATCGCAATCAATCAAAAGTATACTGTTTACAGTCAAACAACACAACACAATAGAAACATTATGAAATGAAATGAAATAAAAAATCTTCTTTTCCATTTAACCCTATATAATGTATATTGGGCAATCTTAAACTGTTTTCATCAAATCACCGTAAACGAACGCAGTGAGATTTGCGGAGCTAGAGCGCAGCGAAGCGTAGCTCAAATCTCACTGCGTTCGTTTGCGGTGTTTTGATGAAATCTGTTTTAGAATGCCCAATATACACCTACTAAGCGTCCATTTGAAAATCTTAAACAATTGCAAAAGCTCACCTTTAATAAAGTCATCATAAGTGGTAGGTAAATAAAAAGTAAAAATACAGGAGGAAGGGATCTTTTTTTGCCCGCAAGTGTACTAAGATGACCTAGAATCTAGACTATATTTTTATTAATTTTTATACAGAAAACGACAAAGCAAAAGTATTAAATGGTATTAATGTAATGGCGATTGGGCCTACTCGAGCCTGAGCAAATTCATTTTTTTAGGGTCCATACCTCAAAAGGAACCCTTATAAGATCATTTCGTTGTTCGTCTGTCCATCAAGACCTTATTTTCAGGAACGCGTAGAGATATAAACTTAACATCGTTATATTTCTAGAACGATTAATCAATTTAATCATAATGAGAAATGACCAAAGAAACCCAACAATAATTTTCAAAGACCTATTTAATGATGTAGATGATGTAGATTAATGATGTAGATTATCTGATGTAGCTGTTAAACGATTTTTTTTTTCAAAATGGCGCTTGGTGGTCGCCATCTTGGATTTCGATAGCTGTCGTGTCTTTAGTGAAGTGACACTCGCAAGATTAAAACGAATCGCTATCAAAATCAGTCATTCGTTTGGCCAATATAGTGCCACAAAGGAACAAACATACATACAATACATACATGCATGCATGTTCGCACATACTAGACTGATAAACACATTACGTCACAACAAATAAATAGAATAATATATTATTCCATCTCTGGCGAGAATGAACATGCGTCTTCAGTATCCAGGTGGGTTATTATCTAAGAAAAAATCAAACAATAACCCTCCTGGGGCTGGGTCTCGGACAACCTAAGTGAAATATAGATTGTACTCAATTTTTTTTCAGCATAAGCAAGCACACACTATTATTTCATACCAGAGTCCTTTCTTTAGCGGACTGTTCTTGAACTAAGCAAACATGACCTATTAATCCTATAAGTTAATTACTAATAATAATTTGTTATTAGAAACTATTACCTAGTGGATAATGCTAAGATAATCATGTAATCTATGAATTCGCATCATCTCCGCCACGTTCCGCCACAGATGAGCATAGGTTTGTCAAACAAGGATGATTTTGCGCCGTTTCCCACCACACTAGCCCTGCTTGTGGGGAGGAGCCGGAGACGTATTTTTGAAACAATAGAATTTGCAATAAATAAAATAGAATTCGCATACGAATTTCCAAATTCACCATTTTTTGGTCACATAATTTTTTTATTATTTTCGTCAGAATGTTGTACATTATTGACGATAACTTTGTGAAAACTAATTTTCTTGTCTTCAAAATTATGTCATTACTTAGGTTAAAGTCTATTGACCAGTCTCTAAAAGTTTCATAAAGTTTGCATTATTGGTTATTAAATAACTAAGAAAAACGTTAGTATGAAATAAGCAATGTTCTTAAAAATCTTCATACAAAACGGCAATTTATGTTCATTTAAATCCCAACTCTACTATGGTGGTATGGTTAAGTCCCACCCTGACCCTTCCCCCAGGCCCAGGGGTATGGCCAGTTGTGTGGTGGGTCCGCAGTGGTTCTGTTCTACGTGCGTTTTATTCGGTTATTTAAATTTATGAGTTATTGCGTACTTACCGGTTTTCATTTTTTCTGCGTACTTATAGAATTTCTTTTTAATGACAACACTAATTCGAGTGATTCAAAAATCTCTAAAATTGGGAACAGTAGCACATTATTTCGCACCTTGTTATTGTTTTTGAATTCAAGATTCACTTCTAATGATTCAGAATTGCGTCTGTGACCTGGAACGGATCAAGAAATGTCTAAAAACTTAATAGCGGGGCTAAGTTTGTGTCGCAAAGTGAATCTAAGTATAATATATAAAGCGTGTGTCATCATGATACGCACATATTAAAATGAGGGGGCAGCTATGCTTAATTTTATCGACGAAATATGTATTAAAAAATTCAAGTTTAAATTCTCCCACTGTCCAATGTAAACAAAACTAAACGAAACTTTAACTAAACGATCTTTCACGAACTTAGATCATTAACGCTCTTAGTTCACGAAGAACAAATTTAATCACAATTGGAACTAGGTATCTGAGTGTTGGCATAAAATGAAAATCGAGACATTTTTGTGTCATTTTTTTATAGTGGGTCTAACAAATGACTGCATTCCACCTGATGGTAAGTGGAAGTGGGGTCCAAATGCGAAGATAGCTAGTGCAGCAGCGAGAGTACACGCCGCACTAGCCGCCCTAACGTAATTTGAGACGCAAACCGTGGTCTGCCTTATTCTATTTACATTATTTTAACCGTGTCAAGATTAGGACCACTCGTGTCATTGGAATAGGGGCTATTTTCGCTAGCACAACCTTTCTGGGTCACTAAAGCCTCTCGCACACTTTCGATCGGAATTCGAATGATTTTTTTATGTAATGAAGTGAATGGACCTCGCCACAAACTTGACAAACAAATATTACTTAATACAAAAAAGTTCTTAAGACCTTACTAATTATAGGGTAGGGTAAGGTACAAAGGTTAGTGATGGTATTGTAATGTGTGTCTACACTTACGGAAAAAAATAAACGGAATTTTAAAGAAAATCGGTGCAGTGCGCGACAGGTCAACATAGTGAACGTCAGAATCGTCGGTCAACATAGCTTTTTAACCGCCTTCGAAGAAGGAGGAGGTTATACTCTTTTAATGAAAATAAGGATCGGACGGAGTAATCGGTGAACATACATTAAACTAGATACAGTCTACTCTGGGGGTGGTCCCATTGTCACAGTCATGATCTGATGGGATCCCAGGGAAATCGAGGGAAACCCTTAAATTTCATGGGGACGTCCAACGCGATTCATGATTTTTTCCAAAGGTTTTCAGGTATTTGCATTTGGTAGTCATCATAGCATGTTACTGAGCTGATGATGAAAGGTTTCTGGTAGGTAAGAGTTAGGGTATAGTTCTTTTAATATTATGATCGGATATTGACCCGTGCTTGTGCTCTTTAAAAGGCAATGAAACCTCTTGCGAGACGCTGTGGTACCAGCGTTTCATTGCTCGAAACTCAGTAGGTACTCAGCAATTCGGGTACCCAGATACTTCATTACTCAGAGAACTCCAGATCCATGCCCCAGAGGAAGCGCGCGCCAGAATGCCCAATTCATTTCAGTTAACTTTCATTTCATTAAGTTGAGTAATGAAATATCTGGGTAGGTAGGTACTCGCCTCCTCGGGTACCCAGATACTTCATTACTCAGGGAACTCTAGATCCATTACCAGGGAAGGGCGAGCCAGAATGCCGAAGTTTGTACTTCTTATCTACATACCTTTCATCTAAATCAGTTCAGCGGTTATTGATTCCCCATGCAAACTTCCACCGCCCTTTTCTTCCCCTTAAGGGGTGATTTCTTAGCTTAAGTTAGGTTCTGATGCTCGCGTTTTTGCCATTTTCATCAATTTTATATCAGCCTTGTGACTCTCTTTTTTTCCAAAATTGAATACCTAGTTTGCGCGAGAGACACTTCCAAAGTGGTAAAATGTCCCCCCCCCCCCCCTGTAACTTCTAAAATAAAAGAGAATGATAAAACTAAAAAAATATATATGATGTACATTACCATGCAAATTGCAAACTTCCACCGAAAATTAGTTTGAACGAGATCTAGTAAGTAGTTTTTTTAAATACGTCATAAATCGTAAACCGCAATTTACCTTTCATTCAATCAACTCAAATATATAAAAAAAACATTTAATTTCATAAACATAACCCTTATGCATAAACCGTGAACCATTATTTTCTACCCCATCATTTAGGTACTTACCTAATTATAATATTTACTTATCAATAACGTAATTTAAAAAATACACTATTATTAAAACATCGATCAAAGTTACAACGAACTACAACAACTTTTATATTACGTTACTTGCTGCTACGAAACCATTCATGGGCGAGTCTGACTCGCACTTGGCCGGTTTTTTGTAACTCTTGCACATAAAATGCCCCTAGTATCTTCTGATTTCTTGAATCTTCAATTATATAAGTAAGAGGAGTTGTATTATCGATTTTTATAATTGTAAATATCTCAGACGACCAGTTCAAAGTATAATCAATATGAAAGTTCTAACAGTTTCATATTTGCTAATAATATGAACATAATTGTCAATCTTAAATTTCTATCGTTTTTACATCTTACGACTGGTGTTTGTTTGTACGCATATCGATTCAATATTAGTAATTTAGTAGATTTATTGGCGTCTACTGGTTTGCAGCCTATAGTTCTATGTACAGTGTTAATATATTTAATAATAATTTCCCTTTAACCTAAATTCCTTAAACATTTGAAATTTTAAAGTACTTATAAGTCTTTTCACGATTGATGCTTTTTAGTAGAATATGTGGAATAATAAATTAATAAAAAATTGCTGTATCAACTTTTTAAAACTATCATTGTAGAACTCAGTGCCTAAATCTGTTTAGAGATTTTTAGGACTGAGAGCCCAGAGATTTAAATCTCTGACTACGCCCCTTATTAAGTATTGTGTAAATGTTTTTATAAGCAGGAAGCGGTTCTGACACAGGTTTTTAAAATTTTTTCATCATTAAATCATTTATCTTTTGTATAACGCATTTCTTTTATTTAAGATTTTATAGGTATTATGAACTGATTTTATTAGTTCTTCTTTAACAGAATATTCCATTCTAAATAATGAGTAATAAAACAGCTTGCATTAAAAAACAGAATGCTACTGGTTTTGTTGGACTAAGTAACATTTTCTTGTTCTATAGCAGTCCATAGAACGTATCTCAAACACCACCTTTGGCCCTATAAAAGACCAAAGAAGGTTGAGCACAAATTATATTACTGTTAGGTTGAGTAACGTCGATTTGGCGCAGTTATATCGCCATTTAGTGACATATTGGAACCGTAGCAGCTCAGAACAGTTGTGACATTTTAGGTCTATAAAGTTCATGTGATGGTGACTCGTTAGACAATTTACTGACATACGGGTCACAGTAACGCTATTATAGTTTCTTTTTATACTGTAGTAGCGTTCGTGATTCTATTAAAGCGCTATTTAATTCGATAGTAGAGTCCGAGATTCCTATACTACACAATTCTTAATCATTTTCTCGGCAAAGATTGTGATTTTGCTGTGTGAATTACACTCAAAGAAAATAAAAACAAACCTACTTTGTTAAGGAATTGTATCATGATAAGTTTTTTTATCTTATTTAGATATTGAATAATTCGGTCAATACTGCAAAAATCACGTGCGATCAAAGTTTTACCGATAGAATAGTATTAGGTTTACTGAGTATTTTTAATGCGCTCTCGATTTATTGAGTTTTGAATAAAATATATTCATAATATAAAATTAAATTCAACGTAGTTTCTACTTTACAGCCAAGAAGTAAATTCGTGGCTCTTATTGGCTAACTATGGCACTCGTGACATAGTTTTTGCCGCCATCATTGTAAAATTGGGGTTCCATAAGACTTTAGCCGGGTTACACAAACCTTTATGTACCTTATTTATCCTATAAAGGATATAAAAATCAGCTACATGCGCTGTGTGTTTTAAAAGAACAACCAAAACCATTATAGAAAGCTTCAGCCATATAAAAGAGTCGTAGTGACGACTGCCGCAATGAGATTATAATAGGGAGGGATAAGAGGGATTCACAAACAATTAAAACACTTTTTAGTGCTATAAAAATGTCTTGAAAATCCATTATAAAGCAAAAACCGCTCTATTTCAGCGTTGTTATAACTATTAAGGTATCAATACTATAGCAGTGATTTGTAGAACCACAATATCATAAAATCCCTGTATTGTTGAGTGTCCATCACTGCTAAAACGCAATATTTATAGCGGTTATCATGGAAACCTTAAAGCGCAAATTAGATACATAATAGTGTTTTCAAACACTGTTATACAGTAATATTGCTCTGTACTTTCTATATTAGAGATTTTTATAGTACCTGACTATAATGGCTTTATAAAATGGTTATGTAAACCTTTACATCAACAGCTAATAGGATAATTTGGCTATTTAAGCTTATAGAGCAAAAACGTGTTACCAAACGCTTTTATACAACGAGTAGTCGACGCTAAGACCTTTATACGACGTTTACTCAACCCTTTTGTGATGTAATCCTAAGTTATAGGTCCAAAATGTTACTTGGGGATGAACGTTTTTTAATATTTATTCAGGCAAAGCCAAGTCATCCACGTATCCTATGTTCTTATGCTCCCCATTCAGTTGCAATCCATAATCAGGAGCTAGGACTCTTTTCAGGATATGTTCCAGAACCAAATTGAAGAGCATAGGTGACAGCGCATCCCCCTTTTTAGGACCCGTTATCACTACAAACTCGTCTGTCAGCTCTCCTCCAACCCGAACCTTCATCCTACCCTCACCTATCGCCACCTTTACCATATCCAATATTGAAATTCCTTAGGATATTATACAAGGCGTTTCGGTCGATGCTGTCACACGCCTTGGAGAAGTCGACAAAAAGGGCATGTTTTGTGCGTATTCCCACTTTTTTCCATCAGTAGTTTCAAGGTGAAAATCTGGTCCACTGTGCTCCGATTAGGTCTAAAACCGCATTGATAGTCACCGAGAATCTTTTTCGTGTATGGTTCCAGTCTTTTCAGGAGTACCTATGTATGAAAGTATCTTTATAAGGTGTTGGAAGCAGGACAATACTTTGGTAGTCAGTGCACTTCTTTTTACAACCTTTTTTGTGAACCGGGCAGCTGACAGCCAGGTTCCACTCCATTGGCTCTTTCGTTTTCCCAGAGCTTAATAATTAAGAGAAACAGTTGCGATTGTAATGCACCACCCACCAGCATATTTCCACAATTCAGAAGGTAGGCCATCAACTCCGGCAGCCTTATGGTTTTTGAGTTTCTTTATGGCTATTAGGTCCTACGAGTTCTGGCTGATAAAATTGATAGCCCGTTTATTGTGTACTGGGCAGGTGTAGGTACATCTGCATAATAATAAGAAATAGAAAAGAGGTTGTGTATTGTTTGTGTTTTATTTTACTGACTTTCTGTTTTATACGTCAATGGTTCTTGGATGCATTTTAACTAACAAATTGGATCAATGCACTGTACTCTACTTACTTATGGACTATTTTGTCTGAATAATAATAATAATTATTATTATTATAAAATGTATAAATAGTGGAATTATCACCTTCAAGTCGGGACAGTAAAAAAAACTAGATCATAACTTAAGAAAGTTAAGAGAAGATTTTAACTTTGATTCAACTCTCATAGATAGGTACGATAGTGTGTTTTCATTCTAAATATTTCAGGGATAAATATTCCGAGATTCTTTCAATCATTGTATTTCATCATCATCATCACAACAGCTCATATATCTACTTATATGTCCCCACCGTGGGGCTCGAGCACACCCTAAGTTAGGGTGTTTAGTTTAGGCCTTAGTCAACTACGCTCGCCTATTGGATTAGTCGACTTCACATACTTACACCTTTGAATTTCTTAGCAGATGTAGGTAGGTAGGTATACAGGTTGCCTCACGATGTTTTCCTTCACCGTAAGAGCGTCAGACAAATGTACAGTATATGAAATTCGAAAACGAAAAACACATTGGTACATGTCGGTCTCGAACCCCGGACCTCCCTATTGGAAGGCAGGTGCCGAGTCCACAGCGCCACCGACGCTCACATTGTATTTTAGTCACTGCTACTGTAGTATTATATTATCTGTGTCACTGCTTTATTATGCAAAATTCAAGCAGTGCCCGCAGCCTTGCCGCAGCCTTTCTACGGCCTGCAGGAACACGCGGGCGATCTGCAGTGCTATCTGTATTCTGTGATAGGTACTACACAAGCTTAGAAGCGACATCTAGTGCCCGTCGAAAACTCTACTTCACGTTAGTTAACATCGCGACATCTAGTGACGGCTATATGAACTGATTGGTTCCAATATTATGTGCTTTGTGGTCTTTGCTTACATTTAGAATGCTTCACACAATCTAATAAGTTCTATGATTCGCGAACAGATGTCATATAAAAATATAATGATTTTAAGTAGGCTTGTGTAGTTCACGTACTAAGTACTATTAGGAATGAATTCCCTGCACAGACTATAACGCACTATTCCTTTTCCTTAGTAGTACATCATTCATTTAGTACATCGCGTCGTTCGCTAATCGAGATTCTAGTCTCTGGTTCTTTGCGAGTGTCGCTCTCTCTTATTATGCCATAGTACAGACAGAGACAGAGCGACTGAACAGACGAGCGGAAACGGGAACGATATGGAGTTAGTGCACAAAAGATTGAGATGCGTGATAATATTCACCATTCACCTGTCAACTTTGATTGGTAAAGCTATTTTGAACTTAATATGCATACACTTAATGATTATTTTTGTTTAAATTTTTAAATAAACATTTTGGTGAAATTGTCTTTTTCAAATAGTTTTGTTTTATTCATTCATCGGTTCGTTATTACATTTTACATTTAGTAGGTGCGGTACTGTTCTTCAGCGTGTGCGTGTGTACTACTCGCGTTGTTCGGTACGTAATTTTATTGTGAAATTGTTTGTGGTGTTCGCTTTGCTTGCAAGTATAAAATTAAATGCGGTTATGGTAACAATATATCCTAAAATTGATTGGGTACTAACATTTTAACGTGCTTGTCATATTAATATAAAATTTAGAATTTAAAGTAAGTACCTATTCTCTTGAGTTTTAAAAATGGCGGCAAGAACTAAGAGAAGCAACATCTGGTTTCATTTCACGGAGGACGCCAATGAATGTCGAGCAAAATGTAACCATTGTTCCCTTTACCTTAGCACGAAGAGTGGTTCTTTAGGCAACCTAAATGGTCACATGAAAAATAAACATCCAACAGTATCTATAAATTTTGTAGACAACCTACAACAACTCCACAATCTTCCATCAATAATTTACCATCCACAAGTTCAGTTGTACAAGAAAATGCCCCGAATATCCTGTTATCCAGCTCTGGACCGGAACCATCCAATTCAATCACCAACTATATAAGAAAACCACCTTCGTCACGTAAAGTAGATCAAATTGATAACCAAGTTGTTAGAATGGTGGTTAAAGGTCACCACGCACTACGCATGGTGGAGGAAACCGAATTTAAAAAATTAATTGAAATGGTATGACCAGAAAAACTTTGTCAACAACTTTGGTGCCCAGGAACTATATTAATGCGTTCGAAACTATTCAAAAAAAGTTGTTAGATGTACAGTATGTTTGCCTCTGTACTGACGGGTGGACATCAATTACCAATAAAAGCTACATATCAGTTACGGCGCATTTTATTGACGCCAGAAGCCAACTGGATTCTGCTCTTTTGGGTTGTATTAATTATAATGAACGGCACACCAGTGCTAATTTACTTGGTTTCTTGAGGCAAGTGATCTTCGATTGGCAAATAAATAATAAAATCGTTTGCATCGTAAGCGACAACGCCGCAAACATTTTAGGAGCCATCAGAATGGGAGAGTGGCGATCAGTTGGTTGCTTTGCTCATTCTTTGAACCTTGTTGTTCAACAGGCAATTACTAGTATAGCCCAAACAATCAATAAAATAAAGAGCATAGTAGAGTATTTTAAAAAAAGTTCGGCTGGACTAAACAAACTTCAAGAGATCCAAAAACAGATGCAGCTCCCACCACTTAAATTGAAGCAAGAATGTCCAACAAGGTGGAATTCCTGCTTCGATATGCTGGACAGAATCTTGAAGATTAAAGATGCCGTAATAAGCACTTTAGCTATATTAAGAAATATAGTATAGATGATTTAGCATTACTACCACAAGAGTGGGTTACTATTGAACAGGTTATTCCAATATTAGAGCCGTTTTATGAAATCACCAACGAGGTAAGCGCCGAAAAAAATGTCTCGCTATCAAAAGTTTTGATTTTTATACAACTTCTTTCGAAACATATCGTTAAAAAAATGTCTGAACCGCATGAGCAGATAGTAAAAACCTTGATTGAAGTGTTGCAGACTCAGATTCAATTAAGATTTTCTGATCTCGAGAGGAATCCCCTCTACTCGGAAAGTACAATTTTAGATCCTAGATTTAAAAGAAGAGGCTTCCGAACGCCAGAAGCGTTTAATAAAGCATGCGACATCCTAAAACGTCGTATATGCGAGATAAGACTACCGGACGAAATAGAAACCTCTCAAGATCTCGATACCGAAACTATTACACTACCTTCCACAACTTCGGATATAGTAAAAAAAAGTGTTTGGGATGACTATGACTCCGAAACGGCGTCAATTACTAGACCGAATCATCCAATAGCCGCGGGAATACGCCAGTTTGATAAATATATTAATGAGGAGTACGTGAACAGAAAAGAAGATCCTTTACTGTGGTGGAATAGCAGAAAGTTACTTTATCCACACCTCTATCAATACATGCTGAAACGATTGTGCATACAGGCAACTTCAGTGTCTTGTGAGCGGGTATTTTCTAATGCAGGCCAAGTACTGAATCAACGCAGAAGCCTTTTAGAGCCAAATAAAGTTGCCCAGCTACTGTTTTTACATGCCAATATTCAAAAACCAACTTAAAAACACAAAAGTGAAAAATAATGTTAAGAAATACGGTTCGTTTTATTCTTTATTTTTTTTATTTCAACCTTTTTTGTGTAAATACATTGTCACCCCACCTAAATGTCTTTAAATATTATAACTAAGCATACATGTCTGTTGATAATATTTAAAGAAGTAACTTCCAACTCCTAAACCTCGAGGAACCCTCCTTCATCACCTTCATTTACTGGAGGGAGACTCTGTACCAGGGTTGTCTGCTGAGGTACCTCCATCCTACCTATTTCTGCCGCAAAGCAGCAGTGCTTGTATTGCTGTGTTCCGGCTTGAAGGGTAAGATATGGCAGTGAAATTACTGGGTACTGTGACTTTACATCTTGTCACAAGTTGGCAACGTACACTGTGGTTCTTGTGGGGGTTGCAGTTTTGCTGCGAATCTCACAAGAGCCATATGTATTATAGGTGACTGTTACCACTTACCATCAGGTGGGCAGTTTGCTTGTTTGCCAACTATCTGCAATAAAAAAAAACCTCAGTGACATGAGATGATGACAACCATATGCAAAAACCTTTGTAGTTTTTGCCTATAAAATCTACCTGGGACCCCGTCATCAGATCCTGACTTGGTGACAATGGAACCACCTCGGGAGTACACTCGAATACAAAAAGAATTATGAAAATAGGTTCATAATTGGTGGAGTAATCGGTGAACATAAAAAAATTGTACGCCGTCGAACATATAACCTCCTCCTTTTTCGAATTCAAAGAGGTTTAAAAGTTCTGGTAGATCTGCAGTAGTTTTGCTACTACTTATTATGTTATAATAAACTTTGTTAAAAATAAACGGGTATTTCATTTCGAATAACAGTCCTAAAGTCGGCAAAATATGAAGGAAGTAAAATAGAAGCAATTCTTTCAGTGTACTAATTGTACTAATAGTACTATAAGACCGAACTAGTACATTTGAAAAATTGAACTAGTCCGGAGCGCTCCGTTTAGTGTCCGAGTAAGAACAAGCCTAATTTTAAGTTTGCGTGTAATCCTATTTTTATTTGTTATTATAGAAAATACTCACAAAAACTCACCTCACGAGTTCACGACTCATTAACAAATGGTCGATATTTACTTCAAGATACCTACATATTTCAAGTAGTTTTTAATGAAACACCACAAAATAATTTCACCATTGTCTATCAGTCTATATAATAATAAAATACCTAGAATAATTAAATAATAAAAAATCATCATAAATATCACTACCCACACGAACTATGGTGGTGTATTTTGAATAATTTGTCGTCGCTGTCCTCAAAAGTCTGATAATGCTCCGTTTTCTAATAAATTGAGTAAAGTGTTGACACTTTGACTTTTTATGCTATCAATACCTATACGAAGACAAACATTACAAAAATGCAACTCTTTCAGACACTTCTTCAGAAAATATTTTAGCTTGACGACTGCTGAGGGCCTGAGGCCAGCCTATCGCAGTCCACTGCTGGACATAGGCCTCTCCCAACCCGCGTTACTTATTACCTAAATTATGAGAGAAAAAAATTGGCAGAACCATGGCAGAAAAATGTCTGGATTATTTTTTGGCGTCTCTAAATCTTATGGCTCCTCTTCATTATCGGCGAATACAGACGATTACACGCGAGCACGATTGTGTAGAGGCATGGGCTCCCGATAGGAACAAATTATAATTAGTTCTAAATAAAATCAATAGATGTCGCAGCATGTACCATACTAGAATGTAAGAACTTATTCTTACGCATTGTGTAAATATTAAGCTGTAACTAACCACTAGATGTGTTAATTAAAAAGAAATTATTATTTTCAAGACAGATTTGTTAATTTTTTAAGTAAAATTGATAAGTTGCAAAATGAGTCTGCTTTGTTGTGCTTTTTTGTTTTGAACTGCCATCTATTGTGAGCTATTGTTAACATCTCGTCCAGACGTCGATAACTTTGAAATTAAAAAGTATGACTACAGATGGCAGTAATACAGATACTGATAAATAGAAGTGAGCTAGAAGAACTGAGTGTTTGCGTTGTTGTTGTTGTTTTCCAAGTGTGTTTGGCATTTTTATGTCTAAATCGCAGATTAGGTACATATTCTAACATCTAAATGTTATCAATTATTCGTTTGTCGTTAAATAATTTAGAAAAAAATATACATTAGGTAAGAACGAATATTAAATAAATGTTTTGATTATATTGTCATCTTTTGAACTAATTGTTTAAAAACATTGCGACTGTGAGTTTCGAGGTGAATTTGTGCTTGCTAATTTCTGATGTTTTATCGACGACCTGCAGGCCTTTTCTCTAACTTCGGTTGCTAACTAGAACTGTTATTTTTGAAAGAAACTTTACATCCATTACTGCATCATGAACGCCACCGTAATGGCTCCTCCAGACTACTCGCGAAGTTCCTCGACGAAGTACTCGGGAAAGTTAACCGATGTCCGAAGTATGTCGCTACACACTCGTTGAACTTCGCGAGAAACTCATTCGTGCCGCGCGGCAGTACCGTCAGGACTCGCACGTCATGAACGCTCAAGCTTCCAGGAACCACAGAATTTGCTCCTGCGACCACTGTGTACCACTCATAATCGTGTCGTGTGAAAATATTAATAAAAAATAATTACTAGCACGCGCATGTACCTACTCACGACTACGTATTGAAGCCAAAAAGTGAATATTTAAACTGAAGTTAGCCGAGTAGTGTAGAGAGGAACTTCGCGTAGATACTTCGTGCAACTTCGAGTCCTTTGACTCGGGCGCAAAAACCGACAACAAATGGAAGTCGCCCGAGGCGAGTCGAAGTTGGACGAAGTAAGACGAAGTGCCTCTCCACACTATTGTATTCGCTTAACCTCGTTCAACTTCGCGAGTAGTTTGGAGGCCGGGTAACACATAATATCACTAAACTAGTAATGGATATAAAGTTTCTTTCAAAAATGACAGTTATAGTTACCAACCGTAGTTAGTGAATGGGCCTACTGGCTTTAAAAACGGACAATTCGAATTAGGTACCACGATTATACACAATATACGACTGCCGCAATTTTGAATTTGGACTTCGACGAACAATCCACACACGACGATTATTAGGCTTTTGAATGTCGGTCGTAATATCAAATACTTTCGTAATGCACAGTTAGCACAGAGATCTAGTGATCGCCTGCTGCGCAACGGGTCGCGAGTTCGATTCCCGTACGGGACAAATGTTTTGTATGGCCTACAGATTTTTTTCCGGTCTGGGCGTATGTGAATGTGATATTCTATGTTTGTAACTGCACACCCACGCACGACACAGGAGAAAATCCTAGTGTGGGAAAACGTTTTTTATATAAAAAAAAATAAAAAAAACGACGTGTTGCTGAGAACACGTCAAGCTAACAACAAAATAAATAAAATGTCGTTTTGAAGAATGATATTTCATTTTGATATCTATCTCTACGCGTTCCTGAGAAAAGGGGTCTTAAAAGACATACAGACGAACAATGAATCCTACACAAGTTCCGTTTTCTCCTTTTGAGGTACGGAACCCTAACAATGATATTTTGAGCTTAAGTTTTCAATTCCTTTACTGATCCGTAGTATTTTTTTTTATTAAGTTGGTAAATAAAGTACCTACCTAAGGCGTTTTATTTGGCCTAAGGAAATATCTTACCCTGTTAATATGAATGAAAAAGTACATCGATTTAGTCAGATTCTTCCTGGGGACTGTGGTGGAAATTCTTCTGTTATGGGCCAAAGCAATGTCTTTTTAAAAATATTATCACATCATTATTATTTCAATTAAGTGCTTAGTTAGGTAGGTATAGTCACTGTCTACTCTTTTCTTTATTTAATTTTATATACCTACAAAATTAGGTATGAGAAAAGATCCCTGTCGATTGGTTCTAAAAATAGTATAATAGTACTTAAATGTTAGAATTTAACGAGATCAATTCGCGGTTTATGTAAGTATCGAAAACTTTAAATAGGTACAGCTTTACTATTTTTTGGAAATGAAAATCAATATTTAGGGTACATTCTCTTTCAGGGAGAACACCGTGGGGTTTTAGTGGGTAGGCCTGCTTGACACTCTGCGCGGGAGAGCCCCACACACGCTCGCCATCTAGCCAAAACGGCGCGGGTACGGTTAAACGCATTTCCCCCCGTGAAAAAAAACGGGTACATTCCCTTTGTCAAAAATCTTTAATTTCCATTCTGTAGAAATAATTGGAATATTGATAGTAGGTAAGTAATCAATCTGTTATTTTAAGGGGGCAAGGGGCGACCAATGATTGAGCGACCCCCAGTGGGCCATTGCGACCTGCGGCCGTCCCGCCTAACTCAAAGCGATCACTCGCTATCGTTATCGTGACATTAGAAGAATAGTTTTAATGTCACGTGACATTTGAACTATTGTTCTAATGTCACGAAAGCGATAGCGAGTGATCGCTTTGAGTTAGGCGGTAGCCCTCTGTACAGATATATTTTGGCTGAACATTGATAGTGGGTAAGAATTCAAATTGACGAATTAAATAAAATGACGACTAATTAAACAAAATTAAGACTACATTAAAAAAATTATTCACAATAGGCTAGATGACTAAAAATTTTTTTTGCTTCAATAGAAGCTCATTCATATAATAAACAGAAAGAAAAAATCGGTTTTCGAATAACTATAAAAACAACCAAGATATAAGGTATTAAAGATTTTTCTCCATCTCTTTCTATCAAAACGACAATTTACAAGGAGTTTATATGGCCGTACTCAACTATGACGTCACGGTTGATGTCGGATCTCTCTGTCTAATCGACTTCAAATTAACAACTTAAAATGCTTGTATCTAATGTATTTCTTAGCCGATTTTAATTCTAATTTCACAGGACTGCATCTTTTTCCACGGTATTTTAATATTTAATGACGAGTCGTAAAAATTAGAATTCAGTCATCATCCCAATTCTTTAGCTAAATTTTTAATTATTGTAGGTATTACCTACTGGGCAATAGTTCGTTATTTTACGCAATTCGTCAATTTAAATTGACGAATTAGGTGTAAGTACCGTAGAACTAATTGAACAAAATAAGTATTCATTCAAGAAATTATGTAGGTATTATTCTTTAGATAAATTCTTAAGTTAAATTATTGTATTGTATGGTCGGTGAAGATGCAATGAAAGTAGGTACACAAATTGACTTTAATAGTTTTATTTATTTTACTATACCTAAGTACATTCACTAATTACAGCTTCATGAATCATTGAAATTCTCAAAGAATATAAAGTCTTCTTGCCCATTAGAACATTTCTTATATTGGGTAAGTAGGTAGGTATGATGTGGTGGGTTCAATTCTAAAATCTTATCGCTCTCTAATAGTTTTCTACGTTGAGTTTATTAGCGACGGTTTAAATATGAATTGAATTTATTTAAATAAGAAGGCAAATTAATGCTAAAGTCTAACTACACTAAATTACAAAAATTATATCATGTAGGTAAGTTGTTGTGGCAGTTAAGATGCTGTTTCCGAGTATTTCCGGTTTCTCTCAGAATCCCTTGCTTTTAATTGCTTGTCAAAATACTGCCATCTATTGACATGCTTACGCAACTACGCAATAAAACGTCGATTTTCGAACCAAAGCATTGCTATGTGCTCTCTTTGGTTTAGGAACAAAAAAGCAGTGTCCAGTGCTGCCGCCTGGCTAGAAAACTATGATAACTTTTTAGTTACCCGAGATAGTTTCCTTAGGCGTGCACGGATTTGTACTATGGGATTGGGCATCTGTACTAGTATTATGTTATCTGTGGTAGAGGGCATACTCGGCTGTACTCGGCTGTGCGCGCCGATTATCGTCTATAGTCTATGATCGCCTGCGAGTCCTGCGACCCGTGAATTGTCGGTTTTCGGCATTGGTTTTCGGGCACGCATCAAAGGGAATCGCCTGGTGGGTGGTTGCTTATAACAGGCGAACGTGGACGAACGTGTGGATGCCTGCACGATGATCGTGCCGATTATAGACGAGCACACGATCAACGATC
Source organism: Schoenobius gigantellus (assembly GCA_963935595.1). Lineage (NCBI taxonomy): Eukaryota > Metazoa > Arthropoda > Insecta > Lepidoptera > Crambidae > Schoenobius > Schoenobius gigantellus. The sequence goes on from OZ012563.1 coordinate 8,453,966, forward strand.
ATCGCCGATAATGTAGTGCAGACATTAAGTATATAGCAAGGAAGCTTATTCTCGTACAGGCCGGACTTCTTTTTGTTTTAATAAAAGTATATCAAATGTTAACTACTATTTGTATGGTTGACATTTGGAAGATTAATTACCTTCGAAATGTGAACTATACAAATAGGGGTGTAAGTGCAAGTAGTTAATGCAATTAATCTGGAGTAGTAATAAAAGCTCCGACAAAAAATAAGAATTGTCCTTACTCAACAAAATATTAAATCTACTGCTTAAAATACTAACTATCCGACTACTTTTGTCTGAATAAAAATGACGAAACGACCGAATGAGATGCTGAAATCCTCGAAAATTAAACATAATTGTTTATTACTATAATACTTTCTTACCAGCTTAAATTACGTTCTACTGAAAACTACTTATGCTTTGTAATTTTTATCTTTACTTGCCTACTATTAGTTCATAAATTACCTTTCATATTTCATAGACTGAGTCTGTGATGCTATATTAACTACAACGTTATACCTACTGAAATTAGGTACAATTCTGAATGGTTATACAGAAACTTATAAAAAATATTAAAATGAACTTGTTAAAACCTTTTACTTGCATCCCCCTCTATCATGATTTTACTTACCACGGGTATGCTTCGATATTGGTACCTGGGCCCCCCTAGCACGTCCACCAAAACACGATATGATAAAGCGGTTTATCGCGGTGAACTGTCAAAATACAATAGGGTTTCGACGTATTTTGAAAGTTCACCGTGATAAATCGCTTTATCATATCGTGTTTTGGTGGACGTGCTACGGGGGCAGGTGTTAAAAGCCACAACAACAGTCGTATTCGGAAACACGCAAGGATCAGTCGTTGCAAGCGCACTGCACTTGGAACTTCCGATCATGAGATCGAAAATTTTTTGTCCGAATTTCTTTTAACAGAAAACTTTTCGACTATTTTCGTTTCGTCTTTTCTTACTTCGTCAAAATCTCGTTTGCCACTGTATCAGTTGAGCTATTATCAATTCGTTTTTTTTTTCGTTACTCCGACGTATCATTTGGTCGAAAACCTTTTTACCGAGGTTTTGCTCGGCCGAATCAAAATTTTAATGTCTTCTTCGGCCGAATCAACATTTGATTGTCTGACTTGCGACATGCGCCGATTTAATACGGAACGTATTAGAGGCCATCGAGCCGAACAAGGGCTCCAAAGTGTTCGCAAGAGATCTGTCACTCGTTGAGAGTCTGCTGACGAAGCTGAAGACAGAGGACGGCAGAGTCATTACATCCCGACCTGAGCTCATGGCCGAGATCAAACGAGGTGGTACTTTACTTCAAAAAGGGCGACAGGGCCCAGTTGACGAACTATAGACCCATCATGCTCCTGAGTCATGTATGCAAGCTGTTCTCAAGGGTCATCACGAATCGTCCGGCACGCAGGTTTGACGACTTCCAACCTTCAGAACAAGCCGGATTCCGAAAAGGCTATAGTGCCTGTTCACGCTCGAGGAAGAGCGAGTGGCGGCACTGCATTCTAGTCTGTGCAGTGACAGCTTTTTTGGCGGCCGGCCGCATGTGATATGTCAGTTGAGTCGAGTCGAAATGTCATGACATGCTTAGAGGTTATAAGTTCAGGCCGGAATAAAATATAATATACAATATTCAAGCAAATAGTGGTTTGCGCGGCGCACCTAATATCGGGGTGCGAAAGCCCGCTTTGTGTTGTGCGAAATCGCGTGTGTGAGTCGTGGTGGCCTATTAGGCATTTGTAGTGCTCCGGTCTCCACCGGTGGATCCACTGCAGATCTTCAGGAGCCGCGACTTCCTTCGAGCTAGCTCAGGAAGTCCACCGGCTACGGAGGAGACGGAAGGAGACAATTGGAGCCAAGGTAAGTAATACCAGCTTTCTATGAGTTGGTAGTCAAATAAAATTCAGCAATACAAGTCGGTGAAACGCCGACGTGGTGGAGTCTACTTGGGGCACCACCATCTCTTGGTAGCAGAGCGTGGTTCTTAGATTTGAGTATTTGATTAGTATTGTACAATTAATATTGTAATCTTGTTGGTTGTCCAAACGGGCAATACATATTAATTGGTTTTGATTGCTGATTTTAAACTGACTACCAGCTCATTTGTGGACCGATCTCCTTAACTAATTGTCATTGTATATGAAAAATTGAGGTTAAATGTCTTTTGTTGTTCTAGTTAAGTTCTAGCATTTACCTATATTTAAATTTTGGTTTGTTTTTTCATATCTTTGTTTTGCCCTTGACTATTTTGTTTGTTAAGTTGTAAACTTATACTTGAATTTAATTTGTTTAACAGATTTTGCTGCTAAATGACTTTGCTGTTGTTGTAATACACTATATTGCTGTGTTAAGTTTTAGCATTTACATTTGATTTTGTTTTGTTTGCCTTTGAATATTGTGTTTGTTAAGTTATTGACTTAATGCTTGAATTTAATTTGTTTGAAAAATTCTGTTGTTAAATGCCTTTGTTGTTCTAGTTAAGTTCTAGCATTTACACTTGATTTTGGTTTGTTTATATATTTTGTTCTGCCTTTGAAGTTCCTCCCGATCTGTTTTATTGTCTGCGGTTGTCGGTCTGTTTGTCTGTGTATTATTATAGAGTATCTTAATTTTGGTGCAAAATGGTCCCGCCAGTCAGCCCGCTTAGTGGTGCCCGCGCGGGTGCACAAAAGATTTTGAGATGGTTTGCTAGTGCCGTCGCTTTGGTAGACCGACCAGACCGAGAACAGGCCTTGTTAATTCGGCATGAGGGAGTACCGGCTCGCTTGAAGGAATTGGAGCAGCTTTTCGTTGCTCATCAACAATATCTGCTCGACCACCCAGCCGAGGGTGCCGCTGAGTTGCGGGCAGTCGACCAATTTAATGCCGATTATGATCAGTGTTTTGAACAGGCGGATGTGATTATAAACAAGGCTCAGGCAATCCTATCCGTCCGGAGGGGTGAGTCGTGCACGCCCGGGGAGGTCAAGCCTACCCCGGCCGGCTTGCTGGGCAGACTGCCCACTTTAGACATCCCAACCTTTGATGGGAACTTGGCTTCTTGGATGGGGTTCATTAACCTCTTTGATAGCCTGGTTCACTCGAGGGACGACCTGTTCCCTAGCCAGAAATTGGCCTATTTGCTCTCTGCCTTACGGGGAGAGGCTGGTGTACTTGTCCAGCATCTACCTGTCAATGATGACAGTTATGATATTGCAAGGGCGTTGTTGACCGCCCGGTATCAGAATGTTCGCTTGCTAGCGGACACACATGTGGCTGCCATTTTAGGGCTGCCACGAGTATCGCGGGTCTCCTCATTGAGGAAGGAGATTTTGAACCCGCTGCTAAGCGCTATTAACGCGCTCAAACGCCTTGATCTACCGGTGGACCAGTGGTCCTTTATTTTGCTCCACCTCATCCTCGATAAGCTTCCCATGGAGATGAAGGGGCGCTTTGAACAAAGGTATGGGGGCAATAGTGCCTCGTACCTCCCCCCCTTCTCGGATCTCCTCAGATTTTTGGAGGATGAGTGTCGGATGACCGACCACTTGGATCTGGTTCCTATACCGGGACCGAGTACAGGCCGCTTTGAGGCGACCCGGGCAGCGCCACGGAGAGAGCGCCGCCCGTACAAGCAATATACTGCAGTGCGGCAGAACTCTCCACCCGGGGAGAGGCCGATGCCTTGCAAGTGTTGCAAGCGGGATGGCCATCGTTTGCCGGCCTGTCCCAAATTTGTTGGCCTACGCACCGAGGGGCGTAGGAATATGGCCAAACAGCGGAATTGGTGCTACCGCTGCCTGGGGGCTCATATGGCCTCGGCTTGCCCCCACCCACGAGATTGTCACTGTTGTGGAGGGGCCCATCACCCCCTTTTGTGCTTCAACAATAGAGACACTCGTGAGGTGGTGAGAGAGAGGGACTCGCGCACGGGCGGGGGCCCTCGTAGGTCACCCACATCTCCGAGGAGATCGGAGGGGCGTGCCACCCCTCCGCGGAGAGTGGAGAGGCGCCCCCCCTCCCGTGAGAGGATTGGGCGCCCCACCCCCCCTACGGGCGGGGGGGATCGACGCGCCGCTTATGAGGCGCCACCGCGGGATTGGGCCGCGGTTATTAGGGAGCCACGTCGGGAGACAATACGCTTCTCTCCCCCTCTGATGGAGAGACCCCGGTTGTCACGGGCTCCCCCAACTTTCGCCCATCATGGGCACCGCCCGGCCCCCCGATGCAGCTTTGGTCGGGGTGTGTACGTGCCGGATTGGGACCCGCTCGAGCGCCTTGAGCGCCCTATTCCTCCGCCGCGCACGCATTTTTCTTCGGACCCCCCTTCCCCCCCGTTGCGGGGAATGCGGGAGGATTTTCACTAAACCAACTGTCGGCTGCAACCCCCCCACAGGAGCAGGTGCTGTTACCAACAGCCTCCGTACAGGTGTGGGGCCCGAGGGGCACCTTTGTTTTAGTTCGCGCCCTTTTGGATACGGGAGCTCAGGGTTGCATTGCCTCCAGCTGGCTGGTCCGGCAGTTGAGTTTGAACACATCTCCATACCTTGAATCGGTACGAGGAATCGGAGACCTGCGGATCCCGGATCCGATCGGGCAGGTTTTGTTCTCCTTTTCCCCCCACTTCTCTTCAGCGCCCAAAATTGGCGCTACCGCGATTGTTTATGAGAAGGTTGTTGGTCAGCTTCCGCAACAGCACGTTTCGCGCGCTGTCGTTGATGCGACATCAGGATTGACCTTGGCTGACCCTTCCTTCCACCGAACCGGTCCGATTCACTTATTGCTCGGTGCCGATGTTCTAGGCCGCGTGTATTGTGGGAAGAGGAGAGAGTTACAGAAGGGTGGGCTGGTAGCCTTATCTACATCGCTTGGGTTTGTAGTGATGGGACCAGTTAGGCATAACCCACCATCTCCATCGGTGGACAGTTACATAACTGTTAGCTCCACCTTATCGGATGTCCTACAACGGTTTTGGGAGGTGGAAGAGCCCCCTACCGTGAAGCGAGTGAACCCCTTGGACGAGGAGTGTGAGTTGTTCTACCAGAACAATACAGGTCGCCTTCACTCGGGACGGCTGATCACTCGTTTGCCCTTTTTGTCAGTTCGCCCCTCACTTGGCAGCTCCCGGCCGTTGGCCGAGAAGCGACTGCTGTCCATGGAGCGTCGTATGAGTAGGAACTCCGACCTCAAACAGAAGTATGTCGACTTCATGCGAGAATATGAGCAACTGGGGCACATGTCGGTCTCGCGACTGGACTGGCGAAACGAGGAACATAATTTTCTTCCTCACCACGCGGTTTTGAAACCTTCCACTGGGAAGATACGCGTTGTTTTTGATGGGTCAGCTCCTACGTCTACCGGAGTTTCGCTGAATCAATGTCTGCATGCTGGACCGAAGTTGCACCACGAGGTGGGCGATGTATTGACCAACTTCCGTCGCCATGCCGTCGTCTTTGTGACCGATATCCGGATGATGTTTCGGCAGACTGTGATTCACCCGGACGATAGACGATATCAGCTCATATTATGGAGGGAGGATCCCAGGGATCCCATGCTGGTCTACGAGCTGAACACCAATACATACGGTTTGCGTTCGAGCCCCTTTGTGGCAATTCGCTCACTTGTGGAACTCGCTGAACGTGAACGATTACGATACCCTCGCGCATCCTTGGTTCTCAAGGAGGATGCATTTGTTGATGATATTTGTACGGGCTCCTCTAGTGTCGAGGAAGCCTTGATTTTGCGAGATGAACTAATTGCTCTTCTCGGGGCTGGTGGTTATGAACTGAGGAAGTGGATGTCCAACTCACCTCAGCTTTTGTGTGACTTGCCAGACGACCACCAGCAGGAGCCTCATATTTTTGAGAATGCCAACACTCCAGATTTACTGTCTGTTTTGGGAGTGCAATACAGACCTGTCCAGGACACGTTCACCTATCGATTGGAGCTGCCAAGCCCCAAGGTCTGGACGAAACGGTTGGTTTTGTCTACAGTAGCTCGTACCTTTGACCCAAATGGCTGGATTAGTCCCGTAGTGTTTTGGATGAAGTGCTTCCTACAGGAACTTTGGTCAGCTGAAGTGTCGTGGGATGAGCCCCTCTCGGGCCGTTTGCTGCGAGATTGGGAGTCCTTCATGTCGTCTCTCCCCGACATTAACCGTGTTAGTATCCCTAGACATATACTGCCTAAGGGACGGTTTACGGCCAGCCTTCATGGCTTTTGTGACGCGTCTGAGAGTGGATACGCAGCCGTCGTATATATCCGGACGGTCGATGATAGAGGAGCTGTTAAGCTCCACTTGCTAATTGCTAAGAGTAAGGTTGCTCCACTTCGGACTCGATTAACGATTCCGAAGTTAGAATTGTCTGGAGCTACTCTTCTGGTTCGGTTGATGAACCACGTTGTTGACACCCTGGGACGTAGTGTGGACTTTGAGTCGCTCTTTGCTTGGTCCGACAGTCAGGTTGTCCTGTGTTGGATTAAGAACTCCGTCCACTCCCTGGAAGTATTTGTGGCCAATCGGGTATCCCAAATACAGGCCTCGAAGGCCACGTTGATTTGGCGCCACGTGCCAGGTGAAATAAACCCTGCTGACTGTGCATCACGTGGCAGCGAAGCCCCTCAGCTTATTGACCACACTCTGTGGTGGGGTCCCGAATGGTTGTTACAGCCGTCTTGGCCTTCCACACCAGCTGTGGTGAAGGTACCAAATCCGGGCTTGCGTGTTCACGCTGTCGAGACTATGGCGGCTCCAGAGCGGGAATTTTTATTAGACCGCTACAGTTCTCTGGACAAGTTGCTCGGCGTGACCGCTTGGATAAGAAGATTTATACGAAATTGTCGCCGGCCTCAGGACAAAGATTTGTGTCCGGTCCTCTCACCGCAGGAGCGCCAAGATGCTCTTCTGCATTGGGTGCGTATGACCCAGTCTAGAGCGTTTGAACCGGAACTTAAGGTTTTCCGTACCGGGACGTCCAAATTGAAGGGACCCTTGGTGCGTTTGACTCCCTTTCTGGATGATAAAGGATTGTTGCGTGTAGGAGGCCGATTGAGGCACGCTAACTTGCCTTATAGATCACGTCATCCCCTGTTGCTCCCCAAGGACGGACCATTGGTGCGATTGTTGATCATTGATCGCCATGTGAAGAATGCTCATGCCGGATGTAATGCATTGACCGCGCTCCTCCAACGGGAGTTTTGGATTTTGTCAGCGCGAAGAATAATCCGATCTGTTATCTTTCGATGTCTGCCCTGCTATCGTTTACGCCCCGAGACGATGCAGCCCCAAATGGGTGATTTGCCTGCTGATCGTGTGAATGAATCGATGACCTTCTTAGGAGTTGGAACTGATTTCGCGGGACCGTTCACTATAAAAACGTCGCGACTCCGTAATGCTAAGACTGAAAAGGCTTACTTGTGTGTGTTTGTTTGTTTGGCCACTAAAGCCGTTCATTTGGAGGTGGTGAGTGCGCTCACCATGGACGCTTTCTTAGCAGCGTTAGGCAGATTTGTCTCCCGCCGGGGACTGCCTTCTCTAATTCGGTCCGATTGTGGGACGAACTTCAAGGGCACTGATAGACATATAAGAGAAGTTTGTGAATTTTTAGATAAAAATAATATTGAGATCGGATCCACACTCTCCCGTAGGGGGGTAACATGGCGATACTCCCCGCCGTCTTGCCCTCACTGGGGAGGGATTTTTGAGTCTGTTGTAAAGGCCGCCAAGACTCACCTTCGCCGCGTTATTGGGGAGACTATTCTCACGTTCGAGGAACTCGCGACGGTGTTTCATAAGATTGAGGCGGTTCTCAACTCGCGTCCGTTATGTCCGTTGTCTACCGACGCGAACGATTTGCAGGCCCTCACGCCGGGCCATTTCTTGATAGGCAGACCACTTAACGCCCTGCCCGAGTATCCTTATAGAGATATCAATCCCGGACGCCTTTCGCGGTTTGAGTTGCTCCAGCAGCTTACCCAGAGTTTCTGGCGCCGCTGGCACCTTGAATATTTACACATTTTGCAACAGCGCGTTAAGTGGTCAGATAAGACAAACCCACCGAGGGTTGGAGACCTCGTGTTAGTGAAGGACCCAAACCTGCCACCCTTACGTTGGCGTCGCGGACGCATTGTCCAACTTACTCTAGGGTCTGATGGTGTGCCCAGGTTTGCCGAGGTCCTAGTTGGGGATTCTGTTTTGAAGCGCGCGGTCGCTACTCTTTCTCGCCTCCCCTTAGACTGATTTGGCGGACAGTCCGGGACTGTCCGGAGCGGGGGGATGTTCACGCTCGAGGAAGAGCGAGTGGCGGCACTGCATTCTAGTCTGTGCAGTGACAGCTTTTTTGGCGGCCGGCCGCATGTGATATGTCAGTTGAGTCGAGTCGAAATGTCATGACATGCTTAGAGGTTATAAGTTCAGGCCGGAATAAAATATAATATACAATATTCAAGCAAATAGTGGTTTGCGCGGCGCACCTAATATCGGGGTGCGAAAGCCCGCTTTGTGTTGTGCGAAATCGCGTGTGTGAGTCGTGGTGGCCTATTAGGCATTTGTAGTGCTCCGGTCTCCACCGGTGGATCCACTGCAGATCTTCAGGAGCCGCGACTTCCTTCGAGCTAGCTCAGGAAGTCCACCGGCTACGGAGGAGACGGAAGGAGACAATTGGAGCCAAGGTAAGTAATACCAGCTTTCTATGAGTTGGTAGTCAAATAAAATTCAGCAATACAAGTCGGTGAAACGCCGACGTGGTGGAGTCTACTTGGGGCACCACCAGTGCCATAGATAGACCACATTCATACGCTGCGGCAGGTGGCAGCTTATACTACTAGGTCTTCTGTATAAGACCGAGAAGTATAATCTGCCGCTTCGATTCGGTCGAGATCTGGGCCGTGCTCAGGTCGGTCTAGGGGTGCCAAATAAACTACCGGTACATTACAAGTGTTGAAGTCATTGTACGAAAACGCCACCATGTCAGTCCGCCTCCAGGACAAAAACTCGAAACCAGTACCACTTTGGCGCGGTGTGAGAAAGGACGACGTTATATCGCCGAAACTGTTCACAGCTGCTTTGGAGGATGTATTTAAGCTTTTGGACTAGAGGACTTGGCATAAAAATAAACGGCGAGTACATAACTTACCTTCGTTTTGCTGATGATAACGTAGTCATGGCTGAGACCGTGGAGGATCTGGGCACAATGCTCGAAGACCTCTGTAGAGCTTCCCAACAAGTGGGTCTTAAAATAAACATGGACAAGGACAACTTGTCCTTGTCCATACACGAATACGTGCGTTCTCTGGTGTGGTAATTCTCGAAGCAATTATTGTTTTCGATGCACAGGGTTAAATGCATTTTTTGCATTGCCATCGTACATTTCTATGGCAAACTACGCATCTTATAGTTGGTTAGGTAGTCTCTAAGGACAGTGTTCAACTACATCTAACGCTACTCCTGGGACTGCAGATGACGTCTTGCGTTTTCGATCTTGGCGTCCATCAGATTTCAAGAACGATCGTGTGATATTTCGACGAAAGTGAAGCTGATCTATTTTGCCTTCCTGAGTCCGAATGTGCAGACTCAAAAACTTCTACTCTGCCAGGAATATCTCGCGGTAAAGTATTCTGTTCAATATTGTCTTCATCAACTGTTAAGATACTTTGATCTGGAGGAAAAGCAACCGATTCAAAATTCCTTTCCAGGTCATCTTCCTGCAACAAAATATCTTCTAGTGCTTCTTTAAACCTTCGGCAGTCATTTATTGCATCAATCCTCCGTTTAGCCATTGTTTATTGGAAAATGAATCTAAAAAAGGGATATGAAATATTTATAAATATATTCATCATCACAGCTCATATACGTCCCCACCGCCCTCGGTGCCCACGAGCCTACCCTAACTAGTTAGGGCGATTAGGCCTTAGTCGAACCACGCTGGCCCAGTGTGGATTGGTTGACTTCTTATACACCTTTGAATTACTTCGCAGATGTATGCAGGTTTCCTCACGATATGTTTCTTCACCGTAGGAGCGTCAGATAAATGTACCTACATATGAAATTCGTGACACATTGGTACATGGCAGGATCGATCGCGGGCCTCCCGATTCTACTCGGAGCACGGTCCAGTGCCGGGGCCACAGCGCCACCGACCTAAATATATTACAATAACTGATGTGCCCATTGCTCCTGTACAGGGACACCTGAATAAACTACGCCCTTCTGTTCCCAAAACAAGAAAATAAACACATCATGAACTTATATTTATATCCATAAAAAGTGACAATATTGTATGTAGCAACACACAATAAAACACCTTACTTTGCCAAAATAAATATGAACTTCTGCTGGTAAAATTATTAAATTGACTACTTTATTTCAATAATTTGTCAATATTTCAAGCAATACTAATAAATAAGAACTACTTAGCTTGAGAAAACCGCAATGGGCAATGGGCCAGTGCGGGTTGGTTGACTTCACATTCACATACCTACACCTTTGAATTTCTTCACAGATGTACATGTAGGTTGCCTCACTCATCTCCATACCGATTGGTCCTGCGACACCCGCATCCAGCGGCTTCCCGCGACCTTCACCCAATCGTCGGTCCACCTTGTAGAGGGCCTACCAACGCTGCGTCTCCCGGTACGCGGCCGCCACTCGAGGATATTTCCCCATCAACGGCCGTCAGTCTTACGAGCGATGTGTCCCCCCACTGCCATACGAGGTTCACAGTTCTTTGGGCTATGTCGGTAACTCTACTTCTTCTACGGATCTCATCATTTCTGATGTAATCACGTAGAGAAACTCCGAGCAAAGCCCTCTTCATTGCCCTTTGAGCCTTCTTATGAGACCCATTGTCATCACAGGTAACACGCACGAATTGAAGACTCGTCTTGAAACACTGCGGTAAGTAGATGGGCCGAAAATATGCTGCGTAGCTTCCCTAACGCCGCCCAGCAGAATTGGATTCGTCGATTTACCTTTTTCTGAAAGTTGGACTTAACGAGCTGTATTATTTGCCCCAGGTAAACATATTCGTCAACAACTTCCAGTGTAGAGCCTCCAACATTCATAGGAGTGGGTACTACACGGGTATTCGACATAACTTAGGCGCATAACACATTGCACCGGACACCGCTCCGGTGTGCGGCGCTGCGGTTTTTAATTTTGACTGAAGAATCTTAATTTGTATACAAAAACCGCAGGGTATAACACACTCACACCGCATGCCCGTGCGGTTGTGCGGCGCGCGCGTCGGCACCGCACTTCAGGACGGTGATGCGGTGCGGTCCGCGGGGTATGCCACACTGAGCCGCAGTATCGTACGGATTTTTGCCTAGAAAGGACGTGCATACGCGTAATAGATCTCGACATAGATAATGCGGCGATGCGGGGCGTCGTGCACCGCAGCACCGGACGGTGATACGGAGCAAACCGTACGGTGGCACGGTTCCGTGCCGCCGCAGCCGAATGCGGTTTTCGTCCCTCCGTACACCGCAGCGGTGTCCGGTGCAATGTGTTATGCGCCTCAAGCTATACATTTACACTACGAAAACCGCCCCTATTACGAACGACATATGAACGGTCCACAGGTCAAGCAGAGGCGCGTTCAGCGCCTCTGGGTGTAGTTGTCCGGTTGTTTTTTAACTCGCTCAAAGGCGTTGAACGGATTGCAGCAACCAAATCTTTTATCTCCCTCTTTCACATGATTTTTTATTTCCTTCTCTTTCTAGTAGATGACATTATAGAATATGGCCGCCAATATCATCCAATCACGTAAGAGTATTTCAGTCATAAACGTCAGAGCGTATTACAACCATCAAATTCGATGGTTGTTCGGTTGTAACTCGCGCCGACACTCAAAGGTCTTGAACGGGCCGGTTGTTTCACCCGGTTGTCACGCTCGAAGGCATTGAACGGGGTTAGAGCGAAAAGTTGTACTTCGCGCAAAGGCTCTGTATAGCTTGATAAGCGCTTACTGTACAAGGACGGTGTTTTTTCTAATACTTGCAAGATTTTTTCTTTTTTGTTTAATTTACTTAATAAACCTCCTGTCATTTATTCAAAAAGGATTTTGTCACATTTTTTTTCTAACTTGTAGTTGGGTCCAATTGGGCTATGGCCTAAACACCCTAATTTAGTTTATTTTTAAACAACTAAATTGGCAAACAAGCATACTAACCACCTGATGGTAAGTGGTAATGGTTATAGTAGTACATGTGAGATTTGCAGCAAATCTGCGAGCCCCACAAGAACCACAGTAATTTCACTGCCATATCGTAATTACACTTGACGACACGGTTAGCGCAGAGGTCGAGTGATCGCCTACTGCGCAACGGGTCGCGGGTTCGATTCTCGCACGGAACAAATATTTTATATGGCCTACAGAAATTTGTTCCGGATGGGTGTATGTGCATGTGATATTCTATATTTGTTACTGCACCCACGACACAGGAGAAAATCCTAATGTGGGGCGGCGTTTTTAAAAAAAAAATATCTTACCATTCAAATCGGAACACAGCAATGCGAGCACTGCTGCTTGGAAAAAGGGAAGACGGAGGTACCCAAGCAGGCGACCCTGGTATAGTCTCCCTCCGGTAGGGTACGTTCGAGCCACTCGAAGGGTACGTATATGAGCTTTTATGATGATGATTTAAATAAAAGCATTTGTCTCGTTAACATTTAGTTTCAAAGTATCGTTAACATTTGCACTTATGCGCAGCAAACCAGATAAGCCCCTACATCTCACCGAAGACCAGAATCAAATAACATGTTTTGTACTTGTATGTGAGAGAGAAGACACCAGTCCTCATAGGATGTCTCCACGCTGTCAATTGTTTGAGTTGGCAATGAGTAAGAGTGACTATAGTTACATCTCACATGTGTCCATATAGGCACCGCTTAACATGAGTTGGGTCTTAAGCATATAAATAATACTGCGGAAAACTATTAGGGAGTGGCATTCCTACTGAATTCCAACATACCTCGACTCGTGTGATAAACCTATGACTCCAAGTCTCCTAAGTACCTGCATAAATTTAATTTTATATAGATAATGGTATCGATTCTGGCATGATTCTCTAAACCTAAAACTAAATTTGACAACAGTCTCTCCTTGTCATTTTGTATAGAGTATGACAAGGATAGACTGTTGTCAAATTTAGTTTTAGGTTTAGAGAATCATGCCAGAATCGACACCATTGAAGATTCTATTATAGCAATTAGTTTTATTTATTTAAATTTGTGGCTAGCCCGTGACACATTATACAAACATGTGAAATAAAAAATGACAGGATGAAGGTAAATATCAATTAATTAGGGTGTCTAAATCTGAATGTATGCATTTTTTGCCAGTCGACCTTAGGGTGAATCTGAGAATCATGAGGTAGATGTAAATAAAATTACACAAGCTATAAATATAAAATAAAACAAACCTGGAAAATTTAAGGGAGGCTTCACGACATGGTATAAGAATGTTTTAAATATGAATAAAAAAAATAGCTCAATTAATTTAATTTTCTTAAAAATCCAAAAAATCCAAAAAATAAAAAAAGATTTAATTTTTATTTTTATTATAATGGATGTGTCCTGAAGCGTCCCTAAAATTTTCCGGGGTGATAAAAAAATGGGTTATTACCATCTGTTCTACTGTTTGTTCTACCAATAGAACAAATGGGTCGAAAAATTCCTATAAGTTCTACTGATAGAACAGGTAGGTCAATGAATGCCTCGTTGTTATATTAATAAAACAAGTAGGAAATTATATTAAAAATGTTCTACTGATAGAACAAGTAGGAAATTATATTACAAATTGTTCTACTAATAGAATAAGATAGAAAGAATACGAGTATTTCTCATTGTTTTTGGCTCTACTTGAAAATTATAAAAAAAATGAAAAAATCAATTCCTAGGGAACTGCCTAGGGAGAATATTCAAGAAGGATGGGACTACGTAAAACTAAGGCTGATCGGGTCAAACGAAGTTCTCTCCAATAAATTTATTTCGTATATGGAGTCGTTTTGGTTGAAGGACAAACAATTTATTGATTCTTGGTCTATTCATTCTGAAAGACACAGAAATACAAATATGGTTGAGAGTTAGAATAAAAAACTTAACGAATCATGCAATACACGACGCAAAGTAAACGTGATGCAGTTTTTGCAGATATTATCTGAAGATATAGAAGACACTGTAGAAAATTTTATAAAAATTTCGCAAGGAAAAAAGATCTCATCCAGAAAAGTTGACAGTATCATTAATGACCAAGAAATTATGGATGCTCAAATGCTATTAATTAATAAAGAAATTAGTGTTGGTCACTTTTTAGAGATGGTAAAGTGACTTGTTGTGCTGACTCACACTAATTTCTTTATTAATTATAGATCATATTATTAGATTCTGAACTTCAATACACAGCTACATATTTTGTGATATTCAATAATAAATAAATGTGTTGTTGATTTTTTTAACTTTCAGATATGCCTATAGGTTGAAAAAACTAAATTTGACAAAAGTAAACATTCAATACATCTGGTAATTCTTTTAAAGTAATAACTAAACTTAACAATAATTGGGCATATTATTGAAAATACAACTCAGTTGTTCTATTAAATTTTCCTTTGTGTTCTACCATTAAATGTTAAGCGAAAAGTAGAACAAGTTCAATATAAAAAAAAATCCCTCGCTCTACTATCTAACAATATTAAATCAATAGAACAAGTGCGACATATTTTTCCTATATGTTCTATTGGTAAAACAAACAGTATAACAGATGGTAATAACCCAAAAAAATTACCGTGTATATACACGTTGTTTCATAATAACCAATAAATAATTAATGCTATGCATTAAGTCCGTCTTGTACACCACTGAACTAAAGAATAAATAAATAAATATCAATTAATCATTATTTATTGGTACCTCGGTAACATCAGAATCGTTTGAACTATCACTTATAACTGTAACTGTGTTTTCAGCAGCATTCTGGGTTTCGAACTTGTTTTGCTTGTCAACTTTTACTAAAACAATATCATTTGGCGATTTATTTTTGAGAACAGAGTTGAATGGAATACCTGAGTCGGTGATCCAGTTGCTGTTCATCCTGTACTGAACCTCATGACAGCCTATCACCCAATTCTTTGTATTGTTATACTTCAACCAAGACTTCAATTCTGAAATGACGATTACTGACCAATTGCAGGCTGTTTTTGAAGATTCCACTGGAATATGCAATTTAGGGAACACTTTTGTGACAGCAGTGGATACATACTTAAAAAACCTATCTTCGTAAACTTCCAATTTTTCTGGAATCCCAAAATCCATGAATATTTTCAATAGCTCCATGCCAACCTCCTGAACATCAATTGAAAGTAGAGGCCTTATGTTAATAAAACATGTTTTCTTGTCTACAGTAATTAGAATGTGTTGATAGCTTTCATACGCCTCAAATGGTGTGTAGGCAACAAATGCGTTACATATTTCATTTAGCTTTGCCAAAGGCATGGCTTTTTTCTTGTGCACTTTATTCTTGCATATAGAACAACTTAAAAATAAATATGTAAAACATTTACTATAGATGTAATAATCTTCTAGAGCAGTCTTCATTTTCACCATTTTCGCGTGGCCTAAATCTGTGTGAACCTTATATAAAATATCAAATGCATCTTCACAAGCAACCAATTCTTTGCCAGTTTTCCTAGTTATGAGTTTGGAATTTTCATTATTTATGTCAGATTTTAAAGTATAAAAGTCATACACCTTTTTTCGTATCGGTCCTAACTGTTTCCCTTTTGCCAACCATATATTAGCATTTTTCAATAAACGTTGAAGTCTTTGAAAAGTATTCCTAAAAATGGGATGCCTAAAATGCGTTCCTTGGGATACTTGTTGCGAAAATTCATTCATATAACTTAGATATTTTTTTTTTGTCTCAACATAATCTTTGTCTTTTGAGTAAACATCCAACTCCATGTCCATGTCCACTGATTGAACAGACTCTACAAGAAAAAGAAAATTTAATCAAAAAACTATCATATCATCCAATCACAATATATACTATAAAATAAAAAACTATCACTGAACGACACCAATCCGCCTGGGGAGTGTGATAGTAGGTAAGGGTTGGTTTTAGTATCCTGCAGCTATATCTAGATAATTTTGACTTTTATCCATACGCAGTGTGGACGCCCCAAATCATAATCTAATAGCGTTTTGGGCGAAAACGCGTCGTTATTGAAAAATCTTAATTTAGATTTTTGAGTCCTAGAATTACATATATCTATTGAAAAAATAATGTTTTCTTACACATACCATAGACTTTTTTTTTCAATACTGTGGGCATCCCACAGTCACAGTCACACTTAGATCAGTCACAGAACACAATACCCTTGGCATAGATATAATATATCTAAGACCCTTGGGGTATTGTGTTCTGTGACTGTGGGATACCAACACAGACTAACCGTGCGTTCCGAATTGCGATAAAAGCGATAATATCGCGAATCCGACCAAATTAAATCGTCACAAAATACAGAATGTCCCAAAAAATAGTGTCAAGCGAAAGTCCAGAGTTAGAGCACCTCTTGGAGTACCCGAATCACCCCCATGTATGTTCCGCGATTATTCGTAGTTTTCGAGTAATAATTTTTTTTCTGACTTTTTGAAAATTTCGATCTAAAGAACTTAAAAATTTTTAATAAAAAAAAGTTGAACATATTTTTATGTTTTTCTTTATGCCACTGAATTATCTTTAGTGCTTCTTTTATGTCTAAAATAATCAGCTTCGTAACTTTAGTGGAAATTTAGAAAACAGTAGTGTAAAGTCAAAATTTGAATGTTAGTGAATAATTACTTAAAATTTCATCTTTAAATTAAAAATCTAAACAGGCGAATTCATGGTTTCTAAGTATGTGTAAAAACTTCTCTAGACTCTCTGCTTTCATAATAATTAAAAAAAAAGTACTTAATAGGGCTTCTTTGGCTTAAATCGGCCATCAAAGACAGCAAGGTGAAAATTTCATAAAACTCGACTTCTGAATATTTTTTTTTTTAATTCCAATTATTTATTAATAAACCAAAAATGATTGTAGAAAAGCTAAAAATTTATTATTTGAAGGTCAAAAATAACTGTTCCTGCTGCCATCTTTAATAACCTTTGAAGGTTTATTATAACTTAATAAATGAAACAAAACATTATTTTCAAAGTATTTATTATTCGATCGCTTAAAGAAAGTTTTCAAAATGACGACCTTCGTGCTCAATACATATTCTACATCGTCTAAAAAAGTTTTCTTTTAAATTTATAAATGCAATTCTGTTGTTTTTTATTGTTTCTTCCGCTTGTCTTAATTTTGTTCTTAACACTGTGACGTTTGTAATGTCCTTGGCGTATACTAATTCCTTGTTGTATCCCCAGACGAAAAAATCTATGGGGTTCAAGTCGGGGGACCGTGGCGGCCACGCAATGGGTCCTCCACGACCGATCCATCTGCTTGGAAATGTTTCAGACAAATGTTGTCTAACATTTCTAGCAAAATGGCATGGAGCGCCGTCGTTTTGAAAAATCATATTTCTCCGCGTTAATAGGTCTACATCTTCTAATAAGACGCCGAAATCACGTCGTAGAAATTGCAAGTAGGCCTCGCTGTTCAGTCGGTCCGGTATTTCGAACGGACCAATCAGCTGTCCGTTTAGGATGCCTGACCACAAATTGATACTAAATTGTTCTTGGAAATTAGATTCCCTTGTGAGGTGTGGATTTTCAATACTCCACGAATGGTAGTTATGCGCATTAAACACCCCACATCGCTTAAAATGTGATTCATCAGTCCATAGAATATTTTTAAAGAAATTTTCGTTTTCAGCTTGTCTCCGTAACATTTCCTGACAAAATGCCACCCTTCTCGGGTAGTCTGCGGGCTTGAGCTGCTGAACTTTCTGGATGTGATATGGGTGAAAACGCTCTTGATTAAGTATTCGATTGGCTTGTGATTTCGGAATTCCGATTCGACGTTCTATTGTTCTTACACTAACTGATGGATCTCTCACTACTTCTTCGACCGCCCCGATCTTCTACCTGGTAGGCGTCCTTCCATGTAAGAGTTATGTTCTCTTAAAATCATGCGATGATCAGGCCAAGTTTCAGGCTGAGGTCCACCTCCATTTTGTACTTGCTGCCGGAACAACCTGGCTGCTTCAGAAGCATTTCCTCTTGCATATCCATAAAAGTAATGCATAAGAGCATATTCTTGCGATGAAAAAGACATCACAAAATGAAGAGCTTGAAAAATCCCGTATTCACACAAAACCAAATCGTAATCGCACTCAAGGTCAAACGACTGGCGCCAGAACACAATAGGCGCTCGGACTACACCCCCCGCCTCATCCCCTTGTCACAAAGAATACCATTCCTCAGTTACAGTTATCCATTTCGCCAATGAGAGTGAGAGATATAGCAATAATGCGGTCTCTTTCATATCCTCTCACTCGGACAATTTTTTAGCAGGTAAGTACTGCGTTACATCCAACACTACAACCGATGTGATCCGCGAGAAAAATATTTAAATATGGGTTTCATGTAGTTAATTTTTGCTAAATTGTAATTAATCTGAACCTTAGAAATTATAAAAAGACCAGATATTTTTTTTTATCATCTGATAGGAATTTGGTAAATTTTATGAAATTTTCACCTCGCTGTCTTTGATGGCCAATTTAAGCCAAAGTAGCCCTATTAAGTACTTCTTTTTTTAAATGATTATGAA
Organism: Schoenobius gigantellus; assembly: GCA_963935595.1. NCBI lineage: Eukaryota > Metazoa > Arthropoda > Insecta > Lepidoptera > Crambidae > Schoenobius > Schoenobius gigantellus. The sequence goes on from OZ012563.1 coordinate 8,472,717, forward strand.
AGCAGAGAGTCTAGAGAAGTTTTTACACATACTAAGAAACCATGAATTCGCCTGTTTAGATTTTTAATTTAAAGATGAATTTTTAAGTAATTATTCACTAACATTCAAATTTTGACTTTACACTACTGTTTTCTAAATTTCCACTAAAGTTACGAAGCTGATTATTTTAGACATAAAAGAAGCACTAAAGATGATTCAGTGGCAAAAAGAAAAACATTAAAATATGTTCTACTTTTTTTATTTAAAATTTTTAAGTTCTTTGGATCAAAATTTTCAAAAAGTCAGAAAAAAAATTATTACTCGAAAACTACGAATAATCGCGGAACATACATGGGGGTGATTCGGGTACTCCAAGAGGTGCTCTAACTCTGGACTTACGCTTGACACTATTTTTTGGGACACTCTGTATAAGGGCTATTGAATCAGTAGGTTATGTTGTGACTTTGGTCGGATCCGCGATATTATTACTTTTATCGTTTTACGGAACGCAGGGTTAATAGAGATACTACGTAGATACCATTGAGATAGACATATGGAGATGCCCCGTTAAACTGTTCTTTGATATCTTGACACGAATCTATCAAATATCGTTTTGTTTCTTTCTTACAAAAGTGAAAATACATTTGTTGAAAGAGATGCATACTGTTTCGTCTGTGGCATGTATTTTCTGTGACGTCACAAAAATTGCCTACCGTGACCAGTCCGCCATATTAAGTGCCGAACGAACGTGTGAATTTTGCTTCGGATTTTGACTATTTTCCATAATCTCGAAGTAATTTACAGTAATATTTTAACAGTGCGCCACAATAAAAGACTACAGAATGCCTTCTTGTAATATTATACAATGCAGTGCGAGAAAAAACAAAAATACACCGCAATTAACTCTTCACAAATAAGTAAACAAAATTGTGAAAAATATAATTAGGAATATGTAGTTAAGGTTTTATATTCTGATTTCATTTGCCAATTTACTTGAAGAAGCGTTCAGCAGTAATATTTTTCTTTAATTGTGTAAGAATTTTTATATTTTTGATAATTTACATACATTATTAATGGGCGATAGTGAAGATACCTAAAGAGAAAATTTAATTAGTCTATCGATATATAATATTAAACAGACAGACTTACGTGCCTAAGCCTAGCTCACATGCAGTGACTAAAGTAATATCATTGGAAAGCTTAATAATAAAATTGATGAATTATTATCATTGTCAATTAATTTTAGTTTTTTAAAACCTCCATTTTTCATAATAATTGAACATATAAGGTTCCTACATAATTGTCATAAACTTTGATTAGTAACTTACCGTACAAAACTTTAGAAAAATATTTAAATTACACCCAAATTATCCTACCTACTTGAAAGTAAGTACTTATCGCCTCCTTTAAATAATTTTTTACAAAAAGAAACTATTCCTATTTATTTTACAATAACATTTTCTCGCACTTATTTATACAAAGAAAATACACGTCTATTGGTGTAACTTTATAGTCATACTAGCTGACTCGGCGAACTTTGTACCGCTTAAGTTAAATAGTGATCTTTAATAAGTTTTTCTTAGAATTTGCGTAGTTCCACAATTTGAAACTGCCTAAATATTTCTGAAACACGACTTTTCAATCAAATTATTACAATGTAGGTCGCTAACGCAATCGCTAAATGGACAATGTATGAGATTTGACAATTGCGCTCGAAAGCTAAGCGAGGGCTTATTTCAAATCCCATATATTTTCCTACTAGCGATTACGTTAGCGATTATCGAAATGCATCTTGTCTAGGAGGGCTGTTCAGCTAAGATCTATTTCCCTAGATATGTCGTAGATAAGTGGATTGATGAATTTGTTTAAACTTAAATTTATCGATATTGCACAACTAATACTGAGTACATCACTAGTAAAGGTAGCCATTTTATGTGCCAAAGTTTTGTAGGTAGTCACGCTGATTCTGTAGGTAGGGCCGGTCCATGTATTTGTTAAGTCATTGGTAGATACCAAAAAAAACCTCAATCCCTCCTCTTTTTTTTTTTTTTTCTTTTTTGGCTTGGCTTCTAGGTCTCAGATTAACTAAACCAATGGATTCGCAATGTTATTATATGTCTCAAATAAATTTGCGTCCAGTTCAGTCCGCCATTACAAAGCACCGTGTTTGTTGTTGTGCTAAAATATCAGTCGGTGAGCATTATTTGTGAGTGCATTTTACAGTTATAAGTTTTTTATTGATTTTTTTAATGAATTCTATAAAGAAAAACATAAAAAGTGTGGAATCTTGGATGCGGCGTCCCTAGTTTTTTTCCGCCATCTTAGAGCACCAACCCAAATGCTGGCTTGCTTTTTTCGTAGGTATTTCATGTCTATTGGTTTCTATTGTCTAAGTTCTAGGCCAATCCCTCCTCTCCTCACCAAGGGTCACAGATTACAATATAGTAGCTAGCTACTAAGGGTGCGGTTCATATTCAGAGCCGCGTTCAGAGCCTTTGGGTGTTGTAGTTGTCTGGTTGTTTTTTAACTCGCTCAGAGGTGTTGAACGGATTGCAGCAACCAAATCTTTTATCTCCCTCTTACACATGATTTTTTATTTCTCTCTCCTTCTAGTAGATGACATTATAGAATATGGCCGCCAATATCATCCAATCACGTAAGAGTATTTCAGTATAACCGCCTGTCAGAGCGTTTTTACCCCGAGGCTCTGAACGGGTCGGTTGCTGTCAGAGTGCACTCGGAGTGCACTCGAGCGTAGGCTCTGAGGCGCGTTCAGAGCCTTCGCGCGAAGTACAACTTTTCGCTCTAACCCCGTTCAATGCCTTCGAGCGTGACAACCGGGTGAAACAACCGGCCCGTTCAAGACCTTTGAGTGTTGGCGCGAGTTACAACCGAACAACCATCGAATTTGATGGTTGTAAAACGCTCTGACGTTTATGACTGAAATACTTTACTGAGTATACTGAGCTTTCGATCTGTGTCTGTCAAAATGACAGTTATTGTAATTTGAAAAGAAAAATTGGAGGGAGAAATACATATGAAATATCGCTGAATCAATTTGTAGAAAAACAATACGTAATATTAACTTCACTTTTATGTTTTAGCGATTATTAGAAAATTACTATGAGGTTATCTTGATCATGCTTAGTGTTGGTCGATATTTTTATTTTAATGATTTTCCAAAGACGATGTAAAAAAAACTATTCGATAAAGTGTATTGGCAGATTTGGCAGACGAAAGTAGAGTCCAAACAGAATAAACTCACGGAAAACGTTGAAGTCAACTTGCCAGGAAGCAGCTCTAGCTCAATTTGTGACATTGATAACCAACCAAGTTCTGAAGTTGAACCAAACCTAAGAATTGAACAACAAAATGTTATACTTTCAGGTTACAGTCGCACTCCTGATACAACTTCTCATTGTTTTGTACCAGAGTGCTATAATTTGGAATGGCGAAGGGTACCATTATATTTAAGAAAGAAGATGCTCAGGGATTGTAAAATATTCGTAAAGTAATGCCAGTCTGTGAAAATCACATGAGTCAATATGATTTTGCATTTTTACGTGAATATGAATTCACTGTATAGTTTACACCAAATGTAATAATTCATGCTCGACTTACTAACAATAAAATCAAAGAACAGAAACTAATTGATTTTGAAAATATGGAATATTCCACTGATATAGTATGTAAATACTGGACAGGTTTAATAGTCACACAATTTGTTTTATTTTTCTCTTGCTTAACTCAATTAGGTGAGATTTGTTCAAAGCCTAAAAAGGCCTTAGGTTTATATTTAGTCAGACTAAGGACTGGGGAATCCCTTGGCAGAATTGTTTCACTGGTGTGCATTTCAAAAACTCTTGTGCACTTATATAAAAAAAGTGCTTAAATTCCACACTTGAATATGTTCCCCGGAATGAAAATATTCGATTTAATTTTGATCAGTCTTGGAACATATTAAATTAAGCAAGCTAAGTCATATTTTGGGGCACATATTAAAGAAAATGATCCATCACATAAGACTGCTGATAAGAGGAAGAATCAAATAAAATCCATGAATTTAGGATGGGCTCCGCACCAAACTCATATAACACCATTGGCTCAATTTTGAAATGACGTACTAATGAGGGAAGATGTTGAAATTGAATAAATAAAAATTACATAAGGTTTTATTTCATACCTGCAACCAGTTTCTATATTACAACTTGAGAAATATGGAATATATACAAGAGAAACACAGACGTGGGCTTGAACGTCATTTACAAGACTTACATTTTTATTTGACACAATACTAAACTAAAAAGTTTACATGCATACATCACACCTCCCCACTTAAAACTGCTTCCATACATATAGAAAAGACAAACACAATCCTTAAATATAATTATACTATGTAACGAAATTTGCAACTAAACAATTCAACCACATCAAATCCGTATCTCAGCGGTGGGTTGCGAATTCTTGTGGAACGTCTCACCGGCGCAGGGGATACCGCGGGTGCTTGTGTCGTTTGTAAGTCACGCGACTCGCTTGCGTCGTTTGTAAGTCACGCGACTCGCTTGCGATGCCCTCCGAATCATTAATCTGCACAACCTGCAATTCCCCTTCTCCCCCACCTATTCCATTGTCACCACCGTGCACCACGACATCCTGATCTCCACTCGCCTCAGAGGCGATTTCAGGATATCTTAAATTCGAACTGGGCCGTCTACTATGAATTTGATCTATGTGTTTTGTTAAAAGGCGACCGTCATCCGCGCTCAGAAGACATCTCCGAGAGCCCTCAGTGTTGATCACTGAACCCTTAACACACTTATCCGGCCCACTAAAACTTCTAGCCCACACCGCTTCGCCGGACGTGCGCACAGCAGGCGTCACACCTGAACATGTAGCCTGCCGTTGCTGCGCTTCACTAACATGTTCTTGCAGAGCGCCCCCCCCCCCCCTCGCAAAAGATCTAAGCGCGACCGCAAAGGTGCTGTGAACGCAATTCCTGTAGGCCATAAGATAATTCTGCAGCGCGGCATCAATGTCCACTGAATCCCTCATAGCTTTTTTAATGACACGTTTACATAGCTTCACGGCGTTCTCCGCCGCTCCGTTAGAAGCTGGATGATATACAGGAGAGAACGACTGCTTAATACCATTCTGTGTTAAGAAATTACTAACATCCGCACTAGAAAAAGGTGGTCCTTGGTCAGAAACTACCTCGACCGGTAGCCCGAAACGCGCAAATAAACCCCTCAATACCCTTATCACCGCCGTAGATTTAGTTTTCGACATCTCGAAAACTTCAATCCACTTCGTAGTAGCGTCCACAACTACGAAGAATGTCTTGTTATGGATAGGACCGAGGAAATCCATATGCAATCTGCTCCACGGCTGAGGTATGTATGGCCACGGATGCGGAGTCGCGCGCGGCGGAGCGGCCGCCTTCAGCGCGCAGGTCTCACACTGCCGACACGTCGCCACTGAGAAATATGGAATATATACAAGAGAAACACAGACGTGGGCTTGCACGTCATTTACAAGACTGACATATTTATTTGACACAATACTAAACTAAAAAGTTTACATGCATACATCACACAACTCTTTCACATAGTTACCACTATTATAATTATTCAACACTTCATATTACATTCCTTGGCTTTCTTCCTGGACATACGATTCCTACCCGAAACCAGAATTGTCTTGATCACGTAATTATTAAATCTGAGCTTCAAATGTCTATTGCAGTAATTCGCACTACCATAACAGATCATTTTTCTACTATGTTTAGTGTAAGTAATCGCAATCATAATTTTAAGCCCCCGACAACATATGATGTTACCGATTTTGATCAAGTAATCATTGACATTCAACAAACAGACTTTACTGGTATCTTAGAATGTAACGACGTAAATACATGTGCTGAATTACTGGTATCCACTATTTTCGATATTATGACCAAAAACAGGACTGTCAAAACTATTTCAAACAGAAAAAAGATCCTAAGACCATGGATAACACCCGGTATTTTGCATTGTCTAAGAAACCGTGATAGACTGCATTCCAAAAGCAAAAAAATACCCAGAAAATGCAACTCTAGCAATAACATACAAGCGATACAGAAACTTTTGTAATGATGTCATTAAAAAAGCTGAGATTAAATACAATAAAGACAGATTAGGCAATGCTAAAAATAATTTAAAACAAACATGGAAAATCGTAAAAAATATTGCCAAAATGAATGAAAAAAACAGTGATGACCTTAAACACCTTCTAAAATTACACGACAACCCCTCATTCTCTATCAATGTTGTTAACAAATACTTTGCCAGTGTTGGAAAAGGACTTGCTGAAAAAATTCAGAATGCAACTTCTACTTCTCCTTGTAATGAAATGGTAAATAAATCCTTACACTCATTTGTACTTACTGACACTGATAATTATGAGGTTAACACAATAATTCAAGAGCTTAAAAATAGCCCTGCTGCCGGTGTTGATAATATACCCATAAAAGTATACAAAAGAGCAATACATGCGGTAGCTCCTTTGATCACACACATCTGCAACCTTAGCTTCCAACAAGGTATTTTCCCTGATTGTTTTAAAACCGCCCTTATTAAACCTATATATAAGATTGGGGATAGAGCCAGTGTCGGAAACTGTAGATCAATATCCATTTTGCCGTCTCTGTCAAAGGTTCTAGAACGATTGATTAATAATAGATTAACTTGTTATTTGTATAAATTTAAAATCATTTCGGAAAATCAATATGGATTCACAAAGGGAAAATCAACAGAACAAGCAGTTAATGACCTTACCTCGCATATTGTACAACAACAAGAAAGCAATAAAAATGTTTTGCTGTATTTTTGTATTTAGCTAAAGCTTTTGACACTGTCTCTATACCCCTGCTCTTAAATAAATTAGAGAACATAGGAATCAGGGACGGTGCTCTTAAGTTGTTTAAAAGTTATTTAAGCGGACGATATCAGCAGGTGAAAATTAAACATTTAATTAGTGACACTTACCCAATTACCTACGGAGTGCCGCAGGGGAGTATACTGGGCCCAACTTTGTTTCTCATCTACATAAATGATGTATGCAATCTCCAACTCCAAAATGCAAAATTTTTGCTTATGCAGATGATACGGCCTTAGTGTTTAACAGCTCCACCAGCAGGCGTAGCACGGGTTGCCAAGAAATTTGTGATAAGACTCAGTGACACGTATCCCTTGAGGAGCGTCAAGAAAATCATGTCAGTCACACTAAGGCTGCGTTCCGAAAACCAATAAGAGTCACTATTAGCGCGCTCAAACGCGTCCCGCAATGTTGTGAGCGCGCTAATGTTAGCCGGCATAAAGAGCCGCATGACGTCATCATTAACGTCATATAGAACTTACGGCGCTAATGCTCTGGAGTGAAATCACTTTATGCGAACTGTCAGTCTGACGTTCGATAATTGTGTTTTCAGTTCAAAATGAATGTACCTGTTCTTCCGGACCGAAATCGTAAGCATGCTGACAGCATTTTCAGTGTTCTCTTTAATTTGGACAAGGCGATTATAATCGTTAGCACTGTGAGCGCTGTTATCGGACCGTAACCTCAATACGCGCCACCGTGCTACTCTTTAAGACATAGATATTATGTCACTGAAATTGTGAGATAATGCGTGACTCAAGTCCCGTCTTGGCAGCCCGTGCTACGCCTGCTGGGGTACTTTAAAGCAGTTGGTTGAGAGCGGCCTTGGAAGGGTTAAGCACCAAACTGAAATACTTACCAAAAGAATCCGTAAACTTACCTTTATTTTTAAACGCTTGAGGGCTGCAGCTGACTGCAAAGTGCTAATAACCACGTATCTCTCACTGTGCCAGTCAATCATAGCATATTGTATAACTTCATGGGGTGGTACCTTATAAGAGTTATATGATAAATGTAGAAAGGGCACAAAGAGCAGTATTAAAGGTAATGACTTTTAAACCTTATCGATACCCAACAAAACAACTATATGCTGATGTCGATTTACTAAGTGTAAGGCAATTATTTGTACTAAATACCATATTATACAACCACTCAAAAACAATATATTGCCCAACAAATTTCAAAAATATTAGAAGAAAACAACAAATCTTTAAAAGTAATACAATATGGTGTCCTTATGCAAAACGTCACCAGATATTCTTGGGCCCTTTTTTATATAATAAAGTAAATCATATTCTTAACATATACCATATGACACGCCAGAAATATAAACTATTAGTAACTAAATACTTACGCTCTACAAGTTATGAACAAACAGAAAATCTTTTAAAACCGATAAAATAGCTAAATTATTTAACGTTTCTTAGAGATTCATGATTCAGATACAACGCACAACTACACGTACGCACACACACACACACATACGCGCACGCAAGCATGCACACACAAGCATGCACACACTGTTTTATTTTGATTTGTTTCTGTTTTATTTTATACTTAACTTTTTATGCATATCTGTTACATATTTAATTGTTAGTTAATAGTGGATTTTACGTCAAGTACACAAAACGAAACATTTTTATCCGAGACTTTAGGCGAGGGCTGATAGTAATGTCGAGGATAAAATGGGTTTGTGGACGAGCTGTTAACTCTGCTTTTCACCTCGATTGCGAGGAAATAAAACAGTAGTATAACATAACATTTATTTATGTATTTAAAAACACATAAGGCTAATAGTTTAAAGTAAATATGATGAAATAACAAGTTCTATCTATGAACTTCTTATTGTGTTTGGCTGTATGGCTCGTCTTCTTTGCCTTGATATGGATGCATTTGTGTATGAGTCTTAGACAATAGAAACCAATAGACATGAAATACCTACGAAAAAAGCGTGCCAGCATTTGGGTTGGTGCTCTAAGATGGCGGAAAAAAACTAGGGACGCCGCATCCAAGTTTCCACACTTTTTATGTTTTTCTTTATAGAATTCATTTAAAAAATCAATAAAAAACGTATAACTGTAAAATTCACTCATAAATAATGCTCACCGACTGATATTTTAGCACAACAACAAATACGGTGCTTTGTAATGGCGAACTGAACTGAACGCAAGTTTATTTGAGACATATAATAACATTGCGAATCCATTGGTTTAGTTAATCTGAGGTATGAGTGGATACGGTAATGCACAAAATTCGATTTTGTGCAGCCTATATCCTGCACAAATAAGCACTTTCAGACCATGAGAAGTAAAAAATATATTATTTTATACGTCAATTTATTTAAGGAAACATGTAAAATATATTGTAAATCGGAGGGAGGGCCGGAACTCTGCAACACAGGGAATCCTAGTGCTGAGGTTCTGCTCTCTCACGATGACTATAATAGTTAGACAATGAACTTCATATCCTATTACGGCGTGTAAACTTAGTCTAGTCATTGTGAAAGAAATAAATGAGGTTTTTTTTACATATTTAGTACCCATGATAAAATCGAGGGTATGTAGTCAGTCAAGTAAATATTTACACTTTGAATTAGCATTATAGTAATCTTAGAGAATTTTGCACATTATACTTACTGACTTCATTAATTAGCATTTGTTTTGTAAAAATTTTTTTGTTATTGTAATAGTAAAACTGTAGCATTCTTAAGAGGTGGTATGTCAGACCAGTATCTTTTGTTAACCGACTTCAAAAAAGGAGGAGGTTATCAATTCGGTTGTATTTTTTTAATTTTTTTTTTATGTTTGTAACCTCATAACTCCGTCATTTTTAAACCGATTTCCAAAATTCTTTTTATATGTGATAGAGTATACTGCAAGGGTGGTCCCATGGTCACCAAAGTCAGGATGGGATGATGGGATCCCATAGAAAATCGAGGAATTTTCTTTCACTAAAAAGATTTCATTCACTAAAAAGTTAAAAATAATTTTTATTTACAAAAAATAGAACCGACTTCAAAAACACTGAAAACTTAAAAATAATCTTCTTCTATATTGAAGTCGGTGACAAATTTTAACACTTTCTAGGAGATCATCGTTTGGCGCCGACTTCAATATAGAAGAAGATTATTTTTAAGTTTTTTATGTTGATATTTCATTAGTGTGAGGTAGGTGCTTATCCTAAGAGTAGGCAGAGTAAAACAGGTACATCACACTATAGCCAGGGGCTCATCCTAACAAATGCTGCACAAACACACTGCTACAAAGTAAAGTATAGAAGTCATCTGCCACCAACCAATGCATTTATTGTGCTAGATTTCATTTGAATAGCATGGACCTATTGATTACATGTATCATTTTTTTGGTCAGAGATGCTTGTTTGTTACCAGCAGTGACCTGCAATGCTTCTAATTTGCAATCCAATTCAATATGTGGTCACCTGGGGGTTTATTGTCGAAGGAAAAATCTATAACGTCTACTGCCTTTAATTTGGCAGTCATTGCGGCAACAACACAAGATTGTGCACTTCTTATTATAAAGTATTGTGATTGCCTAAATTATAAGCGATCACGATCATTATCACAGAACACAATACCCCAAGGGAAGAATTTCGACTCCATAGTAAAAAAATGCGCTATACACATATGCACAGTAGCGCCATTCAGAAATAGCACACACTATTCATCGGCGCGCGGGAATTTTCAAATCAATAATAAATACTGGGGGGGTTATTGTCTAAGAAAAATCTATCGCGATCGCTTACAATTTGACAGTCGCAGCCTCAGAAGAATAACTAAAGCATAGAAACCTAGCAAAAATAGCTACTGAACTTAATATATTTGACTCACTTTGATATTAGGCGCTGCTAATAGAAGTTAGACAGAGACGCGTATATGCAAGATGTTTCGAAATTTTGTAGGTCGTCACTAATTCTCGCTTGTCAGTTCTTCTCCCAGTGATGTCGTGCTCATCACTCACCTAGTTTCAACGTCGATAATTATATTATGTAGGTATTTAATAGATCCCTAATACTAAAATGTCTTTATTACGAGAAATATAACATAAATAATTAAGGGTAGATTTTCTTATATAACTTATCCAGCTAATAGCTGCTGTGTCTCTTTGGTATGGTCAGGCTGGCCGTTCATGAGGCTAAAAGCGGGAAGTGCGAGTCGGACTCGCCCACCGAGGGTCCCGTATAAAATTGTAGGTTATACTTTAAATAGAGACTAAATTTTTTATGATTTAATTACAAATGTGGAGTTTGAGATTTTCCCTGACTTGTAGTGTAAGACTATATTAACTTCACAAATTTCATAGTTCTAGCTAGATCAACGAAAGGTACCCTATACATTTTGATGCCCGTGAGAATGTCGAAATATACGTTTTTGGCGACATAAACGGCCGTACCTTTTTTTGTAAACTTAAAAGTTTGATTTTTTCACATCTTCAAGGGACTAGAACTTGTTAGTGTAGAACTGAGTAATTATATGGTTTTAATTTCAACTCGATACCTTCACGCGTTTCCAAGATAGTCTTGACAGACAAACGGACAATAAAGTGATCCTATAATGGTTCAGTGTTTCTTTTGAGGTACGGAACCCTAAAATTTGGACTATTTAAGTGACGGGTATTTCCCGTTATCTAAAATGTTGGAATTTTTCTATTGCAGAGATTCACAAATTCTATAGAAAGGAAATCGAAGACACACTGCTTTTATTTCATCGCTTAGATTTAATTCATTTTTTATCGCATCGCTTAGAGGTACTTGAGGTTAATCTCATATTTAATTTACTTACCCGAAAATTTACCCTCATGGATTTTGAACCTTGGATAAATTCGTGAATGCTAAAACTACTATTTGTACATATGCTTGGAAATTAAACTAAAAACATTAACATTTGACCATAATTTATTGATAAGACATTTTTCGATAGATTTATTACGCTTGATGTGCAGCCGGGCTTAGAATGTAAATTTTCCGAAGGCGGCGTTTGATATTTTACCTTTTTGACTCTTTCAAGTTCTTGTCTTGATCTAATATTTTAATTCTTAGAAAAAAATCATCTGCACTGGTTGTTCTTGGCATCCGTGTCAAGGATTCCTTAAAGAAATAGTTAAGAAATTAAATCCGTTTATATTTTCATAAATAATATTTTAGTTTAAAGATTTCCTTTCAATAAATAACTTGACTTACGTCATGACGTCTCCATTTCATAGTTTTACTACTAAGTACATACAAAATTAATCTGATGGAAAATATCTGGAGCAAATTTGACTATGCTTTCTTGGACTCCAATTTCGTCTGACAATACACTTTATCCATATGTTTTTTATACATTGTCTTTAGGAAATCTGTTCAATAAAAATATCGACAAAATCTTACAACACTGCGCATGATCAAGAAAACCTCAAAGTAATTTTCTAAAAATCGCTAAAACATAAAAGAGAAGTTAATATTACGTATTGTTTTTCTACAAAATGATTCAGCGATATTTCATATGTATATAAGTGTACTTATTAGCTCACATTCAAGTAACAATATGAGAAAACATGCCAATTTAAGGTCTATAAATTTTGATTATTTTCCTTTCGCGACGAATGAGACTTGCAGCCCCAAACTACACAAGACATTGTGTTACGGAGTGCACAAACACACACTATTTGTAAATACCTAAAGAATTCTTGCTTTATAATCACTTTAATATTAATAAAATATCATCAAAATATTACTAGCCACGGGACGCACAAACAAATATTATACGAACAATTCAAATTGTTCAAACTCGGATGGTCTATCTTCGATACAAGGTACTAAAGAATTTAGCCGTGTTATATATTTTTAACCAATTTTAATTTTTAACCAAAATGACAATTCAATCAATTCATCTAGTGACCACCTTGTGATATGCCAAAAGACAAATATTACTCATCTCTTACATTTACACAGTTTTGTGCCGTATGTTAGAAAGAGACGAATAGCACACAATTAATTCTTGTTTTGTCGAATTGATTGAATTGTCATTTTGGTTAAAAATATTAAAATTGGTTAAAATTATATAACACGGCTAAATTCTATAGTACCTTGTATCGAAGATAGACCATCAGAGTTTGAACTATTTGAATTGTTCGTATAATAATTGTTTGTGCGTCCCGTGGCTAGTAATATTTTGATGATATTTTATTAATATTTAAGTGATTAGAAAGCAAGAATTCTTTAGGTATTTACAAATAGTGTGTGTTTGTGCACTCCGTAACACAATGTCTTGTGTAGTTTGGGGCTGCAAGTCTCATTCGTCGCGAAAGGAAAACAATCAAAATTTATTGACCTTAAATTGGCATGTTTTCTCATATTGTTACTTGAATGTGAGCTAATAAGTACACTTATATACATATGAAATATCGCTGAATCATTTTGTAGAAAAACAATACGTAATATTAACTTCATTTTTATGTTTTAGCGATTTTTAGAAAATTACTTTGAGGTTTTCTTGATCATGCGTAGTGTTGTAAAATTTTCTCGATATTTTTATTTTACAGATTTCCTAAAGACAATGTAAAAAAAATATGGATAAAGTGCATTGTCAGACGAAATTGGAGTCCAAGAAAGCATAGTCAAATTTGCTCCAGATATTTTCCATCACATTAATTTTGTATGTACTTAGTAGTAAAACTATGAAATGGAGACGTCATGACGTAAGTCAAGTTATTTATTGAAAGGAAATCTTTAAACTAAAATATTATTTATGAAAATAAAAACGTATTTAATTTCTTAACTATTTCTTTAAGGAATCCTTGACACGGATGCCAAGAACAACCAGTTCAGATGATTTTTTTCTAAGAATTAAAATATTAGATCAAGAAAAGAACAGAAAGAGTCAAAAAGGTAAAATATCAAAACGCCGCCTTCGGAAAATTTACATTCTAACTAAGCCCGGCCGCACATCAAGCGTAATAAATCTATCGAAAAATGTCTTAACAATAAAGTATGGTCAAATGTTAATGTTTTTAGTTTAATTTCCAAGCACATGTACAAATAGTAGTTTTAGCATTCACGAATTTATCAAAGGTTCAAAATCCATGAGGGTTAAATTTTCGGGTAAGTAAATTAAATATGAGATTAACCTCAAGTACCTCTAAGCGATGCGATAAAAAATTAATTAAATCTAAGCGATGAAATAAAAGCAGTGTGTCTTCGATTTCCTTCCTATAGAATTTGTGAATCTCTGCAATAGAAAAATTCCAACATTTTAGATAACGGGAAATACCTGTCACTTAAATAGTCCAAATTTTAGGGTTCCGTACCTCAAAAGAAACACTGAACCATTATAGGATCACTTTATTGTCCGTTTGTCTGTCAAGACTATCTTGGGAACGCGTGAAGGTATCGAGTTGAAATTAAAACCATATAATTACTCAGTTCTACACTAACAAGTTCTAGTCCCTTGAAGATGTGAAAAAATCAAACTTCTAAGTTAACAAAAAAAGGTACGGCCGTTTATGTCGCCAAAAACGTATATTTCGACATTCTCACGGGCATCAAAATGTATAGGGTACTTTTCGTTGATCTAGCTAGAACTATGAAATTTGTGAAGTTATATAGTCTTACACTACAAGTCAGGGAAAATCTCAAACTCCACATTTGTAATTAAATCATAAAAAATTTAGTCTCTATTTAAAGTATAACCTACAATTTTATACGGGACCCTCGGTGGGCGAGTCCGACTCGCACTTCCCGCTTTTAGTCTCATGAACGGCCAGCCTGACCATACCAAAGAGACACAGCAGCTATTAGCTGGATAAGTTACATAAGAAAATCTACCCTTAATTATTTATGTTATATTTCTCGTAATACATTTTAGTATTAGGGATCTATTAAATACCTACATAATATAATTATCGACGTTGAAACTAGGTGAGTGATGAGCACGACATCACTGGGAGAAGAACTGACAAGCGAGAATTAGTGACGACCTACAAAATTTCGAAACATCTTGCATATACGTGTCTCTGTCTAACTTCTATTAGCAGCGCCTAATGTCAAAGTGAGCCAAATATATTAAGTTCAGTAGCTATTTTTGCTAGGTTTCTATGCTTTAGTTATTCTTCTGAGTTATAAGCTGTAGTGATTGTTCTGAGGTCGCAGCCCACCCATTAGTTTTCTCCGTCTACGCACCCATTACTCCTTTAATTTTGTTTTCCAAAGGTTTTACCGGCCATGGCTACAAAGGCCTTCAGCCGAGTCTTTATCTTAATATCTTGATTTAAATATTTCCAATGGTTTCCTTTAAGTAGTTGTAAATACACATATACGTTTCGGGTATTTGCAGCAGTTCATAAAGTTGGCGGGGTACATCTTTAAGTATTGTTTGCAAATTAGCAGCCAAAACTAATCGTTCCATAGCATATTTCGGACATTTCAGGACGATGTGTTCAAGATCAGCAACTTACTTGGTTTTTACCCGGAGCTGCACTTTTTAACCACTTTTCCATTATTTTATTGAAAATTTCAACAGTTCGAACCAATTTCAAAAATCGACAACCATAGACACTAGGTAGTAGTAGTTTTTTTCAACCAACTTGGGGTAATAATAATAATAATAATAAATCATTTTATTTGGTAACAACCACAGAACACAGAAAGAGGTTAGAAAGGCAATCATGCACCGTTTGTACGGGAACCGCTGTCGCCAGTTTTGCTCCCACTTCTTTTCCTTGCACCGCCCATGCAAAGTCGCGCGAAATCGGGCTGAACCAATCACAACGCTCACTGGGCTCCTCATTCACAGAAATTCACTGACGTCAAGAGCCGCGTGTACAAATAACATTATTTTAGTGATTGACATCGATGAATAGTTATCGATATTAAATATTGCCAGCAATTTAACCATTTGAAATATTTATAAAACCAAAAAATAATTATTACTTTCATTATACGTTTATAATTAATAATATTCAAGTAATATTTTGTTTCTATGAAACAAAATTATAGCTTTTTAGCTCAAAAATGTTGTAGGTTAGACGTAAAATAAAAGAATAACTATAATACTATAATGCACCGGTCCGAAAGCATAAACTAGAATGGATAATCTGACAAACGGACGTGCGGTAGTTTAGTTGTTAGGATATTTTGGTTGGATGGAGAAGTAAATATTTGTAAAGTAAATATTTATGTGTTTTTTAAAGTACTCAAATCTTCATGTCTTAATGAAAACTTTTTCTGTAAATCGTTAATAATATCTTCCATTTTGTATACTTTTTTTTCAAACGTCGATTTTGTGCTATTATTTTTTTAATTATTTTTCTTTGTCGTTTTATAACAGTCTCTTTAGAAACAAGTATTTTTATTTTTTTTCCTGGGTATTGATGCATTTGAGCTATTACTTGACGGTACATTGAAGTGAAAATAATTACGGATTTATTAATTGACTATTACATTTTAAATAAACGGAATCGCCAGTCAAGGCGCGCAAGGCGCACCGCATCCCGCACGCACGTGACTCCTTCCCGCGCGCCGCTATCTACCTAATCGCCGCGATGCCGACTTATTGTTGCGTTTATGGGTGCAAAAACAATGCCATAATAACCCCAAATTTAAAGTTTTACAATTTGCCCGAAGATAAAGAAAATCAAAAATAGGCAGGTTCTTATAACTACGG
The DNA here is from genome assembly GCA_963935595.1 of Schoenobius gigantellus. Taxonomy (NCBI): domain Eukaryota; kingdom Metazoa; phylum Arthropoda; class Insecta; order Lepidoptera; family Crambidae; genus Schoenobius; species Schoenobius gigantellus. The sequence continues at coordinate 8,489,266 of OZ012563.1, forward strand.
AATCAAAAAAACTAAAAATGTGCGTACTATTGCTAAAGATAGTCGCTCGCTCGCTACACTTGAAGTCAAAATCAATAAGACTCGGTGTATGCTCAGTTTCTCATTTGATGTAAAATATGGAGGTACCTATATAAAAATATTGTAGTGGTAGCCATACGTCCATGTGGTGACCCTAGCGGCGTCCGCAGACTACTGCGGGGCGTTACAGGGGGAAGGGCGCTGTAGGTATGCAAATAGCGGCATTTGGCGCACCCACAAAGGAGATTCGCTTCTATACTCGTATTATTAGTTATTCTTATGGTAAGACTACGTTTTTGTGATTTACCATTGTTTAATTTCTCTGTGATTAACGACGAAGTAGAACTTCTCGCATCATTTATCTTAAACATAAAAGAGTTGGCTTACTGATATTGCAATCATTATTTGATATCATTAAAAAATTATAATACATACTGCAGAATACAAATACACGACTTTTTCATGTGGTATTACACTGCTTTTTAAATACTTGTTCCCAGATTTTTTATATCAAAATCATTTTCACTAAAATGTTTTGAGCAAATGGTGCTTGACTTAGTAGGAATCCATTCTTCTCTACCTGTTGCGTCAATCCACTCTTTGCGTATATTCGGATCTTTAGGAAAACTAAAATAATATTTCCAAAAACAGTTATTAAAAGGGTATAAATTGATAGTAAAATATATTTAAAATAAATAAATCAATACAAAAACCACCAACAGACTCGTGAACAAATGTTCGTGCTTATCACGCAAACTAACGTAGGAATAAGAACAAGACTAATACAAACATTTGTTCCCGCCAGGATTTGAACCTGGACTGCTTGATGTAAAGCTCCGTTACTGACCACTTTACCACGGGCGGCGGCGCGGCGTCCTAACGGCGTGTCTAGTATTCATAATATAACAAGCTAGCCACACACCTATGCTAAAATAGTCATATAAATATTATGGTGATATTAAAAATTCGAAGTTGTAAAATTAGTTTAGAAATTTAGAATTTGCCCATAATTTTTTTACTAATCGAACTAATTGTATCGTGAAAATTGAAATTAATTTTACAATTTTAATCTTTGATTACATCGCCGTACTTATATGATTATATGAATTTAATTAATTAAGCAGGTAACAGATAGCTTTAATGAACAAAACAAAGTTTTGGCTATTTTCTTAGATATGAGTAAGGCATTTGATTTTGTTTGTCATGAAATCTTATTAAGCAAGCTCGAAAAATACGGCATTAGGGGAAATGCTTTGCTATGGATAAGGGATTATTTAACAAATCGCGAGCAGTGTGTTGAAATAACGCGAATCGTAGACAGAACTAAGAAAGTATTTACTTCTCAATATAGTATTAATCAAAGTGGAGTACCACAAGGCAGCGTTCTTGGACCACTCTTATTTTCAATGTATATAAATGATCTACCCGACTGCATTGATCAAAAATGTATTCTATTTGCTGACGATACTACACTTCTGGTTAAAAGTAAGAATAATAATGACATTGAAAATATTGCCCAATCTAATTTTAATAATATAATTACGTGGTTAGGACATAATAATCTTCAGATTAATATTAGTAAGACGAAATATTTATATTTCCAAACATTGAATAGTAATCCTGTTGATATTCACATTAAACATCAGGATGAAATCTTAGAGGAAGTAGAAAATATATCATTTCTAGGAATTACAATTGACAAGTTCTGTAATTGGAAACCCCACATTGACTTGCTAGCAACTAATTTGACAAATTTGTGTATGCCCTAAAAAGAATACGGCAGACAGTATCTAAAGAAGCAGCAATATCTGCCTATCATGGATACGTAGCATCATTATTACGTTATGGTCTCGTACTGTGGGGAAATTCCGTTAATCTAGATGTTATCTTCAAAGTCCAAAAAAAATGTATTAGAGCAATATGTGGCGTAGATTTTCTCGATAGTTGCAAACCATTATTTAAAGCACTTCGTATTTTGCCTCTTCCTTGTTTATATTTATTTGAAATATGTTTATTTGTAAAAAAATATTATGACATGTTTAAAATGAATAAGGATTACACATACAGAGGTAGAAAAGGTGATAGACTATATACACCATATCAAAGACTAAATATTGTTTCCAAGAACTCTTATAATATGGCGATTAGAATATTCAATAAATTACCAGAATGGCTTACAAAACTTACATATAGACGATTTAAAAGTACATTATTTAATATATTACTGAAAAAAACATATTACAGTGTTGGAGAGTACCTGTCTGATCGTAAAGAGTTTGCTGCTTGATGAATCATGATATTTTGATGTTATGACGTTCCTTTTGACATTGCCATCTGACTATTGTTGAAATAATGTTTTAAGTTAATTTTATAAATTCTGTGTTATTATGATTATAATTTAGGTGTATAATGATAATTGGATTAATATATCGCGAATTTATTGATATTGAATTGATTTGTATGTAATTAATGATTAACTATGACATTTTGTAATTCTAATTTCTATTAATTTCTATGACATTGATATTATAATATTGTTAATATCTTGACTATTGTACAACATATATTATATTACTTAGAAACAATCATTTGTAACGCCTGACGAAAACACTTTGCACGTTGACGACTTCAACAGAGTATGTAGAGCCATTAAACCTTAAGAACTTGTGTCACCATATTCTAGCAAATAAAGATATCTTTCTTTCTTTCTAGGATGTTAGAAAGGATAGGTGTTAGCTTCGCCAAACATTCTGTATTATCGATAAGTAATAATTATTAGTATGGCATTTTAAGTGACAAATAATATGTTATTTTTACTTTATACAAATATTTAAAAATATACATTTATCGATAAAATGTAATGCGTGCGTTTTTTGATTAGCACGGCATTATCCCTTGTACTGCGACTACTGCGTTAATGCTGATTAAGCCAAATGCGTCACTACCGAAAGCAGTGTACTACATTACGCGCTCTAAGTAATATGGCAAAAATCGCGTGCGTACATTGTCGGTAATGTATTTTTTTTAGAAAAATATTATGTAACTTATCGTTATGATTAGTTTTGATGGATTTTGACATTATGATCTATGGAATATGGTCATTATGATCAATTTACTACTTACCGATGAAAAGAAATTTCTTCTTTAGCTACACTTGACACCTGACTTCTTGTTTTACAAGTAATTATAGCACAAGAAGGCATTTTATATTTATAGCGCCGCGCTTCACGATACACTCACTGTAGTTGTCCATGAGTGATTAAACAACGCGTTCGTGTTGCGGGGCCACAAGTATGAGCATTTAGTCATAGTTGTGGCTACGCGTGCCCCGCCCACATAGCCCTTCTAACCTCTTTCTGTGTTCTGTGGTTACAACCATAGACAATTAACTATCAACTATAGAAATGAATACGTTCACAAATAAAAAATCGTGGTCACGGAAATTATACCCAGTGGAGATTACAGTTGTGTCAGAAGAGTGAAGACATTCCATTAAAGAACAATGGCCACTCTCCATACATTGGAAAACCTGAAAATGAATTATCATGTCTAAAGATAAATTGTATTAAAACAAGTACCTCTATGGTAATGAAATTTTGTTGTAAAGACAGTTTTATTAATAGAGGCCTATGGTGGTGCCCCAAGTAGACTCCACCACGTCGGCGTTTCACCGACTTGTATTGCTGAATTTTATTCACCGAATACCAGCTCTTAGAAAATTGGTATTACTTACCTTGGTTCCAATTGTCTCCGTCCGTCTCCTCCGTAGCCGGTGGACTTCCTGAGCTAGCTCGAAGGAAGTCGCGGCTCCTGAAGTTCTGCAGTGGATCCACCGGTGGAGACCGGAGCACTACAAATGCCTATTAGGCCACCACGACTCACACACGCGATTTTGACACAAAGCGGGCACTCTTTTGCACAACACAAAGCGGGCTTTCGCACCCCGATATTAGGTGCGCCGCGCAAAACACGATTTGTTATTTAACTTAAATTACATTTTATTCCGGCCCGCACATAACCTCTAAGAATGTCATGACATTTCGACTCGACTCAACTGACATGTCACATGCGGCCGGCCGCTAAAAAAGCTGTCACTGCACAGACTAGAATGCAGTGCCGCCACTCGCTCTTCCTCGAGCGTGAACATCCCCCCGCTCCGGACAGTCCCGGACTGTCCGCCAAATCAGTCTAAGGGGAGGCGAGAAAGAGTAGCGACCGCGCGCTTCAAAACAGAATCCCCAACTAGGACCTCGGCAAACCTGGGCACACCATCAGACCCTAGAGTAAGTTGGACAATGCGTCCGCGACGCCAACGTAAGGGTGGCAGGTTTGGGTCCTTCACTAACACGAGGTCTCCAACCCTCGGTGGGTTTGTCTTATCTGACCACTTAACGCGCTGTTGCAAAATGTGTAAATATTCAAGGTGCCAGCGGCGCCAGAAACTCTGGGTAAGCTGCTGGAGCAACTCAAACCGCGAAAGGCGTCCGGGATTGATATCTCTATAAGGATACTCGGGCAGGGCGTTAAGTGGTCTGCCTATCAAGAAATGGCCCGGCGTGAGGGCCTGCAAATCGTTCGCGTCGGTAGACAACGGACATAACGGACGCGAGTTGAGAACCGCCTCAATCTTATGAAACATCGTCGCGAGTTCCTCAAACGTGAGAATAGTCTCCCCAATAACGCGGCGAAGGTGAGTCTTGGCGGCCTTTACAACAGATTCAAAAATCCCTCCCCAGTGAGGGCAAGACGGCGGGGAGTATCGCCATGTTACCCCCCTACGGGAGAGTGTGGATCCGATATCAATATTATTTTTATCTAAAAATTCACAAACTTCTCTTATATGTCTATCAGTGCCCTTGAAGTTCGTCCCACAATCGGACCGAATTAGAGAAGGCAGTCCCCGGCGGGAGACAAATCTGCCTAACGCTGCTAAGAAAGCGTCCATTGTGAGCGCACTCACCACCTCCAAATGAACGGCTTTAGTGGCCAAACAAACAAACACACACAAGTAAGCCTTTTCAGTCTTAGCATTACGGAGTCGCGACGTTTTTATAGTGAACGGTCCCGCGAAATCAGTTCCAACTCCTAAGAAGGTCATCGATTCATTCACACGATCAGCAGGCAAATCACCCATTTGGGGCTGCATCGTCTCGGGGCGTAAACGATAGCAGGGCAGACATCGAAAGATAACAGATCGGATTATTCTTCGCGCTGACAAAATCCAAAACTCCCGTTGGAGGAGCGCGGTCAATGCATTACATCCGGCATGAGCATTCTTCACATGGCGATCAATGATCAACAATCGCACCAATGGTCCGTCCTTGGGGAGCAACAGGGGATGACGTGATCTATAAGGCAAGTTAGCGTGCCTCAATCGGCCTCCTACACGCAACAATCCTTTATCATCCAGAAAGGGAGTCAAACGCACCAAGGGTCCCTTCAATTTGGACGTCCCGGTACGGAAAATCTTAAGTTCCGGTTCAAACGCTCTAGATTGGGTCATACGCACCCAATGCAGAAGAGCATCTTGGCGCTCCTGCGGTGAGAGGACCGGACACAAATCTTTGTCCTGAGGCCGGCGACAATTTCGTATAAATCTTCTTATCCAAGCGGTCACGCCGAGCAACTTGTCCAGAGAACTGTAGCGGTCTAATAAAAATTCCCGCTCTGGAGCCACCATAGTCTCGACAGCGTGAACACGCAAGCCCGGATTTGGTACCTTCACCACAGCTGGTGTGGAAGGCCAAGACGATTGTAACAACCATTCGGGACCCCACCACAGAGTGTGGTCAATAAGCTGAGGGGCTTCGCTGCCACGTGATGCACAGTCAGCAGGGTTTATTTCACCTGGCACGTGGCGCCAAATCAACGTGGCCTTCGAGGCCTGTATTTGGGATACCCGATTGGCCACAAATACTTCCAGGGAGTGGACGGAGTTCTTAATCCAACACAGGACAACCTGACTGTCGGACCAAGCAAAGAGCGACTCAAAGTCCACACTACGTCCCAGGGTGTCAACAACGTGGTTCATCAAACGAACCAGAAGAGTAGCTCCAGACAATTCTAACTTAGGAATCGTTAATCGAGTCCGAAGTGGAGCAACCTTACTCTTAGCAATTAGCAAGTGGAGCTTAACAGCTCCTCTATCATCAACCGTCCGGATATATACGACGGCTGCGTATCCACTCTCAGACGCGTCACAAAAGCCATGAAGGCTGGCCGTAAACCGTCCCTTAGGCAGTATATGTCTAGGGATACTAACACGGTTAATGTCGGGGAGAGACGACATGAAGGACTCCCAATCTCGCAGCAAACGGCCCGAGAGGGGCTCATCCCACGACACTTCGGCTGACCAAAGTTCCTGTAGGAAGCACTTCATCCAAAACACTACGGGACTAATCCAGCCATTTGCGTCAAAGGTACGAGCTACTGTAGACAAAACCAACCGTTTCGTCCAGACCTTGGGGCTTGGCAGCTCCAATCGATAGGTGAACGTGTCCTGGACAGGTCTGTATTGCACTCCCAAAACAGACAGTAAATCTGGAGTGTTGGCATTCTCAAAAATATGAGGCTCCTGCTGGTGGTCGTCTGGCAAGTCACACAAAAGCTGAGGTGAGTTGGACATCCACTTCCTCAGTTCATAACCACCAGCCCCGAGAAGAGCAATTAGTTCATCTCGCAAAATCAAGGCTTCCTCGACACTAGAGGAGCCCGTACAAATATCATCAACAAATGCATCCTCCTTGAGAACCAAGGATGCGCGAGGGTATCGTAATCGTTCACGTTCAGCGAGTTCCACAAGTGAGCGAATTGCCACAAAGGGGCTCGAACGCAAACCGTATGTATTGGTGTTCAGCTCGTAGACCAGCATGGGATCCCTGGGATCCTCCCTCCATAATATGAGCTGATATCGTCTATCGTCCGGGTGAATCACAGTCTGCCGAAACATCATCCGGATATCGGTCACAAAGACGACGGCATGGCGACGGAAGTTGGTCAATACATCGCCCACCTCGTGGTGCAACTTCGGTCCAGCATGCAGACATTGATTCAGCGAAACTCCGGTAGACGTAGGAGCTGACCCATCAAAAACAACGCGTATCTTCCCGGTGGAAGGTTTCAAAACCGCGTGGTGAGGAAGAAAATTATGTTCCTCGTTTCGCCAGTCCAGTCGCGAGACCGACATGTGCCCCAGTTGCTCATATTCTCGCATGAAGTCGACATACTTCTGTTTGAGGTCGGAGTTCCTACTCATACGACGCTCCATGGACAGCAGCCGCTTCTCGGCCAACGGCCGGGAGCTGCCAAGTGAGGGGCGAACTGACAAAAAGGGCAAACGAGTGATCAGCCGTCCCGAGTGAAGACGACCTGTATTGTTCTGGTAGAACAACTCACACTCCTCGTCCAAGGGGTTCACTCGCTTCACGGTAGGTGGCTCTTCCACCTCCCAAAACCGTTGAAGGACATCCGATAAGGTGGAGCTAACAGTTATGTAACTGTCCACCGATGGAGATGGTGGGTTATGCCTAACTGGTCCCATCACTACAAACCCAAGCGATGTAGATAAGGCTACCAGCCCACCCTTCTGTAACTCTCTCCTCTTCCCACAATACACGCGGCCTAGAACATCGGCACCGAGCAATAAGTGAATCGGACCGGTTCGGTGGAAGGAAGGGTCAGCCAAGGTCAATCCTGATGTCGCATCAACGACAGCGCGCGAAACGTGCTGTTGCGGAAGCTGACCAACAACCTTCTCATAAACAATCGCGGTAGCGCCAATTTTGGGCGCTGAAGAGAAGTGGGGGGAGAAGGAGAACAAAACCTGACCGATCGGATCCGGGATCCGCAGGTCTCCGATTCCTCGTACCGATTCAAGGTATGGAGATGTGTTCAAACTCAACTGCCGGACCAGCCAGCTGGAGGCAATGCAACCCTGAGCTCCCGTATCCAAAAGGGCGCGAACTAAAACAAAGGTGCCCCTCGGGCCCCACACCTGTACGGAGGCTGTTGGTAACAGCACCTGCTCCTGTGGGGGGGTTGCAGCCGACAGTTGGTTTAATGAAAATCCCCCCGCATTCCCCGCAACGGGGGGGAAGGGGGGTCCGAAGAAAAATGCGTGCGCGGCGGAGGAATAGGGCGCTCAAGGCGCTCGAGCGGGTCCCAATCCGGCACGTACACACCCCGACCAAAGCTGCATCGGGGGGCCGGGCGGTGCCCATGATGGGCGAAAGTTGGGGGAGCCCGTGACAAACGAGGTCTCTCCATCATAGGGGGAGAGAAGCGTATCGGCTCCCGGCGTGGCTCCCTAATAACCGCGGCCCAATCTCGCGGTGGCGCCTCAGAAGCGTCGCGTCGATCCCCCCCGCCCGTAGGGGGGTTGGGGCGCCCAATCCTCTCACGGGAGGGGGGGCGCCTCTCCACTCTCCGCGGAGGGGTGGCACGCCCCTCCGATCTCCTCGGAGATGTGGGTGACCTACGAGGGCCCCCGCCCGTGTGCGAGTCCCTCTCTCTCACCACCTCACGAGTGTCTCTATTGTTGAAGCACAAAGGGGGTGATGGGCCCCTCCACAACAGTGGCAATCTCGTGGGTGGGGGCAAGCCGATGCCATATGGGCCCCCAGGCAGCGGTAGCACCAATTCCGCTGCTTGGCCATATTTCTACGCCCCTCGGTGCGTAGGCCAACAAATTTGGGACAGGCCGGCAAACGATGGCCATCCCGCTTGCAACACTTGCAAGGCATCGGCCTCTCCCTGTGTGGAGAGTTCTGCCGCACTGCAGTATACTGCTTGTACGGGCGGCGCTCTCTCCGTGGCGCTGCCCGGGTCGCCTCATAGCGACCTGTACTCGGTCCCGGTATAGGAGCCAGATCCAAGTGGTCGGTCGTCCGACACTCATCCTCCAAAAATCTGAGGAGATCCGAGAAGGGGGGGAGGTACGAGGCACTATTGCCCCCATATCTTTGTTCAAAGCGCCCCTTCATCTCCATGGGAAGCTTATCGAGGATGAGGTGGAGCAAAATAAAGGACCACTGGTCCACCGGTAGATCAAGTCGTTTGAGCGCATTAATAGCGCTTAGCAGCGGGTTCAAAATCTCCTTCCTCAATGAGGAGACCCGCGATACTCGTGGCAGCCCTAAAATGGCAGCCACATGTGTGTCCGCTAGCAAGCGAACATTCTGATACCGGGCGGTCAACAACGCCCTTGCAATATCATAACTGTCATCATTGACAGGTAGATGCTGGATAAGTACACCAGCCTCTCCACGTAAGGCAGAGAGCAAATAGGCCAATTTCTGGCTAGGGAACAGGTCGTCCCTCGAGTGAACCAGGCTATCAAAGAGGTTAATGAACCCCATCCAAGAAGCCAGGTTCCCATCAAAGGTTGGGATGTCCAAAGTGGGCAGTCTGCCCAGCAAGCCGGCCGGGGTAGGCTTGACCTCCCCGGGCGTGCACGACTCACGGTCGAGCAGATATTGTTGATGAGCAACGAAAAGCTGCTCCAATTCCTTCAAGCGAGCCGGTACTCCCTCATGCCGAATTAACAAGGCCTGTTCTCGGTCTGGTCGGTCTACCAAAGCGACGGCACTAGCAAACCATCTCAAAATCTTTTGTGCACCCGCGCGGGCACCACTAAGCGGGCTGACTGGCGGGACCATTTTGCACCAAAATTAAGATACTCTATAATAATACACAGACAAACAGACCGACAACCGCAGACAATAAAACAGATCGGGAGGAACTTCAAAGGCAGAACAAAATATATAAACAAACCAAAATCAAGTGTAAATGCTAGAACTTAACTAGAACAACAAAGGCATTTAACAACAGGATTTTTCAAACAAATTAAAATCAAGTATTAAGTCAATAACTTAACAAACATAATATTCAGAGGCAAACAAAACAAAATCAAATGTAAATGCTAAAACTTAACACAGCAATATAGTGTATTACAACAACAGCAAAGTCATTTAGCAGGAAAAAATTTTTTAAACAAATCAAATTCAAGTATAAGTTTACAACTTAACAAACAAAATAGTAAAGGGCAAAACAAAGATATGAAAAAACAAACCAAAATCAAATATAGGTAAATGCTAGAACTTAACTAGAACAACAAAAGACATTTAACCCCAATTTTTCATATACAATGACAATTAGTTAAGGAGATCGGTCCACAAATGAGCTGGTAGTCGGTTTAAAATCAGCAATCAAAACCAATTAATATGTATTGCCCGTTTGGACAACCAACAAGATTACAATATTAATTGTACAATACTAATCAAATACTCAAATCTAAGAACCACGCTCTGCTACCAAGAGATGGTGGTGCCCCAAGTAGACTCCACCACGTCGGCGTTTCACCGACTTGTATTGCTGAATTTTATTCACCGAATACCAGCTCTTAGAAAATTGGTATTACTTACCTTGGTTCCAATTGTCTCCGTCCGTCTCCTCCGTAGCCGGTGGACTTCCTGAGCTAGCTCGAAGGAAGTCGCGGCTCCTGAAGTTCTGCAGTGGATCCACCGATGGAGACCGGCAGGCTGATTATGTAACTTTGATTGAAATTGTTGCAATCAAAGTTTTGTTGCTAACAGAGAAAAATTTCAATCGATGAAGTGCGATCACGTAAGGGTATTCCGAAAGTTTTGTTGCAATTGCTATCGATAAAACACTGACGTGAAGTTGCCGCGAAATGTGGATAGTCCGACTGATTTAGAAAGTCACATACAGTCGGTTGTTTATAGTTTGTGGTGCGTACTTTGTCATATAATATAGGGGAAACATGTATCTCTAATTAGTCTGTGAAGGGAAATATTAAATTTAGCAGTGTTTTAGTACTCATTATTGTTTTGAAATTGCATCTGTCATTAAATTACTAAATGTCAAGTCTCTTTTAACCATGCTAAATTATCCCATTTTAAAAATCCTTTGTAAATATATTTCCACTTTTGATGTTAAACTTTAACCGTACTGTACTATATGTTATTGCTGTGTCCGTTGTCGTTGTGTGACGTTTTGTTTTGTCCTTTTTTCAGGTAACTCAAAACAAATTCATTAATATACTTTTGGCCATTTTGAAAACAGTAAACTCTAATAACTGTGTTTTATCCCCAAAACTTGAGTTTGGCAGTAATGGTTGTGAACGCGACCGATTGCCATAGTCTAAAGAAGTGAAGTGAGTACTTGATTTGGACCTTTATTTTTTACATTTTTATTAAAATCTACTACAGCAGCAATACAGTAAAAGTAAGTGTACTATTTTGTATATTTTTTGTTGTGTCAACTAATCATGCACATCTCAAAGATTTACTTGCATTGTTTGTAGGCTCGCCATGTCTAGCACCGGCAGCTTGAAATGCTGATAGTTTGCCGAAGCAAACAGGCCAAAACCCTAAGACAATATTGGCAAGGGACCCCTTGCTCAGCAAAAAACCAAGAAGACTTGGGAGGAGCTGGCCCACCGACTCAATGCCATTGGTGGGAGTGTTGTTAAAACTCCAGTAAATTGGAAACAAGTAAGTAGTTTCTGCTTCTTTCATCTATGAAACTGCTAGGAAAATTGTGTTGTGTGTGTCTGAGCTATTGTCCATTTGGTTTTGCTTCTCAAATATGTATGGTACCTATGTATTGTTGTTGTTATTCAATTCAGTGAATTTTCAGAGTCAATGAATCCTACTTTTAACCTAATTTCCAACATTCTAACATGTTTTAGGTTAATGTTTTAAACTCATGTGTGTGTACTATGATTTATTGTGTAGTGGGCTTGTGGTTCACATTATATTGACACATATAAAAGTGAAAAACAACAAACATTTGATTGTAGATTGATATATTTATCAAAAAATTCCCATGTATGAATTGTGAATCTTAAAAACATGGTAATTTTAAAATTATTTTTTTTAATTTAAATCAATATTCAAATTATTTCATGTTTCTGTCATTATGCACCTAAACCTGAAACTGAGAAACTACAATCTAGCCACAGCTCCAGTCTACAGCTCATGCTTCATGTTTTCATTGTATGCATTTGATGTTTATTGTAATGAATATTTTATAGAAACTAACTGGTTGTTCCAGTTTAAATATAAATTGATGTCGATTCAGACACACAATTAAACTAATTTGACAGGATTAAAACTATTGCCATCTTTTTTTTTCTCCAAAGGATTAAAAGTGACGGCTTTGTTTTTAGACCTGTCAAATTAGTTTAGTCTAATTGTGTGTCTTAATCGACACCATTGTTGATTTTTAATATTATTAGTATATAAATGTATATAACTCTATTGGCAAATAAGCTATATTTTTGTATTTCTAATGTTATTTTAATATTTTTAATAGGAATGGAGATTGGGCTGGATTATTTGAATGTGGATACTTTGTTGGAGAGCGACGAAATGTAATGTCAGGAGTTTGTTGAATGGAATATCAGCAGATGTTTTCCTGCCAAGACAGCATCTTCTGCTGCACAAGGTTGGTACACTGACAATTTTTAATAAAACTCATTGCCTCATGTCAAGTATACCTAACCAATGTAATTAAACTTTTTGGAATTATTCCAAAAAGTTTAATTACATAGTTTTGTTTTTTTTTATTCTGAACTAGCTGTGCCCGCGACTTCGTCCGCGTGGAATAGTAACTTTTGTTGAAGTTGATAAAAAGTAGCCTATGTTATACCTTATATAATTAGCTATCTATTAGTGAAAGTCTCGTCAAAATCGGTCCAGCCGTTTCGAAGATTAGTGGGAACAAACAGACAGACAAAAATTTTTAAAATTGTGTTTTTGTTATTGGTGTCCGATATACATTCATACCCATTTAGTAAAAACTTGTTATTTTAACATTACATTTTATTTATTTGTATAGATGTATAGATAAAATCTATAGACACTGACCCCTATTTTACAATAAATAAATGTGTGTTATACTTTCCAGAGCCACCCAGAATTTACTTTGTTTCCAAATAACCCCCACAATATGTATTTTGATTTTGAAAGTAAATTATTAAATTTTATGCGCAGGTGTCTCCAAGTGCCGTCTTCTATTTAGCACTCTTACAGTAAAAAATTAATGTTTTTTTTCTCCAGATCTAGGTGACCCCCTGGCTGCCGCCGGTTGCACCCAAACTATCAAAGTGGCGTATTGTGGTCAAAGAACGACTGGTTGAAGAGATTGCTGGTTTGGGAGCAATAGACCAAGCCATATTAGGATGTCTGCAACAGCTTGTGCAGCTTGAATAAGAAATTTTTGGGAGCTTGACGTTTTAGAAAATATTCTTGTCAAATTTTCACTCAACAATTTTAACAAATACATTTATTGTTATATCAACATTCCATAATTCAATTTATAAAAATATTTGCATTTTATTTGTGATTTTTATACATATAGATGTTATATTATTGATGGTAATAGTAACAATTAAATTTAATTTAAATGTTTGCTTCTCTTTTAATTAAAGACCTTTGTCATCTATTTATTTTTACAGCCAACAACAAACGGTCCAAAGGTGAAACTGTAGTCACAGGCTTTAAGCAAAACTGGAATCACCTAAAACAAACAATAACATCAGTCACTTATTGCCGTCTCACTATCACTTCTGTCTTCATTTGTCACATTTACATACCCAATAGCCAGCATCTCTCTCTGTTCTGACACAGTTGTTTCATGAATGTTTTCTCCTAGCTTTGTTCCCAAATAAAACTTTCATGAGCTTCTCCCCATATGAAGCAACTTTGTGCATTATATTTTAAAACATATTACATATCTGAAACAAATGTACTGTATTAATGTTGATGTTACTGGATAGGTTACAACCCCTAAGAAATTGAATAAATGTGATGAAACTATTTTGGTGTTTTTTTTTCTTCTTCAATTTATTACCTTAATCTTTTATGAAAGCTTACCAAATTGTAAAAAAAAAATCTTTTGATGAGGAATATTTTATTATGCCTTCTTGTGGACCGCTGCTGGCTGAATAATTGCAATATGGGTCCCTTATGCACCCAATTGTTTCAGACATTTCCATCATGTTCATAAAACTAGAAGAAAAGGATAAAAACATTTATTTACATGATTGGTACTTAAGTCGGTACCTATTTAAATTCATAATAAAAAATCATTTTTGAAACTAATCCTGTTTCTAGTTTATCTATTCTTTTATTTAATTATTTATGTAGGTAAATACATATTTTTTGGTGGCATTTGCATACCTATACATATAGGTACATTAAATTTATATGTAGGTAGGTACCTACTATGAACAGTAGTTAACTCACTCTGTCATTATTGTCTCCTTTCTTTGCCTTTGTGACTCAATCTATTTCCTTAAAATTGATGCTGAGTTTAAGGCGTTTGTTTGTAACATCTTCTATATAGTGAATTAGTACATTACTCGTGTCTATGAATTGTTGTGGAAAAAGATATGAATCACGTCTAAGGAAACTCAAGGCTGCAAGGACCTACACAAAAATGAAACAAAACAAATTATGTCGGTGTTTTAAGTAGGTAGGTACCTAGAGATAGATAAAGACGACTCTAACGACGAAGCTTATCACGAATTATAGTGCTTCTTTTGGGAACTCTCAGAAGTGGCATTATTTCGCGATATAGCTCACCAAATCACCAAAAGATTCTTTAATGAAGTGGAACTTCGCCATAACTCCCTCTGCGGTAGTACTAGAGGATTGCTGCCATCCTTCGTGGGACGCCAACCAACTGATTTTCAGTCAGCTACTCAGCTCTCTTTTACGCCTTTCCTCCTCCATGTATCTCCACAAAATTGCGCCAGCCTTTGTTGCTGCAATTGAGTTGTATTTATTTACTTAAAAGTTTGTTCTTAATATACAAATATAGAAAATAACGTTATATTTATTTCCGATACTTACATTTTAAGGTTTTGATCACAGAATAATAATATAATACTTTTTATTGCACAAAACAGTAGAAGGAAAAGTATAGAAGGTAGGAGAATAAGAAATAACAAAGGTTTAATACAATTTATCACAATTTAACCACGTTTTTGATAATTAGAAACTGCATAGAAGTCAATAGAAACAGCTTTCTAATTGTTTCAATTGCAATGAGAATTGTTGCTAATGGGAGCTGTCACTTTGATTGCAACAACCTTACATAATCGCTGTTTCATACGAAAAATTTCTATCGATAGGACAAATTTCGGCAGGCTGATTATGTAACTTTGATTGAAATTGTTGCAATCAAAGTTTTGTTGCTAACAGAGAAAAATTTCAATCGATGAAGTGCGATCACGTAAGGGTATTCCGAAAGTTTTGTTGCAATTGCTATCGATAAAACACTGACGTGAAGTTGCCGCGAAATGTGGATAGTCCGACTGATTTAAAAAGTCACATACAGTCGGTTGTTTATAGTTTGTGGTGCGTACTTTGTCATATAATATAGGGGAAACATGTATCTCTAATTAGTCTGTGAAGGGAAATATTAAATTTAGCAGTGTTTTAGTACTCATTATTGTTTTGAAATTGCTTCTGTCATTAAATTACATACTTGATTTGGACCTCTATTTTTTACATTTTTATTAAAATCTACTACAGCAGCAATACAGTAAAAGTAAGTGTACTATTTTGTACATTTTTTGTTGTGTCAACTAATCATTCACATCTCAAAGATTAACTTGCATTGTTTGTAGACTCGCCATGTCTGGCACCGGCAGCTTGAAATGCTGATAGTTTGCCGAAGCAAACAGGCCAAAACCCTAAGACAATATTGGCAAGGGACCCCTTGCTCAGCAAAAAACCAAGAAGACTTGGGAGGAGCTGGCCCACCGACTCAATGCCATTGGTGGGAGTGTTGTTAAAACTCCAGTAAATTGGAAACGAGTAAGTAGTTTCTGCTTCTTTCATCTATGAAACTGCTAGGAAAATTGTGTTGTGTGTGTCTGAGCTATTGTCCATTTGGTTTTGCTTCTCAGATATGTATGGTACCTATGTATTGTTGTTGTTATTCAATTCAGTGAATTTTCAGAGTCAATGAATCCTACTTTTAACCTAATTTCCAACATTCTAACATGTTTTAGGTTAATGTTTTAAACTCATGTGTGTGTACTATGATTTATTGTGTAGTGGGCTTGTGGTTCACATTATATTGACACATATAAAAGTGAAAAACAACAAACATTTGATTGTAGATTGATATATTTATCAAAAAATTCCCATGTATGAATTGTGAATCTTAAAAACATGGTAATTTTAAAATTATTTTTTTTATTTAAATAAATATTCAATTTATTTCATGTTTCTGTCATTATGCACCTAAACCTGAAACTGAAAAACTACAATCTAGCCACAGCTCCAGTCTACAGCTCATGCTTCATGTTTTCATTGTATGCATTTGATGTTTATTGTAATGAATATTTTATAGAAACTAACTGGTTGTTCCAGTTTAAATATAAATTGATGTCGATTCAGACACACAATTAAACTAATTTGACAGGATTTTAGTTTAGTCTAATTGTGTGTCTTAATCGACACCATTGTTGAGTTTTAATATTATTAGTTTATAAATGTATATAACTCTATTGGCAAATAAGCTATATTTTTGTATTTCTAATGTTATTTTAATCTTTTTAATAGGAATGGAGATTGGGCTGGATTATTTGAATGTGGATACTTTGTTGGAGAGTGAGGAAATGTAATGTCAGGAGTTTGTTGAATGGAATATCAGCAGATGTTTTCCTGCCAAGACAGCATCTTCTGCTGCACAAGGTTGGTACACTGACAATTTTTAATAAAACTCATTGCCTCATGTCAAGTATACCTAACCAATGTAATTAAACTTTTTGGAATTATTCCAAAAAGTTTAATTACATAGTTTTAAGTTTTTTTATTCTGAACTAGCTGTGCCCGCGACTTCGTCCGCGTGGAATAGTAACTTTTGTTGAAGTTGATAAAAAGTAGCCTATGTTATACCTTATATAATTAGCTATCTATTAGTGAAAGTCTCGTCAAAATCGGTCCAGCCGTTCCGAAGATTAGCGGGAACAAACAGACAGACAGACAAAAATTTTTAAAATGTGTTTTTGTTATTGGTGTCCGATATACATTCATACCCATTTAGTAAAAACTTGTTATTTTAACATTACATTTTATTTATTTGTATAGATGTATAGATAAAATCTATAGACACTGACCCCTATTTTACAATAAATAAATGTGTGTTATACTTTCCAGAGCCACCCAGAATTTACTTTGTTTCCAAATAACCCCCACAATATGTATTTTGATTTTGAAAGTAAATTATTAAATTTTATGCGCAGGCGTCTCCGAGTGCCGTCTTCTATTTCGCACTCTTACAGTAAAAAATTAATGTTTTTTTCTCCAGATCTAGGCGACCCCCTGGCTGCCGCCGGTTGCACCCAAACTATCAAAGTGGCGTATCGTGGTCAAAGAACGACTGGTTGAAGAGATTGCTGGTTTGGGAGCAATAGACCAAGCCATATTAGGATGTCTGCAACAGCTTGTGCAGCTTGAATAAGAAATTTTTGGGAGCTTGACGTTTTAGAAAATATTCTTGTCAAATTTTCACTCAACAATTTTAAACAAATACATTTATTGTTATATCAACATTCCATAAATTCAATTTATAAAAATATTTGCATTTTATTTGTGATTTTTATACATATAGATGTTATATTATTGATGGTAATAGTAACAATTAAATTTGATTTAAATGTTTGCTTCTCTTTTAATTAAAGACCTTTGTCATCTATTTATTTTTACAGCCAACAACAAACGGTCCAAAGGTGAAACTGTAGTCACACACTTTAAGCAAAACTGGAATCACCTAAAACAAACAATAACATCAGTCACTTATTGCCATCTCACTATCACTTCTGTCTTCATTTGTCACATTTACATACCCAATAGCCAGCATCTCTCTCTGTTCTGACACAGTTGTTTCATGAATGTTTTCTCCTTGCTTTGTTCCCAAATAAAACTTTCATGAGCTTCTCCCCATATGAAGCAACTTTGTGCATTATATTTTAAAACATATTACATATCTGAAACAAATGTACTGTATTAATGTTGATGTTACTGGATAGGTTACAACCCCTAAGAAATTGAATAAATGTGATGAAACTATTTTGGTGTTTTTTTTTTCTTCTTCAATTTATTACCTTAATCTTTTATAAAAGCTTACCAAATTGTAAAAAAATCTTTTGATGAGGAATATTTTATTATGCCTTCTTGTGGACCGCTGCTGGCTGAATAATTGCAATATAGGTCCTTTATGCACCCAATTGTTTCAGACATATCCATCATGTTCATAAAACTAGAAGAAAAGGATAAAAACATTTATTTACATGGTTGGTACTTAAGTACCTAGGTACCTATTTAAATTCATAATAAAAAATCATTTCTGAAACTAATCCTGTTTCTAGTTTATCTATTCTTTTATTTAATTATTTATGTAGGTAAATACATATTTTTTGGTGGCATTTGCATACCTATACATATAGGTACATTAAATTTATATGTAGGTAGGTACCTACTATGAACAGTAGTTAACTGACTCTGTCATTATTGTCTCCTTTCTTTGCCTTTGTGACTCTCAATCTATTTCCTTAAAATTGATGCTGAGTTTAAGGCGTTTGTTTGTAACATCTTCTATATAGTGAATTAGTACATAACTCTGTCTATAACTTGTTGTGGAAAAAGATATGAATCACGTCCAAGGAAACTCAAGGCTGCAAGGACCTACACAAAAATGAAACAAAACAAATTATGTCGGTGTTTTAAGTAGGTAGGTACCTAGAGATAGATAAAGACGACTCTAACTAACTAACGACGAAGCTTATCACGAATTATAGTGCTTCTTTTGGGAACTCTCAGAAGTGGCATTATTTGGCGATATAGCTCATCAAATCACCAAAAGATTCTTTAATGAAGTGGAACTTCGCCACAACTCCCTCTGCGGTAGTACTAGAGGATTGCTTGCTGCCGTCCTTCGTGGGACGCCAACCAACTGATTTTCAGTCAGCTACTCAGCTCTCTTTTACGCCTTTCCTCCTCCATGTATCTCCACAAAATTGCGCCAGCCTTTGTTGCTGCAATTGAGTTGTATTTATTTACTTAAAAGTTTGTTCTTAATATACAAATATAGAAAATAACGTTATATTTATTTCCGATACTTACATTTTAAGGCTTTGATCACAGAATAATAATATAATACTTTTTATTGCACAAAACAGTAGAAGGAAAAGTATAGAAGGTAGGAGAATAAGAAATAACAAAGGTTTAATACAATTTATCACAATTTAACCACGTTTTTGATAATTAGAAACTGCATAGAAGTCAATAGAAACAGCTTTCTAATTGTTTCAATTGCAATGAGAATTGTTGCTAATGGGAGCTGTCACTTTGATTGCAACAACCTTACATAATCGGTGTTTCATACGAAAAATTTCTATCGATAGGACAAATTTCGGTTTCAATTGCAATCGCACAATGTTAGCAACTGAACCTGTCAAATCATCCATAGATGATCGCAAAAGTCACTTGAAAGAAACAATTTCATTGATTTCAATCGAGAATTGTTAGCAACAGAGTTACGTGATCAGCCTGCTGTTTCAATTGCAATCGCACAATGTTAGCAACTGAACCTGTCAAATCATCCATAGATGATCGCAAAAGTCACTTGAAAGAAACAATTTCATTGATTTCAATCGAGAATTGTTAGCAACAGAGTTACGTGATCAGCCTGCAGCACTACTGCTTTAGTTATTCTTCTGAGACAACGCCGCTAAAGAAGTTCTCACTTCAAAATTATGTCTAAGCCACAGACTAACTAGCAATTTTTTGGAGAGATAAATCACTATCCGGATGCGTTCAGGAGTTTTAAAACGCTTATTATCTTATATTTTTATTCAATATCTTTTTTCGTAGATGATTTAAAAGTATAGCTGTTAGCGGAATCGATACACTATAAATCACCTTGATATTAAAATAAGTTTCATTTCTAGACATCATCAGGTCCAAAGTGGCCAATGTTCTTTAGCCCAGCGATAAATTTGGTCTGGATTCCCCGAAAATCCCCGATTTTCGTCATTCCCCGCGCTGTCCCCGCGCTAACCCTCAATTCCCCGCAAATCGGGGAATTCCCCGCAAATTGGCAGCGCTGCTAATAAATGCACTTATTCACTCAATCCCTGCGTTCCAGATAAAGCACTGCTACTTTCTGAGGCTAACATCTGATGTTAGCCTCGTTTTGCGTTTCTTTTAAGAAATGTTGACATTTTTAGCCGCGCTAATTGTTACAAATGAAACGCAAGGTACTGATTTTTCGTGCTGAATTTTGACACCTCACTTAATTAGTCCAGCCACTTAAATTTTTTTTATAATATAAATCAGAATTAGCTAATACTACAAATATCTTTCAATAAATTTTTTTAATCCGCTGAAAATCCTTTTTGATTCATGAAAAAAAGATTCCAAATGTCAAATTTGAAAGCAGTCAAAAAGTGGTATCAGAGGACCCATCTATTAGCATGGGTATTTGATGCTAGCATTTCGTGCTAAAAATGCTTAAATGAAACGCATGACAACCAGCATGAAAAACTAGCATCACCGGCTAATGGAACGCAGAGATGCTAAAAATGTTGGTATTTATGGCTAAAAATGCTTATCTGGAACGGGCCGAAT
Source organism: Schoenobius gigantellus (assembly GCA_963935595.1). Taxonomy (NCBI): domain Eukaryota; kingdom Metazoa; phylum Arthropoda; class Insecta; order Lepidoptera; family Crambidae; genus Schoenobius; species Schoenobius gigantellus. Next base: position 8,509,953 of record OZ012563.1, read on the forward strand.
GACTAACCTTGAGACTCCGAGCGGGAACGCCTGTCGGGTAAGCTGGAACGACTCCGTGTACGGCATCTTCGTAACACTTCGAGTTTTTTAAAACTTACCCAACAGATTTGACAATCCTCCTCACTTTTCCGCTTAGGCATTATAAATAAGCACTACCTCACTTAAAGTAAAAACTTTTAAGACGCGAGTGTGATCGTGGCGAGCACTAAAAAGCGAATGAAGCGACCTTGTTGATGTGAAATTCATTTTAAATTTTATTTATACCCTCAAATAAAGTGCGTGACTGGCGTACCACTAGGCGTTACTACAAGTATTATTTGCTAATCCCGAGGACGAAACCAAGTATAATAAATAGATAAGTTGCTAAGATTATCAAAAATGTTGTATGCTGGAAACTGGAAATAACTTATTACAGATGAAATGTGTACAGCGACGATCCACGACGTCGCATTTGCTGTGGCAGAATAAACAGGCACCATACGGTCAGCGCTCAGCGAGCTTCGAAATTGGGGCACCGAGTTGTTATTTGACTAGCCGTCATAGTGCCTAACTGCCTACCTTTGTAGATGCAAATGTGGGCTGTGTCGTATGTTTTTTTACGTATAAAACTATGTGGCAGTCCGGACGCAATACAAATCCGTGGTTTCATTATTATACATCTATAAATGGTCAGAACACTGAAACCAATCATAATAATGGCCACATCAGTTAGGATTTATCATCACTTTACCTTACATACGTCCTACTGCTGGGCACAGGTCTCTCCTCAGATATGAAGGAATTCGTGTAGGTACTATATCAGATGGTTGATATAAGATTTTAAGATGTAGGTACGGGTTTTCTGGCCCGCACTTTTACGGATGGTGGTGGAGCAAAAACACAAAGTGGTTTTCGATGTTTGTAATGCAATGCACAGATTGCCGACATTGTATGTTTACATTAAAATAAGCTTAACAGCCATGCTCTTGCATACTTATTTCCAAAAGGGTGACAGCTAAGAATACATCATCATTTTCATTTTGTAAGTTAGTAGGTACTTACTTAAATAAAATATTGTCATGTTCAAATAGTCTTTTTTTGCTTATACTGTGGATGCAGCCTAACGTTGGTTTGGGGATCCTGTTGAACTCGTGAGTTCACATGGATCCCCTAGCTAGGGGATCGGGCTAGGGGATCCTGGTGGCCTTACTCCACAAGCTCGTGGGTGAAAATTTTCCTAAATTTTCACTCCTTGACATTCATTCTGTCAAATTTGTATTTTGTAAAACTGGACATGACAGTAGAGATGAGAGCGAATCTCTTTCGTCGCTACACTCAAGAGCGAATAGCCCGAGTCACACAAAGATAGCCCGAGTTAGTTAGTTTTTTTAATGAAATACCATTGCCAATCAAGAATAATAGTGACACCAAAAAATCTTTTAAAAATAAAACATGCAAGTGCCTATTAAAAAATTTTGCAAATAATTTAGCACACTCAATGTAACAAAAATATAAATGTTATCTGTCTATACCTACATGTGTAGGATATGGACGTGGTCTAATTCTAATGCTTAACTTTATTATACTGTATTAAAATTATGCTACTAATATCTACATTGGAGTTGGACTGCTCCTACCTTAATTATCTTATATAGCTCACGCTAGCAATTATTGTAAATTAATGTAAGGTGTGTAAATCAAAATTGTTGTTATATTAAAAAGTAAAAGGGAGCTAGATCTGCCAAAAAACTGTTATACAGTTTGGCAGAGTAAAGCGATTGTTGTTACATGGTTATTTACCTGAATAAACTATTATTATTATTTGATTTAAATTTCAGTTTGATATCCACGCGTTCTCAAGAAAACGGTCGGTCAGCGAAATCTACACTCATGTTTTACTATACTTACTTACTAATATTATAAAACTAAAGAGTTTGTTTCTGATTCAAATTGTTAAAATCTTTTTTGTGTTGGATAGTGCGTTTATGTTAGAATGTTGCGAATACCATGGACAGATAAAGTCACCAATACTTTTTTCCGTTTGGAAATGCGTTACGCTTAGAATAATAACGCATAGAAGGATAGTCCGGTACTGAGCGCGATGATTAAAGTGAAGCAAAAATTACACCGCTGTGTGAAGTTGTTTACACGCGACACACGCACACTACGATATGACGGGGCTGCCAGTGCGCGCCACCGAGGAGTTGTTTTCCCAAAATGAGGGAACTCATCTTGTGCTCATGTTGTTGAATGTCGCAATTGTCGTACCTAATATATGTTTTTATGTAAAGACAGAAATGAAATGAAAGTTGCCAAATCTCTGTTTATATAAGTACTAAAAAGCGTATATTTTAAAATGAAATAATTGTCATGTAAATAGTTAGTTCCGTATTTCTAAAATGAAAGAAGTACGTACCTACCGCGTATAATAATCTTCATTAATCCGTTAATTGTATTTGTTTTCTTAACAAATGTCACTTTGATAATGCTGTTAGGTATGTTCACATTGCCTTTTTCGACTCATATCATAAAAAGTTTATAGTGTTTAAAGAATACTTACAATTTTTTTTTTGTTTTCATAGAAAAGTATGTCGAATAAAATAGTTCAGAACATGACTACGCAACCCCGTCACCTGTTTTCTTTTGTGATGGCGGGGACTTCTCCCCTCGAGCCCTCCTGTTGCTACACAAGGTAGGAGCTGGATTAAATTCCATATAAAAATCCGAATGTAGTATGAAAAAAAGGCAAACTCACACTTGACCATTTTTTGATAAGTCCATTATTCGTGTCTTAATTATCAGAGGAGTATGAGGGGGTCAAAAATTTCGTTTTTTTTTAGCTCCGATGCACTGTTTCCGAGATATAAGCGTTTTTGTTAATACTTTTCTTGAAATTTAATAAAGTTGAAATCCTATCCTACTATCCTACTAATATTATTATATAATATTATAAATGTGAAAGTGTGGACATTTGGATGTTTGGATGTTTAGATGTTTGGATGTTTGTTACTCAATCACGCAAAAACGGCTGAATGGATTTGCATGAAATTTGGCATGCATGTAGCCTTTGACATGGAAAAGAACATAGGCTACCTTTTATCCCGATTCCTTAAGTAGTTCCCGAGGGAAAATTGAAAATTGTTTACGAGTTAAGCCGCGGGTAGACAGCTTTAAAATTTGGTATGCATGTCACCTATGCTATGGAAAAGGACATGTCCTTAATGATCTCTCAAATAGTTCCCTTGGGAAGATTAAAAATTGTTAACGAGCGAAGCTTTAGGCCCAATTCTAAAGTCCACGCAGACGAAGTCGCGGGCAGAAATTAGTAATATTATAAATGTGAAAGTGTGGATGTTTGAATATTTGGATGTTTGTTACTCAATCACGCAAAAACGGCTGAACGGATTTCGATGAAATTTGGCATGCATGTAGCCTTTGACATGGAAAAGAACATAGGCTACCTTTTATCCCGATTCCTTAAGTAGTTCCCGAGGGAAAATACAAAATCCTACTAATATTATAAATGTGAAATTGTGGATGTTTGGATATTTGGATGTTTGTTACTCAATCACGCAAAAACGGCTGAACGAATTTGGATGAAATTTGGCATGCATGTAGCCTTTGACATGGAACAAAACATAGGCTACCTTTTATCTCGATTCCTTGAGTAGTTCCCCAGGGCAAATAGAAAATTGTTCAAAATTGAAGTCCACGCAGACAAAGTCGCGGGCAGAAGCTAGTTCCTTCTAAAAACAGTCGAAAATAAGTCCTGGGCTTCTTACAAAATACGGTGAAATTTTTCTAAGTGCTGCACTCCCTTTGCTACACCCTAACCTTTTTTCTTTTTTAGGATCAATATGGCTTGTAATTAAAAATCCCAATCGATTCTCTAGAAAATTCTCTAAAAATCATACACATCGCGTCTCGCTCTTCGATGCGTTGTTTTTTTTAACTTCAAATTAAACCTACATTATAAACAGGATAAGTGTCGCCTAGATAAGTAGATACCTAAATATTTTTCATATTAATCATAACCTGTTTAGTCGGTTAAATTGGGACATTTATGTTTCCAAACTGGCAACACAACGATTGAAATGAAAAGTTTCGTATAATTTATCTTATATGGATAAAATACTAAACAATTTTTAAATCTTTGCTGTGATAATAATGTTATTACACTTTAATAATCTTTTCAGATGTCTTGTGATACCATTCAACTGCACAAGTCATCATTATTAATTATTTTACGAGAGATACATTCGAAGCACATTGACCTTGAATACTGCGGAGCTGTCCGGCGTAGTGAGCCATTTATGGCTTAGTTTTAGTTGCTTCAAATTGTGCGCGCCGATTGGGTTTCTATGCGTTATTATTCTAAGGCGTTACGCATACCTCGCGTTTGGGTGAACGCGAGGTTATATCGGACTCTCCACGGCCACTGGAGTAGCATCCGCGGCCTACCGACAAAAACCCAACGATGCCCCTCAGAGACGCCTTAGCGCGAGCACGCCCATCATCGCCGTGTTTTCCTCGTCATCAGACAAGGAGGACACGTCAGGGAGGGACGCGTCGCAGTTGGACAGGGCCATGGGAACTCTTGCGAACACTTCCACAACCTCGTCGGCGTCTGCTCGCCTAGGGCGAGCCCCTCTCACTCCCCCAGGGTGGTAAGGCGGAAGATCCCCTGGGGCATCCGCGGAGGGTCTACGACTGGTGGCAACCGGTGCAATGCAGGCCTGGGGGTTCCCGGGCCTGGACCTTGCTGGTTGCCGTCAAGAGGAAGAAGGCGAGCGTAAGTCCGCCTCGTTCGCCCCGTCCTTCTACGGCGGCAAGGAGCGTCCAAAGGATCATTCTCCCTAGCCCTCTCCGCCGTCTCCTACTGCGCCATGACTTCGACGCAAAAGGTGCTTACCGCGTCCCACTTATGCTGTCCTTCCAGTATAATGCTGACCACGCTCTGAAGAAAGAGGTCTTCGCCGATGACGGCGACCAACTCCTGGCGTTGCAAGGAGAAGCCGGGATACACCTTTAAGGTGTGCTGCACAGTGTCCTCGTTTGCGCCACAGTGGTGGCACTCGGGGGTCGCTTCTCGCCCAATGCGGTGCAGATAGCGGCCAAAAGAACTATGACCGCTAAGGATTTGCACTAAATGGTAAGATAGCCCGTGCTGCCTGTTCGCCCATATGATGAGAGAAGGTTGCATGTCCTCTAAGGTCCTTGATAAAGTACCAGAGATTGAGGCCAACCTCCCTGATCCTCGAGCTCCTCGAACCACACGCGAAACGCCTCCACTGTGGCTTCTTCCAAAGCAGAGGCCCTCTCTCTAGGCGCCAAGCGCTGGCCACTGTCCCTTGCATCTACGCGGACGCGGTAGGGTGCCGCTAACAAGTGGGCGGCCAACTCCCACGGAGGGGTGCCGGCTAATAAACAGCTCGTGTGTGAGATGGTCCTGTAGCCTCGTATGGCCCTCAACGCCATAGCTCGCTGGGCCCTGTGGAAGCACGCGATGGCGCGAGGACCGAAAAGTCACCAATACTAAGGTTTTACAAAGAGCTGGCTCTGAAAGACACTGTTGTCCGTAATAAAACAACGAAAGAGTCGAGGGAAGGAGAGGCATAGGTAGAAAAAAATGTCTTGGTTAAGAAACATGCTCGAATGGACAGTCATTAGCTCTCAAATTAAATAAACGCCATAATTTAATTGTGCAAATTTCTACAAAGATGTGAAATATTTTCATGAGTTTATCGTAGGTACCTACTTTTGTATCAAGCCCGCTTAGGTATGCAACCTAAATCCATGCATTTTGGGAAATGGACCCGCACCGGACGTGTAACATGCTTCAATCACAGAGTACACTCTGGAGAGCTGTATTTACTCTGCATAAAGTTCCAAGTGTCCACTGTATCTCGTCCCGGTTTCTAATCAAGACTTAGAGCATAAATGCTCTATAAGAATCAAGCGGTTCGATTTTTTAAACGTGTTCTTGTAATTCTTAACCTTATACAATTATGTTATAGGTATGTGTGTGTTTATTATGGTCTTGTCTATTAAATAAATTATATATTAGGCTAACATAACTAGCTACTTATAAAAAATGTGCCTATTATAAGTAAAATAAGAGCTTTCCGCTCGAAGCTTCTGCCGGCGGGTTATTTTAGTTTGTCCTGTGGGGATTCTGTTTTTCCATAGGAAAAACATTTCTATAGTCTATGTTACTCGGTGGTAATGTAGCATTCTATTTGTGAAAGAATTTTTTTAAATCGGCCCAGTAGTTTTTAAGGTTATTCATAAGAATCAAAAATACAAAGGTAAGGTACCTGTATACATGATACATCTGCGAAGAAATTAGAAGGCGTATATGAAGTCGACCAATCCGCTCTTGACTGGGCCAGCGCGTGGTTGACTAAGGCCTAAACATTCTAACTTAGGGTAGGCTCGAGCCTCTCGGTAGGGACGTATATGAGCTGTGACAAAGACCTCAAGCTCGTTTCTTTCCCAAGCGAGAGAGCGAAGTCAAACAGTTTACAGTCAAGCTAAAACAGAATACGAGAAAGCGATGATCGCTGGTGCTAAATTTAGTAATAAAAAACTATGGAATTTAATAAAGACTTTTACAAATACTTCTAAATCTAAACATTCGGCTGAAATACTTATCTCCTCAAATAATGCTCAGCAATCGATTAATGATGTTAAATCTTTCTTTTCATCCATAGGTAGCCAATTTGCAAACAGAATCTCACCCTCTTCCTCTAACTGTTCCTTACCTGATATGGTTGACGGTTCTTTTGTTTTTCTTCCTACCGATGAATCTGAAGTCGAAAATTTAATATTAAATTTGAAAAACTCCTCTGTGGCTGGTTCTGATAATATAAGCTGTGTTTTTATTAAACGCTATAAAGACTACTTAGTTGGCCCATTCACTTATATATTTAACCTCTCATTTTCAACTGGATTTTTTCCGTCAAATTTCAAGAAAGCTATTGTAATTCCGGTGTATAAGAATGGAAATAGAAGTGATGTGAGTAATTACCGACCTATATCTCTACTTCCAGCATTATCAAAATTATTAGAGAGACTACTAATTTCTCGTCTGGTGAGATATCTTGAAAATAACTCACTCCTATCGCGCTCCCAGTATGGTTTTCGTTCTGGAAGATCTTGTGATATGGCCGTTCATGAACTTACTGATCTTATAGTAAACAAATTGGACTCTCAACTCAAGCCGTTAACTATTTTTCTTGACCTGGCTAAGGCATTCGATACAGTTTCGATCCCAATCTTGGTAAATAAATTAGAAAGGTTAGGCATTAGGGGAATCCAATTAAAAATTTTCGAAGATTACCTCAAAAATCGATCACAGTGCGTAAAAATTAATAATTGGCTAAGCGATTTCTACCCTATTTCGTATGGTGTGCCTCGGGGAAGTATTTTGGGGCCTACTTTATTCCTTATGTATATAAACGATTTATGTAATATTATCTTAGATCACGGGAAAATTTTTACCTTCGCTGATGACACGGCCTTGGTTTTCGCTTCTTTAAATAAAGATTATTATTATTATAGTTTTATCACTTCCACTATAAGCAATATTTTGACGTACCGTCTGACAACGCGAACGCACAATTTCTCTCGCAGTGCCGAGTCAACATAATGGATGAGCATTGCATTTGGCAAGCTCCCAAATTTAGTGGCAGATACTGTGTGCCGCTACAGAGCTCGACATGACGTATAGTGAGTGATCCAGAGGATGCGGCTTAGCGGAGATTTTAACAATTAAATAATATTGTATTCTTTTAAAATGCTTGCAGAATTGCACCGAGAGACTCTGTACCAGGGTCGTCTGCTTGGGTACCTCCGTCTTACCTATTTCTGCCGCAAAGCAGCTGTGCTCGCATTGTTGTATTCCGGTTTGAAGGGTAAGATATGGCAGTGAAATTATTGGGTACCGTGATTTTACATCTGATGTCACAAGTTGGCAACGTACACTGTGGTTCTTGTGGGGGTTGCAGTTTTGCTGCGAATCTCAAAAGAGCCACATGTATTATAGGTGACTGACACCACTTACCATAATTTTTTTTATTGCAATTAAATTGGCAAACAAGCAAACTGCCCACCTGATGGTAAGGGTAACAGTCATCTATAATACATGTGGTTCCTGTGAGATTCGCAGCAAAACTGCAACCTCCACAAGAACCACAGTGTACGTCGCCAACTTGTGACTTAAGATGTAAAGTCACGGTACCCAGTAATTTCAGTACCATATCCTCAGAATAATAACGCACATACCCTTCAAACCGGAACACAGTAATGAAAGCACTGCTGCTTTGCGGCAGAAATAGGTAAAACGGAGGTACCCATGCACACGACCCTGGTACAGAGTCTCCCTCTGGTAAATGCGGGCAGTTTGCTTGTTTGCCACCTTAGTTGTAATGCCGATGGATTACTATAAAAAGTCAAAGGGGTACAGAGTCCCTAGGCAACCCACTCGCTATCTAAAGGACGATATTTTTAGGGTTAGGCACCTTAGGCAGTTAGGAAGAGCGTCGGTGGTGCTGTGGCCTCAGCACTGGAGTGTGCCCCGAGTAGTATCGGGAGGCCCGTGATCGATCCTGCCATGTATCAATGTGTTTTTAGTTTCACGAATTTCATATGTACCTATATTTATCTGACGCTCCTACGGTGAAGGAAAACATCGCGAGGAAACCTGCATACACCTGCGAAACAATTTAAAGGTGTATATGAAGTCAACCAATCTGCACTGGACGAGCGTGGTTTGACTAAGGCCTAATCGCCCTAACATAACTAGTTAGTGTAGGCTCGTGCCCCTCGGTGAGGACGTATATAAGCTGTGATGATGATGATGATGATGTTAGGCACCTCAAAAGAAAAAACGGAACCCTTGAAGGATCACTTCGTTTTCCGTCTATCCATCTGTCTGTCAAGACCATTTTTATCGGGAACGCGTAGAAATATCAAACTCAAATACTGGGGTCTACAGTTTCTTCCTTGTAAAAAAATTTACGTGTAAGTCAATGCGATCAAAAGAATGACCGTTTATGTCATATATTTCGAAAATTAAAATTTTGCGAATTTACAGAGGAACCAAAACCTATGGATGAGGTTATACATTCAGTTAACGGTGCACTCATGAACGTGAAAATTTCACATTTGTATGTAATGCAAATGAAACATTAATACCTGTTTGTTTATTTCCATTAAGCAATATTCTATTTATATCTTTATTAAAAATATTGAGAAATAGCGTCTTTATCAACATATTAGGAATAGCACTATTCTTCGAAATAGCGAAACAATTCACATTGTGTGGATAACAAGAACAGTCGTCCATCCGTTCTCGCGATGGGCCGCATTGTGCACATACGAGTATTGCGGTTAGATGCTCAACAAAAGCTCGCATCCCGAACATTGTGGCCTGGCGTGTGAGGAATTGAGAAATATAGTTAGTAGCAAAAGAAGGTTAGTTACAATACTTACAATACTAATGGCCTATGAGAATTACAAGCTATGATACACTACGTCTCTATGAATACACAACATTTGCCTGTAACAGTTTCAATAACAAAGCGGATCTTTGCTTAACTGCTTCTAATGACCAACTTCACTAATCTTGTCTTAGCTATGTTTTACTGATCATTTGTTTGAAGACAGATTTTTTAAATAAAAAGCGGAATATTATAGATTGTATAAGCATAATAAATAAACAATAACTTGGTAAATGAAATAAAAATACATTTGCTTTAAGCTTTTCTTTTAGTTTACCTGTCACACCGTTGAGCGGAGACCTTGGAGGGCAAAGGTAGAGCTCTCGCCATTGGACTGGATATTACTGGATATCGCTAAGGCATTTGATAGGGTCTGGCATACAGCTCTTCTCACTAAGCTACCATCTTATAGAATCCCTGAGGGACTCTGCAAATAGATAGCCAGCTTCTTGGATAGTAGGAGCATTAATGTCATCATCGACGGTTGCTGCTCCGAAACCACGCCCATAAATGCTGGCGTTCCACAAGGTTCGGTGCTCAACCCAATCCTGTTCATTCTGCTTATCGATGTCTTGTTGTCCATTCAGAAAATACGTTGTTATGCGATTAACAATACGGGTGATGTGCGGTATACCGACCACCAGAATGTTCCTCGGATTTCGTTGCATAAAAAGCGGTTGTAACTTGTGTCTGAAGTCGAGGACTTTCTAGGACGAATCTCCGAATCGGGTCCAAAGAACTTAGTTAAGTTCAACTCCACGAAGACACAAGTGTACGTTAAGTTCAACTCCACGAAGACACAAGTGTACGCTTTCACTGCGAACCATTTGCCGTAGTGCCTCAGTTACAGGGAGTAATTCTTCGTATGTCTGATGGTATTGGGAACTTCGGTGTGAAAATTTCTGCTAAAGTGCAGTTTGGGAGTCATTTGGAGGATAAAGCCAAATGGGCGAGCAAAAAGCTAGGCTGGTGTTCTCGGGCAATCCCCTTGGCTAGCCCGGGCGCGTTGATAGTGGTAGTCGCAGTGTAGACCCTATCACGCGCGCCCATATGGGCAGGGAGAACACCGGGGGGTTTAGTGGGTAGGCCCGGTACTCTGCTGAGAGAGCCCCATACACGCTCGTCGTCTAGCCAACGGCGAGTACGGTGCGGTCACGCACTTCCCACGAAAAAAAGGCGTCCTGAAAAGAGCAAAGCAGTATTTCACTCCTAGTCAATGGGTGATGCTTTATAAAGCACAAATTCGCCCGCATATGGAGTACACTCGTACCTCTGGGCAGGAGCATATCAGCTAGACTCCTTAGATTCCCCGCAAAGGTCCGCATTTCGTATAGTCGGTAATCCCAATATCACGGTCTCAATGGAGGCACTGGAGCAAAGGAGAGACTTTGGTTCTCTCTGCTTGCTCTATCGGCTCTTTAACGGAGAAGCTCCAAGGAACTGTTTGCAATGGTGCCTTCGTCACCTTTTTACTATCGCACCACCATCCACCGCAGTAGAGTTCATCCGTACCACCATAGAACCGATCTGGTCTAGTACAGTTCGGTTTCTGCGTTCATTTCTCCCACGTACGGGCACACTCTGAAACGAACTCCCAGCTGCGGTGTTTCTTGAGCGCTACGATATGTGTCCAACTTCAAACGAGGTTTAAAAAGAATACTTCTCTCTAGGTAGGCAGTATTTGAACTATGCCCCTGACATTGCAGATATCCATGAGCAGTGGTTACTTACCATCAGGTGGGCTGCTGGCTTGTCTGGCACCGACAGCAATATAAAAAGAAAAATAAACAGTGACTTCGAGTTAAAGAAACGCAAAAAAAATCATTGAGCGTAGCGTTACTTGAGAAAATATCAACAGTAAAAATGTTATCATAAAAATCCAACTATTGCTACATCTTATTGTGCGTCATCTTCAGTGACCTATAAATTGACAACTAGGTACTTAATCCTGGTATCACTTTTTTGTTCTCGCCATTGTTAGAATATGAAACTGCGTTATGGTTGTGTGAATAATTTACTCACAATATAATTATCTTAAAATTATATCATACCTTTTGAGAATTCTCCTTAGGAGTAAGATGTGTTAATATCGTATATTTCAAATTATTGGGCAAATATTTTTGATATTGACTTTCTTTGTGTAAGTAATAAGGTAGGTACGTATTATATTCCCAATGATATCTTTAGAAATGATATTGGCAGTAAAGATACGGTTTGATGGATGCAGTTTACGGTCCAGCGCACGGATAACCACGTAATGGGGTCGTTTTCTGAGGCTCTCAAACTTTCTGAGCCAAGCTTTTCAATCAATGATTTTTGCTTGATGGAATTATTATATTTTATTAATAAAACACAAAACAGTTTGAACAATGAAGACTTGTTATTGTTACATTTTAAAATAATTTTTAAAACGCACTGATGTCTATCTTGATAGTGTTCGAGGGAATGTAAAAAAATTGATGTCATTTAGTAGCTAATGGAATTAACGATTTTTCCTTAGTCATTTATTACACTTTTTTATTGTGTAAGTGTCAGACGAACAGGCGGTCCACCTGATGGTAAGCGGTCCCGCAAACCACAGACTTCGCCAATACCAGTCACTGCCTTCTTTGAGTATAATGCTCTCTTCAAACCTCCCATGAGCAGGATATATCAAAGCGCTCAGGAAATACAGCAGTGGGAAGTTCTTTCCAGAGCCGGCACGTTCATGGTAAAAAGGAGCGCTGAAAGCAAACCGTAGTCGGCGATATTACTTCTAGGTGATATCGATAAACCCCACAGCAGTGTCTAGTGGTGCGATAAAAAATAGCGACATCGGTACCAAGGCAAAGAGTTACTCGGTGCCCTTTCCGTGAGCCCAGCGACTCTGAGTCCGTAAGCTTGGCATCTCTTATAATTCAGCAGCGCATCTGTGCAGAGTCAAATAGATCACGCTGGTATTTAGGAGCTTTTGCTTACAGATGTGAGCAGTACTCCATATGCGGACGAACTTGGGCCTTATACAGCACATGGTGTTCATAAGGCATGAAGTATCAATTTGGTCTATTAAGACATCGAGCTTGTTGTTGAGCAGCTTAACGTTGCTATCCAAATGACTCCAAAATCGCCTTTGCTCGTGATTTTGACACCGATGATACCAATACTTTCGGATATAAAGGGTTAGGTACTCCATAGAACTGGGACGCTAATGTAAAACGGTGCTTTTGGTACGCAATTCGCAAACCTGTGTCTTTGAGGGGATGAACTGGAGGGAGACTCTGTACCAGGGTCGTCTGCTTAGGTACCTCCGTCTTACCTATTTCTGCCGCAAAGCAGCAGTGCTTGCATTGCTGTGTTCCGGTTTGAAGGGTATGATATGGCAGTGAAATTACTGGGTACTGTGACTTTACATCTTGTGTCACAAGTTGGCAACGTACACTGTGGTTCTTGTGGGGGTTGCAGTTTTGCTGTGAATCTCACAAGAGCCACATGTATTATAGGTGACTGTTACCACTTACCATCAGGTGGGCAGTTTGCTTGTTTGCCAACTTTCAGCAATAAAAAAAAAAAAAAAGAACTGTACTCAGTTCATTTCGTCCCTTATTAATTTATTATTAGTGAATTTCTTGCTATAATTTTGTTGTCTCTCGCTTCCTGTCTTCACCTGGATAATGTCAAATCACATTGAAGAGGAAATCATACGGGCTGTATTTTCACACAAACGTAGTCCCCTGTTTCCTACCTTGGCAAAAGTTGCTCTACTCTTTCCAGAAAAATCTATGCCACTATTTGCATGTTCCTATGTTTTCCTATTCTATTAAGTTAATTATTAAGGAAGATTGAAATCTTCATAAACCTACAAAAAATTGGCCAGATTTTCTGCTGTAGGTATTCAAACATCCAGGAAACAAATTTGACGAGATTATATGAAAAAGGTAAAACATAGAAACACAACTACAGCCCTTCTTTAATTTTTAATTTAATGAGTAATTAAATCGATCTAGTTTTAAAGGAGAAAACAGGGGACTACGAAACGTATTTTTTGTGCACTTATCATAGGTATCTTCGGTCCGAGCTGCAGTTGTCTCTATCGGGCTCAGCTCGGTTGTTCGGGCACAGCGTGATAGCAATACATTTTACAAATACCCATTTTTGAATTCTTTCGACCTCAGTGTTTCCTCTTAAGGGCACACCTCTGTGAAGAGATAGAAATTGCAAAAAAAAAAACGCTTCTCCAACCCGTCTGGCCAGCGTGATCTTGTAGGTCAATTTCTCGTGAACACATGGACCCATGCCCAGTTATATATTATTACCGTGCCAGTAGTGACGTACGAGTATATATGCTGTAGTGATAACGATGTAATTTTATTGTACAGAAGAATTTTTCCTCATTTGGAAACTTTGTAATGATAAGACTAAGAGCAACCATCTAGAATTGGTGTAGGGCCTAGGCCAAGTAAGGTAAAAGATTTGATTTTCACACAAATTTTCAAATGTTATCATTGGTTTTATGTAATACTAGCTGTGCCCGCGACTTCGTCCGCGTGGAATAGTACTAACTTTTGTTGAAGTTGATAAAAAGTATGTTATACCTTATATAGGTAATTAGTCATTCTAAGATAATTAGCTATCTATTAGTGAAAGTCCCGTCAATATCGGTCCAGCCGTTCCGGAGATTAGCGGGAACAAACAGACAGACAGACAAAAATGTTTTAAATTGTGTTTTTGTTATTGGTACCCGATATACATTCATACCCATTTAGTACAAACTTGTTATTTTGACATTACAAACAGACACTTCAATTTTATTTATTTGTATATAGATTTCGATGTTTGTATATAAGTAAATAAATACGCAAGAGACTTGACTACATAAATGTATAGTATGCTTCGGTTTAAAAAAATACTTAAACTTTATAGAACAAAAAAGCGTGTATTTATACAATCTTGCGAGTCCCCTTTCAGGTATTTCTTACATAAGCATTGATATAATATTGTAGAAATGGTTTGAAAGTGTTGATTAGGTATTTAGTTACCAAATAAACAAGCTAACAGATACACACGTATGCAAAATTTAGGTACCTAAAAATAAATACCTTAGATTTTGAGTATTTTGATTGAAAAAATGGTTGTATAAAATAAAGGTTTAACCTTAGGTAAGCTAGCTACCTAAAACATTTGAAACGAAAAGTAACAAAAGTTATAAGCCTAACTTGGCCGAGATAATCTAAAATAACGATCAAAGAGGAACATCAAAGCGTTAAAATGTTAATCACGAGTGGTGCAGGGTTTGAAAAAAGTCCAGACAAACGTTCCCTGATAGTTGAAATTAAATTTTCTTCCTTCAAACTTTTCCTATTACCACACGTATTTTTATTCTATGAAAGTGGGGCCACCAAATCATGCAGTCTGTGTTAATTGCGAACTTTTTCTCTACGTGACATCCTCCTCATCCACGCCCTATTCATTGCCAACACCGTATAAGGGGAGAGATCTTCATGTGGACGGTAACATGTTTTTCTGAACCTCTTACTGATGGGTGTTCGGTAACGAATTTAGAATTGTGTCGCAGCTTTCTTCCTTCCCGTAAGTAAATGTTGTAAAAGTTGGAAGGGAGTAGGTATATAATCTGTAAATTGTGTTAATGTCAACATGTAATATCTTATACTATAGGTAATCTGTGTAGCGTCCTCTTTGTTATCGAAATA
Source organism: Schoenobius gigantellus (assembly GCA_963935595.1). Taxonomy (NCBI): domain Eukaryota; kingdom Metazoa; phylum Arthropoda; class Insecta; order Lepidoptera; family Crambidae; genus Schoenobius; species Schoenobius gigantellus. Next base: position 8,525,122 of record OZ012563.1, read on the forward strand.
AAACACGAATAATATCTGTCCGAAATGAGTGTAATCATAAAATTTGAATAAACAGTGTTATTAGAAAAAGTGATCGTTATTAATTCTCCTTATTGCTTTTTTTATTGCAACCTTATTGCAACTAAGATGGCAAACAAGCAAACTGCCCACCTGATGGTAAGTGGTAACAGTCACCTATAATACATGTGGTGTTCGCAGTAAAACTGCAACCCCCACAAGAACCACAGTGTACGTTGCCAACTTGTGATTTAGGATGTTAAGTCACGGTACCCAGTAATTTCAAAGCCATATCTTACCCTTCAAACAGGAAACAAAGCAATGCAAGTACTGCTGCTATGCGGCAGGCGGCAGAAATAGGTAAGACGGAGGTACCCAAGTACACGGTCCTGGTACAGAGTCTCCCTCCGGTAAAACCTTAACAAAAGTGAACTAAGGAGTTCACCGCAAAGAGATTCAAAACTTAAAACAAAACGCTACATCAAATCTTTGCGTGAACAGTTCCTTAGTTCTTTGGAAGGATGATTATCACGGTAATATTATTAGATTATTATATATGTATATACCTATATGTATGTAATGTGTATATATATATATATATATGAATAGATATATTTGTGTGCGTGTGTGTGTGTGTGTGAGTGTGTATGTGTGGTTATGTATCTTTATTTTTTATTTTGCCTATTTAACAACCTATTACAGTTAATAGTTTAAAAGTTTTTTTTTCGGTTAGTTTTTTTTTATGTGTCTCTTGCACCGCCTCGAGATTTTCTACCCTACCTTCACAGTTGACTGGTAGAGAATGCCTTAAGGCATTAAGTCCGCCAATTGTACTGTTTTATTTTGTGCAATAAAGTATTAAATAAATAAAAAAATAAATAAAATCAATCCGTATGACCAGCTTGAAGTAGAAGGTCAACTCTTCCTCGTCCGAGGAGAGACCAGTGGCGAGCAGTGGGACTTTTATAGGTTGAAGTAGCAGCAGAAGTAGTGGTAGATGTTCGTGATTTCTCCTCGGAATCAATTGAATTTAGAATAAATATCGTGTTGTCTGTTGCCTTTCTTGGACGAAGAAAAATTTGGCCTACTACACCACTCTGGCAAATGAGTTGGTGTAGGGTTTTGTTTAGAGCTTTCCATCTCTTATAGAGATGTAGTATCAAGTAGGTAAACTTCTTTTATGGGCTTTTACGACATCTAAAGGAAGAAAGGGAGTGGCGTCTTGAAAAAACCCTAAGTAGTTTTAATGAATATTTTGAAATACACGTTACTCGAAAATTGACACGGTTGAAAATAATAATCAAGAATAGTCTTTCATGTGCATGTCTAATAAATATATTATACAATTTGGACCCTTACTAAAATTTAACCCTATATTATAAGGATAGCAAAAAAAAATTGTACTTGAATATTTTTAAAACACGCCGCCGTCTTCGTGGCCCCAGCCAGACGCGCTGACGAGAAAATTCTTTATCCGTAAAATTAGTTGAACAGTTTACTCGCAGCTGGAATAATAGGTACAACATTCGCGATGTTTTTGCACCTCGAAAGGAAACGAGGGAATTGCGTTTGGCTTGTTGTCTGACAGCTTTTTATCACTGATTAATCCTGTAATACTTCCATCTCGGTAAGGAAGGTGATGAGTATTTGAGAAACAACTCTCTCGTACACGCGACAGAGAAGTTCTTGGCCTTTATCTCACTTGATGTCAATATTGTAAAGTGACAATAAGGCCGCAGGTGGAAGCGAGCTTCACCTGGACTCCTCAACACCTGAGGAGGAACTGGCTATCTTACCTCCAATTGTCGGAACACAACAATGCTATTAACATTGTTATTATGGCGACAAACTTAGGTAGGACGGTAGTAGCTAGCCAGGCGGGCTCAGAAGTACTACCACCAAACAAACCGAGCGGAAAAGCTTCTGCTCACGTGAGGAATCGAACCCAGGACCTCCTAACACACGGTGGTCACAATTACTCGATCATGGATGCAGTATCTTACAAACTGGATCTTGTTTTCCTTGTTTATTCTTTTCTTCTTGAAAAATGTTATCTAAAGTATCATCTGGATATTAAAGACCATTAAATCTATCATCGTCGGTGGCGCTGTGGCCTCGGCACTGGACTGTGCCCCGAGTAGAATCGGAAGGCCTGCGATGGATCCTGCCATGTACTAATGTATTTTTCGTTTCACAAATTTAATAATGTACTTACATTTATCTGACGCTCCTACGGTGAAGGAAAACATCGTGAGGAATCCTGCATACACCTGCGAAGTAATTCAAAGGTGTATGTGAAGTCAACCAATCCGCACTGGGCCAGTGTGGTTTGACTAAGGCCTAATCACCCTAACATAACTATTTAGGGGAGGCTCCTGCCCCTCGGTGGGAACGTATATGAGCTGTGATGATGATAATGGAATCTATTATATCTAGAGAGATCCTAAATGGAAAGTTTTATCCATAAAAGTAATTTATCATCTAGTTAAGGCTTGTACCGTTGCTTGGCTTACGTTGATGATTCCCGGAATAAGTAGAATTTCCATAGATACTTGTGTGGCTTATGGCAACCTGCATGCAAATGGGACTCCTGATGCAAGCGACTATCTGTTACTCATTCTATAAGAATTACCAGGGGATCCTTCCACAGACAAGAAATTCAGGAAATCAATTATCCAATGTCCTAGGGGACGCGTATATATTAATGGAAATAGGCAAATGCCCGCTTGCATGCCCATACTCAGCATTTTTGACGGCGGAGCAGAAGACCCACTATTTTTAGGGATGGAGCAGAGCAGAAGTAAAATTACTCGATATGCTGTTTAATTTTCTTACTTAAAATCTTAAAGCTTTTTCTTTCGAGTCAGGGATCAAGGTTGGCAGATAGTATATCCCACCTTGCTCCGTCCACAAGAGTCCTACGCATCTTTGATCGTGAGAACGCCATTAAACGTCTAAATCTAATCCCCCCGAAATATGACCACTAACATAAGATATGATGAAGTGGTTTATCGTGGTGGACTATCACAATACAATACGTTTTTATGAGGCAGTGTCCATAGACCAACTCGATCACACAACTAGTTGTTTTTATCGTATTTTGACAGTTCACTGCGATATACCGCTTTATCATATCGTGTTTTGGTGGTCATGCTACCGGGGCAGTATGTTTTGAGCAATCATATGTATTCGCCTACATTCTAGATGCTGGGAGTATATACATTATATACTAGCTGTGCCCACGAACTACATTTCGCTATAATAATAAAAAACACCCTTATTACTTAAGGGTATAAACAATAGTTAACGAACTATTCTCAGACCTACCGAATATACCAAATAAAAAATCATGAAAATCGGTCAAGCCGTTTCGGAGGAGTGGTTACAAACACTGCGATAAGCTGTGCCGGCGAACTACGTTTCGCCATAATAAAAAATAGTTTACGACCTATTCTGAGACCTACCGAACATACACAAAAAATTTCATAAAGCCCGGTCATACCGCTTTGGTGGAGTTTGGTAACGAACAGACGAGAATTTTATATATTAGATGTATTCGAATACTAACGTTCTTAGCGCTCTTATGACGTCTTTTGTAAAGAAGTTACACGCTCGGTTATCAAACAAATGAGAAGAATGACGTTGAATGCATCTCTAGGTGAATTCTATTTTCTCCACTTGCCCCTGAAGGGCTACCCTTTAAGACCATAATTAAAGTAAGTTCGAAATTCGCCACACATTTCTACAACGATCCACATGTTAATAACCTTTGTAGGAAACTTCGTAGATGTAATTACTACGCTAAGGCGATCAGCAATTTATACTTTTATACTTACTAATATTATAAAGAGGTAAGATTTGATTGTTTGTTTGTATTGAATAGGCTTCGAAACTACTAAACCGATTTTCATGCAAGTTGGTATAGGGATAGTTCGAGACCAGGGGAAGGACATAGAGTAATTTCCTACGGGAAAAAAAATTCCACGGGAAAACAAAAATAACGCGGGCGAAGTCGCGAGCGGAAAGCTAGTACGTTATACGACGCAGGCGTCAACACTACTAACATTTCATTGACGCAGATGAAGCCATAGCATTAAAGTATTCCCAATGATCTCGCACCCACTCATAACCAGAAACTCATAACTGGAATAAAATGTGGCGATTCATAACTGACTCGAGAAGCCACTCATAACCATGATGATGAAATATTTCCCATTATGAGACCGAATAAATCTATAATGTCGGATAGTTTTTTACACATTTCAGGGAAGCTCTTGGCTATCAACTCACTTGATGGTAAGTGGCGATAAGGCCGATAGAAGCTAGCATCAACTGTGCTCCTCAACAACTGAGGAACTGGTTACCTACCTTACCTCTAGTTATTGGGACACAACAATGTTAAATATGTAACATGGCGACAAACTTAGGTAAGACGGTGGTTGCTAGCCAGGTGCGTTAAAAAGCCTACATCATCACAGCTCATAAACGTCCCCACCGAGGGGCACGGGCCTATGCTTAACCACTTATGTTAGGGCGATTAGGTCTTAGTCAAACCACGCTGGCCCAGTGCGGATTGGTTGACTTCACATACACCTTTGAATTACTTCGCAGGTGTATGCAGGTTTCCTCACGATGTTTTCCTTTACCGTAGGAGCGTCAGATAAATGTACAAGAGCGTCGGTGGCGCTGTGGCCTCGGCACTGGACTGTGCTTCGTGTAGAATCGGGAGGCCCGCGATCGATCCTGCCATGTACCAATGTGTTTTTTGTTTCACGAATTTCATATGTAAAAAGCCTTACCTCCAACCAAACTTAGCAGAAAAACTTTTGCCCCCACGGGGAGCGGTTAAGTACTTATTATTTGTACAAGAAATCCATTCCGACAATATGCCTATATTGACATTTACGACTCGGCGATGCCCTAAAATAGTTCCGAACTGTTCCGCTTTCCAACATAAAGCGCAAGTCCGACAACGTCATGAATATGCAATATGTTCGCTTCAAGACATTAATTATGCACAGTTTTCGTCCTCCGCATTAAGGGGCAGCTCTTAAATTAATTCATACCGCAAACGCCCGAATCGTCCAATAATGGCGCTAGTTTACGACTACGCAATTAGTATGCGTCCGAGCGCGAAAGAGAAATGTCAGGATGAATTGCCTAATTAATTTTAAGAACCAATTATTTCTGCTTCCAACCTATGTGTGCTGCGAGTGAGACATATTTTTACGTAATAACATCTATGGTCGAAGTTGTCACTATCCGGTTCAGATCTGGCATGCCAGCCACCCCTAGACAAATACCACACGAAAACACGCTATTTACAAATCCCAAAAATCTAACACATTGATTTACCGCGGAATCGAGCCCATGCCACACGCTAACTTTTTCGCAGTCGTTCCTCAGGAAAAATGTATGGAGATGACATTAGCTGCGGAAAAAATAGGGTGAGGTTGTCGTAAGCTAATATCATTTCATTTCCATACATTTTTTCTGCGAAACGGCTGCGGAAAAGTTAGCATGTGGCATTTGTCTAGGGCCTCAGAGCTCGATTCTGCGGTAAATCAATGAGTTAGATTTTTTGGGATTTGTAAATAAAAATTACAATTTTATTTACAAATCAGGGAGTTGTAAAAGAGAATAATTTGCATGGTAAATATTTTTTATTTACAACAGAGAACCTCTTTGTCGTCATCCACAAGATGGTTAGTGACAAAGTCATATACGGAGATGAACATTGCCCAATAGTGAATAAATAAACATTATACATAGTAGGTACACAAGATACTCGTATAGGTACTGTTGATGTACGGAGCATCTTGTCATTAATGTTATTGTAGTTCATTATGGCCAGCTATACTCAACCTTTGTCTGTGAGTCGTGGAGGGTAACGAAAGGTTTGACGACCAAACTCCAAGTCTTCGTCAACAAGTGCCTAAGGTCAATTCTACGCATCTACTGGCCGAACACTATCAGCTTATGGCCTATGGGACCTATGCCTCCAGGTGCCGATCAGGCAAGAAATCGCTCACCGATAGTGGAGGTGGATTGGGCACACATTGCGAAGATCGGAGACAAATATCGCGAAGCTGGCATATACGTGGAGACCTTGTGGTTCCAGAAGGCCGGAACGGCCAGTGCACACGTGGCAGCGCACCGTAGGCGCTGAATTGAAAGCGGACGAGTTGAGTTGGGGCGCTGTAGAACACGAGGCCCAAGATAGGGAGAGATGGCGGCAGCTAGTGAAGGCCCTTTGCACCAATAAGGTGCCATAGGAAACAACAATCAAATCAATCATACTCAACCTGCGGCCCGCCTTGCTGACTGGCCCATCCTGAGTTACAAAATTGTATTTGCATTGCATTGAGCGTTACCCGAATGTGAGACCTTTTCTTTTTTTCATTAATAAAGTACATGCATCGTAAATTTTTTATTACGTTTTTTTATTGACTCCGAATGGGGTGCAAAGAACTTGGTTAAGTTCAACCCCACGAAGACACAAGTGTGCGCATTCACTGCGAAGAAGGACCCATTTATCGTAGTGCCTCAGTTCCAGGGAGTTACTCTTCGTATGTCCGGTGGTATTGGGATCCTTGGTGTGGAAATTTCTGCCAAAGTGCAGTTTGGGAGTCATTTGGAGGACAAAGCCAAATTGGCGAGCAAAAAACTGGGCGTCCTGAACAGAGCCAAGCGGTACTTCACTCTAAGCCAGCGACTAATGCTCTATAAAGCACAAATTCGGCCACATATGGAGTACTGTTCGCACCTCTGGGCGGGAGCTCCCAAATATCAGCTCGACCCTCTTGACTCCCTGCAAAGGCGTGCATTCCGCATCGTTGGTGATCCCAATATCACGGCCTCAATGGAGACGCTGGAGCAAAGGAGAGAGACTTTCGTTCTCTCTGCGTGCTCTATCGGCTCTTTAACGGAGAGTGCTCTGAGGAACTGTTTGCAATGGTGCCCTCTTCACCTTTTTACACGCATCGTACCACCGCACCACCTGCCATCGCAGTAGAGTTCATCCCTAATACCTGGAACCAATCTCGTCTAGTACAGTTCGGTTTCAGCGTTCATTTCTTCCACGTACGTGTAGGCTCTGGAACGAGCTCCCAGCTGCGGTGTTTCCTGAGCGCTACGATATGTCCTTCTTCAAACGAGGCTTAAGAAGAGCATTTCTCTCCAGGTAGGCAGTGACTGAACTGTGCCCTTGGCATTGCAGATGTCCATGAGCGGTGGTTACCACTTAACATCAGGTGGGCCACTGGCTCGTCTGCCACCATGTGTGTAGCCCCTACGTTACGTAAGACTTGAACGCCCCCTTATTTAAATTTTGGACACGTTTTTTACGCAATCATAAATTTTTGATGATATATGTATATTTATTTGAGAGGTGATGACGTCATATTTAAGAAATTCGGCCTCCGTAGGAAGTGGACAGTGCCACTACTTTTTACGTAGTGAGCTCCAATTCCATAACTTTAATTCGCTTTATCTCACTAGTGTTTTTATTATTTTTATTGAAATAATAAAAACCTACGATTTTTCATACTCTGTCCGCACCCTTAATATCTCTTTTCCCCTTTCTACATCAAACGATCATCAATTAACGCTGTATATAAATTTCTAATGCAAACCTTCTCCTTAAAGCCGTTTAGTTTTAAATTTTGAACGGCTACGAAAATCCGTGGAGTGCTGACAGAAAAAAAGGATGTGTCTCGCCGGCGCGGCAAAAGGCACTTTCGGGAAAATATAGTCCCGTTTCCTGCGCGCGGGATGCTTCCTGCTGACGCTACAAATTTATAACCTGAAACAAGCTTTTTGTGTGGGCGCAGCCGTTGTTTCATGGTTTCATCCATTACCTATTTTAAATGAACACGACAGGGATTCGGTGCGAGTGATCCTACTATTGTGAGCGTGGAAGTTAAGAGCACAGACTATGTATACAATGTGTTAAAACGTAACGTGTAAAACCTCAATATAGTTTGTTATAGATTCCAAAATAAAAATGATTGTGTGGTTTTATGAAACCACGATGCTAGTGAATATTTTTTTCGCATCGTAGGCATTTAACTGAAAATTTTCGAAAAATTATTCGATAAGGTAAGTATTAAAAATATTAAAATCGCGTTTTTAATCTTAAATGAAATCTTTTTCTTGTGAAAAGAAAATTTGTTAATAAAAAAACAAATTAATAAAAAACAAGAATTACAAATAAAATAAACAAAAAAGCACTGTGACACTGCACTGGCCTCTGCCTCGAATTTTGCGAGCAGCGGAGCGGCGGCGGCGGGAGCGGCAGGATTTTATGCGTAAAATCAAATGACCGGCCCTCGAAAACAGCGGCGCGGCAGCGGGAGACACTCCAGTCAAGCGGTGACCGCCCGTGCGTCTACATTGATAGTGTTGTGAAATTGATTTTTGTGACGTTTCGGAATGTCCCTCGGACGTGATGGAGCAAATTATTTTAGCTATTTTTGATAGGATAGGACACCGGTATGGGACAGCACAGTAGTCAAAAGTTTCTACACTCATTCTGGTATAGTCGTAGAATTTGTCGGGATATTATGTCTTTGTTCTTCATAATTCCGATAAAACTCTTCTTTTATTTTCCTTGCCCTATAGTAGGGATTCACATCTTGTTTCGCCCACAATAAATCGAGTGTTAGAAATAAATTTCAGTCAAAAAGATGTCGCCGTTGTTTAGATATTTCGTTCACGAACAAAAACAAATATCTCGACGACACAACACTACGCTGCTATAATGCCGCGCGATCTACCCGCTGGTTTCGAGAACGGGTCTGCGTTGCCCGCGCCGCCGCTCCCCGCAAAATTCGAGGCAGAGGCCGAAAGCATTTATTTGGCGCTAAGAGCATGCTCGCGGATACGCGAGCACGCGCCCGGGTTCGAGCGGATGATGTAGCCGTCGGCGTCCGTCGGGCGGACGTGGCCGGCTACCGGCGTGTGCTCGCGCATCCGCTGCGACTAGGGTTACCATCCATGTCAGGGAGGATGCCTGTTGAGGATGCACAAAACGCCTGATTTTTCAGAAAAATGCCTGTCTCATAATTGGAGTATGTATTTAATTGGGCTATTGAGTTGAGACCCATGAAGTTCAGAAATGCCTGCCCCAGCGTAGCGCCGGCCGCACGCCTGTCTAAATCGTAAAATGCCTGTCAAATGCGGCGAACGCCTGTCAGATGGTAACCCTAGCTGCGACTCGACGCGCTGCGCTCTTACGTCGTCGCCCGGTTGGCTGTTGGTGTGAATCTATACAAATAAATAAAATTGAAGTGTCTGTTTGTAATGTCAAAATGACAAGTTTTTACTAAATGGATATAAATGTATATTGGGTATCAATAAGAAAAAAATTAAAGTGGCACTCGGGACTGCCTATGCCGCGGTAAAGCTATTGCATAGCATTTTTTATCAACTTATGCAATTATAATATTTTTTTATTTTTTTTATGCAGTATTTTATTTTCCTTTGATATTAATTCAAGTTTTTTCTTTGATACTAATTCAAGTTACACTTTTTGAGCGTAGTGACCGATAAGAAAACAGTTTTTTTTATTTTATTGAATAAATGAGAAGTTAATATTGTTTAAAATATTTTTATTATCTTACAATACATGTAGGTTATTCAGGAATTTTTATCATTGAAACTATAGGTTTATGGTATGAAATAAGAAACATAAGTTTTAGACTCCTATATCCTCTAAATATCTGGAAAATACCGCGTCAAAACACCGTGCCGAAGTCTGCCGAACTGAAACGAGGACGTTAGACGATGCACGGCTTTCAATTTCAACGCCGCACCGCTGCCGCAGGCCTATTCTCTAACTTCGGTTGCTAACTGGTACTGTCATTTTTGAAAGGAACTTATCATCCATTACTGCTATCCTGAACGCTGCCGTAAGACATAAGATCACTTAACTAGTAATGGATATAAAATGTCTTTCAAAAATGTCAGTTCTAGTTACCAACCGTAGTTAGCGAATAGGCCTGCCGGTCGTAGTGGGAGGTATTAGGTTTTTTCGTTACGGAATTTCTTGATTCGGTCGCCGCGCTCAAAGCCCGCGATAAAAACTATGCAATAGCTTAAAACACAATAATGTTTGTCTGTCTGTCTGTTTGTTCCCGCTAATCTCCGGAACGGCTGGACCGATTTTGACGGGACTTTTACTAATAGATAGCTAATTATATAAGGTATAACACAGGCTACTTTTTATCAACTTCAACAAAAGTCACTATTCCACGCGGACGAAGTCGCGGGCACAGCTAGTCGCACATAAGCGGCAACATCGTATTTAATTTTTATTGGCCAAACCTAATGATACATAAGTTGCAATACATAGTATCTAAACCTCTTCAAAGCGATTGTAGTTAAAACTTCTGCACCCGAACTAGGAAACCTGTATCTCGGTGTGCAGTGGTTTTTATCTTATTTTGAACTACTATTACAAGGTAGGTACGGTGGACATGATGAATTTATATAAAACTAATCTTAAGTGGAAGTGGAAACCTCTCATGATGAATGAAGCGAGGGTGAGTGTGTGTGTGTCGAGAGGGTGTGTATCTTAGATTGTTATGGAATTATTGAAAATATTTCAAAATATATTAGGAGTTCCAGAAATAACTCAATTAGAATATTTTTATTGTATTTTTAGAATACTTTCAGTTTCATCATAGTTAAGGGATTTTAACCAGTCAGTAACACAAATTTTGACCTTATGGTTATTTAAATTGTATATGTTCTTAATTTTATTTACATTATTATAAACAAAGGGACCAAGATATTGTAAAAAGTTACGGGCAAAGGCATATTTTGTGATAGAAGTTGTATGTCCATACATGGTATTTACGACGTTTAGAAATTTGAGAATTTTTTTCATATTTTAGGCGACGGTGTTGCATTAAGATAAGCTGCAGTAAAAAAATCAGTCTCACAGTTAGCACCTGACAATTCTTGTAAAGAAGGGCAGTTGGATAGAGAATTGGGCGAAAAGTGCAGACCTTTAAAATATACCTCTGCGCTCTTTCCAAGGTTAACATAGTTGTCTTTGCAACACCACCCCAAGCAATTATGCCATAACTCAGAATAGACTGGCAAAGTGAGAGGTAAACTTTTCTAAGTAGACCTTCATCGGCAACATGTCGAAGGTTTTTGAATATATATACAAGTTTACGCACTCTCTTCGCCAAGGCCGTCACATGTTCCTTGTAAGTTAGAGAAAAGTCAATATGCAGTCCAAGGTACTTAACGCAACTGGTGTTATTGAGGGTTGGGCAATTGCATGATTCAGAACCATAGTCTGTACAACAATGAGCTCTTATATAGAAGTTGGTGCGAGGAAGGCCTGTACTCCTCATAGCAAAAGTGATATATTTGGTTTTTTCAGCATTTAACGTCAGCATTTAAGCCATTGAGACACAGCATTAAAACCTTTTTGTGCAGCACAGAATGTATTATCCCATGTATTACTAGAAAAAAGGAGAACTGTGTCATCGGCATAACAAATTAATTTACCCTGGGCAAGGTTGAGATCCACAAGGTCGTTTATGTAAACCAGAAACAAAACTGGACCCAAAATACTACCCTGTGGTACACCATACTGTATGCCAAGATAACTACTAACATTCTTAGCAATGTTGACGCACTAAGTCCGGTTAGATAAATAATCCTTGAATAGCTGAAGCGGCAAGCCTCTTATGCCCAATCGTTCGAGCTTACAGAGCAGTAATGAAATCGACACTGTATCAAAGGCTTTCGCCAAATCCAAAAATATTCCCAGCACTTTATTACCTTTGTCCAAGTTAGAAGTAACATAGTTAGTAACTTCAAGAATTGCGTCATTTGTGGACTTGCCGGACCTGAATCCATACTGTGAATATGAATTAAATCATGTTTGTCCAAAAAGTTAACCAGACGATTATACATGAGCCGCTCAAGAACTTTAGAGATAGATGAAAGAATTGAAATGGGCCTATAATTGTCGATAAGGTGCACATTCCCGGCCTTGAAAACCGGGTGTACACGAGATCTCTTCAAGACATTTGGAAAGACACCGTTTTCAAAACAGCAATTAAAGATATGAACTAAAATGGGGGTTAAGAATGAAAGACAAACTTTAAGAATCTTGTTTGGAATTCCGTCCCAACCCACGGCACAGTTGTTTTTAAGGTTTCTGATAATGCTGCTAACCTCAAGTTTATCACATGGTATCAGAGCAAAAGTTCTATGGTTGACAAATGACTCAACGCCATGTAACAATAAAGATGAATGGGTTTCACTACTGATCATTAAATTTGTAGCCAGATTTTTACCTACGTTAACAAAATAATTATTGTATTTGCTCATATTAGATTCTATGCTTTCACTAGAATTTACTAAAAGATCAAGTGCGGAAGACTTAGCTGTGTTTGTATTTGTAATGTTTTTTATAACTTGCCATAGTTTTTTATTATCTTTGTTAGCTTTTAATAATTAATTACGTTCATACTGTCTTTTAAGATTTTTTAATAGGTTATTACAGAAATTTCTGTACCTCAAGTAAGACACTTTAGTAACTACGTCTTTTGGAGAGTTACGATATTTTTTATGGAGGCGATCTCTATTTCGGATACACCTTATAATACCAGGTGTAATCCAAGGCTTTATAGGTCTTTTCCTTCTAGACAAACTAACCTCTTTAGAGTTAGCTTGAATCGAATGTTGAATTTTATCAATTAAATATTCAGTTAGGAAGTTGACATTGTCACTTTTAAAGATAATCTCAGTATCCACCATCTGTGCAAGGTCTTTACTTATCTGGTCATAATCTAATACTACACGGCGATTTTCAATATTTGGTCTTTTATAGTCACCATTAACACACGTAAGAACGGCAGCGCGATCAGTCACTGATGTGTCGAAAATAAATGTGGTAACTTGGTTTTTAGATTTAATAATAACATGATCGAGACATCCACCTTTTTGATGTGTCGAGTTTTGATAAACAGGAATCATACCGTGACTAGCACATATATTCAAGTACTCTTTTCCTCCAGCTACCAAGTGCTCCTCACGAATGTCAATGTTTATATCGCCTATTAGTAAAACATTTTTGAAGCTTGACACTTTGGAAAGCAGAAAATCAACTGCGGTATTAAAATCATCTAAAATCTTATAGGATGGAGATCTGTAGATACAGACAATAGCTGTATGAGTTCCGATCATAATGATCAGAGAGTTACAACCCTGGATTGCAGGCTCTTCAACCTTTATGCTTAAGTTGGAGTGAGCATATACTACTACACCATCGTTTTGAATAGGATTGTGTTTAGTAGCATGACAAACATATCCGGGAAGCTGTGGAAAAATAGTAAATTCGGATAGCCAGCACTCAGTTAATATAATAAAATCACACTCTATGCTCAGCCTTTTTAAGAGCACTTCAAGTCCTCGAAAATTACAGTTAATGCTTCGAATATTTTGAGTCAAATACAAAAGTTTATTCGGTATAGTTGACACATATTTGTGCCAGTCTTCCAGATTACAGCATATTACCTCTGAACCTATATGTTGATCTAATTCAAAATTTATTGTATCATCCATTATTATATTTTATTAATATCAAAACTTGCGATATGATTAAGCCTATAAGATCATTGACATACAGTAAATAATTTGATAGTAAAACATTTAAGATAACTGTATCAATAATTCCATTTTGTCGTAAATACAAAATAACTAGTGTGTGTATATTGATTGTGTAGATATAATAAATAATAATGATAATTAATACGTATACAATAAAAACTAACATGCATATAAACAAGCATTGTAGACTATGTGAACAAAAATTTGAACGTCTTAGATCGTATGTATGTTTAAAACGTGTATAAACTAGTCACAATGTATTCGCAGACAAGCGACCATAGTGTTTGAACTTTGCAAGAAATGCAACAAAACAAAAAATGGACATATCTTCGTAAATATTCCACGAGAATTTAATTTATATAGGTAATTTATATATAACTAGCTGTGCCCGCGACTTCGTCCGCGTGGAATAGTAACGGCTGGACCGATCTTGATAAAAAGTAGCCTATGTTATACCTTATATAATAAGCTATCTATTAGCGAAAGTCCCGTCAAAATCGGTCCAGCCGTTCTGGAGATTAGCGGGAAGAAACAGACAGAGAGACAAAAAAATTTTAAATTGTGTTTTTGTTATTGGTACCCGATATACATTCATATACTCATTTAGTAAAAACTTGTTATTTTGACATTACAAACAGACACTTCAATTTTATTTATTTGTATAGAGTATAGATATAAGTGAAAATAAGTTGAGGTGTCTGAGATTTTGCGCTAGTTAATTAATAAGTTGTATAATACACATTTCGGGATTTTATGTGACTTTGCATTTTCAATCTATTTATTATAATTATAAAAAGGAAGATTGGATTGTTTGTTTGTATTGAATAGGCTTCGAAACTACTGAACCGATTTTGAAAAAAGTTGGTAAAAGTTGGTAGTTCGAGACCAGGCGAAGGACATAGGGTAATTTTCCTACGGGAAAAAACCCCACGGGAAAACAAAAATAACGCGGGGAAGTCGCGAGCGGAAAGCTAGAGATAAATAAATTCATAAATAATAAATCAATTCAAGAAAAAACTTTATCTCGGGCTGGATTCGAACCTGAATCCTCAACATACCGTGTTGATTACATGATCACTCATGCTACTGAGCGTTTGGGGCTGATTCTCGCGCAATTTGTAAAATTCGAGATTTTTCTATTCACAGTTTAGCCAATTAGAGCACAGGACATGTCGAGCTCAGTATTTTTTATGGACAACCGCTTGTATTGTCTCGATAGCTCGGAATAGGAGCCGAGGCGTCAATTTCAAATTTGAAATAATGGTTTTCTTCGGTTTTTTGATTATCAATAAATTGTTTAGTTTATTTCTAATTACATTAGATAATCTATTGTAGAATTTAATTTAACATTTCTAAATAAACACTTTAAAAATATTATGTGCAGATAGTAATTTATAGAGTGCACCTAAACTATAAACTCATTATAAAGTTGCGCGTCAATTGGCTACATGCGTGACAATCATGCTAATGCCGCCTCCATTACTGCGGGCTATTCACATCGTCGGCTGGATATAATAGGGATGTTGACGAATTTATAGGATTGTTTTCATTTGATAAATATTACGAAAAAATATAGGTAGGTATTCAAAATTGCTATTCATCATCACAGCTCATGTACGACCCCACCGAGGAGCTCGAGCCTACCCTAAGTTAGGGCCTTAGTCAAACACGCTGGCCCAGTGCGGATTGGTCGACTTCACATACACCTTTCAATTTCTTCGCAGATGTATGCAGGTTGCCTGGCGATGTTTTCCTTCATTGTAGGAGCGTCGATTATGAAATAAAATATGAAATGTAAGTATATATTATGAAATTCGAAAAACACATTGGTACATGGCAGGATCGAACCCCGAACCTCCCGATTAGAAGGCCAGTGCCGAGTGGATAGCGCCACGACGACGTTCAAAAAATGTTTTTCATAAAAATCATATTTTATTTTATTGCTTAAAGGAGAATGAAAATGTTGGGCGCAAAATGTAATGAGTTGGGATTTGGTCTAATAATTAATTTTATACTTTTACACAAAATACCAAAAATCTGCACAAATTCGCAATCTACAAGCACAGAAATATGAAAATGATTGTTTTTGTGCGATAATCGAATATTTAAATATTTGTTTCTTTCGCGCCCAAGCGTTCCAAGCTGTCACGTATTCTTGAGTGAAATAAACAAATTACTGTCAAACTGTCAGTGAAAGCCTCGTGAAAGCTTAGATCATCGCCATAAGATTCCGGCGAAGATATGAAATAAAAACAATTCCGCCTTTATATGATCTTTACAAATAACCTAACCTAAGCTTATAAGATAAATCAACAATATGGAATAAACTGACATATTAATTTTATGATGCTAAATTATTACATTATATTTTGTCTAGTAAAATGTTACTTATAAAGATGTTTTCACGTTCGTAAACTCTGTTGCCTCTGAGGCCCGCGATCGATCCTGCCATATACCAATGTGTTTTTCGTTTCACGAATAATTTTTCTGACGCTCCTACGGTGAAGGAAAATATCGTGAGGAAACCTGCATACACCTGCGAAGTAATTCAAAGGTGTATGTGATTGTGAAGTCAACCAATCCGCACTGGGCCAGCGTGGTTTGACTAAGGCCTAATCGCCCTACCACAACTGGTCAGGGTAGACTCGTGCCCCTCGGTGGGGACGTATATGAGCTCTGCTGTGATGATGAAGCTCTGTTGCACAAAAATACTTGTTCTTAGTAAAGACACACTTGCCGACATCAAAGGTTTTCATTTTCTTTCTTCCATTTCCTTTGTTAAGTCCAGGCTCCATGGTAATAATAAAAACAATATATCCACATAATAATTATTTAATAAATTTATGAATTTTACTTACCTATATACATTCAGTCCGAAACTTCCTCTACTATTATTTCTGTTAATAATTATGAGATTGAAACTGAGCTGTGAATTATACAATGCTGTTCAAAGCATCCTTCCATTGCGGATTCGCTTTATTTACTGCTCAATGTGAAGCAACGCCTGCAAAGGTTTTGTAGGGCCGTCTATTCAATACGAGGCAGGGTCCGTGCGGAATCATTGACAAAGATAACAGTCCGTGCTTTAATGAAACCCGATTGGACAGTATCGCACCTTTTGTATTTTGATTTTCATCCTATCGCGTAAATAACTACATTTTGCCGTTAATGAACAGGGATATCGTTAATAGATAATATTAAAAGATTACTCACTACGAATAAATAAGTAATATTCAAATTAATAGATATCGGCGGACAGATAGGAATTTAGTCAGCGTGAAAGACAATATCTTTATTTTAATTAGAAAAAACTTTAATTTAAAAGACCTGCTTTTAAAGCCTGTTCTCGTGAGTCAGTCAGTCAGAGTTTCATCCGCCATAGGCGGGTGCGGGCTTCGGGCATTTGTCGCCCCTTGCCCGGGCATCTTCTCGGCGAGCAGTAGCTCGCCGGTGTTGGGCACGTCACGTAGTGACGGGCCCCTCTTCGCCACCCCCCTGTGCTACCAAGCCCAGCGAGCGCCGGCGAGCAGGCCACGGCTTACTCTGCGCCCGGAGGAACGGTGGTGGGAGGAGGGGGCCATTGGTCTGAGTAGGTGGTGGTTGTCATGTCCGGTGGTGGTGTCGCTTAGGCGAGTCACGCGCGCGAGCGGTGGGTCCCGCGGCAGACTACAAGCCATAAGCGACATGGTCAGGTGGTGGCCCACCCCGGCCAAGACTCCTTCGACGACTTCGCTGACGAAGCGGAGTCTTGGCCGGGGTGGGTCGCCTCGTCGTGGGGATGCAGCTGGTGATGGTGGTGGTGACGATGGTAGGTCACGGTCTCTCTCCGCCCTGGGCGACAACAGGTCGCGGGGCAGCGCACGTCCGGAAGAGTCTGGAGGCCTGGGAACAGAAGGAGCAATGTTGTGGAGGTGGAGGTGGGGCCCGTTGTCGGCGCTGTCGAATATTCGACGCGCCAGACGGGCGACGAACTCCTCCACCGTCGGCATCCGAACGTCCCGGGCAATGACGTCATTCCTGACGTAGCGCCCCGCGTTCGTCACGACACGGAGAGAGACGTTCTGGACCACCTGCAGTCTGGAACGCTGGGTCGGGGAGCTCAACGCATACCATGCTGGGGTGGCGTAGGTTAGCCGCGAACGAACGTAGCACTTGTAGACCATCAGTTTCGTACGCAGTGGCAGCTGGGATGCCAACAGCGGGCGCAGGATGCCACGGGCCATCTTGGCCTGGTTGACGACGTGGTCAACCTGGGGCACCATGCGCAGTTGGCGGTCGATGCGGCATCCGAGGTACATAACTGTGGTCTGCCAAGCTACGTCCTGTCCGCGGAGTGTCAGCGGCGGTGGCATGCGGCGATGCGACCCGACCAGGAAGGCGGCCGTCTTACCCACGTTGACGGCCATCCTCCAGTTGTCCAGCCATGTTGGCAGGCGGTCCAGCAGTTGCTGCATCCGGGCGGAGGCGAATCTCACCTTCCGCGACGAGGCGAAGAAGGCGCTGTCGTCGGCGAATAGTGCCAGCACCACGTCCCGCTGCCCCTCCTGGAGCTGGTCTTGGAGGGTGGGGATGTCGTCGGTGTAGGCGGCGTAGAGGCACGGCGAGAGGCAGCTGCCCTGGGGCACTCCTGCGAGGTGGCGTCCTCGACCGAGACCACGAAGCTCCGACCCTGGAGAAACGACGCCAGCAGTTGTCAATAACGCATGGGTAGAGTTGGGCTATATCTTTTTCGTCTAAGGAGACTTGTGCCATTAGGGACGTTTATGTGAAAAAATGAATTAATGAATGTGCAAGACAGACGTTTAGTTGTTCAATTACTTACACATTCATTCATTTCCACACATAAGCGTCGCATTTCTGGGTACGGTCTCCACGTACTCGACATTTTGCTAAAAGCTAACCTGGCGGGTTGGTTTTTCCGTGAGTTTTCATTTGGAGCAGCGACACACAAATGTACTTTTTTTTATTGCAATTAGGTTCGCAAACAAGCAAACTGCCCACCTGATGGTAAGTGGTAACAGTCTCATTTAGTACATGTGGTTCCTGTGAGATTCGCAGCAAAACTGCAACCCCTACAAGAAACACAGTGTACGTTGCCAAATTATGACTTAAGATGTAAAGTTATGGTATTCATAATTTCAGTGCCATATCTTACGATATTAATGGATAAGTAGCACAATAAAGAGGTCAAAACCGATTTAGATTCAGACGTCTTGAAGACCGGAGGAGGAAAATTATATCGAGTGTTCAAACGTTGACCGTAAAAATATAACAAATGATTAATAGAGACGTGAACTGTCTCCGTCAGGACAGGAAACGGCTTTTCATGATTTTTGTTTTCCAATATCCCCTTTTCACAAATTTAATAGGAAATTTCAAACACAATGTCTGTATTTAATCGAAAAATGTAAAGTTTTAAATCGCTTTTCTAATCTTAAATTATTTTGTGTTTGATTGTAATGTTGGTTCATTGTTTGTTATCACTAAAGTGATATTACAAAGAATAATAAATAGTTATTTCTAAGGCATGGTGGCTAAGCTGTTTTTGGATGGAGTACTTGTATTGAATCTCATGTATTTTTCCCGGGTTCTTCGCGATAAAGTACGTGGAAATATTTTTTGCCGGAACATTCTGGAAAGTCTTGTTGACAGACGTGGTGTCTTCCTGCCGGTTATAAATGACCTATCGATGCCAGAAGGCTTAATGGCTGACTACGTTTCCACAATATTACGACATCATTTTTATATCTTTAGATTGAAAGAGAAGAGAACGTCGGCAATCATCAATAGAACATTAGAACCCAAAGGAAAGGTTTTTGATATTTCGAGAGGTTGTTCAAATCTGAATAACTGTTACTACGTATTATAAGCAAAAAATCTACTAATCCATATATAATTTTATTCGAAGTGCAAATTAGTACCTTTGTAGAATTCATCATAAGAGAGAAGCTTTTAACTTTTCTCTCACCTGGTGGTCAGTGACGATAAGGCCGAATAGCTTTCACTTGAATTCCTTAACAACTAAAGAACTGGCTATCTTACCTCTAATTGTCATTATCTTTATCATCATTTCAGACTTCAGACAAGAGACGCCCACGGTAGGACATAGGCCTCCCCAGGGATCTTCAAACTGATCGGTCCTGCGCCTCCCCCATCCAGCGACTTCCCACGACTTTCACCAGATCGTCGGTCCACCTTGTGCCGTCAGTCCTGCGAGCGATGTGTCCTGCTCACTGCTACTTGAGGATTGTAATTCTTTGGGTTATGTCGGTGACTCTAGTTCTTTTATGGATCTCATCATTTCTGATGTTATCGCGTAGAAAAACCCCGAGTATAGCCCTCTCCATTGCCCTTTGAGTGACCTTCAGCCTTCTAATGAGACCCATTGTAAATGGTTACATCTCAGTTGCGCACGTCATCACTGGCAACACGCTAATTGAAGACTTTCGTCTTCAGACTCTGCGGTAGATGGTTCGAGAATATGATGCGTAGCTTCCCGAATGCTGCCCAGCCAAGTTGGATCCTTAAATTTACCACTTTCTGGTAGTTGGACTTACCGAGCTAGACAATTTTCCCAAGGTAAATATTCCTCAATAGCTTCCAGTGTAAAGCCTCAAACATTCACAGAAGTGGATACTACGTGGGAATTCGACATAATTTTAGTTCATCCATGTTTAAGTTAATTTTAAGACCCACTTGTTGGGAAACTCCGAGAATCCTTTCTCGATGGAGGCAGGTCTTCGAGCATTGTGCCTAGAGCTTCCACGGTCTCAGTTAAGAAAACGGTATCATCAGCAAAACGAAGGTCATCAACATAAACGGTGAGAGTGTGACCCCATTCTCACCGTTTATGTTGATGCGAGTCCTCTCCAGTCCAAAAGTTTGAATACATTCTCTAATGCAGCTGTGAACTATTTCGGCGATATAACGTCACCGTGTCTCACACCGCGCCATTGTCGTATTGGTTTCGAGTTTTGATCCTGAAGTCGGACTGATATGGTGGCGTTTTTGTACAATTACTGCAACACAATTACCGATAGCCTTTTTGGCACCTCTGGAATGATTTAAACACATCCCAGGTCTCGACAAAATTAAAGTCTTTTTCTTAATCCACAAACGCCAAGCATAGTGGCAGATTAAACTCCTCGGCCTTCTGTATAACTTACCGCAGCCTATGGATATGGTCTATGGCCTTTTCAAAATCCTGCTTGTTTGGGAGGCTGGAAGTCATCAAACCTGCATGTGAAACGATTCGTTATGACGCTCGAGAACAGCTTGACCCATCACGCTCCTGAGTCATATTTAGACTCAGGAGCGTGATGGGTCTAGGTATAGTTCTATAACTGAGCGCTGTCGCTCTTTTTAAATAGAAGTGTTACCACGCCCCCATGCTATTCTTTAGGCGTTTTGTCCTCGAGTATGACGGAGTTGAGAATCCGCTGCAGCTTTTTCCGGACTGGTAGTCCACCCGCTTTTAGGAGGTCGGCTGTAATCTCCATCATCACCCAGCCTGCCTGTAATATTACCGTTAATAATGATATGATTTTCATCTATATTAGCAGAAACTATTGTTCTAAAGCTGGTAAAGAGCCACATTAATCTCGTTCAGGCAGACGTCTGGGATGTCTTTGGTGTAGGTAATTTTCTCCAGGATCTGTGCTGAATAACAGGTGCTTACAATGTTGCGCAAATCTGTCCATAAAAGTATTTGATTTGGTCGGGATGGCAATACGACCTTTCAATTTCGATCCGACCTTAGAGATAGGATGCGATCCCGTAGAAATAAACGCATCGACATATTGTTTTTCGGATTAAACATAATAAACATAAAAATAAAGACAAATCGGAATAGGGTGTGTGGCGACCTTTTTTGCTCGGATGAATTCAAATCCGGGTCAAACATTTTGCCTTTCCCGTCAACCAGGTTTGTTGAATTTGAACTTTATTGAAAGTAAATTACAAATGGATATTCTTTGCGGTAACCTGAAGGGATTTTGCTTATTTTACGTGACGCCTCTGATGGCGAGTCCTAGTACCTACTTATGTATATAAAATATATGACGTTTGCATAGAATATTCTGTAATTTTCTTTAGACACGTTATTCGAGCTAAATACAGATAATATTTAATTTATGATTAATCTTAAACTTGGGTTAGTTCCTATCTAATACAGCTACCTAAGTTCACCATCTTACCTAAGGTTGCTGCCATAATAAAAGTGATCATAGCTAGCTCCTCAGTTGTTTCGGTGAAGCTCGCTTTCATCTTGAGTCTTAAATTCACGGCCTTATGGTTAAAGAAATCACTGCCTTATGAGTTTTGGTCTATATTTTAATTAATTCTATTATGTTGTATTTAATACTAGCTGTGCCCGCGATTTCGTTCGCGTGGATGTCAGAAAATAACAAAATGTCGTACATTTTTTCCCGTTTTTTTGCAACATTTTTCGTTGATGCTCAGCTCCTATTAGTTGTTGTATGATGTTATATAGCCTACAGGATTCATTCACCGCGTCTTCCTCCGGATGGGATGAAAAAACATGATAAAATCTTTTACTCAGAGACCGTCGTCGTCCTGTCATGTAGTACGGTCAGCTATTCAGTATGATATGTGGTGAGATTCAAGTTTGGTCATGTACTACTTAAAAATAAATATCGTAATAATAATGTCCTGCTAACCAATATTCGGTCACGGCGGCCAATCTCCACAGGGACTAGCCATCTGCGCAGGAGATATTATAGTGCACAAGTGACTGCGCAAACGCAAGTGCACTCTCTGTTTCTTCACTCGCCTAATCCGATGGGACGGTTAGCCGACACGACCGGGGCAAGATCAGGCGCAGGGCCCACTGTTGAACGTGCCTTCCGAAGCACGGAAGCAAAATAAATATATATGGGCATTGGCTAACTTCGTGTTTCCGAAGATGACCGACACATTTCGGCAGTATAATGATATAGAGCTGCTGTTGTAATTGTAAATGATTTTTAGTGTCAAACTACTTTTTATCAATTGTCTTTGATAAGTTAGACGATTGTTTCCGATGTTTTCCGATGTCCATTATTCATCTTGATGTACTGTAGAATATTTGTAATTGTGTATGTTTTAATGTTTTTCCTCAACTACTTACTACTTCTTATTTCTATCATATAAACTTCTTTTGGATAGAATAACAAATTAATAGGAGTTATTAGTAAATTTAACAATCGCGATTCGCGACTCTAGAAGCAGGGACGATGTCTCGTTCTGATGGAAAATCAGCTAAGCAAGCGATCGCCAGATTAAATTCTACGTACGGATCGGGGTCGCAGAGGCAATAATAAAAGTTGCCTACGAATCGTCCGCACTACAGTTTTATGGGTGTTCCATTATTTTCTTTCTGTTTTTGTCAATCTTCTCGGGTCAGTATTTTGTTTTTTGCTGCAAAAGCTCTCGTGATGTTCAACGGTCACCGTCAACTATCTATTTGTGATTATATTGTTTATTTATTCATGACGTACTGTATACGATTTCCGACTTAATGCCATGAGCATTCCCTGCCAGTCGATCTTAGGGTCATTCCGAGAATCTAAAGTAGATGTTAAACAAAAAGAATTTTGAAAATCGGTCCACAACTGGCGGCGTAATCGCGTAACATACACACAAAAAAAAAACATACGCATCGAATTGAGAACCTCCTCCTTTTTTGAAGTCGGTTAAAAACAAACGATAAATATGCGCAAATCAATTTACAGTAATAATATTTTTACGTTTAGGGCGTTTTTTTGAATCCAGAGCGAAGTGAAGGATTCTAGATTAAAATCCCGAGTGTAGCGAGAGGGATTCTTTAGTAGAAATGAATCCTGAACGTAGCGAGGGATTGTTTGTTGTAGATTTCATATTCTGCGTGTTTGAAATAATGTCCGTATCTGGCTCATTTTGAGGAAAATGTGACGGTGAATCTTGGAGATGGGCGCGGCGACAGTGGCATGGATGGATTAACTGAAGGTTGCATTTTAATGTTTTCCACGATACCTTCACATGTTTTCGCCTTGTTCTCAATGGAATCTTCTATGTACCCCTCCATCCTCCATGTCGCTTGAGAACAGTTAACTCCAGAATCTGCCAAAAGGGTAGCAGAAGTAAAACGAAAACAATGTCCTGTATACAGCTTGATATCTGGTAACTTCAAATAAGTAGCGATTTCTTGTGGCATGTGAGAAATTTTATTTCTTCCCATAACTTGTTTGAAGAATTTGCCATTTTGATAACGGATGAAAAACCGATTGGTCTTCGTATCAGCAGGACGCAGGTCCAGGTATTTCTGTACAAGAGTTTTGTATTCTCCTAGGATTACGAAGGATTAGTCAATTTTTGTTTTTGTGTCTGTCAGCTTTACTAACAGTAAATCATCCGAGTGATTTTGGACATCATCAACAGTTCGAAACTTAAATCATGTACTTCGAAAATTAAAGCCACCTGTAACTAAACCGAATTTGAATAAGACATGTATCTATATCGAAGTACCTTCAGATTATAATAAAATGCGCATTTTAAAACACTATGGTTAATACTTTACTAATCCCCTATATACATAGTTACTTATTTTTACGGCATGAAAGACTTTGTCGGGTGCCTCATTAAGGAAATTCTCCGCGTTTTTGACTGAGAACACTTTGGAATTTTTTAGGTTTAAATCCATCAGACATTCCTCTTCAGATACGCTATTAATTGCGAATATGTGTCCTGTTTTACATCGTTATTAGAATTGACTGCTGATTTTAGCATTGAGTATAGGTACTTCAAAGAGTGGAAGGTTGTTTAGTTTTAGCTAAGTACTGGAAGTATAGGCCAAAAACACAGATTCTGAAAAATTCTTGGCGCCTCTTGCATTTCTCCATTCAATAAAATTACCATAGGCTTTCATATAAATTTCTCTCGGGATTTTACAGGTAATAGATTATCCATCACATTTCTTGCGTCAGTTCTAATACTTTCAGGAGTTAATTCTATACTTTCACTATCACTTGAAGAAGTCATATTTCTAATCAAAACATGAATTTCTAACAATCTGTGAAAATTGACGAAAACGCGGGCTGTTCGCGCGTTTTTAATTTGATTTCTTTTTTTTTTTCAGCCGGCGGCACGACTGTGGGCCGTCGTACCAGCCAGTCTTTATTCAAACAATATTTGCGTTCGATTTCTTTAGCACGGAACACTAAGATGTTCCAAATTCAAAAAGTGCGCGGCAAAGATAATTGTGGCGCACTTATACAGAGGATTAAAAACTCATTACTGCCCGCTGAAAGTTTCTTATGGAAAACACCACCTTTGGGAGCACTTAAAGGCGAACCAAGTCGTCCTTTTCGAATAGATGGGATGAAATAGTAGATTGCTTACCAAATAACTATTTTTAAGCTGAGAGTTTTGTTTGGAATCCAGAGCGGAGCAAAGGATTCCAGAGTAGAATCCTAAGCGTAAAGAAGGATTCTAAGTAGTAAGGTAGTTCAAATTACGTCACTTAGCTTAAAATAGTATTGCTCATGAGGTGAACACTCTACTTTTTATCACCTCTATAAGAAAATAAGAAACTTATGGGTTTACACCTTTATTTATTTACTTAAATGTAGTTGAGGCAATCAGACAGGGGAAAGAAAAAAAAATGTAAAAAAAATAATTTAAATTCACGGTACCCAGTAATTTCACTGCCATAAGTATCTTATCCTTCAAACCGGAACACAGTAATGTAAGCATTGCTGCTTTGCGGCAGAAATAGGTAAGACGGAGGTAGACATGCAGGCGACCCTGGTACAGAGTCTCCCTCCGGTAATCTATCCGACAATTTGAAATTGTGAGCTCATCCGTGCTTCAGAAGGCACGTTAAACAGTCATGATGGTGAGTCATTTCAAACCAACAAAAAATTTATTTCAGGCACTGCCGTGTTTACAATTGTACCTATGCGATGTATAAATATAAAGATTTAGGTTAATTTTTATTATTATCATCATCATCCTATCAGACTATGCGAGTGAAAAAACAACGAATTCACCACTCCCGCAATGGGCCGAGTCGGTTAAAAAGTCTATGTATAGCAGCCATATCTTGAGATTCTAACGATCTATAAAACGTCGTTTTTACGTCTACCTCTAATCCCATAGGACACTTGACGCTAATCGGCGAAATTGTTCAGTTACCAGCGCGAGTTATTATTAAATTATGTCGCGGCGCGCTCTGTAATTCCCCGCAATTCGCCAAATTGTGAGCAGTTCCATTTGTGTAAGCTTTTTGAAATATTGCGATGTGAGGTTGTTAATGCGATTAAGCGCTCGCCGCGAGATGGATACGTGCTGTACACCTGTTTGTTTAGCTATTACGATAATTTTAGATCCCAGTTTAATGGGATGTAGTAATTTTGAATATCCGGCTGGAAGGACCATCGCAAATTGTTCTGAGAACTAATGACAACAAAGCCGTGAATGTCAGTAGAGAGTTCGAGGGTAGTATAATAGGGAAAGTCAATTATATATTGTAATACTTAATTTTTTGAGTAATGAGCATAGGGTTAATAGATATAAGGTGATTAATAAAAGAGTGAAATGTCAAAATATGTGGTTTAATCCGGCAAAGCCGACATAAGGATTTTTTTTATCCAAGGGAACACAATATTAGTGGGCGCACTGATTGTGGCGTACGGCTGCCAATCAGTGGTGAGGATTTGTATCACTAATATTTTTTTGACAATATGGTACAGGTTCTTTGCACGATTTGATCGATAACGCTCTCTCTTTAGTTAACTCCCTAAATGCCTTTACCTAAGGATGGTAGAATTATGTTTGATAATAATCTTATTTGGAGTGGACTCAGCTGTGAAATTCGGGGAGATCCTGCTCTGGAGACACCACAGGCTCCGGGCCACCGGACACTGGTGGTAGAAGAGAAGTCGGGGCAACCGGGTTCAGTAGTTGAGTCTGACTCCGGGGTATTCAATAACCACGGGGTAGGGAATTCCTCCTGTCGGAGGAAAGTGGGTCTGCCTGGCTGCGCTGGTAGATTGCTGGCTGTCTATTTTAATGACGCTACACTATGTCGTACGTGCTTCGAAATCATATGAACGAACGGGTAAAATGGGTTAGAGGCCCTTATATGAAATTGAGTAAATCCAACCGTGTGGAAGATTAGGTGTTCGCTTATCGATGCTTGCTGAAAAGGAATACCTGGTTAAAACGCTGCGCTGAATACGAGACAATCAATTAAAAGAATCAAAATGAAGAATTAACCATTTCACGGTGCGATACTTACAGATTTGTTTTAATAAAATAATTTAGGCTATCTAGCCAACAGACACAAGCGTTCGACCGTCAACGTCAAAACAGAAAATATGGCTGTCTCGGCTCAGCCAGTCCACACTCCACAGACTAACTATTCTGAGATAACATAGACTAATAAACATAGATAAAAAACCAAGTAAACTATCGATATTTATTGAATTAAAAGTTCCTGAACTAAATTTGAAAATAATCAAAGACACGATATACATAAAACTATTATAACCCAAGGCGCGTTCAATGTTTTCTGAATTTAGATAAAAAAAGGTAACTAATACATGGAAATATCACTAGATGGCAGTAGGAACCTGATTAGAAATTTCCTGTAGGGAAATTTATGTTACAATACCCCCTCAACCAGGGAGAATTTTACGATGGAAGTATACTGAAAGAGTAAAATTCCAGCTCGACCCCGAGCTGACACCAAATCATAA
The DNA here is from genome assembly GCA_963935595.1 of Schoenobius gigantellus. Lineage (NCBI taxonomy): Eukaryota > Metazoa > Arthropoda > Insecta > Lepidoptera > Crambidae > Schoenobius > Schoenobius gigantellus. Next base: position 8,552,493 of record OZ012563.1, read on the forward strand.
CACTGAACTCATATCACCTCCACTGCGAAACTCACCGCTAGTACTTTTTGTCCTTCCAGATAAACTATTCGACAAAATATGCTCTCCTTCCTCTTCGTATTGAAGGTACCTCCTTAAGGGGGGTACGGAACTCAACCATCCTAGGTAGTCGCCAAGGTGACCTATCCTGCAATAAAAATTTAGTTACCCCGTGGGGTAAACACAGCGCCGTAGCACTCCCCTGATATCCACCTTAACGACGCCATTGGGTTTTTTTTTAAAGATACAATAGAAAAAATTAAGTGAAAAAAAAAACTGTCTCGTAGTATGGTAAGCAAAGTACTGGTCTATATATATATACTAATATATTAATTCATTCACTACTTAGCGTTTGCAGAAATTGGTTTACAATCCTTAATGTGCCATTTTCCCAACTTTTTCCCATTTTCATCTTCCAATTCATAGACTAAGCGCGATAATTTTCGAATTACTTTGCATTTTTCGTATTTTGGGGCCAATTTTGCAGCAAAATATTTACCGGCGTTGCTCTGCTTGAACGTTCTTTTCCATACTTCGTCACCCACGTTAAATTCGATGTCACGTCGCCCATCGTTGTAATACTTGATGTTACGATCATGAGATTTACGCAATAACTCTTTGACGGTAGGGTATGTGTCCTTGAGGACGACGATTTTATCTAAATAGTCGCGCCTCGAAGAGAAGACAATTTCGTCCACCACCTCGGTGTCATTGTAGATGGTACCATCAGGTACGGCTTCACGTCCGTGGGTCAACATGAACGGGGTGAACGAAGTGGATTCGTTCACTGAAGTGTTAAGAGCGAACTGAATTTTGGAGAGGTTTATATCCCAGTTTCTATGGTCGGACTCAACAAAACTGGAAATTGCAGTCACGATCGTCTTGTTATATCGCTCCACCACATTTACTTGTGGGCAGTACACTGGGGTAAAATGAAGTTGCGGGATATTGTACTTGGCGAACAATCGTTGCACGTCGCCCCCGGTAAAATACGTAGCGTTATCTGCAATAATAGTCTGAGGGATGCCATGTACCATGAAGACCTGGTCTTCTAAGCGCTGGGATATCACTGTCCCTGTTCGGGCGCCATGTAATACTTAATTTTTTGAGTAATGAGCATAGGGTTAATAGATATAAGGTGATTAATAAAAGAGTGAAATGTCAAAATATGTGGTTTAATCCGGCAAAGCCGACATAAGGATTTTTTTTATCCAAGGGAACACAATATTAGTGGGCGCACTGATTGTGGCGTACGGCTGCCAATCAGTGGTGAGGATTTGTATCACTAATATTTTTTTGACAATATGGTACAGGTTCTTTGCACGATTTGATCGATAACGCTCTCTCTTTAGTTAACTCCCTAAATGCCTTTACCTAAGGATGGTAGAATTATGTTTGATAATAATCTTATTTGGAGTGGACTCAGCTGTGAAATTCGGGGAGATCCTGCTCTGGAGACACCACAGGCTCCGGGCCACCGGACACTGGTGGTAGAAGAGAAGTCGGGGCAACCGGGTTCAGTAGTTGAGTCTGACTCCGGGGTATTCAATAACCACGGGGTAGGGAATTCCTCCTGTCGGAGGAAAGTGGGTCTGCCTGGCTGCGCTGGTAGATTGCTGGCTGTCTATTTTAATGACGCTACACTATGTCGTACGTGCTTCGAAATCATATGAACGAACGGGTAAAATGGGTTAGAGGCCCTTATATGAAATTGAGTAAATCCAACCGTGTGGAAGATTAGGTGTTCGCTTATCGATGCTTGCTGAAAAGGAATACCTGGTTAAAACGCTGCGCTGAATACGAGACAATCAATTAAAAGAATCAAAATGAAGAATTAACCATTTCACGGTGCGATACTTACAGATTTGTTTTAATAAAATAATTTAGGCTATCTAGCCAACAGACACAAGCGTTCGACCGTCAACGTCAAAACAGAAAATATGGCTGTCTCGGCTCAGCCAGTCCACACTCCACAGACTAACTATTCTGAGATAACATAGACTAATAAACATAGATAAAAAACCAAGTAAACTATCGATATTTATTGAATTAAAAGTTCCTGAACTAAATTTGAAAATAATCAAAGACACGATATACATAAAACTATTATAACCCAAGGCGCGTTCAATGTTTTCTGAATTTAGATAAAAAAAGGTAACTAATACATGGAAATATCACTAGATGGCAGTAGGAACCTGATTAGAAATTTCCTGTAGGGAAATTTATGTTACAATATTATGGCAAGAGGTTATCGCGGGCAATAAAAAATTGCGATTAGAGTCATTTAGCGTCCTTGCCTGTGGCACATCTAATTGGTGCATGTTACCCATCTAAAGATGTCATAATAACACAGCGGTTGAGAGGACCATTGTTAGTTGTTCTGAGAATATTATAGCTATGAATACGTATGTACGTACGTATTATCAAAAACTTCATACAACAGTATGCTGTTCAATGCTTCACCGACGAGAGAACCGGAGCTCTTAAGTTAAGAAGAAAGCCTGCCATTGCTTTATTGTGAACGAAATAAACAAATTTCTTGCGCTATCTGGGTCCACTTCAGGGTATAAGTGTCAATTATAAACTCAATCTCAATTGTAAATTTACCTAACTGAGAAATGGTGCGATCGCCCAAAGTGTATCTGGACTGTAGACAAGACTATGGTAGAACTTAGATGTGATATACTCGTATATCTAACGTTACAAAAGACCTCACGAGCGCTTGAAGGTTAACCTATCTATGCGTGTGAATTTATATGCATTCCGAGCGAGTCTGAAGATTAATTAGGTGGCTTTTCCGCTTAACCAAGCGGAAGATCATAATCTCAGTACAACCATATTATGTCTCGTAATAGCCCGAGTATTATGCATTATCTTTTAGGTGCAATAAATAAGTTTACGACGGCAATAAAATATAAGTCCCGACGAAAGGTGAGTCAGCATAAAATCGTCCCGCTATTTTACGACAAATTGACTGTAGCTTTTATGACAAAGAGGGGAGAGGCCGTGCTGATATAACTTTTGCAATTGAAAAATTGGTCAGCAAAGAATTCGGAATGGTTATAAAGTAACTGGTATATGTGGGTTCCAGGGAACATCTGACGGAACACAAGTAACCCTCTGCTAGCACACGTGTTCCCTTCTTTTTTCCAAAGGAGGTCCTTTAAAAGAGGCGTGAAAAAGGACCTTGCAGGTCGGCAAGATGAGAGTGGCTAGTGCGGCGTGTATTCTCTCTCCTGCACTAATTCTCTTCGCATTTGGATTCTACTTCCACTTACCACCAGGTGGAATAGAGTCATTTGCTAGGCCTTCTTAAAAAAAACAATAGTTGCCTACGTGAGATGCACCTTCCCAGTAACGAATGATACTCTGGCACAGCATCAACAGCAATTGATTAATGTGGCGGGAGATGACCAATATCGCTAGTTTGCGAGGATATTGATACTTGAAATGTGATATTTGATATTTCATCGTGAATTGAGATAGATTAACTCAATATATATATATGAAATGTGCTTGTTTAAAAATCGATTACCGTAAATACCTAATTAAAATTCGGTTGCAAATAGAATTGTAACGTTAAATCTTACAAGAATATAGTTGCTTTTGTGCATGAGATGATTTAAGACTTTAATTTTATAATTTGTACTTTCGTGAATTTATTCTTACATCTGAAAAATTATTTTCATAGGTAAGTATGTAAAGTCTACATGCAACGAAAAATTACCTTTTCGTTAGTTGATTCAAATCCTCGATTTATCATTTTGATTTTGTGGGATGAATCAAAACATTTATATGTCTAAATTTTATTACGCTTTTCCTGTAAAATCAGTAATTTAAGTTGCGTGACTTTTCTCGTAAATCAGTGATATGTCCTTCTTATGGGAAGCTTACCTATACGTATCCATGTCCGTTCCTTAAACCTACTCTTAGATGAGGCCGGCCGGCAGGCACAACATATTATTTCTTCCGTCTCTGCTATACGTCATGTCAGTATTGCGCGGATGAATAAAGGGTTAATTTCATAAATACACTGACATCAATATTAAATGTTTTATTACGCCATAGTTCGGGTAAAACAGACATTTATGGATTATTTTGAAGAACTTATGCTGTTAGCCTCAGATTGCTGTTACAGCTTCACCCTAACTATTTTTATACTTAGAGCATTAAATGATCTACGTATTTCTAAGAAGGCGAGAACTATTTTTTGATAGCAGGATAAAGTTATTTAAGTACCTACTCTGACATTGTAACGTCATCACAAGCATAATATTATAACTGCATAACATCATCACCTAATCTATATATAGAGTCTAATGACTTCTTTGAACAATGCACGATTTAACTAAATTCCTGCCAGACGAAATCCGAGCAACGGTTAGTAAGTATTTCATAAAAGAATTAAAAAGAAATATCTCGTGTTTCCTTTTTGAAATACTAGGCGTTGCTCGAGAGTCAACTCGATTAGAACAGTCGAAACGACATTTCTTTACAGCCTCCTCCACAAATCCCTTTAATAGCAACAGAAATCACAAGAAGCACTGCGTCGTCAAATATTCAAACAACCCTTTCTCCTAATTTAAATACCAAAAACTTGAGACTGCGCGTAAAATTCAACGATTCAAGCTTTTTATTGCCCGGACGGTAAGGTACACACAATAAAATCGTGGAGTAAATAAAAAACGCTGGAAAATGTGGGTTGAGATTGTGGAGCGGCCGGGCTGAGAGTAAGCAGACAGTGATAGTTAAGTGCTTAATGTATCCACGAAGAGGCCGCCTCGACGTGGAAATTGAAATTGTTTGGGGTGCGGTTGCGTTGACGCGACACAGTATATATACTATTATTATAAAGAGGAAAAAAAATATAAAGAGGAAGGATTTAATTATTTTTTTTGCATTGAAACGGCTCTGTTTTTTATAAGTATACAACGTGTTAATTAAATAACGAAAAGTTCAGACACCGCAACATATTTTTATTATAAAAGATTTATATAATAATATATACAGGATGGAAAAAAATGGGCCCTGGAGGGAAACTACCTTAAGTCCTTAAGATAGCTCAGTTTACTAAAAGGTAACATTCTTTTATTTTTAAAAAGAAACAACTGCATTCAAAGATTTTCTCAAAGGATCCATTTTTTCTTCCATACAACTATGCCCAAAACACGTACCTCGGGTTTTATTCCATTATTTCATGTAAAAAAATCTGAAAATTCATAAAATAATAAAAATATATCTTTAAACCATACTGTACTACCTGAAATTATGACTTAAACATTTTGATAACTGGCAACATAGCATAAATATTAAATAAAGCGTATTAGCGTAGTGTATTCTCCAAACCTGTTTAGTAAAGGTTTTCCAACTATTAAAATAATAAAAATAGTGTTTTTACTGAATTATAACAAATATTATAATCAAACTCGTAACAAATCCATATTCCAAAGCGTTATAAATCTTGTTAATAAGTGTCACATAGTCTGTGGTATGGTGTTTATTTTGGCAAACCATACCCAATAAAAAAAATGAAAAGTCATTAGGATGTATATTGTATTGACGTATCAAATTCACAATTACTGGTGATTTGTAAGCGATCACAATAGATGTTGGCACACACACACACACATAACAAACTCCAGATTTTTAATTAGAAGAACTTCAACTTCTTTAAATACCTATAATAAGAAGAAGATTATAAGTAAATATTATCAAGCGACCATAACAATGTCTGATTGTCAACGTCAAACCTTGACGCCCATAGCTAATCACGTTTCGTTTCACGAAGTTTCGCATTCACTTAGCATTTTTTATCTTATTTTTCTGCAAAATCTATTGAGTTTGAAAAAATTTTAGCCCTTAGGTCATTTTTAATACATTATTATCTTTCATTTCATATAATTTGTACCTCGATACATGATTTGGGCAAATACTGAAGACCTCCTTTGCTTGCGTCACACGGGAATCGAATCAGCTGAAGATAAAAAACCTAAACACTCGCTATATTATTATTTTAATCGATAGGATAATCTATGTGCCCTGGAGCAAAACTACTTTAAATCCTTAATAGCTCAGCTTACGTAAAAGAAACATTCTTCTTTACCCTCGATTCTGAATAAACTATATTCGGGTTTTGGGCAATTTAATTTAGCCCCACGTTGGGTGCCAACCACGTAAATGAACGTTTTTTTTTCACACATTTGGAAAGAGTTCATCATTGTCACAGCTTATATGTCCCTACCGAGGAGTTTGTGCCTACCCTAAGTAAATCAAACACGCTGGCCCAGTGCTAATTGGTCGACTTCACATACACCTTTGAATTTCTTCACAGAGTATGTAGGTTGCTTCACGATGTTTTCCGACGCCGTAAGAGTGTCGGACAAATGTCCATATGAAATTCGAAAAACTACAACTACACGGCAGGATCGAACATCGGACCTCCCGATTAGAAGACTAGTGCCGAGTTTACAGCGACAGTCTCTGGAGAGAGTTGATACAAATCAAATCACAGCTAAGCTTTGAAAGTGTTTATAAATAAATAGAAGAACTGAATGGTATGGTAAGAACACGCGCGATTGGTGTATTGGTTGGTGTTGTACTATTTAAAAGCAGGCGTTTTCAAATGAAATTCTTATGGTGCGCGCATGACCGCGGCCGCGGCACTGAAATGCATATTGTACGTAAGCCGCACATTAGTTACAAAATCACCACCCTGGAAACCAGGGCGGTGATTTCGTAAGTCATCATCAAATCTATACGATGGCTGATTGCCGATGAGTTACAAAACTGCCCACCTGTGGACCTAAAAAGGCCGCATAGCAGAATCATAATACGAATCATATTATGATTCAAATTATGAAAGGAGTGCAATTCATCATAAGCAATTATTATATTTGACAGCTTTGTATGAATATTCGTAAAATGGTCCACAAATTGGGCATTGCTAAAGTGTTATTTGGGACCATTTTACGAATATTCATACAAAACTGTCAAAGAGAATTTGCATATGATGAATTGCACTCAATTCATAATATGAATCATAATATGATTCGTATTATGATTCTGCGATGCAGCCTTTTTAGGTCCGCAGGTTTTGCAATAAGACCGAAAGTGTATGTCTGGAATAAACTCCGAAACTACTTCACAGATTTTGATGAAATTGGGTATAATGTATGTATTTGGTCCAACTTAAAAGATTTGATAATTTTATCTCGATTATTGACCTCAATATTTATTACTGTGGATGGTTGTAATTATATGGTTAAAAATGGTTTGCAATAATTTGCTAGTTCCATAAGTTTCTTATAGATGACGGCGTGAGGTATTATCTAGGTTGGGTACTTACTGTCCAATAAGTGGTGGTGTATATCCTTACTTCCTTACTAATATTATAAACGCGAAATTTTGTGAGTATATATGGATGTTTGTTACTCTATCACGCAAACACTACTGAATTAATTATATATTATATATATAGGCTACTTATTATCCCGGAAAAGTGAATAGTTCCCGCGGGAAAGTAGATTAACAGTTTTTTTCTCTTTTAAGGCGAAACATATATAATTACTGAGCCACATCATCCCGTGGCCAGGTCAGCTAGTTTAATTTAAAATTTTAAGAGATTGAATGGAAAGACGATAAAAACTCAATTTGACGTTGAATGTCTTTTTCTCCGAACCGTACCTCGAACAAAGTCTTCTTTATGAGACTTATTCAGTTTTAATATTTTGCAGCGAAATAAGCTCATGTTGGAGACAAGACCTTTCATAGCACTCAGAAAGTAGATATTGGACATTCTGACACAAACGATTTCAAAATTTAATTACTACCACAGATTATTTTATTCATTTTATCACTGTGTATCTTATTTAATAGCAACATAGAGTTTGTAGCTTTTATTAATATTTTTCCCAATTCGCACACCGTCAACAAACATTCTCACATTTTACGGGTTGAGTGGTAGAGAATGCCTCAGACATTAAGTCCGCCTTTTGTACAATTGTTCATATGTTGTATGAAAAAGCTTAAATAAATAATATAAAATAATACATTAATACTAATATTGCAGTGAAAACTCCCAAATAACAATGCAGCGTGAATGATAGAGTTGACATTCCGCTTAGATATGAAAATAAAACTTAACGACATTATAGTAATAATATAGGTAGACCAATGAATAAATCAAAATAAGAATTTTTATAAGATTTTTTAAAACCTCGCCTGAGGTGAAAATTTAATTTTTATATTTTCAAAGAACATGTGCCACATTACCGGAGGGAGATTCTGTACCAGGGTCGTGTGCATGGGTACGTCCGTCTTACCTATTTCTGCTGCAAAGCAGCAGTGCTTGCACTGAGTTGCACTGCTGTGTTCCGGTTAGAAGGGTAAGATATGGCATTGAAATTACTGGGTACCGTGACTTTACATCTTAAGTCACAAGTTGGCAACATACACTGTGGTTCTTGTGGGAGTTGCAGGTTTGCTGCGAATCTCACAGGAGCCACATGTATTATGGGTGACTGTTACCACTTACCATCAGGTGGGCGGTTTGCTTGTTTGCCAACTTAATTGCAATAAAAAAAACATAAACGGTCATATCATTTAATCGGAACGATTTAAATCTCTGGGTTGACTAATAAGTTTGATTTTTTCACAGCTGAAAAAAACTGTAGGCCCGAATATTTGATAGAAATTTCGATTTGATATCTCTACGCGTTCGTGCGAAAAAGACTGTCAGACAGACGGACTGACGAACAACGAAGTGATCCTATAAGGGTTCCGTTTGATTTCGTTAAGGTTTTTAATAAGGTTGCACTCGATAGCAAAAAATCCAAAGATCACTCAGTTCAATATTTCAAAACTGTTGTGAATCAGAAAATACAATGATAAATGACATAAAAGTGTAACAAATAGACGTGTATTTTTATTGTTAAGATGATTGAAAAAGTACATTTTTTATTTTGTACTCCAGTTTTCCAAAAATCGATTAAAACGTGTAAAAAGTAACGTTTTAGTTCGGTCACAGCGTGAAAGCGACAATAAAAGCTATGCAATTACGTTGCAACCTACAGCAGTCGCCGAGTAAATTTCCTGGGAAGCCTCGCCTTAAGTTCTCGGTGGCCATGGCCATGGCGTCAACACAGTATGTTGAACACGTGTTAGACTTTAGTTCGAAGTGAAAATTATTCTTTGTATTGATCTATTAATATTCCCTTATGTTAAACATTTTCAATGATAAATATGTAAACCATCCAATAGTTCTCTTCGCTCACGACAGTACAATGATTATTGAGAGAAAAAACAAAAGCATGGATGATTATAAAAATTACATAGATTCATCACTTTACAGTATTATACAATGGCTTAAAAATAACAATTTACAAATTAACTTGACAAAAACTAACTACGTGACATTTAAGTTAAGAGCTAATAATAATAATATGAATCAATTAAGTATAACCTACGAAAATTAAAAAGTTCATGAAACTATGTCAACAAAGTTTTTAGGAATACATATAGATCGTGACCTGTCCTGGGAAACTCATATATCACACTTGAATATTGCAAGTAAATATTGCAGAAATCTGTAAATACTGCAAAGAAAGTGCAAAGTCACTGATATATAAATCTATACTTATACTTACTAATATTCTAAAGCTGAAGAGTTTGCTTGGTTGTTTGATTGAACGCGCTAGTGTCTGGAACTACTGGTCCGAATTCAAAAATTATTTTTGTGTTGGATAGTCCATTTATCGAGGAAGGCTTTAGGCTACGTAATATCAAGCTACGACCAATGGGAGAGGAGAATCAATGAAAACTAAAACAAATTGCTAAAGCGGGAAAAATATAGAAGATATAATTAAGAAAACGTCTTTTATAAGGCGAAACGTGGTTCGCGGGCACAGCTAGTACACTAATAACACTCGTATCTATAGTCAAATCAAAGTAAAATTAATTAAAAAAAGTAAAATTACCTACTTGAGTAAAAGGCGTTACTTAAGTTGTGATTTTTATACAATAAGAACTGTGACAATAAAAAAAATGTCTTATTATTGCGTTTGGTTGCGCAGTAGCACAGAATAGATAATAGTACTACGTACAGAACGGCCACTCACCTCCTCGCACTCATTTCAAATACCTCGTCCTACCCGGCACTTCCCTGTAGACATCACTGACAAGTAAACAAGGGCGCGCGCGATCGCTCGGACGAGTAGACGCGAGCGCCGGGCGATAACAGAGACAGCGCTATGCGGGTGAAAGAGAAGGCAGTCGCTGCACTTCCCGCGTCATTGCGATTGATAACCGCTCACTCAGCCCTACTAGATTCCACGCACACATTTGCGCGTGTATGAACGTCATTTGTTTAAGTAGTAGTAATAGGTAATTGATTTGCGAACGTTGTATGGAGTGTCCGGGGTGTGGCAGTAGTTCGCGCGTTCGGCCTGTGATAATGGCGATTACGCTTTCGCAATGGTCCGTCACGAGATGGGTGACAAAGAACTTAGTATCTCGAGCTCCTCCGTCTTTCAAAAGGCTAGTTAAGCCGTTGCTCCCAGGTGTATTTCCAATCGCTAAAATGCACCAACCTGCACTAGCTGATAAGCATTACTTTCTTCACTTCATTCAAATTCTCGTTTATTGTATAAAAATCACAACTTAAGTACTTTTACTCAAGTAATTACTTTGACTTGACTATTGATACGAGTGTTAATAGGTAGGTACCTAGTTCAGACTGAGGCAGTGTTGCCAGTGTCGCCTATCAAAACGAGACCGGGCAAATCCGGCAGAGATGCGGCACGGTCTTGATTGCACAAAGTAACCAATCACGGCGCGACCGAAATACGATTTAGCCATGTTTTCCCTTCGTTTCGGGGAATTTGTTAAAAAAGCAATCGTGTTGAACACGCTCGTTTAATTCCATGTAGGCACTTGTACCGTAACCATTGATGTACTAGGAGAAGACTCTTTTTTATCACTCCGGAAAATTTTAGGGACGCTTCAGAACACATCCATTATAAATAATATTTATAATCCATTATAAACAACATAAATAAATAATTAAAAAAATGAACAAAAAATCTTAAAAAATACAGCACTAAACTATTTTTGCAAATTTTAAACTAGTGCAGTTATTTTTGGAAATTTCAGAAAATTGCTATAAAATGAAATAGGTGAGTTATTTTTTTATTCATATTTTAATCATTCTTCTACCTACCGTGTCCGAAGCTCCCTTAAATTTTCCAGGATTATAAAAAAAGTAACCCCTGTCTGTATACACAATGTTTGGTAAAGGTGCTGGGGCCCTATTTTAAAAGTAGGTTATGTATGTAAGTATTGTCGTGGCAATGCTTGTGATAAGTAAATATGTATGTTACCAATCGTCTGGATCGATGATATACTTATTAGGCATTACACTTGTTTGTTGCGCAATGAACTTTGGGCACCATCACTGGGAGCTCCTAAATTCCGAAACGCGTGGTGACGTCACACAGCTAGTCAGTTCACCAATATTTACGCGGGTAGACAGAAATGGATTGGGCCGCGTCGCAGTTTTAAATTATTATTTATCTGCCGTCTAACATAAAATTAGTCAACACAATGTTGTAAAATAAATGTCGGAATCAATACTTTACTCAGAGCGACGACTGAGCAGTTATCCTTTAGTCTCGATTCGATCACAAGTGGCAAAAACGCGTCACAAAGTCGAAGTATTCTGTAAAATACTAAAGAAATGCTTTTAGTAATGCACTTAACAGGATGGAATATTATATTTTCGCATCACCCGCAGGCGTAGCACGGGCTGCCAAGACGGGACTTGAGTCACGCATTATCTCACAATTTCAGTGACATAACCTCTATGTCTTAAAGAGTAGCACGGCGGCGCGTATTTAGGCTGCGGGCCGATAACAGTGCTCACAGTGCTAACGATTATAATCGCCTGGTCCAAATTAAAAAGAACACTAAAAGTACTAACAGCGCTATCAGCATGCTTACAATTTCGGCCCAGAAGAACAGGTACATTCATTTTGAACCCAAAACACAATTATCACATGTCAGACTGACAGTTCGCATAAAGTGATTTCACTCCAGAGCATTAGCGCCGTAACTTCTATATGACGTTAACGATGACGTCATGTGGCTCTTCATGCCAGCTAACATTAGCGCGCTCACAACATATCGGGACGTGTTTGAGCGCGTTAATAGTGACTCTTATTATATTGATTTTCGGAACGCAGCCTCAGTGTTACTGACGTGATAAAAATTTCTTGACGCTCCTCAAGGGATACGTGTCACTGAGTCTTATCACAAATTTCTTGGTAGCCCGTGCTATGCCTGCTGCTCGAGAATGAGTTATTCTAGGTCTCGTTAACCCAACATAAGTAACTCTTTTCAAGTCTCTAAAAACAGGGTTAAAATATAGTACTGAAATTCATTACTTTCCTAGTGATTGAAATAGGTTGTATTTGGAAGATAAAAAGTAATTAGGATAGAAACCCATCTTATATTGTTAAGTGAAAAAAAAAAAGATTCTGAATTAACAACATATGCTCAGAAATCTGTGTAGACACCTGAATAAAATAAAATTAAATGTTTTTCACATTTGTAGGTCTTTCCAGGCAAACGCGAAGTCCAAATGCGAAGATAGTACGGGAGAGAGATACACGCTGCACTAGCCACCCTCACCTTGCCGACCTGCAAGGTGCTTCTTCACGCCTCTTTTAAAGGACCCGGAATTGTAAGAGGGGCACGTGTGCTGGCAGGGAATTTCATTTTTTGATTTTGCGACAAAGAAATGAGTTACCAAATTTCTTTCTACGCGTTGGAATGGCTGTAAGACAGTGATACTCATAGTGTCGCTCTGGACGATTTTATTTCAGCACTATCATCATCACAGCGCATATAAGTCCCCACCCAGGGGCTTCAGCCTAACCTATGTTAGGGCCTTAGTCAACCACGCTGGCCCAGTGCAGATTGGTCGACTTCACATACACCATTGAATTTCTTCGCAGATATATGCAGGTTGCCTCACGATGTTTTCCTTCACCGTAGGAGCGTCAGACAAATATAGTACATATGAAATTCGAAGGGAAAAACACATTGGTTCATGGCGGCCTCGAACCCCGGACCTCCCGATTGGAAGGCAAGTGCCGAGTCCACAGCGCCAAGCGCCACCAACGCTCACTATAATATAAATGAATTATTAGATAAAGGGGAATGAATAAGGTTTACACAAGTACAACTTATTCCTCGAACCACTTCAATTTATAAATAAATAAACGGTGTCCAGCTTCGCGAGGGATTGAGAATTAATCTCGAAACTCGGACGTGAGACGACTTAAGTTGTTTACTCTGAAAAGAACTGTCCGTCCATTGTGCTTACTTTCCTTTCGAATAAGCTTGAATTTCACACGTGGAAATGTTACATTGTTTACTAGATTACAGATACATTATAATGTTTATTATGGTCATTCTTTTTGGGGCAAAGCACAGTGAACCATAATAATTATGTTTCTTTTTGGGGCAAAGCACAGTGAACCATAATAATTATGTTTCTTTTTGGGGCAAAGCACAGTGAACCATAATGATTATGTTTATTTTTACTATTTGAAACATATTTTTTGCCCATTACAAAAAATATAGAATAGGAAAAAATACAACCTTGATGTGACGTGACGTACCTATACTTATATTGAAACACATGTGAGGCAAGCAAAAAGGCCAAAAAGCGACCCAGTCACCGGTTTTGGTATCGCATTCGTGGTAAACATTGCAAATTGTCTCGAGCAATTATTTATTTGTTTGTTTTTTTTTTGTTCAGAAGCGAACAAACATCGAAAACATTTGTGACAGAAAGCCTATAATAAGTTTCTGCTAATAATGACAACAATTGGAATTTGAGAAGTGCTGCGAAATCCGATCGAGTAATACCACACAATGTTTGTCTGTGAATCGTAAAATGCAAGGAATATAAAAAGCTAGCACACATAACAACACTATATTAAATTAAATATATTAAAATTTGTCAATTTCAAAAATTTAAATTTGCTAATGACATTTAACCTTTAGTATAGGTTATGCTTCAACATATTTGCCATACCATATATACTTATGCCAGACAAAACATCGTGTTTGATTCGAATTCAAAAATCCTTTCTCAGCTTACTGTCTAAATGAAATAAAAACATACTATTACTACTCGCATACGTTCCACTGCTGGTCTCTCCTTATTTGTATTGTACAATCAGCAACAAGTCAGCCTTAACATTTACACTACAATAACCGCCGCTATTTCGAGCCTCCTAAGGATTGTCTCAATCTCAAGGGCAACAGATAACTATAGCGTGTTGGCTTGTGTACTTCGCTCTGAATTAAGCATGTTATATTGTATTCTACATGTATCGTTTTGTATGTGTGCAACTAAATAAAAACTTCTTTTTTAGACGATTAAGAATCGGGTTTTTACACCCCAATGGCTATAAGGATTGGTGAAGTGTATTTGTTCCGATGTATCCATCGCGTCTCAGAGATGTGGTTGAGGTAAACTCTCTTACAACATTCACGGGATAGAAGTGATAGAACACGTATTTTAAATCCGTCATTGCATGGAATTAAACAAGAACATAACATAGAAGATATTAACTATAAGGTTAATAATAATAAGGTATATTTAAGCTATAAAAATATTGTGCTCCTGCTCGAAAATTGACATTGACAATTGACAAGAAATTCAAAAGGTCTAATGGTAGAGACAGGTAGAAAAGATTTAATTATTTCTTTATATTTGTGAAATTTTCTACTGAATTATAATAAGGTTATACTATTCGTAGTTCTTCCAGCCAATCTCATTGGATGCTACTTGGATAATAGCGTATTTCTGAAAATAAAGTAAACAAAAAAAATATGAAAATAAATTATTCATGCAATGAAAGTATTTTTGTTTTGATCAAAATAAACAAAAAGATTCATTTAGAAATAAAAAAAGTTAACAAATATAATACGAACGTTCCTATTGTGACGGGAGTAGTTAAATTCTCTACTGAATAATGGACCGTAACTCAATCGTCACCAATTAATCTCTCTCGACGCCAAGTGTCACTCACTCTACAATCGAACGCTCCCCCTGATCGGAGAGCGGTAAAACCGGTGAAGTGAGGCTAAGACCACTTCAGTGCGAAGGGTTTGCAATCTCGTGCAGTGATTTTGAATGAAACACATTAAACTTCGACCCTTCAACTTTTAAAATGGCAGATTCCTTTAATATTTAGTGTAAGAGAGACCTTAAGTAATCTTGAGTACATGTGGTATTATTATCATCTTATCTGTTTCCGCCGCAAAGTAGCAGTGCTTGTATGGTTGTTTCCCGGTTTGGGAAATAGAACAGGCAGTGAAATTACTAGGTACTAGACATCTTATGTTATTAGTTATCTAACACTGTGACTAGACATGTGACAGGTTGCAAAGTGCACCGTGGCTCTTGCAGGAGTTACATATATTTATGAATCAGAGAGGAGATAATCATTACGCCTTAGCCACTACCAGCCCCCCTAGCATGACTACCAAAACACTATATTATGATAAAACGATATATCGATATAAACTGTTAAAAAAGTAGTTAGCTTAATGTTTTTGAGTGTATTTTGGATTGTATTGTTACTTTGGGCATTATTTTTATATTAATGTTGATAAAATTTCAATGTGGCCATTACCTATATCTATAGGTACTTCATCATCATCATTACAGCTCATATACGTCCCCACCGAGGGGTTCGAGCCTTCGCGGAGGTGTATCGACATCGGGTTGCCACACGTGAACGGGGGGGACGATCCGCTCCACAGGAGATGGGGATCCTCCGTCTGGGGATTGCCCTGGTGTTCTCGGGCAATCCCCCCTTGTCGATAGCCCGACCAACATGGTCGGGCCTGCCCGGACGCGCTGGTAGTGGTAGTCGCATTGTGGACCCTACCATGCGCGCCCACAAGGGCAGGGAGAACACAGGGGGGTTTTAGTGGGTCGGCCTGACACTATGCCGGGCCAGCCCCACACACGCTCGCCGTCTAGCCAACGGTGGGTACGGTGCGGGTGCGCATTTCCTCCCAAAGAAAAAAAAGGGGTTCGAGCCTATGTTAGGGTGATTAGGCATTAGTCAACCACGCTGGCCCAGTGCGGATTGGTCGACTTCACATACACCATTGAATTTCTTCGCAGATGTATGCAGGTTGCCTCACGAGGTTTTCCTTCACCGTAGAAGTGTCAAACAAATGTACATATGAAATTCGAAACGAAAAACACATTGGTACATGGCGGGTGTCTCAAGCCCCGACCTCCCGATTGGAAGGCAAGTGCCGAGTCCACAGCGCCACCGACGCGACGCTCCAAAATATGGCCCAAGCAACTTCCCAGGCGAGCGGTTTGCTTGTTTATCAATTTTGCTGTATAAAAAAAAAGCTATTCGAACTTTTTAGTCTTGCTTTTCGCGTCAATAAATAAGCTTCCCTAATATCCAAAGGTCTATTCCATCCAATCCGTAGGTTGTACGGACAACAGCACATTAAGGTAAACACTGTGGCATCTTATTTCGTTGTAATAAGTACTATTTTGTAACAGAAACGTTTAGTCTGATGTGTAGGCGTGTGTACTTTATCAATTTGATTTATCAAAATAGCTCTATAGCTTGAAGTGTTTTTGACAGGAAGCTTAAGTGGTTTTCCACCAGGAGGAGACTCTAACAGAGTCGTCTACATGGGTACCTTTGTCGTATTTATTTCTATTGCCAAACAGAAGTGCTTGCATTGCTGTGTTCCGATTTGAAGGGTAAGATCGGAAGTGAAATGAGGGTACATTGGCGCAATTGTAGGGGTTGTGGTATTGCAAGACTTACAGGGACCACGGGTACTCTTATATATTTTTTTATAGTACACAAATTGTCATATATTTTTTATAGAAATGAGTTACATACAAGGGCGAGCTTATCTCTTAAAGAGATCTCTACCAGCCAACCCTAGCAGGTGTAAGAGAGGTTAAAAATTGTGGGAAGAAGTGCACATATTACAAAACAATAGAAATAATTACAAATGTATTCACTATAGATATAATAATAAACTAATACGAGTATATACCTGCTATAAACTAAGAAAAATATATACAGGATAATTTTTAAACCATCAACAACCTCCCAGGTGCTGATTCTAGTGCTCAGATGCAACAACTTTGTGTATGGGATCAATATCGAAATCGCAAAAAAAAACACTTCTCCATACAAACTAGGTTAGCTGATCGAGACTTTAGTATGGGAAAGTGGATTTTTTTTTGCGATTTCGATGTTGGTCCCATATAAAAAGTTGTTGCATCTGAGCACTAGAATTAGCCCCTGGCAGGTTGTTGATGGTTTAAAAATTACCCTGTATACTAATAAATATAGTAAGTTTTATGAGGAGTTCGAAAGAAGATACTATACCAGGTAGACTGCCTGCTTGATTGCTAACTTATTTGTATATAAAAAAGGAAAAGGTAACAAATAGTTTGTCGTTTAACGTTGACTTATATTTGATCATGGGAAATTTATACGTCTTTTCACTAAGTACTTATAAATTTAGTCGACCCATGTGCTTTTTAAATCAAATAATGTATTTAATGCGTGAATGAATTATTTTGGAGAGTGAACGTAGAGTGATTAATTAATTACTAATAAAATAAGATGCACAAAAACAAACAACACAAGAAATTATTAGGTATAATGAAGCTAGTGACAACCTTAAAAGCAGATGTGCTACGTCGTGAACTAATACCGCAAAGTTCCAGATTACTTGTTTGTACCCTTGATAGGATTAGTACATGTGCACCATGCACATTTTGCACAAATTATTGCGCAAACTGTGTGAGCATGAAGAATGAGCTGAACCCTTAGTCCCATAGTAAAAGTTGTTTTATTTAATGGTCTCAAAACCCTCTTTAAATATTATGGCCATTTTGATCTCAAATATCATCTCCTCTATGATTAGGAATTCCAAATTCAAATTTATACAGCTATTTATTCATGTAAGATTTGTTTCGAAAATTATAATTCACTTATTATTTTGGACTTTTCAATTAATTGTTTTGTTTTCAACTTTTTTGAAGTCAATTTTCGCTTGGGGCATGGTTTGGCTGGTTCGGCAGGGTTCAGCCATTGCGATGAGCGCTTCCGATTATCGTACAGGACCCACTTTTCATCACAAGTAATGATTCGATTTAAAATCCCTTCTGATGGCGCCTAAAGTCGACGCCACCAAGTCGGCGATTCGCCGATTAATATGCTCATTTAAAAAGCGAATACAATGCTATAATAATAGGTCTTTACCTATGAAATTGCCGTTCTGCCGTACTGGCCATTTCAAATTATAATATATTTTTTTTGGCTGATAATTCCAATTTCAAATTAATTTTATTTTAAAAACATGGTTTTCCACCAGGAGGAGACTCTAACAGAGTCGTCTACATGGGTACCTTTGTCGTATTTATTTCTATTGCCAAACAGAAGTGCTTACATTGCTGTGTTCCGATTTGAAGGGTAAGATCGGAAGTGAAATGAGTGGGTACATTGGCGCAATTGTAGGGGTTGTGGTATTGCAAGACTTACAGGGACCACGGGTACTCTTATATTTTTTTTTATTGTACACAAATTGTCATATATTTTTATATACATGAGTTACATACAAGGGCGAGCTTATCTCTTAAAGAGATCTCTACCAGCCAACCCTAGCAGGTGTAGGAGACGTTAAAAATTGCGGGAAGACGTGTACATATTGGTAACGCGGGTGAATAAGTAAACATGTAAGGTGCGGTTCTGGTAGCTACAAAAAATGGAAAGTGGTAAATGCTTCGCTCCAGGGTGTCCTCGGGAGGCAAATTAACACCTTATATGGCGGTTCTTGATTACACACACAAAACAATTTTATACTTTTAGGCGAGAAATAGAAATCATTCAAAAACCGAATACAATGCTATAATAATAGGTCTTTACCTATGAAATTGCCGTTCTGCCGTACTGGCCATTTCAAATCATAATATTTTTTTTTGGCTGATAATTCCAATTTCAAATTAATTTTATTTTAAAAACATGGAATTCTTTTTTCGAAAATCGTCATTTGTTTAATAGTTAGTGTTTTGTTTTCAACGCATTCGAACATTTTTCGTCGTTATGGATAAATTAAAAATTCGAGTAATTATGGAGTATGAGTACCGTCGTGGCAGCAAAGCGGCACAAGCGGCACGCAACATCAACGACGTTTACGGAGCGAACACTACAAACGAACGCACCACAAGTTATATGGTTTGCCCGCTTCCGTTCTGGAAATTTCGACCTGAAAAATGAACCCCGTGGTCGTCCGAAAACTTTGGTCGACAATGACGAATTAAAGGCGATTGTGGAAGCTGATGAAACTCAATCTACGGCTGAATTAGCAGCAGCTTTCGACGTTAGCATTAAAACAATATTAGTCCACTTGCGTCAAATTGGCAAGGTAAAAAAGCTTGACAAATGGGTACCCCACGAACTCAATGATCGCCAGCGCGAAGTACGCGTCGAGACGTGCCTTGCACTGCTCAACAGGCATACAAATGAAGGAATTCTGAACCGCATTGTTACTTGTGACGAGAAATGGATCCTGTTCGACAATCGTAAGCGCTCAGCAAGTTGGTTGGACCCTGGTTCAGCACCCAAACAATGCCCTTAACGAAAACTTACCCCTTGAAAAGTGATGGTCACTGTTTGGTGGTCTAACGCGGGTGTAATTCATCACAGCTTCTTACCAAACGGGACGAGCATTACTGCATATGTGTACTGTGAAGAACTGAACACAATGATGGAGAAGCTCGCACGTCTCCAACCAGCTTTCGTCAATCGTTCGGCACCACTGCTCCTGCACGACAACGCGCGACCTCATACTGCACAGCAGGAGGTCTTCAAGCTACAAGAGCTAGGGTTGGAAGTTCTCCGGCATCCGCCGTACTCACCAGACCTTGCGCCTACAGACTTCTACTTTTTCCAGAATTTGGATAACTTCTTGGCGGGAAAAAAATTCAATACCCGAGAGGCAGTACAAAATGCCTTTGAAGAGTTTGTTGCCTCCCGTCCAGCTGATTTCTTCAAGAAGGGCATCAATAAGCTACCAATGCGTTGGCAAAGATGCATCGATTGCATGGGTGATTACTTTGATTAATAGAAATAAAAAATATATAAAAAAAATACGCTTCATTTATTTCATGAAAAACGGCAATTTCATAGGTAAAGACCTAATATTTACCTCTAATCCGGTCCGGTCTCCGTATGAAGCCGGTGGACTTCCTGAGCTAGCTCGAAGGAAGTCGCGGCTCCTGAAGGGCTGCTGTCAATCCACCGAACCACGACCGGAACACATAGGCCTATTAGGCCACCACCACTCCCTAACTCAATTAACGGATCGATCACTCGCGTCTATAAAACTTTTGGCAAACACTCACAAGCGGACTTTCGCAACCCCCAAATTAGGTGCGCCGCGCAAAACAATAAATTATAGATTTTCTCGAAAACGCGCCGCGTGATATCCTATTTCAATGTCATTACAAATTCGACTCGACTGACATGTCACATGCGGCCGGCCGCCACAGGCCCTCACATGCACAGACTATATGCAGTGTTGCCACTCGCTCTTCCTCGAGCGTAAACACCTTCATTGTTGTGCCGGTTGAGTAATGCAACGCAGCAGTCAACGCGCGTTTGTTGATTTGCTTCACTCAATTCGTGAGGTACCCACCTTTCAAGCTTTTTCACCTTCCCAATTTGCTTCAAGTGGATTAAAACAGTTTTATCACTAACACCGCAGCCTGCAGCTAACTCGGACCTGGTTTGCGATGTATCCGTTTCCACAATAGCCTTCAATTCTTCATTATCAACTTTGGTCTCCGGCCGTCCACGGGGCGTGTTCTGCAGGTCGAAATTTCCAGAACGAAAACGTTGGAACCAAAAACGCACTGTGTTTTCTTTTGCGGCACCGTCGCCATACACATCATTAATCCTTCGAGCCGTTTCTGCAGCACTGGTGCCACGGTGGAACTCGTACTAGTAAATAACGCGATATTTCAAGTTTTCCATTTTGTAAACTGAGTGACGCAAAGAAAAAAACAATTGAGGAAAAAACAAGTGAATTTATAATTTTCGAAACACAAATACATGAGTAAATAGCTGTATAAATTTGAATTTGGAATTCCTAACCATAGAGGAGATATTTGAGATCAAAGTGGCCAGTACGGCAAAACGCCAATTTCATAGGTAAGGACCTAATATTAAAACACTTTTATGTTACACAGATTTAAAGTCGAAGATCTAACCTAGCGCATAGACCAATCCCAATTCCCAACCTATATGAAATGGTGAAATTTAACATCTCATGTTTTTCTTGTAATGCAACATGCGTTAGATGGACGAAAAAATTTGGGGTGATGTAAAAAAAAGTTTTACTTTCAAAATACATCCTAATCATAACCAAGTTGTCTTCAAACACAAACAGAAAAGAAAGAAAACGTTGACCCTACACATTTAGCAGTAGATTTAAAAGAGATACATACGATATGCTTGTAAAAGTCAATTTTATATCTACGTCCAGGGCAGAGCCTGAGACATTTTAAATGGAAATGAAACTACAATATCGCACGAGGAAATAGCATGGGCTAGCCAGGATTGGTTATGAATTCCGGGCACACTGATTGGTTCTTTGGGAGTAGTAAGGCTGCTATGTTTTTCTGGTTTTGAAATAATGTTCAGGACAAAGACGTACAATTTTGTGATAAATGTAGCCAATTACAAATTATGTCCTTTCTGCTCAGTTGTGGAATAGATTTTTAGCCAATTGTGATGACGAATTTTTTACATAATTAGCAACTTGAGACCATACATTGATTTGAAATGTTGCGTGGCGTCACATTTTGTGTGTATGTGTATTTTATACCACGAATATATAGGTTTTCATTTTTCATACCATAATATTTTTGTTATTTTTAAAAATTTTGCTACTTGCAATGCATTAAGTACGTACCGTATTACGCACGTCAAGCAGGAGTTTGGGGGATATCCTTCTGCGTCTGTAATGCCACTGTAGAACGAACAATTTATTAGATTACTTCATCGCTTACTTAGAATTCCTTCATTGTCGCAACTTGCATTACTGTGCAGTGTGCAGTGTGCAGCTACAAAGTTTAATTAAAACTTGACAAATCTCATAAAATAATATATGAACTAACTTTAATTATATTACATTTTATATGGATATTTCAAATAGAAAGAGTTGTTTGGTGAGTCCACACAATGTCACACTCTCAGGGTATTTTATTTGGGTCGCTCGCCATTAAACTGAAATGAACCTGGGTCGGGACAGTTAAAGTTCTGGGACTAGATGCTAATCCTTACTCAATGATAGAGAGTTTAAGGTAAACTCACGTATAAGTCCTTTCGCAATATCACTTCTGAGTTCAAGTGTTGCAACATTTCAAATCACATAGGTCCATAAATATCCATAGATAGATATCTCATTACTTAGTTAATCATGAGTTATGGTTATAGTATAGAAGTCTTGTCGTTTGTCAGTCAACATCCCAAATACAAATGAGCTGCTAATTATATCCCATGTAGTTGTCGATAGCCATATTGTAGTTGTGAATTGGAAACCTCACTGCTCTGGCGTAGGCAATTAGACAGCTTCAAGCTCGCAGTTTCGGCTTCAGCATAATTTTCCGCACAATAGTGGCTGCAATATGGCTCAACAACTTCTCAGCGAACTATTGTTCGGGGCCGCTGGACGTTGGGGTAAATTTAAAAATATGGAATGGGTAATTATGCAAATGTACAATGTAGTTTTCAGTGCTTACACGTATTGCTTTGTCCAAGTATCAGTTATACTTACAGGAAATGGAGTATTCATCACGAAGAACTTCACTATTCAAATAAAGAATTTGAAAGGACGGGTGAAAGAGGTGGATAGAGTGAAGGATGATGTCGTTTCCTTCAAGCAGCGCGTTAGTTGCTTAGGCGACGAGTTGACGGTAAAAGATCAGTGGTTGAGAGCGAACAATATCGAGATAAAACGAGTACCCGAAAAGGCCAATGAAAATTTATTGGCCTCAGTCGGATTGGTGCCGAATTGGCGTACTCCGTTTCGAAGTCAAATATTAACTTCGTGCGAAGAGTTCCATCACAGGACAAGGGCACCGATAACAAGGTTATTGTGGCGTCGTTTGTATAAATTTTAGGGCTATGACCCATTCGAGTAAATCCCCTATGCTTTCCGGTATTGGTTTGCAAGGATCTCATCGATTTTTTGTCAATTCAAATTCAAATTTTATTCAAAATCAAAAAACATTATTCAACATAGGCCTTTACAGGCACTTATTGACGTCAAAACAAAGCAAAACAATCTAATTTAAAGAAATTATATTATCCTTGTATATACATATATCCTAAATATACTCAAGATGTCTGCAAATACAAGTAGGAATGAAAAAAAAAAGTTGACTCTACACCTGTTTGGAAATTGGGAGAGCCTTCTCGAGAAGAACAGGCAAGAAACTCGAAAGGTCTAAATTTTTTATATCCTCTTTTAAATCGCCATTTACAATTTTGGATTGTTACAGAGTCGTCAATTGGAAGCTGACCTCAAAGCAAAAGTTTGAGCTCAACTTCCATTACAAGAATAGATGTGTTAATTCACATTATATAAGCTATCTCTGAGAGAAGTGCGTGAACTTAGCTTATAAATTGCTCTCACTGAACGTTTCTTTAAAACAAAACGCAATACATTGTTAAATATTAGAATTGAGAGTTCAAACTCAAGCTTTTTTGTCCGTCATGTAATCAGACACTTTATAATATGCTTTTTTAACAAGTACATCTTTGATTGCAACTTTAAATTTGTTTAAGCTAAGTTCTTGTATACAAGTTGGGATTTTATTGTAGAAACGTATACACAGGCCTCTAAAAGAATTATTAATTTTTGGAGCCTGGTATTTGGTAAAGCTAACATATTCTTTTGTCTAGTATTAACTGAATGAATATCACAATTTTTACAAAACACATGAATATTCTTACGAACATATATTAGATTCTCATAAATATATTGCGACGTTACTGTCATTATACCAATTTCTTTGAACTTTTCTCGCAAAGAATCTCTCATTTTAAGGTTATAGATTGCTCGAATAGCCCCTTTTCTGCAGTACAAAAACAATCTGAATGTCGGCAGCATTTCCCCACAACAAAATACCATACGACATCACACTATGAAAGTAAGAAAAGTATACAAATCTTGCTGTATCAACATCAGTCAGTTGACGTATTTTCCATACAGCGTGAGCTGCAGAACTAAGTCTCTTTGACAATTTATAGATATGTGGGCCTCATTGCAGCTTAGAATCAAGTGTGATCCCAAGAAATACTGTGGTGTCCACAGGGTCAACACCTATATCCTTTATTTTTACAGTGGTGTGAACCTCTTTGACATTGGGTAAAACAAATTTTATACATTTTGTTTTCCCTTCATTAAGTGACAATGACAATGACCAGACAGGTCGCATGAAGCAGTTATCGAAGACAAAGTCGCTAGCGAAAGAAAATATATTTTATTTGTATGTGGCAAGCATGCCAAAATCTTCGTTCGGAGTGGGATCTCACCATGGTTCATGATAATCAATGTAAAAGATCTCGCGAAATTTAACGAAGGCCGCACATAATTATTTACGAGTATAACTTACTAAACGTGATTGTTAGGAGTTTTTGTCAATTATTGCCTTTGTTCTCTTATGTTAAATGCATTTGTTTCATTTCTTTCTCTTTTTTTTAGAATCAAGCAATTTACACGAGTCGTTTATATTACACTAATTTTAAAAATCTTGATAATTACGAGTATATCAGCGCAGCGGGCCGCAAATTGGGGACATTTGCATACCGTAAAAAAATTTATAACTTGAAGTAGGTACCTTGCATTACGTGAAAATGTTCGTATTAATTTGCGTAAAGTTTTTGTGATTATTTGGTGGCTGAGTTTCAAGTATTTGGGAATGTTTAGTGGCTCACTGCTTGCGGTGAGTTCAACTTAGAGTTCAATTTACTGTTACATACTTGTCGCTGCCAATTTATTTACTACTAGCTAACCGTATGCATCTTTGTTTGCATTATAACTAACTTTTCCCGTAGGAAAACTTTTCCCATCAGATTTTCCCCGTAGGAAAATTACTCTATGTCCTTCCCCTGGTCTCGAACTATCCCTATACCAACTTTAATCAAAATCGGTTCAGTAGTTTCGAAGCCTTTTCAAATACAAACAAACAAACAATCAAATCTTTCCGCTTTGTAATATTACTAGCTTTGCGCTCGCGGCTTCGCCCGCGTTATTTTTGTTTTCCCGTGGGAATATTTTTTCCCGTAGGAAAACTACCCTATGTCCTTCCCCTGTGGCCTAATTCACGTAACAAAACTTCAACGACACCTTTCGTATTCACGTATTAATCGCACGATTTTGTTTAAGTCGATTTCGTTTAAGCGTATTCACGTACAATAATCGAAGTTCGATCGTTGGATCCGCGGTATTCACCTATTATGTTGACGTTTACTTTGATCGAATCTCAGCGATTAAACGTCAAATTAAACGATTTCTAAGTCGTTGAACCGAAGTTCATAATTTGTTAATTTGTGTGCTTTTTTTCCGCAAAAAAATGAGTTTGGTACTAGGATTCTTACTTTTGGACCTAGCCAATGAGAGAGACAGGCGCCGACGTCGAAACGAGCTCCTGAACAGCTCAATAGATCCTTTTGATATGTCATCACCACAGCTCATATACTTCCCCACCGACGGGTTCGAGCCTACCCTATGTTAGGGTGATTAGGCCTTAGTCAACCACGCTGGCCCAGTGCGGATTGGTCGACTTCACATACATCATTGAATTTCATCGCAGATGTATGCAGGTTGCCTCACGATGTTTTCCTTCACCGTAGGAGCGCCAGACAAATGTACATATGAAATTCGAAACGAAAAACACATTGGTACATGGCGGGTCTCGAACTCCGACCCCCCGATTGGAAGGCGAGTGCCGAGTCCACAGCGCCACCGACGCTCTTTTGATACGTCTGACGCTATTAAATTATCACAACAAAATATTTTACAAAAAAATAAAAACCGACTTCAAAAACACCGAAAATGTAAAAATACAAGAAAAGGTACAGACAACATCAAACTTCTATATTGTAGTCGGTGTCAAACGATCATCTCCTAGAAAGTCTTAAAATTTGTCACCGACCTCAATATAGAAGTGTAATGTTGTCTGTACCTATTCTTATATTATTTTTATCTTTTTAGTAAATGAAAGAAACTAATTTCCCTCGATTTTCATGGGATCCCATCATCAGATCCTGACTTTTGTGACTTTGGGACTACCCCAGGAGTATACTCTATCAAATATAAAAAAAAAATTTGAAAATCGGTCCACAATTGGCGGAGTAATCGTGTAACATACACTCAAAACACGTTGGACACACCTAAAAATTCAAGGGTTTCCCTCGATTTTATGGGATCCTATTATCAGATCCTAACTTTGGTGACCACCACTCTTGAAGTATATTCTTGAAGTATATCCTAAATTGGTGACCACCACTCTTGAAGTATATTCTACAAAAATAATTTTGAAAATCGGACCACAATTGGCGGTGTAATCGCGTAACTTACAAAAAAATACGCATCGAATTATGAACCTCCTACTTTTTTGAAGTCGGTTAAAAATACAAACAAACTCGAAACTCGCAAATAATAGAAAATGACACTGACACTGACATACGTAAATTTTTTTATAGGTCATCAACAAATTCTTTTGCAAAAAGCCATAAAATGACAGAACTTAACGTATATTTTTAGATTTATTGCAGAAAGTCATGTAGGTGCATAATAATTTTGATAAAAAAAACATTACTCTACAAATTAATCAATATCTCTGCATGTTTTCGTCAACAAAAAGTATTTGAATTTATTTGGTAGAATTGTAATGGCAACATCAAGTTTAAATAGTTGACAAATCGCCGAGTTGCGATCCTATCGAGTAGGTAATCGTTCTATCGAAATGACACGTGAATACGGATTTATGACTGTTTTTCAATATGACGACTTCTAAACGTTAACGATATTGTGACTATTACAAAATACGTGAATTAGCCTACGGTCTCGAACTATCCCTATACCAACTTTCATCAAAATCGGTTCAGAAGTTTCGAAGCCTTTTCAATACAAACAAACAAGCAAATCTTTAATTCCTCTTTATAATATTAGTATAGAAGTATAGATTCACACGTTATTGTTGTTTTATAGTTATAAATGGAAACTTAGTATTTATATGACCAAAACTTTCGAGTGTTGAGTACTAAGACTGACATTTCCCCGCCGAATTGGCTACTTAATGACTACTATTGAGTAGCCCTTACGTACCCTAACTGAGACCTGTCTCTGTATTCGGGATATTAGACAGCAACCTGCCGATCGATATGAATTGACCTACCATTCTAGGACGTGTAAATCCTGAGGTGGTGGATAGGTAATTGCTGCTCGTCGCAGTATACTCGCAGACGGCAGTGGCAGTTTAGCGTGGAGGACTTCTCGATCAAAGTAATGTTCGACGTTCGAGTCATTGTAATAATTGCAATTTAGCATTACGGCTGCATTTGTTTGTTGTATACTTGTATTACGGGAATAATGGTAATTCTCACAGTACATAAGAAGTAGGTACAAAAGAAGACTAACTTTCATTAGGAAATTTAATCATTATCGTCAAATGTTTACATATTATAAGTATGTATATGAAATCTCGCGTCAGCGGTTTTTGTCAGGTAGAACACCGGGGGCGTTTTAGTGGGTAGGCCTGGCACTCTGTCGGGAGAGCCCCACACACCCCTCGAAAGAAAAAAGGCAATTTTTTATACCTTGGTGATATTCTTTTTGACAATTATTATGGTGAAACGTAGTTCGCGGGCACAGCTTGTAAATACCTATTTCATACCAAATGACAAGCCATTTTTATATTTTTAATTTGCGCGAGTGCCGTACAAGTCTAAACGTCATTTTTTATATCATCCTTTACAACCGAGGAGCCTCAAATGGAAAACCTTATAAACATTAAAATCCGTCGCAGGGACGGGGCGACGCGACAGCAAAACAAATAAAGAGCAAGTACGCAATAACTGTCGCTGACAGATGGAAAGTATTCCTAGAGCTGCCATCTCGCTCGTAACTCACCACGAAACTCACTGGTTGATATTTTTTACACGACATAGTTGGTCCAAATTACCTTACTGTCTCAAGACCAAAGTCTTTGACCAGTGTGTGCTGCCAGTGATGACCTACGGAAGCGAAACGTCGCCATTCACTATGGGTCTCGTCCGAAGGCTCAAGGTCGCTCAGCGGGCAACGGAGAGAGCAATGCTTGGGGTCTCCCTGCGTGATCGGATCCGAAATGAGGAGATCCGCAGGAGAACTAAAGTAACCGACAATGCTCGAAGGATTGCTCAGATGAAGTGGCAGTGGGCGGAACACATAGCTAGAAGAACCGATGGCCGTTGGGGCCGAACGGTTCTTGAGTGGCGACCACGATCCGGGCGACGCTCAGTGGGTAGGCCCCGACCAGGTGGACCGACGATCTGGCAAAGGTCGCGGGAAGCCGTTGGATGCGGGCAGCACAAGACCGATCGTTGTGCAGATCCATGGGGGAGGCCTATGCCCAGCAGTGGGCGTCGTGCGGCTGAGATGATAGTTGGTAAGCAAGCAGCTGCCCACCTGAAGGTAAGTGGCTTTAGTCGCCTGCAGTACACGTGGTTCCTGTAAGACTTCGTCATCATAGCTCTTATACGTCCCCACTGAGGGGTTCGAGCCTACCCAAAGCTAGGTTGTTTAGGCCTTAGTCAACCACGCTGGCCAAGTGCGGATTGGTCGACTTTACATACACGTTTGAATTTCATCGCAGATGTATGCAGGTTGCCCAACGATGTTTTCTTCCACCGTAGGAGCGTCGGATAAAATGTACCAGAAATATTCAAAGCACTGCGACTCTTCAGCAGGCGTCATTTGCGAATCGCGAATTCAAGTTGCGTGAAGCGTGAAGGAAGTTACATACACAACGAAATTTTGCAAGCGCTACTTTTTTATTTGTAGAGATATTTTCATGATTCTTTCATACTTTTGATGTGAAACATCTTTAGCGGTGGGTGAGTGAGACTGACTGTTAGTGTGGCGACGCGTCGCCACGGCATGCGTCGCCACGCCATATGATAGTATGAATTTTGATGTTTCTGTTTAACATCTGCCAGGCGTCCCGTGACGGCTCCTTTTTTATTTCATTCGGCTAGAATTTTAATATTTGCGCATAAAAAAAATCCATTGTCAGAAGTTTTGAGTTATTTAGCTTATCTGGTTTTGAAGGTTTTTTTTTACTTGTAAGGAAAAGTCCAGTGCACATTCTCACGAAATCGTTCCACTGATCCTCATTCCAGATGTTTGGATTGAGCAGCCACCTTCAAATTGATGTAACTCTTCCACCAACTCTGCCACCTTCAAACTGTAATGTGTTGCTACAAATTCTAGGATTTCGCCTACAAAATTATCTAATTTGCTACTAAATCTCGGCGGCAATTTCGATTGATTTCGTGACGTGGCTCCTCAATCCATACATACACATACACGCAATTTCTACTACCTAAATAGTTTTCAAATAAAAAAATATTATTAGCTACTCTGACAGTAGACTCTTATTCAGATATAAGCAAAAAGAGTTTCGAAAAAGCCTTGTTACAACTTTGGAATGAATACGAATAGCTACAGAATAATTCCGCCGCGAAAAAAAGGCTTACTCAACATTTTTTAGAGAGATACGTATTTATATTTGAACTGGCCGGCTGTGAGCGGAACTTTTGCCTAGAGTTCAGTAGTTTGAAGTGGTACTTTTAAAAAGCCATATAAATTGCAAATCAAATCAAAGAACTTCGCGAGCGTTTGTTTGTGCAGCGAGACGTGATTTTTCTGGATGCATGGTTTATAGATAGCAGACTCGAAGAATGAACTTCTTTGTGCTTTGTGTGTTTTATTTATTTTATTGTCAGCGGTATAATTTCAGGTACACTACAGGAGGGTGGGGGGGATATGGAACGTCTACCATCAGGCTGACGAAGTGTGGTTTAGTGGGGGAGCATTAGAATGGTATCCATTGATCCCTAGGGTGCATCAAGAGCAAGTGACTTTGGTTTGTGTCCAGTGAGATATGGGCGATGTCTCAGCGCCTAATACCCCTGGCCGTGTTTCAGGGGGGCTCGTTAGGTCAAAGAGACCTTTCTAATTTCGAATAGGCTCTTTAAGAGAGCAGAGATATTCCGGCGAGGGCTTTTTACGGGGAAGAATGTTATGTTAACTCACCGTTCCTGCCGATGGCTAGCAAACGGCATGCGTGGGGTTCTCCAATTACAGAGCAGGGGGAGTGCAGTAAGATACCCACTAAATCAACCTAGATGTACATTTTGTCCATAGTTGGGGCAATCCAGCATCTGGATAATCGAACCCACCCAATCCTCGAAACAACCCCGGGATAGCTAATGCAGTTACGAGCCGGGCCAGGAGATTATTCTAGACCAGCGGTTCTTAAACTTTTTTGGTGACGGAAACCTTTTGGAAAGCCAAATACTAGACGGAACCCTACAATAAAACAATAGGTTTTAAAAGTGTATTCTTTATTAATAAGCATAATAAAAGTACGACCAGAAAGGGGTGATTTGGTGTTTTCTAAATTATTGCGGAACCCCTACAGGGGGAACACACTTAGAGTATGCCTGCCCTAGATATAATCGGGAATCCCTAGACGGATTGGCAAATAATCACACGCATCAGAAAGCCGCCTTAGCGCGCGACGTCATCAAGGAAGGTCATGGATGCAAAGGTCCACCTTTTACTGTCTGCGTCTCCTTCTGCGACATCACTTCCTCGTAGCGACAGGCTTTATATAGTTTGGCAGCGAGGATCATCGCCTACAAAACCCGTGCATAAATCATCATCATCATCACCACAGCTCATATACGTCCCCACCGAGAGGCACGAGCCGACCCTAACATGTTAAGGCGTTTAGGCCTTAGGCAAACCACGCTGGCCCAGTGCGGATTGGTTGACTTCATATACACCTTTGAATTACTTCGAAGCTGTATGCACGTTTCCTCACGATGTTTTTCTTCACCGTAGGAGTATCAGATAAATGTACGTATGAAATTCGTTAAACGAAAAACACATTGTTGTATCGCAGGATCGATAGCAGGGCTCCCGATTCTACTCGGGGCACAGTCCAGTGCCGAGACCACTAACATTTATGCCACGAAAATTATTATTAAGCACCCATGCTAACGGAAGGGTCCTCTGATACCATTATTTGATAGATTTGAGATTTGACATTTGGACTCTTTCCTTTTTTTTTTCATCGATCAGAAATGTTTTCAGCGGATTTTAAAAATTAATTTAAAGATATTTATAGGTTTGAACCGATTCTGATTTTAGGTTACTGATTTTAGGCTACTAAGTTTTAAGTTACTGGACCGGGTTGGTGAGATATCAAAATTCAGCACGAATAGTCAGTTCTTTCCGTTATCAAAATATCAACATTTAAAAAAAACGCAAAACGAGGCTAACGCAGATGTCAGCACCAGCAAGGTGATGTTTATCTGGAACACAGCATACATGTAGACTTGTAAATTTTGTATTTGTTTTTTTCTCTTTTTTTATAGTCAATCTTTCTCCTTTTCTTTATTTTTTAAATAAATGTGCGTTACAGTTTTTATTTATTTAGGCTTTTAAGTTGTAAGTTAAGGTATTTTTTGTTTTGTTTATTGTCCTTTCTTGAGTTAATTATTTATCAAAAATCATTACGTCGTCCAATTTGGTTCCATCTGAAAACCAGCGCTTCTGTTGCAATATGCAACAGAAGCTTTAAGCTGAGATGAAACTGTTTAGCCATTCCGCCTTATTGTTCTGTTATATCTTTCATTCCTTCTGTGTCATCATTCCGTGTTATATCTTTATATGTAACTATGTACAGTCGGCTTCAAAAGTAGATGAACATCTTAGTACCGTGTCACACCAAGTATTAACAATGCAATATATGCAACCATACAAAATAAATGGAATAGTTGGTATGACATGGTACTAAAATGATCTAAAATGCTTATCTACTTTTGAAGCCGGCTGTACCTTTTGGTCAATAAAGGTTTCTTTCTTTCTAAAACCTTCTGGCGAACTGTGGTGAATCCCTTCATTCTTGGGGAGACCTTAACCCAACACTGGGCATTTTATGGTCCCCTGATTCACTTTTAGGGGATCATAAAATGCCCAATATTGGGCAGTGTGGTGATAATATAAATTCACTTAAGCTGTGAATTGCGACGCTACTTACAGCATTAAATTATTATGTGGCGATACGTTCAAACAGCGTTAGTATAACTTTAAAAATACACTTTACGGATCTCTAAAAGCAACAATGATCAGTGTCGCGTGCTGATGGTGTATATATATATACAATATTGTGGACAAGAATTCTGTCACACACAATGCTAACGAAAGACAACAATGAGACACGCTCCAAACACTCAAAGGAAAAGACGCTTACTTCGCTTTTATTTAAACCTTTTTTGAAATGTTCTACTTCTATGAAAATTTAATATAGCTATTGTGAAGAGGAAAGGGGCATTGTGATTTAGAGGATTTTTGAAAAAATACTCTTAAGTGTAGTGTAATATATTTTTAACTGTAAAATGTATACATATAGGTGTTAATATTGAACCTATCAGTGAGAAAACTGAAGTGCATCATTTAATTACCAGACACACAGATTAACTTTTATTACTTAAAACGCTTAGAGCATTCCGAGACACCAATGAGTTCCCTAATCCTTTATGGGATAAGGTGTGAAATATTGTAATGCATTGCCAAAAACATAGGTCTATTATTTTAAAACTGTTTAAAATCCACAACACAAAAGAGGATACTACACAGATTAGTTGAATAATCAAACTGTTTGGTTGGAAACGAGGTCAGCTCCATACCTGACGATATTCTTTAAAATGATATATTAACAAAATCTAATGTTTCAAAAATGTGAACTGACACTTATCTAATCTTTTAATGGAAATTCCAATTGACGACTCTGTTACAATACAGGGGAGAAAAATAGCCCTTGCCGAGGTTCAATTCTGCTAATAAGCTACAGCTGAATCGAAACTGAATCGTTGCGATCGACCAATCAGAACGCCACGTTATCACGTCATCGAACAGTTGAATGGCAATATACGCGCTCCGATTGGCCGATCGCAACAGTTTAGTTTCGATTCGGCTGTAACTTATTAGCAGAATTGGGCCTCTGGTTTTCTTTCTTTCAAGTACAAAGTCTCTCGCCGTGATGTCAACCATTGCCGTAGCTTCTTTGACATGCAAAAGTGATTATGTAATAAGCCAAATCTAAAGTAGATTAATATAAAACTAATACTTATACTCTAAAACTAATGTCAAGGTGGACGTCGAGGTTGATTTACGGCCGGTTTCAATATTCTATCTATCTCTGGATTTGGTTACTAGCTATAGGCATTTGACATTAGCCCCATACAAAATACGTCAAATTTTTATCTCCAGTAAGCAAATCCACAGATAGATAGGATATTGAAACCGGTCGTTAGTGGGTAAGCCTCACATTTGCGGGTAGATTCCCACATACTGTCACACCGTCGATAAGTCATTAGTGGGTATGGTGTGAAATAGCATTCTATCTTCATAAAAAAAAGGATTTTATCTGTGCGTTTCACAAAGTTTTAATCACGTGATGTGTATAGTTAGGCCTGTTGCCGTTTGTACTTTTAATTTTTACAGCAATCCGTTACCACTAGCTACAAAAGAGTCAACTAATAAAATAATGTAGACGACTGTACCTGAGTGGAATATAAAACACTAGCTTTTGCCCGCGGCTTCGCTCGCATTAAATTCGGAGTAACACCGAAGATTTAAAAAAAAATAAGGCAGGTATTTTTCGTTGGTAACAAAGAGTCTGTGTACCGATTTCTAGCTTCTTACCTTGACAACTGCAAAAAGTCCCATATAAAATTTCACCCCCTCTTTTAAGGGGTTGGGGGCAGATTTCCAAAAAAAATAATGATGCACGAAGTTTTTCTTAGTCACAAATAGTTCGCATACCAATTTTTAGCTTTCTACCTTGAAAATTGCGAAATGCTCCATACAAACTTCCACCCCCCATTTTAGGAAAGTGGGGGGTTAGAAAGAGACAAAAAGTAGCCTATGTCACTCTCCAATACGTCGCTCCGTTTTGCCGTTAAAGACGGACAAACAAACACACACACACACTTTCCCATTTATAATATTAGTATGGATAAAGCGTCTACATATTTTTGTAGAAACATCCTCGATTGTGCAATGAACTGTGCCGGGCGCGAAGGGCGAGGGCTGAACGGGGCTTCAGAAATAAAACACGGAGATTCGCTCGGCTCTATCATTTTAATTAGGACTATATCAATGAAAGGAATAGACCAGCCATAGAGTAAATAAAAAGTTAACAAATAAAGAGTTGTATTTTATTTAAAACAAGCTAAACATAAAGCAATAAGGCCGCCGTTTGTTTTTCCATCATATTTCTTTTTTCATATATTTCAAATATTCATTTATTCGATAGAAGGAAAAAAATCATCTAGCACAGGATTCGAACTTCGTCTTCAACATTAAGTTTATTCAACGGTAGTATGTAGTGGTACTTATAAACAGCGAGTAGTCTACTTTGGCTACAAAGTAAAGAGAGATCAAGATAGTAGAGATTTTAAGTTAGATAAATGGGACATGGCGTCGACACGGTATGTTGAAGACGCACGTTCTAATGGTGAAAAAAATTCTTGTATTGATTTATTCGCTTATCGGAAATTTGGTAAATATGGATCTTTTTCGAGTACCTTGTAATTTGTAATGAAAACTGTATTTTTTTCAGTTTTCATTACAATGAAGGCTGCTGTTATAATTTTTAATTTGCTTTTTCCTGATTGATAATTTTAATTTAAGGTTGGTTAGTTTGGTATCTCGTTATATCGAACAAGGAATAATATGTAGCTTTGATGAATCATAATGACATTTCCAAAGAGGGTTTTTGTTCCTAGACCACAGAGGTTGTTCTGTCTAAGCTTTAATATTGATTGACGCTATTTTTTTACTCGAAATTCAAATGGCACGTGAACAGTTTCTATGAGAACATTTTTTTGTCGTAAAGCCATCTTGGCCACTTCTTAGCTTTTTTCTTTATTGAAACCTTCTCTGGAATTCAGAAAATACTTAAAAACACTTGTCGAATTGGATCACCTATTTATATGTAGATAGACATACAAGCTGATTTCGATCTCCTTCTGAAAGTTGGACTTACCGAGCTGGACTATTTGCCCCAGGTAAACATAGTAGAGCCTCCAATCTTGACAGGAGTGAGTATTCCACGGAAGTTCGACATATATTTCGTCTTGTTCATGTTAATGTTAAGAACTTTCTGCCTTCTGATATTAAGAAAATGCTTGTCCAGACCTTGATCTTTCCCGTCATCGATTATGGTGATGTGTGCTATCTCGACCTGAATGTAGATCTGCTCAACAAATTAGACCGGCTTCTGAATAACTGCATTCGGTTCGACAACAATCTGCGAAAATACGACCACATATCTGAGCATCGGCAGCGTTTGAACTGGTTACCTATTCGGCAGCGTAAGAACTTTAAATACTCTTTTATTTTTTCTGAATGGTCCCAATGCACCCAGTTATTTAAACCCGCATTTAAGACCGTAAAACTTCGGTCAGCATCCAATTGTCTTCTTACATGTCCATCTCATAGCTCTGAAATAATTCACTCTTCCTTTTTCGTGCAATCCTTTCTTCTCTGGAACGCGCTGTCTTTAGATATTAAGGAATCTATCAACAGGTTGTTTTAAAAATAAACTGCGGAAATATGTGCAACAGAACTGTATGTCATAATGTCGCTTAATTTGTTGGCTGTATTATTGTTGTAACTTGCTAATGTAGGGAAATCATAATATGTATTAGTTCATTTTTGTTACATTTATGTATTAGGTTTGAAATATTTTTAAATGATTTCGTTGTAAATTGTTAATTTTGTTTTTGCTACATCTACCACAGCTGCTCTCTGCACCAGCCAAAGGTCGACTAGTAGAAAATGCCTAAGGCATTAAGTCCGCCGTTGGACACAATGTATATAAAGCATTAATAAATAAATAAGATCCACTTGGTGAGAAACTTTACAAAACTCATCGAGCATTATGCTCAGGTCTTCCATGGTCGCAGCCATTACTACGATATCATCAGCAAAACGAAGGTGACTCATGTAACCACCGCTTATGTTGGACTAGAGATCAAAAGATTTATCATAATCCATATCAATATTTTTTTTCTTTTATTGAAGTTCCTAATTTAAATAACCAGCTTCATTAATGTTTAACTACATAATGTATTATGTTCAAAACTCATATTAATAGGAATTCAAAAATAGTTAATAAGTACTCATTATGTAGCACCTAAAGCTGATTTATTTAGGAAAATAATGTGCGTCGAATGGCGTTCAGGTAGCTCTTGGGAGATATACGAATAGCTGCCCACATCTATTTCGATTACGTTAATTCACTGGCAGACTTTAAATAGAATTATTATATTACCTACTTGATTGTGATATATTTAGCCCTGTTTTAGTAGTAGCGCTGAATTTTTCTCAGAAATAATAATATAAGCCACTATTGTCATTCCGTTCACTGTTGGGCATACGCATCCCACGTGAATAAGGTTTGGGCTGACTGTTTTTAGTCTAATATTAGCAATAAAGAGGAAAGATTTGATTGTTTGTTTGTGTTGAATAGGCTCCGAAACTACTGGACCGATTTGAAAAATTCTTTCACATTTATATGTAGAATTATTTTTCCTACGGGAAAATATTAAATTCCCACGGGAAAACAAAAATAACGCGGGTGAAGCGGTCGGCAATAATCACGCGAGCTGGCTATTTTTGTATCATTCGTCTGTCACCAAACATTCGTTAAGCCATAGACAAAAAATAATATCATCCTTGATATAATATGAAACTACGCGTGTTCTCCAAATGTTTCGCATTTGGAGAACACACGTAGTACGCTTATAATTTTACCCACATATGACGACATAACTTTCTTAAGGCGCATAGTAACGTCAATCATAAAAAATCACTGCAGAAAAAACCAGATTCTCTTCATAAATATTGAATAAAAAAATCTTTAAAAAAGATATGTTATTATTCAACGCATTCTTTAGAGGATAGTCTTCTTAATTTTTTGATAAATTAATTAAAACTTGGTTAAAATGTGACCCAAACATGCCTCGATTTTAAAACTGTAAACCTAATCGCTTCGTAAATATTAGGTACTCACTCACTCACGCCTATGTAATCAGTGCGGGACGATCGACGCAAGGTCATTGGGAGCACTATGCGCCTTAAAGCTTACCTTTATAATAAAAAAGAACTACCCGCTTCAGTTGTAGATTTGGGTAAAAAAGCTTTCCGAACTGATGAGTCAAACTAAAATGAGCATCTTTGTCCGACTAAATACTTAAAATTAAGATGAGGCTAAGATGAATGATGAATGCACATTATTATCCCAATAATCGATAACTGATCAATAATCTGTTATCGATAGAACTTATAAGCTTAGTTAAATAGGTAGAGGTTCTTTATGATGACTCATTTTTAGGGTTCCGTAGCCAAATGGCAAAACACGGAACCCTTATAGATTCGTCATGTCTGTCTGTCTGTCCGTCCGTATGTCACAGCCACTTTTCTCCGAAACTATAAGAACTACACTGTTGAAACTTGGTAAGTAGATATGTATTAAGATTTTCACAATTTTGGGGGTTCTCCATACATAGAACTGAAACCCAAAAAATTGTTTTTCATCAAACCCATACGTGTGGGTTTATTGAGGTTACTAATATCATTTTTTTCTAAACCGAATAGTATGCGCGAGAGACACTTCCAAATTGGTAAAATGTGTGCCCCCCCCCCTCCCGCTGTAACTTCTAAAATAAGAGAATGATAAAACTAAAAAAAATATATGTTGTACATTACCATGCAAACTTCCACCGAAAATTGGTTTGAACGAGATCTAGTAAGTAGTTTTTTTAATACGTCATATATCGTACGGAATCCTTCATGGGCGAGTCCGACTCGCACTTGGCTGGTTTTTTAGTTATTTTTTGGTTTCCATGAAATGTTTTATAGCTGAGCATTAATGGCGAGTTAGGTGGGGGCTTGGGGTCCGGACACCGCATAGAATGAAGTTTTCCTCCAAGTAAAATGACGCTGGTTCTGTATCAGTGTATTGTGTACCTATACACTAGGCATATTAAAGTCTTCAATCTGGATATCCCCATCGAAAAGTTATACCTACGCTAAGCTTCAGCTTTGATTAGTTTAAATAAGTAAAAGGCTGGCATGTCTAGTGATTGCTCCAGTGATAGAAAAGTAAAACCTAGTCAACTAAGTCCTACCAATATAATATGTAGTTTAAAGAATTTTAATTATTTACACCAAGAACTTTAATTAGGAAAGTTCTATATACAATTTATAAGTTTGCTTTATTGTTAACCAATTTTCAAGAAATCTGTAAAGATTTCTATATTGGATGTTATTACGAAGTTATTAATAGTGAATTTCGTCGGGGCGGGTGAGAGCTCGGTGGCCTAGTTGGTCAAGACGTCAACGCGGTATGTTAGTGACGCGGTTTCAAATCCCGCCCTAGACGACATTTTTTCTTTATTGATTTTATTATTTTTTCAATTTATTTCGCAGTTTTAAAACAAAATGCGAAGTTCTCGAAAGCACCGATCATCGACTTATATTTAAAAAAAAAAATAGAAGCTGATCACCACATCTTATAAGCGGTAAAAGGGCACACTGTATCATATATTTATTAAAAAAATCCAAGTCTCAGCTTTGACACGATAGATTAATACTGTTTGAGACTATAATTTAAAAAAGCGATGATTTTACTAGGACTTCTAACATTGCGCACGGATGTTATTCAAATCAACCTCAGAATATGAGATAATGGAAGCGATCAGGAGATAACAAACTTAGATGCGATACAATCCGCTTATTTCATCAAGTTCGCACTAAACTCTCTCCCTTACGTTCAGCGACCGGTAAAACAAGAGGCCCTATTGTCAAGTCTTCTATCTAGAGATACGACAAAACAACTTCATTGGGCATGATCCCAGACCTATTTCCAACCTTACTGCCTTAAACATAAGCAGTATTCCTTGTGATCATATAACTTGGTGTCGAGATATGGAACCACAAAATTACCAATACAACCGCTGTAGGCAAAAAACGTCCTTATGCCACAAGCAAGAAGAGTTCATGCCGGCA
This sequence comes from Schoenobius gigantellus, assembly GCA_963935595.1. Classification (NCBI taxonomy): domain Eukaryota; kingdom Metazoa; phylum Arthropoda; class Insecta; order Lepidoptera; family Crambidae; genus Schoenobius; species Schoenobius gigantellus. The sequence continues at coordinate 8,592,009 of OZ012563.1, forward strand.
TGAAATAAATTTGCCGGTTCCGAGACGTGATGGTTAAGCGCTCAATGTACCCTTTATCTTAGATTAAAAAGGGGGGGTTCCACTTCATAGATACTGCGTTAGTAACGAACAGATGGGGGGGCAGGATTATCGCAGGTACAGCCTGTTAATTTTAGACTGATTAATGAAGGTGATTTAGAAGTACTGTGTTAAAAGGTACTTAAGTAAACAGATTGTTTAAAACTGCAAAGTGGGGCAGTAGACATCATAAGCTTTAGGAATTTGGTCTCGCACCCACTCACAACTTAAAACTCATACTGGAATATAATGTTGCAATCCATAACTCACTTGAGTACCTACCTACTCATAACCATGGTGATGAAATATTTTTTTAAATTATAAAATATTTAGTTTAAGGGAGTGTAACACATAATGACATAACCAAACACAAAAAGAAACAAATGCCTTCACTTTAATAGTACATTGTTACCCTAGGGGTGAAAGTAACTTATTTAGTCCCGAGACGGGGTTTGGCGCCCGAACGTAGAGAGGGCGCCAATAGTTCGAGGGACTAAATAAGTCTTTAACCCGAGGTAAACACTGTGCTTTTCATTACGAATACAAGCAAAGTAAAAATAAAAACATGAATCAGCTAAAGAACAAATTAGTGAATTTTATTTTAATAAATCAACAACTTTTGCCTCTTCTATTATGTATGAAATCACTGCTATACGGAATAATAAACAAAATTCTAAACTCAAAAAAACCAATGAAGATGGGATTGCCGCTCTTGCCCGCTTATTTTGTTTTTTTTTATGTGGCCGACCAGCTATTCAGCCATTATTTTTCATTTTCATCATTGAAAAAATGGTAAATATTTTGCTCAAATCTATGTTATTAAAAAAAAAAAGTTGAAAGTAAATTATAATAAAGTCATTCAAAAAATATTTTTTTTAAATACTTATGTTGTTTCAATTTTACATCTTGCTGTGATTGAGTGGCTGTATAGAAAGACGGAACATGGTTCAATAGATATATGAAAATAGAACTAGTTTGTTTTTTAAAATTTGACAGCAGCTGTCAGTTGAAAGTGATTCTCCCTAGGGCTGAAAAGTAATACTTTCAACCCGCTTCTCAGGCAACTTCAGACCTACTTTCAGAGTATGAGTAATGAAAAGTATATTTTAGGCCAATATACTATATACACAAGCATACCTACTATTTTTTAAAATACCTTATAAGTTTCATACTACCAGAAAGTTTCATCTGACATGTTTAGAGTTTTAGACCATATTTTGTAATAAGACGGAAAAGGTTCTTCCCGTTGACCTAGGATCACGAAACTGGCAAGAAGCAATGTCTTAACATGAATAAGAAAACGGGAAATTAACGCGATAAATAAAATTACATTTTCAAATTGCCTTACGTTTCAGCCGGATGACACCGACTGTGGTCACGGGCGGAAGTACGAGTAATGTCTTACAGCACACGTTAAGGAAAAAATCTGAACAGCGTAAATAAGTGAGCAGTTAGGAACTTATTTACTTAGATAAATGGCACCCTCGGTACGCGAATCCCACTAGCACTTGGCCGGGTTTTTTAATGACTTTTTTTATGAGTCCCTAGGGAGGGAACATGTGATATAACCGATATAACTGAATTCCACGCAGACGAAGACGCCAGCGACAGCTAGTATAGATAAATAATAAATTTGTGTTTCAGATTTTCAATTTTTAAACCAACCACAAACATCATCAGGGATTGATAATTGGTCAAAAACAATAGTTAGACATAGCAGTTGAATTCGCTGTCATAACAGCTACTTCGAATATACAGGATGTAACGGAACACCGAAATAATATTTAAGGGTATGTCATTATGTACCCATCAGTAGTGGAGATTCTGTAGGAAAAAAATTACGGGTTGCACTCCGGGAGTGCCGGCAGAAGTGAAAACTTAAGTATTAACGTTGTGCGTTTTGGATATTTTGGAATGGTTATGGAATAATTTTGCACGAATTGCTTTAATTATCAGAATAAAAGGACTATCTTTTATGTGGTAGAATACAATATTTATTTATTGCGCTATCGTACACAAACATGACAATTTATATTACATTAAAAAGTTTATCCCTCAGAAAAATCAACTTCCTGTTGTAACGTTGTGCGTACATAATTATATAACTAGTAATAATGAATCAAAATATTTACAATTAAATTAAAAATATGATCAAAACAGACATTAATATACTACTTAAAAACGTAATTTTATAACAAATAAATAATATTTAATTTATACTAACTTACCTAATTAATATTTACAACAAAATCAAATAAAAGCACAATTTAGATTTTTCCTAACAAAGTAAATAAATTGATTAAAACTGTCTCAAGTGACGTGTGACTTCCAGTACTCTTGCCAGCCGCTATTGTTCTCGGCCGGCTTACGTGGACCCCTCACCGCACCTCGACAGTTCCTGCGGCCATTTCAATTTTAATTGGTCTTAAGAATTTTCGATCAGGGTCACGTGTCCTGACGGTCACGTGTCCTGACGCGAGTTTAACATTTTTTACCCATTACAAAAAAAGTGTACAACGCCACTAAAGAAGTTCTCACTTCAAAAATTAAGTAGTAATTGTTTTTTGTCCTAAGTGTTGACAGCCCTACATCAGCGTACCTCGTTTCTTCATTCAGTGTTTACATTTCTTTTGTGTTTATTCTGTTTATTCCATTGTCAGCTGGACTATGATTGTCACTTGAAAGTTTTTGCTTTAAGTTTGTAGTCAATTTACTCGAATAGTATTAGATTTTCAGAACTAAGACAAGCATGAACTTATTATCTAACCTAATGCGTCCCTTTCAGTTACACCTGCCCGCCTAGCATGACCACCGAAACACGATATGATAAAACGATATATTGATATAAACTGCTAAAAAGGTTAGATTTTTGAGTTATCTTGAGTATGTTGAGTTGAGTATGTTGAGTATGTTTTGGATATTGATATTGTTATTTTGGGCATTGTACTATTGTATTATTGAATATTAATGTCGATAAAATTTTAAGGTAGCCATTATTTCTAAAATATTTAGAAAGTTCATAATGATCTATCACTTTATCATGACGTGTTTCGGTGTTCATGCTACGGGGGCTGGTAGGGTACATAAAAAAATCACAAAAGCGATTGATTTCTTTGTTCAGTGAATGTTATTTATATACGAAAAACCCTAAAAGTGGTACGCTTTCAACAATAGTTGGCAACACCGCTGAAGAGTGGATACAATTGAAATGAATAAAAGATAAGGGTGTGTCGATCCACTCAGGGTGGGTCAGTAACATTGGCAATTGATATCAGGCGACCGTGTTAGAATCACAGCTTCTATCTTCACGATTACTACGAACATGTAAATTCTGTTCTTTATTCACTTGTCCGGGATTAATTGTATATTAACATTTGTTAATTTGTCAGACATTGGTTATCATGAAGTTTTACTTAATAGTCTATATCAGTGGTTCTTAACCCTTTAGTAACGAGGGACCATTTTACAAATATCTCACTTGCCATGGACCACGAACTCTAGACCAATATACAGTACATTTTTTTTTAAAGCCTTCACAGAAAAGTTGAAATAATATTTTAAATAATTCAATCAACTCGATATAAAAGGCGACACGTATTCAGTCGAAGAATACGTCTGTGCATACTTGAAAATGGGTCTCATTTTGAATAATTCATAAGTTAGGTAAACTATTTTCTTTAGATATTGAGTAAGCTTTACAATAAAAAAAAACCTTTTTCTTGGTCTTTCTTTAATTTAAGCTGCTATGTTGTTTAAAAGAAATTGATCCTTATGAATGACTCTTTCGGTTGGTACCATAAAATACAGGATATTTTTTTTTGACACATTTCTCCGGTTCGATTCCCGGCTCAAGCAGGTGATTTTTCAAAAATCTCTAAATGCAGTTTAAATTGTTTTTAAAAATAAAGGAATAAATCCTTTCAGCAGAATTTGGCATCATCAATATTAAGGGTACTTTTCCTCCAACCACGGTCTTTTTTTCCTACCTGTATACCGGGTGTAACTCAACACCCCAATAATATTTAAGGGGCATATAAGTTAGATACTAAATGGACCTTCGGTGGTTGTCTGAGATCTGGAATTACTATACTTTCAGAGTTATTTGATTTTAAACTGAAAGCAAAAACTTTTAAGTGACAACCATAATCAGCTGTTAAGAGAAAAGAAATTTTAACACAAAATGACAAGTGACAGACATGAGCGTAGTATTCCTCCTACGCTTACGTAAGGCTGTCTCTACTTCTGATGGATACATACCCTTAAATGTTATTGGGGTATTCAGTTACACCCTGTATATGTAGGTATATGAGCAAGGGTTGTTATTTATTTATTTATTTATTTATTTAATCTTTATCGTACATAAAACAAAAGATGTACAAAAGGCGGACTTAATGCCTGAGGCATTCTCTACCAGTCAACCAGTAAAAATGTGGGAGAAATTGTAGACGGTGTACGAATTAAAGTCGCAAACGACATAAGTAGGTATATTTAAATTAGGATGAAATAAGTAAACATAGATATAATAGAATATAAATATTAAAAATATATAAAACTACATATATGATATATAATAAATATATATAAATAATGCTAATATTATGATGAAATACTGTCAAATAAAACTAAACAGATTCCAAAAAGAGTCTTCGTATCTGACGTTTGAATGAAGCCTTACTACAGGCTGATCTATAGTTAGGGGGTAAGCTATTCCACAAGCGTATAGCTGAAAGTGTGAAAGAGTCCGAAGCGAACCCGGATCTATGACTTGGAAACTCAAGTGTGAGTTTTGCAGCAGAACGTAAGTTGAGTGTATGAGTACTACCAAGCGCTTGAAATTTACTCTTTAAGTAATCAGGAGTATTTGGATCGTAAATAATGCTGAAAAGCTGGGAAGCGACTCTCAGGTTCCTTCGCAAACGGATAGGCAACCATTTGAGTTTATCTCGAAAGAAGGAAATGTGGTCATATTTCCGCAGACCGAAAATAAAACGAATACAGTTGTTGAGCATTCGATCCAGCTTGTCTAGAAGTTCTTGGTTAACGTTGGTGCAACACACATCAGCATAATCTAAGGCTATATTATTTTTATTATGATGGTTATATTATGACTATATTATTTTTCGGATGACTTCGCGGAACACTTCGAGTGCTTCCAGGGACCACCAGTGGGCCATGGACCACCGGTCAAGAATCACTTTTCAATTAGATTGACATAAATTACAGAAAAAAAAGATAATCTAATTTTTAAAACTGCTTCACTGTTGTATCTAGATACATAATATGTATCTCAATACAATAGTGAAGCAGTTTTAAAAATAAATAATATAATCTTTAAAAATAAACAATATTATATAGGTATATACTAGCAAAAAATATTTTGTTGTGAATAAAAAACATTCGCCCTATGTTTGTTTCAAATATGGTGTATTTGTTTGTGTATGTACAGAAGGAGGCTCAGTTCTAGAGTCATCTGCACACGGGTACCCATCTTAACTGTTCCTGACGCCAAGCAGTGCCGCTTGCGCTGCTAAAACTAAAACAGGCAGTGTATACTCGGCATAGTGACTTGTCATCTTATGTGTCACGATGGCAACGTATTTTTTTTTATTGTTACTAAGTTGGCAAACAAGCAAACTGCCCACCTGATGGTAAGTGGTAACAGTCACCTATAATACGTGTGGCTCCTGTGAGATTCGCAGCAAAACTGCAACCCCCACAAGAACCACAGTGTACGTTGCCAACTTATGACTTAGGATGTAAAGTCACGGTACCCAGTAATTTCAGTGCCATATCTTACCCTTCAAATCGGAACACAGCAATGCAAGCACTGCTGCTTTGCGGCAGAAATAGGTAAGACGGAGGTACCCAAGCACACGACCCTGGTACAGAGTCTCCCTCCGGTGAATTCTGGGTAACACTTTACCCAGCAGCGGGCGCCATTGCTGAGATGATGAAATCGCTTCATAATTACAGATAAGTGAAACTGATATAATACGCCCCAAAATTTGCCTCATTAAAATCTGTTTAGCTGAAAAGGCCTTCCGAAGCGCTAAAGAAACATGTTAGGGTGTGAACAGCAATTTCTACGTAACAATACTGAATGTATCGGGAGAAATATAATGAATAAAAGATAAGCAGGGCAGTCGGCCCTCGGGCCCGGGAGCGGCAATTGGATACTCCTCGTTGCTTTAGGAGTTATTGTTGTTTGGATGAGAGATATAGCTATTGGCCGTTTTTCCACTGTAACTGGCAAAACAATCGCCGCCAAAATGTATGAAGTTATACCTATGTTACATTTTTACTCGCTAGCGCTTTTGAGTATCATTTTTGCTCAAGCTCAAAAATCTTTATTCACTATAGACCATTACATGCACTTATGACGTCAAACAAAATACAAAAATCTAATTAAACATTTATTTAATTTAAACCTTGTATGTACTACATCTCAATGATAATTAAGTTGTATGCAAATACAAGTAAAATGAACCTGCTCTTGTCGTTATCAGCGCCGATAGCTGTGTCGTTGTCCTATCGTTTGCGATGCCAATAGAATTGAATAATTCCCTAACTCCTAAGTATTGAGGAGCTCTACTTTTTAACCGACTTCAAAAAAGGAGGAGGTTATCAATTCAGTTGTATATTTTTATGTTTGTTAACTCCGTAATTTTTAAACCGATTTCCAAAATTCTTTTTGTATTCGATAGAGTATACTGCAAGGGTGGTCCCATGGTCACCAAAGTTAGGATCTGATGATGGGATCCCATAGAAATTGAGGAAAACACTTAAATTTTAAGGTGTGTCCAACGTGTTTTGTGTGTATGTTACGCCATTACACTGCCAATTGTGGACCGATTTTCAAAATACTTTTGTATTTGATAGAGTATACTCCTGGGGTAGTCTCAAGGTCACCAAAGTCAGGATCTGATGATGGGATCCCATGAAAATCGAGGAAATTGAATATATTGATATATTGAAGTCGGTGACAAATTTTAACACTTTCTAGGAGATCATCGTTTGGCGCCGACTTCAATATAGAAGTGTGATGTTGTCTGTACCTATTCTTATATTATTTTTAACTTTTCAGTGTTTTTGAAGTCGGTTTTTATTTTTGTTAATTTTTTTTAATATTAGTTCACTTTAATCGCTGAAAAGAATACAACTACGAATAAATACGAGCAGATAATATTTAAAGAACTATCCCCTAACCTCTAACTCACAAGTAACCTTCCATCATTGGCAAAGCAGCCCCTCTATGATCCAACAATTAGAACCTGACTTGCTGTCAATGGGATTTCCTTAGGAGTATAGTCTTTTGAATAGAAAAAGAATATAGAAAGTCGAAAAGTCAGGATCTGATGATGGGATCCCATGAAAATCGAGGAAATTGAATATATTGATATATTGAAGTCGGTGACAAATTTTAACACTTTCTAGGAGATCATCGTTTTGCGCCGACTTCAATATAGAAGTGTGATGTTGTCTGTACCTATTCTTATATTATTTTTAACTTTTCAGTGTTTTTGAAGTCGGTTTTTATTTTTGTTAATTTTTTTAATATTAGTTCACTTTAATCGCTGAAAAGAATACAACTACGAATAAATACGAGCAGATAATATTTAAAGAACTATCCCCTAACCTCTAACTCACAAGTAACCTTCCATCATTGGCAAAGCAGCCCCTCTATGATCCAACAATTAGAACCTGACTTGCTGTCAATGGGATTTCCTTAGGAGTATAGTCTTTTGAATAGAAAAAGAATATAGAAAGTCGATTTAAAATTGACGGCCAAAACGCCAATTTTTCAAACTTTAATCCTCATTTTAACCCCTAATGTAATGTAAAAATATTGAAACATCATTTTAAAATGTCACCAGCAACCTGATCAATTTTCATACGCAAATCTTGAGATGACGAAGTACCAAACAAACTTTCGAGAAGACGACAACAAATTGACTTCCGAGAGTTTCTTGCGTAAAAGTTCCTCCTCATTTCCAAATTAGTATGTAGATTAGATTAATCACATTTAATGTTTTGTTTCTGTTTTGCTTCTATGGAATGTTTCGTTGCATTTTCTTTTACTTATGCATTAATGTTTCTACAAGAATACGAAATGCATATGTAGCTTATCTACTAACAAGAAAACTACATGTGACAAGGTTAGTTTGCAACTCACCAGATTCCACCGACCACTATCCCAGTTTCGACTATAGTTTTATGCGTATCGTGTGTTATCTTCAGCATCCTGTTAATACCTATATCGAAAAATTAAGTATAGAAGTATCGCGAAGGACTCTGAAAGTAATATTCTACCTGAAGAACATTCCTCCAGAGTAGTTTAAAAGGAATTAAGCCTGAGTCAAGTCAAAATCATAGCAGCGTCCAGCATTTGCCTTAACATCATCGCATAATTGCCAATTTTTGAGGGGAGGCGTTACGTATCGTCATACATTATTAAGGCGCATAGTAGGGTCAATCATAAAAAAATCACCGCAGAAAAAAACAGTTCTCTTCATAAATATTGAATGAAAAATTATTTAAAAAAGATATGTTATTATTCAACGCATTCTTTAGAGGGTGGTCTTTTAAATTTTTTGAAAAATTTATTAAAACTTGGTTAAAATGTGACCCAAACATGCCTCGATTTTAAAACTTTAAACCTAATCGCGTCGTAAATATTCGGTTAAATCATATACTTTCGATTTCAATAAATTAAGTAAACAATATTCTAGCGGATGGTCCTTTTAGATTTTTCTTATTCGCCTTTATTAATTTTTAATTGAAATAATTCATTAAAAATTAATAAACACGCAAGGACATTGGGACCACTATCCGCCTTAAGGCGCATAGTGGTCCCAATGACCTTGCGTCGATCGTCCCGCACTGATGACATAGGAGTGAGTGAGTGAGAGTGAGGGGAATATTTAAGCAAACCTTTACGCGTAAGATGAATTATTTCAATAAAAAATTAATTAAGGCGAATAAGAAAAATCTAAAAAGACCATCCCCTAGAATATTGTTCACTTTATTTATGGAAATCGAAAGTATATGATTTACTGTAATATTTACGACGCGATTAGGTTTAAAGTTTTGAAATCGAGGCATGTTTGGGTCACATTTTAACCAAGTTTTGATTAATATATCAAAAAATTAAAAAGACCATCCTCTATAGAATGCGTTGAATAATAACATATCTTTTTTAAAGATTTTTTTATTCAATATTTATGAAGAGAACCGGTTTTTTCTGCAGTGATTTTTTATGTTTGACCTTACTATGCGCCTTAAGGCGCTTAACACATTGCCGCCGCATCCCGCTGCGGTGTACGGAGGGACGAAATCCGCATGCGGCTGCGGGGACACGAAACCGTGCCACCATACGGTTTGCTCCGTATCTCCGTCCGACGCTGCAATGCACGACGCACCGCATCACCGCATTATCTATGTCGAGATCTATTACGAGTATGCACGTCCTTTCTACGCAAAAAAATATACCCTGCGATTTTGTATATAAATTAAGATTCTTCAGTCAAAATTAAAAACCGCAGATGTCTAAACGCTAGAAAGGTACACTGCATTCTACATCGAACAAATACTTTTTTTCTTTGCATTTAAAAACCATACATTTCAAACAATTAGGAACTACGCTCTGTTTCATATTAATGCAATTCAAAAGTCCTAAGGAGTCCAGAGACTCGGCAATCGTCGCACTGTGGTCGAAAGTTTCTTTACATGCCGCCAAAGTTTACACCAGGGAGTCTTAGTTTTAAAACCAGCCGCTTTTGAGAGCTCCAGTTACAGTTGGAATATGAACAAAATGATTCTGCAATGAATACGAGCCAAGAACAATGAACAATCTTTGTTTGTTACAATTTGAGTTATTCCAAAGTTTTTTCTTTGAGGATTAATTAATAATAATAATCTTTATTTATATCTTCACAATGGCTTACATTATAGGTACATCTTATTCTCTAACAACTATACTTTATTTAAATGAACTTGTACTAGCAAGCCTGTGTGACAAAATTCCGTACTTAAACGATGTCGAATTGAAGCGACGACGATAGAAGCGTTCCAGATTAGAATGGATTTGCAACATTTTAACTAACTAACCAAGCTTTGGTTAGTTAGTTAGTTAGCTAGTTACCCATGTTAATAGATGGGTCCTCTGATACAACTTGTTGACAGCTTTCAAATTTGACATTTTGATTCTTTTTTTATGAATCAGAAAGGTTTTTCAGCGGATTTAAAAAAATATTGAAAGATTATGAGGAATTTTTAAGTTACTGGACTAAGGTAAGTCCACAGCGCCACCGACACTCTTTTATACGTCACACGTTATACAATCTTCTTCTTCTATTATATAAAAGGAGAAGTTCCCATCTATAGACGCACGCACAGCCGTATACACTAACGGTAGAAACGTGAAATAAGGACAGTTGTTTTAATTCAAAATGCGAACGCACACTAAGAAGGGATTTAAAAAAAAATTAACCTTAAAGGGATGAAATAAGGTTTGCGAGTTTGTACGATTTTTTTTAAATTAGCATCGATTTTGATAAAACTTGAGATTCATACTCTTAATTTTTTTTATTGAATACGTGTTTCATGGTTTATTGGAATTCACCCCCTTAGGGTGTAAAATAGGGGTTTAAAGTTTCTATGGAAAATATTTAAAATCTGCTCCATTTTCTATAAAATTTATTATTCGAGCTCCTAAATATAATATGCTACAAAATTATTTTGCGGGAAAATATAAAATTTCAAAGATTACGAAAACAATAATAACGCGGGCGAAGCCGCGAGCGGAAAGCTAGTTAGTAATATTAAGAAAATAATATTCAACATAATCAACAACTTTAATTTACCTTACAGCTTAAAGCATATAGCATATAGCAGTAAAGCATATAGCAGTAAAGCATATAGCATATAGCATAAAGCATATAGCAGTGCCATCAAAACATAAACATCAAACATACGACTCATTACAATCAAAGCACATGAACGAGTTATTTCCTCGCGTTTGCAAATAAAAGTGGAACCGTCACATTTGCACTAATCCGACATCTTTCCAGGCGTATAATTGCAGAAGTACTGCTGGAAGTTAATGCCTTGTAGGTAATCTCTCGGTAGGAAATGACAGTCGCAGGTGTGCCTTCCCGTAGCGAACTGCTAATAGCTTTTAGACAGCAAGTCGGATTAGTGATGAGCTTCGTTACTATCGATATATTAAAATATTTAGTAATATAATAGTATAATTTTATTTGTATCATCATTAGAATTTTTAATACATTATTTTTTATTTAATAAACAAAAAAGACAGTTGTGATCCATGACTCAGTTGTAGCAGAAAATTTACAACCTCTGTTATTATGGCATCATAGCCTTACCAAAATAATTGATCTTAATGTAAGACGACATCAATGCGACCAAACAGAAATTGATATATTTTTAGTAAATTTTATTATATATCTAATATATAAAATACTCGTGTCACAGTGTTTGTAATTAAACTCCTCCGAAACGGCTTGACCGATCTTTATTAATTTTTTTGTGTACTCGTACGTTCGGTAGGTCTGAGAATAGGTGGAGCCTCAACATTAGAGAAAAGACCTAATTCGCTCGACAAGCGCTGAATAGTTAGAATAAAACATATAATCCATATTATAGTGTGCCATATTCTATCATAAATTATGTTCTAATAAAGTTTCAAGATATGAAAAAGGCCACTTTTTTCTCATCATCCTCTTTTCAAAAAACGGCGCGTTATAAGGAAACATTAATATATTTTTTATTAGCAACGTCTTCGTCAACGCAAATAAATAGCTTCGCTTCGCTTATTAATACTCAGTACGTTGCTCCTTGATTTAATAAAGTAACATCAAACACTTTATATAGCTGTTATCTCATAATATTAATTTCAGGGCGAGTTTTCTCATTTTTATTCATAAATAGAGGTGGTATTGAAAAAGTATTATGAAGACAGTTACGATAAGCAGTAATGATGTAGGTCCGTTTAAAGAAAAGCCGGCGGCAAAATAATAAGTACGTACTTAGTGATTTTTCTCTTTGAAACTTTTATTCAGCTTTTGTTCGAGGACTAATTATGTCAACTTTTGAAAGGGAAATCATTTTTATTTCCATGGTGATTTTACGACCGGAAAAGGAGGCGTAAATTTGTATTCTTAATATGCATATATTTGTCTTTTTTTATCTATATACCGAAGAGCGTCGGTGGTGCTGTGCACTCGGCACTCGGCACTTGCCTTCCAATCGGGGGGTCGGGGTTCGAGACCCGCCATGTACCAATGTGTTTTTCGTTTCGAATTTCATATGTACATTTGTCTGACGCTCCTACGGCGAAGGAAGACATCGTAAGGCAACCTGCATACATCTGCGAAGAAATTCAATGATGTATGTGAAATCGACCAATCCGCACTGGGCCAGCGTGGTTGACTAAGGCCTAATCACCCTAACATAGGGTAGGCTCGAACCCCTCGGTGGGGACGTATATGAGCTGTGATGATGATGATCTATATACCATTAAGCCTGCCTACGTCAATATTATCAATAAAGGCGAAAGGAGATCAAAAATTCAGCCTACGAACTGACTAATCATGACATCTCAAAAAACTACTATCGACAGTTTATCTACAAGATTGTTCCCGTTATTAGCGTCAACATATACAACACAGAAGAATATTATGTTCCTAGTAATGTGGGGTTTAAGCTCTTTCATATCCTTTGGGTACCAGAACTAACCTGTTGCTGATGCGTCTTGATAGTGAGGTTCCCAATAGCTTATCTATATAGCACTGAAGTTACTACTAAGATGCCGTTTTACTTATTGTTGTATATTCCATTAATAGATGCGCAAATAACTTTTATAGCAAAAAAGGTAGCGCAGTGGATGTAAATACAAATAAAAAGAAATATGCTATAGAGACAAGATTACTAAATATATTTTGGTAACATCAAGATATAATAAAGATAATTGTAAAAATTCAAATATAAAAAATAAACTTGTAAAAACTGGCAATGGTGTTCTTGTTAAACGTATAACAACCACGAAGGTTTAACAATTCCTTTGGTCATAATTAAGAAATAGTTTTTCTTATTGCTAATAAGTTAATAATTTAGGTGAAAAACTTAAAGATGCTTTGGTACCTTTGGTTACCTGTAGCTGTTGTTACTTGTGGGTGGATTAACGATGCCATAGTTCACCAGACTTCTTCTTACTGAACATAGAAGTATCCATATTTTACCAGTTTCATTACACAGGTCACGTAGATAAACTGTAATCAACATATGCCGTAGGAGCATCATCAGCCTCCTGCTTTTGGCGAGGTGAGAGATGTTACATTGGCGAATAGTCGATGAGGCGTATTTCAAGGTTCCAATGACATCATCGTATCCGTTGTTCGTGCATATTTCCATTGGAGATAATATTCTCGATGGCATATGAGGGTCGTGGTTGGTTTAGTTTAGGCTTAGGTTGTTACGAGGCAGCTCTCCTACACCAACTCGTTTGGCCGAGCGCGGAGAACCTATGCCCAACATATGGGTTGATGTGATGAAATGACTTCTAACAGTCACGGAGAGTTGGACATAGCTTAACTTTTTCCCAGGCGTATTGTATTTCTTATAGAAAAAAAATTTAACTATTGTATCTAAAATGTTCTTTTTTTCATTATATGTACAATTGCGAAGTATTCTTAAAATGCTTTAGGACTTGTAACAATCCTGCTTTTGTAAAGCTTTTTAGCAACATTGTACTAAGTAATGTCACTATCATTTCACGTATTTCAACTATGCGAATTTTATGGATTCCTTAGATTTTTACGCATTTTCAGTAGTTATGTATTATTTTTTTTTAAACCATAATTACTTTTAAAATTCTGACGATAAATTTAGCAATATGCTACGCACATCACTACACCGTTACCCAGATGACATACAGTAATGGCCGACTTGCAATGCCATCTGGTACCTACCAACATAGGCGAATTAGCCAACACCAGTCTTCGCTATTATAGAAGTATGCTTTAATTAAATTATGAAGAATTTTGAACCTTATGCACTTAGCAATAAGTGTTGTGTCACAGGTGTTTTAGACGATTCGCCACTTAGGACGCATGTGGAGGCATGTATGGTTAGCGAAAGTTTAAGTGATATGGAAGTTAATATTCTGATGTAAAGCCCTTTTAAGAAAATTCAGAGTAAAAAAACTAAGAGTACCTATATACGAAAATTACAATAGCAATTTCTTTTGTGATCCGTTTCGCTTTATATATCTCATTTATGTTTTACAAAAATGATAAACAAAAAATATTTCTACAGCCTACACTGGCTGTCGAGAGTCTTAGCGTTTTTGCTTTCAGCTCAAAGTCCTGAGGGAACGGATCTTTGAGTTTCAACAGCCAAACGCGAAATCTGGAGCCAAGCGCTGGGAGACTTATCCCATTTGGCTTTGTACCGCCAAAAAGCTCTATAAACATATTACGACGAGAACCTCGGAATTCTTATTCCCTTTGCCGAACGTAAGATTCCTGTACTTTGACGACCTTTTGTTAAGACATTTTTAAAAGGTTTTTGTGTATTGATATTGGTGTTTGCAAATGTGAGCGGATTAACTTAACGTAGAGTCGCTTACAGTCATTCCATTAAACAATAAAGAATATACTATATATATTACATATAAACATACAAGATACGCGCGAAAAACATAACCCTTTCCTCATTGGCGTATCTAGAGTTTTTTTTCCAGGGGGGGCCTGGTCCATGATTTCGTGTGAAGTTATCAGTATGTTGGTGTCCATCATTGAATTTTGAATCGGTAGCCTAACATCCTGGGGTGGGCAATAGACCATTCTGGGGTGGGCACGGCCCACCCGGCCCCCCTCTATATACGCCTATGCCTTTCCTTGCAGTCGCGTATAAGTTGATTGACATAGTGTCAGTGTTTGGTAAAACGATGCTAGTTTTGTTTACATCATTGGCTGGTTGTCTACAACAAACGGTTCTAAATGTATTTCAAAAATTGCTAGACACCTTCTTTATTTATAACAATCTCGCGTTACGATGTTTGTGCTGGACATGTCCGGGATAACCTTCGAAACTACTTAACTGATTTTGATGAAATCTAGCTTACTGTAATTTCTATTACCGCCCTATATATTTATTATTGCGAATTAAATTGTTTGTTAAAACGTGTAAGTTCTGTAAGCAATATTCATTTTAAGTTAAGGTTTATTTAAAAGAATCACATTTAACATTTTACGAGTAGTACAAAATCATGTTCAAAAGTATTATGCGTTGACGTTAATTACGTCATAACCGGACACAATGTGCTCACGTTACGCCTCATGCTATCAAAAATATTGGTACGGACTGCAACGGGCTTGCTTAGGCATTATGTTTCAAGTTTTCGCATAGAGCAGTCGATATTAAGCTGTACTACCTAGTGGTTCTGCATATAATGTGTGTTGAGTAAAATAAATTAAGTAAAGAAATAGTCTTGTAGTTTCACTTTTGGAATAATCCTATAGTTCCGTAGTAAGCTTCAAGCAGATGGCGGTTTGAGTTAATTTATCCATACAATACTTGGTATCCTAGATTGGGTAAGTTTCCATTTGACTACATTAGGAAGTTAAGTGTAACACTGATCCAATACCAATATGCAAACTATAATGTACAATGAGGCGGTAAAGTAGGTTATACAATCAGGTACATAGGTAGGTTCATTTATTCAACGTGACGGACGGTGACATTGACTTAGAGTAAGGCATCGGATAGGCGCAAGTTAGATGAAATCATGACAGGTCTCAGGAACTATTTAAAGGGAAAAATCAATAAAATCGATCGTCAAACCGTGCGTTTGTCATTATGTTTCGATCTGAATGTTGGGTAAAGAAGAAGATAGATGGATAAATTAATAGTAAAAAACAAGGTTTCTGGGAGATCATCGTTTAGCACCGACTTCAATTGTAGAAATGTAATGTTGTCCGTATTCTTAAAGTTAAGGATCCTTTCATCATCAGCTCGGTTCATGACTATGACTAGTAACTCATAGTAGTAACCAGACGCAAATACTTGAATAGCTTTGGCAAAACCATGAAACAAGTTGGATGTACCTATAAAGCTTAAGGATTCCCTCGATTTCCCTAAGATTCCATCATCAGATCCTGGTAACAATAACAATTCACCTTGAGTACGCTAGCACATCTTGGTCACCTTTTTACACTGTACACTCCCAGCGCCTTGAGAGTATCCAACGCAATTTTACCAGGCACCTCGCCTTTTTGTCAAAAGGCTTTTCCCACAGAAATCCCTATACTCAGCGTTTAAAGAAGTTTGGCCTCCTATCGTTGCGGGATTGAAGGAATATATTGGACATGTGCTTCCTGCATCGCCTTTTAATAGGTTGGGGAAAAAGTTTCTTCGCATTTTTTAAGAAAATTCAAAACATTTTTTAATATAGTTTATTTACATTTAACTAAAGTATGTAGGTACCATTTTGTTCGATAACTTTTTGCCATCTTGTAGGTAGGGACATGACCCATTGCTATAGAAATTTTGGGACTTCTGGTCAAAATACCGCGACAAGTGGTTTTGGCAGTCCTCTTGTGATGTTAACCTGACACTGCCTAAAGAATTCTGAAGAGACCGAAACAGGTGGAAATCTGAAGGTGCAAGGTTAGGACTATACGGCGGATGCATTAACACCTCCCAGCCAAACTCTCTTAATTTTTGCTGAGTGGCTAAAGATGTGTGAGGTCTAGCGTTATCATGATGAAAAACCACACCCCTTCTGTTGATTAATTCCGGCCGCTTTCTCTCAACTTCTTGCTTTAATTTCATCAGTTGTTCGCAGTAGAGTTCAAAATCGATGGTCCTGCCTGGTGGTAACAGCTCATAATGAATAATGCCCTTCCAATCCCACCATACACACAGCATCACCTTGTTGCGAGTTAACCCGGGTTTCGCCACAGTCTGTGAAGCCTGACCGGCCTTTGACCACGACCTTTTTCGCACGTTCTTGTCGTACGTGATCCACTTTTCATCACCAGTTATCAGCTTCTTCAAAAATGGTTCGGTTTCATTACGTTGTAATAAAGAATCACAAATGAGTACACGGTTCATTAGGTTTCTTTCAGTGAGCTCGTGAGGTACCCAAATGTCGAGCTTTTTTGTGTACCCAGTTTTTTTCAAATGCGCCAAAACTGTTTTGTGGTCAATTCCCAGTTCTTCAGCTACGTCGTAACTACTAACATGCCGATTTTGCTCCACTTTTTCAAAAATGGCATCCATTTTATCTGTAATAGGGCGACCAGAGCGACGTGCATCTTTGACATCAAAATTTCCGGATTGAAAACGCTTAAACCAAATTTGTGCTACTCTCACAGACACTGCACTAGGTCCATAAACATCGCAAATTTTTTTCGCGGCTTGCGTTGCATTTTTACCTTTTTTGTAGTAAAATTTTAAAATGTATCGAATTTCTTCATTAGATTCACTCATCTTGGCGGTACGAAAAACAAATGAAAATCACATATTTTCCTAATTTGAATTTGGAATTATGTTCTTTAAAATTTAAACTTTCAATGATACCAAAACCAGCCAGATACAAATAGTATAGCCAAAGAGATTTTATTACAAGTTTATACATACTATAATGCGAAAAGACTTTTTCCCCATGGCACTCTTCAGTGCAGCTCTCTTTTGGAGCGAATCCCTTTATACGTTCCATGCCGGTATCCCAGGCATAGCATCACTAAAACATTTCAGACTCGACACTCTCTTGGACATTTTTCTCCCCTCTACCGTATTCTTAATAATTATAATAATTTAAATAAAACCTTTACTTTAGATCTATTTCACGATAACTTTCGTAAATTCAAAAACAAGTTTTAGCAACTTGTTTTTGAATTTACGAAAGTTATCGCTTCGTTTAGTTGGATTTAATATTTCCCCTTCACAAAACTTAAATAAAATTATTTAAAACTGGCCGAAATTTTGAAAATGTTTGCCTCCACAATTATTTAGTAATTATCGCTTAAATAATAGAATTAGGTTAAATTATTTCTTTTCATAGTAAATGTTATGTACGCCTTAATTGTCATATATATATAAGACTATTATTTGTTGTTTTTTCTTATACAATTGTGTAATATATATGATGTGGCTGTGCTAAATAAATAAATAAATAAATAAACAATAGGACTACCGCAGGAGTATAATCTATCGAATACAAAGGGCGAAGTAATCGCGTAACATACACATAAAAACATACGCATAGAATTGATGAGAATCTCCTCCTTTCTTGAAGTCGGTTACAAAATAGTTTCCATGGTGGAGATGAGATTGCCAAGATATATGTGTGGTATGCCCTGCTAGGAAATTTCAAAGTAGCATCAGTGACAGAGGACATAGAAGTACCGAACAGGTTTGTGTGGTATGTATGGGCATGTTATGAAGAGGGCTGGTGTCATTACTAGTGGAGTTATGGACATGAATGTAAAAAAAAACCATATAAGGGTAGAGGAAGAATGAAAGTATGGATGATTTGTGTGAACTTGTGAAGATATGCAGAAGAATGTCAATAGTAAGATGACGCTTAATAGAAAAGATAACATGTTGTCCGGGTGATGATGATAAGTGAATGTAAGTTACCAATTAATGAAACGGTTGAAGTGAGATTCTGCTTCCATGATGAAATAGGACGCCATACTGGCGTCAAAACAATTGTCAAATTTGGCGGGAATGAAAATACTTGTCAACTTGCTTACAAGAGTCTTACTACATTAACATTTACAAACTTATAACCTTAAAACATGTCACAAATCAGCGCGGTGCATTAACGTCGACATTAACGGAACCACCACTCAGAAACCATTTATCACTCAATTTGGGCCGGTCTACATAATCTATTACTGAAATATACACTAACTAGAGATGGGGTCGCGGCCGCCCCATTCAGTCGAACCGAACGTCAGTGCGATAGCAGCCATCTTGGGGGTTGCACGGTCGCGCGAACGCGGGAATTGGCGATTCGGAACTCTTTGAAGTTTCGAAAGAAAAAGAACTGTCAGAAATTGGCGCGAAGGAAAAGAATGATGTAATTTGATTTCGGAACGGCGCTGTTGTTTTGTTTTTGACAATTGTTTCGTTCTTTTGTGGTTCGAGATGGGCTTGGAGTTTTGGAAGTCGATGATGTTTCTCACTTGGATTTTTATTGGTGAGTAATCTTTTGTATCTGAGTTTATTTTTGTTATGTTTATTATTTTCTGAACTGCCTTTTTAAATACATTCTATTTATACTACAAAGATGTTTTTGTTAATTTGCAAATTGTTTCAAGTTTTCGATTGTTTGGGAAACTTTTGAGTAACTTAAATATAAAAAAAAATTGAAAACATTGAATTGTCGTGTCAATTCAAGTACAAAAGTTCTTTATTTTTCTTAGTAATAAGTACTTTTATTTGCAAACTCTTTTTTTGTTAACATTTTATGTGATCATCACACATAATGAACTTACTTAATACTCGTAATTTTACATTCCAAAAGTTAGGAAAATGTAATGAACTTTTACTCTTATCTCCTTGTTTTGTGCTTTTCAGTCGTTACAATACTGTATAATTAACTAATATTTTAAACTTTTACTACATACTGCCTTATAATTGTAACATTTAAAACTTTACCAGTGCTACAACAAAAATTTGAAATTAGACACTGTTTAAACATGACACTTTTTCATTTGTTTTAAAAGATTAGATAGGGACAGCTTCGTGCTTACTAAGCAGTGTCTAACTTTAGACAGCGTTTAAAAACTTTTTGTAGTAAGACCGCATATTTTAGCCGACTTCACAAAAATACCTACTTAAAAGTTAAAAATAATACAAGAATTTATTCTATATTGAAGTCGGTGCTTAATATTAAGACTTTCCAGATCGTTTGGCACCGACTTCAATATAGAAATGTAACGTTGTCTGTATTTTAACTTTTAAGTGTTTTTAAAGTCGGTTTCAATTTTTTTATTTCTTATCTTTATCTATTTAGTTAATTTATTTATTTATTTATTAATTCTTTAGTACAATTGTGTACAAAGCGGACTTAATGCCATAGGCATTTTCTGCCAGACGACCTTAGGATGAATACCTACTTGCTCACTGAAATATCAATATGTGCCTATTGTATTTAAAAACCCTCCAACTCCTAAAAGTTAAGGATCCTTCCATCATCAGCTCGGTTCATGATTACCAGGCGTAAATATCTGAATAGCTTCGGAAGAAACAAGTTATAACTTTTTTTTTTACTTTGGACGTACCTTTAAAATTTAAGGGTTTCCCTCGTTTTTCCTGGGATTCCATCATCAGATTCTGACTTTAGTAACAACGGGATTACCGCAGGAGTATACGTTAACGAATGCGACAGGAATTTTGAAAGTCAGTTCACAATTGGCGGAGTAATCGCGTAAACATAATATATACACACACAAAAAAAAAATAAAACATACGTAATCGAATTTAAAAACTCCTCTTTGAAGTCGGTTAAAAATGTTGTGATGCTACGATAAAGTTACGTTATGTTTCGTTTTCTAAAATTATTTTTGTATATGAAAGAACTATTGTTAACAAGTCATTCTAACCCGGTGATAGGTTCCCAGGAAAATCCTTATATCTCATTGGCACATCCAACGAGTTTTATTTATATTGAAGCTGTTCAGGTAGGTAGTATTTGCGCCTCGTAGTCATTATCTCAAGGATTCTTTCATCGTGCTGAGATGATAATGGAAGTAGAACCCTTGACTTTTAAGACCTAAAAATTTGCAATTTGCTCTCTCCCCTTACATCCAAGATTGTGTCGAGATACTAACCAAGGGCGCGAGAGGGAGTTAGAGGCTAGTTTTGTTAAATATAATAGGCACTTATTGACTCTTACAGCCGGTTGCACCCAGTTTTACGTTTTACGATTTCGTAAAAAGTAACAACTTAATACCTACATAAAAATTTTTACGAAAAATAAAAACCGACTTCAAAAACACTGAAAAGTTAAAAATAATATAAGAATAGGTACAGACAACATCACACTTCTATATTGAAGTCGGTGCCAAACGATGATCTCCTAGAAAGTCTTAAAATTTGACACCGACTTCAATATAGGAGTGTGATGTTGTCTGTAGTGTTTTTGAAGTCGGTTTTTATTTTTCGTAAAAAAAAATATTTTTTACTTTTTAGTGAAAGAAACCCTAATATCTAGGGTTTCTCTCGCTTTTCGTGGGATCCCATCATCAGATCCTTGAGACCATCCCAGGAGTATACTCTATCGGACACAAAAATAATTTTGAAAATCGGTCAACAATTGGCGGAGTAATCGCGTAACATATACACAAAACACGTTGGACACACGTAAAAATTTAATGGTTTTCCTTGATTTTTATGGGATCCCATTATCAGATCCTAACTTTGGTGACAATGGGACCACCCTTGGAGTATCCTCTATCGAGTACAAAAAGAATCATCAAAATCGATTCATAAACGACGAAGTTATCCGCGAACAAACATAAAAAAAAGCATATACAGGACGTCCCAAGACTATGGGTCATGAAGGGAAAGTACCTTATATATCGTAGATAGGATATTTTGCTGAAAGAAGACTTTATGTTATTTTTAAAAGTTAGTAATACTGCATTCAAAGAACTTCTAAAAATTACTTGCCTCATCTGGGAATCGAACCGAAATAAATTTGAAAGAAAAAATCACCCGTATTTTTATGATGCCAATTGAAAGAATGGACAAAAAATAATAAATCCTCTTAAGTAACAGTATCTTAAAATAAAGGAATAACGTCTTATAAATCATTTTAATCAAATTAAAAACATACTTGAAACCGCCGAAGTCTATTGAGTATTTTTTGTAAATTAATTAATTAAATGCTCAAAATGTGATCCTTCTTGTGTTATGCAAATCGTCAATCTTTGAACAAGTTCACTGCCTGTTGATTTTCTTATCATATTATGGTGAATACTCGATATGATATGGCTCAATTCTGTTTGTAACTCGCCCACGTTGTCGTATTGCTTTTTGTATAGCAAATTTTTCACGTATCCCCATAAGTAATCTAAATTAACACAATAACACGCGTGCAAGTGAATGAAGACTAAATAGATAAAAACCCGAAATACAAACACTCTTAAATTGTACCATTTTCAAATTTAAGAACAACACTCTTTTTCTTTTTTTTTTGCCTTCTGTCTAGCTTACAGAGGATGCATTTGAAATTTGAATCAAACATTTTACGTTATTCCTTTCTTTTGAGATATTATGTTACTTAAAAGGATTTATTATTTTTTGTCCATTCTTTCGATTGGCATTATAAAAATACGGGTGATTTTTTTTACACATTTAAGCCGGTTCGAGTCCCAGACGAAGCAGGTAATTTTTGGAAAATCTTTGAATGCAGTATTACTAACTTTTAAAAATAACATAAAGTCTTCTTTCAGCAAAATATCCTATCTACGATATTTAAGGTACTTTCCTTTCATGTCCCATAGTCTTGGGACGCCCTGTATACGAATTGAGTATCCTCCTTTTTTCGAAGTCTGTTAAAAATGGGTCGTTTCACTATTAAATATAATGATTCGAGCCGTACATTTAACCTTTTTGAACGTAAAGGATAAAACTACAACAGACATTATGGTGCAATTCTTACGTATTTATATTGACTTTTACTGTTACTTTTACGAAATTGTAAATCGTAAAATTTGGTGCAACCGGCTGTTAGTAGTGTTCTTTCAAATTGCTTCGGTGAGCTGGCAAATAATTCAATCAAAAGATTGAAATAAAAATATTTTACAACAAATCTAAATCGACTTCAAACTCACAAAAACGTAAAAAATAATATAATAATACAGACAATATAGCATTTTTAATTTTCCCTCTTCTATTAAAAAGAAAACTCAAAGAATAACACGCTGCAGGTTAGTTGACCTAAGATAACTATTAGCTTGGTATCTCAGAGCATGAATGTATTCAACGATGTGAGGTCTATGTGTACGTGAAACACGTGTGGTATCCATACTATTTTATTATAATGTACGGCCAAATTAATTGTAAGTACATACATTGATTAATCAATTAGTTACTTATAAATAAAACAGGAAAAGGACGTTTGCAATTTTGATATTAACATTAGAGGTAAATAGATAAAAACAATCTAAAACCTAATTTTGCTTAATAATTTATACAAACTAGGGGAATAGCTACGTGTACGTTCTGCCCCTTATAGCTAATCCAAACAGCAAAAAGGCGGCATCATCACCATAAGTGATCTTATTTAAGGCTAAAGAGCTTATTACACTATTCAGTTTGTAGAAACCATAAATAGGAACAATCTAATTAGAAAGTCGGAAGCTCGTGATCACACTACACTAAATTGAATCCTAAATTGGACAGCAGTGTTGCCATGTTAGTAGTTTTGGAACCCCTAGTTGGTGGGTGAAATTCATTTCTGGTGGCTAGTGTTTTTTATAGTGGGTATCTAAGTCAAAAACATAAAGATATGAACCTCATCTAATAAAGTATTAGGCTCGTAATAATGTAATAGGTATATGCATTTATACATCAATTAGGTCGTGTCGCAACAAACGTTAAGTGTGTACGTACGCGCAGTTTAGCGTGTAAGCAAATTTAATAATATAAGTTAGTAATTAATTAAATATTTTCGGCATTCAATAAATGGACTTTAGGACATCAACATGTTTCTTTAAATACCTGAACTCACCACATATTACATGGCGACCCTGCCATCGGAACCACGTTCTACGAACGGTTACCATGGAAGAGGTATGAAAAAAAGAAGAATACTTAACTGCAAGAAGACATGGGAAAACGCAATCTAAAGAAGAAGTGGTTATTGCGCACCTGGTCCGCCAATTTCAAGAGAGCTAGCAAGAAATAATATCAACACTATATCGCGTGCTGACCTAACCACCACGTCGGTATAGAAGAAAGAAGGCTATTCAAGAGGTGTCCAGGGTATAGCCCGGCCCACTCGCCATCGCCGCCTGAACCAGCCACCAGCCCTACAGAAACATGAAGCGTGCCATGTGCCAGCACCTCGTCCTCGCCCCACGCCACTGCCCGTCATCGCCATGCCATCGCCCGGTTCAGTTAAGACATTATGAGATCTTGGTAGTATGTATTTAATTATTTTGCGTAATGCGCTATTTTTTTTCTTAAAAAAAATATAAAATACCTATTGGACTTATATTATATAATACTATATTAAGCTATTTTTTTTCTAATTAAAATTTTTGTCTAGTGTAATATTAGAGATACATGAGCTGTTTACGTCATTAAACTAAACCGCAAAACAGAGAATCAAAAATGAGTTCAAAAAGTGAATTTGATATTAAAACGGCTATTGCCTTGTTACCTGTAATGACTGGTGAAGAATCAGTCACCAATTCGCTGATTAATAGTATCGAATTGTATAGTAAGATGATCTCTGACGCATCTAATAAGCAATTGATTGAATTTGTTCTTAAAACACGGCTATCGCCAAGTGCACAGTTGCGTTTGAAACCAACTTACGATACAATAGAAAATCTTTTATCTGATATGCGAAAACATCTCATTCAGAAAAAGTCCGAAGTCGCTCTGCAATGTCAATTACACCAATGTAGGCAAGGTAATCGATCGATCGAATCATTCGGCACAGAGTTAGAGAATTTATTTGTCAATCTTACAATAGCTCAGTCTAATGGTGATTCTAAGGCATACGATGTGCTGAAGCCAATTAATGAGCGCAGCGCAATCAAACGATTCGCGGATGGATTAAGTGACCGCAGGTTGAGTACTATTGTAGCGGCGCGCCAGTTCGATTCCTTACCGGAAGCTATCAGAACTGCTATGGACGAGCAGACTTTGTCATCGCCATATGATGTCATGAGTTTACGACGTCATAATAATATTTTTTATCGTGGTCGAAATAATAAAAACAATTCTTACCGCGGACATAATAATTTTGTACGACAGAATTATTTTTCACGTACTTTTAGCCGTCGCGATACTAAACCCGTGACCAATAACCCGCGTGGTCAATATAGCACTTCGCGTAATCCAGGTCACCATCAAGGTTGTGCGTACGGAACGTATAGCACGAGGCCGCGTAGACCAGCAGCACCAATTCGTCACGCAGTGCAGGAGCGCTCTCCTGAAAATGTCGAGTCGCAGTCGCACCCTAGTAGCTCAAAACAAAATGTGACTTATGATTCGCCGAACGATTTTTTTCGTGAATTCTAAACATTTTATTTTAAACTTTAATAACAGTAGTACAGTAAATTTTTTTGTAGGTGATAAATTATTAAGTCTTTTAGTTGATAGCGGAGCAAGCTTGTGTGTATTAAAGTACGAATGGCTCGTTAATTATCCAGAGTTGTTACAGCAATTATGTTATGATAGTATTACTATAAAGGGTGTAAGCGGTAGGTTAAAATCTGAAGGTTATATTTTTTTAAATTTAAGTTATAATAATGTCGTATTTGCTGAGAAATTTTATGTGTTTAAAAATATGTCTTGCACAGGAAATGGTATTTTAGGTGATAATTTTTTACGCAAGTTCCAAGCGATAATAAATTATAAGGATAGTTTTTTACAAATAACTAATAATAGTATAAGTGTATCAATGAAAATAACGGATAATGTTAGGTACAGACATTCGATTCCGCCGCGATGCGAAATAATTAGGTTTATTCCTACAGCATCGAAACGCGATTGTGTAATACTGTCAAAAGAAATTCAAAAAGGTATTTTTGTAGCAGGGTTGATTGCGAAACCAAATAATGGTCGAATCCCCTTACGAATTTTAAATACAACAAATAATGAAGTGGAATATGATTTCCAAAATTTAGATATTCATGACTTAAGCTATTTTGACATTTGTTGTCTTTCAGAAGAAAAGAACAGTGTCAGTAGAGTAAAAACTTTATTTGAATTATTAAATTTATCTAATATGAACAAAGAAGAAAGACGACACATTGAGCATATTTGTGCAAAATATGCCGATGTCTTTCATCTTCCAGGAGATAAGTTAACGACTACCAACTTAATGACGCACACGATATCCTTAAAGGATAACGTATCACCTAGTTATGTTAAGCCGTATAGGATACCTCACTCTTTAAAACAAGAGGTACAAAAACAAATTGACGATATGTTAGCCAACGATATTATAGAAGAAACCATCTCAGAGTGGTCTAGTCCAGTTCTATTAGTCCCCAAAAAATCAGATAGGTCAAACGAAAAGAAATGGAGATTAGTCATCGATTATAGACATCTTAACAATAGAATCAAGGACGATAAATTTCCCTTACCGAATATAACAGAAATATTAGATTCTCTTTCCGGTAGTATCTATTTTTCAAAATTAGATCTTTCTCAAAGTTACTATCAATTATCCTTAGATGAAAAATCTCGTAAATATACAGCATTTAGTGTGGACAAAATGTACCAACTTGAATTAGATCCTGAATCTCGAAAATACACAGCTTTCACCACTGATAAAATGTATCAGATGAAACGCTCCCCCATGGGTTTGAAAACATCCCCTAGTGTTTTTTCACGATTAATGACCATAGCTATGTCTGGTATAAATTATAATCAAGCTTTTATTTATTTAGATGATTGCGTCGTCATTGGGAAATCCATAGATATTCACAATAAAAATTTAGTTACTGTATTAGAACGATTACGAAAAGTAAATCTAAAATTAAATCCGTTGAAATGCGAATTCTTACGTACTGAAATTGTTTATTTGGGTCACAAAATTACATCGCAAGGCATTCTTCCTGACGACAGCAAAATTGCAACTTTGCGCAATTATCCAGTGCCATCGAGTACGGATGACGTCAAGCGATACGTAGCCTTTGCTAATTATTATAGAAGGTTCATACCTAACTTTGCAAACATAGCGTATCCATTAAATAAATTATGTAAAAAGAATGTACAATTTGAATGGACTTCCGAATGCGAACAAGCTTTTCAATCTTTAAAATCGGCGTTAATGTCGCCACCTGTGTTGCAATATCCCAATTTTTCAGAAAATAACATATTTGAACTCCGTACTGACTCTTGCAAAACAGGTTTAGGCGCCGTTTTGTCTAACAAAAATGGTCACGTTATTGCATACGCCAGCCGTAACTTGTCGCCCGCAGAAAGTAGATATCCAATTATAGATTTAGAATTACTAGCTATAGTATGGGCCGTCAGACATTTTAGACCGTATTTATACGGCAGAAGGTTTAAAATATTCACGGACCACAAACCTTTAGTATATTTATTTAGTTTAAAAGATCCGTCCAGTAGATTAACAAAGTTTCGACTGTATCTCGAGGAATATGATTTTGAGATCATCTACATCCCGGGTCGAAGTAATGCAGCTGCAGACGCATTAAGTCGACTCTCGATGACGATGACGTGTGATGACTTAAAGGCAATCGGAGAAAACGTTGTCTCGGTATTGACTCGCGCGCAAACAAAAAGATTAGAGTTTAAAAATCCGACACAAATCAATGACTTGACTCAAGAGTCTTCTACCAGTAACAGGCCTGATCAACCTGAGACCGTAGAGATTCTTAAAAAACCGAAAGATGTAATTGAATTAGTTTTCACTAGTGAAAAACACTTTAAAAACCAAATTTGTCTTTACTCTGATAAGAAGTATTGTACTTATATACCTTCACAATGTGTTATATACCTAAATACTCGATCGTTATCTACCCCACAGGAGTTAGCGAGAGATTTGGGAACGCTATGCGAAATACACAATATATGTGAGATATTAATAATTAAAAATAAAGAAAATGCAACAAATGTAAAAATACTTGCAAGTTATATGAAAAAGTTGCATAATAAGGTACCAAAAATTTTAATAACAAAAGATGTGATAAGAGTTAGTGGTCACGAAGACAAGAAAATAATTTTAAATGATTTTCATTTATTACCCACTAGCGGACATGCAGGAGTAAATAGAATGCTCAACAATTTGAAGCAATACTATTATTGGCCAGGAATGTCAAATGACGTCATAGACTACGTCAAAAAATGTAAGCATTGTCAATATAATAAATTTTCAAACAGCTTGATAAAAGAGCCTATGGTAATTACAAATACTGCAAACTCAGCATTTGAGCGAATAGCGTTAGATATCATGGTCCCTTTACCTGTAGATGCCTATAGTAATAAATACATTTTGACATTGCAATGTGATTTATCGAAATTCGTGGAAGCGTATCCTTTACAAAGTAAAGACACTAATTCTGTAGCACGATGTATTGTATATAATTTCATTTTGAGATATGGTGTCCCCAAAGAAATCATTACTGATAAAGGTAGTGAGTTCATGTCTAGTGTTATGTCCGATATTTGTAAAATATTAAAAATCGAAAAATTAAATTCCACGGCTTACCACCATGAGACAATTGGTTCATTAGAGAATAGTCATAAATCATTAGGAGTATATCTACGAATACAATGCGATAGAAATATTACCGACTGGAGTGAATGGTTACCATTTTGGGCATTTTCTTACAACACCACAGTGCACACGGAAACAAAGTACACTCCATTCGAGTTAGTGTTTGGTAAAATTTGTAAACTGCCTTTTCATTTCGATAATTTAATTGAACCTTTATATAATTATGATGACTATCCAAAAGAGATGAAATATCGTTTACAGAGAGCTCAATATGATGCAAAAAATAATTTAATTTGTAGTAAATTAAAAAGAAAATTATTGTATGATAGAAATAGTGTTCCTTTAAGTTATAAAAAGGGTGATCTTGTTTTGGTAAAGAACCAAATAGGAGATAAGCTTCAAAATGTTTATAACGGTCCCTTTGAAGTTATTGAAGAACAGTCACCTAATGTTAAGATTTTAAAGCATAATAAGGAATATCTTATTCATAAAAATAACACAAAAATGTTTTATAAGTAAATGTTTTTTTTTATGTAAATTAATTATACTTAAATAGGCTATTTTCTTTGTTTTTATATAACAAAATTAAATATAGGATTAAGATACATTGATGTATTTGCAGTTTATTATTAATTATTGTATTGCAACATGACTTAATTGTTTTTTTTACATTTTACATTAATATATTTTACATTGCTTTTATTGCTAATAATTGTACCTATTTGTATTGCAAAATGAATTTTTTTTTCATTAAAAAAAAACTCTTCCCTTCAGAAGGGGAGGGTGAGTAGGACTTTTCCGGGGAGTTGTAATAGGTATATGCATTTATACATCAATTAGGTCGTGTCGCAACAAACGTTAAGTGTGTACGTACGCGCAGTTTAGCGTGTAAGCAAATTTAATAATATAAGTTTGTAATTAATTAAATATTTTCGGCATTCAATAAATGGACTTTAGGACATCAACATGTTTCTTTAAATACCTGAACTCACCACATATTACAATAATAAACCCGTCTCAAAGTTGAGATTGATCTTAAGCTGCAGCTTTGACGTTTAATGTATGGAACATCCGTCAAAATCAGTATCTTAAGATCGATCTCATACTTGGAATCCAATCATTAATACGAGCCTACGACTGTCATCCCGAAATGTCACATCCGGGATTCCGCCCAATACGAGTTTAGCCTAATACCAGAATTAGTAACGGACCATTATTTTTTTCAAATTAATGTTTTTTTGAAAAATAACTTCCTAACAATACATACTGCGTTTACTCTATTTAATGTGTAAACACATTACATAGAATTTTTGTGAGTAAAACTTTTTGAGTGAGTAAAATGTTTAACTTCGGCGTTAGATCATGGAAAGAAAATAATGGAAAAGAATTAAATTTAATTAGGCATTGCAACACAAGAATAGAATAGAGTTTACGCATAAAAGTCTTGTTGGGAACAGAATGTTTTGTTTTGTTTAATATTGTGTGTGTAGTTTAAAATTATATATTTGTATTCGTGGGTACATTAGTTATAATTAGTTTATTTAAGTATATTTTAAAGGTAATTATAACATTTTTTTATTTATTTGGACGGTACGTTGTAAATGTTGTGCCTACGATAGCTATAAGTAGCCGTATTATAAAATTAAAGTCGCTTTCGTTTCATCTACCGACTGTGCTATACGTGTGTCTCGAAGCAAATAAACTTCATTCGCTTTCCTATCCGAAATATCTCATTTCATCAGCGGCATCCGTTACAAGTCCTAAAAAATGAGTTTTTTATGTTTAGAAATGGAGCCAAAAAGAGCTAAACACTTTATTTTAGAACTAAGCACATTATTAAAAGAGATGAATTAAGCTCTATAAGAGCTAAGCTGGCAACACTGTATCTGTAAATTGTAGACAATTTAGGAAGTAGAACCTCCTAAATCGTATTCAATCTGTTCTAACTGCGATTACACCTTCCTGTTTCCTAATTAGGATTTCTACAAATTGAATAGTGAATTGAATAGTGTAATAAGCCCCTTACTCTTGTAACTTGATTGTAAGTTTTCCTACAAGGATCCAATTTTGCGGTAGTATTGTTGCTACTCAAATGTACGAAAAATCACAATCCCGATGTCGATCGATCGGAAATGGTCCAAGAGTAAGCTTGCTGTACCAGACATGCTTTAGGTAGGACGAACAAGTAATCACATCAAATCAAATCAAATCAAATCAAATCAAATCAAATCCAATCATATCAAATCCAATCATATCAAATCAAATCAAATTAAATCAAATCAAATCAAATCAATGGGTGTTACTCTTTACATTTTTTTTATACAACAAAGTTAACAAACAAGCAGGCAGCCCACCTTTTTTTATACAACTACTAGCTGTGCCCGCTAACTACGTTTAGCCTTAATTTATTTTTTCCCTACATCTTCAACAAATATAGTTAATTTACACAGAAATAAATACAAAAACTTAACAAATTATATACTAAAACCTTCCTCGAGAATCAAACTATCGAGTGGTGCAAACCGCTTGAAAATCGGCGCAGTAATTTTTGAGTTTATGGCGAACAGACAGACAGACAGACGCGGCGGGGGACTTTGTATTATAATGTGTAAAGAAGTTGGCAAACAAGCAAGCGAAAAACATATTGGTACACGGTATATAGTGCCGAGCCTACAGCGCCACCGACGCTCTAATTGTATAAAGGTATAAAATAATATATATATATTTTTGATTAAACAATAAATTCTATCTTCTTTATAGCCAGATAATATCATTAATTGCCGTAAAGTTTCATTGTATTTTGAGCTGAGAAAACGAGATCTATTTCAATTCCACTCCAATATCTCTCGTGAACAGATCGTCTTTATAACTCACTAAATTGTGAAAACTGCTTAACTTATCATTGCTCTTTAGTAGGAAAGCTTTCGCAGTTTAGTGGGCGGTACAATATTCTGTCCATAAATACTCGTATACTCTAGTCAAGTAATTTATAAGTGAGTTGAAATTTAATTACTTGTGCTATTTCTCGGAAAAAATATAAATGTCCCCGAAGCATCTTTGAAAAAGATAAGCTTGGAAGGAATAAGACGATAATTAAAATACTCTACACACAGTTCAAATGTAACATTTTGCCTTCATAATCACAATATTAATAATATTATTGCATTCTGATAATAAAGAAGTAAAGATAGTCAATAAAATATAGTCGCCAATGAGTCAAATCCTTCATAATGTTGTCATACTCAACACAAAGTGTTATGTTTGTGAAATTGTTTTGTATGAAAACTGAAAATAAAGAAAATATTGAAAAATAATTCAAATTCTATTCTATTCTCTTACACGGTCTCATTAATGCCCTAGAGTTATGGGATATCAAAAGGACCACGTTGTATAGCGGTTGGAAAGAATGTTTTATACTGACATAAAACGCTCCAATAGTCCAAATGTAACATAACACAGCTCTTTATTAGGGCTTAGTGTTATTGCTGAGATTTTTCATGCAATAGAAAGCGACGATGCTATCTCAATAACAGCCGCGTGCGTGAAGGCCAACGCTACTCTGGCAGCGAAGCGCGCTCAGTTTTCCAACCATATATTTTACCGGAGGGAGACTCTGTACCAGGGTCGTGTGCTTGGGTACCTCCGTCTTACCTATTTCTGCCGCAAAGCAGCAGTGCTTGCATTGCTGTGTTCCGGTTTGAAGGATAAGACATAGCACTGAAATTACTGGGTACCGTGACTTTACATCTTAAGTCACAAGTTGGCAACGTACACTGTGACCCTTGTGGGGGTTGCAGTTTTACTGCCAATCTCACACAATCTCACAGTAAGTGATAACAGTCACCACATGTATTATAGGTGACTGTTATCACTTACCATCAGGTGGGCAGTTTGCTTGTTTGCCAACTTGGCAGCAATAAAAAAAATATTTTGTGAACAATTACAAAACTACTTACCGGGCGACGCGTTGTTATGGTTCAGTAGTTATGCTATATATACCATCATCACTCAAGCGACGCCCACTGCAGGACATAGGCTTCCCTCAGGTATCTCCACACTGAATGGTACAGTTCTAATGTCACCTGTCACATTAAAACTATTGTTCTAATGTCACGAAAGCGATAGCGAGTGATCGCTATAAGTTTAAGTTAGGCGGTAGGATTTGTTATATTATTGAAACATTTATGTACTACCAAACTACCTTGGTAGTAAATCAATGTATTGAAATAAAGGCTGCATGTTATTGAAATAAAGTTTTATTCATATAATATAGGGATCTTATCGTTTCTGATGCGATCACGTGTACTGTAAATTATTTAAAAACTACATGATAAATCATGTTAAAAAAACGTCCGTGCATTGACGGATATATAATACACGTGTAGCCCCTCGCATTATTTACGTGGATGTCGTAAGTATCGACTAATGGCGTTTATTGCAATAGAGATGCGGATTGCGGAAAGAGTAAAAAAAAATGTCAGACACGTATTTTTTGCTTTGTTAACATAACAAAAAACTACTGAGATAAAGCAATTTAAAGTTATGAAGTGGAGGATCGCTAGTATCGCTACGTCACAAGTAAGTACAAAGTTTACCTGCGTATGACGTCATTCGCTATTTCAAATCAATGCAAAGTCGAAAGTTTTAGATTGCTGAAAAAAAAATTACGTGTCCAATTTTTTTTATTGACCTACATGTTACACATTGAAAAATTACATTCCTGCAAAAAGATCAAACTCGCGAAAAAAAACCCTGCACCAATCCGACGGCCAGCGTGATGTAGGTAGTAGGTTTAGGTCTTTGTCATCTGAGGAAACCCGTGCCTAGCAATAGGGCAAATGGGTCGAGGTGATGATGATGATGATGACAAAATCATCAGAAAACGGGAAGGGGTTTCGTGATTCTGAACACAAAGTCAAACATTTTATCTCTTCGACAAATAAATAAGTAAAACAATTCAGTTTTCTTCCGTATGTTTTACTACAAAAACATCCCACTAAAGTATCTAGCATTGTCAATGAATATGATGACATAGCATTTGTCATACACAAAGTTTTCCGAGTTAGACAGAATACTTACCCTTAACGAGAGGAGAAGGGAAGTCATGACGCAATTTCGACGCAGTAATTAATAACATAAAAAAATTAAAATTATACACGCAAGTCAAAATGTTTTGTTTGTAACTAAGGATATAGTCTTCTTCTTCTTCTTCTATATATAAAAGGAGACGTTCCCATCTATAGACGCAGGCACAGCCGTAACCGCTAATGGTATAAACGTGAAATTTGGACAGTTATGTTTTAATTCAAAATGCGGACGCACACTAAGAAGGGATTTTTTAAAAATTTTACCCTAAAGGAATGTAGGGGTTGCAAGTTTGTATGGATTTTTTTAAAATCAATTTCTATAAAATTTATTATCCGAGCTCCTAAAATAACAGTCTTATATAGAAAAATATTTTTCCTACGGGAAAATATAAAATTCCCACTGGAAAACAATAATAACGCGGGCGAAGCCGCGAGCGGAAAGCTAGTAATCTATATCAAGCAAAAGTGGCTCTTGTACGTAAACTATGAATTTTGTGAAAGGGGTTTTTGTGTAATGTTTTGAAAATGGGAACAGTAGATACATTTACGGATGTACTCATAATTGAGAAACTAATGTGTATCTTAATTTTTATAGTACTCTATAGCTGCAGAAAAACGCTTTAACTACAGCACTAGCTTGGTTCCCAGTAGCTCAATTCCCGCACAAAATGTGCTCCGCTCCGTCCGCTGCTGACGCAGCGATAAAAAGCGGTCAAGCGCGACTCTATCGCGCTACAGTGTTACGATGTAGCCTTTTGATTTTATTACTCGCTCTCTCGTATCGTGCTCCGTAAACGGATTATTTTGTATTCAGTGCTTTAAATGGTAATATTGTCGAGACGAACTATCGCGATAAGAGAATGGATGGTGGTGTGGGACTGAATGGCTCGTCTTTTTACGCATTAGTATGGCAATTCAGCGTTGAAACGCTGACAGCATCTTCGATATAATGCCGCAGGGGCAATTTTTCGATTTAAACTATGTTTTATATTAGTTTAAAATAGCTTAGTATAAATAATAATAATAATAATAATACCCCTTCAAAAGGGAGAATAAGTTACCAAGAAATAATAATAATAAATACTTTATTGCACACAAAAATATAGAAACAGAATTTTTTTAAATCAACACATGTACAACACAGGCGGCCTTATTGCTAAAAAGCAATCTCTTCCAGGCAACCTTGGATCAGGGAAATACAGAAAGGGAATTCAAATCGGGGATGGGTGCAGTAGTAGCTAAATATGGACAACGAAGGAGTGATTTAGCTAAAGATTTAAGGATAGGAAGTGATTTCGAACTTGATTCTTAAAGGACTCCAGTGTACGAGCTCTCTTAATACTCTCAGGGAGAGAGTTCCATAGCCGAACGGCATATGCGGGAAAAGAGTATGAAAGAAAATCAGTACTGTGGGGTGGAATGTCAAGAGTTAAATTAAAATTCGATCGTAAAATACGACACGAAGAAGTGGACCGAAAAGAGAACTGTGACTTTAGATATGATGGGGAAGTTGGAAGAAACAAAACATTGTAAAGTAGGGATAGAACATGTAAATCTCTGCGCTGGCGAATTGGGAGCCATTTAAGTTGAGAGCGATAGTAGGAAACATGGTCAAATTTACGCAGATTAAAAATAAACCTAATGGCCACATTTTGTAGACGCTCCAAGTTGTCTAATAACTCCTCCGACAAACCCGCCCAGGCGGCGTCAGCATAGTCAATTAAGGAGAGTAGAAGTGATTGAGCTAACACTGTTTTTGTAGCCATTGGGAGAAAGTTACGGAATCTGTTGATAGAATAATATGCGGCAAACAGCTTCTTGCGAACAGCTTCAACCTGAGGTCGCCATGATAGGCACTGATCAAAAACTATACCTAGATTTTTCACGGATTTGCTGAATGGAATGACTGTTCCATCAAAGATCACTGCCGGCAGCAAACTGTAATCAATACGTGAAATGAAATAGGAACTGCCGATAATGATTGTCTGTGTTTTGCATGGATTAATAACAAGACCGTAATATTTACTCCAGTTGTCAATTATACTAAGATCAGTGTTGGTTATCGAGATAGCCTGTGGAAAATCAGATAGTGGGGCTTGCGTGTAGATCTGCAAGTCATCAGCATACAAGTGATAGAGACATGAAAGTGATTGCGTAATGGAATTTATGAAAATCGAGAAAAGAAGCGGAGACAATAGTTAAGTTTATAAGAGTAATTATTTTGGTTATTTTTAATTATAATTACTAAAGCTTTTTTTAATTGTGTATCGTTTTAAATAATGTTCTAACTCAGCAAAATTTAACAATGTTACCCATCTTGGGTCTTCTGAGTCTTTAATAGGTAAAAATTAGCCCTTTTAAGAGGATGATCATTTTCTAAACTAATGATAATAATGAGGCCCCAAGATGCCTAAGGCTCAATTACTGGCGTTTATACGTAGAAATTGATGCTTTTTTCAATTCCAGCTTTTTTTCAAGTAATTGAAAGGTATGAAAATACACTATTAATCAACTAATTAACTGCATGCTTTGGTCAGTTTAAAATGGTTTTAAACCTATTCTTTTTTGGGAAATAATATGTTTGTATTTATTTATATTTATTTATAATATGTTTATTTATAATATAGAATATATTTTGATAACGTACTTAGAGCTGGTACAAGAGAACCTTCTACCTTTCAAAATATTATGTTTTTTATTGCAAATAAGTTGGCAAATAAGCAACTGCCACCTGATGGTAAGTGGTAACAGTCACCTATAATACATGTGGCAGAAATAAGTAAGACGGGGGAAGCAGACGACCCTGGTACACTCTGTACCAGGGTCGTCTGCTTCCCCCTAAGGTAATCATAATAAATGTAACAACATTTACATTTATTATAAATTAAAATAAGGTAAATGTTTATTAAAATTTATTATAAAATAAGGTAAATGTTGATCATGTTAGCATTAACATACATTTTTTTATTTATTGATAAAATTATTTCAATATTTTTTTACAACTCATACCCTCGATTAAGCCACTGGGGTTTTTATGCGGGTATAAAGTGTGTATAGTAAGATGAAGCCATAAGCAATTAAACCGTGAATCTAAACATTGTCACAACGCCCATTAAGGCCAGTTCGCTAATGATTTATCATTGCTCATCAACATCCCTGAGTCAATATATCAAGTGACAGCAGTCGAATGAGAGTGTTCGGTTTGATTCAATCAATACATCAGTGCCAGGGGCTTTACTATGACCGCTTATATCAAGGCTTAAACGATATTGCAACAGAGACACAGCTCTTGCTGCGTATAGCGCCATCCCGCTCTCAGTGCGGTTTCAATATTGCTTTTAGCGATCATGGTTAGGGAGCAGTATGCTACAATAATTACGTTATCATAATATCTGTTCCGTTTTCCGAACAAATATTATGATTTACTGCTGGCGTATTTATTTTGCGGATCGGACGAACGGGCAGGAGTGCGCACAGATTAATGTGTAGAATGTAGCGCAGCATCAAATGGGTTATGAATAAAATCTAGAGCCAAATTTGGAGGAGAGACTCATTATTAGGTAATTGCCTAGCCGAAATACATCGAGTAAAAAATATTTTTTTTATTATTTAAATTTATCGGATGGCGAGTAATCCAAGAAGTGTTGTTCGTCCTCTAGAATCCACCAAAATCAGTTCGGCTGCAACACTCAACATAGGTACCCAACACAGTTCTCGTCTTCTTAAATAACTTAGGTGTCTAGTGTTGCCATAAAGGCCATCTACGAACAACAGCTGGAAGTCGCAAAGCCATCCGAAAAAATAAATAAATATAACAAACAACTCTTGATTCATATTTATACTCTAAATTGGTCTAGAGTTGGTAGTCCATGGTTGGACAAATATTTGTAAAATGGTCCTTCGTTACTGAAATGTCTACCACTGATCTAAGCAATCACACAGGTCAATGAAACAGTCCACCGTGAATGTTTGCAATCTTACCTCATTTCAAGTACTACACGAGGCGCATTCCAGATTTTGCGATATAAACTTCAAAGAGGTATTGTTTAAAAGTCAGTCCGGTGTTCAAAAGTCAACTCTGATGAAGTCGCAGCGAGACTGCGAGTCATTAAAACTCGCCGAAACTTCTCCCATTACATTTGGAGTTGGGCTATGGCGTACGTATGTCTTCTGGTTTATTGTATCAGATAAAACTTTCGCCTGTGATTACGTCTATGGATTTAATGTGGATGAAACAATCTTGCTACTCATCTCCGACGCTAAGTACAGTGGGTGGGAATTATCACTCAAATCTTTTTTCTTTTCCATCATACTAATCAATTCCTGTTTTATCTTCCTCCTAATTATCTGTACTCTATTCTGCGATTATAATGTATTAATTTATCAGAATATCGTTAGTATGATTTTCCATGATTGTTGTGTTATCAAGACATATTCTATCGATTTATTAATGTTCAAAAATTATGATTAAATTAAAAAAAGGTTTATTATATTGTTAATCTTGTGGCGTTTGTAATGTCATACGAGTAATATTTTGTATAATGTAAACAGTAATTAATAATTACGTGATGAAATAAGGACATTTTAAAAAACGTCATATTTTTAAAATATCGTTATTTAGGATTCCGTAGAAAGGAAAAAAACGGTTCTCTTCATTGGCCGCATGTCCGCTTGTCCATCTTTCTTTTTCTGTCCGTTCGTCTATCTATCCGTCCTCTCTTTTCTTCCCCTGAGAAAAAGTATATGTTTTTAGGATTTTTTTTATAATCATTCCCACTTCGATTATAAAAAATTTATGCTTCTTGCTGGATAAACCTACTCCATTGACCTTCAATCCGAATCATTTCTGTGATGCTTGTGTGGCTTTCCGCGACCTTCACCAGATTATCGGTCTACTTCTGCAGGGGTGGTCTTCCACAACTCGACGTCTCCCGGTTTGTGGCCACCGACCGAGAACCATTCCGCTTCAACAGCCTGTTGATGTTCTGTTGATATGCTCTGCCTTAGTCTTGTCCATCGGCACTTAAGGTTCGCAATTCTTTGGGCAATATGACTTTAATTTACCCTACGCATCTGTTCATTTCAAAAAGCTATACTGGTTGCAACAAAATTAAAACATCAGGCGTAAAATACACAAAAAAGAAACATACGCATCGAATTGAGAACCTCCTCCTTTTTTGATGTCGGTTAAAATAATAATACAAGGACACCAATCAAAATAATAAACTAATTTCGATTCACTCGTTTAGCCACTCTACATTAAAAAAAACTTTGAACACGTGTCACGAGTTTAGAGTGATTACAAAAGTTTTCCGACATTATAGCGTCACACAATCTGAAGTTAGTCACATAGTAAACATAATTTAAATTATCAGGGATAAGCATTTGTCAGTTTTATTATACAGGACTAAGCATAATCTTTGAACATTAAAATCAATATACAGGATGTATAACAGAACACCGAAATATTATTAAAAGGTATGTATCCATTAGAATTGGAGATTTTGTAGAAAAATCAAACAACTTTTTTCTTACAAACTAAATTAACAATTTGTTGATCTTCAGTGTCGACATACCTACATCAGCGTACACCACAACACCTTGTTTCTTCATTCAGTGTTTACATTTCTTTTGTGTTTATGTTAATTCCACAATCAGCTGGACTATGGTTGTTCCTGGCAAGTTTTTATTTCAAGTTTAAAGTCGATTAACTCAGAAAGTATTATATTTCCAGATCTAAGACATGCAATCGCACCTAGAGTTCATCATCTCCATATCTAATCACTAGTTGCACCCTGTATATTTCATGAAATGGGGGCTGCTGGATTAATGCTCACCAGTTGGTGCCACTGGCGAATAAGGCCCAACTGTCAAAATTTGATTGTTTGGTTTAACTCCTTTGCAAATGCAAAATTATCACAAGCTTACGTTGTGTAATAAATAATTTACAAATTAACCCACGATAATAGTCAACGATCATAAATATTACCGCAAAACACAAATTCCTTTTACATTAAGAGCTCACGCTGTATTTGTTAGCACCCCTGGCGAAAAAATCACTCGCAGTAGCCCCATTAGTTAATTATAATTGTTACTTTTGCATTTTCCTACTATAATAATTATCCTACTTAATATTATAAATGTGAAAGTGTGGATGTTTGGATGTTTGTTAAGCCGGCGCCAGACATGTGATCAAATATGCAAATACCTACAAAGTAGCGAAGTGTGGCACTGACATTTGCGTATTTGTGCAAAGTTTGAACACATCGTTGTAGTTTGCCATCATGTGTCGGTTTTCGTGCGCACATATAAACAAAGTTCAAAGTTTGTGCGGCCTGCCACACTTGTTGCAGTGTTTAGTGACGCGTCCGCCGCTGAACAGAGCAGATGTATTTTGAGCGTCAATAATGGAGTGGAGTAATGACGCAGACTTGTAGACTTCCATTCACGTCTTCTTCTTTGAGATTTCACAATATTTATAGAATGAAAGAAAAAATTAAAGGCACTCAAATAAAACATACTGACGGCGTCCACAAAATCATCGTCCATTCTGTCAGCCATCTTTGCGTTTACTGTGACTGAAAATCATTTGAAAACAAGTCTGGCAGGTATATTGGCGTTTATATTTGTGCACATAAAGTTGATTCAATGTTCGAAATTGTGTGTTGAAACTTTGATCACATGTCTGGCGCCTGCTTTACTCAATCACGCAAAAACGGCTGAACGGATTTGGATGAAATTTGGCATGTAGCCTTGAACATGGAAAAGAACATAGGCTACCTTTTATCCCGATTCCTTAAGTAGTTCCCGAGGGAAAATTGAAAATTGTTTTTGAGCTAACGCTACGTTTCCTGCACTGTTTCTGATTGGTACTGATTCCGAGCTAATGCCGTGATAAAAAGCAAGCTAGTATCACTCTAGATGTTTGGCAATGTTCGTGGGGGGTATAGTCAAAATTCATAATTTCGCGTGAATAAGGAACAATTCAATCTCACATTTTCAAATTTATAATCTGGTGACTATAGACTACCGAATTGCATCGGTTTTCCTTTTTTGGCGATATTCATAAAAAAATTGCCAAAACTCGAGCGGTTGAACTAATTTTGATAGCTTCTCACAGATGTGACAATCTTCACCATTTTTGGATTTAGAAGTTAGAAGCTGGGTTTTGGAAATAATCTTTTCCAACATTTTTGAAATTACGTTATTTTGATGGTGAAATAGGGACGATAGTTTAAATGGAAACATCCTCATTTTTGAAATTGTAAATACGGGGGCTTATTCGGACATCTAAGACATAACATTGCTATGCATAACTTCCGAACCGCTCCGAGAAGTTTTATTGTCATTTTTATGGATGATTCCCTCGCCGTCAACGGAACACACATGGCGTAGGAAGTCGTTAAAAGTTAAAAGCGAACTTTCGCAATTATACGAAGCAACTCACCCCGCACGCTATCAGCGAGTTTGACAATGGCTCAACAGAATGGCTCAACGGCTCAACAGAATCTTTGTTCTAATGAAGTTGGAGTTAAGATGTGCGATTTTGTAACTCGTCGATCAATCGCTAGTCGAACGTAGTCGAACCCGATGACTAGTTGATAAAAATGTGATTCTGTAAATTCTCGATGTCGATTGGATCGTTATCGTAATCAATGACCGAATGATAAGGGATAAAGATAATGCAATTGGCATTGTTTCTGTTATTGTCGTGTGGATTGTATATTCCTGACATCTATGTTAATTGAAAAATATGATTTGTTTTATTAAATAGAGTCTATATAATGTTTATATAATGTTGAATAGAGATATGATTTTCGGACACAATAATAGCGGTACTTGAGTCAGTTTTGCTGTAGGTACTATGATGACATGAATGTGATCGCGCCGTCATTTAGTTCCATTTTTCTGATAAATACGGTAGATGGTAGTGAACTCACTCAGGGCTATTGTTGTTTCGTAAGCTTAGTAAGAAATTGCTACCAAAACAAAACATTTTCGAACATGTTACTATGTTTATCAGACAGGAATAATTAATAACACTTAACAGTTTTTATATCGAAGTCGTCGACTAATTGTAGTAAGGTACGTATGGTTTTTATCGCGAGATAGCAAAGCGATTCTACAAAAAAGTTGCTACTTTTAACCGACTTCGAAAAAGGAGGAGGTTCTATGTTTGGCTGTATCTATTTTTTTATGTATGTTCACCGATTACTTCGCCATTTGTGGACCGATTTTCAAAATTCTTTTTGTAATCGAAAGAGTAGACTCCCGAGGTGGTCCCATTGTCACCATGCCATGATCTGATGATGGTATCCCATGAAAATCGAGGGAAATCCTTGAATTTCATAGGCTCGTTCATGTCTTTGCTGAAGATATTCAGGTAGTCATCATATCATGTTACTGAGCTGATGATGGAAGGTTTCTGGTAGGTTAGGAGTTCGGGAATAATTCTTTGAGTACTGTTTAGAGCAAAAGACGTTTTATTTTAAGTTATTCTGGTGTTTGCCTTGGCTCAAATTCTAAAACGCATGTACAATAAAAATATAGAAAAAAAAATATAAAAAAATAATAAAACCGACTACAATCACACCAAAAAGTCATAAATAATATAAGAATATATAAAACATCTCAGTTTTATATTGAAGTCGGAACAATTAATATCCTAGTTACTTAAAATTTGGCACCAACTTCAATATTCTCAGCAAAAAAATTCTTCTTAATCTTGATATTTATTTTTCTGTATACTTCATATTTTATTAATCTTGCTATTTATTCTTCTTTCTTATATTTCCATTTTCTTCAGAGTTCGTCGTTATTCGTTCTCAATTGTCTTCGCAATGTATGAATTTCCACTTGTCTGTTTATATGCCGCTGGTATATTTTTCTACACACATGTATGAGAATAATTGTCAAGGCGATGCAGATTACTAATAGAATTGTAATTAGCAAGTATTCGTTAGTCGTCGTGATCTTTATTTCGTTTATAAGTTCATTTTTGAGTTCTGTTTCAAAATTATTTTCGACTGGATTTACTGCCACTGTTATTGGCATTTTCACTGATCACTATTAATTTAAAAATTTTCACTTCATGAAGAATAAATTTTAGTCCGTAATTATGTTCATTTTGGTTTGATGTTGTTTTCTAGTGATTTTAGTCTGAGTGGCGCGGGCGCGCGCGTGCGCGCTACGGCGACGACGCTCCGCAGCCCACTCCCGCGCACACTGTCACGTTTGGCAGGGTCGCCATCTGATGTTGGGCTTAGGGGAGATCAATGAAACCCGTGTGTTTGCGTTGAGAGTAACTTTACTACTACCGCCCCAGCTACATGGATTGCTTATATACTACAATATAAAACTGTGATGTTGTATGTATTCTTATATTATTTTATGACTTTTCCTATTTTGCTTACGAGAGAATTAGTCAAAACTTCAAAAGTTGGAATAAATAATGATTTTGTACTTAGGTAAAATATAAAAAAGACTCAATTAATGTAAATAAATAACACGGTTGTTGATGAAAGCTTAGTATTTATTTCGTTTTTGCTAGAATTTCATTTACCACGCTTTCATGGCAATTTAATGTCGAGAGCGAGCTATTGAGCGGCACTCACAAAACAAGGACTCAAATTTCTTAGAGTCCCTGACGACAAGCCGAAAGCTCATAAAAGCTTTATCTAGGTTACATCTCCACACTGCCATTGAGGCTGTTAGCTGTCTTCTTTGCTCAAAAGCCTGCTTTGAGCCAGGAGGAACTCTTTTGAAATTCCCCTAACTGCACGTGAGGGAATCTCGCGAAAATGCTTATGGAAATTCGAGGCGAAAAGATTGTTTGAAATTTAAGTGGTTGCAGATATTTTGTTTGCGAATCATGTTTTGGATTTATTCAGTTTGTAAAGGAGACTTGTAAGAACGTAGTGTTAATTTGTATTCACTAAATTATTGCTAACATTATTGTATCTTACAATTAAATGTGAGATCATCACTTTATCTGTGACTTCGGGAGCCACTACAGAGGTACAGCTCTTTCCACTTTCTGCCTAATAAAAAAAACATTCGCATCGAATTGAGAACCTCCTCCTTTTTTGAAGTCGGTTAGACTCCAAAAAAGGAGGAGGTTCTCAATTCGATGCGTATGTTTTTTTTTGTGTGTATGTTACGCGATTACGCCGCCAATTGTGGACCGATTTTCAAATTTTTTTTTGTATTCGATAGAGTATACTCCGAGGGTGGTCCCATGGTCACCAAAGTCAGGATTTGATGATGGGATCCCA
Source organism: Schoenobius gigantellus (assembly GCA_963935595.1). NCBI lineage: Eukaryota > Metazoa > Arthropoda > Insecta > Lepidoptera > Crambidae > Schoenobius > Schoenobius gigantellus. The sequence continues at coordinate 8,635,895 of OZ012563.1, forward strand.
TGAAAATCAAGGGAAACGCTCTTAACTACCAGCTCACTTTCGGTAAGCTAGTATTTAATTAGGGTTTCTTTCACTAAAAAGTTAAAAATAAAAAATATTTTACAAAAAATTAAAACCGACTTCAAAAACACTGAAAAGTTAAAAATAATATAAGAATAGGTACAGACAACATCACACTTCTATATTGAAGTCGGTGACAAATTTTAAGACTTTTTAGGAGATCATTGTTTGGCACCAACTTCAATATAGAAGTGTGATGTTGTCTGTACCTATTATTATATTAATTTTAACTTTTCAGTGTTTTTGAAGTCGGTTTTTATTTTTTGTAAAATATTTTTTTATATACCATCAGGTAAAATAGAGTTACAAGTTGAACTAATAGCAGGTGAAAACTTAGTTCCCTTGTACAAAACTGATAGCAGTATTTATAGGCATTTTTATCTTGTGGTTTTCATTCTGCTGCTGTGGTAGGTATAAAAAGAATGAAATCACTGACACATGTAGAGCTTGAGAGTTTATTCCGATAAAGGCTTATTTTTATTTCTCTGTTTAGCTCGGTTTTTGATAGTACTTTTCCTTCTGCATTGATGATATTATGTCAATCAACGTTCTTAAGTTATTTATATATAGAACGAGCGTCGGTGGCGCTGTGGACTTGGCACTTATCTTCCCATCAAGAGGTCCGGGGTTCAAGAGCGCCAATCAGATATCGGATAGCTTCAACCACTACACCACGCGTTATAGTCGCTGTCAACATCATCATCATCATAACAGCTCATATACGTCCTCACAGAGGGGCTTGAGCCTACCTTATGTTGGGGTGATTAGGCCTTAGTCAATCCAAGCGGGCCCAATGCGGATTGGTCGACTTCATATACACTATTGCATTTCTTCGCAGATGTATGCAGGTTGCCTCACTTTGTTTTTCTTCACCTAAATATTGCCTGGCTGAATTCAACCACGGCGTGAAGGCTACCTATTGTGTTGTTTGTGTATGCACTGTATCCTGTTGGTATCTGTTATTTATTGAGCAAAACAAAGTGTTTCTATCCATCCAATGAGCTTGTGATCCTGGCATATAGCTATGTGTGTTTGAATAGATCCAGGGAAGGTTTAACCGTACAGCTGGACCCGGCAGGTGGCGCTGTTATCAGGCGGGACGTCTGCCGGGCCCACTAGTAGCTAAATAAAGATCATATATGAAATAAATGAAATAAAATATTTTTTTATTGTTGCAGTTTCATCACTCTCTCGTGTAACCAGCTTTGAGAGATCTAGTGGAAATCAAGAAATCGGAAAGTAAGTGTTTGCTAGAAACTTATTTAGTTTTTATTTCGCGATTTCGAAAATATAAGCATTAATCTATGCTTACTTATACTTACTTACTTACTAATATTATAAAGTTGAAGAGTTTGTTTGTTTGGTTGTACGTGCTAATCCCGCAGGAACTACGGATTCAAATTGAAAACATATTTTTGTGTTGGATAGTTCATTTATCGAAGTACGCATAGGCTATATAACATCACGCTAGGACCTTTAGGAGCTGACTGAGTATCAATAAAAAATGTTGCAAAAACGGGAAAAAAATATTCCTTTTCAGACCTTTCGTTGCGTGCGCTGCGAAAACGGTTGTTATTTTCCGACATCCACGCCAACGAAGTCATGGGCACAGTTAGCTATTAATAAGTTGTCTTTAATCAGAAAAATAAAACTGTACCTACATTACCAAGTGCAAACAAAATATGTGGAGTCGCCCAATTTTCTGCTAGCAAATAACTAAAACGTAGCGTATGCGTATGTGAGAATAACCCATGGTGCCCTAATATTGTCTTGTTATCACTCGCGAACACAGAATTATTAATATTAGTTTCAAACTATGAAATATTGACTTAAATAGTTGCGCATGAACTATGCGATGAATTTATCTTACAACGTTGTGTGAGGGTCTGTTCAAGAATGTCCGGTTATAAAGCGCAGGTCACATTACCAGCTTCGAGGGGGCTGGCGGGCGAAGCGACGCGAAGCGATGTGTAGAGTCAACTTTTTTTTTCATTCCTACTTGTATTTGCAGACATCTTGAGTATATTCAGGATGTATGCACATACAAGGTTAATATGATTTCTTTAGATTAGATTGTTTTGCTTTGTTTTGACATCAATAAGTGCCTGTAAACGCCTATGTTAAATAAAGATTTTTGAATTTGAATTTGATGGAATGGAAGCTATACAAACGAAGCGAAACTTCGGCGAGTGGTTCACATCGCAGGCGGGCGAGCGTGCGACCGAGCGGGCTGGCGGGCGACAGGGGAGGGCAGGCTAGCGATCGACCCCAGCGCGATGCATTAGCCCTCGCGCTGGGCCTAAGTAGGCGTACGCCCGTCGCGCTGGCCAGCGTCGCACGGGAGATACTGACCAGCGCTGCAGCGTGGGAGGCTGTCGCCTCCTTCTGTGAGGATGTTATCTCGCAGAAGGGGGCTGCGGAGCGGGCGCGAGAGGATGACTCTCTCGCCGCACCGCTCCGGCACAGGCGGTTGGGGAGGAGAAGGCGTGCGTTCCTGGACGCGCGCCACCAGCTCCCCTAGCAAGCTGGGGACTGAAACGGCTCGGCCGGCTGACTACCAGTCGAGAGACACTTTTCACCCCTAGCTTGGCCGCCTCGGTCGAATTTCTCAAGATACTTGTCGACCCCCTCGTAGAGGTAAGTCCTGGCGCGTGCGCCAGGCAACCCTCCAGGGGTCACAATCGGGGAATGGCTAACGCTGATCCCGATTGTGTCTCTACGGAGGTAGAAGTATCTAGAGGGTTTTTAGCCGGTATTGGGTCTTCTACCCGAGTCCGGAATATCCTCGGGGTGGCCTAGTCAGCTCAAGTCCCTTGTTGAATACCGTAAAAACTGTATCTTCCCCTATAAAAAAAAGGCTAGCGAACGAACGGGCGAGCGAACCGAGCGAGTTTCACCTCTTTTCATACTTTGGTTCACACCGCGAACTACAGAGCTAACTTCGCTTCGCTGGAATCGTTGGATATTTCTTTCGCTTCGTTCGCATCACTGACGTAGCTTAGTTCTGTAGTTCGCGGTGTGAACCAAAGTATGAAAAGAGGTGAGACTCGCTCGGTTCGCTCGCCCGTCCGCCCGCTGGCAATGTGGCCTGCGCTTAACGCACAAGGGAACGTTGTGTTGTGTACGCTTTGATAGTGATCCCGGGGTTATTTTCGTCGACAATCGAGATTTCCTTATTCGCTGTACAAAGTTTCGCAACTTCTTACGGAGAATTTCAATAACCTATTGCCATTGTCAGTAAGAGACGGGTCTGATAGGCATTGGCATTTGGTGTCCGAACCCGTCATTGAAAAATCAACGTAGGTACACTTAGATCATCATCATCATCACAACAGCTCACGATATACGTCCCCACCGAGGGGCTCGAGCCTACCCTAAGTTAGGGTGATTAGGCCTTAATCAACCACGCTGGCCCAGTGCGGCTTGGTCGACTTCACATACACCTTTGAATTTCTTCGCAAATGTATGCAGGTTGCCTCACGATGTTTTCCTTCAGCCTAGGACTGACCGTCAGCGGAGTATGACGGGGGTAAATGTACTAGCGTGCACCTAACCCTTCCCCGCCATGCAGCTTTAAGAGGAAACACTAATATAAGGTCGAGATAATTCAGAAATAGGTATTTGTAAAATGTATTGCTGTCGCGCTGTGTGCCTGAGCAATGGTTCAGAGCGCGATAGAAACAAATGCAGCTCGGACCGAAAATACACCTATGAAAAGTACACAAAATATGCGTTTCGTAGTCCCCTATTTTCTCCGCTAAAACTAGACCGATTTAATTACTTTTCGCATTAAAAATTAAAGGAAGGCTTTGGCTGTGTTTCTATGATTTGCTTTTTTCATATAATCTCGTCAAATTTTTTTGTTGGATGTTTGAATATAAGTAGCTGAAAATCAGGCCAATTTTTCAGGTTTTTGAAGGTTTATATCTTTTTTTTATTGCAGTAAGTTGGCAAACTAGCAAACTGCCCACCTGATGGTAAGTGGTAACAGTCAATAATACATGTGGCTCTTGTGAGATTCGCAGCAAAACTGCAACCCCCACAAGAACCACAGTGTACGTTGCCAACTTGTGACACAAGATGTAAAGTCACAGTACCCAGTAATTTCACTGCCATATCTTACCCTTCAAACCGGAACACAGCAATGCAAGTACTGCTGCTTTGCGGCAGAAATAGGTAAGACGGAGGTACTTAAGCAGACGACCCTGGTACAGAGTCTCCCTCCAGTAATCTCATTCAATAAAGTTATTAAAAAAAAGGAAAACATATGAACATGCTAATAGTGGCCATTGGTTTTGTGACATTATCTAGGAAGGAAACAGGTGACTACATTTGTATGGAAAAACGACCCGTACGATTTCCTCTTAAAGGTTTGACCTTCGGAAATCATTCGGGTTGCTTACATTGATAGTAACTTATTGAGTGACGTGGGCGAGCATTCAGTTACGAGACCGATCAGAGGCCCAATTCTACTAATAAGTTTCAGCCGAATCGAAACTGAACCGTTGCGATTGACCAATGAGAACGCCACATTATCACGTCATCGAACAGATGTATGGCAATATACGCGCTCCGATTGGTCGATCGCAACGGTTTAGTTTCGATTCAGCTGTAACTTATTAGCAGAATTGGGCCTCTGGTTGGTTTATAAGAAATTGCTTTTATAATTTGTAATTACATTGTATTTTATTTATTTTGAGAACTTAACGGATATAAATAACAGACTAAACAAACAATGAACTCAATTCTGAAGTGCTCCGCTAAATTTCCTAATTTTATTTACGAGTAGGTGCCGCTAAAACATTATCCTATTCTACGGTTACTGTCAAATTCAACTGTCATTGCAATTTTGAGTCTGACGTTTTTAATTTTAGGCGGTCAATTAAACTTAGCTTTAGCCGTCTAAACGCTATTCCAGACGTGACATTTTTACGCGTACAAACATCCTAAACTGACTATTTTTAGCGGCGACTAAAATCATCCCGATTAAAATTAAAGCCTTGCTAAAATCTGGCATTTTGTTAATGAAAAATACAAATCCTAACAACAAATGAGGTAGAAATTTTAATTTTGCCCAAATTGATTGTTTTCGCCTTAAATAAATAGGAAAATAAAAATCTTTTTTTATTAGTTAGACCTATATTGTTAAAAAACAAGATAAAAATTCTATTTGAAGCCCGTGCCTAGCCGTGAGAGTGAACTGAGACGTATATGACTAGAAGTGATGAAATGTATGACAATTATAAACCTAGCTAGCTTTCCGCTCGCGGCTTCGCCCGCGTTATTATTGTTTTCCCGTGGGAATTTATATTTTCCCGTAGGAAAAATAATTTTGTAGCCTATTTAAGCCCGGATAATAAATTTCATAGAAATTAGAGCAGATTTTAAATATTTTCCATATAAACTTTCAACCCCTATTTTGCACCCTAAAGGGGTGAATTCCAATAAACCATGAAACACGTATTCAATGAAATATGTTTAAGAGCATGAATCTCAAGTTTTATCAAAATCGTTGCTAATTTAAAGATTTTTCCATACAAACATGCAACCCCTATTTCACCCCTTTAGGGTTAACATTTTTCAAAATCCCTTCTTAGTGTGCGTCCGCATTTTAAATTAAAACAACTGTCCAAATTTCACATTTCTACCATTAGCGATTACGGCTGTGCGTGCATAGACGGGAACATTTCCTTTTATATACACGGTGTTTCATAATAACCAATAAATAATCAATGCGTTACCTAAAACTAATTATTAAATTGTAAATCATAGACATGATGATGATACTATAATATACATGAAAATTTTGGGTGGAATGACATTATGTGTAAACACATTTTAATAATTAATTTAAAATAACACATTGAATATTTATTGGTTATTATGAAACACTGTGTATATAGATATTGTTAAAGACAAGATAAAAATGTACAGTAAATGTATTAACTGTTATATAAACATAAACCCGTTATAGTTTCTTTAACAACAAGATCCATTCTTTTATTCACTTTTAATATTTTTATCATAACAACACAATCACTTAAACTAATCTTAGACATTTTAAGATTACGCTTTAGCTCTGCTTAAATTTAGTTGGCCTGTCATCGTAGAATAGCACTTGCTTTACCGGCCATCTAGATTAACTTTAAATTTAGAAATTTTAGCTTTAGGTTATTTAGACGGCGGCGGCGGGCGGGCGTACAGAATTGAAAAAGAAAATCAACCTCGTTAGTTTATGACACTATGACAACGAATTTCAACTTTAGGGCAGTTAAGCTTGTTAAATGTCCGAATCTACATATTACTTGCTGGCAGTAAATGAGTAACAATAAATGAATAGGTCCTACCTCAAATCTATTCAAGATAAGAAGTTTCCCATAACAGGTCGAAGTCTTCCGTTTCATGCATACCTACCTACTAATTTCTGTGATTAAAAATATTATGTTTTAAAAAATATATTTAAATAACTTATCTTTTTAGGTTATTTTTATAAACAAACGCAATAAATAATTCCACTATAAATAGAAAAATCAGTCCATCAGTCCAGTTAATTAAAAAAAGTTTCACTTAAAAATTGTAATTCCGAAAAAATATCCTAAAGAGATGTTAATATTTTAAAAACATCTAATATTTTTAATCATGGAATCTTGTATGCATTCATGAATCAGAAAACTTCGGCTGTCACAGGAATCTTCTTATCCTGAACCATTGACGATATACGTCAATGTCCTGAACATAGGCACTATAATTATTATGTTAAAAATGCAGTCATAGTCACAATGGGCGCAGTAAATGGGTGTTAGTGATGGTGTCCCGTTTTTTTTAACAGTGAGCTCAGACCATGATTCCAAATTGAAAATCACTGAAATTGTCTAACGAAAAATTAAAAAAAAAAATCCATTTTTTTCTAAATTTCCTGCCGTAATAAAGCTTGGTTGACGTTAACAAAACATATTCTTCTAAAAAAAATCATTAAAACATAAAATATACGTGTCGATAATAAGTACTGCGTGCGAATCAGCTGTCTAGGTCATTGAACGCCGGCGCACCGGCGCGGCGGCGGCGAGAGGCACATTACGATAACGTATTTGAAATGGTCATGGTCATGGCAAGGGCAACCGTTGTCATGGTGACGTGGCGCGCTCCGATGGCAAGTACAAAGCGAGAAAGAGACAGCGCTATTATCGTGCAGACTGTGGCCAGGGTTGGCACAATTACCAAAGTTTATTTTATCGGTTTGATCATTTATTTATTCCTCAGACTTGGATTGCAATTAGCGTAAACTACATTAAGAAATGCGAGTGAATGTTGTATGTAGTGAGTGACTTATTACCTTATAAAACACTAGCTGTGCCAGTGAACTACGTTTCGCCGTATATTTTTACCCGTTTTTGCAACATTTGTCATTGATGCTCAGCTCCTATTAGTCGTAGCGTGATGTTATAAAGCCTTCCTCGATAAATGGACTATCCAACATAAAAACAATTTTTCAATTTGAATCAGTAGTTCCTGAGATTAGCGCGTTCAAGCAAACAAACAAACAAACAAACTCTTCAGCTGTATAATATTAGTATAGATTTAATCAGTTTTATATCATTCTCATTTATATCATTCAGTAAAAGTAAGCGGAGATAAACTTAGGTCAAGCCTTGAAAATTCACCATTTTATAAACTGACATCACATTCAAAATGAAATATCAAAAATTTGTCAATCATTAATCAATTAAACATTTGCAAACGGTTAATTTGTCAAGCAACAGTAAAAAAAAATAGTGAAATTATCGATATTGAGGTGAAAATATTGGAAATCACCTCTCTTAAACTTGATTTTCACATAGCAAACCGTTACTTTCTCGAGCAACTGAACAAAGTGAAGCTATCAGTCTTGAGTTGACAATATTTCACTAACGTCAAAGTACGTCAGTTAGCAAGTGGTTGTCAAACGTGAATTCATTAGACGTAATTTCACTTATTACATACGACTTAACGTCTGCAACGTCATTTCAACATTTTTTTACAGCTGAGAAGCGAGTGAAATTATGTTAAATTGCCTTTAAATGCCGTACTTGCTAATTAACAATGGCAACTTGACGGATTTGTAAATCAGACGTAAATTCAAGACAATAACGCTCTAATGCTATCAAAAATGTTAAATACTAAGTGAAATCAGTAGATGTACTGTAGATTTTGCTTTGAGAGTTGCTCATATTATATAACTAAAGTCAAGTAGATATTATGGTGTTTCTTTTGTTTCTAGCACTTAAATCGATCTAAATACTTAGAACTCAATAAGAAAACAAAAAAAAAACAAATAATTTTAATTTGGATTACATTCAACATGAATGCAATCTCGCACAATGATATCGAGCCTTTTCACCTACATCAACCAATTATTAATTATTTTTTTCCCGGACGGATGCAACCCTGCTATATCCCCACTGTGCGGACGGACGGACGCGCGATTCGCACTCCGCTCGGCCGCGTTCGGCGGCCGGCCTGCGCTTGCCGACGCGACGGACGACCAATATTCTGTTCGTTGTTTAATTTTGTCGTTGTATCATCGAGTTGAGTTAGAGTTGCCAACCGTCCTGTTTTCCCAGGATATGTCCTAGTTTTTGTAGTGTCCTGGGATGTCCTGAATAGTTTTTAGATATTAAAATTCGCAATTATATGATTATTTGTTAACTTAACCACAGATACTGAAGGAAATTGGTGAGGTTGAAAAGTAAATATAGCATAAATTAATAAGTTTGTAATATTAGAATTTATTATATACTAAGTTTAAAAAATTGTTAGAAACTAGTATTTTTTTTTATTTTAATAATTAGTTTTCAACTCGTATGATTATATCTAAATAGTTTTATAAAAAAAATATGATTAATTACTTGAATTTCACCGATTTTCACTACTTATTAATTTAACTACTGCAACTCTATTACTGCGTCCTGTTTTTAAACTGAATTGTCCTGGTTTTTCCAACTTCAAATCCTAGTTTTTCAAATTTGGAGTTGGCAACTCTAAGTTGAGTTACCAGCTGCGCGAACTCGCGAGTGCTAGTAATCGAGTCGAGTGTTAGTAATGCGACGCGTGTTGTTTATCTAGTTTTCTTTTGTTGTGGCGCGTGTGTGTTTTTTTCTGTAGTGTAGCGTATTTGTGTCGGTAGCTATGAGTCGTCGCCGAAATGAATCATTTTTCAGTGCCCGCGAATACGGGCAAATGATTATGTGTTTGGGAGAGGCTCGAGGGAACGGCGCGTTGGCCCTCAGACTGTTTAAGGAGCGGTATCCAAATGCTCGCCACCCCTCGGACTCGCGTACAATAACGCAAGCGTATCAACGGGTGGTCGATAACCTCCCTGTGGTGCCGCAGCAGGAAGGTGCCGGTAGGTCAATGAGTTATCATGACGAAGTTCAAATTCTGGATGTAGTACGCCGCAATCCGCGCCTGGGAACACGACGTGTTGCCCAATTATTACGGGGAAATCACGGACCGCGCGTTTCGCACTATACCGTGCACAAAGTGCTGCATGAAAATGGGCTTAGAAGAGTGCAGGCGCCGGCGCCGGTGTCAAGCAACGCGATTGGTCGCGTTCGCGTAGCGTACTGTAGATGGTTGTTGAACGAACAGCGGCGAAACCCAAACTTTGTCTTCCATGTGATTTGGACCGGCGAGTCAACGTTCACGAGAGACGGCATGTGGAAACGGCGTAATGCTCACCTTCGTATGCACAACAACCCCCACGCTTTCCAGCAGACAGATCACCAGACGTGCTGGTCGTTAAATGTTTGGGCTGCCGTGTACCACAACCGAATTCTAGGCCCAGTGTTTTTGCCGAAGCGGATGAACGGGCAGCGGTACCTGGAGTTCTTACTGCGGTATCTGGAAGAGCAGTTAGAACCTCTACGGGCTGAACTGAGCGAAGAGTGTGACCGCATGGAGGATGTTCCCCTTGCTCAACTACCCACTATATGGTATCAGCACGACGGCGCCACGCCAAATGTGGTTAACCCACTCAGGGAATATTTGAATAAGAGCTTCGCAGGCCGCTGGATTGGAAAGTTTGGGCCTCGTCCCTGGCCAGCTCGATCACCTGACCTCACCCCGCTGGATTTTTTCCTATGGAGCTACATAAAGGAAAAGGTGTTCGTGAGCGAGTGCGACACTGCGGCGGAGATGGAACAGCGGATAAGGGACGCATTCGCTCAATTAAACAGTGACATCAGTGAAGACCCGGGCATAATGTTCCGTCTTCACGTAGAAACGCTGCACCGTGCTCAAGTTTCTGTGCAACATAATGGCCGAAACATCGAGCCATATCTCACCAAACCTGAAAGAAATTAAGGTGAGAATGGTATCATGTAGGTACCTGCCAGCGTTGCCAGACGTCCCGATTTTGGCGGGACGTCCCGATTTTTAAATCAAAATTAAATGTCCCGCGCGGGACAGGCTCAGTCCCGCTTTTCGGGGATAACTCTGCCGTGCGTGCAGCGTGCTGAGAAAGCACAGCCGGGTGGCACAGACAAGTGTATTTTTATTAAAATACATTTTCTATGGCTATTTTTGCTATCTATTGTTAGATAAACGTAATTTAAAACTCAAATAAAAAGATAAATATTTAAATATATCTAATTATATACGTTTTCAGGGTTCCGTACCTCAAAAGGAAAAAACGGACGGACAACAAAGTGATCCTATAAGATCACTTTGTTGTCCGTCCGTCCCTCCGTCTGTCTGTCTGTCTGTCTGTCAAGACCCTTTTTCTCAGGAACGCGTGGAGGTATCAAGCTAAAATTTATATCAAATACTCAGGTCTACTGTCCCTTGTAGCTGTGAAAAAATCAAACATCTAAGCCAACACAATCAAAAGATACAGCCGTTTATGCCGCAAATTTCCGCAAATTTTAGACACTCGCAAGGGAATTAAAAGCTACAGGGTACTCTTCCCGTGAACTCAGAATTTTGAAATAGCATAGATAAAGAAAAAATTGCGAAAACCGTAAATTTTTAGTTACATCATAATATAATAAAAATATTTTTAATAAATTTGTACGGAACCCTTGGTGCGGGAGTCCGACTCGCACTTGACCGGTTTTTTACTACGTCCCGCTTTCGACGAAAGAATCCCGCTTTTTTACCTCAAAAAGTTTCAAAATCACGATTTGCCAAAAAAAAATCTGGCAGCGCTGGTACCTGCATACACCTGCGAAGTAATTCAAAGTGTGAAGTCAATCAATCCGCACTGGGCCAGCGTGGTTTGACTAAGGCCTAATCGTCCTAACTAGTTAGGGTAGGCTCTTGCCCCTCGGTGGGGACGTAGGATATGAGTTGTGATGATGATGATGTAGGTACAATAAGCTCCTTATCATGCTATACTGTTTGACTTTTGGGCCGCTCTTATGTCGCTCGTAATAGTGGCGGTTTTCGTAGTGTAAATGTAAAGCTTGAATGGGAGCTTACTGTACCTAGTCCTACCTATCTACTTTTTTAACGAGGTGGAATGCTATTGTGCACCATACCTGCCGATGGCTAGCCGATAGGCATGTGTGGGACTCTCCCCATAGTGCAGAGCATAGCCATTAAACCAACCTCGACTTCCATCTTGTCCGTTGTCAGGATGGTCCAGGTTCTGGGAATCCCCAATTCTCCGGACCATGGACGAACTCGTCACCTACGGGCCAGGTCTAAACGCCTGCGGGGGATAGCACTGGACATAAAAGTAATCCCCAGAGGATGTGTCTATAATCGCATGCATTATAGGTACCTTAGGACGCAGGCCGCACCAAGGGCGGTCATGGAAGGTAGAAGGCGGGCTGCGTAGGCGCGTCCTCTACCATTCAACCATAAACATAAACTTTTTTATTTCTCTCACAAAGTTAGGAGTTACAATAAAATAATTGCTGACTTAAATAGGAAGTCCTTTGTGAGAGCTGGGGTCTGTACTAGGTTTAAAACCTGTACCCTTTGCGTCGGAGGGGAGTGGCGGCGTGAAGATCATTTTCCCGCTCCCTCTACGCTGCCTCCTGTAAGATTACATCGTCGCAGAAGCACGCGACAATGTAGGTACCTACCTCTTTAAAAATCGATGAGTTATGTAGAAATGTAATGGATAAATAATGTGGAAAAGAAAATGTAGTGTGGGGCGACGTTTTTTTAAAATAAAAAAAATATTTACTATCTTTTGCCTGCGACTTCGTCCGCACGGATTAGTAATTTGGATAGATTATTTTTTATCCAATCTGCTTATATCCTTCCCATTGACATACTCGTATATGTAACCCAATGTTTCTTCCCCACATCTTAAACTACCTATCTCTATACTAAATTTATTCTTAAGAGGAAATCGTACAGTCCATTTTTCGATACAAACGTAGTCCCCTGTTTCCTTCCTGGATAATGGCACTAGTTGCTCTATTTTCTCCAATAAAATCAATGGCTACTAAAAGCATGTTCCTATGTTTTCCTTTTTTTATTCACTTGATTATTAAAAGAGATTTTAAACCTTCAAAAACCTAAAAAATCGACCAAATTTTCTGCTGTATTCAAACGTCCAGCAAACAAACTAAAGAAAATTATATGAAAAAAGCAAAACATAGGAACACAAAAAAAGCCTTGCTTTAATTTTTAACCCAAAAGGCAACTAAATCGGTAAATTTTTCGCGGAGAAAACAGGGGACTACGAAACGTATATTTTGTGTACCTTTAATAGGTATTTTCGGCCTCAGCTGCAGTTGTCCCTATCGCGCTTAGTTCAATTGTTCGGACACACAGCGCGACAGCAATACATTTTACAAATACCTATTTTTGAATTCTCTTGACCGTGTTGTTTCATCGCGGTTAGTGATTCCCCATACAAACTTTCACCTCCATTTTCACTCTTTAAAGGATGATTTCTGCGATAAAAACAGTATCCTGCCTAGGTAAGTATGTCCTTAATAGCCTAAAACACTTTTGCATTTATAATATTAGTATGGATATGGAGAGCTCTTATTACGAATAAATATTGCCAAAACGAGCGGCGCGGATCGGGAGCACATGTATGTAGTAATTCATTGCGTGCGTGGGTAGCATGAAAAAAATTTAAAAATGAAAATATTTTTTCTTCTTTTTCCGGGAAAAATAAACACCGGACAACGAATAACTGGTCTGAACTCACTGTTAAAAAAACCGGCCAAGTGCGAGTCGGACTCGCCCATGAAGTTCCGTACGATTTATGACGTATTAGATACTAGATCTCGTTCAATCCAATTTTCGGTGGAAGTTTACATGGTAATGTACATCATATATTTTTTTTAGTTTTATCATTCGCTTATTTTAGGGGGGAGGGGGGGGGGACACGGGACACACATAGAAGCGTCTCTCGCGTAAACTATTCGGTTTAGAAAAAAATGATATTAGAAACCTCAATATAATTTTTGAAGACCATCCTACCTAACCCAAAAAAATATTTTTTCAAAATTTTGGTTTCAGTTCTATGTATGGAGAACCCCCAAAATTTATTGCTTTTTTTCTATTTTTGTGTAAAAATCTTAATGCGGTTCACAGAATACATTTACTTACCAAGTTTCAACAGTGTAGTTCTTATAGTTTCGGAGAAAAGAAGAAGAGAAAAACCCGGGGGGTTATTGACTAAGAAAATATCTATCACGATCGCTAAGTTGTATTTGCCAATCATTGCGACGTCAATACAAGACTCTGTGTCGACTGTCTGATAAAAACAGCGATGGATGCACTTTGACTGCTAAAATCGACAGCGATCGTGATAGATTTTTATTACAGAATCGAGGGGCCGCTATGTTATAATACACAGCAATGTAAGGTTGAGATCTGCAGGCCTATTACCGATGTCATGGTTTTCAAATGATATCATGACATGATGATATCATAGTTCAAATCAAAACGAAAAACAAGATTTTCGGTCACATTTTTGATAATTCGTTTATTATATCATGTTGACATCATTGAAGTGAAGATATAATTGGAGATCGGTCATACCAAATGAAGCATTTCATGACTTCTTTATCTCTAGATTTATACCATGTCCATATACCATTTCATACGATGAAAAATTCATAATAGGCCTGCAGAACTTTTATCAATTATGAGGAGGCTGAGGCTGTGTTGGCGAAATTAATGTTTTTGTTAGCTGCGATGTATCATAGGCAACAGCGGCCCAGGCATGCCTGAGATACTATCTGGAATATTAACGAAAATCTAACTTGCATGGAGTTGGAATTCGGGCTATCGTTCTGTCAATATAGTTCGCGTATTTTGCTAGAGTAGGTACTTGGCAAAATGCATCATAAAGTTGCGTGTTTGCGTGTTTTCTATGTTGTATTTACAAAATTGTATTTACATAAATACTAGCTTTCTGCTCGCGACTTCGTCCGCGTTATTTTTGTTTTCCCGTGGGAATGTTATATTTTCCCGTAGGAAAATTACCCTATGTCCTTCCCCTGGTCTCGAACTATCCTTATACCAACTTTCATCAAAATCGGTTCAGTAGTTTCGATGCCTATTCAATACAAACAAACAAACAATCAAATCTTTCCTCTTTATAATATTAGTATAGATAATAGTATTTTGTGGAGATTTGAAAGTTTGCATGAAGTAATTTCTAGAATTCGTTATACTATAATTAGACGACTTTTGTCAGTAATTATAATCACTTCGAAACGTAACCTAATCTTGAGAATAACGTCGTTATATTGAAATAGAACTTCACTTACAGGAAAGCTTGTTAAATATTTGATTGGGCTCATTTACTTAATTGCTGTTAAGGAAACATTTCTCGCTATTAAGAGCTCTAATATTATTACTCGTGATTTTCCGCTTCATGTTATTGATATTTACGAATAGGTTAACTACCTAAGAGTAATTCGACTCCATCCGCTCAGAAGCAGCGATACTCAACCTTTTTTTAATAGGGATTACAAACTGGTGGGTTATTGTCTAAGAAAAAAATCTATCACGACCGCTTATAATTTAACAGGCATTGCGCCGTGAACATAAGACTCTGTGCCGACTTCCTTTTATAAAGGAGTAATGGATGGGCTGCGACTGTCAAGTAGTAAGCGATCGCGATAGATTTTTTCTTAGACAATAACCCCCCAGGTTTCAGTCATGGTGTCGCGGGCCGATTGCAAAAATTATTTGGGTGTTAATAAAAAACGTAATTCGAAATTAACGATGCATGCACTTTATTAATAAAAAAGACATATATAACATAAGAATATATACTTACAACCTTAAAGTTTTATGTTGAAGTTGGTGCCAAATATAAACTTACTACATTAATAAATTGTTCTTATATTTTTTACCATTTTCAAGGTGAACATTGCTTGGCGCCGACTTCAATATAAAACTGTGATGTTATATGTATTCTCATGTTATTTATGAGTTTTTGGTGTTTTTGAAGTTTGTTTTATTTTTGTAAAACAATTCTTATATTTTAATCTCTTTAGTAAACTGAATACATGCCTATTTGAGCCGAGGCAAATACCTGAACTATATCTGGTTAGGGTAAGCTCGTGCCCCTTAGGGGGACATATATGAGCTTTGATGATGATGATGATGATGATGATCAAACACCAGAATAACTTAAAACAAAAATCTACTGGGTCAAACTGAATAAAATTTTTATGGGACCTAATGGAAACCATTCCGCATGAAACAAAAAGAGAATCACGTAAACCGGATAAAAAATCTGTTAGTAATACTTGTTCATGTAAGTACCTAATATAAACGTTTTTAACCAATTTTTGTTACAGTAATGAATACCGAGTAATTTTAAATGAGTGAAATTTTAGTAAGAACCAATCAAAAATATAGTTGATCCCTACAGTTCACTTCAAATAAGTTTTAAAATTCAAGTTAAAATAAGTTCACTTAAAATAAGTGTAGTGATCGTTCTATATTTGCTTAATGTTTTCTTTGATTTCTTTATTGCAACTCAGTTGGCAAACAAGCAAACTGCCCACCTGATGGTAAGTGGTAACAGTCACCTGATGGTAAGTGGTAACCACAGAACACAGAAAGAGGTTAGAAAGGCAATCATGCACCGTTTGTACGGGAACCGCTGTCGCCAGTTTTGCTCCCACTTCTTTTCCTTGCACCGCCCATGCAAAGTCGCGCGAAATCGGGCTGAACCAATCACAACGCTCACTGGGCTCCTCATTCATAAAAATTCACTGACGTCCAGAGCCGCGTGCACAAATAACATTATTTTAGTGATTGACATCGATTAATAGCTATCGATATTAAATATTGCCAGCAATTTAACCATTTGAAATATTTAGAAAACCAAAAAATAATTATTACTTTCATTATACGTTTATAATTCATAATATTCAAGTAATATTTTGTTTCTATGTAACGAAATTAAAGCTTTTTAGCTCAAAAATGTTGTAGGTTAGACGTAAAATAAAAGAAAAACTATAATACTATAATGCACCGGTCTGAAAGCATAAACTAGAATGGATAATCTGACAAACGGACGTGCGGTAGTTTAGTTGTTAGGATATTTTAGTTGGATGGAGAAGTAAATATTTGTAAAGTAAATATTTACCTGTAAATTTGTGTTTCTTAAAGTACTCAAATCTTCATGTCTTGCATGGCCACCTACCTATGCTAAAATAGTCAAATAAATATTATGGTGATATTAAAAATTCTAAGTTGTAAAATTAGTTTAGGATTTGCCCAT
This sequence comes from Schoenobius gigantellus, assembly GCA_963935595.1. Lineage (NCBI taxonomy): Eukaryota > Metazoa > Arthropoda > Insecta > Lepidoptera > Crambidae > Schoenobius > Schoenobius gigantellus. The sequence goes on from OZ012563.1 coordinate 8,652,654, forward strand.
AATTTTTTTACTAATCGAACTAATTGTATCGTGAAAATTGAAATTAATTTTACAATTTTAATCTTTGATTACATCGCCGTACTTATATGAATAGGATGTTAGAAAGGGTAGGTGTTAGCTTCGCCAAACATTCTGTATTATCGATAAGTAATAATTATTATTATGGCATTTTAAGTGACAAATAATATGTTATTTTTACTTTATACAAATATTTTAAAATATACATTTATCGATAAAATGTAATGCGTGCGTTTTTTTATTAGCACGGCACTATCCCTTGTACTGCGACTACTGCGTTAATGCTCATTAAGCCAAATGCGTCACTACCGAAAGCAGTGTACTACATTACGCGCTCTAAGTAATATGGCAAGAATCGCGGGCGTACATTGCCGGTAATAAATATTATAAAAAACGGTATAAAAAATATTATGTAACTTATCGTTATGATCAGTTTTGGTGGATTTTGACATTATGATCTATGGAATATGGTCATTATGATTAATTTACTACTTACCGATGAAAAGAAATTCCTTCTTTAGCTACACTTGACACCTGACTTCTTGTTTTACAAGTAATTATAGCACAAGAAGGCATTTTTTATATTTATAGCGCCGCTCTTCACGGTACACTCACTGTAGTTGTCCGTCAGTGATTAAACAACGCGTTCGCGTTGCGGGGCCACAAGTATGAGCATTTAGTCATAGTTGTGGCTACGCTTGCCCCGCCCACATAGCCCTTCTAACCTCTTTCTGTGTTCTGTGGTGGTAACAGTCACCTATATATAATACATGTGGCTCCTGTGTGATTCGCAGCAAACCTGCAACCCCCAGAACCACAGTGTACGTTGCCAACTTGTGACATCAGATGTAATGTCACGGTACCCAGTAATTTCAGTGCCATATCTTACCATTCAAACCGGAACACAGCAATGCAAGCGCTGCTGCTTTGCGGCAGAAATAGGTAAGACGGAGGTACTCAAGCAGTCGACCCAGTACAGAGTTTTCCTCCGGTAAAATTAGAAATAGTATTTGGTGTTATACACCACCATATAGTGGTGATTTACTTAGTCAAATAAACTACAATTTTATATTAAAACCCAAAGTAATCTATAAAACATTGTATAACTAGCTTTCGTTTTACAATCCACCGTATTCAAGTTTATATCAATTTAAGTAGCGGCATAAAGTTTAGTGGTATATAGATGCATAAAATTTTACAGTTAGAAATAAAATGATATATTTTATGAATACGATAAGAGTAGGTACATTAGGGTCTAAAAGGCATTTACAATTTTTATGTGAAACTAATATTATTTATGACTTTTTTATTCAAACTTATTAAATAATTCTATCACTCTGTCGTGGAACCATAGACATCATGAATCTAAATAAATGATGCGAGTCTACTTACATATTTCGCCTATAGGTAAACAAAGAAGTAGCTCCTCTTTCTAAACGAGGCCCAATTCTGCTAATAAGTTACAGCCGAATCGAAACCTAAACGTTGCGATTGACCAATCGGGGCGCGTATATTGCTATTCAACTGTTCGATGACGTGATAATGTGGCATTCGGATTGGTCGATCGCAACGCTGTAACTTATTAGCAGAATTGGGCCTCAGTTCCATTACGCGGTCCATTGTTATCGGCACAGCCCAACCAGCGATTAGCTCCAAAAATGTCACGATTGCATTCAATTCAGACACGGCCTTATTAATAAAAATTTTACTCCCGGGATCATCATCGGAGTAGTTACTCCATGTTTTGTCTTGTTTCCGCACATGTCTGCTAACATATGGCAAAATATGACAAAACACGGAGTAACTATTCCGAGGATGATCCAAGGAGTAAAATTTTTATTAATAAAGCTTTAAACGTGTATCCTTTAGATTTTTTTTTATAATTTAATAAATTACAAAATTTATTTTTTGCACTACATCTGCATCCGCATAAAAAATCCATATGGATGAATGAGATGGATGAGGTTAATTATAAAAAAAGATTATGGCTTCAACACTGAAATCGCGAAAAAATTTTGCTCCATTCATTTCTGTCCAGTAAGTTGTGAATTTTGGATGTCTGAAAAAGCTGATTTTTTTCGATTACTGTAGAGATTACTTCATAACTTTCCTCGTGTCAAATATTATGTGATTAGCTAACTGGGGCCTAATTCCGCAAATGTTAACGTCGTTGTCGTGCGTGTCTTGATAGCGTTTCAATAAAACTGCTTTTGTCGCTTTTATACGCATTTCTAGGTGCAAATTATTCGTACTACAATATCTTGATAAATCAATAGTGGTAAATGTTTTAGTTAGTAATCATTTAACCAACAATAACTGTCCCAAAAGCGATGCTATTAAAGCGTTATTGACACGCCACAAACACAAACGCTAGCAGAATAAGGCCACTGGTGATTGAACTGAGACGATTCTATGACAGTACTAATATTGAAATCGATTTTAATCGCACAAAAATTATCCGTGTGACCAGTTCCCCTAGACAAATGCCATGTACCAATGTGTTTTCGTTTCACGAATTTCATATGTACATTTATCTGACGCTCCTACAATGAAGGAAAACATCGTGAGGAAACCTGCATACACCTGCGAAGTAATTCAAAGGTGTATGTGAAGTCAACCAATCCGCACTGGGCCAGCATGGTTTGACTAAGGTCTAATCGCCCTAACTAGTTTGGGTAGGCCCGTGCCCCTCGGTGGGGACGTATATGAGCTGTGATGATGAACCCGTCTGGAGCCAGCTAGCTAGGTGAAGTAAGCCAATGCTCTTCGTCTGAGGTGAGACCTGTGTCCAGCACTGGGGCGTAAATGGGTTGAAACGATCACGACCACGAACTTAATCGGATGTTTTTTTACATAGCTAAGTCGGTCAACAAGCAGCCTGATGGTAAGTGACTTGCATACCGCCTCCGTGGTCTAGTGGTTGGGAGCACCGAATGTTGGTCGGGAGGTCCGGGGTTCAATTCCCCATGGGGTCAGAAATTTTTCTGACGCTCCTACGGTGAAGGAAAACATCGTGAGGCAACCTGCATACATCTGCGAAGAAATTCAATGATGTATGTGAAGTCGATCAATCCGCACTGGGCCAGCGTGGTTGACTAAGGCCTAATCACCCTGACATAGGGTAGGCTCGAGCCCCTCGGTGGGGACGTATATGAGCTGTGATGATGATGATGAGGGCTCCTGAGCCCGTCTGGCCAGCTACCACCGTCTTACCTAAGTTTGTCGCCATAATAACAATGTTTATAGCATTGTTGTGTTCCGACAATTTAGAGGTAAGATAGCCAGTTCCTCAGTTGTTGAGGAGTCCAGGTGAAGCTCGCTTCCACCTCGGCCTTATCGTCACTTACCATCAGGTGAGATGAAAGCCAAGAGTTTCCCTGTCGTATATAAAAAAAACAGTCGCCTATATTACGGTCGGCCAAGAATGAGGTGTACCAGTATTGACAATAATAACTTTATTCTTTAGATTGTAGTTTAGTTTAACCAGCAGGCCTATTCTCTAACTTTGGTTGCTGACTAGAACTGTCATTTTTGAAAGGAACATAATATCCATTACTGCTGTCATGAACGCTGCCGTAACACATAAGATCACTAAACTAGTAATGGATATAAAGTGTCTTTCAAAAATGACAGTTCTAGTAACCATCCGCAGTTAGCGAATAGGCCTGCTGGTGGCAGCAGTAGGTACACTCTGTACAAATCATAACTTTTGTTTTGTCGAGCTTCATGTCTATTCTTTAGAGAACAGAGGGCCTATTACTGATCTCATGGTTTTGCAAATGATATGATATGATATCATAGTGCAAAACGAAAAATACGATTACCGGTCAGATTTTTGATCATTTGTTCATTATTTAATGATAACATCATTGAAATTATGCCAGGTAGTGATGATATCATTGGAGATCGGTAATACGAAACGCAGCATTTCATGACTTCTTTTTCTCAAATTTATACCATGTCATACGATGAAAGATCCATAATTGGCCTGCAGATTCTAGGTGTATCACGGATTTAAGGTCCTCTATTTGTAGGAATTCCTCAGCAAACAACCCGAATTACATAAGGTTGAAAATGCAATACTAACGAAAAGGGAGATGTCAGCGATAGTACACGATATTAAAACGATCCTGAATAACGGTCCTCATTAATTATCTGGACCGGTGCAGGTAATGGGATGCTTAAGATGGCTCTGCTGAGTGCTCTCGAATAAGCGATGATCACGCCATCCGTCCACCAATCGGGCACTCCGATTATGTTAATGAACCAGAAAAATCACTCGAAGATCAAGAGATATTGCTTATGCATGGGATTTTCTTTGGTTGTTTCTCGCAATTCTGTATAAAACCAGTACATAACCATAAGAATAACTAATAATACGAGTATATTATTATATACATATTTAACTACTGTCATCATACTCTTATAGTAATATTCCAATTATAAAATTTAAAACGAGTTTATACTGACATACCTACTTCATAAACACAATACCAAAATTTAAAAATAGAATCTCATTATAACACTTTTTATTATGCTAGGACCCTGCCTGCGTTAATGTCAGTGTGAAGGCGTTCACACTAACATTAACGCAGGTGTAATACTTGTAATACGTGTTTTTGTCCGCGTCTGGTCTGCGGAATTCGCTAAAAAAATTATTTAATGCCTATCACCATAAACAATGACACATGTATACTGTTTAACCTGCAAAGCTGTTGGCTACAATATAGGTATGTGGTGTCAAAATTATCGCGTTTGTTAACGCGTTAGGGCGCAGGTGGGACCTAGCATTAAACAAAATAGTGTTAAAATGACCATTACGATACGGATCAAATCTAAGAACCAAATGTCACCAAAGAGATTCCGTCTACTTTTTTCTTTATAGAACGCTTATACAGGGCGCGCAATTATAATGACATTACAAAAAAGTTTTTATTCTAATATTTACTTATCTGTGGCAGCGCCCGCTTGAGCGCCTATGCGTATGTGCTAAGTATAGTCTGTCGATTAAATGTGTTTACATGGGAAAAATAATAAGGGCTTCAAAAACCCTACTTAACTCCACTCAGAATACTGAAAATCGAAAATATTTACGTCACAGTAACGTCACTGACAGCACGAGTACCTTAGACAAGAGTGTTATTAGCTCAGAACAATAACTAAAGCTGTTGTTCTGAGGTTATCAGTTATGCGATTTCAATAAAATACTAGAAATGCCATGTTAACACATTTAACCGACAGACTATGATGGCGCTAAGTTTTGTCGTACTGAATTTCATGGGGAAAAAATATTCTTTCTAAAATTATTTGATAATGTTGCATGTGATTAAATTTTGAGTCCGCTCGATACTTAGACGTGGTAACGGAAAATACTCACAATACATACAAATAAATAAAATTGAAGTGTCTGTTTGTAATGTCAAAATACAAAAGTTTTTACTAAATGGGTATGAATGTATATCGAGTAACAATAACAAAAACACAGTTTAAAAAATTTTGTCTGTCTGTCTATGTTCCCGCTAATCTCCGGAACGGCTGGACCGATTTTGACGGGACTTTCACTTATAGATAGCTAATTATATAAGGTGTAACATAGGCTACTTTTTATCAACATTGGTCCAGCCGTTACTATTCCACGCGGACGAAGTCGCGGGCACAGCTAGTCTACTACTAAAGTCGAAAACTACTTACTCGTGTAACTGGGGATATTCTCGTGCTTCTACCAATAGATAAATTGCAGTAGGCGCAAGAGGAAACGGTCAAATAATTTTGTACACTACCCGTGCGTATTACAACTGTGTAGATATTTCGGTTATAATACAAGGCAACGGATTTGAGGGGACGTGGGGTTAAGCAAAGCTGATGTTTGCGTTGGAGGGATCTTTGGAAAGGTCAGTGGAGTAGTGGGGTGTGCGTCAAATCTCGCACTGAAGCCTTTCGGACCAACACATAATATGGATTTTACTTCTAACTTACGAAGTTTCCATCTTACGTTTTTATTTGATTTGTTCCACATTCGCCCCACATCAAATTTCTTACATACTAGGAAAGCTCGCAGCTTCGCCCGCGTTATTTTTGTTTTCCCGTGGGAATTTTATATTCTCCCGTTAGAAAAATAATTTTATAGCCTATGTTCATCAGAGATAACGTAGGATTCTCAATGTGAAATAATTTTTCGAATCGGTTCAGTAGTTTCGGAGCCTATTCAATACAAACAAACAATCGAATCTTTCCTCTTTATAATATTAGTAGGTAAAGATATAGATTTGTGACAAGCTTTTGCGAGCAACATTGTTTGTGTTTGTCTAAGGAATAAAGGTTAGTCTAATATGGGTACGTTTAGTCGCTTATACAGGTTATTTGTAAAATACCTGCAATCTTCAGCTCGCAGGATTAGATAGCTAACATCATAAACAACAACGTTTGTTCTACGAATTTTGATAATTCGTTAGATTTTACTTTCATACAAAAATAAATATTAATTTAATATACCTCTAGAATGTTAGTAACTCTACGCGCACAGCGCGCGATCGCGTAGCTTCGTCTTCCGTCGTCGTTTATAAATGAAACATAGACTTATCAATGTCACGATAGTGCAATAAAAACTTAAAATTTGAATTTTGTTCAATTTATTTAGTTATCTTAAAACTCTTAAAACAAACGTTGTAGTTAATGATGTTAGCTATCTAATCCTGCAAGGTTGCGCGCGTGGGTAGTGGGGTCGCAGTGTGGACCTTACCTAGCGCGCCCATAAGGGCAGGGAGAACACCGGGGGGTTTTAATGGGTAGGCCTGGCACTCTGCCGAGAGAGCCCCACACACGCTCGCCGTCTAGCCAACGGCGGGTACGGTGCGGTTACGCATTTCCCCCCGAAAAAAAAGGGTGTTTTACAATTGACCCTGTATAAACTGTGTGTATTCTTCTTCTGTATATGAATATAATAGGAAACCGTGACTAATAAATCACTAAAGATTTTGTTATTTGAATTCTTAAAATGGTTAAATAGGGGTTCAAAGTTTGTATGGAAAGTCGTTACTTTTAGATTTGAAACTTGACATTTTGCATTTACGGCAATAATTAGAAATTAGTTCACACATGTTGAAGAATTTATGAGAATTCCACCCTCAAAGGTTGAAAGTTGGTATTTTGATTGATTATTACGGTAAAACTTTTCGATGAAGGCACTTTAACGGGACTTTCTGTAAAAGCTTCTGTTTTATAGTTTGAATCGGGTTAACAGCGGAAAAAATAGAACTCTTTCGGAAAAACAAAAAAAAAATCAGGCAGAGGTGTGCCGATAACTAGTATATAAATACGTAGAGTCGTTTTTACAAGACAGTGTCACGAGTCTCAGGCTCGTGTAGCGGCAATAGCAGGAGATGGTGGCCGTTATTTTAGGGCAGAACCTGCCCAGCAGTAGGCATATTGTAGTTGGAGTGATAACTGACATGTGAACCGACTGATTTTGTGGTAAAATTATACAAACGATATTCTGATTCCGGGGTCTCCAAACTTTGAAGCCTTAGGGCCATAATGTTAATAAGTATGTTCCATGGGGCCAAAACAGTTTTAATTTTTCTGCCCTTAACTATATTTCTAGACTAGACGTAGATTGCCGGATTGGTGGTATTGGCGGGCTGGTTTTGGCCCGCGGGCCGTATTTTGGAGACCCCTGCTAATCGATAGAACAATGGTATCATGTAAGGACCCGTCTGCAAATTATTGTAAAAATTCTTCTCAATCCGCTTATGTTTTCGTAAGTAATATGACAACTTTATCAACACTATGTTCTTACATTGTGATTCAACTTACTCGCATTTATTTTTAAATTCTAATGTAAAGAGGAACGAGCCTTTTAAACTCACACATTGCAGCATCGAGACTTTACAACATCTCTCTCATGATCTTTGTGCGTTGCTTGTAAAGATGGTGTTTCAAAATATATTACTATTTTATAATCCTTACTATTGGAAGACATCTTTACGGGTTGGCACGAACTTACGAGTATGAACTGACACATCAAGCGCACGTTTTCAATAATAAGAGTAAAGCCAATCAATCCTTTTCTACTTTTTAGTGCATTTTTTGTTAAAACTTTTAAATGTTTTTTTTAAATGTAAAACGTGGTCACACCCCGGACACTCCATACAACGTTCGCAAATCAATTACCTATTACTACTACTTAAGCAAATGACGTTTGTACACGCGCAAATGTGTGCGTGGAATCTAGTAGGGCTGAGTGCGCGGTTATCAACCGAAATGACGCAGGAAGTGCAGCGACTGCCTTTTCTTTTACCCGCATAGCGCTGTCTCTGTTATCGGCCGGCGCTCGCGTCTACTCGTCCGAGCGATCGCGCGCGCCCTTGTTTATGTGTCAGTGATGTCTACAACGAAGTGCGGCGTGGGATGAGGTATTTGAAAGGAGTGCGGGGAGGTGAGTGGCCGTTCTGTACGTAGTACTATTATATATTCTGTGACGTGGTTTTAATTTTTTTCATTAAAAAGAGGTAATAAAAAATATCGAACCTTTCTGACATACAAACTTCAACATGATGTAGGTACCTACTTTGTACTGATGGTGAGATAATTGTGTGTCTATTTGCCGATATAGAAAAGTCGGAGACAGATGGATGAATTGTAGCACTATAGAGGGACTGTATAACAAAATTTATCCTCTACAATCTAATCCTGCTGAAATTAAGGCGCTACTTCCCGTTTTCGAACAATTTCGATTGACTGCTGTACCGCCACAAATATTAAACATGCAGTTCTAAAATTCATATGTGACATTTTTGAACATTTCATCTAAACATTCTTAAAGACAGAAACATGACTAATAATATTTCACTCGATAGAAATAAAATTCAAAGATCACTCTGTTCAATATATTAAAACTGCTGTGAATCAGAAAATACAATAATAAATGACATAAAAGTTTTACTAATAGATGTGCATTTTTATTATCTAGAAAATTGCAAAAGTACAATTTTCATGTTGTACCCCAGTTTTCCAAAAATCGATTAAAACGTGTAAAAAGTAACGTTTTAGTTCGGTCACCGCGTGCAAGCGACATTAGAAGCAATGCATAAAGCAACTATATTAATTTGCAATAAAGCAGTCGCCGTGCACGAGTAGATTTTCTGAGAAACCTCGTCTTAAGGATATCAATTCAGCAATAGCCAAAATCAAAGCTAAATCATTTAACGATATAATCACCATTGTCACCTAGCAATTATACCGTGGTAGGGGCTATAGGATCACTCCAATCGCGACAATGTAACGCTCGCGACGCACTCAAGAGGGTGCTCGCTCGCGTAAGTAGTACTTGCGTTTGAAGGGAGCACTCAACTGCGACAGAATAGGTACCCACCTAGACAGTTTTATTTCTTTGCCATTCATTACAAAAGTATAGCTGCAGGCTTCAATTAATAGTATGGGCTTGTTCAATTCAATTCAATATTCTTTATATATCGTCGTTTATATTACAACACCGCGTAAGTCAATTTTGCCAACTTTTCAGGAGAGACAAAAACGCTTACTATTTATTGTTTTCAGGTCCAGATAGGCAATCGAGGGCTTAAAATGTTTGTAGTATAAGGAATCATTTTAATATGCAACGAAGCTAGTATTTTTACAGTACTTACTTAAAAAAACGAACTTGTGCGGTATTTTGCTGTAGATGAATTGGACTTAGACTGTGTTGCTAGCTATGTTACTAGTACAAACAAAAACCTTATCAACGAATCGGACATTTATTTAAAATAATTATTATTCTCATTACATTCTTTATGAATGATGAGGTATGACAGTTTTCAAATCCTGTAAGTCCAGATATTTTCGAGACGAAATTGGCAATCTAGCTGTATACAGCTTCGGTAGTGTGCTTACTGGTTTTATTTTAATAAGAGGCGTGTGTCTTTGTGGTAAAGGCTTTACCTCATCTAAAGCTAGTATGGTATAAATCAAGTTTATACCATACTAGCTTTCCGCTCGCGACTTCGTTCGCGTTATTTTTGTTTTCCCGTGGGAATTTTATATTTTCCCGTAGGAAAATTACCCTATGTCCTTCCCCTGGTCTCAAACTATCCCTATACCAACTTTCATCAAAATCGGTTCAGTAGTTTCGAAGCCTATTCAATACAAACAGACAAACAAACAAACAATCAAATCTTTCCTCTTTATAATATTCCTCTTTATAATATTAGTATAGATTGTACCATGTGGCCTATACTCCAACATACGCAAATCATGTCACTGATTTGCGTATGTTGGAGTATAGGCCACATGGTACAAATCATGGTGCAAATCAGTGACAACAGTAGGGTTACTCTTGAACCAATTCCAATCGATCGACATTGAGATTGTAATTTTTCGTACGCTTATTTAGCAACACTAACGACAATTTGTATCCGTATTTTGAGAAAATTAAATAGCACTGAGTTTAGTTTACTCAAAATCAGCACAATACGGGTCCAATTTGGCGCCAATGTGGGAAATCAAACGTCTGAAAAATCACAATCTCAATGTCGATCGATTGGAATTGGTTCAAGAGTAACCCTACAGGGTTACTTGTTTTCTTGCCATAACGTATGGATTTGTACACTAAATCTTTGGAAATATCTATGAAAAAGGTACAAAAGCATTGCATCATAAGACGCAGGGCTTGTTATTTCCTTTTTTGTATAGTCCACATATTACTGCGGTAAGTAAAGTTAATTTTTTTATTTACGCGCTGTATACAGAATAACACTCCATTTGAATGTGCCCTTTTTTAAATACTTTTGGACAATCACCACTTGGTTTTCAATAGCTAAACGTAAAAGTGTATTACTCAACGTAGAATTGCGATTCAGTGCATAACACCCATCTGAATATAATATGACAGTCATTGACTTTCTGCTTAAAATTAAATGAAAATGGTCTACCAAACTAACTGCCGCAACCGAAGCATCAGTATCAAGCTATGGAACGTCGTGTAGGTAGATAAGAGATAATATTTTCTAGGGTAGCCTGTTTCAAGACAGTCGGAGCAATAGGTTCAGCCTTTAGGTTAGGTAAATCAGGTTTTGGAGCAGCATAAACTAGTGAAATTAGAGAAGCGGATGGAGGTTCGTAAGTAGGAATTACAGGTAGGTCAGTTGGGACGACGGCTTCTGAAGCAGTAGGTTTAAGCTCATCTGAACATGGTGTATTTAAAACAGGAGCAATTGGTTCTGGGGTAGCAGATGTTAATGAAATTTCAGACGATATTCAGGCTCATTACAAAGTCGTGCAGATAATTTAGGTGCAATTATAGCTTTAGGAACAGCAGACACCAGTGCGGCTAGAGCAGCGAAAGACCAAGCAGATGACAATATCTTTAGCGGCACAGAAACAACTAGGTTGGCATTTGTTGGTATTGGCTGAAGAAACGTTAATATTTTCTGGTAATGGTTGTGCATCCATCTATTTGCTCTAAGAACGGAAGACTGTTGATGTAAATACTTTCAGAAATTCCGGTCGTGGACGAATCTGAAATGTACTAATTAAACTATTTTCACAAATCTATACTATATGTATAAAGATAAACAATTGAATAAATGGATAAAATACAATCAAATGGCCATTTGTTTTACTCACCCATTTTAGTATTATCAGAATCTTCTTTGCCCTTATTTTTTGCTCGAATATTTAATTTTATTTTCCACAGTCCTGGATGTGGAAGGATCTAAAATGTTTTAAAATAATTAAATTAAGTTTTGTATAAGAAAATATAAATATAGTAGACAAGAGTCTTATTTTGTTTTACTACCCAATTTGGTTTTCTTAGGGCTTTCTTAAAATATTATAAATATCAAATGATCGTCTTATGCTCAATTTTGTTAGTTGAATTATTATTTTTAATGCCACTGCTACGACAGCACAGCATAATGCTCGTATTATTCAATTGCTTCACTCGACTAACCTTTAAATTGTAAATGATATCGATTTAATCTTCCGTTTTGGTAGCTACGGAACCATTATGCCTCGAAATTATACCACTGCGAAATATTTAATGGCATTTTCAATTCACATACGATTTCTGCGGCATTTTTATTACCATAGTCGCTGGCATAAAATATCAATCGACGGAAAATTTGTTTTTCATTTCATTTATTTTGCATTTCACAATAGTGTCAACAATAAATACCGTACATCATGGACCCTCTAGTTACAATTAATGGAAAAGTAATAATTATAATTTGTAACTCCGTTCGCGATCTGCTAATAATGTTGCAGTGCCCTTGCTGGGTGCGTGTACTGATACTGTTTAATGTAACTCACATCTTTACACGTACATGTAAGCAATTAATAAATAAAAAATAAATAAATAAAATAAAATATTCTTATATAGCAAAATTTGTAAAAACAGTTCTTACTCAAATATAAATAAAAGTAATATATTCAATTAATAGTTATTATACATAAAAGTTTTTGATCAATAGTCATCCTCTGGTCCTGTGGTCTGATCAATGGTCCATGACCTCTAGTTGCAGTAGTTCGGTTGGTGGTTCGGTTGACCGAACTAATGCAACTTTTTAGTAGCAGAAGTCCGGTTGATATCAATCATCGAACTGTTGCTAACCACTAGTTGCGGTAGTTCGGTTGACCGCACTAAATCTAACAACAACTAAACACAAATACATAATTAATATGTGTTCTGTGTTAGCTTTGTTGCCTGTGCAAGCAATAAATGATAAGGATTGTTAAGGTAGCCAGCTGTAAAGGCTTCTTTTGGTACGGCCTGAATTGGATAGCTTTTGTCTTACAACTATTTTTTTGGAGGTTTTGCTTTGCGAGCCAAGTTTTAATATGTTGAAAAGTTTGTTCTATTTGTAAGTTGTCGACTGCATTATTGGGGCACTTAAAGAGTAAAGAAATGTCATCTGCAAACATTACACACGGAAAGCTAGTCAATGTAGGCAAATTGTTTATGTATATGATGAATAGAATGCATCCCAATACGCTACCTTGGGGTATGGACCAATTTATAGTCTTACACACAGAATAAATTTGTTCTATGGTACTAGTCTCATTGTTTTGGTATGTTATCTGGACATACGTACGCCTTCGTCATATCCAACAAGATTCCCACGGTATACTGTTTATCGTTAATGTAGTTATAGACCTCCTGAATGTAAGTTATGACAGCAAGATCAGTCGAGCGTTTTTTTTCTAAAACCAAATTGATATTTACTTAAGAAGTTAAATTTTTCTAAAAAGTTATACAGACGATTTGTCATATAGCCTTTTCGAACACCTTCGAAATGGCGGGTAAGATAGCAATATTTTTGTATTACTTATGTGTGTGAATATTTGTGTTGTTGTGTGATGTAATGCAAGTAGGATATTTTTTGTAGGAAACATCTTTTGGTACAAAAAATGCATAACCGTCCTGAGTCAGCAAAGTGTAAATACTCTCTAGGAATAGTGAGTGTACGATTACGAAATTGAACTTAAATTTTCTATAGGGTCTGTATTACCTTTTTCACATTTATTGAGATTAATCAAACATTTTTTTTTCAAAACACCAATAAGTCATAAATAATATAAGAAGACATACAAAATCACAATTTTATATTAATAAGTTGGTGCCTTTTAAGTAACTACTTATATTTAATTGTTCTTTTCATTTTTTAAGTCTTTCCAGGTGATCATTGCTTGGCACCAACTTTAATATAAAACTGTGATTTTGTATGTATTCCTACATTATTTATGACTTTAAAGTGTTTTTGAAGTCGGCTTTATTCTTTTTTTTATTCTTTTTTTCAATTTCTTAGTACTTACTTATATTAGAATTTGAGTCAAGGCAAACACCAGAATAACTTAAAATAAAACGTTTTTCGCTCTAAATAGTTTCGAAAGAATTATTCCCGAACTTCTTATCTACCAGGAACCTTCCATCATCAGCTCAGTAACATGACATGAGGACTACCAGACGTAAATACCTGAATATCTTAAAAAGAAACATGAAACACATGATTGTTATTGCTACTGCAAAAGACTTAAACAGCCCGATGTCCCGAAAATGGAAATCACTAATTATCTGATAAGATAAGGTACATACTTATATATCTGTTAACAACTTGTTCATTGGTTTAATGTGAACAACCTGTCACTTAATGAAGGGAAAACAAAATGTATAAAATTTGTTTTACCCAATGTCAAAGAGGTTCACACCACTGTAAAAATAAAGGATATAGGTGTTGACCCTGTGGACACCACAGTATTTCTTGGGATCACACTTGATTCTAAGCTGCAATGGGGCCCACATATCGATAAATTGTCAAAGAGACTTAGTTCTGCAGCTCACGCTGTATGGAAAATACGTCAACTGACTGATGTTGATACAGCAAGACTTGTATACTTTTCTTACTTTCATAGTGTGATGTCGTATGGTATTTTGTTGTGGGGAAATGCTGCCGACATTCAGATTGTTTTTGTACTGCAGAAAAGGGCTATTCGAGCAATCTATAACTTTAAAATGAGAGATTCTTTGCGAGAAAAGTTCAAAGAAATTGGTATTATGACAGTAGCGTCGCAATATATTTATGAGAATCTAATATATGTTCGTAAGAATATTCATGTGTTTTGTAAAAATAGTGATATTCATTCAGTTAATACTAGACAAAAGAATATGCTAGCTTTACCAAATACCAGGCTCCAAAAAATTAATAATTCTTTTAGAGGCCTGTGTATACGTTTCTACAATAAAATCCCAAGTTGTATACAAGAACTTAGCTTAAACAAATTTAAAGTTGCAATCAAAGATGTACTTATTAAAAAAGCATATTATAAAGTGTCTGATTACATGACGGACAAAAAAGCTTGGGTTTGAACTCTCAATTCTAATATTTAACAATGTATTGCGTTTTGTTTCAAAGAAATGTTCAGTGAGAGCAATTTATAAGCTAAGTTCACGCACTTCTCTCAGAGATAGCTTATATAATGTGAATTAACACATCTATTCTTGTAATGGAGGTTGAGCTCAAACTTTTGCTTTGAGGTCAGCTTCCAATTGACGACTCTGTAACAAACCAAAATTGTAAATGGCGATTTAAAAGAGGAGATAAAAAATTTTGACCTTTCGAGTTTCTTGCCTGTTCTTCTCGAGAAGGCTCTCCCAATTTCCGAACAGGTGTAGAGTCAACTTTTTTTTTTTTTCATTCCTACTTGTATTTGCAGACATCTTGAGTATATTTAGGATGTATGCACATACAAGGTTAATATAATTTCTTTAAATTAGATTGTTTTGCTCTGTTTTGACGTCAATAAGTGCCTGTAAAGGCCTATGTTGAATAAAGATTTTTGAATTTGAATTTGAACTGAGTCGCTTCTCTCTTATCGCGCTCAGTCGGAAGAACATAGGAAGCATAACCGTGCGGCAAGGTTGTGTAATCAGGAGAAAGGAGTTTTCTCGAATCAGTGAATATTCTCAGCTGTTTCGGTGCGCTAGTGAGACTATTTGATAGATATACAGACGTTTTAGCGCAGATATAAAATTATTTACTATAATATAACGATTTGTTTGTGATTCGTCATATTATTCCTTATTCGATACATTCGTAACTGGTCATATTTCTGATTCGTCATCCGCGAACACGTGCGAAGTAGTTATACTTTGTACCACGGTTACTAGACAATAATTTACTTAACGCCCATCTAAATAAATTTGTATGACTTAGCACATAAGTAAAATTATTTGTCAAACTGGTTTTAACTCAAATACTGTATTTGTACCCAGAATGCAACAGTAACTTTTTTCCTCGCTCACTTTCTTCGTCCGCACTATTATTACAAGCCATTATAGCAAGCCCATCTTCTCCGATTAAAATTATATTACAATATCATTGACTCGATATAAATAATAAAGTGATGATGACATTAGCTTCATGATAGCTAAGTCACACTCATCTATTTATTTACACTACATTTATTCTACAGTATTTTTTATCATTTATACTACAGACGATTTTTGTTATAAGTTTGTGAAGGTAAATGTACATGGTATGACGAGTGAGGAATTAGACGAATCAGGAATATGACGAGTTAGGAATATGACCAGTTAGGAAAGTGACAAATAATGCGAATATGACCAATCAGGAATATGACGAATCGGAAACAAATAAATAGAACGAACATAGCCTGTTTGGTCCCATAGGTGTGTCATCTCAGTTACAATCTATTTTGTGAGGCGTTCGTATGGTCCGAAATATAACGTAAGCAGAGGCTCTCCACAAAATAGGATCAATTATTTTGTATAAAAATTAATTGCCCTTCTATAGATATTTTTAACATCCCAAACCGGTATAAAATCTGTAGATCTTAAAAGTTGAATCTTGCGTGTGTAATGGAAAAATTAAAGTTAAATAAGCTATTCATTCTGCTCCTGTATTATAACATGGTTGAGACCTCGCAATATTGATCTGGAGGCCCGGGGTTCGATTTCTAGTGGGAGCAGAAGATTCTCTGCTTGGTTTAGTTGGCGATCGGGAATCTGAGCCCGTCTGGAGCTACTACCGCCTTACCGAAATCTGTCATCATTGTTTGTTTGAAATAATGTTATACGTTCGGAACGGCCTTATGTCCCTAAAGGTAGCCATTCACGGTAGGGTATTCCTGATAGGCTTGTCTGCACAGTTCCACCCGTCAGGTAAGCTTGAGCTGAGTAGACGACATATACGTAGCGGTAAACCTGTACAAACTCTCAGTTGATGACATGACCTCGGCAGCAGATCTCGACGCGTAGCGCTAATCGGTTTATTATTTGTTTTACTGAAGGAAAAAAAATAAACGAAGATACCGCGAGAAGTAGTGTTAAGCATAGTTACTGCAATGGAGGCAATACTCGTGTCAATTTATTGTAAGAATTGAAATTTCAACCAAAAGACTATCGCAATTATCTACGAATGGATGAAAATACATACGTATCTCAAACTGTTATCAGCGGTGAGACATTCAATTCAAAAGCAGGATAAGCAGTAATGAGAAAAGCTATATTGTCTCATAAAAGATTGACAGTAAAGTTAAGATTCCTTGCAATAGGGAGAACTCACGAATGTCTCAAAGATTCTACTGTGATATCACCTTATGTAAGCTTTCGTTAGAATCATGCTGTGATGTAATTTATCAGGTTTTACATAAAGATTATCTAAAGGTTTATACAATAAAACCTCGTTTAATTAACATTTTTTATTTTTTTCACAGGTATTTACAGTATTCTCTTGTATACGAGTATCAAGATTTAGCAACAATCAGTATTTTTAAAAAAAATTTGGATTTGGCTCCTCTATAATATAGTGAAATCATGTTTACAATAATTAATTTTAATAAGTAAACGAAAGACAATAATGAAATTTGTATAATATACAATAATTATGTCTATACATTTCTCTATCACTGGGTTCCACTTGCGACACGCCATATTGTGCAGTACAGTGCCACACGGCGTCTCCTCTCGCAATCACCGCGCAACTGACCACACACGCTCAGTTTTGCCTGTAGGTACAGTTAAACTGCACAGGTATACCGATGGGCAAAAAATATCAAAATTCATATTTTTCGGTTGCCTGAACAGGTGTGGACACCTGCACAGTTGTACAACATACACGCTGTGGTTTACCTGTACAGTCAGGCAAACCTGTCAGGTATACCCTAGCGTGTATGGCTACCTTAAGAGAGCTTCTCTGCTGTGAGTAAAAAAAATGGTTTATTACCGAGGTTTCCGAATAATATTCGACGGGAGCGAAACTCAAGTTAACCTTATTTCATTAAGGTTCACCCTGTACTGTCTTCAACTTTAAATATGGCAGAGGAATAATTCTGTACCAGTTTTAAATTTTCTTACACAGTATGTGAATAACACATTATAACTGCTACGGTACTAGCATTTGCAATTGAAGTATTACATATTTCCAATTTATTGATTTCTAATTGATTACTCGCGAATCATAACACTGAAACGTATTTTTATATTTCTACCCTACATTATAAACATTCAGCGTGAACTGCTCGTATCGGGTTTTCTTCTCAGCGAAACAATTATATTTGTTCATGACCAATTAATTTTTATTAGCACGGCGCAGTCACCCAATCGACAATCATTTTTGCTGAAGCTCATTAAAATTAATTGCTTAATTTCGTTCGTTCCAGATCGTTTTCGGGATACCACGAGCTGTACGAAGACTGGGCTCCGTTAGACAATGGTAATTTTTATTTTCAATTTTAAGTTTATTTGTGCAAATGTGGACGCAATTATCTTACATTGAAGGATTCAAATGATTTCAAAGGACTTAAATAATACACGAGATATAATGTTGAAAGAAATCTTTTTTTAATTCAGTATATTGATTTGGAGATCCGCGGCTATACCGCTTAACTCTGTGACGCTTCAAGTACCGCGCCACAGTAATCACGACTTTTGGGCGGTAAAAAGAATAAAAAAACAAGCGTCAACAAAAATGTATTTAAAAAAATTGAGCGTGGGTCGTGGGAGGTTATGCCCGCTTAATTCGTTCTTGCCACTATCGGCACTTCCCTTATTTGTCCGCCCTCCAGCGGAAGATGGTGACGCCGGCAGTTGAATGGTGGACAGGGGGCAGGTTCAGGCGGGTTCTGGCTAGCCGCGAGTAGGTGCATCTGTCTCCGGAGAAGATGAAAATGAGCCACGAAGATCCCGTGTGTAGGCTTCTTAGCCCGTACCAAGGTCCCTGGAATACACCATTTCGAAACATCAGTCTCTGCCTACTAATATTCGTAAAGCGGCCACCAAGCAGAAGGCGAAGGGTTAGCCGATTTTAGTAAGTAGTGTAGCGGCTTTGAAGAAGCAGACAGGAATTTACATTATTATTTAAGAATCTACACTATTAAACAGTTAATACAAAGTTATTCTATTATATAATTGCATAAATTCAACTTATTAATAATAGAAAGTAGGTTGGTAATTTTCAAATCAAAACGTTATTCATTCAAATTATCGAAAAGAACTAATCTAATAAGTAAACTTTATTATAATCTATTGTAATTGTCAATAAAAACTAATAGGAATAAGGTTTGTTCAAGAATTTAGAGACATTAATCACATATAACACAATTATTTATAACTAAAGCACAAGCAAGCAAATAGGTATTCTGTTCAACACTTACCCAATCGGGGAATCGGAATCACTTGACTTTATAAGTATGCGAAGAGTTTAAATATTAAACAATACTATTTATTAACATATTAAGCCGAATGAGCAACGATTAATATCGCGGATTAACTGCGAACGTCCTCACTCGGAGCCAATTAAAATTGAAATGGCCGCAGGAACTGTCGAGGTGCGGTGAGGGGTCCACGTAAGCCGGCCGAGAACAATAGCGGCTGGCAAAAGTACTGGAAGTCACACGTCACTTGAGACAGTTTTAATCAATTTATTTACTTTGTTAGGAAAAATCTAAATTGTGTTTTTATTTTCTTCTATTGTAAATATTAATTAGGTAAGTTAGTATAAATTAAATATTATTTATTTGTTATAAAATTACGTTTTTAAGTAGTATATTAACGTCTGTTTTGATCATATTTTTAATTTAATTGTAAATATTTTGATTAATTATTACTAGTTATATAATTATGTACTCACAACGTTACAACTCCTAGCGAATTAGCGATGCGCTATAAAAAAGCGTCGATGGCGTAGTGCGTGAGGCCGTCGTCTTCTAATCGGGTCGGGAGGTAGCGGTTAGAACCCCGCCACGTACCAATGTGTTTTCAAATTTTGAATTCATATGTGCGTTTATTCGAGGCTTTTACGGTAAATGAGAACATCGTGAGGAAAGCTGCACACACCTGTGAAGAAAGAATTCCTTTACAGGTTGCGTGTGAAGTCAACCAATCCGCACTTGGTCTGCGTGGTTGACTAAGGCCTAATCGCCCTAGTAGGCGCGAGCCCCTCGGTGGGGACGTATATGAGCTGTTAATGATGATGATGACAACGATAGCGAGCCACTCGCTATCATTTAATTTCACGAGCTTGCTATGATAGGCGGCGGCCCTACCGCCTAAAATAATTGCTATCGTTTTAGTTCTCTAATCTTGTGATTTTGTATGGCGTATCATAGTCATCATCATCATTTCAGCCAAGAAACGACCACTGTTGGACATATGCCTCCCCCAGGGATCTCCAAACTGATCGGTCCTGCGCCTCCCGCATCCAGCGGCGTCCTGCGACCTTCACCAGATCGTCGTCGGTCCACCTTGTGGGGGGCCTAGCAACGCTGCGTCTCCCGGTACGCGGCCGCCACTCGAGGACCTTTCCGCCCCAACGGCCGTCAGTCCTGCGAGCTATGTGTCCTGCCTGCCCACTGCCACTTAAGGTTTGCAATTCTTTGGGCTATTATTGACTCTAGTTCTTCTATGGATTTCTTCATTTCTGATGCGATCGCGTAGAGAAACTCCGACCATAGCCCTCTCCATTGCCCTTTGAGTGACATTAAGCCTTCTGATGAGACCCATTGTAAACGGCCACGTCTCAGTTATCATAGTAAACTTGTGAAATTAAAACGATAGCGAGTGTATCGCTATTTAGGCAAGAGTAAGGCGGTGGGGTTGCCGGGGTTATTCCCCACAAGGGCAGAAGTTTTTCTATTTGTTTGGTTGATGGTATCTAAGCCCGCCTGGTTAACTGCCCACGACCTCTTACCTAATTTTGTCGCCAGATCAACAATGCTAATAACATTCTTGTATTCTGAGGATTAGAGGTAAGATGGAGCTCCTCAGTTGTTGGGGAGGCCAGGTAAAACTTGTTTCCACCTTCGGCTTTATCACTTAATCAGGTGACATAGGCCATGAGTTGCCATGCTGTGTGTAAAACGGAACAGGCTTTCATTCCATCATATGATGGTAAATGGTGATATACTCGTAAAGGTGCTAAACAGCAAGGAAAATGTTTTCTTACCAAACTCTGATTCATAACGCGTAGTGTTGACATTGTTATAATCGTGCGTTTGCACTGACGAAACATCTACAAAAAAACATGTTTTTTAAACATGTTTCCGTCAATGTTTAGGAACGCGTTTCCATTGTCAACACCCCAACAAGTTGCAAAACATGTTTTATGACTTTGACAGCCGGAATTGCGAACACAATCGTGGACAAATCCATAAAAAACGTTGACAGACAACAAGTTATGAGGCGATCCTAACGCAATCTGCAACAAATCTTAGGATTTGTTCCGAATCCAACACGATTTTCGGCAGTGCGAACGCAAAAGCATACACAACAAGTTTTGAGACTTGTATCATACAACAACTTGTAAAACATTACATGTTTTATGTTCTCAGTGCAAACGCACGGTAATAGTGACATGTTTTTTTTAACATTTCAAATAAGTATTCGTTTTCTGAAATTTTCCAATTGTCTGAGCAATTTTCTTAATTTTTTTTTATCGAAAATCTTCTACAAGATATTAGATTAACTAAGAAAGATATTTATTTATTTATTTATTTAGGCACATTAACATCATATGCATATAATATATATTAACACAAATATACATTTTAGGGCATTTATCTCATACACATGACAATTATAAATGTACACCTAGTGAAGATTTACAAAAAGAAACAGTATCAAATGATCAATTAAACCTGAAGGATTCTGCTCAAGCAACCTATTATAAATTCAAGTGTTTATTTTATCTTTATATGTTTTTGATTTGTCAAAAAATATGTCAACATCACAATTAGATTGCAGCTCGTTATAATTTCTACACATGCGTATAATTGGGGAACTCAAGCCTATGTTGGTTCTACTGTATGGCGTGTATAGGATCTTAGTTATAGGATATCTCGGATATCGACACGGCACTGCTAAGGAGACCTGGCTAAGAATGTCACCACTGTCAATAATTTCGTTTAGGACTTTGTATAAAAATACCAAATCGTGCTTCTCTCGACGGGCCCTCAACGATTCAAGATGAAAATAGGACAGCCGAACTTCATAAGGACACCGGTAAGATAATCCTGAAACCGAGAACGCGAGATGCCTTGTAAATGAGCGCTGAATCGACTCTAGTCTCTGTGATGCTACACTATAGAAGGGATTCCAGACGACACTGGCATACTCTAGATTACTGCGGACCAAGGCATTATAAAGAAGGATTTTTGTTTGGGCCTTCTGGAACCCCTTCGTGTTGCGCTTCAAAAACCCTAGCATTCGCGAAGTTTTTTTGGCAAACGTATTGATATGCGTTTTGAAATTTAAGGCACAGTCTAAATACACCCCCAAATCGCAGATCTCATTAACCTCCTGCAGCGGATGACCATTCAAGCTATAGAGATGATCTAGTGGTGTTTTTTCCCTGTAAACTTGATATGGAAGCACTTATTAGTATTCAGTATCATGTTATTCTGAAGACACTACTCCCAAATACTATTTAGATCCGCTTGTAATGATTCGCAATTACTTGGGGTAGCATTTATATATAGCTTCAAGTCATCTGCAAATAGCAAAAACTTTGAGTGCTGTATTACTTGGCAGATGTCATTGATGAATATCGAAAACAATGTAGGCGAAAGGTGTAGGCGACCCTTGTGGGACACCTGAGGTGGCATAATAAGTATGAGATTTATAGCCACAAGTAGCGACTATTTGCGATCTATTTGCAAGGTATGACTCAAACCACCGCAGAAGAGAACCACCGATACCAAAGGACTGTAGTTTATGTAGAAGTATATTATGATCAACCTTGTCAAAAGCACTTTTGAAATCGGTATAAATTGCATGAATTTCATTTCCCTTATCTAACCCTGAGCATATATCCGAGACAAAGGTTACCAAGTTCGAAACGACCGATCTTCCGCTACGGAATCCGTGCTGATTCTTAGAAATGCTATTCTGAACATGATGCGCAATAAATGGCGTTATTAGAGTCTCAAAAAGGGAAAACAGGGAAAACTTATCAGGGAAAACACCATCAACCAGAGATTTCTTAAAAATTAAAAAAAGGGGTAAAGCAAGAGCGGAACCACATCGCTTTACAAACATTGGATGAATGCCATCAGGGCCGCTGGCCATGGAAATATTTATTCGCTTTATTTCCTTTAAGACTGCTTTTTCTGTCAGAGGTATACAGCTCATAGGCTCTGAGGTCAGAAGATATGAATGAAATCAGTAGTTTTCAGGTTATGGCGTGACCAAAGGAAGTATGCATTCATTTTTATATTTATACGGACTAGTTATTTTATATAATATAGATAGATTTAATTTGTTTTGTTCCACTAGCTTTCACGCCGTTATTGCTCTCAAATCTTACTGTGCGCCCTCGGCATGCAGCATGTAAGCAAGCATGCAGCAAGCAAGCAAGCATGCAGCAAGCAAGCGTGCAGCAAGCAAGCAATCAAACACGTACCGTGCAAGTAAACATGCAGCACGCATGGTTTCCGTCACGGCCCACGCGAGCTTATCGTCGCAGATGGTTTTCCCTCATCACCTACCTACTCATCAGCATCACCTGCCAAAACGACAAAGCGAGGAGTTGATTTTGCAACGCTTTGTTTCTGCTACTGATTTCTATAGCATAATATTACCAAAAACATAACAAAATAACTTTGACAAAGCAACGAGCGTTCTTCACGCAGGCAACTTTTTCGCCCAGTCTTTCTTTCGCAATTCAGCGCGGGCATGCTGCATTATGGGCACATTGCCAAAGGGATGTAAATTGCAATTTTTATACTAGGTTTTTGTAATAGTTTTTTTTATTTAGGTGTTTATTTTAGTTTAGTTGCATATAGTACTTTAGTTTTATGTAATACTGTACATATATATTAATATTAGGTGTTAATTTTTATAATCGAGCTTTAGGTTGAATTTGTGTGTAATAAATAAATCATGTCAGAATCTATACTATACTAAAATTATAAAGGTGAAGAGTTTGTTTGTTTGGTTGAATACTAATTCAAATTGAAAAATTATTTTTGTGCTGTCCATTCATTGAGGATGGCTATAGGCTATAGAATATCCACGCGAAACAAGTCGCGGGCATAGCTAGTTAATAAATAAATGCTCATGTTGTTGTTTTATTGTTTGTAATTAATAAACTTAAAAAATACTGGACTGACAAAATAATTTTAGCAAATAATATCTTAAATTAATAATGACTAAAATTGTCATTAGTTCACTATAATACTTAAAATTTACAACTCTGTAATATTTATTTCTTATACCTAAAAATAGCCCAGCTTATAACTCAGTGGTGTAAATGTTCGATAAAGAAAAAAAATGATCGAATGAAATTAGTTTTAAATGATTACCTATTATAACACTCAAATTGTAAAAAATATTATTATATTAAATACTAAATGTAAGTATAAGTATAAGTACCTATGCAGTGAAAATTATATCGAATGAACGTCATATGATCTGTAATTATAAGAAATAAATCGCAACTGCCGCTGATATTTGAATTTTTTTCCGACTTTTTTTAATAACGTATTTTTAGTTAAAGCAACATTGGCAAATAATGAATCAGTCATCAACTATACCAACCAACGCCCTTAATAATACTGTTTGATTTGATAACATCTAAATTCAATCACAAGTTGGTGACATTAACTGTGACATTGAAATTCAATCACAAGTTGGTCACATTAACTGTGACATTGAAATAGGTACGATAATTATCATCCAAGGGTTCAGCTAACACAGCTTCATCTAATATACCGTGTGATCAATCTAAATGGGTCAGTAGGGAGAAATCAGAAACTATGAGAGATAGCGAAATCTGTTCTTGCGAACCATGGCGTCGATTTTAGATTTAATAATAATAATAATGGCATTTAAATTTTATTAACTCTCATACATAACCGGTAATCGAACCAGCCCTACGAGCATGGAACTCTCGATAAACAAAATTTGACACTTGATATCGACATACTCAACAAAAATCGATAAATTTGACAGATATTCCTAAGGAGTGAAAAGGACAGCCCCCCTAGACAAGATGCACTTCGATAATCGCTAACGCAATCGCTAGAAGGAAAATGTATGGGATTTGACATAAGCCCTCGCTTAGTTTTCGAGCGCAATTGTCAAATCTCATACATTTCCACTTAGCGATTGCGTTACCGATTATCGAAAAACATCTTGTCTAGGGGGGCAGGTGCTTTTGTCGATCGATATTATGTCGATCGACAAGTCCATTCTCGCAGGGCTGCTCAAAATCCCTGTAAAAAATGTTATAAATTCTGCAAGTTTTTTCGTTGTTATTGTTGATGGTAATTCAATCGAATCATTTATCTGAAGAGATCACTTTGCATATCTTATCTGCATCGATATTATGCATTACAAATTGCGTTTATTTAAATTAGAGGAAATTCGTTCAGGGGGCAAGCCAATTTATGTCATATTTAAAAATACTTAAATGAAATAATTATCTCATTTTTGAGTATTTTTTTAAATTATTTAAACAAGGTTCCATTAAAAACGTGTTCCACGCGACTTATTATTTACACCATCAACAATAACAACGAATAAACTTGCAGAATTTATAACATTTTTTACAGGGATTTTGAGCAGCCCTGCGAGAATGGACTTGTCGATCGACATATATCGATCGACAAAAGCACCTGTCCTTTTCACTCCTTAGGAATATCTGTCAAATTTATCGATTTTTGTTGAGTATGTCGATATTAAGTGTCAAATTTTGTTTATCGAGAGTTCCATGCTCGTAGGGCTGGTTCGATTACCGGTTATGTATGAGAGTTAATAAAATTTGAATGCTATTATTATTATAAAATCTAAAATCGACGCCATGGCTCCTAAGAACAAATTTCGTTAACTCTCGTAGTTTCTGACTTCTCCCTACTGACCCATTTGGATTGATCACCCTGTATAGCAAAAGATTGTTCCTTGATACCTACCTTTGCGGAGACAGCCCGCTAACTTTTAGTGTTGACGTTGACATCTGTCAAAGAGCGGAACAGTGTGGTCGGGCGCAAATTCAAGTGTCAATTTAAAAGTTTACAATTCCACGCGAGTTTGTACCGCGGCCACCGTAGGAGAGTTATTCGTCTGACGCCTTTTTTAACCGACTTCAAAACAGGTTCTCAATTCGATGCGTATGTTTTTTTGTGTATGCTACGCTATTACGCCGCCAATTGTGGAACGATTTTCAAAATTCTTTTGTGTTCGATAGAGTATACTTCTCGGGTGGTTCCAAGGTCATCAAAGTCAGGATCTGATGATGGGATCCCATAAAAATCGAGGGAAACGCTTTCGGTGAGCTGGTATTAAATTAGGGTTTCTTTCGCTATAAAGTTAAAAATATATTACAGAAAATAAAAAACCATTTCAAAAACACTGAAAAGTTAAAAATAATAGAAGAATAGGCACAGACAACATCACATTTCTATATTGAAGTCGGTGACAAATTTTAAGTCTTTCTAGGAGATAATCGACAAATTTTAAGACTTTCTAGATCATCGTTTGGCACCGACTTCAATATAGAAGTGTGATGTTGTCTGTACCTATTCTTATATTATTTTTAACTTTTCAGTGTTTTCGAAGTCGGTTTTTATTTTTTGTAAAATATTTTTTTAATCAAAACATGAAACTGGTTTTGTTAGCATGGCGGTGTTGGTGGTTGAAATGATGAAGCCAATGAATTGCAGTAATTCAATTCAAATGTAACTTAAGAGTGCTGCAAATTAAAATTAATTATTATTATTACTATAAATATAAATAAACCTTACAAAAATTTATAAAAACTTAACCTAAACAAAGTAAAGACTAAAAACTAACTACATTAAACACTAAAAGCTTACCAAAAAAAATACTAACTATGAAAATAATGGGGGACCCCTTGGCATAGTCCCCATGACGCAGGCAGCGTTCCCGCGCTGAATTGCAAAGGAAAGCCTTTGCACAAAAAAAGTTGCCTGAGCGGGGGTCACTAGCCAGTGGCTTTCCTCATACACTTGCTTAAGGGCTTATTACACTTATCCTATTTAGATTCCTAATTAAGCATACATTGCCTATTTTGATTACATCACTTGCTAAAAATTAGCTCAAAGAAAGCAATGTATGCTTAATTAGATCCTGTAGATCCCGTGTGCTGTAAAAAGTGTCAGCCATATTAGCTATTATTTATTGATATTGCAGTTTCGGATTTAGGACACTTGAGAGATCTCGATACTTTCACATCTTTCATATCTTGTTACTTATGAATTTGGATCAGAAAATAATATCTGGATCAGAATTAATATCATCATTTTGTCAAGACTATTTAATGATCCTATCTA
This sequence comes from Schoenobius gigantellus, assembly GCA_963935595.1. Classification (NCBI taxonomy): domain Eukaryota; kingdom Metazoa; phylum Arthropoda; class Insecta; order Lepidoptera; family Crambidae; genus Schoenobius; species Schoenobius gigantellus. The sequence continues at coordinate 8,679,969 of OZ012563.1, forward strand.
TCTATATACGAAGAATCTTATCATCTGAAGCAAAGGAAATGAAATCGGATGGAAAATGTACTAGTTAGATATTCGTAATAAAGTAAACTCGATAAACGGGTTCACTGGAGTGAAAATGGGACTGAAAATCAATTATTTCTTAAATAAACAAGACTGGACAAACTGGAGGAGTTGTTTTTGGGTGTTTGTTATTGTAGCTCTTAAATAAATCAATTTATATGTAGCTAATTTTGCCCGCAGCTTTGCTTGCGTAAAATTTAGCTTGGGCGTCGTTGACATATAAGTACGTTACGTATATGTCAATGTTGGGCGTAGCCTGATGTTAAATTCAATTCAAATTCAAATTCAAAAATCTTTATTCAACATACTCCTTTACAGGCACTTATTGACGTCATTACAAAGCAAAACAATCTAATTTAAAGAAATCATATTAACCTTGTATGTGCATACATCCTGAATATATTCAAGATGTCTGCAAATACAAGTAGGAATGAAAAAAAAAAAAAGTTGACTCTACTGTTGACACGACTCTATGTTATATAGCCTACTTAAAACTTTCCTCGACTAATAGGCTATGAAACACCTAAAAGATTTTTTCAATTCGAACTGGTAGTTCCTGAGATTATCGCATTCAACTAAACAAACTCTTTTAATCCATACTACTCGTAATATCATAAATGCTAAAGTAACTCTGTCTGTCTGACTGTCGCGCTTTCACGCCAAAACTACTGAATCGATTTCGATGAAATTTGGTATTGACATAGTTTGAGTCCCAGGAAAGCATATAGGGTAGCTTTTATCGCAGAAATCACCCCTTAAGAGGGAGAAATGGGGGGTGGAAGTTTGTATGGGGAATCAAAAACTGCTGAACCGATTTAGATTAAATTTGGCAAGGGAAACAATAAAAAAGAAATTCCACGCGGACGAAGTCGCGGGCAAAAGCTAGTCTTCTAATATATACAAATCTCGTGTCACTGTGCCTATTATCGAACTCCTCCGAATCGGCTTTACCGATTATTATGATTGTTTTGTGTATATTCGGTAGGTTCGAGAATAGGTCGTAGGATATTTTTATACCCCTAAGTGATAAGGATGGCCTTCGCCAGATTTTTTTTCTTTTGGACAAGAATTATGGCGAAACGTAGTTCGCGGGCACAGCTAGTATTAACTAGTATGTAACTCACTAAGTTACTATCAGGGATGTTGCGGATGCCGATTTTTTCACATCCGCGGATGTGAATACGGATGCGGATTTTTGAAGACTCACATCCGTGGAAGCGAATGCGGATGCGGATGTTTAAGATGTTATAGAAAAAAGTATATAAATTAAGAATTAAAATAATGATAGAGTAATTATTAACATTTTTAATAATTACAATAATTAAATGAAGTTAAAAATAGGAGCATTATACTTAATAAAAAGTAATTTGCCGCCTTCTCTGACTCAAGTCGGTTACAGTAGAGGTTCATATATTAAACCCGCGCTACTAAATAATTGTTCGCTAGGAACACTGCCTGGTGGAGTGGATAAAAATCTTCGTGCTATCGGTGATAATACTTTAAATTCTTCTCAATGACCACTCCACCATTTAAGAGGATTTTCATCCACACTGACTCTTTTTTTAGTGCGGTAAGAAAGTAATTCCTTTTTGAGTACAGCTTCAGTGCTACCATTTTCTGGTACTTCTTGACTCTCATCTTCACTTGACGAATCTAACATTATAGCAAGGTCGTGCTTTAAGCATGGCTTTCTGACAAAACCTGATGTCCCTGGTCCTATTTGTTCCATATACTTTTCCGTGGAATCCGTCATTCTCATTCTTTTAGCCCCTTCGGAATTGGCATTAAGAGACCCGAAAACATTATTCTTAATTTTTGCCATCATCAAAATGTCTTCTTTAATCTTTTCCTCAGACACCGGTGTATAAAAATTGTACTTATAGCGAGGATCTAAGTAGGTGGCGATAATATATAAATTGTTCTCTCCCAAGCTGGAAAATGTTGTTAAAAGTTCACTTTTAAGAGACGTGACGGCCTGTCGAATCGGATCAAACTCATGTGATCTTGTTAAATAGTCATCAACTTTTTTTCAAGAATTTGAATTATTGGAATTACAGATGAAATAAGGGCATGAGATCGGCTTAGTTCCCGTGTTGCTTCCTCAAAAGGTCTCAGTAATTCAATAAAACTTTCAATGATTTTCCATTCTTCTGGCAAAATGGGGTTAATCTCATTATCATTGACTTAGAGCATCCTTTACCTTTAAAAAACGTTCGAGCATATAACACGTACTGTTCCATCGCGTTACACAATCTTGGAACACTTTGAGATGAGGTTGATTTAGTCTGTCCTGAATTGTTTGCAGTTGTTTCTGAGCGACGGTAGAATGATTGAAATGAGTCGAAATTTTTTTACACCTTTGTTTGAGTATTTTTATATTTTCTTGCGAACCTAAACAACTGCGAATAGCAAGTTGTATCTTGTGAACAGTACAATCTATGTCATTCAATGCTGCTAATCGCGCGGCTCGTTTCATATTAGATCCTTCATCTCTAATTAGGCAATGCACTTGTTCTTTTTTAATATTCCATTCAGAAAGCATCGTGTTAAATTTTTCGGAAATTATGTCATCAGTGTGACGGCCGTCGAATGTCTCGCTTTTCAATATAATCGATGATCTATCAAAGTTTTCTGCGATTCCATGGCAAGTCAGGCTAAGCAAAGAAGCGTTTGAGTTTGGATCCGACCAAACGTCAGACGTAAACGACATGTAATCAAATTTTTCGATTAATTCTTTAACTTTTTGAGCAACTTTGCCATATAATTCTTTGCATACAAAATCAGTAAAAAAATTGCGTCCCCTAAAATTATATCTTGGTGCTAATTCTTGTATCAACCTTCGAAAACCCAGCCCTTCCACAAAGTAAAATGGTAAATTTTGAAGTGCAATCATTTCTCCGATGAGTTTATCAATTTTTTTTGAATTTAAATTATTAATGTCCCACTTCTTTTCTTTTGGAACTACTTCTTCTAACGTGAGTTGTTTCTTTGCTTCTTGCAGAGGAGTGACAACTTTTTCTGAAAAAAATACATACATAAATAAAAATATTGGAATTAAAAAACCATGTATCCAAAAGTAACGAACAAGAAAAAGAACACGTACTTACTTGTTATATATTATCTTAAATAACTCTCAAAATCTAGATTGTAAGAGAAACCATTTTTCCAACCTACATTACCCATATTTCAAAAAAAAATTAGATATAACAGAATAACTCCAAACGGACCGGATTTTTTAATTATTACTGATCAAGAAAAGTGAAATGAAACGAAAAAAAATTGACATAACAATAAATTGTCAATGTCATGCCAAACTGACAAATGACTCTCTCTCTGGCATCAAGGCTAGCTACGACATGGCTACGACTAATTGCTAAAATGTGAAATGCAGAAAAAAATTTCGAGTGTAATTATTTACTTAAAAGCGAAATATGCATTTCGGTTATAATGTCATATTTTTCCAGTATTTGGGTTAAACAAAAATTACTGAATCGATCTTAATAAAATTTCTATAACACTTTTAAATATACAATGAATTTTCTAATCACTTCACAAGTGATGGAGTTGTGTGGCAACAATAAATAATAATAATGAGCGGAAACATAGCCTAAACCACAGCCTAATTAAACAATAAAAGTAAATAATGCATCAAGGAAAAACTAATTAATTAACATTTTATGAAACTTACCTGTCTCGGATTTTATTTTCTGCAATTGTTTTTCTTTACTTATGGTCTCCAATATGGAAAATTCTTCTGGGAGCATCGACTTTAAATGATTTTTTAAAGACGAGGTGGTACGGCCCTTGCGAGAGTAGCTTTTATTGCATATTTTACAATCAGCCTTATCATGATCTTCTATATTTGGTTCAAAATAATTCCATATATCACTTTGTGTCGGTGGTGTCATTCTTAATTAACTTGTTAGATAATCTATCAATAACGGAAACCTCGCTGAAAAAATGAAGAATTTTGTTATAAAACGATAAACGTTACATTAAATAAAAAATATTGCCGGTGTAACATAAGGAAATTTACCTGGTGATTTTAATAAGCTAACGTAAGACCAATATAAAGATTTCCCAAACAACGATTATTTACACACAATGCTCACTATATCACAACAACACTCAAACACGTAATTATTAACAAATGATGCACCACAACAAACACGACGTCGGATCTTGTCACCAATTTTTTCGTTCCCATTGGTTAATGTCAAGTGCGAACGGCACGCGCCATTCGCCGGCCCCACCCAATTTCTTTCTTGTCGCAGCTTGTCTTACATCCGCATTGATTATTGCGGATGCGGATGCAGATGTCTAAATCCATGCGGAAGCTTCGCATTTGCGGATGCGGATGCGAATATTCGCGACATCCCTGGTTACTATAGTAAATTATCGATAGGCTATCACAAATTATAGATAAGCTAGTGAAGGGCATTGTCGCTAGTACTGTGACGTTTGCGTTCACTCAAGTTGTTTTAGTAAGAGGGTGTTGGCGGCTTATAAAATCTTTCACAATCGCTATTGACTTGACAGTCGTTGTACTCAACACAAGGCTTTGTGTCGCCTGTCTTTTAATGTCAAAATTGAAAGCAATCGTGATATACCGGGTATAAGTGACGGTGTCCCATTTCTTCTGACAGTGAGTTCAGACCAATGTTAATATTTGTTTACCGATGTTTATTTTTCCCGGAAAAGCTTTTAAAACGAAAAAAAATGAGTTTTCGTTTTTAATTTTTCATGTTACGCAAAGTATGGCGCGCCGGCATCATTTTTGTTTCGCTCACACCGGTGCGCTGACGATCGATGTAACAGGTGATTCCGCGCAGTATGATGGAAAAGTAATACGATTTACATTGCGTAGTTTATTTTTTGTGTAACTATTGTGTTTTTTTACAGAATATGATTTGTAAACGTTAACTAAGTTGTATTACACTAGAAGAATTACAAAAAAAAAACATAAAAAACGAAAAATTTATGAATTTTCCGGGAGAAAATTTTAGTGATTTTCAAATTAGGATCATGGTCTGAATTCACTGTGAAAAGAAGTGGGACACCGTCACTTATACCCTGTATTTTGAGTTACCCTATCAAAATTCTGCGTCAGCTGTGGCACTGTTATGATACTCATTTCATAAACGTGTTTAGACTGTTTTTGTACACAACTCGAAACGAAATATACCGGGTCTATATTGTGGTATATTTAAGTATCTTATGGCCAATTGCACTAACCTTGTCTTAGCTTAGGACAATCTTAAGAGGCATGCTGTCACATTCTTTACATTAAAGACAAGAAGTGACAGCATTATTCTTAGGATTGTCCTAAGCTAAGACAGGGTTAGTGAAATTGGCTGTTATTGTTTCCTGACGTTTCAATCGAATCGAATTGTGTCATCAATCAAGCCGCAGTCATGACTTATTCATTCTGCGACGTCTCCGCGAAGGGCAAGTGTCAATCAACTACTCTCGCTTGGTCTTTATCGTTTTGATTTTTGATTCGTATCAGAAAAGTGTCACTTACTTAGTCCAATGGATCATGATCTTTTAGTTCTAGTTCGTAATTAAAGTTGTAACTCTGCTTCGCTCTTTGTTGCTCCTATCGCTTAAACTTTATCATTTTGATTTTTGATTTGTGACGGAAAGGACTAATTTAGTCCAATAGATCATGATCTTTTTGGTCAAGTTAGTAATCAAATATTCCAAAATTTGCTTCGCTCTTGAATGCTCCTATAGCGACCGCTCATTAGTGTTCCGGGAATACCGTTAAGCACGCATCAATGTACAGTCATCCACAAATCAAGCTTCACCGAAAATTGCCGCTACTACGAGCGACATAAGGGTGGCGTGTTGCCCACGCACCTAAACGATCGACATTTCATTACTTAGAAACGTTGAGTAGGTACCATCACAGTCGTATTGAATCTGAGAAATCAATAAACCGCTTGCTTCTTTAAAGCCTAATTGACTTTAAGATATCTAGACGGCTTTAAGTGTCGAAAGTGATAGGAAAAGTCAATTAGCTTGTTTAAACTATCGTAAGACATACTTTAACATATCTAGTCGTCTTTACTCACGCAAATATGTCGGTCTCTTTTCTAGGAGAAGGGTCTCCGATGGACCCGAAACTAGTCGGAGAGTAACCGACATATTAACGTGAGTAAAGACGACTAGATATGTTAAAGTATGTCTTACGGTAGTTTAAACAAGCTAATTGACTTTCCTATCACTTTCGATGAAAAGAAATTACTCTTCTTCTTCCGGCTAGATTGGCTGGTGCGTGGCCCGCGCCTTATTTTTGCGGCCCGCAACAAGTCTCTAAATAGGTGCTCAATTTTCCTGTAGTATTTTTTGGTAAAATCACATTTTATTTCATTTCTATGGCATCTCAAATAAATATATTAAAAAAATTAAATATTTTATCACACTTCACATTAATTTAATTTACTTAATTGACAAAGAAAGGTCTCAAAAGTGCCGTAAGTCATTAGATCTTTAAAGTTTTCTTCCATTCACTTTCCGATTCGGGGAACTCCCGAACTTATTCGGTAGCCTTTTGTCTTTCATTTGTCGTTCGATGTGAGAGCTATCGTCTGGACGTTTTGAATTTACTTTTATTACATTTAATTTTATTACATACTTGCTGACCGTATGGAACTTTGTTTGCATTATAACTAAACTTTCCCGTATTAAAACTTTTCCCGTCAGATTTTTCTCGTAGGAAAATTACCCTATGTCCTTCCCCTGGTCTCGAACTATCCCTATACCAACTTTCATCAAAATCGGTTCAATAGTTTCGAAGCCTATTCAGTACAAACAAACAAACAATCAAATCTTTCCTCTTTATAATATTAGTATAGATTGTTGTTTTGTGTTGCGCACATAATTTTTAACCAAAATAACAAATGAAGCGAAAAGTAAGTGATGAAAATCGTGCATTAAATGAGAAAGAGACTATTTTATCTGCAACAATAATAAAAAAAATCAGTGTAGGTATGATTTATATGCAAGTTTTGACTGTGAATAAAGAGTACAATGTTAACCCTTAACCGGAATCGCTAAATTGTTCCACATTACTGGAATCTTGGGTCCAAATGGACCCTTTAAAACAAATCCAAGCTATTTTCTAATATATATGAAATTACCACTTAAATGGGTTATAAGTGCATTTTAACAAGTTTTATGTAATATTTAAATCAAGTTTTATTCATTTAAATCTTGAAATTATATATATTTTTTTACTTTAGATCTTAGGTTCTACATTTGTTTGGTCTTCTTCTTTGATCATATAAAACAATAATAAGAACAAAAAACTTTAAAATGTAACAATATTACAGGGCTCTACGCATCTTCTCGTCAACAAAAAAATAAATTCTTTGTGAGATCAAATGAAAATAAAAAAAATGACAACCTATTCTAGAAGCGTAAAATCCATATCAGTTTTTTACTATTCCATGTAAGGCACTTGCTATTTTAAAAAAAATTCTACATGTAGCTTACATATATAAATTTGCAGCATCTACCATAGTTTTGCGATTGTTTATTGTCAATGTTAGGACCACATAAATAGCATCTTCCTCTTTTTCGTGACCCACTTTGAGCGGAAGGTTTATTTTCTGTGTCGTGTATCATTTTGCGGTACATCAACAGCTGGCCCCAGGAAATTATCAATTCTATTCATCCAACTTATGCGCAATTATTCCAAAGAAGTATGTAAAACAATTAAAAAAATATGTATACACATTAAAAAACAAAAACGTACCTGGAATCGTGGGTCCAATTGAACCCAACGATAGCTCGAACTTACACTTCCAGTAAATTAAAAGCGCTGTGAGTCCGGCAACCGCCGCACCTTGAGACGTAATGACATTTCATTGGCGCAAAAAATTGTTGATGCGCTTTTCGAAATTAAACGATTTTTTTGTCGTTGTCGGGTCAAAATGAACCCACGATTCCGGTTAAGGGTTAAACGACATTATACTACATTGCGTGAAGAAAAATATAAAAAGTTTATAGGTAGGTTAGTCAAGAAAAAATATGGTGGCTTGTATTGTTGTTGAATTTGTAAGAAAAAATGTTGTGAAAGCAAAAACTAATTCACCAAACAAACAAGTGTTTTCGAAAGTTAGTTCTGACAGTGAACAAAGTTTGGCTGCTTCGTATAAAGTTTCATTTCAATCGGCCAAAAAAATAACCTAGGTATTTGTTTCTGCGGCCCTCCAATGTATACAGCCCTAGTGTAGAGTTCTGTTTCGACTTTCCATGCCTTCGCAGAGATATAATCGCGGTAACTCCCTAACGGCCATTTCAATATTCTATCTATCTGTGGACTTGTTTAGTAACGATAGGTACCTAATTATTTGAAAATTGCTCCGTTCAAAATTCTGTCTCCTGTAAAAAATACCAGAGATAGATAGGATATTCAAACTGTTCGTGAGCCGGGTTTTACTATACTTACGGGATGAATGGGAGTTATACCGGCAGTGCTATATTTGGAATAAGTTGCCTGTGCCTTTAATTTCCTATTCCAAAAATAAATTTGTCGGCATTAAATTTTATTTAAAGCATCGAGTCCCTGGCTTTGAGGTTTTCAATGGGGGGTGTCCGGGCCCCAAGCCCCCCCTCTCCTTACCTATATACAATGATGGTAGCTTGCAGATTAATTAAATTCGTCTAGGCCAGGGGCCAACCGATTAATCGCGGCTAATTAGTCCAGTCGATTAGGCGAGGCAAAAACATAAGTGTAATATACCTAATAATAATATGTACTCATATATATAAAATACGTAAAACAGACTGCACACTATTATCACCAATAGCTGCACGCATTCTCTTGATTTATTTTTAAATAAAAAATAATACTTACATATTTTTTTACTTAACAATACTACATTATTCAAAATTTTAATATGTACGTACTAATTGATAGATCCTACAGGATTTCGTTCTTAAACACCTCTGAACTAGGTAGTCAGTCACCTTGCCTCAGTCTGGTTACTAATATAATACGTCTTTGTCTCCAGGATTTGGCAGCAGAGCCAGGAGAAGTTTGCAAATGGTCATGACGAAGCATTTTGGCGACACGACAGTGATGCCGGGTGGTGATGTGAGTAACAAGATATCGCTAATCTTACTAGACAAATAAAGAGGAAAAATGCTGAAATAAAACCACATATTTAGTGTAAATATAATTGATAAAAATTGAATGATAAAAATATCCAGTTACCAAATGATTTTGTATTGTTTTATAATTGAACAAACGAAACTTAGTTAACAAATCCTTAAAATAAATAGTGTATCCATGGATGAAAATGCATACGTAACTGTTAACTGAGCCAAATTATCACAGATCTCACCTTTGAATAGTATTGAAACAAAATCTGTTCTTTCGTTTCTACAATTTTTACGATTTATTATAGTCACTTTTATCAATTTTGTATCAAACACGTCATTTTAAATATGTAAATGTGCATCTTGAATTTTGATTTTAGCATATAGCGTTAGTCCAACTAGGGACGTACCTCCAATATACAAACAATCTCAACAGATGCTATTATTGACCTCTCTTAAATTTCTCCTGGTTTTATAGTAATAATGATAAATCAAAACAACCCCTTAGATATGCCTGCAGTGCGGTATAAGCGGCCCCCATCCGGCAAGGTTTGTTTGGGAGAGAGATGGCATCGTGATATCTTCCAATACGGACTCCAGGTATGTAGTTACCATCACAATGCAGCAGAACTTACAGCGTCACCATTCACAGTAGGTGTAGATGACGATTTAAATTTAGGAAAAAAACAGTTTGAAAAAGAGAAATGTAATAAATGTAAAAATCAATTGAAGGATCAACGAAAAAATAATATTATTATCTAGCAATCAATTTATTACTATATGAAATAGCATTTGATAATTTACTATTCGTAAATATATATACGTTTAGTATATAAATAGAGAAATGTACATAAATGAAAAAACGCAAAAATTTTCAAAATAAAATTTAGGTAATGCAACAAAGTTAAATATATATATATACACGGTGTTTCATAATAACCAACAAATAATCAATTCTTTATCGAAAACTAATTATTAAATTGTGTTTACCCGTAATGTCATTCAACCCAAAATTTTCATGTAAATCATAGACATGATGATGATACTATGATATACTTATATGAAAATTTTGGGTTGAATGACATTACGTGTAAACACATTTTAATAATTCGTTTTAGATAACGCATTCATTATTTATTGGTTATTATGAAAGACCGTGTATATATAACAAAATTAGCATAAAATACACACACAGTCAAATTTAAATGTGATAAATTGAACTAAATAATTTTAGATCATTCTGTCCGAATAAATATTCCTACTTTAGAAAATAAGCGATAAACCTTAACACAAGTCTTAGGGCTTCAGCTCGAATAGTATTGGAGCTATAAGCCCGTTAGATACGTATTTCTGTATAATCGTGGATGCTATATTTGGATGGAAAAAGCAATAAACTGCCTGTTCCTGTGAAGACTGGCTAATTGATTCTTCTTGTAAATAAATTCAAATCACGTAGGTAGATGGCTAACTCCTATTTGGAAAAGTTTTCATTTGGTGACCTTTATGAAATGCGACAACAAAGGGCTTTCAAAGGATTTCATTTGTCTACCGTTGTAATATAGAAAATGATATTATGATACTATATAAATAGTTGTTTATCGTCAAGTATGTTCTTACTTTATTAATACGTAATAACATGAATGAATGACAACATATTATTATGAAGGATTTCACTAGGTCTGGTTGAAATAACCACAGATACTATTATATCCTCTTGTTATCACTATATGAGTATTTGTTCAACCACATTGGGGTTAGAGAAAATAATAAAACTAATAATTGAGGATACTAAATTTTGTTGTGGCTAAGAATACAAAATTAAATGATGTTATTTAGCTAAAGAAATAACGTTTATCATCAGATACGTGATCGGTCAATCCATGTCTTCCGACGGCGGAGTGGTATCCCAGCTGAACATAACAGATGTTATGGTAGAAGATGGAGGTTTGTTTGCGTGCGTCGCTCACCATGGAGATAGTTCTCTGACTCATCAAGCCAGGCTCAATGTTTATGGTTAGTCTGTATATATGTTACCGGAAATGTATGAAATTTAGGAATTGTATACAATTCCTAGGAAATGTATGTAATTCTTAAAATCACCTTGTAATAACCTAACCTACAGTTTAAGCCAATGAATTTCTTTTTCAAGCAGTTTGATGCTCCGCTCTGTATGGTTACAATATCTAACCTAACCTAACCTAAAATTTAATCCTATAACTCCTCTTTATTTTTCCTTGCGGGGGGCTTCCCCCCGACCCCCCCGAAGCTTGCTCGAAGCTGCTAGGAAATGTATACATTTTCCAGGATATGTATTATATGTATTAAATAATTTTTTATACAATATTTTAAAATAGCTTCGAAATAGTATACATTTCCTAGGAATTGTATACAATTCCTAAATTTCATACATTTCCGGTAACATATACACAAACAATTTACGCCGCATTTATTTCTTCTGATTTTTTTTCTAATACTAGTTATAACCAAACAAAATAAATCAAAAATTATACCAATTTGTAGTGATGTTTTCATTTTACATAGTATAGTAGGGTTGTATACATGCCATCATAATTAATCTAAACGGCAAGCTCAAGTGTCAGTTTTGTTTTAGAAACGATTTAAATGGAGACTTGAATATTCAGTTACACTTTAAACTGGCGAAGATCTTTTCACATTACAGAAATACAATACTGCGATTTACTATTTATTCCTTTATTAAAAATAGAAAAATGTGTTGCAGGTCCTCCTTATATTAGGACACTCCCACCATTCAAAGTGCAAAGTGGTCAAAGTGTTACACTGAAATGTCCATATTATGGATATCCTGTAAGGTAAATACTTATTTTCGTAATTTAAAGATACTTCAATAATAAATATCTTACATTTCCGTAGCTCAGAGTTGTGATTAGTAACATTTGTAATTAACTTATATTGGTGTAAAGCCTCGTGAAAGTGCTAATATTTTAATCTTTTGGCTCTTGTATAGAGAAATTACGTGGGAATATAAAGGAAAAGAAATCACAGCAGACATATCGACACAATCAAGTAGATTTAAGAGGTTTACAAACAACACAGACTTAAGTATAGAAATTTTCGGGAGGAAGCCTAAGTTAAGAGCCAAAAGAGAATTTTCCACGGTGAACAGTGACGGTGTGTTAAATATAGCTAAAGTTACGAAGAGTGATAATGGAGCGTCATACGCTTGTGTCGTTAAAAGCCCTTCTGGTGAAATGGCTAAAAGATCGTTTGAGTTACACGTAGTTGAACCTCCGCAGCTAGAAGAGATATTGCTAGCGCAAGACTTGCAAGAAGGGCAAATAGTGCAGATACATTGCAACTTAAAAAGTGGGGATTCTCCTGTGTACTATTCATGGTTGAAAGATGGAAAAAAAATACCGACTTATCTTAAGGTAACTAAAAACATTTTATTCAAATATATTCCAGTTCCTTAATTTAATAACTTTTACTCAAAAATGCATGTAATGTAGTCATTATTTTGACAACCTTGTTTGAGCAAAGTCGACCTTGCCGTTAACTTTTCATAATTGTCATTTTAATTAAATTTCTAGTATTTTTTATTTAAATTACTTGCTGCTTTTATTTAGATTAGGTACTTGCATTTTTGAGTAAAGCACTATACAAACCTTGGCCAACAATGACTGCTTTGCTGGTCACGCTATGATTGCCTCGAGCTAGCCTAGCTACGCACTAGGCCTTCCAGCTTGGCCATCATTGCAGCCCTTGCTGTCCTCACTGTAAAGGCCTCGACCTACGGTCTCGGCCTTTATCTCAGCTCAGCTATCTGCAGCATCAAGTGCTGCACGCTGACCGCGCTGTGTCGGCCTGGAGCTGCGCTCTCGGCCATCATCAGCGCGACCAGCAAAGTAGTCATTATAGACCGCGGCAGTAATGTACTAATACCATAATAAAACATCAAAATCTGCCAAAATTAGTAATAGACACATTGTAACGTGAACCTGAACTAAGATTAATCTGTGTTTCAGGCAAACAGAACAATAAATGCCTGTAAAGGTCTATACCTATTGAATAAAGATTTTTGAGTTTGAAAAAACAGAAACAAAACAATATTAAAAGTTACCTTAGTAAGCATTAATGTAATATGTTAGATATAAGAAAAAATTTAAGGTAACCTTAGTAAGAACTAGTTACTATTGGCAGTAGCGTGTTACATACAAAATGATACACGCTACTACCATTTCAGTCATTAACGCTTTATTGAACTAATGTAATATCTTTCAGATTGTTGAGAGGAGCATGGAAGTGTTCAGCGTACTTATAATAAAAAATGTTTCTCTAGACCATTGTGGTACATATACCTGTGTTGCAGCGAATCACGTCGCAAAAGTGAACAGAACAGTTAATTTGTATATAAAAGGTAAGGCAGTAATCAGGAATCCGTGTTGTGTTAGCGACTCACAAAATTTCTAAGAACATTTTTCTCGTTATAAAAGGCCGATTCTTTCAATATTGTTCACGATAAAGTGCTAAGAATTACGTTGTTCTTTGTTTATTGTATTCATTGTTTTCTATTAGACATTGTTATTTTCCAAACATTAAAGAAAACCGGAGGCGTTTTATCTGTTTGAAATGTTGATACTATAGGCTTTGTCACACAGTTGACATAAGGGACAGTATTGTTTATTTGTAATCAATTATTAATGATGTTTAGTCGAGGAGAAAATGTATATATTCGTATCATTCGAAAACATTCCATCATTAAACATATGAAAGAGCGAAAAAAGGTTGGGAATGTGAATGGGAATCCATTCGAATATTTGTACACATTATTAAAATTCTAAACCACTATAGCCTTATTTGTATGTATAAGTTGAGCTGTTTCATGGAAAGGTGTTTAAGTTGATGTGCAAAACTGATAAGCTTGAATGAACTACAAATAATGAAAATATTTTCATAAAAAATATAAATAAATCGAAAATTGTAATGAGACATTAAAATAATGTGTCTTCTAGTTGCACCAAAGTGGAGCGAAGAGCCTCAGAATACATCGCTACTATTAGGAAGAAATGGGCATATATCGTGCAGTGCGAACGGCTATCCTCAACCTCAAACCCACTGGTTGAAAAAAGATGGTAAGTAACGAGGATGATGAAAATGATTGAAAAATATCAAATTTGGAATCATTAACTTCCTAACACTTTATCTCACTGCGTGAAACTAAAGTCACCGTAAATAAGGTTATAAACCCGAAAATTACACACCTTAAGTAAAACTTAATTAATAATATGAAATAATAAAATTAATATTTTATTATGCCAACAAAACACTAATAGTTATACATTTCAGGATAACACATTAAGATAATACAAATAACACTTGTTAGAGGTGTTGTGCAGAGTGCAAAGTGTATCCCTAACTACTTAGGATATCTCTGTATCTAGGGAGTTACAAAATTTTAAAAATAATAAATGCCTTAACAGTCATGTGACAGTAGGCAGGACACATCGGGCGGTCTTTGGGGTGGAAAGGTTTTCGAGTGGAGGCCGCGTACCGGGAGACGCAGAGTTGGTAGGCGAATCGGTGATATGCTGAAGATTGCGGGAAGTTTGGATGGAAGTCAAACAGGACCGATCGGTTTGGAGACCCTTGGGGGAGGCCCATATCTAGCAGTGGGTGACTCTCGGCTGATATGACTACGATGGTGTGACACCGTCTCATATAAACTCATGTTTTTCTATGTTGGTAATTTTGCATTTTCAATAAAAAATGCTTAATGAATTTACAATATTATAAAATCAAAAAGCAAGAAAAATTTCACCTCGGATAGGATGACGTCACATAACATGGTGGCTTGTTTGCCACCCTTGTATAAAAAACCGCATAGCGATACCATTAGTTATAGTGGATTTAGTTACGGTGATGGACTTTGGTGAGATGATGATATGAAGCCAAGTAAACTCAGTTAAAGAATATCCACTATTCGCGTATTCGGTTATTAAATGCTGTCCTAATTAAGTCTTGTCTTCTGACGGGAACCAAGTGAATTTATAAATGTTTATATGTCAACAGTTGTATCAGATACATGGCGGCCGGTATTAGAGGTGGCTGGAGGTGGGGTGCTAAGTCTGTCAAATGGGTCGTTGATATTCGACTCGGTAGCATTGTCCGATGCTGGCCTTTATACATGCCACTTGGAAAATGGAGTCGGAGAGGCTCTGAGCAAGACTATTTGGATATCTGTCAATAGTGAGTACTAAAGTCCTTACTATATAAGTAAATTATTTGTATGTTGAATGAAGAATTAACACAAACCAATTTTAAAGATATCGTCAATTTCATAATTACCTTAGTATTTAGTTTTGAAAATATCAAAAAATTTTGCAAGGCTACATAAGAGATGTATGTTAATGCTTTTGTTAATAATTTATTATTATAACAGATATATTCGACTCATGCATTGATTCAAAGAGTTTTAACAATCCTAATCATAACAATGTTCCTAATATTCAAAGAGTTACACATGTATACAATACAGGTAAGTATACTTATTTTACATCAAATCGGTATTTAAGTCTTGCTAAGACAAGATGGGAAAAAGTTGGAAGCGAGCTTCATCTGTATTCCTTAAACAGAGGAATCACTTATCTCACCTGTAATTTTTAATATTTTAATTTACATTACGTTTAAGATATATTTTTGTTGTTTTTTATCTCGTCAATTCTTGTCATCAGAGCCAGTAACTTTTGACGTGGTGTCAAGGAATATGACGGCCAAACTTGGCCAGCACGTAACTATTGAGTGCCAAGCCAAAGGCGATGATCCAATCAGGATTATGTGGACACGGAATTCTAAGCCTATAAACCCGTTGACCCAAAGGTGAGGAATATTAGCACTAGATCTAGATCATCATGAAATTGGAAAGCATGCTACAATTATGCTTCTTTATAGGTTTTATTAAGATGAGTCTATACGAGACTGACATTTATAAGATAAAGTAAATAATGAATCTGGGTAAACTCAAATCGAATGGTCCGAGTATCGAAGTAAACTTCACTTAAACTTATTTTTAGGTTTTTCAAGTCAAACATCTTAGCATTGGCACGTTCAATTTACTCGGATTGATCGCTTTTCATTAATCGATTTTGGACTTCTTGAATGCTGCAAGAATCAAATTCAGAAATTATAATCTAATATGGTATTATTAACCGTATTGAGTCATTTTATTAGAAACGATTTGTCACGTATAGAGCGGTTTAGTGTTTCCCAGAGACAATGTGACTCTTCAAGATCAGATGTTGTACTCTTACCTACTTCATATGTATATTTTTCATAACTTCTTATTTTTACATACGACATAATATTATTGCATTTAGTTGATGAGAAGTGAAAATGTTATGTTGCAATAGAAAATCTATGAACCTAACAACAGGGTGAAGATATCAGAAGCTAAGACTGATGAAGGCTTGACCAGCACCTTAGAGCTGCTGCAAACGGAAACAGAGGACGGGGCGTTGTACCAGTGCAGAGCTGGCAATCCATTTGGTGCAGACGTTTATAGTGTTGAGCTAACTATATTAGGTAAGGTTTCACAGTTTTTGAAATGTAGAAGATTCACTCTTGTTATTTTCTTTTCTTTTCTATAAAACCATTATGATAGCATCGCTCTTAGATGTTGGATCCACCTCATCGAAAATGAAATAGTGCGGATAAACGTAACTTTTTGTTAGGTACTGCATCTCGTCTTATTTGATCTTCCCTGCCATATGATAACGCCTAATATGGATATCAAATAAAATGACTTAAATGATAGTTTTAACCCTAGGATGGTAACAAAATTTAGTGTAATGGTAAAAAAAACACGATTCAACGATTCAAAGTCCCACGATTTTCCGATTCAAAATTTAAATTCAAGTGCTAGGAAAAATATTTTTATTCTTAATTTAATAAACAAAATGATCTTAATTCTCGAGATCAATCAGTATTGTAAATAAAAATTAATGGTCTTAGACAAAATCCAAACAAATTTCTCTCAGATACTCAGGATACTACAACAATTTATTCGTTTACATTTATTTAGACACGCTCATAATATTGCTCGAAAATTTGCGAAATTAATTTGACAGTAGATTTGAGAGTAGGCGACGTTTCATATGTGGTTCAGCCAAAAATAATAATGCTTTTTATTATTATTTTTAATGTTATCGTTTGATTTGTGTACTTACAATATAGTTTGAAATAGTGTAAAATCATCTTCGTAGAACCACCCTCCCCTCCGACGGATCTATCAGTGGATTCCGTCAGAAGTAGATCCGCAAGACTCTCCTGGCGCGATATGACCCGCTCCCTCGCTCAGTACTACAGCGTGCAAATAACGAACAGCCAACGGCTCTCCTGGAATGCAGCCAGAATAATAAACGTCACGAGGTGAGTTGATTAGAAGCTGAGGAGCGTGTGCTCGGTTTTACGTAAGTTAATAGTGTTCACAGAAATTTTAGGGTGCTTACACCTGTGAGGTTTGAAAATAAAGGAAAATTTTAAAAAGTTACACAAAGGAAGGAAACTAATTTATATTTACAAAAATGTGGTAATTAGCTTCTTTAAAGGTTTTATGAATCATTGCTCTTTCTCTATGAGAAACAACTAAAACGTTTCATTGAAGCTATTAATTTGTAATTGACACCTCAGAGTTTGCCATTCTTCGTCAAACCTTTCGCAAGTACTGTTAAGAAATGGCGACAAGCCATCGCAACAAGACGAATACGGAACATCGCATGATAGTGTATACGGGAAGCACGAAACTGCTTGAGGGTTAATTACTGTCATGGAATCTTATAAGTAGTACATTAATAGTAGATTAGTAGCTAAGGGCTGTAAGGCATCAATTGCAGCCCGCCTATATTTCGAGGGTGCAATTGGTGCTTACACCCGAGCTAACTACTCTGCTTTACATCTCGATTGTGAGGTAAGTAGGTCCTTATTACCCCCAAATGGGGCTTGTAGGTGAACAATAAGCGCTCTAGGATAATAATGTAGCTTGGAAAGCCCTAGGGCGGTAAGTAATAAAAAAAACACTTCACTATTTCAAAAAGTTCGCGTACATCTAACCGTCATACTGGCAATAAATTACTTACTGCCCTAGGGCTTTTCTAGCTACATTATTACCCTAGAGCGCTAATTGGTCACCTACAAGCCCCATTTGGGGGTAATAAGGACCTACTTCCGAACATGAGAGATGTAAAACACATATTATTATTATTATGTATTTATTATTTATCGCTATATCTGCACCATAAATATATACACAGACTAACAAGTCAGTTTGGATGTGGGTGGTTATGTTTGCTAAAATAGAACCCACCTATCCACGGAAGTGCAGTTGTTTATCACAACTGCACATCCGTAGCTTAGGTGCGTCTGTCTATGGACTGAAGTTCAAAATTGATACAACGATATTTTTCAGTTATGTCAATGAAACTTTGCACTCTAAATACATACAGACTAGCAAGTCGGTGTGCAGTTTGAATGTGGTTATGTAGGCTGAAATAGAACACTAAAGCTACGTAAGTGCAGTTGTGATAAGAACCTACAATCTGTTGACTAAATTTCAATCAATATTGATATAGCGATAATTTTCAGTTATATTATTAAAGAAAATAGTGGTAGAAGGTAAAACGAAATATATAGGTATGGGTATTTTCAAAAGGTTGGATGAAATTCGGCACACGATCGAAGTTGAGGAGCTGCAGCCGGCGACAGGTTATACGGCTAGAGTTGCTGGTGGTAACCAGGCGGATCTTAGTCATTACTCTTCACCGGTCCGGTTTTCTACTACAGAAGAAGGTAAGTGTGTTCTTTTGTATTATTTACGAGTATGAAAACGTAACATTTTAAGATAGTGGTAACAGCGTTATGTCCCACAGCTTCATGTTGTATACTCCTATGCGAGATTTCTAAGAGAGAGAAAGGCACTTTTTCTTAGCTGAAAATGATGATGTCAGTACTGATAGTTCTTTTGTCTACCGGAATTATACCTAAGCAGTTGCATTACTTCCTAGATGGCCTGAATTTACCGATGTTTACTTACATTAGTTTATAAAAATCCGTTGTTTTTATACTTGTTGCATAGCTCGCAAATTTTTGCACGTACATACAAACAGAATCGTTTCCTTATACAGGTAACCTTAGCAACTGACAATTATCCATTTACTTGGCTTAGGCCCGTAATAGAAAGTACTTCTGGGCAAAAGTATTAAGCGTATGTAGAAAACATAATATTTCTTCATTTCGAATGTTCAGCAGTTACCAATGTCTCCAAAATTAACGTCATATTTGTTACTTTTTTGTACTTACAGATAGCACTATGTTCAACCTAAATAATTGAATCATTTACCACCTTAATTTTTTTTACAAATATTCTACCAGGTATACCTGGAAACAAATTTGTTATTTCTTGTTAAAACTGTCGTCAATTCTCAAAACCCCCAGCTAAGTATTAAGAATAAAACTCAACAGCTTTGACAATTTCAAACGAATGACCGATTAAATGTGTCTTGATTAAACTTTATCGATCGTTCCTACTACCTTTCATAACGTTAAAAACTTGATCCGAACGATTGCTTGTAGCGCCATCGTCGTCGCCCTTGGGGGTACAGTTAGAGCAGACAGAAGCCCCCGGGGAGTTGAGGGTCAAATGGCTTCCTCCCCCTGCTGATACCCATAACGGAGTCATCGTAGGGTACAGGCTGAGGGCGGTTCCGCAGCTGAACGGTATTAAAGGTAAGGCTTAAGGACTTTTACAATGCTTCGTGTCCAATTAGATTTGCTTCAAGTCCTGGATAGTTGACGATATGTGCTCCTTTAAGGAGACTGATTATTGCATTTCAACATGGTTAATTACCGCATAGCTGTACCTGTTACAATCAATAGCATCGCTATAGTTAGTACATTTAAATTGATTTCTGGGATGCTGGATTACTAACATTTAATAAAAACCTTACCGGTTGTTGTGTTAGAACGCACAATCAAAAAGCTATCCATTATGACAGAAAATATCTCTGTCGTTAAAAATTATGGAATAAGTGTTACAAAGCGCTTCTTCAATAGTATTTTCGTTTATTGGATTCCTTTGTTTAGTTTTGTATAGTATAGAGGTAATTCTATATAATTTTGTCACAACCGTAGGACTAACATCAATCTCTTCATTACATGACCTTAACTAAAAGTCTTTGTCCACTGAGCTTTTAAAACCTTGGTTACGGGCATTTCAATATCCCATCTATCTCTGGATTTGTTTGCTGGCGATAGAATTTTGACGTATTTTGTATCGAGCTCATGTCATCATTAGTTACCAAATCCACATCCACAAATCGACATCCACCAAATCTACATATAGATAGAATATTGAAACCGGCCGTAGACAGTAACTCTTAATCATCTCTTAATACAGTTCAGTTACCATCCACAATAATTGTTTTAACATCTCCTAGTAGATACCAGACTGTTATTGCTTCGTGCAATGAACACCCACTAAACTACCAATTATCTCTTTCCAAAACTCGTTTTGCATAGTTTACCGACGAGCACTGGATTTTAATATGTTCGCCATCATTGTATAATACAAAATTTTAACATCTGATTTACAATAAACTCATATTCCAAGGTACTTAAAACGAAACTGATATTTCAAAGCGATTGTCTTTTGTCTCTAATATTTTTAATCTGTGCTCATTTCTTCCAGAGACCGAAGAGACTAGCGACAAAACAATAAAGACGGCATCGCTTTATTCTAAGCAAGAGACCGTGATCACTGGCCTTTTAAAGGGTGTTAGGTAAGATTATTTTCTTTACTGTCCATAATCCTTCTTAGATTTTCCATCTTAATTAAAAAGATGGCTTGATGTTTTTACTGTACATTTGTTTCATGTTAGATTTGATTATTAATATTTCTTGGATTAACAAAAGTTTTTTCATTGTTGTATGTACTAGGTCTTTTAACAAAAAAAAAAAGAAAAAAGGAGAAGGCTCACGTGCTAGATTAGAATCAAAGTTGTAAAAAAATATTAGGATTGAAGAACGAGAAGTCATATTGAAAACTAGCCGTGCCCGCAGCTTTGCTTGCGAGTAATTCATCTTGGTCATAGCGTTACGTGATATAGTCTTCTACCGTAAATAAGCAATCCAACACAAAAATGAATTTTCAATTAGAACTAGTAAGTTCCTGAGATTAGCGCGTTCAATCAAACAAACAAACTCTTTAGATCAACTTTATAAAATACTACGTACTTTGTAAAGTAAAAGTAAAGTACTTAATTGTAAAGTACGTAGTAACTAATATCTAATCTGTGGTAAAGTGTAGTTAAACGGACCCCGAATAAAACAAATTGTCCTGCGATTTGTACCTATCGGACAAGTCACATTTTTTTGATGGCTGTTATCCGGTAAGGCAGTAATCAATCAGACTATTGTTTTTCTGTTGTGTGTAAAAAAAAAATAACTCGAAAAAACAAATATGGCTACATATTATTTTTATGTACTTACACCTTTTATACTATTCCCCTGCACTGCTCGTTAGCTTTTTGTTCCAGCGTTTGTATGAATGATAGATTATCTCTGCTTATTTTTTAACGGTGTAACGGTAATTGATTCTGAAAATAATCCTGAGTTTATAGTAATCGGGGAAAATTTGAGTTTTTTACAAACTTTTATTAATTTCACTTATCCCGGTGTCTGTAATGAAATCTTGCAAGTTAGACCCACTTCCCGGTTTCCGATTGTGCTGAAATTTTGCATGCACAATTATGTGTATCACGTGACAATGCAATATTATGATGACATGGAGCTTATCTAATGCTGGAACTAGAAGGTGGCCATAGGAACTTCGCGATAAAACGACACAACCCCATCGAGTTTGGACTTGTCTGATTCGTATTGACAAGTACTAAAAGCTTGTATTTAAAAAAAACAATTATTATTTATTTTTATATGACATTTATTTGACCTGTAAATTAAAATATTTGAAAGCGTTAACACCTTTGCTTTGTACAGTAAATTGTGAATGCCACCTTCTTGGTGGTCGAGGAATTCGAATAAAAGTTACTTACTAATAAGTAATCTTTTGCTGCTGTGATTTTCATAATGAAATTTGATGGGCAGTATTTTTAAAGAGGCTAATGCCTTTTCCTCTTAAGCTTTGAAGACCTTTGTTTTATATTATTAATTATTGTTCTATTGATTATTGAAAAATTTTGATGTTTAGGTACTCGGTGACAATAGCAGCGTTTAACAATGCCGGCATGGGACCATTTTCAGTACCGATATTCCAGGACACAAGAGAAGGAGGTAAGTATTGAGGTAGTTGTCTCCATAACAGATCTACTTCACAAAAACAAATTCCTTCGAGAATATTTTGAAAAAATCTTAAAAATAAGGATAAATTATTATTCTTCAACAAATGTATAAAGTTATGGTTGAAATATATTTTAATGTTCATTAAAAATAACTCATACATGCCTCGACAAACTTGAAACTAAATTAGGTCTTGTACTTACTTTTTCCATAAAAAAGTGAATAAGATTCGTTTTAGCAAATATAAAATATTTTATACGCGAGTTATTTCTTAGAAATTCCCCTTACTCGCTCTCACTTGTACTCTAGTGATTAGTGCAAGACAATCGATCCAAGTTCTTAAAATCATGGAAAAGTACATAAGTTTATCTTATGCCCTTTAATAGGTATTGTGATTTTGCAATAAACTAAATATCTACCTACAGAAATATTCTGGAAAATTTTGTATGAATATTATTGGCATTGTACCTATATCTACTTATTTTATAAAAAGACGAAGGAATGAATTCCCATTTTACTTATCTAACGAGCAACGATGATCATCATAACTCAGAAAGTTGGAATGCAAAGCAGGCGTATTGTATCCCAGCACAATAACGTTATGCCTAAGTTGGCACAAACAAAGAACAAATTTTATATTGCTGGTGGAGCGAGCTCCCAAGTTTTAAACTTGCAAAGGCGAGGCGCTCCAAGAATGTTTCCTTTGCTTCTGTTATTGTATGCAAGTGAAAAACAAACATCTCCGAGCTTATTTCATTTCATCCGATGAATGTTTTATATTATTTTTCGTTTAGTTACATTAATTCTAACTAAGAATAAATTGATGTCAAAGTTAATTCATTGGCTTACCAACAGATAAAAGCAATTAAGTATTTAATTGATAAATATCCAAGTTCATTTGATTTTTCATCAGTTTCCTGGTTAATTATTTTTTTGCGTTTCGTTTGACGTCTATATTGAATAAAGATTTTTTTTATTTGAGTTTGAATATTGTGATCTTTAATTCTCATTTTCATTTAGTAATCTTTTAGTAAAAATAGTAGGGTTTTAAGGAAAAAACATGACAAATAATAATAAAAGAAATTTGTGATAGATCAAGGAGTAGATCGTAGGAGTGTAACGCCGAAGGATGATGATGATAGTTCTAAAATCTAAAACATTCGATAATTATAAATTTAAAAAAAAATGAAAGTTTGTTTAATCATTATACTAAACGTACATGCGTATTTTAACGGAACTTTCAGTGAATGCTTCTGTTTTATGGTTTGGGTTGTTTTTCCTTTAAAAAAAAAAGGAAAAAAGAACGCGGAAAAACTGCGAGTGAAAAGCTAGTAAATTGTGAATTCTCAACGGCATACAACAAAGCGAACGAATCGCTGGCAGAGGTCACAAAGTGAAAATTCTATTTCTTTTATGTTATATATGTTGACCATTTTCCTTATTATACGACACATCTCCAAGAATAACAATGCCAATATATTTTGAGAGCAAATGACGACATTATTTCTAATAGCTAACGCGGAGTGGGTAATTTTTTTCCTTCATGTCTTCATGGACAAAAAATCATTCAGTTTAAGGGCTTATTCTTGATTATTGAAACATACTCAGACACCT
This sequence comes from Schoenobius gigantellus, assembly GCA_963935595.1. Classification (NCBI taxonomy): domain Eukaryota; kingdom Metazoa; phylum Arthropoda; class Insecta; order Lepidoptera; family Crambidae; genus Schoenobius; species Schoenobius gigantellus. Next base: position 8,704,077 of record OZ012563.1, read on the forward strand.
GAAGTCTGAGTAAGTTTCAAGAATCAATGCCAATTGCCAGAAATTTTAAAAAAATGTGGCATATTTAAAAGGAGTGTTATTCAAAATACGAACCGTTAACCGACGAATAGCATACATACCTACTTAAAACTTCTACACTGGCAAATAACTGATTTTTCATTACTCATACTCTGAAAGTAGGTCTGAAGTTGCCTGCGGAGCGGGTTGAAAGTAGTACTTTTCAGCCCTAGGGAGAATCACTTTCAACTGACAGCTGCTGTCAAATTTCAAAAAGAAAAGTTCTATTTTCACATTTTTATTGAACCATGTTCCGACTTTCTATACAACCACTCAATTACAGCACGGTGTAAAATTGAAATAACATATTTAAAGAATATTCTTTCAATGACTTTATTATAATTTACTTTCAACTATTTCTTTAAAATAACATAGATTTGGGCAAAATATTAACCATTTCGTCAATGATGAAAATGAAAAAAATAATGGCTGAATAGCTGGCCGGTCACAGAAAAAAAAACAAAATAAGCGGGATAGCGGCAATCTGATCTTCATTTGTTTTTTCGAGTTTTAATTGTTTATTCTTCCGTATAGCAGAGATTTCAAGATAAAAGGCAAAAGCAGAAGTTGTTCATTTAATAAAATTAATTTCACTCATATGTTCTTTTGCTAATTCATGATTTTGTTTTTACTTTCCTTGTATTCGTAATGAAAAGCACAGTGTTTACCTCGGGTTAAAGACTTATTTAGTCCCTCGAACTATAGGCGCCCTCTCTACGCTCGGGCGCCAAACCCCGTCTCGGGACTAAATAAGTTACTTTCACCCCTAGGGTAACAATGTACTATTATACCATCCCCCCTCTAAAAAGCCTATTATATTCACTGAAAACAGTGAATAAAAAGCACTTTTAGTCACTATTTTGGTGTTTGAATTTAGAACACACCGATATATTCGATCTCCATCTCAATGCTGTACAATCTACGTGCACAAAACATACTCGATATTAAATGTCTATTTTCGCTTAAATCTTTCTTTTTCTCGTAGTCATGGTATAAAGTATAGTATGCAACTCTTGAATAAACCGGATTTATACCGAGGGCACAGAATATATAATAGTGAGGGCCATGAATGGCTCGCGTCGCTCAGGATTCATCTATGGCCCTCGCTTTAAATCCGTCTTTTATTCACTAGTTGCATAATATACTATTATCAAGTCTAAAACGACAACTTAAGTTGACCATTTGGAAAAATGACGTTCTGACAAAGCTGTCGATATGAACCTGAAGGACCCGTATCTTGGGCCTTGGCTCGCATCTTTATTTTGCAAACATACCATAAATGTTGTTGAAAAACGTATAATAGGTAAGTATGTATTATTTTTTTATAAATAGTGGTTTTTTAACTAAAAATACTTCTTAAGAAAAGATCGTTCAAATTTCATAAGTAAAAGCTTAGTAGCTTAACACACCTTAATAATTAGCTCAACAAGTAATCCCCAGTAACTTTAGTTCTTTGCCGGATCACCTGGTTCTGAATGCAAACATTACCAGTTCAATAGCTCGCCCAATGTCAGCGTTCACGTCTAGACACCGTTAGTTATATTATAGTAGGTACGACGCACTCATCATAAAATTTGGTTTTGGGGTCCGGCGTTACGCCTTGATTCCTTTATTATTATTTTGCATACATGGAAACTATCTTAATATATCCCTTTCATTATTAAAAACTGGGAGAAAATCGCAATAAAAACTTAAACACAGTATCATGTCGAGTAAAGCAGGAAGTTACCCGGCTTACGTAGCTTTCCCAGCATGGAGGTACTGTTTATGCTTATTAGCGAGGGATTTATCGTCTTTATTTAAGCCATTCCGGACTTCCTTATTGTTGTTATAATTACTTTGCACCTTTGGGGCGAGAGAATAAATAATATTTAGCGAAGGTACTTACGCAGCGTCTTGTTAGAATATTAAAATAGGGGAAATGTATATGGATCTGTGGGTAGCAAGACTTATTTGGAAAGTTTTGGTGTTCATTGTCTTGTAACGTTTTAGTTAAATTCAATTCATAAAACACTTATAAAGTAACTAAAAGAAAAAGTGCAGACAAGCTCAAGAACTAAAACGAGGATACTGTAATAATAATAATGAAACAAGAAAATTATTCTCATCTGAAATAGGAATAGTGACAGGACATGAAGAGGTAAAATCTATTTTGTCCGTTAAAAAAATAACAGACAATTAGTATTAATTGGCTTTTCGAAATACTTAAAAAACCTAATGAAATAAAACGATTAAAAATTAAATAGGGAGAGCTCGTTACGACACATCATGCTACAATAATAATAATAAATAAACGATTTTTATTATTATCATTTATTTCAAAAAATATCTTGAATAAAAAAAAATTCAATTTATTTATTTCAATACAGTTTAATGTTAATATCGCCAAACTGATATACAGTTTATTGGCGAAAGAAATGCACTCTATTTTTTTAAAAATTAAATACAAGCTACTTACTTACTTTTTAAGAATTTTGATAAAATTATGGATCAATAGCAAATTCTGGGTATTAAGAGACTTTCTTATCGTAGTTTTCTAATAGCCAGTCTTTTAGTAATTTTTTAAAAGTTGTTATACTTGTACATTTAAGGTCAACATCCAAGCTATTAATTGGCACCAGATACATGCGAGTTCTTGTTCCATAATAATTATGTGCACTGGGTTCCTCAAACTGTTTACGAATTGTAGTTCTTAATTTACAACTAATAATTTTGGGTTTTAAAAAACATTTTCCTGAGTAATGTTGATCCACTGCTAAAATATATTTATTTTTTTCATGAATAGGAAGAATGTTACACATCTTAAAAAGTTTGTAATAGTTATCATTGTTAAATCAACATGACGGATATTAGAAAAAGAATTAGTCATTACATTAATTGTTACGTATTGATTTCAATATTAAGCTATGGTCGTATACTAGTTTGTCCTGATTATCGCTTGCTCCTTAGTAAGTGCTGTGCACCTAATTAAAAACATAACATTAATAATGTGACCTTTGTTTCAAGCTAATAAAAATCAAGTAACGATTACTATCGGTCAAGATGTCGTCATTTAATAAACTTAGGCACGAACAAACCTTTTGTAAGTCAATTAACGGAGACAGGGAAAAATGAGGGAATTCATTTCACGAGTAAGACGCGAGAAGGTCGCCGTAAGTTTTGTAATTCACTTAAGCGATTTGTTAATTAATTTCTTTCGCAACAGTTACCGGCTAAGCGGGATCCGCCGAAAGTTTACCCAGTGCGAAGAGCAATTAGTAGAAGGTAGGGGGAGGATAGGCAATATTAAAATGTTTTCCTCTCCCGTTGTATTATCGTTGAGTTGTGAAATTCACACGCTCTACGCAATTCTGGATGTAATAAATCAGAAAAATTTCCCTTCGCGAACACCGTCGAGTTCCGACGGTTCCGAAGGTTATTTGGAGAAGGTTATAAGATATTTATTTTATATTTATGTTTTATGTTGATAAATTATCGGAAAGAGCGTTATCAAAAGCGCTAGTTTTGGTAACTTATTTAAATCTTTAAACGGCTTTATAATGCTGCACGGACCACTGCCAAAGAATATGCCGGAGAAAATTCGCAACAAAACTGCTATTACCGTTACTTTGGTCTTTATAGTAATCACAATGACAGATTTGCTCATCTTGCAATAAGTACCATGCGTGACTATAATGTACCATTAGTTGGGCAGTCCAACTTGCTTTGAAACAATTATAGTATTAATTGACAGCATCAGAGACGGGTTCAGTAAAGACATATACCTATACTTAAGTGTTGTTAACTATTCGCTAAAAGAGAGTTTATGATATGAAAATTTGCAAACCCTACAAGGTATTTCCACAAAATTGACTTTGTGGTATATCTCTTGCGATTTACACATTTATACTTGATAAATTCCACGGCGGTCTGACTTTCCTGAGAATTATTTATTTATTCTTCATGTACTGTATACAAAGGCGGACTTAATGTCATGGGCATTCTCTGCCAGTCGACCTTAGGGTCAATCTAAGCCAATTATTATACTTTAATACTTTACTGAGAATTTTCCTAAATTGTTTGAACTGAAATATAGTGATACCATTTGATCACTTCGCTTGGAAAAGCAATTTGTTCGGTATGATTTCCGGCATTCACATACTAGTACAATTCGCACGTACATACTCGTACGAGTCTAAAAATATAGAAATGTACTTTTTTATATAATTATTAGATGTGCACGGGAACTACGTTTCGCCATATATTTTTACACATTTTTGCAACATTTTTCATTGACGCTCAGCTCCTATTAGTCGTAGCGTGATGTTATATAGCTTATAGCCTTCCTCGATAAATAGACTATCCAACACAAAAATAATTTTTCAATTTGAATCAGTAGTCCCTGAGATTAGCGCGTTCAACCAAACAAACTCTTCAGCTTTATAATATTAGTAGGTATAGAAGTATAGATTACGAGTGGTTTAGAATTATCCAATCCATCTAAGCCAAATATATTTTTTAATAAATAGAATTTAATCGTAACTTGGTACCTAGCTTAGATGGACAAACTTTGGACAACCTATGATCAGGGTGAGATTAGTAAGGGCAACAGGATCTACATTTAAAAATAATATTTGCCTAGCGTTTGGGGAGCAATATCAATTGTCACTCAAAAATAAGTTGATATATGTTTCATATCACAAAATATCTTTCTATTAAACATCAGTAATAACTCAATTCACTTCATACTCAGCGCCAGAAGAAGGCCCGTCTTCGGTGGAGTGTGGGGGCGTAACGTCCACGGCTCTGCGCGTGAGTTGGCAGCCGATACCGCCGCACAAGCAAGCGGGGGCGCTCATCGGATACACAGTGCTGTACGCTGCACAAGGTGAGTCAGTCGGGGAGCGTAATACGGACGAATGAGAATTGTATTTAAAGGAATATCAGACAGGTATTATTTGCATTGTCGGAATATCAAAAACTACTAAGATAAAGCGAAAAGTTACGTACGAGCGGCTCGTGACGTCACAAGTAACTAGAAAACTTGGCGTATGATATCATGCAAAACGTCTCAATTTAATGTAAAGTGAAAGCTTTTGATTGTGAAAAGGGGGAAAATAAAAATAATGTCCAAAATTTTTAATAACCTATTTGTCAGTCATGTAAAAAAATATAGTCTGTGGGACTCAACATCACCTAACGCTTCCAGTTGGACAATATAACGCCAAAATCATATTGAAGGGGCTAAGGTGCTTGTCTTAGATTTAAAACCTAATACTTTCCAAGCTAATCAACTTTCAACCTACAGCAAAAACTTTCAAGTGACAACCATAGTCCAGCTGACTATGGAATAAACACAAAAGAAATGTAAACACTGAATAAAGAAACAAGGAACGCTGATGTAGGGCTTTCGACGCTTAGAATTAAACATTCATTTATTTAGTTTGTATGGACAAAAGGAGCTCGTTTAGCCCAATATTTTTCCTACAGAATCTCAATTTAATGTTCCGTTTATACATACATATACAGCGTTATTTTTAAACCATCAACAACCTCTCAGGGGCTGATTCTAGTGCTCAGATGCAACAACTTTTTGTATGGGACCAACATCGAAATAGCAAAAAAAATCCACTTTCCGATACTAAAGTCTCGATCAGCTAACCTAGTTTGTATAGAGAAGTGCTTTTTTTTGCGATTTCGATGTTGGTCCCATACAAAAAGTTGTTGCATCTGAGCACTAGAATCAGCCCCTGGGAGGTTGTTGATGGTTTCAAAATTACCCTGTATATACATATAGGATATACAAGCCGTAACAGAAATAACGCACACACTGAAAGTAGTTTGTTACAAATATGCAAATTTTATATTATTTTATTATTTTTTATTAATCTGTTCTAACAGAGATATTTTAAAAACTAATTACCCTCATCTTAAACGAATAGCATGGGCAGTCTACGCACCGTGCACACCGATTAGTGTCTGTAGCTTCTAATTTTCCAAATTTTCAATGTGCACCATGGTTGTTATGAGGGCTTTGGCCACTTTCGAAAGGAATGAGTCAAAACCAGTTTGTTGGTACATATAAAGGTGTAAAGATACGGAGGTTGAGTATCATGAGGGTGCGTGAAGTAACTTCGTAGAAAAAACACTTGAAGCGATGCTGTTTATAGCAAATCTACACAATAAATAAAATTGAAGTGTCTGTTTGTAATGTCAAAATAACAAGTTTTTACTAAATGAGTATGAATTTATATCGGGTACCAATAACAAAAACACAATTTAAACATTTTTTGTCTGTCTGTCTGTTTGTTCCCGCTAATCTCCGGAACGGCTGGACCGATTTTGACGGGACTTTCACTAATAGATAGCTAATTATAACGGGTGTAACTGAACACCCCAATAACATTTAAGGGACATATAAGTTAGGTACTAAATGGACCTTTGGTGCTTGTCTGAGACCTGGAATCCCAATACTTTCAGAGTTATTTGATTTTAAACTGAAAGCAAAAACTTTCAAGTGACAACCATAATCAGCTCTTAACACAAAAGAAATTTAAACACAAAATGACACGTGACAGATGTGAGCGTAGTATTCCTCCTACGCTTACGTAGGGATGTCGGCACTTAATACCAAAAAATAATTTATTTAGTTTGTATGGGAAAAAAATGTAGGTTTGTTAGCCCAAATATTTTTCCTACAGAATCTCTACTTCTGATGGATACATACCCTTAAATGTTATTGGGGTGTTCAGTTACACCCTGTATAAGGTATAATAACATAGGCTACTTTTTATCAACCTTAACAAAAGTTACTATTTCACGCGGACGAAGTCGCGGGCACAGCTAGTAAAGTATAAATCTATTGTTGCACCAATACTATTTAACAAAGCAGTCATAGATTTGACTGAGCAATAGAAAGCGATGGATGGTGCTAGATGAACATCTCGGGTGTCTCAACAAAAGTCCCACGATGAAGGCCATGAAGTTTAGTTGGTATGGGTTCTGCACAGGGTTAATTTCGCTTTGTAAAATCTGTTGCAACCGCGGTTGTACCTAACATCTTGCAATGGTTTAATGATTGCATAAGGCACTACTCCTAATAAACAGCATTCAATACTCGCTTATTAGAATAACATTCATAAGTTATTGTAAAGAGCGAAATAGGACTTATTAACCGTTAAAAGTTTTCTCTTTTTACAAGCTTTATTTACTTTCTCCTGTCCCGGTGTCTGTAATGAAATCTTGCAAGTTAAATTTCACCCACTGCCCGGTTTCCGCTAACTGAGCTAAAATTTTGCATGCATATGTATATCGCGTGATAATGCAATATCATGATGACATGGAGCTCATCTGATGCTGGAGCTGGAAGGTGGTAGGAACTCTGCAATAAAACGACACAATCCCATCAAGTTTGGGCACGTTGATTCTACAAAAGCTTGTTTTTAAATTTTTATTTATTTATTTTAAATTGATTACTTTCAATTCACTTCCATCATCAAGTGTTGATTTTTTGAGTACAAATCTTGCACGCGTAGCACAAGGACTCCGAGATAAATATGTCTACCATTAACTGTCACTTTCTCGACACCAAACAATAGCTATCTCATTCCCTACTGTCAAAAGAGACATTTCGGTGTAGAGAAATAGGCCGAGAAAATACTCTCGCGGTCCTTGTGCTACGCGTACTGGAGTTACTTTTTAGATTCGTTCAATTTCATACGACAATTGAAAATATTTGTCTTGGTTCTTTTGTAAATTATTCCTTTGTGCAATGTGGCCTCAGAAAGCAACTCAACAAAAACTAACTCTATGATTAAACTTTATTGGGAACAGGTCGTAACTGGTTGAACGCGACATCCCTAGTGACTGAGGTGCGATTGCAAAGCTTGCTCAAGTTCGCCAACTACACTATCAAAGTGGCCGGTTTCTCTAACTACGGCCTGGGCCCATTCTCCTTCCCCATTGTCTGCGCTACGCTACAAGATGGTAAGTTTAATCTAATCAAATTGTGGGGCACCGAGCAAATAGGGCTAACACTTGTGGAGAAAAATATTTTAGAACAGAATGTGAATTTAAATTATATGAGGGTAATAGTAATGTTTATTGTAATGTTTTGTTTATTAATTTTATTAATTCTTCGGAATTTTAAATTTTCGCTATGTTGGTGAAACTTTGTTTAAAAGTCTTTGTTAAAAAGAAGCCAACTTTTTCAAATAAAATATGGTAGCATTTGTGTTATCAGAATACTAGTACACCTCTAATGAGTTATACGAGTATTTGAATTCCCTTTTTAAAAAAACACATTGATCAAATACACAAACAAGAAAGTTAAAACGTGCCTAATTATAATTTACAATTTAAATTGAGTGTTCCGCTGATAGCCCTGGAAGTTTCTGTTAAAGTTCAAACTTGGGATTCTCGAGACAAATGCTCCGTTAAACATATTCAGATTTGAATGCTCTGAGCGAAAAGGCACGATTCTGTTATTTATGGATTTAACAGAAACGTGTCGATTATTTAGTCTGAGCACATATATTGTTACTAAGATTTACATTTTTCTTTCAATTTAAACTTACTCGTGTTCACTTATATTGAGATCATTGATAATCATAATTATACGTATACCTCTTTCCAAACTTCATGGTTGGTTTAGGACTAGGTACTTTAAGACAAGTTATTACTTACCGAAACCGCAATTATAGACACCACAGTTGTGTTCACAGTAACTCGGTCTACAATTGCATGTCTTTGTTTTGTGTTAAAGATGTCTGGTTCTTCGATTCCCAATATAAAAATGCATTAATTTTTAGTTCCGGATGCGCCAGCCGAAATAAAACTATTGTCACAATCATCAAACACGCTCTTAGTCAGTTGGAAGAGGCCCAAACAACCTAACGGGAGGCTGTTGTACTACACAGTTTATTGCAAACTCACTTCCAGGTAAGTTCCATAAAGACCGCAGGAGGACTCTGTACCAGGGTCGTGTGCATGAGTACCTCCGTCTTACCTATTTCTGCCGCAAAGCAGCAGTGCTTGCATTGCTGTGTTCCGGTTTGAAGGGTAAGATATGGCATTGAAATTACTGGGCACCGTGACTTTACATCTTAAGTCACAAGTTGGCAACGTACACTGTGGTTCTTGTGGGGGTTGCAGTTAGCGGCGAATCTCACAGGAACCACATGTATTATAGGTGACTGTTACCACTTACCATCAGGTGGGCAGTTTGCTTGTTTGCCAACTAATTGCAATAAAAAAAAAGACAGCATTATGATTATAGCGCACCAACATTGCATTACCTACATTGTTTTATCACATACTCATTATACACAATCCTCCTAAAATGTTATTTCGACATTCCGAAACATATTGTACAACGATATAAGAATCTTTTTTCATTTCCATTATACAGTGGCGGTCACATAATTAAAGACACCAGTCGATTTTCATACAAACAAGGTATTTTTGAAGCCTTGGTTCTCCGCCAAGGATTGTCCTAGCTGTGATCTGATGATGGCCATCTAGGGAGTGAATGGAGGAGATTGAGATCGCTATACACAACCAACTGATCTGATCAGTGTTCTTAGAGATATAAGAATCAGAGTTTTCAGTTTCTGGATTTCCATACAATTTTATGCTAATTTTGCGGATTTTTTAAACATATCCGTATATCTTTTAGAATGCTGATCAGATCAAGTTGGGTGTGTATAGCGATCTGAATCTCCTCCATTCACTCCCTAGATGGCCATCATCTGATCACAGCTAGGTCAATCCATGGCGGAGAACCAAGGCTTCAAAGTTACCTCGTTTGTATTAAAATCGACTGGTGTCTTTAATTATGTGACCGCCACTGTATATGCAAAAAATATTTTTGGCCTGAACAAGAAAAGTGTTTTTTTTATAATGTATAATTGTTATCAGTCGGAGTCGAGTCGAATAATAAAATATAAAATTTACAACAATGTATGTCTGCTGATTATTCTCAGTAACGTTAGTGGTAATATAAATTTTTTGATACTACACCTACGAAAATGAATATTAAACACTTAATTGATAATACAATCAACACTTTTTATCACAAATACCTACAAAAATAATTACGATAGGTCTACTTTTATTTATAAAAAAAATTAAAGGAGGAATGTAGTAGTATACCTTTGAATTACGGCTGGTCATAACTTTCTAGCACATCGACTTCTACATTTTATTGATAATTTTTCAAACATATCACCAGTAACGACGGCCCACAAACACTTCGCATCGACTCCCAACAAACCATGGAGGCGTATGAAAAGACCCAGACGATGGAACTGAAGGGATTGATTGAAGGCCGCCAGTACGATGTTTGGGTGACCGCCAGTACTGCAGTTGGGGAGGGACCGGAGAGCAGGCGTGTAACTAATACTCCATCCCAAAGAGGTATGGATCTCTTATAGAAATTGAATCTTTTATACTTAGGGTTATGGATGTTAAACATATCATTGCATTTATATCATTCATTATCTGGTGCATGTTACAGAAGTTCGTAATAATACTTAGAATTGTTAAGAGAATTGATGTGGGTGTAAAAGGATTTTATTTATATTATCCTAACTTAGAAAACCCTATATTGGTATTATAGTTGAACACGCCACAGCTAGTGTTTTATCTAATAAAGTATTGAATACTCTGCTGAATGCACACAACACACCAATCAACATTTTAGTTAAAGATTTAGTTCCAATTTTCAACATTTCCACAGTCAAGTCAGTGACACTAAGAAAAACATAATATACTGTGAAGATCATGAAATCGACAATTAAAATTTTTGTATGCTCTACAAACTTAAAATGTTGAATTCCGATGATATAGGTATGGTACATATAGGTAAAAAAGGAGCGTCGGTGGCGCTGTGGCCTCGGCACTGAACTGTGCCCCTAGTAGAATCGGGAGGCCCGCGATCGATCCTGCCATGTACCAATGTGTTTTTCGTTTCACGAATTTCATACATACATTTATCTGACGCTCCTACTGTTTGTGTTATTCTATGTTTTCTTAAAACAAATCTACAATATAACTATCATAGCCTCAAAATTAATGAAATACCTATAAGCTTAATTTTAATACAGTTGTGGCGGGAGTAACATCATTAGGAGGTGAAGTGACAGTTGCTGTGAGGAATTCTCTATTGCTAGAATGTAAAAGCGTGGGTTCCCCGCCACCAAGGACGGTGTGGTATCATAACCAGAATATTATCACGCACCATCCGAGGTTCACCAGAAATCGAGATGACAGCTTGCTTATTAAAAGTGAGTATTATAGAGTTTTATTTTATTTACTTAGTTACCTCTCCTCAGACTCGTAGTCAGTGTCTTTTTTATTTATATCTTTTCTTTTTGATCTATTCATATATTTATTATATTAATACTTACGACTCCTGTTCTAAGATGAGTTGCGCAACTCAAATCAATAAAGTTTACATTTATTTCGTTTTTCTTAAGTCTAAGCAAGCGATCGCTTATTCCTTTCAAACAAAATTGCCTTTACCACAGTTTTGTAAGTAAATAAATGACTGGGCTTTCTTGGATTTTGTTGGCAGGCAAAGTACACAATGCCGCAACCTATACAAACATCGAGAAAGTAATATCAAGACGTTTCTTAAGTAATTTGGATTCCCGAAATATGTAGATTAAATGTTACTCCGGACTAAAAACACTATAATAATTTGGAAACTATATTTGTCCCTGTTTGGGCGCCAAAGCGAGTGATTATTAAAGTTTTTTTAATTCTATAAGACTTATATGAAAATTTTCTTAACAAAAGCATTTTATATGATATTAAAAATACATAAAATGTTAGGATTACAAAAATAAATACTACTAGTACACAAGACTCGGAGCTCGATTTTTAAAATGAGCAGCCCATGTTGTGTGCCAAGTTTTCATATATCGAAAATGAAGAAATTTATCACAAACACTATTGAGGCTAAAATAAAATTAATAATAATTTTGAAACTATATTTGTCCCTGTTTGGGCGCCAAAGCGAGTGATTATTAAAGTTTTTTTAATTCTGTAAGACTTATATGAAAATTTTCTTAACAAAAGCATTTTATATTTTATTAAAAATACATAAATACTTATAAATATAATAAATTAACATAAATTCTTAACAAAAGCATTTAGATTACAAAAATAAATACTACCAGTACACAAACTCAAAGCTCGATCTTTAAAATGAGCAGCCCATGTTGGGTGCCAAATTTTCATATATCTAAAATGAAGAAATTTATCACAAACATATATTTGTTTTCTGAAAAAGAACACATAGTTAAATTCGTTCTCATGCTATTACAATACATAATATTATGTTTATATGTATTAGTTTCATTATGTAAGTATAGTTTATAATGTATAATTTAAGTATGTATTTTATTTTTCAGAAAACAAATTATATTGCACTCACAGTAGTGTTTATGATCAATTTCTTCATTTTAGATATTGAAAAACTTGGCACCCAACAAGGGCTGCTCATTTTAAAGCTTGAGCTTCGAGTGTTGTTCTAACATTTAATGAATTTTTTTAACAAAAAATAAAAAGCTTTTGCTAACAACATTTTCATATAAGTCTTATAGAATTAAAAAACTTTAATAATCATTCGCTTTGGCACCCAAACCGGGACAAATATAGTTTTAAAATTATTGTAGTGTTTTTTGTCAGGAGATTTATGTTTAATATGTAAGTCATCTTCAAAGCTTTATATTTAATCTACATGTTTCGGAATCCAAATTACGTACGAAACGTCTTGATATTACTTTCTCGGTGTTTGTATAGGTTGCGGCATTGCGTACAGGAATAGGTAAAAAATGAATTTATGAAGTGAACCAATTCGCTTTTTCTACAGATATTGATCAATCTCTGAGTGGCAACTACACATGCCTAGCCAAAAATCTGTATGGGTCAGATTCTGTTGTTTACACAGTCAAAGTGCTGCCCTTACCCGACCCGCCCACAATACGAGCGACTCCTTACAAAGATTACATTATCGTTGAGTGGGATGAGATCAAGGCATACAGTAACGACACCGCAAACTACGGTATGAGTAAGTAGCCTAAGACATACTAAACTCGAAATTGTATTTTGCGCCATAAAATAAAAGTGGTCTAGAATGAAATGTTTAAAGTTTTTCGATTCGCAAATACATTTTATCATATTTAGTGACATGTATAAGGAATGTTGATTAAATGAATTTCATGAACTCTTATAAGACTTGTTGCACTGCAAGTTTGAAATGTGTTTAATATTAAATATCATTTAATGATTATAATAATTTGCATTTTATGCCGCCCTTTAATAATCTTCTAAATGACAGCATAAGAAATAATGTTTTTAAAGTACTAGTTCCATGGGTTTGTTAGTTCGTTTTACTAAATGACTTGCCCACGAACCTCTATTAGTATGATACTATTGCATAAGTGTGTTGCGTTCAGACTCAAGAACGGTTTTGTTTTTGTACGGACTCAACTAAGTATTGAACAAAAATAGAAACAGAACTTGTAATGTAGTGGCACAAGTAAACTTTGTACTGCTTGGAAACATCATATGTTTCCAAACTAGATTTGAATTGATCTTAATAACTGAATAGTATCTAAAAGAACACGTAGAATATAAAGCATTCACAATACTTAAAACTGGTTAAGAGATTTAAAAAAAATTGTCGTGAACAAATTTCAAGGATATGAAATATTGATCAGGTTATAATCTGACATGGAGAGAAAGCGACGGTCCGTGGCAGGAAGCGTGGCCGATGGCAAGAGAAACACGACTTCCTGGAATACAACAGCATACACTAGCTGGTCTGAAGTGTGGGACAAAATATTCAGTCAGAGTCACAGCTACAGATAGCGTTGGGACTTCCACGCCGGCTCATGCTGATGTCATCACACTAGGAGGAGGTATGCACACATTGGTTATCATTCCAATCGATCAATCTCAAAATAATTATCTTTCGCTGTACGCATATAGTAATTAGTAATTTTACTATAAATCTAATCATAAATATTCTAAGTCATTATAATTTATAATTTAAAATAAAATTGGATTGCTGAAAAAGATCATCATCATCGTTTCAACCTATATACCTGCCACTGCTATACGTGGGTTCATCCCATACAATAAGGATTTGACCTACTACATCATACTGTTTTGTTTAGAGTTGTCCATCTCATTGTAGAGTTATAATTGAATTGCGTACTCCGTTAGTCAATTTCTTAAGACGTCCACAGTGAGAAAGGGAACGGCGACTCATGTATTCTAAATGTGTCATCGCACAATCTGTAAAAGTTCGCAACATTATAAACAATTTAACAAAATAATATTAACATTTACAGAAAGAAATGCAAAATTCAGTTCAATTTCAAAAGTGCTAAAAATCTTGGGAAACACCTCGCGGCGCACACGCGACATCCAGTTTAGGTATAAAATTGAACGGTCGATACTAATATTGCTGCTGCAGACTTAAAAGCTAGTAAGACTCAAGAGGTTTCAACGCAATTACTTTTAAGTAAGCGAAAGGAATCTCGAGAGAAATTCCTGTCCTAATAATTATTTCGGCGTCTCAGACAAAGTTCAGTTCTATTTATTTCAAATTAACTAAAAACTTGAAAGATAAGATAGAAGTTCGGAAAGTTAGATATGTATATTTTTTTTAGTTACTCATTCCCTCGAGAAAACCAAACATGACGTCTAAACATACATCACAAAACTTTCAGAACGTTTATTCAAAAGCCTTCTCACATGAGATCCTAAAATAGCTTACGTTTTGCATTAATAGGAGTACTTTATGAGAAATCTCAAAACTGTCATGTCGTCATATTCGTTGGCAATGAATACATAAGAGGCTGAACAAATTTATTCAAAAGTTATAAATTGTAATGATCATTGTTTGAAGCAAAGCAATAATGACATTGTTCAATAACTTATCAAGCATTCTCACCTTAATTGTTTTAATTGGGAGCGCTTGCGTTTGTAGAAGTTACGTAACTGTAAACATTGTGCTTAAGTAGCTTACTTAGGGTCTACTTTCAAAGTTTACCCATCGGAATAAATTTATAAGATCCTGGATCAAGATTTACATTTCAATTTGTTTCGGTATCCTCAAAGTTACAATTAAAGTTTCTGAGAACCCTCCTTTCGCATAATGTGGTAAATAGACATTAAATAAGATTACCAAAATTTACATTAATCGTGGTAATCGTGAAATAATTTCTTCAATAACTAGGTGTTTTACATACGGACTATATTCGTTGCAAATTAATGATTAGCGAGTCGTTGAATAAAGAGTGTTTAGATAAGTAGCTACTAATTTTGAATTCAAAGCGTAAAGACGGGGTTCTACGTGCAGTAAACATAAACTAAAGATCTTATTAGTCAGTCCCGTTAGTTGAATGTACTATTACGACCAAAATGTAACGTAAACAAAAATTATAGACCAATAAAACTCTTCTAGGTTTTTATAAGATAACCTCCCATCCATCAAGCTAGTACAGTGCTCAAATGAAATTGAGGAAATATTCTTCGTTGTTGTAGGAAGGACGACATTGATAAACCAGTAACTTTTACGTGGAAGTTTTATACCAAAAGTGTATCTCTCCCTGAGGGTCCGAACATAAACTTTGTCCATATACACACGAACATTGATTGTGGTTGGCTTAATAGCGCGAATCACACACGTTAGCGTCACAATATAAAATACTCGTTGATACTAATAGATATCACTAACGTTCTATTGTATCCTCGTGTGATGGTTAAACTATATATCTATTTTTGATTAGCTTTCCGTAAAACTACTTACTATTGCTCAATGTTGTCAATTGAATAGCTCAACATGATTTAAATTAATGATTATTCTTTGTTCATATTCGAGTCTCGATTTCATATGTTTTTAATGCTAAATAGTTCCATATATCCCGAAAACTACGTAGGTATACATAAATAATATACCGAATAGCTTTAATAATTTAAATTGTTAGAAAGCTAACAAAATATCGGAAAATATCAACAAATCTCAAATATTTGCTTTACTCGTACATTCCAAGTTTCGGTAGAATATATTTTTGAATGATTATCATGATTATTTTCCTTAAGTAATAATATTTAAGAACATATCACTATACATAAAACTTTATGATAAATTCCCTGATGTTTTGAAACTTTCAACATTTACTGTTTGATTCATATTTAAGAAAATGATTTCTAGGGAAAGGATTTTACTCGATGGGCGAATTCTTAGCACAATTCATAGCAGAATTAAAAACTAATAAATATCCTTAAATTACACAAATATTAATGTGTACAAACAAAATGAAAATTTATAATGGATGCGTCATTGATTTCATAAAAATTTGAATTTAGGTACATTTGCATGGTGATATTGTTGTCAGCTATTTAAATAGATCAAGACTAAATTTATGACTAGGTATAATAACTCAATGCAAATAAATAATTGATTACTGCGATGTGTCAGTCTTTGTTATGATTTTAGCGCCGGTCTCACCTCCATCCACTGATTGGCTCTGGAGCAACGCTACACACATCTACATCCAGCTCTCCGGCTGGGACGATGGAGGCTGCGATGTCACAAAGTGGGAGGTGGACTATAGACCACTCGGGTCTTCAGCTTGGATTCGAGCCGATAACAGAGCGGTAAGTGACGTATGGTCGGCCTTGTCGAAAATCAGTATCGCGTCATGAAGCAACAAAGTCGATTTTCTTCTGTTAAATTTGGGAAACTGCTATCTTAGACGGCTATACCTCAACTTTTCAAGACGAAAAAAAAAACAGCAACAAAGGAAAAAAAACAGCAACTGTTGCTATTTTTAACTCTCAACCGTAATCAAGTTACCTCAATCTTTCACTATTATGGAAACAGCATTGTTTTCCAAATATCTGTGATAGACGTTGCGTTTATCATCGAAACTGCTTTACACAAATAGTATTTCTTTTATTTACATGCAGCCTATGGATTTGAATTTAGGATGGAGTTACATCGAGGGTCATTACCAGGCGCCCCCACTCCGGTCGATACCAACCTCTTACGCTGTAGGCTCTCTTGCTCCTGCAAACTGGTACCAGTTGAGGGTGTCAGCTACTAATGATGCTGGCACAGCTTCTACTATCTATACATATGCTACGAAGACTTTGGATGGCGGTAAGATCGCCTTCTTATTATTTCTTGATTGGCTGCTGCTGTTCGAGTTTATATTTAGTTCGTGAATACGTTGACTTAAATAGCTTCAATACCAAGTTAAAAAGATCGTATAGTTATATTTAAAGTACTAAACCTTATTTAAAATATTTTTGCATATTCAAAAAAGTCATTAGTCTATCCCTATGCTAAACAAAAAAGGGCATGTGCAAAGGTGGACTTATCACTGAAAGAATCTCATCCAACCAACATCAACGGATGTTTTTTTTTTAAGATTTGCTGGAATGCAAAATCATTTCTAAGCCAAACATTTAGAATAAAACTTTTGCATTCGATTTATAGGATTTCCAGATTAACGTAATAGTTGTGACAGTGTAACAAAAAGCCAACAAACTATAGAAGCATAGGTTTTAAATAATAAATTATAAGTGCTTCTCTCTAACTCTGTAATCAAAGTTTTGTCAAAATTACCGTTCATTTCTGCTTACTGACATGAACGTTACCAAAGATGCGCGCGCGCTGCCATTGCATTGTTCAAAGATGCGCGCGCGCTGCCATTGTTGCATTGTTCAAAGATGCGCGCGCGCTGCCATTGTTGCATTGTTCAAGTAAGTGCGAGATAGGAAGGCAACGATATTTCTATTGCGATACCGATACGAATGACGAATGCATCGTAATAGCGAATACGATAGCGAATGCATTACGATTATCTCATTTACATTCAATAAAATAAGACAATTGAGTAAAATTGTTTTTTATTATTTAGTTAAGCAATTTGCCTTCGGAATTAATATCCTGTAATAGTTAATTGATATCATATTTAAGAACATGTATAATATATTGTATAAAAATATCACTGTGTCATCCGTACACTGTGTCCTCCTTTTCACACCGTACCAAGAAATTCCAAGATTCCTTCTTCTGTCGTTCATCCCACACTTGGAATTCTCTACCTGCGCACGTGTTTCCTCCATCCTACAACATGGGTTCCTTCAAAAGAGGCGTGAAAAAGCATCTTTTGGGCCGGCAAGGGGCGGGCAGGTAGGAGAGTGGATGTCGTCCCTACTCTATCTGTCAACTCATTTGGGCCTCTTTCACCGCTTAACATCAGGCGGGAGGAGGTCATTTGCCGGGCCATCCATAAAAAAAAAAAAAAAAAAAAAAATACAGTGAAAGTAAAATCAACATTTATTTAAATTTTAATGATAATTTATTTAATATCATTATTACAATCAATTTCTTGTAAATACAATATAAAGTTTCAGTCTATTTCTTATATCCGTATGGATTAAATCAGCTGTGGAGTACAGTCTTTCCGAATCTACAGTAGCTGGTTTGATGGACACATACTTGTGAGCCTATTTTTTAAAATTAG
The DNA here is from genome assembly GCA_963935595.1 of Schoenobius gigantellus. Taxonomy (NCBI): domain Eukaryota; kingdom Metazoa; phylum Arthropoda; class Insecta; order Lepidoptera; family Crambidae; genus Schoenobius; species Schoenobius gigantellus. The sequence goes on from OZ012563.1 coordinate 8,722,667, forward strand.
GAAATAGAGGAAATACAAAATTTTTCCTCTAATAACGTCAAAATAAGAAAGATTGCTGTCATTAGTATTGTCAGCGCAAACATCGATGCTGTCTTGCATTCCTTTTCACGCCAAAAATTACATCAAACTAGTTTTTAAGAATCGTTATATTTCGTAATATATTTTACGATACATATGATCGCCACAAAATACGATAACCTGCGGTTACCATTACCGGCATCGGTATCGTTGCATCCCTACTGCGGGACTTACATCACTCACTGCATGTAGATTTTTACCAAATAAAAAATCTAGGTGTGAATGCAGGAAGTGCATCTTTAACAACATGTTGCAACCCAATTCTTTGTAAGTAACAGTTGACTTACAAGGCTTTCATATTGAGGACACGGTTTACGGTATGCAGTAATGTAAGCATTGGGTTGAATAAGATTCCATTGGTTGTAGGCCATTGTAGGCCATAGGTTCTCGTCTAAAAACAAGAATACGAAAAATTTATACGCCTTGTGGTCTAAAGCTTTTCTCGTTATAATTTTTTCTAATGTCACTTGTTCTTGTGTTTTCATTTTAATATAATCAACAATGTCCACTTTTCAAATAGGCGATTGCCCTGTTAAAGTTTCTGCAAACACAAAATAATCTTAACATTTCCAATATAAGTGATTCAATATGCTCGCACGCAATTTCCCTTCAACGAATCACAATTTATAAGCAGCAAAAATGCCAAAAACGAACCGTGTTCTACAAAATTTCGAATGGAAACTGGGTCGCCTGCATTCTAGTTTACTTCGATCTCGGTCATTATGCAATCACAGTGACGGGAGCGGAGGTAAATGGGACAATTTCACAATTTATTTTCTTGTTTTCCCCGTCTCCATGGCAAGAAGTGTTTTCCGCGGCCATTGAATTTTTTTTTCATTTAATTATTGAAATCTGCCAATATTGTTTTGACGTACGCTTTTGTTTTATTTACCAGGGGCCCTAAATTGCTAGCGTGAATGTATTGATGGCGTTGGCGTGTCAATGACTTTTGCTTTTTAATTGTCGGTTAACCTATAACAAACAAATTGTACCACGAATTAATTAAACTATATTTAAGGTTCTGTGTTTCTAACATTTGATTCATAGTATTACTCGATGATAAATACACTTTGTTAAAAGTTCTAGGAAAAATCATGAAAATTAAAGTTTATTAGCTGACCACTGACTGACCACGTCTACAGTAAGTCTAAGTCTTATCATACATTTATACAAAACCTTTTAACTTCCACTCATATAAATACATTTTTGTAATATAGTAATAATTTCGTCATTTTGTCTGTCATTCACGTACTGTGCCGTTCTATGCATTTTAACGCAGTGAATACGTATAAGACATAAAATTCTAAGTTTTCGATCAGAAAATCATACTTCTAAATTAATGATTCATGGAAACTTTATTGAAAAACTACATCAAATCACTTGTATGTACTTTATCTATTAGCAATCTTTGTGGGGTAAACGATTTTTGTAGTTTATTTCTAACCTTCAATCATGTCATACCGATGAATGTAATAATACTGCCATTTTTCCCCTATCTTCTATAATGGGATCTCGTGGCGTCGTTAAAACTTGGGTGATTACGAACTGATGGGCGTAACGCAATCAGTATCGGGGGTTCTGTCATTAAAATAAATTGTGTTCGATGCTTTCAAGTCTGGGAAGTTGGTTAGTTACTTCAGGAATTACTCAGTACTATAGAATCTTATTTATTGATATATCTTGCTCTTGCCCGATTTAATGTTTCCTTACATTATTGCCCCTGGTGAAATACATGATTCGGGGTTGTTAGTAACTTAGTGTTAGGTTTATCGAGTTCTTAATCTGTAAGATCTTTCTCTTTTGCTTGAGATGAAAGAGACAGACAGAAAGACGTTTGTATAGTATAGTTACGTTACTTTTAATTCGCAGCTGGTAAATATGTTGTTTTTCCCTTTTGGATCTACAGAATTTGAAAAATTCTTTACTGACATTCCAGTTTCAATCACAAAATCTTTGGATTCCTCCTCCACTGTTGCCGAATCTATTCTAAATGATCATGTTAAAACTAATCATAATCTTAAAATCTCTTTGTTTCTGGAATCGTCCCTGGATTATAAAGATTGGGACTCTTGTTTAAGTCAAATCACGTTATTACATTGCATTTTTTTATTCAAGTTACATTCCTATCAAGTTATATCAAGGAATAATATTTTTTGTCACTGTGCGCGATGGGATGTGCTAAGAAATAAGAAGCCCGATTCCATAGGTACCTACTTGACTACTAACATATCTAAAGATAAAGACACGCGATGTTTAATGCGGAGACGAATGGTTGTGTGCGCTCTTGCTCAGACACACCCCGGACACTCCATACAACGTTCGCATATCAATTACCTATTACTACTACTTAAGCAAATGACGTTTGTACACGCTGTTGAATCTAGTAGGGCTGAGTGATCGAAATGACGCGAGAAGTGCAGCAGCTGCCTTCTCTTTTACCCGCATAGCGCTATCGCTGTTATCGGCCGGCACTCGCGTCTACTCGGCGAACGTGAAGTGTCGCCATGCCCGAGCGATCGCGCGCACCCTTGTTTATGTGTCAGTGATGTCTACAACGAAGTGCCGGGTAGGGTGAGGTATTTGAAATGAGTGCGGGGAGGTGAGTGGCCGTTCTGTACGTAGTACTATTATATCTTCTGTGGCTCAGGGGTGTATCGCAAGTGTTCGTCTGATGATGATCGCCGCCGCCGCCGCCGCTCGCTGCTGCTCGTGGGCCGCGGACGGGTCCCCGCGCGCGGCGTTTACCTCTTCTCACCCCTCAGATATCCAAAAGACACCGTATAAATTTGGTTCTACCTTAGTTCTGTCAAGAAATATTAAAGTAAGAACCAACATTTTAACACCATTCATGTGAGAAATAAACAAATTCTGCCACTATGTAACGTTGGATCTTAGAAGCCGTAACCAAAATAATTTATGTGGAAGCGTAATGAATATGTCATATACGTAATGATGAAGATTTGTAAACGTAAAACGGTTAATAACAACGTCAAATGGTAATCATAACATTAATCAAGACCAAGACTCGTTCCACTCCAGTGACAATATTTCAAGCGATTCTGAAATACCTTTAAAGGATTATAAGCATTTCAATTTGTGGAACTCAAATAGGTTAATTAACGGAGAAGCCTGAGACTTAATTACTTGATTGCGAAGTCGTTGCCTTACTTCAATCTTGCCCGATCGAAAGAATTGTAAATGCTTTGGAGCTTTTTGCGATGGAAATTCAATTTATTGCGACAGGGAAAACATTTGCGATTGCTTTATAAATAGATTTAGTTCCCGTGGAAGCTCGCAAATAAATGCTGCGTGTTTTTTCATTTGAAATAGAATGTGTTGACGTAAAGGACTTGATTGATTGACGAGAGATTACTGCGGCGACGATAGAGTAACATTTGTCACTTCCGTCACCGACAAAATTTTAAGTTAATTAATTTATAAAGCGAATAAAACGAAATTCTGAAATCAATGTAGACGTAATTGCAGGCAGCAACTTTTCATTCTTCAATATAACTTGTAAGGACGGATGTATGTATGTTTGTCCCTCTACGCATAAACCGGATTTTGATAAAATTCGGTAATGTTTCTAGGTAAGCTTCTGTAAGCTTTTCATCCCAGAATTTCCACGGTATCGGTATCAATAGGTGCAGCTATATATAAATCTTTGTTGCAGAGGAAATCGGCCCGCCGTCAGACATGTTTGACTTGAACATGCTCGTCATCGTCTGCAGTTCGATACTGCTCGTCGTGTGCCTGTTCGCATTCTTCTGTATACTGTTTAGGAGACACAGGTTTGGAATCTACGGATTTTTAGGAGAATGATACAATTATTATTTCATTTCCTTCCATTCTAATAAAATGAGTTTTAAGACCCGGAGTGATCAGTGCACTAGGTGATATACGTTGAATTACACACAAACACATTTATACAAAAACAAAAGCACATATACACGCACAGTCATGAACTAAATTTCATACGGATTACTGTCGGCATTGCTAGTTTTTTATAAGTAATGTGTGTAATATTAAATGAATTGTTATAATTATGAAAGTAGCGAGAGCGAGCACACCAACACTTGTCAAAGTAGCATTTTTTACGTTTAGATAGCAAAACCAGTTTTAACCAACCAATGCCATTTCGTGGAAACTTTAGGCGTGTTCCAGATAAGAATCACAACCTTTTTTAGCCGCGCTAATTATTAGAAATGAAACGGTAGGAACTGATTTTTCGTGCTGAATTTTAACACATTGAATTAGTCCATTAACTTAAAATTTCAAATAGTACAAAGTAAATCAGAATCGGCTAAAACTATACATTTCTTTTAATTTATTTTTTTAATCCTCTGAAAAACCTTTTTGAATCATAAAAAAGATGTCAAATTTCAAAGCTGACAAAAAGTGGTATTGAGAACCCTAAGAATTAGTCTGAGTATTTGATACTAACTTTTTGTGGCAAAAATGTTTAAATGGAACACACAAAACTAGCACGAAAAGTTAACACCAAAAGCTAATGAAGTGCGTTGATGCTAAAAATGTTGAAAATGTTGCAAATCGGTGCTTATCTGGAACGCCCCTTTTATATCACCAAAAAAATGTAAAAAAGATCAAGATTATGACGTGGTGTTGGTGGTGTAGTTGCCGACTTCACTGAAATACGAATTAAGATCTAAATGAGTGCAGACAATCTGTAGACAATGCTAAAATTAAATATTGTCAAAAAATTACGATTTTTGGACGTTAATAACCGTTTTGCTAATGAAATTTGGTATACTAGCTTAACTAGGGGTTTGAATAGTACCTAGCTCCTAGTGGTTCGTATAAAATTACACACGGTGCTGTTCGTCAGTTCACTTTGCGGAACTTGGCTTGACATGCTATCGCGTATCTTAGATTTTTCAAAACTTTCACAAAATCAAATCAAAAGTTTAGTTAGCAAATACCTACAAAAAGCAGACTTGTGTTCCTTGTAACATATTCTGCGCAGTAAAGTATAACGTAAACGTCGAAGTTTGCCTCCGTTAGTTTTAGCCAGCCGTGAGATATTGTGGAATGCATGTTATTAAAAAACTAAAGATTAAGAATAGTCATCGACCACACAGTATTTTATATTGATCTTTACAATTCGCAATTATTTGAAATGTGAAACCGTTGATATTTATGTAACCTAGACAAGCTGTTGCGAACAAAAAATATGTCACGACGCGGGGCAGCGCTGGGTGAAGTGTGGACAGTAGCGTACTCGCTCGCTCGTATGAGAGTAAAGGAGATAGCAAAACTAAGGTCAAGGTGGTCGAGGTCAAGGAAGTCGAGCGTAGATCGCAGTTCGGAAACCATTTTCGTTTGTTTTAATCATGATAATATATAATTACTCAGTAACACAAACCTTAAATACATAACCAATATTCACACTTACTAACAACAGTGTTTTCAGTTGCCACACTATAGTTTTAAGACATATTTTACGCAATATTTGCGACACAATCTTCACGGCAGCTCGGCTACCTATGACGATCGCCCGCCATCGACTAAGCCCAACTGGTGCCAATTGGAACCAGTTGAGTGACGAATTTCTCTGCACCGGACAGTGCGTCTAGGTTACATATAGAGGTGGTTAATATAGCGCATAGCGCAATATTATAGCGCGCTATCCTTTCATAGCGCTCATCACGCGCTATGTAAGTATGTAGGTAATAGCTATAGCGCTATTATAATGCTATGAATGAACAGGGTGATCTAAGATCGCGCGCGGCAAGTTATATAGCGTAGCGTGTGGGCAGCGGCCGGCTCATGCTGGCAGTAGACGTGGGTCGTTACGTTATTTTCAAGAAACGTAATGAAACCGGTCACTTGGTCGGCGTCACCTGTTTCAAAACTAGTGATTTTTGTAACTAGCTATTTTTATTCAGCTATTGTGATTGTTTGCATAAATACCTCCACCAACTATACAGTTACACAGTTTACTAGGATATTAATAACATTTTTTATAATATTTTAGACATTTACATTTTTGTATACATTTTTTTTTGTTTTATTTTAATTTCATGAATAGGTCATTGTAATTAAGTTTATGACTATCAAACATTTTTTTGGACCTAAGATAACATTTAAATACGTCAATTGAGCAACTTACACCCAACAATCACAGTTATCAGTAATAAAGCATTTAGAAAAATCACTACTTGTAATTTGACTCGGAACTAGTGATTCGGTTACATGCCGCATAGCTAGTTATTGTAACTAGTGACGTGAAATAACGCCCACGTCTAGCTGGCAGTAATCGCGTGAGCGCTACAGCTATTAGACGCTATGTATGTTGCTACGTTTGCTCCTGCTGTACGCTGTAATATCGCGCGCGATTGATTATTATTCAACTAGCTACATGTAACGTAGCATGCTACGAGACGTAGCGCGCTACGAGCCTCCACACGCTTCCTAAAATATAGCACGCTATAACATAGTTTTTTAATAGCGTGCTAGAAATGTATAGCAAATAGCGCGCTATGGCTCTATAGCCGTTTTGAACAACTCCAGTTACATATACGTCAATGTGTGAAACTATATAACCAGAACTTCCCCTCACACAGACAAAACTACTCGTCGCAGTATCGCCACTCGATAGCCGACGAGGTTAAGTCCCGCAATGAGAGCGTGGCGTCTCACTCCGATCATAAGGACAGGTACGCGCACGCGCCGAGGATTTACACATCGCCGGTTCCTCCGAGGAAAAGCAGCAAAAACGGTAAGATTATAACACATTTCCTACTCTTTTACCGGAGGGACACTACACCAGGGTCACCTGCTTGCGTGCCGCCGTCTTACCTATTCCTGCCGCAAAGCAGCAGTGCTTGCATGGCTGTGTTCCGGTTTGAAGGGTAAGGTATGGCAGTGAAATTACTGGGCACCATGACTTTACATCCGAAGTCACAAGTTATACACTGTGGTTCTTGTGGGGGTTGCAGATTTGCTGCGAATCTCACAAGAACCACATGTACTATAGATGACTTCTACGCCTTATCAGGTGGGCAGTATACTTGTTTGCCAATTTAGTTGTATAAAAAAAGACTGCCTACCATTCTTTATTCTTTATTCTTTATTGTGCATGAAATTTAGGTACATAATGCAGATCACATTGCATACAAAGAAAGAACACCAAAAATCTATCTTCACAGACGTATACACAAGATAATAATTAGATACAGAACAATACAGAACTATTTCTATTTCACCCATTGACGTAATATATGTTAATGATTTCACAAAATAATTACAAATAGTAAGTCTTAAATTATCATAGGTGAATTAATCTATTTATAATTAAAATATTCCGGAGTACTATAGAAACATCTTTCAGCAAGCCAATATTTTAGTAATTTTCTAAATTTGTGATATTTGTGATTTTTGAACGAATCTGGCAAATTGTTATATATTTTTATGCACATTATAAAACCATTGTTACTAACAACGCTAAGATTTGTTTTTGGTCTATAAAGCTTGTTTTTGTATTTCGATCTTAACTGACGATTACTAATTTCCTGGTTTTGTTGAAAGAGGCTTCGATGTTTGTGTACAAACAAACACATATCCATTATATATAAACAGGGCAATGTTAAGAGTTTATATTTTCGAAAAAATGGTCTGCAAGAATCAATTTGTCTTAATCCAAAAATTGCACGGATACATCTTTTTTGCATGATAAAAGCCCATTCAGTGCTATTGCCCCATAACACAATACCATATCGTAGGATACTGTTTACATAACCGTTGTAGGCTGTGACTGCAGCCTCCTTACTCGTTGTTTGGCTTATTCGTCTTAAGGCATAAACAAAACTATTAACTTTATTAGAGATATTATAAATATGCTCTTTCCAATTACAAAAGCGATCCATGGTTATTCCCAGAAATTTTAGACTAGAAACCTGTTCAACTAACTGTCCATCAAAATTAATTTTAATATTTTGCGGCTTGCCTTGTCTTGTATGAAATTGAATACATTTTGTCTTTTCAATATAAATTTTTAAATTATTAAGTTTTAACCAATCAATAGCAGTAAAAAGGGTCTTGTTAATTTCTGACTCGTAATTGCGTATGTCTGTTCCTCTAACGATAAAAGTCGTTAGAGGAACAGACATACGCAATTACGTAATCGTTAAATGCTACAATCACACAACGTGTAAATAAAAAAACGCAAAACCTCAAACCCTCCATTTTTTTTATCATAAAAATTTTATACGTTTTCGCTGATTATTTATGAAGATAGTTCCTATTTTTGTTTTGTTGTATATCTTGCAAATTTAAAATTCTATGGCCGCGCGCTTGTGAGTACCATTGCGCAAACATACACTACCGACCTTTTGTAAGCCCGATAATTGGCCCGATTTTTCCGAACGACTCAACGCATGTGTCTATCACTTTGTCCGTGGCCGACTTTTTGTAGTTCGTATGCGTTCAACGTAGAACTTCAATATGTTTTATTTTTCACCAAAGAAAAAACGGTCACTGATAGTCGGTCGTTTGCGTTCGCACTAAAAGGTAAAGACGATAGAGTTAAGTAAGCTTAAAAAGCGGCGTGGTTGAAAAAAAAATTGGATAATTTATGACCAATATTTTTTTATTAGTAGAATCGAATCTATTATTGATACCGAGCAAACTAATACGCATTAACAGGTAGTACGATTATGATTATACGAGGTTGCACGGTACGCGGTACTGTATGATCTAAAACCCTTGGACCACAGTGTAGGTATGTTACAAAATGTGACATAAGATCTCAAATATCCAGTACGTTCACTACCAGAATAACTCTTAGAGGAATTGAAACTCAGCAATGCAAGCACCATTGCATTACGGCAGAAAAACAAGACGATGTTTCATAACTTGTAATGTGCGCATATTATTGGTGACTAGCCACATATTAAGTAGGCATTCAGGGGGGTTATTGTCTAAGAAAAATTTTTTCGCGATCGCTTACAATTTGACAGTCGCAGTCCATCCATCGCTCCTTTATAAAAGGAAGCCGGCTTGGAGTCTTGTGTTCACGGCGCAATGGCTGTCAAATTATAAGCGATCGTGATAGATTTTTTCTTAGACAATAACCCACCTGCTTCTTGCCAACTTTGTTTCATAAAAAAATGTCTATGGACATAGAGAGTACCAAGTGAAAGCAATAAAGAAAATTTTGCGATTTGTTTCATTATCATCAGAGATGTTCGAGATCAGCCCTTACGCGGAGTTTGCGCTGGGTTTCCGAACCTTCGATCACGTGGATAACCAAGACTTACCCAGACAGCTCCCGAGTAGACCCCGATTTGATACAGGTAAGCGTAGCAATAAGATACGAATATCAACGAATATAAATACGATTTATTTCTGATAATTTAATAGTAAGATTTAATCTAACAGATTGGCCAAACGAAATCTTATTTGTCAGCGGCACTTAAAACCAAACTCATCGAGATACAGATCAGTATTCCCAAACACCCAGCTGCTACAAATAATCCGGACAGCTACCTCAGTGCTCCATATATCTTGTATCCGTGCTCGGAGCTCCTGTTTTGCCTCGTTTGCGTTATTGATTTACTTCGTGCTGCGCCTAGAATAGATAACGAAAAACTTTTTTAATTGTATCAAAGATTTATAAGAAGTTTTTGCTTTTTAGATTGTCATGGAGTTATGAATGGAGTTACTAAGAAAAATTTGAATAATAGTGCGATTGTCGCTTTGCCCGACTTATGGCTAATTTCTCTAACCTTGTCCTAACTTAAGATAATCCTAAGTAGTATGCTGCCACCTTTTGTCTTTAATGAAAAGAATATGACATTATGCCACTTTGGATTGCCCTAGGCTAAGAAAAGGTTAGTGAAATTGGCCATTAATGTAACAAGTCTTTAATCGTATGTTACGTAAATTGTTGTTTATAGTTATATATAAGAACTAGTTCACAACCATAACAAAATTCGAAATTTTTAACTTCACGAAATCTCAAACTTCCATTGTTGATCCATTGGTCCCATGTTGGGTGCCAAGTGCAAAAGCCAATAAATTTCTATAGTATAGTGTTTGCGTTTGTCGAATAAAGTATTTATATGCTAAAGGTAACATTAACTGTTAAAATTAGACCAACCGAATGAAAATTAGTATGTTTAATAAATCAAAATTTGGCACCCACCGTGGGGCTCCATTGAAATATTGAATCATCCAATAAATGTACAAGTATATAATGATGTGACTTGTGATTTAAATATTGAAACCTGCATATTCGAATTTACTCAACCTGGTTATAATAACCGATAATTGAACAATGAATAAACAAACCAACAAAACTAGAAGTCTCCAATATTTTCACCGATCGCCAATTAGTTGCTTCCAATAGACTGTTTCAATCATTGCTTGCTGTTTTTAATTGGTTTCGACTTCACGTTTCATGTTTCGTCAGAAAACAATTGAACTACAAATCGTCTGAAAACAGAATAATTAAATTAATTTATTTTGTATTTCGTGTTTTACTGTTTCTGTTAGTTATTTACGCAGGCTACGCAGTTTCATATATAATCTGCATGGCATCAAACAGAATGGCTCACACAATCACAATCGCTGCCATTTTAGACACGTATAATATTACGGTGGCGTAGTGGCGTGTGCTGCCAGCATTGAATTGTTAAAGTTAAGTATTATTCGTCATAATTAAGAGTCTGTAGAATTTACAAAAATGATAAACAGTCAAAACAAACAGATTTTCAGCCTATCCGGGCCTCAGAAGGCAGGCAAGGCCCGTATTAGAGTGATGAATTAATAGTGCAACTCCCGCGCAGCTACACTCTGTTACCATTTTGGTCGCCATAACTGATTTTTTTAGAGAATATTGATACCATAGATGCGTGAGTGTGCGTGCAAACATTAACACTATATTACATACACTGTCTTTTAAGTAGGTAAGTTGCGGTTTAAACGTCCGCATCGATTTCCGTACACCACGGATACTCAGTGATTTATTTTTGTCATGGAACAGAGTTATTTAAAAAATTAATGGCGGATATAACATAAGTTTGCTATGTCCATTACCTCAGATAAAGGTCAAGAAATTATGTCTTTTTTTTTAATACAATTAAATTCTCTTATTCATTTCTCTCATTCATTCAACTATAAGTAAGTATGACTGGTAACATATTCTTGGGCCTTTTTTTTAACATAAAGTAGACGGCCACTACTATTTGATCCAAATTAGGTTTGGTTTTTATATAGAGCATTAGAGTATAGTTTCTTCATACAAAGTCATCTTTAACAATAGTTAATGTTATGGTAATATGATTATCATACAAATTTTAATACATTAAGCAATTTAAATACCGTAATAATTTGTTCAATAAGTAACCATACTACTGTTAAAGTGACTATTTGATATAGTAAAAGATCATATGATAAAATTTGACCCCAAGTCTTAAAATACTTTATGAACTTTATTTAACACAAGTAATCCTACAATTTTATAGATCATTCAATTTCCTATTTATTTGTAACCTCGCTTCCTTCCAACATTCCACAATTTATCTCCAACGCCAAGCAATAGTCTATCAATTAAGTTGGCTTTACTAAATCTACCTGCTAAAAGATTAGGTGCGCGCGAAATCTTTACATCCACCGTTAGCTGGGAACTCATTTATAAATCGAAATTTTTCTTACAAATTATTTCATTATTTGTACAGAACAATATTGCTATTAAGGGAAAAAGTCAGGCGTAAGAGTGCTTTTCACCAATATTGTGCTAGGAAGTTGAACGGAGAGCAAGAAAAATATAGAGGAAACACTAAAATATCTATTCCACCAAAAACATTCTGTAAAAAACTAGCCAAGTCTCGATGGAACTGCTTGTTTATCTCTAAAAAGTAATGAAATCTAGACAAAGTCGTGCCAAGTCTAAGGTTCTTTACTGCGATTTCTTTATTATTATAGTTAATGTTGTGTGACTTGGCCGTTGACTTGTACCCACTAACGTATAAAGAATGTTCAACGACCAAGTCACACAACATTAACTATAATAATAAAGAAATCGCAGTAAGGAACCTTAGACTTGGCACGACTTTGTCTAGATTTCATTACTTTTTAGAGATAAACAAGCAGCTCCATCGAGACTTGGCTAGTTTTTTACAGAATGTTTTTGGTGGGATTTCACTTCTTTTTGTAGAAACGTGAGCTTATTGATTTATTTTATTAGATTTTCTTATTTGACACAGTTTTTTCTTTTTAGGGGTAGTTTTTTTATTATTACAAATCTTTCTTTTCTTTTTTTCTTTTCTCTATTGGAAGCGGCCCACCAAGTTGAATATTTTTTGTAAAGGCGGTATGTCGATATCTCTAATATGTAGTTTGGTTGGGCTCTTGTGTTTTCTAATCAGGGTCACCAGGTACTCCAAATCTTCGATTATCCTAGTTTTTATAGTTTTCCCTTTATGTGGCCATTAAACCCTAACTCTGTAACAAATTTCAGCTCTCTGAGTTTATGGGAAGTACTAGTTCTATTTTGATGATCATGAGTGAGTGAGTGTCTGTCATAAATGCGAAACTTTGCTTTCGCTTAACTTCGGAACTAAATGACCTACAGACTTGAAATTTTGGATTTTAAGTATGTGATTATAGTTTACTGGATGACGAAAATTTCTGCATTCTGGTCTTATCCAGAGGTTCTCAAATAGGGGCCTGAAAATGCGGCGAAATGGTTCCAGTAAAGGATGGTACGGCAGTGTTTGCTTCGCGCTCGACTTGGCGGGGGCACTGCCGTGCCCCCAGATTTGTAAAATGAATTAAACATAACCAAAAATTTGTAAAATTGTACTGCTGTCGCGCTGTGCCCAAATAACCGAGCAAAGCGCGATAGAGACAGCTACAGCTTAGACCGAAGATGTTCTACTTTTCATCGGTATCTTCTAGTGTTGCCCAAAATCGGTCTTGGTCTTGAAGTCTTGCGAGAGTCTTGCTGCAAGACCAAAACCGGTCTAATAGTAGCAAAATTTGGGCAAGAGTCCTGCTCAAATCTCGCATGGGTCAGTCTTGGTGTTGGTCTTGGACATGTTTTCTCCTGAAAATCTAGACCGATCTATTTACTTTTTAATAAAAATTTTAAGAAGGCTTTGGTGAAATCTGGACAAAGTACATTGCTCTGCGTCCATAAATTGTTCGCCCCAATACTAATAGCAGTAAAAAAATGCTTTTCGTATAATTAGACATTAGTAAATACTGTACGTCCACGATTACTACGGACAAGCTTCGAAATCGAATTTTATATATAAAAAAAATGAATCAGATTTTGAAGTTAATTGAAGTAACAAGTTTATATCGTTAGAGCAATACACATAGTCCACACCGATACAATTATTAAAATAATAATTATTGCAATCAATCAAAGAACGTTATTATAGCCACGTAGTAAAGAACAAGAAATCTCGAAATTATAAAGCCAGTCAAAAACACAACAAACTAAAAAGCGACAGCGCGTTAGTAGTCAATTGATGTGTGTTAACATTGTAAATTGTGAAGAAATTATTAAAAACATAATTTATACAAATAAAAAATGTCCATACCTACATAAAATCGACTCACTTCCATCCAATCGAGCAAAAGTAACAATAACTATTCTATTCGTTTATTTTACTTCATTTGGTTTTGTTTCTGAAAGTACTTTTAAATATTTTTGATTTGTCCGACGAATACATATATCTGTAATGAGTGTTATAAAATATGCATATACTCGTAAATCAAATATTTGTTGGTCATGGGGCGATTTTCGACATTGTCGTTTGTTTGCTGTATGTTTGATTAAAGCTGAAAATCTTTTTAATGTTTCAATTTCTTTTAAAGTTAAGTAAATAAAAATAGAAAATTTTAGGTCATAGATTTTTTCCAAAAAAATAAAGCAACTATCGCCATTATCCAAGAAGGAAACGTCCATTATCCAAGAAGACGACGTTGGTATGGCCTATATTATTTCCTCCTAACCGACAAAATCATTTCATATTTCCACTTTCTCTTATCGCAGCTTTGATAGAGCTAGTAAGAACCAACAGTTGGATGTGCGGACGTAAGCGTGAAATGTGTGCGGTAGATAAAAGACTCGCGTGACTCCTTACCTCGCGCCTCACGCTCAAATAGGAAACTCATCCTTGTTCCAGTTATTTTCATACCACCACAGCTCATATATGTCCCACCGAGGGGCTCGAGACTACCCTTAGTTAAATTGTTTAGGCCTTAGTCAACCACGCTGGCCCAGTGCGGACCTTCGAACTTCTTCGCAAATGTATGCAGGTTGTCTCACGATGTTTCCCTACACTGTAGGAGCGTCGGAAAAATTTATATAATTATGAAATTCGAAAAACGGAAAACACATCGGTACATGGCAGGTTCGAACCCCGACTCGGCACTGGTCTTCTGATTGGGAGGTCCCAATTAGGAGGCCAGTGCCGAGTCCAAAGCGCTACCGATGCTCCTTAATTTTCCATTTGCATACAGTGTGATATAACTACGCATCTTCACACCGCTCTGATCAAAATTATCACTTTTATAGCTTCCCGTGCAAATGGTACACGCATTCTAAGAAATTGAAAATCACCAGAAACTAGAAAGAGTATAGAGATATTTTCTTACGGCAAAATTACATTTCGATGTAGATAAGTTGATTAGATTTCCTAATAAGGATGTAATTATGTACTTGGATTCAACCACTGGATTCCATTACATATTATTGGGGTTTTAGTGATAAAGATAAGGATTGAATGGGAATTCTCATCAGTCATTATGTGATCCAAAAGTTGATGCTATAAATAAACGGATTTTTTGCTTTGCGCAGAGACCAGCTTCCAGAACCGTTCCGAGTCCGATGACAGCGATAGTACATCAAAAGCTACCGTCACTGCAGCTCCACGACGTAAGTATTACGGTTATTATAGACCCTATGGCAAATGGTCAAGATTCAAAGTGTTGTGATTAAAATATATCTCTCTGGTACCTCGTTACTGAGTTGGTCTTATATTGATTCTCTACTGTTGAATCTCACTTCAATGGTTTCTATTTCCAGACGCTTTAGCTTTATGGTAAAATTGGTCGAGATCTTTCTTCTGTATTGCTGACTTCTTCAAGGTTTCGTTGCCTTATTTACTAGCGGCCCTATTAATAAAAACACGAAGTAACTTATCCGAGGTTTATCCAAGGAGTAAAATTTTTATTAATAAGGCCGAACGTGACTAGGAAAATAAAAAGAAGAATTAATATTGTTAGTTTTTCAACATTATTTTAAAAAGTTTGTGGTTCCAACATGAATTTCTTGTGTATTCTAGCAAAAAAATTATTTATCGTACCTATAATAGTATTTTCGGTTTTATCATTCATTTCAAACATAGATTTTGTATTCAAAGCCCCGAGACTACTTATAATCAAGCTACTCAAAAATAAGATTGTTATCATTCTTCTTACATACAAGATTGTCTTTCAATTTTATATTAATGTCAAACAAATAAAAATTGAGAAAAAAAAACAAAAGGCTGATATACCAAACATAATTCAAAAGCAATAACTCTTTCTTAATACCTATTTTGTTTTTGGAAGAAGGCCCTCGTTGCGATAAGACCACGATAAACCATTCTCATCCATCCCACACACAACACGCCAGATTATAAATAGAGTGTGTACATCACAGCAGTATATCAGCTGAAGCCTGCGTGAAAGGCAGCCAAACCTAATTGCGGATGCTGGGTCTTGGCAACAGCCAAAACCGCGCGTAATAAAGTCTAAGCATTGCCTATACATATGTATACACGTGATGTTATTGTACATTTTGATCATTTATAATATATAAAATTTGTTTGAACTCTTGTCCTTATAAATATAAATAGGAACTCTATAATCAGTTCAGTTTGTAGACAACTTCAACATTCATTTTATCTCGTGAAATTCATTTAATCTGTATGTGGATACAATATGTAATATGTGAATACAAAATAAAGATATCGAATATAGTTCAGTGTAATTGGTTCTGGCTACCATTCCATAAATGTCGTAATATGTTGATAGTCCATAAAATTTATATGAGATTGCAATAAAAACGGCATTTCATGAGCGCTTTGATTCCTCACATTATGTAAGAAATTATAGCCTTCACACATAGTACGTGTAGTGAATATTCTCAGTACCAAGATATTTTATGTTTAAGATTATTAGTTATATAAAATTATTAGTAAGTGTAGTAAAAAGCATCTACCTATAGATTTATGTGACACTATTTATGTTTTTACAGGACACTGCCGAACACCACATCGCAGATAACAATAAAAACTCCAAAGTAACAAGAAAAGAGAAGTCATCAAACGATAACTATAAAGTTATTATTTATGAAATCGCAAATTTATACCGTTTTGTGCATATCAACTTTAAATAATAGCAAATATATCGAATGTCACTTATGAAAAAGTGAGTGTAATAATTAAAATTAGTGGATTATTTATTGATTCTTAATTAAAAGACTGAAATTTTGACGTAGTTTTAAGTGATTTGCCAAATATCTTTGAGATTGAAGTTTTTGTGTAGCTCGTACTGCCATTACTTAACGATTTATCTAAATGTGCTATAAGTTCTACATTATATCATTTTTCACAATACCGACAATACAAATATAAATCATTAATTTGTCTGTTCATAGCATCTTTGTAACTTATTTAAAACACATTGTTCAATAAGTTACAAAGATGCTATGCACTATTTATTTGATTTTGTATTTTTGCTACTGTACATTTTATGTAAACATCTGTTTTGATAAACGATTCTTATGTTTGTAAATAGGGAATGAAGTTGTATTGATACATTTCGATAGATGTGCCAAAGCATGAAACCAAATAAATGGCAACTTAAAAGTAACCAGGTTTATTTGTTATAGTTTATATAGTCGAATAGAAATATAACATTGTGGAATAAATTAATAAATGTTTCATCTCAATTATTTCACATTTATTTTAAGTCAGTAATCCCAGATTGCGGCTATCTGAACTTATTGGCAATCGACCATCGTACAAATTTAAAGGTTTTGTCCCTTGATTGTGTAACAAAAATCTATCGAACGCTTTTAATTTTCACAGTCAAAGTCGTTCCATTACTATTTTTTATCAGACAGTTGACACAGAGTCCTGTATTGACGCCGCAATGACTAGTAATAGAATCGTGATAGATTTTTTTCATAGACAATAGCCCCCCAGATTTGATTGAAACGTATTTTTAAATACGTCGTACCATACGTATAAATGAAATCTCCAATACCTGTCCTTCCACTCTGACCAACTAAACTAACCAACTAAAACGGATCAACAATTTTTTTTTTCTCAACGATACAACTTTTTACTTGGTCTGATAGGAATATTTTGTTAATTCGCTTTTCTTCAGCCATCCAATTCATTACGATTGACGATCAAAGGACGAGTTACAAAATTGCCATCCAGGTTATGATCCAGAAGTCCAAATGTTGGGCTGGTAAGTTGAGTTCCTGCGATCCCAGATCGATGCTACTAAGGGCATAATAGATATTGAGGTTGGTTCAGTGGGTAATCTGCTGCAGATTAGCTATCATCAATCATAGTAAGAAATCCCCTAAAGGGGGTCAGACTTTGATTAGTAGAGCGTTTCCACATAATACGCACAGTGACTTCACTGGTGAATCAACAGAACGATATGATGAATTCCTGAAGTTTTAGTGAACGGGACGCTCTTTTCTTGTTACCGACAGAGACAAGAGTCCATATATGTAGGCCTAGCACGGCGCGTGGACTATAGAAGAGAAAGTGACTAACCCTCGTCCCGTCTCGCGTCATTGTTATAATAATGACAGAGCGAGAAGAAACATGTTATTTGTCTCTTGTCCCGTTTTGTCCATGGTCCGTGCTACGCCTGATAGTTGTGTTAACCTACTCCTCTGTCAAACAAAAACAAAGTAATCTTTATACGATCGGTATCAACTTCCTTTGAATTTTCCAAAATTGTAGTTGAAGATGCTGGCTGCCACCATGTGCATGTGGATTGAGTGATCACCTCTTCAACCTTGACAAAAATGAAGGAGGAAAGTAATAGTAAAAAATAGTAAAAAACGTTGCAGTGAATTTAAAAATTTGTTAAACCCGAGATAAAAAAGATATGGTCAATAAAGTGGATCACTCAATGTACGGTCGCGGTCAGGAAATGTTTACCACCTTAAGGATCAATTGCATGCACACAATATTTAGGTCACAAGTTCTAAGTGTCTATTTCATAGTAATAATTTGATTGACCATAGATTATCTTTTCTCTAATGATATGACAATCAATCGCTCTAGGAGATGGACTGACTACTATCAAGGTTTGATATTTAAAAAAAAAACTTCGCCCCGCCCTATGAGATTTTCTCCTGTATCGTGGGTGCAATTAAAACAGAATCTCACATGTACATACGCCCAGACCGGGACAAATTTCTGTAGGCCATACAAAATATCAGTCCGGTACGGGGTCGTCAAAAAAATATAGAAAACCTTCTTTGAAAAAACTGATATTTTAGGTTTTTAACTAAGAATATGGAGAAATAATAAAATAGAAACTTCAAAAATCTTTATTTAATATCTAGTATAACCTCCCTTCGCAGCTATGGCGGCACACAGTCTTATCTCGCACGCCTTTAATATCAGTGCACTATATACGCCTATACTTGAGCACAGTGTGATCTAAAAGCATGAGGATTTCTTTCATTTTGACAGTCCCAGCGTTGAACCATAAGCAAACTCTTAAACTATCAAAACGTGGCACTATAGGACCTATCTAATAGTCTGGGTGTTTGATGCTGACTTCTCGAGGCATAAGTGGAACACAAACGAGACGCGGAGGCCAGAAATATGTAGAGAAAGATCGGAGCAGGCGTCGCGATCTTCACAGGATCAGCCCCCTTACCATGAACGCTTATAGCAAGGTTAAAACAATATTGAAACAGAGACACTGCTCTTGCTGCGTATAGCGCCATCCCGCTCTCAGTGCGGTTCTAATATTGTTTTGAGCGATCATGGTTGGGGGGCTGAGGGCCTATTACCGATCTCAAGGTTTTGCAAATGATATCATATGATATCATAGTGCAAAACGAAAAATACGATTTCCGGTCAGTTTTTGATCATTGTTCATTATTTAATGATGACATCATTGAAATTATGCCATAGTGATGATATCATTGGAGATCGGTAATACGAAATGCAGCATGTCATGACTTCTTTTCCTCAAATTTATACCATGTCATACGATGAAAGATCCATAATTCTCCTGCAGGTACAGGAGTGGTTATTACTGGTTATTTAGCATATTCACAAAAAGATTACCACATAATGACGTGTTTGTATGAAAGGATTACTCGTGAAAATCAAGGTAAGATTTAAGTGAAGTGGAGACGGTTTTAGAACCGTGACGCATACACAGACTTATATCTGGAAACATATGAAACCAGTACGAATAGTTAACACCAAAATCTAATGAAACACGTTACTGCTAAAAATGTTTAAAATCTGTGCTTAACTGGAACGCACCTAATATTAGATGACTGGATAAGTCCAAAGCTGAACAAAAAGAAATCACTAAAAAGTAATTAGAAAGAAACCCTTTGAAAGTCATTCACATAAACTCATAGGACTATCTAAACGGTAGGGAACAATATTGTTCTAATATTGTGTTTAATTTATTTGCCTGCGAATTTGTTGTGAAATATTTGCCGATCAAATATCGCACGAATCCACTGTTCAAACCTTGTCCCTTGTTTGCATTCCCGTCTTAGTAACGTGTTTATTCAAATTTTCACATTAGTTGCTTAGCAACTGGATTGGATTTGTAATGTGGTTAAGAGTAGTATTTACATTCTGTGGTAAATGTTCACTTTTTTTACGACTAAGTTCGCACACAACTCACACAACACAAAAAAAAACTAGGCTGTCCACCTGATGGTAAGTGGCTACAGTCGCCTATAGGATACGTGGCTCCTGTAAAATTGAAAATCTATAACCCCTACAATGACCCCAATTTACAGCCGGCTTCAAAAGTAAATAAGCATTTTTAGCAGATTTAATACCATATCACACCAACTATTCCTTTTATTTAGTATGGTTACACCCATATTGCATTGTTAATAGTTGATGTGACATGGTACTAAAGTGTTTATCTACTTTTGAAGCCGGCTGTACATCTAAAGGCTCAGTTACACAAGGAGAGTTTCTCGCACGCGAGTGGCGATAAATCGTATGCGATTATCGCATGGCAAAACTTGCCATTCGATTATCGCCCCTAGACTGAACAAAAAAGTCGTGTTTTCGACTGGCGAAACTCGTAAGAGAAACTCGTATAGTTTGTTTACACAGGTGCGCGGCCTAGGAGAGTTTAAGTAGCAATAATTGTATTCGATAGGCAAAACTCGTATAGTTTGTTTACACTAGGCGAGCATATTATTGCCTAGAAGAAATCGCTACTCGCGTGCGAGAAACTCCTCTTGTGTAACTGAGGCTTAAGACAAAAGATGTCAAGTCAAAGTACCCAGTAATTTCACTGTCATATCTTACCCATCAAACCGGAACACAGCAATGCATGCACCACTGTTTGGCAACAGAACTAGGTGAGATGGTACTCGAACATTCGACTCTGGTATTGAGTCTCCTTCTGGTGCTGGTGGTAAGTGTCAAACTTTTCAGACGTTGTTAACAAATATAATAACACACACGCACGTTTTGAATTTAACAATGCAGCTATTCAGTGATAGCTTAAACTTCAGAAAACAGAACCAAAAGCTTCCAAGGGATACGCAATAGAATTGCAAAATATTTCGAATTCACTTCATAATTTAACAGAATCTCCAGGAAAATGGGATAATGTAGGGAGAAGGTGCGCAAGTTGCCCCGAAAACAAAGATGGTAAATGTAAAATTAAAATATTTACACCCCGATATGCATATAGAGCATAATGATTTTTTTTGTCAAAACTGAAATAATTTAAACACCGACGATCTTGATTGAAATATACATTTCTTGTATTTTATTTAAGTTGAATTATATAAAATATACCTATTACAATTAGTTGAATTAAAATGATTAAAATGATAAAAAGCAATTGACAATTGCTACATAGAAAAATGATTATTCAGTTAGAAAGATTTCTGTAATCTTTGTAATCATTATTAAGTTACAAGATTTCTGTAATCTTTTGTAATCTAACTTAATAATATTTTTTTTATGTTCTAGGGATTTTTCAGTGGCTTTTAATTATCACAATCATTTTAATTCAAGTAATTGCAAAATATTTTATAATAATTAAAATTAACACTAGAGTACACGCGTGGTCTACTATAGTAGACCAGGGTGACATTTTAAGTGATAACTTTTGAATTATCCACGCTGGTGCGTTGGAATTTTAGGCTAGCCTCGGCCATTAAATTTGTCAGCGAGCCAGTAAAGCCCGCAAGGTCAGCACGTAAACACGTTCCTGCGATTTCCCACCAAATACGTTGGCCTACCATAGTAGTCCGCGCGAGTATTTTGAGTATATATGAGTTTAACAAATTTAGGTAAGTGCTATTTGTTTCGATTTGCTATTTATTTTGTTCGAGCAACCATGGAGACTCCTCCTCGTTGAGATGTAGAATAGAAATACTAACGGGCACAGCTCAAGCCGCACAGTATGATGTTACCCTCAAGATGGGACGGGTCGGTCGATGCGCACTTTGCTCAAGAGCCAGAAATCGATCCACAAACAAATGATGCAAGACATGCAACCAATGGGTTTGCTCTGATCATCAAGCTGTAGTATGCCTTGAATGCTATGAAAAATAAGGGACTGATTGAATATATTTTTCATTTCTGTAGGAATTTTATTCATACGTAACCAAAAAACAAATTATAAAATGGTATACCATAGTAGGCCACGCGTGTACTCATGTAAAAAAAAGGGGCGCGTGTACTCTAGTGTTAAATAAAATTTAAGAATGATATACTTAATTTTAATCGAGATCATCGGTGTTTAAATAATCGTTTAAACACCGATGATCTAGTATACAGGGTGTCCCAGAAGCCGACGTCAAGCCGAAAGCAGGTGATAGACTAACTCATATATTATTATGTTATCAGAAAAAAAAAACTAAGTCACCTATTTAAAAAAAAACTAGCATTAAAAAATGGATAAAATTTACACCCTGTGACGGTTTTTTCACTGTTGTTGCTACAATTCTTGACTTTTCTAATCATTTTCTTTTGTTTTGTAATCCTGAATAATGTTTCTGTATACTCTAATCTAAAATTTAAAGCCAGCTGCTCCAAATTAGAAGAATATGCCATTTTTATCTAAATTAAATATTCAAAATTAATTTTTCGCATAGCTTTAACAAGCTGTACTGAAAAAAAAATGTACTATGCGAGTTTGGCAAGT
This sequence comes from Schoenobius gigantellus, assembly GCA_963935595.1. Classification (NCBI taxonomy): domain Eukaryota; kingdom Metazoa; phylum Arthropoda; class Insecta; order Lepidoptera; family Crambidae; genus Schoenobius; species Schoenobius gigantellus. The sequence goes on from OZ012563.1 coordinate 8,745,179, forward strand.
AACTGCAAAAGTTGGCGCATTCAATAAGGATTCCAAAATGGTATGATAGGTACTTGGTAGATAATTTCTACGATTGCAGACATTTTTTTTTCCAAAAACAGGCAGTTTTGAACAAATTTTTCTTACGTACTTAAAATTTATTCTAATGTACCCATGGTTTGCTTTAAGGCTGTAACTTTAACATTCTTCTTTGAGTGAGACCGGGAGAGTCATTTTACGAAGTGTGAGAGAGACAGATAGTGACGCTAACGTGACAGAGACGGAGAGATTCGAAGTATGAGCGAGACAGATAGTGACGCTAACGTGACAGAGACGGCGAGTCTCACATCCACAGTGACCACATCCACAATGATCCACAAGTGAGACAGATAGTGACGCCAATTATTCGCTAACGCACAAACAATACACATCAGTACGTTTCGCTCCTTCGCTTACTGCGCATCTTTTTGTATTCGTTCGTGTTGATTTCGTGCTTACCACTTTCTGCTTTGTTTATTGGACTTGATTGCTTGTGATTTGGATTCGGACTGTTTAGTTTCTCTACCTTTGCTTTGCTCCGGACTACTTATCGTTGATTGTGTAATTGTGTAGTGCCACCATGTCTGCGTACACGACACAAGAATACGCCATGCATTTAATTTATGGGGAATGTAGATGCAATGCCAATCCTTATTGAATGCGCCAACTTTTGCAGTTACTTGCCAATCTCGCATAGTACATTTTTTTTCAGTACAGCTTGTTAAAGCTATGCGAAAAATTAATTTTGAATATTTAATTTAGATAAAAATGGCATATTCTTCTAATTTGGAGCAGCTGGCTTTAAATTTTAGATTAGAGTATACAGAAACATTATTCAGGATTACAAAACAAAAGAAGATGTTTAGAAAAGTCAAGATTTGTAGCAACAAGAGTGAAAAAACCGTCACAGGGTGTAAATTATATCGATTTTTTTAAATGTTAGATTTTTTTTTTAAATAGGTGACTTGGATATTTTTTTTTATATTTTTCTGATAACATATATGAGTTAGTCTACCGCCTGCTTTCGGCTTGACGTCGGCTTCTGGGACACCCTGTAGATATAGTTGTTTTTTATTCTTATATGTATATAAATATATTTTACCATATACTACATTTTAATCAAAGTTTTACTTCAACCTAATTATTACTATGTATTCATATGTACCCAATATTAAAATTCGTCAAAAAATGCAAATATTATCACTTTTACATTTTTGGGTATGTTAGTATGCGACGAGATTTTTAGTCACCTAGTACATGGAGGGTTAATCAAAGTCATCAAACAATCACTACCTATCTTGCTGAATTTCGTTTTTCGTTCGATAGACCGCCTATCTACTCACCAAAAAATTATATCAAGTACCTAATACCAACTGCTAAAACTGAAATGTTTTTCCAGCAACACCTAAAGAACGATTGCTCTTTTAAACATTTTACGACAGGTCACGGCAACATCACATTTCAATGTCAATTAAGAATTAGGATTAAATATCTCATGAATCTGAAACGATTTCAGATTAATCCGACACCATTAATCTGTCCTTCGGGAGATCATTGTAGCGTTGGCTAGTGAAGTTTGCTCCACAAATTACCGAGTGAAATTTATGTCGGCAGGTAGACGGGGCGGAGTAGATGTATGTTTACGTTATATCTTAGGTACTGCAGAACTTAACAGTGCTCTCTTAGTTTGGACAGTTTACGGAATAAAAATATACTCAAATACACTGTGCTTTCGTATTTATTTATACAGACTTCGAAAAAAGCTGGCTTGTGATTACACAGCATAAGTATTTAATTAATACCACTGAAACATTGTGGTATAAAGGCACTTTAGTAATATAAGTCGGATATTAGAACTAATCTAAAATGGCGCGAGAAAGATTATTTGACAGTTGATCGCAATATCTAGTATTGCGCGACTATTTTAATTCGTTTATTTGCACGGGTTATTTATTCATTTTTGTCAACATAGGTTATACGATAATTAAGAAATATTAGGACGAAATAGGAAATAATTTATCTATTGAAAACTTTATTTTTAGGGTTCCGTACGTCCGAATAAAAAAACGGAACCCTTATAGGATCACACGTGTGTCCGTCTGTCTGTCGGTCGCAGTCAATTATTTCCGAATCTACTAGACATTTTTGGGGGGAAGGTAGAAAATTAAAAAAAAACTGCATCGAGTGTCTTATCAAATGAAAGGTCTTGTTGTGAAGATCTCAAATGTATTTTTTTGTAATTTTAAAATATATAGTTTCCAAGTTACTCAAGAAAATATACGTAAATTGACCATTCCCCCCCCCCCTCCCCTTATCTCCGAAACTACTAAACCTACAATTTTGAAAAAAAAAATACAGAAATTAGATTTCTACTTATAGATAATCGGAAAACCTATAAGAAGACCATGATATTAAAATAACATGGTAAATCACTCAATATAGGTAACATCGTACGGAACCCTCTTCACGCGAGTTCAACTCGCACTTGGCCGGTTTTTTAATTTGAAATCTACTCAAAAGCCAATTTCAACCAATCTTATCTCACGGTGTGCGTTATTATTGGTACAAATTGTATAGTATGTACTATCATAAATCAATGTATATGTTACAGTCCAAATTCATAACCAGTCAAAACCACTTTTGACTGCAAAAATCAGGCAAAGTTGTTTTGACCGATACCCTTAGTTAAAAACAATTTTGACTGATTTTCGCAGTCGAAAGTGATTTTAACTAAGGACGTTGGGCAAAAATACTTTTAACTGCAAAATATTGGGTAACAGTGTTTGTGACCAAATTATATCGGTCAAAAGTGGTTTGAGCTTACAAAAAGTGGGTTATGAATAATCAATTTTGGATAAATAAAATTTTAAACGTGCGCCTAAATTACTATGTTAACGATTAGAAATACAGAGAGGGCATCTTTTTGTATAAAAGACTAAGGAGCAGGGGGACGGGGGGGCGCAGCTCCCCAAAATGGGGGTCTCTGTGGGCGATGCCCCCCGCCATCACAAAAGAAAATAGGTAACAATTTGCCTACTGTAGGTTAGGTTAGGTTCAGAACATGACCATGCTATTCTACGGGAACCCATACCATCCAAATCTTAAATCAGGCAACACCACTTATGACTGGTTTTTGCAGTCAAAACTGTTTTTGACTAAGGGCATCGGTCAAAACCACTTTTGACTACAAAAACCAATCAAAACTGTTTTTAACTGAAGGCATCGGTCAAAACCACTTTTGCCTGATTTTTGCAGTCAAAAGTGGTTTTGACCGGTTATGAGTTTTGACTGTAACATATAATATTTCTGGGATCTCTCGAACACGGTCCTAAGTCGATCAACGGTTAAGACTCATGCGTTCCCGGACTAGGCCCAGGTTCATCTATTTGTACCTACCTAAGTACTTAGTTCGTAAACGCGAACAAAAGAAGCTTTTTAATCTGCAGAACTGAAAGAAAGATGAGTTGAATTAAGAATGTGAATATATTTTCAGTAAGAGTTTCAATCATCAAAGTTTTTTTTTATATTTATTAGATTTTCTTTTTTATTTCTCTTGTCTGATTGTCCTCAACTGAATGAAAGTAAATAAATAAACGTGTATTACTTATAAATTTCACTTATTTTCTCATAGATAGTAATTAAAATGGAGATTATCCACCTCGGAAGCAACTATTTTAAGCTCGAGTTACGTACTTTGGTTCCCTCGCTGCGCTCAGGATTCTACTCTAGAATCCTTCCCTTTGCTCTGGACAGGGAAAGATGAAAATAGTTTTTTGCTCCCTAGGTAAACAATCTAATATTAGTTCTATCACTGCCCTAATAATAGTCAAATCTGGCTTGGACATCCTTCTCCATCTCTCGCTCTCTCTAGTTATTGGTCTACCTAAATTCTTTACATCAATAACCACGAGTATTATACTACCGATTCACATCGATGGATTAAGTAATATCCCAAAGCATAACCATAATACCGAGCCCGCATAGTTTTACATAAACTATCTTGGATCAACTAACAATATGTAAAGTCGGGAACACAAACAGACTGCAGAGATTTATGCGACGCTCAGATAGAAACATCTGGTTAGCACAATTGTATTGTTTGCGCCGTCTTATCTTGATATTTGTGTAATAAGTATCAATAAGGAGTAAATGGTGCTGTTCCTGCCTTTGCGATGTTGAGAAAATATTCAATAGAATGTTTTTGTTTACGCAACAATCGCTTTCACAGTAAATTTTAGCAATTTGAGAAAAATTTTGCAATTCTTTGCAAAATAACATGTAACAACTAAATGTGTCAATTAAAAATACAAGGAATACAATAATTATGTTTTTATTATGTGATTAAATAAAATAATCGTTAATTTTCTTTTCATTTTAATTTCATCTGTAGCTTTAATCATTTTTCCTTTCGTATTTTCGATTACTTCAGTAGGTACTTCAACTATGCTATTAAAATAATTGTCATTCGATAAAATGTTTTTATTTTGAATCATTTTTCTTAAGTAATTATAGCAATGTTATCTTGTTGTATTTGTAGCACGAAACTTAACAGAATACTGCACCTAATGTGCTATTCAAAACTTTGCATCGCTTTGAGTTGATTCCGTTCGCTAGATCGCAAAGTCTATTAAATTGAATATCTGTAGTAGTATTGGGTTATTCATCTTCTATATATAAATAAAAATCAATGTAGGTATGTATGTTTGTCTTCTATGCGTTCCAAAGCCATTCATCAGATTATAATGAAACTTTGGTAGAGTGTTCTGGGGACGCGCGTGAAGGTTCCTAGCAAAAAAATTGCATTTACGTGGCATTGCAATGCATTCCGGGCACTTTATAACAATAGCTTTTCGAATTATTCAGGACGTACTATTTGCGGTATTTGTTTACTTGTATTTAAGTAACGTTAGCCTCTAGATCTATACTTTTAAAATAATTACAACATCATCATCACAGCTCATATACGTCCCCAGGGGCACGACGAGCCTAAGTCTACCCTGACTAGTTATGTGAGGGCGATTAGGCCTTAGTCACGCGGGCCCAGTGCGGATTGGTTGACTTCACATACACCTTTGAATTACTTCGCAGGTAAATGCAGGCTACCTCATGATGTTTTCCTTCACCGTAGGAGCGTCAGATAAATGTACATATGAAATTCGTGAAACGAAAAAACACATTGGTATATGGCAGGATCGATCGATGAAGAGCACGAAACCGTAAACATAATATGTAGTATTTCAGAACCTTCGCGTTAAAATTTATTCAATTTCCTCACTTGCCTTCGCTTTGCAGACACAGACAAATAAACGGTAATTTGCAAATCACAAAGTTCCACTCAGCCTCCATTTAATCGAATTCACTAAAAGCCCACTTCACGAGCGCAAAAAGATTCAGCTAAATGGAAAACCTGACTACATTTATTGGAATGTAGCATAAAAATCCCCAGCAAACATGAGTACTGAGTCAGCGAGAATCCATCGGGGAATCAAAGTAGCTGCAACGTAGCGAGTGAAAATTTAATGTGATTAAAGGCAAACTTTACGGAATATGTGATTGTGTGGCTCAAACGTAAGAGACTTGGATATGGTAATTTTTAACCGACTTCAAAAAAGGAGGTTATCAATTCGGTTGTTTTTTTTTATGTTTGTTACCTCATAACTCCGTCATTTTTAAACCGATTTCCAAAATTCTTTTTGTATTTGATAGAGTATACTGCAAGGGTGGTCCCATGGTCACCAAAGTCAGGATCTGATGATGAGATCCCATAGAAAATCGAATCGAATCCCATAGAAAATACCAACTCACCGAAGGTGAGCTGGTATTAAATTAGGGTTTCTTTCACTAAAAAGATTTCATTCACTAAGAAGTAAAAAAAAATTTTTTTTACAAAAACTGAAGCGACTTCAAAAACACTGAAAACTTAAAAATAATATAAGAATAGGTACAGACAACATCACACTTCTATATTGAAGTCGGTGACAAATTTTAACACTTTCTAGGAGATCATCGTTTGGCGCCGACTTCAATATAGAAATGTGATGTTGTCTGTACCTTTTCCTATATTATTTTTAAGTTTTCAGTGTTTCTTCAGTCGGTTCTATTTTTTGTAGAAAAAATTTTCTAGTTCAGTTTGTAGGAAGTTACATAAGCTGCAAGGTTGTGGTTCCCTACCTAATGCTTTCTTAGAATAAGAAAGGGCGTAATGTTCGCCCTTGTGCTACTCTTTTATTTATCTTACTTTAAGAACAAACCACTTTAATTTGTAATTTTAATGATTCAGTTATAATATTTTAACGTCTTCTAAAATAAACAAATTAAATTTAAAACAAGTAGTTGAAATATAGCCGACTACAAATCATTTTACGAAATCACATATAGATATTCGTATCGAGAGCCACCTTAAATTAAAGTGCGGCTACTGGTGAATTGAAAAGGCTTGTAATCATATTTTTAGGATCTTAATTCTTTGAAGTATCATACTTTTGTTATAAATTACTACTAGCTGCAGCGATATTCCAATTTTTATTCTTGGCCCATGCATAAAGAGGTGCGAATTGAAAAAGGTGGCACCAACATCATCAGGGAATAAAATTGTAGTTTTAACTAGACTATACGATCCATGTTAACTTGTGTCTTAACAAAGTTACCTACGTTGATTTGTACTGTGTGGAGTTTAAACTCTTGGTTGTTTTAGAGATTTATGCGTTAGTGTTATCTTCAAGTTGGCTTTGTTCCTTCTAAGTGATAAAATTTTTATCTATCGTTAAAGACAATTTAAGTGAAAAACTATTTCTTTGTAGATTTCTAACAATGTATATTATTTGTACAAATGTCATTACGTTTTAGTTTTGTAACTATGCATTTCTCATCGGTCATAAAAGCCCACTGTTTTTTATTAACTGCTGTTTACAAACTCGTGGTTCAAGTTTGTGTTCATACATCTTCAATATTTTGAGTCTTATTCCTTATCACGTCTTCACATTTACTTATACTAAAGCTTCTTGATATTAAAGCTTTTAATACTAAAGCTTCAAATAATTTAATTTGAATGTATTGAATATCATAACTTGCCACTTCAATCATCGGATTGTTTATTTTATGCTCATTTGCACATTGTGAAATAGGCCATTAGTCAAATAATTTGTAGCGACCTCGCTGCATATGTATTACACTTTCTCAATCTTAGTAGAAATTAAGGACGTTCAGTACTATCCTTAATTATATTTTTTGTTTAGCAGACAAGTTGGTTTCTGCCCTTGATCATTTAATTTATATATTTATTATTTATGTATACAAGAAGTATAAAAGCGGACTTAATGCCATAGGCTTTCTCTACCAGCTGACCTTAAGGTGATTGAGGAACAGTCATGGTAGATGCACATTTTATGGAAACTTTTGCCCTTTAAAATATTAAAATTCATCACACTTTGGAACAGAAGGTAAGATGTAGAATATGGGACATACCTAGTCACTTTCAAAGTCGAAAGGAAGAAGGAAGTTAGATTGATGATGATTATGATGAATGATAATTTCGATTGATAAAAAAATATCAGACACGTATTTTTTCTTTCAAAATAATAAAAAACTACTGAATAAAGCTTTTAAAAGTTAAGAGTGGGGACTCGCTATGACATAACGTACTATAAAACGTACAAAGGTGACGTCATGAGAAATTTCAAATCAATGTACCGACCAAAGTTTTTATTAAGTAAAAAATCGGCCAAGGCGATTTCGTTCGCGCACCGAGGGTTCGCCGAAATTAGACGGTTCATTTTTGCTTTTATTTTCGATGCTTCATCGATAAATTACTGAAAATGAAATTTCTAAATAGACGTTCATCGGAATGTGCCTTTGTGATGAAAGCGTCTGGATTCCGATTGTTTTCACTAGCATCTTTTATCATTAATTTCCGAACCCAATAGCATCTTTTATAACCATCTAACCTAGCATCTTTTATCATTAATTTCCCAATTTCCGAACAGGTGTAGAGTCAACTTTTTTTTTTTCATTCCTACTTGTATTTGCAGACATCTTGAATATGTTCAGGATGTATGCACATACAAGGTTAATATGATTTCTTTAAATTAGATTGTTTTGCTTTGTTTTGACGTCAATAAGTGTCTGTAAAGGCCTATGTTGAATAAAGATTTTTGAATTTTGAATTTGAATTTTGAATTTTGAATAATCGGCATTGAACGACAAGTGAAACGTCTAAACAGCCGACAGTTCATTCACAGTTCATTTCTCACACTACCGCGTCGCCACGGGCGTTGTGTTCTCGCGGGAATTCCACGAGGAACGAAATAATAGCTTTCATCAAAAGTGCACCGTCTACACAAACAACGCAATTCACTGTTCATCGTTCACTATTCATCGCAGAAATGAATCACTTTTGATGAACCGTCTACCTTGTGCATAAGTATATGTTTCTAACTACTTCACCTGACATTTTATTTTATTTATTAAGGGATAACAAACAGTTACAGTATACAGGTTATATATAAAATTACATATTTTACAATACAATACTGTAACCCACAACATTATCCACAGGTTAATATAAAACAGTGTACCCAACTTGACCTCGACACCATACAATACACACGATATACATACACATTACACTTTTTACACTCACACACACGTAAATACACACACAACACACACACACACACACACACACACTCACACACACACACACCCACACACACACACACACACACACCTACATATACAATTACATCTATAAATTTTAACATTGAACAACAGATCTATAAATAAATATTCATCTAATATACCTACATTAATTTCCACTCATAATTTCTGATGAGGTTTCGCAAATATTTGTAATAATTTATATTTAAATTTGTGTTTAGAGTTACTAAATATGTCCAATGATCCAAACACAGAGTTGTAACATTTAACAATGGGCCAGCGTTGTCCGGTATTAGTGCGATATATGCCGGTGGCGAATAAGTGATCGGCATGGACCTTACGCTTAAGAGCTGATCTTGGGACAGTATAATAAATTTAACATCTCTCATGTTCGGTAAGTAGGTCCTTATTACCCCCAAATGGGGCTTGCAGGTGACCAATTAGCGCTCTAGGGTAATAATGTAGCTAGAAAAGCCCTAGGGCTGTAAGTAATTTATTGCCAGTATGATGGTTAGATGTACGCTAACTTTTTTAAATAGTGAAGTGTTTTTTAATTACTTACCGCCCTAGGGCTTTTCAAGCTACATTATTACCCTAGAGCGCTAATTGGTCACCTACAAGCCCCATTTGGGGGTAATAAGGACCTACTTACCTCACAATCGAGATGTAAAGCAGAGTAGTTAGCTCGGGTGTAAGCACCAATTGCACCCTCAAAATATATATATATCTAATTATCTCGGGCTGCAATTGATGCCTTACAGCCCTTAGCTACTAATCTACTATTACAAGTTAGGTCCATGCAGTCAAACTGATTATTAATAATTCCATACGGAATGTTCATTTCCAGGTATTTACGTCTGTCCTCCAGAGTCAACATGTTATACTTGTTAAGTAGCTGTGAATATGATAAAACGTGCTTATAACATCTGTAGTGCATAGTTCGTAAGAACATAGACATGTGCTGTTAGACATTACTTCTTGCCTTTCACGGTTCTAGGTCAACGGTAGTGAGTACCCTATAGGTTTTGATTCCCTAATGTCAAATCGCAAAACATACAAAAATATACCAACATAAACTGTTATATCTTTTGACTGCGTTGACTTACAGGTTTAATTCGTTTTCACGGCTGAAAGATATCGTAGACCCGAGTATCTATAATATAAATTTCGTTATAAAAAATTCGATATAAAGTTAGATATCTCTACGTGTCCCTGAAAAACGGGGGTGTTACAGATAGATGGACAACCAAGTGATCCTATAACGAATCCGTTTTACTTTTTGAGGCACGGAGCCTAAAAAAAACCTATACAATTTTTTTTATCAATGATGGTCGTCAAAAATCTTAAATTGCCATCCCAATTGTGTGGGAGATGAGCACATTTACAAATAATAATAATTTAAGGTATTTCGCTTCACTTACAATTACCAAAAATGCGAGGAGTACCTTCTTAGATTTGCCTATTTTATATTGTGATATTTAGAATTTTTCTTCTGCCTGGTTCGGTTCGTCATGGGTTGCATTGCATGGCTCCACACGGGCCCAAACTACAGAGCTCTACATGGCTCCGCATGGCCTCAAGAGTCAATCGTACAGGCGGTACAACAGAAACAGGAGACTACGTTTCCATACAAACGTAGTCTCCTGTTTCCTTCCTGGATAATGACACTAGTTTCTCTATTTTTTAAATTAATGGCCACTACAAGCATATTCCTATGTATTCCTTTTTCATTAAGTTAATTATTAAAAGAGATTTTAAACCTTCAAAAACCTAAAAAATCGACCTAATTTTCTGTTGTATTCAAACGACCACCAGCAAACAAATTGAACAAGATTATATGAAAAAAGCAAAACATAAGAACCCAGAAAAAGTTTTGCTTTAATTTTTAATGCAAAAAGTAATGAAATAGGTCAATTTTTTGCGGAGAAAACAGGGGACTACGACACCTATATTTTGTGTACTTTTCATAGGTATTTTCGGTCCCAGCTGCAGTTGTCCCCATCGCGCTCATGTCAGTTGTTCGGACGCAGCGCGACAGCAATGCATTTTACAAATACCTATTTTTGAATTCTCTCGACCTCGGTGTTTCCTCTTTAAATTGCCCCGTATATCTCAACACGGCTACGCTCGGCACCGCGCTGCCCCGCATGGCGCCGCAAGGCATCGCACTGCCCCGCATGGGGCCGCAAGGCATCGCACCATTGCTAACACTGGCACCAGCAATGGATTGGAAGCTGATGAAATACGAGTACTCTGCTTTTCATCATTTATGCGAGGAAATTATAGAAGTCTGTATTTCAATGAAAATTAATATTGAAATTAGAACAAATGGAAAACGATAAAGTCACGTAATTCCCTGGAATGTTAACAATTTACGTCATATTCTGTTGCGACAGCTCCAGTTGACTCTTTTGCTCTGATTGATCTTTGTTTTCAAGCAGAACGCATGGAAGACGCATCTTTTGGCTATCTGTTCCTTTGCTTTTTTGTGTAATGAACTAATAACAAATAAATTAAAAGTAACAGTAGAATAGCATAAAGCATGCAAGGAGCCTCGTTCGATTTTGAGGTTATTAGCATCGCATGGAATGCGTAAATTGGATCCCACCAAAAACATTCTGTAAAAAACTAGCCAAGTCTCGATGGAGCTGCTTGTTTATCTCTAAAAAGTAATGAAATCTAGACAAAGTCGTGCCAAGTCTAAGGTTCCTTACTGCGATTTCTTTATTATTATAGTTAATGTTGTGTGACTTGGCCGTTGACTTGTACCCACTAACGTATGAAGAATGTTCAACGACCAAGTCACACAACATTAACTATAATAATAAAGAAATCGCAGTAAGGAACCTTAGACTTGGCACGACTTTGTCTATTTCATTACTTTTTAGAGATAAACAAGCAGCTCCATCGAGACTTGGCTAATTTTTTACAGAATGTTTTTGGTGGGATTTCATTTCTTTTTGTAGAAACGTGAGCTTATTGATTTATTTTATTAGATTTTTTTATTTGACACAAATCTTTCTTTTCTTTTATTCTTTTCTTTATTGGAAGCGGCCCACCAAGTTGAATATTTTTTGTAAAGGCGGTATGTCGATATCTCTAATAGTTTGGTTGGGCTCTTGTGTTTTCTAATCAGGGTCACCAGGTACTCCAGATCTTCGATTATCCTAGTTTTTATAGTTTTCCCTTTATGTGGCCATTAAACCCTAACTCTGTACCAAATTTCAGCTCTCTGAGTTTATGGGAAGTACTAGTTCTATTTTGATGATCATGAGTGAGTGAGTGAGTGAGTGTCTGTCATAAGTGCGAAACTTTGCATTCGCTTAACTTCGGAACTAAATGACCTACAGACTTGAAATTTTGGATTTTAAGTATGTGATTATAGCTTACTGGATGACGAAAATTTCTGCATTCTGGTCTTATCCAGAGGTTCTCAAATAGGGACCTGAAAATGCGGCGAAATGGTTCCAGTAAAGGATGGTACGGCAGTGTTTGCTTCGCGCTCGACTTGGCGGGGGCACTACCGTGCCCTCAGATTTACACCGCATGTGTTGAGAACGTTTTATCACTCATGTTTTGAAGTGTGCTAACACTTCAAAACACGAGTGATAAAAATCATAAATGAAAATTAGTTTTTACTGAGACGCTATCAACCAGAAAAACACCTAAACCATTCACTTTTCCTACCCTGGCGGTTGCAGTGTAAAAACGCCCAGTAGGAAATGTTAAAGTTGTGACTGACTATTATCATACTGTTAACTCATATAAAATATTCAATAAAACAGAAATAACCAATTTACTGATTCTTTAAATATTGACAAATTATTGCAAGAATTTAAATTTACTCCTTTCGCTTGGCTGTGATCTCAGTATTTCGCGATCAGCCGTATTGAGCTGAGCACGCGCGACGTAAATTAGCTGTGCGGCGCGAGCGCGAAGTCCGCGAATGATTTTGCACTATGGACTTTTAATATTAGAATAGAGAATATGCGCTTATGGTGCGAGTTTGATTAATTTATTGCAATAAGGAAATTTTGCCAGTCCTAAGCCTGGAAAAACTATAATAGTACGTTCAGATGACAGGCGTTTAACGCGCGTTTTGCTAACACGCGTTGACAAGTACATGCATTTTGTTCAAGTTAACGCGCGTTAGCATGTGAACGACTCGAACAAAGTGCATATACATGTCAACGCGCGTTAGCAAAACGCGCGTTAAACGCCTGTCATCTGAACGTACTCTAAAGGAAAAATTGGTGATCATTGGCCACGCAATCGCAGCCGCCATATTGGCGTTACCGTTTTTCAGAGTGCGTGACTGAGATAGCTCTAGTCTAGCATGGTTTTGATAGATAAAGAAACGAACGATATTTTGTAAACGTATTAAATCAATCAATTTTTGTGGATCGGTGTAGCTCGTTTGCTGTTTATAACTGTTCTCACTATATTTATTTATATGATATTAAAGTTTCTTGGGTAATTCAAAATTTTCTGTGATAGGTGCGAGGTGAGGTAGTAGGGGTTCCGGTAACTATGCAGATAACAGAGCTACCTACCTACTCATGGTGAATCTGAAATAGACTACAGTTGTAATATTTGAAATCAATTTCGAATAAATGTACTGTTAAATTAATTGTTGAGTTATATTGCCCGCTCAGTCTGGACCAATTAAGTGCTTCGTCTTATAAGGTATTCCAATTACTCATTTCGCTGGGCTTCAATTGTTTTATGATACGTTTAATATTAAGATAGAGATTTACAGTCTAACTACAAAACGTTGTTGCAAGTTAACTATGGTTTAGGACTGATGCTGTTTTGTTAGTAAGTAAGATACAGCATTACGTTTATGCCATGACTTACATTGAACAACTGTTAATACATATACATATATTTATTTTGTATATTGACATATTTAGTATTTGTAACTACTTATACGTTTTTCCGGCGTCGGTGGCGCTGTGGACTCGGCACTTGCCTTCCAATCGGGAGGTCCGGGTTCGAGACCGCCATGTACCACTGTGTTTTTTGTTTCGAATTTCATATGTACATTTGTCTGACGCTCCTACGGTGAAGGAAAACATCGTGAGGCAACCTGCATACATCTGCGAAGAAATTCAAAGGTGTATGTGAAGTCGACCAATCCGCACTGGGCCAGCGTGGTTGACTAAGGCCTAATCACCCTAACATAGGGTAGGCTCGAGCCCCTCGGTGGGGACGTATATGAGCTGTGATGATGATGATGATGATACATTTTTCCTCATAATTATGATTTGATTTTAACATCTACTTCAAAATTCTCTGAAAGGTCGACTGGCAGAGAATGCCCGTGGTATTAAGTCTGCATTGTACACAGTACATCTATACTTACTATACTAATATTATAAAGCTGAAAAGTTTGTTTGATTGTTTGTTTGTTTGATTGAACGCGCTAATCTCAGGAACTACTGATTGAAATAGAACAATAGGCTAGATGACTAAAAAAAATTTTTGCTTTAATAGAAGCTCATTCATATAGTAAACAGAAAGAAAAAATCGGTTTTCGAATAACTATAAAAACAACCAAGATATAAGGCATTAAAGATTTTTCTCCATCTCTTTCTAGCAAAACGGCAATTTACAAGGAGTTTATATGGCCGTACTCAACAGTGACGTCACGGTTGATGTCGGATCTCTCTGTCTAATCGCCTTCAAATTGACAACTTAAAATGCTTGTATCTAATGTATTTCTAAGCCGATTTCAATTCTAATTTCACAGGACTGCATCTTTTTCCACGGTATTTTCATATTTAATGACGAGACGTAAAAATTAGAATTCAGTCATCATCCCAATTCTTTTGTGTTGAATAGTCCATTTATCGACGGAGGCTATAGGTTATATAACATCACGCTACGACTAATAACAGTTGAGTATCACTGAAAAATATTGCAAAATCGGGAAAAAATATATGGCGAAACGTAGTTCCCGGGCACAACTAGTATAGAACAAATAAATAAAACCCTATATTAACGTCTCGCCAGCGTAGTGCAGTAGGCCAGGTCCCCCTTCTTTAGGGAGAGAACGGTGCCCAGCAGAGTGATGGATCTCTACCTCAAAATATCGAACATTTAAAGTGATTACGTTTCACATAGATAAATTAAACAATTTACTTACACTATTTATACACCAGACCTTAAGCAAAATTTACGAGACCTTGAACCGGGTGTAAGTTACGAGCCAGCCGAAGTTACGGAGGTAAAAACTGCGGCCCGAATGCTAGCGGTTGAACAGTGAAGAATTGGTGTAGCTTCGGTGATTTATAGTGTGGGAGGGACGAAAAGTGACTTGCTTCTTCCTCTTTCAATCACATGGAGCCGAATAGAGTAAGGCGATTGAATAATGATGGGCGTAGTCGTGGAATTGGATCTATTCTCTGCTAACTAAGGGTTAGGGATATTGTGATAAAATAAACAACCGGGCTGATCAAACCACAGTTATTTGTTAAACAGAATTCGAATCGCAACCGATCAGTATGCTTACTCTCGAACTAATACCGATCGATCGACGTTGAGTTTGCGATTTTTCATTCGCTTATGCGAAATCGGAGCCATATTTCGCGGATTTTGAGTGAAACAAACTCAGTGTTATATAATTTTCTCAAGATATGAACCCAATTTGGTGCTAGTGTTGCTACACACACGAGGAAAAATCACAATCCCAATGTCGATCGATTGGAATCAGTTCAAGAATAAGTCTACTGATTGGTATGTACAGTAAGCTCCTTGTCAAGCTGTACTGTTTGACCTTTGGACCGTTCTTATGCCGCTCGTAATAGCGGCGGTTTTTGTAGTGTAAATGTAAGGCTTGAATGGGAGCTTACTGTACATGTGTTCCCAGCTTTATTTTTGCAAAGATATCTCTGATCGATCTTATTCAGTTGTATGTTGCGTACAATTCCACAGACTTGCCTTTATCTATCCGTGAAGTGATCCATGGTGAATATTTTCAATGGTTACATATACAAAATTATGTATATAAAACACATATTGTAAATATATTACATTGAAAGTTGTAATTCTATATTGGGGATTTTCAAACAGGAGACAAGATATTATACACCCAGTTTCTTGCCTATTTTTCTTGAGGCTCACCCAATTCCCGAATTGAAAAGCTAATTATTTATTTATTTATTTATTTATTTAGGTACATTAACATCATATGCATATATATTAACACAAATATACATTTTAGGGCATTTTAACTCATACACATGACAATTATAAATGTACACAGCATTCACCATTAGGTTGTTATCCTAGCTAATTAAGAGTATATGAAGATTTACAAAAAGAAACAGTATCAAATGATCAATTAAACCTGAAGGATTCTGCTCAAGCAACCTATTATAAATTCAAGTTTTTATTTTATCTTTATATGTTTTTAATTTGTCAAAAAATATGTCAACATCACAATTAGACTGCAGTTCGTTATAATTTCTACACATGCGTATAATTGGGGAACTCAAGCCTATGTTGGTTCTACTGTATGGCGTGTATAGGATCTTAGTTATAGGATATCTCGGATATCGACACGGCACTGCTAAGGAGACCTGGCTAAGAATGTCACCACTGTCAATAATTCCGTTTAGGACTTTGTATAAAAATACCAAATCGTGCTTCACTCGACGGGCCCTCAGCGATTCAAGATGAAAATAGGACAACCGAACTTCATAAGGACACCGGTAAGATAATCCTGAAACCGAGAACGCAAGATGCCTTGTAAATGAGCGCTGAATCGACTCTAGTCTCTGTGATGCTACACTATAGAAGGGATTCCAGACGACACTGGCATACTCCAGATTACTGCGGACCAAGGCATTATAAAGAAGGATTTTTGTTTGGGCCTTCTGGAACCCCTTCGTGTTGCGCTTCAAAAACCCTAGCATTCGCGAAGCTTTTTTGGCAACCGTATTAATATGCGTTTTGAAATTTAAGGCACAGTCTAAATACACCCCCAAATCGCAGATCTCATTAACCTCCTGCAGCGGATGACCATTCAAGCTATAGAGATGATCTAGTGGTGTTTTTTTCCTTGTAAATTTGATATGGAAGCACTTATTAATATTCAGTATCATGTTATTCTGAAGACACCACTCCCAAATACTATTTAGATCCGCTTGTAATGATTCGCAATTACTTGGGGTAGCATTTATATATAGCTTCAAGTCATCTGCAAATAGCAAAAACTTTGAGTGCTGTATTACTTGGCAGATGTCATTGATAAATATCGAAAACAATGTAGGCGAAAGGTTCGACCCTTGTGGGACACCTGAGGTGGCATAATAAGTATGAGATTTATAGCCACAAGTAGCGACTATTTGCGATCTATTTGCAAGGTATGACTCAAACCACCGCAGAAGAGAACCACCGATACCAAAGGACTGTAGCTTATGTAGAAGTATACTATGATCAACCTTGTCAAAAGCACTTTTGAAATCGGTATAAATTGCATGAATTTCATTTCCCTTATCTAACCCTGAGCATATATCCGAGACAAAGGTTACCAAGTTCGAAACGACCGATCTTCCGCTACGGAATCCGTGCTGATTCTTAGAAATGCTATTCTGAACATGATGCGCAATAAATGGCGTTATTAGAGTCTCAAAAAGTTTGGCAAAACATGACAAAATGGAAATAGGTCGGTAGTTCTCCACTGCACTGGTGTCTCCTTTTTTGAAAATGGGTACCACCAATGCTTCCTTCCACTTATCAGGGAAAACACCATCAGCCAGAGATTTCTTAAAAATTAAAAAAAGGGGTAAAGCAAGAGCGGAACCACATCGCTTTACAAACATTGGATGAATGCCATCAGGGCCGCTGGCCTTGGAAATATTTATTCGCTTTATTTCCTTTAAGACTGCTTTTTCTGTCAGAGGTATACAGCTCATGGGCTCTGAGGTCAGTGTGACACCCCAGCATCGACCCGCGGTGACATTATTAACGCTCGAATAGATAGAGGCAAAGTGACCAGCAAAAAGATCGACTATATCCTTCCGAGTGCTGGCAACTGAATCGCCTAAGTGCATGGAAGCAGGCAGGGACACATTATTTGATTTTTTCTCCTTAACATATCTCCAAAACGCTTTGGGGTTGACACCGATCTCATCCTCAATATTTTTTTTATAATTTGATAGACAGTCCTTATACAGTTTATGACACCTTCCACGAATAAGCCTATATTCTAACTCATCTCGAGGGTTTTTAAATTTTTTAAAGCGTTTCCTAATAACGTGCTTCTCAGCCAGCAGCCCTATTAAAGCACTCGTAAACCAAGATGGATGTTTTGCATTTCTCGGCCTACGGTCAGGCGTATATTTAGTTATAGATTTAAGTATTAATGTGTAAAAGGTGTCAACCATGTCGTTCACATGTTTATTCATAAAAGTGTCGTGCCAATTTACAGCTGTTAATTCCGTGATAATACTTTTATAGTCTGATTTAAAGAAATTAAGGTCTGAGCGTGAGTTACTTTTTGGAATTTAATTTTTGTTGAAATTCAATGTAACGTGCAGACAGGGGTGGTGTGGGTCCAACTTTGATAAGGGATCCAGTGATTCACAGAGTTTTGCTGTGGCTAGGCTGCAGAACACCAGATCCAGAATTTTATCATTGGTGTTACGTATATAATTCATTTGGTATAGATTGTTAGCGGCCATGAAGTCCACAAGCTTTGAGTCCAATAAATTGCTGCACTTAGAAGGTGCAGTATGGATTTCATTTTTGTTAGGTAGCCATATTATAGATCCCTGATTAAAGTCACCTAATATTAGAACTTCATTTACCTGACCCAACACGAAATCTGCATTATCAATGAAATCGGAGAGTGCCCTTGAATTGGCTGGCGGAGCCAAGTAGATAGCACATAGAGCAATTTTCTTAAGTTGGTTATTGACATTAATTTTAAGAGTAACCCATATAGCTTCAAGATTACATTCCCACTGATGCATTCTGGTTGAGACGATATCGCGTGAAACTGCTACCATAACGCCACCTCCATCCCTCTTCAGACCCACATCATGCCGTCGATCCTGGCGATACACGACATAGCGGGAATCTATGAATTCTCTATCATATATTTTGTCATTTAGCCAGGTCTCCGTAAATACTATAATACCGTAGTCATTTTGCAAAATGTTATTGTAAACCTCGTTAGTTTTAGTTCTTATACCTCTTACGTTTTGATAGTATATGCTTACGGAATCGAATGTTAGTACTGCAGTTACTACACTCGCAATATACTTTCTAAAATAGCAATAAAATTAAACTAACAGTTTTAAGCTGTCTTGGTTTCGTATAAATAAAGCAGAACAGTTCTCATTTTTTCTTACATACACTCGTCCGTCGCGGACCCAAACAAATTTGTACCCTACTTCCTTAGCTTTTTTACGTGCACAAGCATGAAGTGATTTGTTAGATGGAGTTAGATGTTCGGCTACGTAGACTGAAGATACAGCTCCAGCGTAACCCAGGTGGTGAGAATTGAGCTTGTCTTGACGATTTTTGCCTTTGTTAAACTTTACTACGGCTGCAAGAAGGATATCACGCTGCCTGATACTTCGAAGCTTGGCAACCACTCCGCGCGGCCTATCACTGTCCTTATTTATCTTCGCAATCCTGGTTATATGTTGAATATCGTCCTGTATCAGTTGACAATCTACGGTCTTAGCCAATTGGATAAAAGTGCTGCTTAGGTCTTCCGAGCGGTTTTCTGGTATGCCGTTGATTTCAACGTTGCTCTCGCGCATTTTTTGTTCAATGTTAACGAGCCTCCCAGTCAATTCAAGAACAGAGACCTGTAGTTTTTGATTTTCGGACCGCAACTGGCCCAGAGCCTCTTCCTTTTCTTCCAGTGATTTTTTAACATCCTCGTATTTGCTGTTGAAAAATTCCAAGGAGTCATGATAGCTTGACATTTTTTCCCTGATGTCTTGTAGCTGTTCGGAAATCTGTTGTTTTATAATAGAAGTTATCTCCTGTCGCAGAATGTCCCGCAAACTCTCTTCGGTTACGTAGCAATCGCCAACTCGTTTAGGTCCTGCATTGTCTACGTTTTGTTGATTATCGGAATCCTCAAGATTCCGATCCATTGCACGTTTCGATCGCTTTGTGACATTATCGATCTTATTATCAGGGCTTATGTCCTCATTGGCAGGTTCAGCTCGAACCGGAGTGTTCGCATTGCCGCCTTTAGGCTGTTTGCATCGACATTCCGGGCATGTCCAAGATATTTTATGGCGTGGTTCCATTAAATTAAAGCGTTTAGAGCTTATATTACTGCACTTAAGGTCATATTTTTGCTTACAACCAAAGCATTCCATAAATTCTTTACCTTGAAGCTTATTTTTGCATCCAGCACAAGTCGATGGATTTGGCGTCATGATTTGAGGTGATGCTTATCTATACTTTTTGTTATGCAGTATGCAAATTCCTCTTTTATTGGGTGGTAGTTTTCTTACTGCTTTTTAATGGTTGTAGGTTTTATTGTTAAAAATTCTGGAGACTCTTAAACATAATATTTTTCCTTTTTTATTAAGATTTTAAAATTAAATCAGTTTGCTTGAGGCTTTATAAAAAGTCTGAGTGAAATTATAAAGCAAAAAGAGTTGTCGCTACCGTGGATTTGAACCGCGTACCACTGGAACACTCTGCTCAGAGTTGGTTTGTCAATAAACGAAATGCGAAAGCAAGTCGTTGTATGTGCTGGCCAATTAGTGAATCAGGTGTTATTATCTTGTTCGGTTTGCGTACTTGTTGGAATTCTGTTTCAAAACACCTTCTCGGTTTTTTAAAAAACTTACCACAAGTTTTATGTACCGTCACTTTCACTGTGTTTTTTTAAGATTACTCATAACACCCAGTGTAATTATTGTATATTTTTTACGCCAGAGTAGCGAACTATTTTGGGTAACAGATCACTACAAATTTTCCAATCAAAAAACACTTTTAACACTGTTTCAAATTTCTTTCGTAGCGACACTGTACTAGCACAACCAAATGCAACGAACGATCCACGATTATGACTGGTTAATTAGATTTTCGTGTTTTATTTGACGTCAATAAGGGCCTGTAGCTGTCTATAATCGAATGGAGATTTTTGAGTTTTAGTTTGAAGTACAAGATAAATTAAACCGCTACAGAATAATCCCACCTGCTGAAAGCATCTTGCCAAGTTATGCAAAATTTCTTCTTAAATACATGTAAGCAAAGTGGTATAAGTGCCGGCGCCGCATCCCGGTAGTTGTGTACGTTCTAACTGGCACTGACGTGGCAATTAAGTCTCCACGTGGCTTACCGCATCTTCGAGAGCACACGGGACAGTATTTTGTACGTGCACGCGGCTGTTGGCCAATCAACTTCTCACTCGTCTCTTTTTCCGCGCCCGTCTAACCGATAATCGGTAACGGCGGCCTATCTCAACAGAGACTAGCCATCTGCGCACAAGTGCACAAGTGTCTGCGCAAACGCAAGTGCACTCTGTTCCCGCACTCGCCTAGTTCGATGGGATGGTTAGCCGACACAACTAGGGCGAGATCGGGCGCAGGATCCACTATTTAACGTCCCTTCTGAAGCATGGAAAAGCTTAAGATGTTTCGTATTTTGGTCACTTATCACAGGACTGTGCACAGTCAACGTTGCTTAACCTTAGCAATCATTCGCTAAGCGCACGCGTCAATGGCGTAGGAAGCGTCGATGGCGTAGTGCGTAAGGCCGTCGCCTTCCAATCGGCAGGTAGCGGTTCAAACCTCGCCACGTATGTGTAAATGTTTTCAAATTTTGAATTCCTATGTGCGTTTATTTGACGCTTTTACGGTGAAGGAAAACATCGTGAGGAAACCTGCACACACTTGTGAAGAAAGAATTTCTTTACAGGTTGTGTGTGAACTCAACCAACCCGCACTTGGCCAGCGTGGTTGATTAAGGCCTAATCGCCCTAGTTTAGGGTAGGTTCGAGCCCCTCGGTGGGGACGTATATGAGCTGTTGATGATGACGCGTCAATGCGCATATCCTTGTTGCCATAATAACAAAGTTAATAAATAACATTGCTGTGCATCAACAGCAATTAGAACAGGTAGCACAGCCAATTCTTCTGTAGCTGGGGAATCCGGGTCCATCACGTTTATCTTCGACTTCCTTGTTACTTACTATCAGTTGGGTAAACAAAGAGCTTAACTGTCATTGAAAAAAAATAACTGTTACAAAAATCTATTTCTTTTTTAAAAAATGCTTTACTTAGTTCTGTCACCGAGCAACTATTTGCTTTATTTTTTTCATGTTTAATCAAATAAACCTACTAAATATTATGTTATATTGAAAACGAATAATTCATCATTCAAGAGTGTGTCCGCTAAGCTATGAATCAATAAGTTTACCAGAGAGGTGTTAATTGTTATTTTTTATGAAAGGAGAAATACCTATTAGTACTTTAGTTATATGTTAATGTTAACAAGGGTAGGTTTCGACTTGATAGGGTATTGACCAAATACCTTATATATACCGAAGAACAACTCCGTAGACTAGAAGATTATACAAGGAAAAAAAAATCACCTCGAGCAAAATTGGATCTCGCGTCTTCAACTTACCGTCTTGACGCCATGACCAAATAGGCAATAGAGGACTTATCCAACATGAAGTCCTCTGTAATTGTATTGTATAGTCACTGTTAATAACTACGTATCAACATCGAATTTAGAAATCTTTACAGTATTTGTGAAAATAAAGTTTGAATAGTTATCCTATGAAATTCAACGCATCTATGAGATAGGTTGCATAGAAATAGCGACTGCGTTTTTGAAACGGGTGTGAATGAAATTTGACGCGTATACGCTCGAGTAACTTACAGCCAAGTCGAGGCATAATTTATCGATGTACTCAAGACTATCCTAGTTAATACTGAAAATTAACATAACGTCGCAAAGGCACCTTTACCTATGTAGGTCAATGACGGATAAGTTATATCCAGTTATACCAGTTCTGTACCTGCCTACTCTGTTTGTGAATGTGATAATTTCAGAGTTCAGTTACATTTTCGTGATGAGTAGGTACAGTACGCGACAGGTCGACATGGCAATTCAATTTAGATTTTGAATACTAAATTAAAGGCAATTGCGTGAGTGATATCGCAATTAATAAATGTGATCTATGCTGACTTGTGTAGCACTTATACTAAGATGGCACGAGTGCTGTGTTGATGTGAGGGATGTCTCCGATCTATTCTCAATCTCATACCTCGATAATTACCATGACGACCTGTCGTGTAATTTACTTGTGTGTTGGTCCTTTATCAGATTTTCAAGAATCTTTGCTTGCTTTTGAAGAAAGAATTTAAAAACACCGGAAATTTTTTTTCTATACCTTTATTATAGCGGGTGTAATTAAACTCCGTAATATGATTGAAGGGCCATAAATAGGTTACAAATTAGATGGATTCTAGATGATTGTCTTAGATCTGGATACCAAATACTTTCCGAGGTCATCATCATCATCATCATCACAGCTCATATACGTCCCTACCGAGGGGCACGAGCCTACCCTAACAAGTTATGTTAGGGCGATTAGGCCTTAGTCAAACCACGCTGGCCCAGTACGAATTGGTTGACTTCACATACACCTTTCAATTACTTCGCAGGTGTATGCAGGTTTCCTCACGATGTTTTCCTTCACCGTATGAGCGTCAGATAAATGTACATATGAATTTCGTGAAACGAAAAACACATTGATACATGGCAGGATCGATCGCGGGCCACCCGATTCTACTCGGGGCACAGTCCAGTGCCGAGGCCACAGCGCTACCGACGACGCTCCGAGGTAATCGACATTAAACTGAAAGCAAAAACTTCCTAGTGACAACCATAGACCGGCTGACTATGGAATTAACACGAAAGATATGTAAACACTGAATGAAGAAACAAGGTGCGCTTGATGTAGGGCTGTCGACACTTAGGATCAAAGAATAATTTATTTACTAGTTTGTATGTAAGAATAGCTTGATTACTTGATACGTGCCTTTAAATATTATCTCGGTGTTCCATCACACCTTGTGTACCTGCACAAATAATGTTGAGATTGTACTCAACTTAGACACCTCACTCAACAAGAATTGCAAGAGAACCGACTACTCCTTTTGTTTGTTGCCTATTTCCACAGAGAATGAGGTGTGCTCGCGAACCACGTGTCGCTTGAATAAAGCTCAACACTCAAGAATTTCTGGAGAGTGAAATTTCCCTTATCACCTAGGGGTATAAAATATAGCCAACCACTTATTTTCAGACCTACTAAATGTTCATAAAAAAATCATAAAAATCGGTCAAGATGTTTCGGAGGAGTTCGATAGATAACAATTTTATACATTAGATTTTCAATTAATTTTTCAACACCTGCTTAGCCTGTAGCTTATGTCTTATGATTGGATTAATTGGGAAACGTATCATCATAATCATTTTTTAAGAGAAATAAAGTATATTTTAGCACATCTTTTCGAGCTGCTTAGTTCCTCATGAACAGAGACTAAATAGCTTGAAGCATCGGTGGCTCTGTGGACTCGGCACTGGTCTTCTAATCAAGAGGTCCATGGGTCGATCCTACCATGTACCAATGTGTTTTTCGTTTTAAGAATTTTATAACATGTACACTTGCCGACTTTGAAAGAACACATCGTGAGGCAACTTGCATACATCTACCAAGAAATTCAAAGGAGTATGTGAAGTCGACCAATCCGCACTGGGCCAACGTAGTTGACTAAGGCCCAAACGTCCTAACTTAGGGTAGGTAGGCTCGAGACCCTCAGTGGGGACGTATATGAGTTGTGATGATGATGATGAAAATAGCTTCAACCTTTTTACACCAAGATGTTTCGTATTTTCAACCAAATCACAATTCACACCAAACAGGTGTTCACACTGGTACGGAGTCTATGGCCTGTAGGTGATAGCCAAGAAAGTTATGCAACAAACATGTAGATGTATAAAATATGAAAAATAAAAAGTAATGTCCTGTAAGTAAACGGCTAGGTATTTTTGTTTGTTTTTTTTTTGTACACAGACTTTCGAAGTCATTAGGTATAAACAAGTAAATTTATTTTCATGTGGTCGCCTCCACATTATTGTATGATACAAATAGGCACCTACGTTGTTTTACTTGAACTATTATTAAAAAATATATCCAACGAAATAATGCTGTCTGGCTTCTAGGCCCCCTTCCGTACGGCAGCGATTTAATTTTAATTTTTTAACATTGTATATTCCAATATTTATTTTCTATGTATTCCTCATAAAAATTAAATGCGTTATGTTTAATTTCTGAAAAATGAGCTATATATTTTTATTTATAAATATCCTCATCTTCATTTACGACCAAGAGTCAAAGCTTTTCAATATAACATTTAAAATAAAGAGTTTATTTCGTAATAGAAAACATTGTAGCCCAAGATAGGAGATCGGGGCTGAATAGCTTAAGATATCATTCCTTCACTGGCTCTAGACCGTGATTTCTATCTGGCAGATAAAGAACCATAAATATCCACTCAAATAAGGCACAGATTCGAACGTATCCGTCCCGGGCCAATCCCGTTATTTTATTATCGCGCTCATCTTCCTGAGTAAGCGAAATCTTGAATAATATTAATTTATCCCAACAAAATAGCGTCCTTATCGGCAGTGAAATGACTTAACACTGATTACTTTTTCTTTTCCGTCGCCTCAGCTCGTCTCCGAGGCCATTTGTACGCGGGAAAGCCGTCGCGAGCTCTTGGACGGTATACATTGCTTCATAATTACGCGACGTCAAAATTCTGACAGCCATCGTTTGTCAGTCTACGTTTAATATAAGCGAGTGGACGCAGAAGTCGCGAATAATTTAGTAGGGGACATTTTTAATGGCTCCTACGGATTATGTTGGGCGAATTTCGTGACAACATGGAGATGTGACGGTTTTTAACACCTAAGAAGGGAGACAAGCAAACCTGGTTCCTGTTTAAATTAAAACAAAAATAGTTATTGAATAAAATCCTACTATTTTGAAGATATCGTAGCTCATTGAGCGAGGGCCTGACGCCAACCGATAAACTAACACTAGGCCAGCGTTGCGATAAAATAAACTGACGATAATCAAAGGTGGTATGAATAGTACTGTACCTTAGACATTATTGTTAACATGCAAAAGTAAGCTAATGCTATCTAATTTATGGTGATTTCAAAAATTTCTTCAAATTGGACGAAGGCAATATAGTTGGCAATGTGCCTCGAAATCGTTGGAGATAACCCGAAAAGCTCCTGTGATATAGGCGGAGGCGTATACTAATACCACTAATACCAATGAGTTTCAACCTGGTAACCCTTTATTTAACAAAATTCTTAAAATTAAACAAAGCCTTTTTTAATTTTCTTAAAATTCGACAAAGGATTAATATGTAGTTGGCAATGTGCCTCGAAATCCTGGGAGATAGCCCGAACAGCTCCTGTTATATAGGGGGAGGCGTATACCCAAGCGCGGATCCACCGTTGTGGGCACAATGGGCATCTACAACCCTAATAGACATGTGACGTCACACTTTCATGGTCTTTTGAGATCGATAGGCTGATTATATTTTATCCAATGCCTTAAAACACAATGAATCTTGGTGAGAGTGTCATATGTTTTGGAAACATCTTTGTAGGAATGTACTACAAAGATCATCATCATCCTCGCTCATGATCGTACAAATACCCTAATAATACGTAAATAATCGTCATACTCCGACTCGCACTTGGTCGATTCTCGGATGGCTGTGACCACAGCCTTTCTTGAGGGCTGGATCCGCGCCCGCATACCTGGTAACCCTTTCCTGGACGAAGTCTCAGCTTGTTTATACTACTGGGCCTGTTCAGCACGCGTAGCACAATGATCGCGAGAATCCTTTCTCGGCCTGTTTGCCTACATCGAAATGTCACTTTTGACAGTGGCGAATGAGACAGCTATTGTTTGGTGCCGAGAAAGTGACAATTTAATGATAGACATATTTATCTCGGGGTCTTTGTGCTACGCGTGCTGGAGGTGCATTCGGTAAATTGGCCTTTCTGACCCCGAACGTGCCTCTAACGGGGCGGAGAGGCTTCGGAGGGTGTTTAAGATGTGGAGACGCCAGGGAAATAGTCGCTAGTGGACCAGAGTCCTACGGCATGTATCTAATTGGACGGACTAATCAACTTAGCCCCTTGGCCTTAAAAAAGGCTTCTTCTCAGGCGTTTTCCGAAAACCTTAGTTTTTCATCGTCTTCAAAAAAGGAGGAGGTTAGAGGCATCAATTCGATGTGTATGTTGTTTTATCTTGTGTACCTAGGTATGTTACGCGATTACGCCGCCAATTGTAGACCGATTTTCAAAATTCTTGTTGTATTCAATAGAGTATACTCCTACGGTGGTCCCATTGTTAACAAAGTCAGGATCTAATGATGGGATCTCAAGAAAATCGATTGAAACCCTTTATTTTAGAGGTACGTTCAACGTGTAACGTGTTTGATGTTTCTTCCGAAGCTATATTCAGGTATTTACGTCTGGTAGTCAAAAACCAAGCTGATGATGGAAGGATCTCTAACTTTTAGGAGTTTGAGGTTTTTAAATACAACAGGCACGTATTGACCCTATTTTAAACACAATAGGTACGTTATAACACTTTGTCGTATACCTAATTCGATCATCTTTTAGTGAATAAATTTTAGAAAGATAATAAAGAAAAAAATATACAAAGAAAAACGATTTCAAAAACACTGAAATGTTAAAAATAATATAATAATAGGTACAGACAATATCACATTTCTATATTGAAGTCGGTACCAAAGGACATTGCTCTGCGTCCATACATTGTTCGCCCCAACACCAACAGCAATAAAAAAATGCTTTTCGTATAACTAGACAATAGTAAATACTATACGTCCACATCAATTACTACGGACAAGCTTCGAAATCGAAATAAATATCAAAATGAATCAGATTTCGAGGTTAGATATAGTAAGACTTTATTTCGTTAGAGCAATACGCATAGTCCATACCTATACAATTATTAAAATAATAATTATTGCAATCAATCAAGAACAAGAACATGAAATCTCGAAATTATAAAGCAAGTCAAAAACACAACGAACTAACAAGTGACAGCGTGAGAGTAGTCAATTGACGTATATTTTAATTTACTTTGTAAATTGTGAAAGAAGTTATGAAAAACATAATTTATACAATTAAATAAATGCCCATACCTACATAAAATCGACTCAATTCTATTCAGTTGAGCAAAAGTAAAAATAACCATTCGTATATTTTACTTCGTTTGGTTTTGTTTCTGAAAGTACTTTTATATAATTAGTGTTATTAAATATGCATATAATTATGGTGTAAATAAAATCTTTGTTGGTCTTGGGGCGATTTTCGACATTGTCCTTTTAAGACTCATGAGATCATCGATAATTGGTACCGACTTCAATAGAAATGTGATATTGTCTGTACCTATTCTTATATTATTTTTAATTTTTCAGTGTTTTTAAGTGACGATTGTATGTGATCATGTGTGATTATATGCAATAAAGATTATTTTGATTTGACTTGGTTTGTGTGTAAAATCGTATACATACTCAGGTGAAAAATGGGCATTGCTCTTTTAATTTGATATCTCTACGAGCACCCGATGAACAGGATCGTGACAGACAGACGGGCAGACAAACAAAGAAGTGATTCTATAAGGGTTCCGTACGTTTCCTTTTGAAGTACGGAATCCTAAAAATAATCTGAAATCGGTGACTGAAACTTATGCTTATTTATAGATAGGAAATAGGTTATTAAAAACGAAGAAAAAAACCATTTAACTCCCTTTTTTAAGCCTGTGTAAAAATTATTGACATTTTGAAAATGAATCTTCAACACTTACATGCAATGAAATTAACCCACCTTGTACGCTTTGGTTCAGAGTTCGACAAATCAAAATCTACCATTAATTAATAATATCTTTTAACCCTGTTTTTAAACAAGGACCACAGCTTACATTAGACCATTTTTTACTGTGACAGATTTAGGTTTATTTATTTAACAAACGAAAACCAAAATTGTTGAAATAGCTAAAGTTTTTTGGGAAAATCAACTCATTTTAATGGGTCAATAAATCTGTAGGAATAATCAACAATTAACTTTTAACACTCTGCACAGTCAGACATTGCGTATAAACATAAAAATGAGAATCAGAGTTTTCCTAAGAAATAAGTGCATTGTCAGCAACACTTCTTTTATCCATGTTTAGATTATATTAAAATAAAGCTTATGAAATACACTTTCAATTTGTATTTACAGTTTTTGTTTGCCTTATCTTATTAAAGTGAAACTTAATACCGATATTTTATATATCGATATTTCGCAATCGAAACCTATGAGATGGGTCGATTTAATTGCACAAAAATGTATTTACTGAATTTGCTAAGATTTGCTGCCATTTTCCTTAATTCATTCGATACCTTTTCATCTCCAAAGACCACTGGCTCAGAGGCAGAAACCCCAACATTTTAACATCGCTTGTAAGACGGTAATGTACTCTAAATAAAACGAATCCACATTATCGCCCCACATCACAATACAAGTCTAAGAGGATTAACTTAATGGCCCTTACAGGCTATTTCTATTGAATGATGATACAAATCTCCTTTTTCGTGCGCTAAAGGCCCCTGGGATATATATTTAATAGCCTGTGCCTATTGTTTGGATTTCGGCTCAATTAACTAGGAACTCCTTGGAATGCTATTGGCTACATTGTTCCTGGCTATCTGGTTTTGTTGTCGACCATTTTCCCGTTTGCATTAATTAAAGCGCTTTAAAATGCACAGCCGGTTTTTTTGATTGAGTGAGGATTTCTCTCAGTTTATTAGCTGAGTGGAGAAAATACTTTTTCACTTCTCATGCTCTGAAAGTGCTTGTTTGTGCAGGATATAGGCTGCACAAAAACGTCTACTCATACATAAATGTATCTATATTAAGGCAAAGAAAATGAGCCATACAGCCAAACACAATAAGAAGTTCATAAATAGAATTTGTTATCTTCTTCTTATATATAAAAATGAAATGTCTCACTAAAACTCAAAAACGGCTCGACGGATTCTTACGAAATTTTCTGTGTGTGTTTGAATAGGTCCAGGAAAGGTTTAAACATAAAATTAGTGGCGCTGCAATCGGGCAGGACAACGTCTGCCGGACCCACTAGTTTTATTATATTTACTTTAATTTATTTGTCTTTTGTGTTTTTAAGACATAAAGAAATGTTATGTTATACTACTGTTTTATTTCCTCGCAATCGAAGTGAAAAGCAGGGTTTATAACTCGTCCACAAAACCATTTTATCCTCGACATTACTATCAGCCCTCGCCGTCTCGGATAAAAATGGTTCGTTTTGTGCACTTGTTGTAAAATCTACTATTATATCATTCTCCTTCTTAAAAGCTTATTTTATTCACTGAAAACAGTGAATAAAAAGCACTTTTAATCACTTTTTTGGTGTTTGAATTTAGAACACACCAACATATTCGACCTCCATCTCAATGCTGTTCCACCTACTTGCACAAAAAATTATTGATATTAACGGTCTTACTACAAAAAGTTTTTAAGCGTTGCCTAAAGTTAGACACTGTTAAACATGATGCTGTCACTGTCTATCCTTTTAAAACAAATGAAACAGCATCATTTTCAAACACTATCTAACTGTAAAAAGCGTTTAAAAACGTTTTGTAGTAAGACCGTAAATGTCCATTTTCGCTTAAATTTTTCTTTTTCTCGTAGTCATGGTATAATAGTACATTATGGTACAAGTGTGTAATGTTGGTGATTACCGCTGAGGCGCATTGAGGCCCGAGCCGTCAGGCGAGGGTCTTAAGAAGCCGAGGACGGTAACCATCAATACACACGTGTATCATACAACGTTTTTCAACACACTTCTGAATAAAACAATACTTAGGTAAATAAAAAACCATTTTACATAGTAGATAAAAAGTTTACTTAGAGAAACAATTAGTAAATGTGCAGTTAGTAAAATTATAATTAACTATTTTTGATGACATAGCGGTCTCATCAGATAGATTATTTATTGAAATACTTTCATGTTCTATTGTTATTTGTGATGATTCATTATTCGTGTAGGTAGGTGAAATCCAATCATTGGACGTACTTGGTATTTCGCCAGTAGGATGCGTCTCAGAATCAAGTTTAATTCTTTTTGTGATTTTTGCACAAATTTCCTTCTTGTTTTGTATGGAATCTTCTACGTATGATTCTGCTACATTGCTAGATCGCCACCCGCCATGTCGCTTCAAAATCATTATATCAGCTCCTGAATTTGCCAGCAATGTAGCTGAAGTTCTTCTGAAACTATGTCCAGTGTAGCTCTCAGCATCTACTAAACCCAAAAACTTAGCGATTTCTTTAGGCATAGAACCAAATTTGTTTATACCTATAGGCTGACAGGTACATTTACCATTCTGGTAATTTAGAAAGAAACGGTCATTTTTTGTTTTTGGCGAACGCAAACTTTCATACTTCTTAACAATATCATAGAAAGGACCGTGTATGGTGAATGACCTAGGTATTTTATTTTTCGTGATAGGTATCTTCACTAAAAGCATCTGGCCATGGTTCTCTATGTCTTTTACAGTTATATTTGTTAATTCTTGTATCCTACAGGCACCAGTTACACCAAATATTAAAGCAACCTGAAACAAAAGAAACAATAATTAAGGTCAACACACAACACAAGCTGCTATTAAATATTTAATTAAAATTAATTTAACTAACCTTTGTAGCCAAATATTGGTTATCTGGAGCATCTTTAATAAATTTTTCAATATCATCAGATGATAAAACCTTTGATTTTTTGCTTCTAAATCCATCAGATAGTCTCTTTAGATAAGCTGACAAATTCGAGTATGTTTTTAAGTCCACTCCATTCTTTGTTCGGACTGTACTTTTTAACATTGAGTAAATACACCACAAAGAGCTAGGTTTGTACTTAGAAGATAATTCTTTAAAGTACGCCATGAACACATTTTCTGAAAAAGACTGCGTATTCTTGTTGTTCTGCCATTGTATGAAATTTTGGTACGCTAATAGATATTTTTCCTTTGAGTTTTCTGGTAGTAAACTTTCCACAACGTTCTGGGCTTCACATCTTATATCGGGCGGTGTACAACATAAATCATTTTCTTCATAAATTGTATTTGCAGACATCTTAATTAATAACTAACTAAATAACTTCAAAAGAGAAAACGAGACGAGTTGTGAAAAATGTTTCGTAATAGCGGGAAAAATTAATCAGTTTTCCTATGCGCGCGCATCGGCCATAGACCAATAAATTTCGTAATGGCGGGAAAAATTAATCAGTTTTCCTATGCGCGCGCATCGGCCATAGACTAAAAAATGAGGTTTCTTTTTTTTGGGCTTTTCGCGGATAGCATTTTAGCGCAAGTGTAAGCGTAACTCAATCAATAATATTTAAAAAAAACTATTACTCACTCGTGAATAATAGTAATGAAAAAGTCACAGTTTGATTATAGGTGTCATTATGTGCCTAATTGCCATGGGATTAGAGCCACTTTATGAGAAAGTGTGTTGAAAAGTATAATATTCAACTCTTGAATAAATCAGATTTATACCGAGGGCCATGAATAACTCGCGTCGCTCAGGATTCTAACACTTGAATCACTCGCTATGCTCGTTCATCTTGAATTACTCCCTACGGTCGTGATTCAGTCGTTAGAATCCTTCACTTGCTCTTGCTTGGTTCATCTATGGCCCTCGCTTTAAATCCGTCCTTTATTCACTAGTTGCATAATATACTATTTTCACATCGCCAGTGATAGTGCAATACGGCAACAGTACTTAAAAAGCTTGAAATATCAATTTACGGTCTAGTTCAAGCTCACGTTATATTTAATGTATCTCATATTAATTTTGTCAGGATTTATTAATAATATAGATGATTGTAAAACAGTCAATTCGCGCAAAGTTTAAAGTTAAAGCACTTAGTGATAGCAGACTTAAGACACGTGAAATATAAATCCAGTTCCCCTTGAGACTTTCTTATCGACCACTCCTGAGCTGCAAGATTACGTTAAATCGACTACACGACGACGCATTATGTGGAGATCGAGTCGGTTTCGGGTCATAAATCTATAACTTCCATGTTTTTATAGATATACAGCTGATTTTTTTTTAGGTAATCTGAGATAAACGTACTTTAAAATAATATACAGTCTATGCATATAAAAATATATTTAATAATTGTAAAAAAATACAAAACATGAAATATTAAAAAATTATCATAAATTTACGACTAATTTTAAACAATGTGACCTAAATGTTATAATTAATACAAAATAAACACATAAAATTACTCTTATTAATTAAATATAATAAGAAAAAGAAAATAACATAGAATTATATTATTCTACTAGCTCTACAGCTTCATCTATAAGTTCCATAGACTTTTTATTGGAAGGTTTTCTTAAACTTGTTATGTAAGGGTCTGAAGTGTACAAAAGTGTATGTAAAACGTCTTCATTTGTAGCTACTCTAGAGCATTTTCTAGCATGATGAAGTCTGAATCGTTTATAGTCTTTGTTCCTTGATTCCTGGGCATCTTCGGAGAGCTGTCCAAGAGGTAACACTGAATAATGCCGAATTACACTTTCCCCATGAATTAGGACTTTATGGACAGATGATGGCATATAATACCACATATATTTACTAACATATCGTTGTGCTGTATCGAAAGCATACTGTCCAAATTTCGTAGCATTAATTACTTTTCCGCTAGACATAACTTGAAGTAAAACATAAAATCGTTTTATCAATTCCTCATCCACACCGGTAATTTCTGCAGTGCACTGATAATTTTGAAAAAATCGTCTAGCTGTATTACCGTCATTACTGTTACCAGAACCTTGCTTAGGTTTATCTATATTTAAACCAAGTTCTTCTCTGAACCTTCTTTGTACATATGTCTTCTTTTGTTTTTTCAAATCTTTATTTTCTGTCGTTGTAGCAGACCATTTTTCAAAGCCTACATTATAAGATATATGTAAAATTAGTTCCATAAATCTAATCCAGCAATGTAAAGTCGAAAGCCCATATTGATAAGAATTTTCGTCAACAGGTTTATTTTGTACTTTTTCTAAATTGTTCATCTCTGTAGGTCTTGCACCACAAATAGTACATACAGCACCTGATGAAGTTTCTGACAAAACTTGAGCCACTTTCCCGTCAACCATTGTCAAAAATAATGTGTGTTTGATTGCAATACTTTCACCATTTTTATTGATTAAGCTTGTTGTGAGAGCGTTTCTTTGAGCTATAATTTCATTAACTACACTTGTAGTTTTCTCTGGTGTCTCTTTTGAAAATTCTATTAAAATGGGCCTACAAAATCTTACTGATGATGGAACAGGGTTTTCCCACAAAGTTTCATTTGTATTAATATCAACAAGTTTCAGAGGTACTAATGAAGATATAAATAAATTTGTGTCAGAAATTAACTCATCCTCTTCAGTTAAGACTTGCTTGTATTCACTTTGTCCGCTTGAGCCATCACAGCCCCATTTCGAATACAGCATTAAATGTTTTTTGCCAGCTTTGTATACACCATTGATTTTCAAAATTCTTGCAATAGTGTGATCCAGCAGATCTTGCAGTTTTATTTTTGCTGTAATATTATTAATTTCTATGCTTGATCTTGGTGGGTAGCACATTCCTTTAGCTTCCTGAATTGATTTATATGACGGAAATAATACGCAGTTCTTCGCAATTAAGCAATTTCTCATGTTTTCATACTGTGCCATGTTAAGGTCCAACTCTATAAAAATACTGAGAGCTTCATCTTTAGAGTACGCTGTTAAATGTGCCGGTTCATTTAAAAGATTTTGACGTATTTCACTTTTTTTATCTATGGGTAATACTCGTAAAATTTCGACAATGAATGCTTCTTCCGTTTCCCCTTGAGATCTCAATCCTTGAAGATATGAATTCAGTATAAAATCAAGGCCATATGTTTCAAGCAACTCCTTGTTTTTTCGTCTTTGTGTTCTATCGGAACTGTCTTCGTAGGTTTTAGAAGGGCGTCCTCGCTTCCCCGTCGATGTCGAAGGTTCAGATTCACAAGTAGGATCTTCCAGATTTACTGTGAATGTGGCATTCAACCACAGGCTATTCTGATTTAAACATTTTTCTTTATTTCTGCCAGATTTAGTGTAGCGTTGACGAAAGTTCGTAATAAGATTTTTTTGTACACTCGCGACAATTTTAGCGATATTTGCCTCAGAAAAGTTGATAAAATTATTCCGTATATAACTTGTTAAAGCAACAACATAATTCCCGTCACTTTCAATCAAAACAAGACATAGGTCGCGTCTGGTACATTGGAATTCACTCATTGCGAGAGAGTAGGTGGTTAGATACACTTTTAATAACGACAATAACGAACGAAAAACAGTATGTAATTATTCAGTATGCAGATGCTCTATTTTATATTAAATAACTGATTTGAAACGTGTGCAAAGTATGGGAATAAAAACTATTTATCATTATGTGGTTACTCGGTTTCCTATGTGTTTTATTGATAATTTATTTTGTAGGCGAACTAAAAATGGTGAGAAATACTCGATACATTATCAAAACATAAACCGCAATTAATAATATATCACAAGTGTAACCTATATCAACTAATAAAACAAATAGATTCGCCCACGTATTTTTAAGAAATTATTACTATTTCATGTTATGATAGATAGCATTATGTTGTGCAATGAAGTTGCAACTTTTTTTTCTTCCTGTATAAAAATATTAAATTTCCTATCAAATAACATAATTTACAGACCTTCGGCAAATTTCGGCAACTGTCAAAACTCTAATTGAAAGTTTCAGATACGCAAAAATGATATGTCATGAGATAAATATTTCTAGTAAATATATTTATAAATATATAGCATATTTGTGTATACTAAAAAAAAGTATATATTATAAGCTTTCTAAAATGGTATAATACTTGTATAATTTTCATTGCTAGCTTACTAGAAAATCATCCTGAAAAAAATACAAATTATGATGTTTTCGTGATAATTTTTCAATCATCGTATTTAGATGCTCTTTACTATAAAAAGTACTAGTTACATACATAATTTATACATAATATAGTAGATCAACTTCTTAGCTATAGTTTGAGGTATAATACAAGTACCTGCGCCGATTTTTACAAAATGTATTTATGGCCAAGCTCTCATAGGCACCTCCACATAGTGCGACGGTTGAACTGAAATTCTATTTCAACAGATCACCATTTTCTACACTTTCACACTATTTTAACCGAGGACACTGAATGAAAATATATTTATTTAAAGTGTAAAGGGCAAATCTATAAAGGTTTATTGGCAACATTGTATGTGTAAGTTTGTGATGCTTGTATGTTAATATTTATAAATAAATGAAAATTATACAAATACTTACATCCAGACCGCTTTTGCCCACATTAGTAATGACTATTATAGTAATTAGTAATCACAGATTGGCTGGTAGAGATCTCTTTAGAGATAAGTCCACCATTGCATCTTCTGTTTTAACTTGTTTTCATGTGTATTTTTTTGCAATAAAGTGTACAATAATAATTATGACTATTTGTTTTTGTATCGCTGTTTTCTGTTCTGTGTGCGTGCAAAAGATATTAGGTAATCAATCAATCAGTTGTTTGCGAAAATTATAAAAACATGTATTTTTGTAGAATTACCAGTAACAAGATCAATTTAAATAGGGGTTGTATTATTATCGTTTATTTACATAGTTAATCTCGCGGCAAAGTTTACTTTATTCTTAACCAATTTTCAAGAAATTTGTAAAGATTTCTTCTATATTGGATGTTGATATGTGGTTATTAACACTGAATAAAGAATGACTACTTTGGCTTAAAAAGAATCATCATCATCATCATCACAGCTCATATACGTCCCCACCGAGGGGCACACGCCTACCCTAACCAGTTAGGGCGATTAGGTTTTAGTGAAACCACGCTGGCCCAGTGCGGATTGGTTGACTTCACATACACCTTTGAATTACTTCGCAGGTGTATGCAGGTTTCCTCACGATGTTTTCCTTCACCGTAGGAGCGTCAGATAAATGTACACATGAAATTCGTGAAACGAAAAACACATTGGTACATGGCAGGATCGATCGCGGGCCTTCCAATACTACTCGGAGCACAGTCCAGTGCCGAGGCCACAGCGCCACCGACGCTCAAAGAAATTTTAAAAAGAATAAAGGAGATAAATAAGGCTAAGAATTTCGTCGGGGCGGGTAAGAGCACGGTGACCTAGTTGGTCAAGGCGTCAACACGGTATGTGTCACCAACATACAAATTCCAAGTTCAATCCCGACCGTGACGAATTTTTTTCTTTATTAATTTTTACGTACTTGGGTCGTCCATCGTCTCGTTCGTTTTTTCATTAATTTACTGATGTTGACTTTAATGTAGACCTACATAATATTTAGACCTATCCGATAATACCTACCGCAGGCGTATTTCATTTTCAGCACACGCATCCATCGACACGTACATAAGTTTGTTTTCTTGCGAAAGCGGTCAGTGGGCCGCTTTAGTATTCTTCCAGTGGTTTGTTTGCTCCCTGACCCTCGTCGGCTCTGGCGTTTAGTGGGCTTTGTGCATTGCTTCAATAAACGTACGGCTTTGCGTGATTAATGACCGGTATGCACTGCGATGTGGTGGTATAATCGAAGTAAGCATGGCTTATGGTTATCTGATCTGATGTGATAAATTACCGATCGAATCGAAATTACCTTTGAATAATACCTTTTTTAAAGCGGGATAATTTTTGATACGAGAGGCTAGGTGGGCTAAGCCGTCAACTTAGGTATGGTTTAATGGTTTGTCAGGTCTTTGACTGGACTGGTGATCAAAAATGTGGATTATCTCGAGCTCCTCCTTGATTTGGAAGGCACGTTGACGCGAAGTTTCCCAGGAAATCTACTCGTGCGGCGCGACTGCTTTAGTGCAAGGTAATATAGTTGATAATTGCCTAGCTTCTAGTGTCGCTTAAGCGCTGTGACCGAACGAAAACGTTACATTTTAGACGTTTAACCGATTTTTGGAAAACTGGGATACAAAATAAAAAATGTGTGTTTGCAATTTTGTAGACAGTAAAAATGCACGTCTATTGGTAAAACTTAAAACTTCTATGTCACTTATTATTGTATTTTCTGATTCACATCTGTTTCAAAATATTGAACAGAACAGAGTGATCCTTGTATTTTTTTCTATGGAGTGAAATATTATTAATCATGTTTCTATCTTTAATAATGTTTAGATGATATGTTCAACAATATCACGTATGAATTTGAGAACTGTATGTTTTATATTTGTGGCGGCACAGTAAATCGTAGTTGTTTGAAAACGAGAAAGTATAGCCACAGAATAAATAATAGAACTAAAGTACCTTAAGCAGGTTTTAATACGCTTGGTCTCGTTTCAATCGCATCGGGTAACCACCTCATCAGATTATGCGAGTAAAGGAACACAGAATGCACTTGTGTTTTCCCAGACACTCACTTGTTCACTAAAGCATCTCCCGCGCAGATGGAAAGCTTCTGTTGCGATCGGCCGCCGTGACCGGATATCGGGGATTATTTAACAAAAAAAAATACCGTGACAAAAGCATTTTTATATCAGCGGCATTAGAATATGGCAGCACTGATCCCAACATAATTTTATTGCCACTCAACAGGCACAAAATGGGACGGGCGAGGTGAAAAAACAACGGGACGCGAGTGAAAATATAGCGGCATGAATAAAAGCTCTTCGATTTATTGTCGAAGTGGCTCGGGAGTAATGAAACTGAATAATGCATGCCGGTGAATATTGCCCGCGGAGGTAGGGTGCCCCTTTGTTACGTAGGTTTGAGGACATACGACGATATATATTTATTTTGTTTATTTTTTTGAACGTTGCTTTGGTGCACTTGCATTGTTGTAATTGTTTTACTATTTTTATTGTATTAATGCGGTATAAATGCACAATCTAAATAATTTTAAGTCCCATGTGAAACGAGCGCTTTTGCCACTATGGCGATTCTGCACCGCACAACGCTGCTTCGCGCTCTTTGGTAGTCTGAGAATAGACCTATTCTCAGACTATTTTTATACCCCTTTTTTTAAGGAGGGGGAATCTCTTTACGATTCAACAAGGGGCTAAATGCTGACAAGGCCGCCCCAAGGATATGCCAAGCAACTTCCACCCTCCAGCAACTTCTAACCTCCGTAGAGACACAATCGGGATCGGCATTAGCCATTCCCCGAGTGCGCCCCCTGGAGGGTAGGCCCGACGGTGAGCCAACATAGCTGACCCAAGCGCCAGGTCTTACCTCTACGGGGGGGTCGACAAGTGCCCTAATTCGACTCCCCAGACGGGCAGGCCAGAGGTAGAAAATTGTCTCCCAACCGGTTGTCGGCCGGCCGGGCCATTTCATCCCCAGCTTGCTTAAGGGAGTTGGTGGCGCGCGTCCAGGAACGCACGGATTCCTACTCAACCGCCCGCGCCGGAGCGGTGCGGCGAGAGGTTCAGTCTCTCGCGCCCGCTCCGCAGCGTCCTTCTGCGAGATCACATCCTCGCAGAAGGAGGTGACAGCCTCCCACGCCGTCGCGCTGGTCAGCATCTCCCGTGCGACACTGGCCCGCGCGACGGGCGCACCTCTACCTAGGCCCAGCGCGAGGTCTAGATTTTTTATACCCCTAGATGATAAGGGGTCTCCAAAAATTTTTGAGGGTTGAGCTTTATTAAAGCGAAACGTTGTTCGCGGGTACAGTTAGTTTACTTAATCAACTAATCAGGTTTTTTTATAATCCTTATATTTGAAATGAAAAGCAGTGTTTCCCTCGCCTCAGGCCAAAGATCTATTTAGGCCCCCCAATAAACCATCTCGGGTGCTAAAGGGGTTTCTTTCGTCCCTAGGGCTACAATTTACTATTGCTAATACAATAATAAGAAAGTGTGCATATTTTCCGTATTGCTGTCCTCGCTGACGCAAACATACAGACCCCCTACAGAAGGAGTGATCCATAAGAGATTCCCGTGTGATCACACAGCGATTAGATTTTCATGAACCTTTGGCAGCTCGGATGCGCTTTCTGAGCCGTCCGATGAATAATAATGTCCGAAATATCACTTCATTTTTTATTGCTGCAGCTTTTGTAAGCGATAATGACTTTTTGAATACGTTATCTGCTGTGCTTATAGTGATTGGATGCAAAATCTACATGAATATAATTTTGTTTCGGCAGTGTTAGAGTGAAGTTTTTATTTATTCACAGGGAATCGGGCTTTCATATGATAGTAAGCGATAATGAAGCTAAAGATGAAAGCGAGATTCATCTATATTCCCCATTAACTGACGAACTAACTATCTCACCCCTAAACGTTTATTTATTTATCTTATTTTGGTCATCAAACAGTTGTACATTAAGGAATTTACATTATTTTACAAATTACAAAGTAATTCAATGTGCAACCAACAACATTATACGCATATTAATTAACAAACTACAAACACGAACCAGTTTGATGGTATTTTATTATTATAGGTAAAGTAAGTAGGAAGGAAGTAGTCTTCTAGCAAACTTAGATTTAAAAATAGGTTGCGGTCACTTTTACAGTAAAAGTTTTCATCTGTGGCTGAAGCTTAAGACTATGCTTTCAGTAAAATAGGCTTTTATATCTTTTATTTTCTTTTAAGTTTTCAATGTTGCATATATCTATATTTATGTATGTATGTATTTATTTACATGTAGATAGGTATATATTTATATAGGTAGCTTAGTAGTTAATGTTGCTCAACTCTTGGTGTTGGTACGCCTACCTCTGAATTCTCTGCATCGCCCAAAGGTTGACTGGCAGATAATGCCACAGGTATAAAGTCCGCCTTTGTACACAATCGTACATAATTAATAAATAAATAAATAAGTAGGGAAAATGCATAAAATGTTGCTAACAATGTTACTATGGCGAAAAATTGAGGAAAGACGTGCAGGTGAGCTCCAGGCAAAAAAACTTCGGCCCTTAAGGAAATCGAGACTAGATTAAAATCAGCTGATTTAAAATGAGCTCAACCATGGAGGTAGTTGCCTTAGTAATTTTTCTCGTTCAGTTTTGGCAGTGGGGTTTTTGAACCCACCTCACTAGTAACAGCACTTATTGATCTAAGCTTATTGCCATAATAGCAATGATAACAACAATTAAATGTCGTCTAAGTTAAGCAGATTTTGCACACGTATACTACCTTAATCATTTGTTTGTTCAATTTGATTTAATGGCAAGCGCAAAGATGCGCGCGAGTAGACTGATGTATTTAGGAAAGATGCTTAAATCCCTAAAACATAACCGACACCAACAATATCGATATCCCTTTGCCTGGGAACGATACACAGAACACAGAAAGAGGTTAGAAGGGCTATGTAGGCGGGGCACGCGTAGCCACAACTATGAGCAAATGCTCATAGTTGTGTCCCCGCAACGCGAACGCGTTGCTTAATCACTCGCGGACGACTACAGAGAGTGTATGGTGAAGCGCTACGTTATAAATATTAAAAAATGCCTTCTTATACTATAATTACCTGTAAAACAAGAAGCCAGGTGTCAAGTGTAGTTAAAGAAGGAATTTCTTGCCATCAGTAAGTAGTAAACTTGTTCATAATATCTATATTCAGTCAAAATGCACCAAAACTTGATCATAATGATAAGTCACATAATGTTTTTCTAAAAAATATACATTACCGGCAATGTACGCCCGCGACTTTTACCTTATTACTCAGAGCGCGTAATGTAGTACACTGCTTTCGGTAGTAACGCATTTGCTTAAATGAGCTTTAACGCAGTACAAGCCCTAGTGCCGTGCTTATCACAAAACGCACGCATTACATTTTAACGATAGCATTACATTTAAAATATATTTTTTAATATTTGTCAGTTAAAATGCGATGATAAGAATTATTGCTTATCGCTAATACGTCATGCTGTATAGCGAAACGAACACCAATCCTTTCAAACATATTCATATAAGTACGGCGGTATCAGATTTTCAAAATTATAAAATTAAATTCAATTTTCTCCATACAAATAGTTCGATTAGTAAAAAAATGTATTAGCAAATTCTAAACTAATTTTACACTTAAGAATAATATTTTATGACTATTTTAGCATGGGAAGGTGCTAGCTTGTTATATCCTGTACTAAGCACGCCATTAGGACGCCGCTGCCGTGGTAGTGGTCAGTATAGTCTTGTTCTTATTCGTACATTGTTGGGTTCGAACCGTAATCGTACAGTACGAGTAAGGTACAAGTACAACTTATTCGTGCTATTAGTACTATTAGTACCGTAGATTTCTACCACTTTTGATACAATGAATAGTACCTAGTAATTAGGCGATTTAAAAGAGGAGATAAAAAATTTTGACCTTTCGAGTTTCTTGCCTGTTCTTCTCGATAAGGCCCTCCCAATTTCCGAACAGGTGTAGAGTCAACTTTTTTTTAAATTCCTACTTGTATTTGCAGACATTTTGAATATATTCAGGATGTATGCACATACAAGGTTAATATGATTTCTTTAAATTAGATTGTTTTGCTTTGTTTTGACGTCAATAAGTGCCTGTAAAGGCCTATGTTGAATAAAGATTTTTGAATTTGAATTTGAATTTGAACCATACTAATAGGTACGAGTATTGATTGAATCATTCGGCTTATTAATATGGAGTAGGAAACATATTTAGGAGATTGAAGTTTCAGAGCAATATAGATTTCAGACTAAATACACGTAATTTTTTTATCAAATTGGCGAAAATCATAGTTATCAAGAAAGATTTACAAATTTTGCGAAAAAGTAAAAAAGAAAACTTAAAACGCTTTCAACAGATTGTTGTATGGAGCCAGCACTTAAAAAAAATAACGTATTTACTATGGATGAGTTCAATTAAAATTCGTACCCCCTTTGCTAGACAAGGTGCTTTCTGAACTAAACTTCATATAAAAATTTAGTATGAATAAAAAAGCAAACTCACACTTGGCCATTTTTTGATAAGTCCATTATGTGTGTCCTCATTGCTGTGGGCGTGGGCCAAAAATTTCGTTATTTTTTAGCTCCGATGCACCGTTTTCGAGATATACAAATTTTTTGTAAATATTTTTCTTCAAATTATGCAAGGTTCAAATTCCTCACGAAAACAGTCGAAAATATTCTAAGTCCCGGCTCCATACTAAATATTATGATGAATTTTTTTAAGTGTTGATTTCATACAAAAATCAGTTAGGTTTTTTTTACTTTTTTGGAAAATTTGTCTACCTTTTTTTGATAACTAAGTATGATTTTCGCCAATTTGAGAAGAAAAAATTGCGTGTTTAGTCTGTTATCTATATTGCTCCGAAATTTCAATCTCTTAGTTATGTTTCTTTCCCAATATTAATAAGCGGAGTGATTCTAATTATTTTTAGGGTTTTAAAATATTATTTCATATATTAAAATTGCTGTCAATATTTAATATCGATAACTATTCATCGATGCCAATCACTAAAGAAATGTAATTTGTACACGCTGCATACCACGGCTCTTCACCGCGGCAGTGGGTTTCTGTGTGAGCGTTGTGATTGGTTCAGTCTGATTTCGCGCGAAGATTAGTTCTCTTGATTGGCTATCATTGACCGTGCGCGGTCAGCATAAAGTTATGTTTATTGGTCTAAGAAAAACTAGAAAAAGAAGTGGGAGCAAAACTGGCGACAGCGGTTCCCGTACAAACGGTGCATGATTGCCTTTCTAACGTCTTTCTGTGTTCTGTGGAACGATACCATGCGCACCGCCCCAGTGTTACGCTAAGGGTCGATTCTCACTATAATGCCGTTTACAGTTCGTTTTCGGTTCGATCTCGGTTTGGTAAAGTCTAATCGTGACAAGTTCAATCTCATTCAAACATAATTTCTTCGAGACTGATCTTGACTGGAATGGGATTCAAGCGAAACTTGACTGTTATACGGACAGTATGAATGCACACATATATGTGTGCATTCATACTGTCCGTAATACTTTTAACTTGATAACATTTTACCAGAGCGAGATCGGACTGAGAATGATCTGAGAACGGCATTATGAT
Organism: Schoenobius gigantellus; assembly: GCA_963935595.1. Lineage (NCBI taxonomy): Eukaryota > Metazoa > Arthropoda > Insecta > Lepidoptera > Crambidae > Schoenobius > Schoenobius gigantellus. Next base: position 8,789,063 of record OZ012563.1, read on the forward strand.
CGGCCCTAACTGTGACGTCGAAACGGTACGGCCGGCTGCGCGGGCGCATCAGAAATATGGAAGCTATCAATATCCCTTACTAATTAACGAACGGTTCCAATATTACATCCTATCTATCTCTTGATATGTTTACTGGAGATTGAATTTTGGCTTATGTTGTATGAGGATATAGCAACTAAATCCACAAAGAGAATATTAAAACTCGCCGTAAGTGTTGTAATCTATCGCTGTGGGGATCCGATTTAGATGAGACCGCTTTGTATTGCCTTATTGTTTTATTGGACAAACAAGTAAGTATGCATGTTTATTGAATAGGCATATTTTTTCTCTAATCTTAATGTTCGTCGACGCCGTCTGCTAATCGGAAGATCCGGAGTGTTTTTCGTTTTTCAAATTTCTTAAGGCGCATAGTGCTCCCAATGACCTTGCGTCGATCGTCCCGCACTGATTACATAGGAGTGAGTGAGTGAGAGTGAGAGGAATATTCAAGCAAACCTTTACGCGTAAGATGAATTATTTAAATAAAATAATAATAAAGGCGAATAAGAAAAATCTAAAAAGACCATCCCCTAGAATATTGTTCACTTTATTTATTGAAATCGAAAGTATGTGATTTAACCTAATATTTACGAAGCGATTAGGTTTATAGTTTTAAAATCGAGGCATGTTTGGGTCACATTTTAACCAAGTTTTAATTAATTAATCAAAAAATCAAAAAGACCATCCTCTAAAAAATGCGTTGAATAATAACATATCTTTTTCAAAGATTTTTTTATTAAATATTTATGAAGAGAAGCGGTTTTTTCTGCAGTGATTTTTTATGATTGACGTTACTATGCGCCTTAAGCACATTTGTCTGACGCTCCTACGGTGAAGGAATCGTAATGCAACCTGCATACATCTGCGAAGAATTTCAAAGGTGTATGTGAAGTCGACCAATCCGCACTGGGCCAGCGTGGTTGACTAAGGCCTAAACACCTTAACTTAGGGTAGGCTTGAGTCCCTCGGTGGGGATTTATATAAACTGTGGCGATGAATCTTAATGTTATGCAAGTAGTCATAGTTGTTCTAATTCATAAACATCCATCTGTTTTCAGTAATCTCAGCAATAGTGTCCATATCTGGACATGTTATGTAAATCTTACATTGCTATTTATCATAAACCTGTCTCGTTCAAAGAGTACATAGCGACAACATTACTTCTGACATCATTAGAATTCAATCAGCTTATCAAAGAAATAGGAATGGATTCGGATTTAGGGAACGAAAAATAAATAAATTGTGTTCTTTTTCGTTGCTCGGTAACGACGTTACGAAGATTTTAAAGAAACCGAACTATTGTATCAGATTTCAAGTTAGAATCAATCAATCTGAACTTAAGTTTGGCGGAATGCTTAACCTTTTTATTAACATTTAAGAAGATGTTTTGGTTGAAAACAGCAAAGGTTAATACTGCTGTCATACGGAAAAAGGGCGCATAACATTTTTGTCGAAATTGAGTTGCATATATTGGGAATCAGCAAAAAAAAGCGTATCTACCAATATTTTAAAAGTTTAACAAAAATAAACGCAACCCTGTCATAATAGACAAAATCATAGAACTCATGAAAAAATAAGTGTACACAAATGTTCTTGGGGCAACTTCAAACTAACGCTCAATAAATACATGCTTTCTTAGCAATAAGGGCGCCTTTTTTAGCGAGGTGGAATGCTTTTGCGCACCGTACCAGCCAATAGATAGTCGGCAGGCGTGTGTGGGACTCCCCTTGCTAAGTGCGGAGCATACCCACTAAACCAACCTTGATGTCCCTCATTTCCATAATCGGGATGATCCGGGGCTGGGATAGCCCAATTATCCGAAATATCCCGGGCAGCCCGACCAGCTACGGTTCGGGTCTTAACGCCTGTGGAGAATTACCCTGGACAATTAGATAATCACCAGAGGGCTTCTTTAGTTACGCGCGTCAGGAGCCACCCTAGCGCGCAGGCCACAGGCCGCAAATCACGGAAGCCAGGCTGCATATCCGCCTTCTACCTCCCAACCGTCTACGTCGGAGCGAGGGTCGTTTTCTCGCTCCCTTTCCGCTGCCTCTTTCTGCGAGCACATCCTCGTAGAAGCAGACGATAACCTACCATTCTCTCTCACCAGCCAGCATCTTCCTGGTGATAACTGGTAGCGAGAGGTCACCACCGCCCAATGCCGCACGTAGCAACGCAACGCAACTTTGGGGTCACCAGGCTGAGCACTCTGGGGGGTTCATTCGGGGAATGGCTAGTCCGATCCCGAACGCGCCTCTATGGGGGTGGAAGTTACTGGAGGGTGATTTAGCCAGGTATGGGACTTTATACGAGTGCAATGGCTTATCCAAGGGGTGGCCTTGTCAGTTTTTCAGTCCCTTGTCGAATCGTAAAGAAATTCCCCCGCCATAAAAAAGCTTGAGCACTCTAATAAGTGTGCTCAGCGGCATCGTCGGGAACGTCGTGATGATACTGCGGCGTTTCCTTCCGACAAGCAATAAGAGCGCTTATTGTAACTATGTGTACAGACACATTGCAATGTATGTGTAATCAATCAAGCGTCCAATCAATCAATCGCTGAATCAACCCTAAGCTGACACACCTTACGACATCAACAAGAAATATTACTGTAATAACAAGTCACGTGACATCTATTAACATAATACGAAGATAAAATGTTACACGCACACGGTTGAGTAGTCACGTTACCGAGCAAAACAACGCGAGCGTGGCAAAATTGAATCCATAAAAAAATCAATAACCAATCCAATGAATAGTAAAAAGGCGTTCGCCTGGAAAAACCATAGATAAACCGGAGATGGTGCGGTGAACGTTTTTACGTACGTTGTAGAAAGGCTTTTATATTTTTGAGAATGTGCTGTTTGCATAGATAGTACTAAAGTACATAAAAATGAGAATGGCTAGTTACAACGACGTAAAACAAGAAGAATGGAACAAATGGTGCATCTTTTGACTGTTTAGCCTAACATACCGTGTGTAACTAAGGCTGAAATAGTACATTGTTACCCTAGGGGTGAAAGTAACTTATTTAGGCCCGAGACGGGGTTTGGCGCCCGAGCGTAGAGAGGGCGCCTATAGTTCGAGGGACTAAATAAGTCTTTTACCCGAGGTAAACACTGTGCTTTTCATTACGAATACAAGGAAATTAAAAATAAAAACAAGAATCAACTAAAGAACATTTGAGTGAATTTAATTTTAATAAATCAACAACTTCTCTTTTTACCTCTTCTCTTATGTATGAAATCTCTGCTATACGGAAGAATAAACAAAACTCGAAAAAATGAAATGAAGAACGGATTGCCGCTTTTCCGAATATTTTGTTTTTTTTCTGTGGGCGGCCAGCTATTCAGCCATTTTTTTTTTCATTTCCATCATTGAAAACATGGAAAATATTCTGCCGAAATCTATGTTATTTTAAAGAAATAGTTAAAAGTAAATTATAATAAAGTCATTTAAATATATATTATTTAAATACTTAACATTATGTTATTTCAATTTTACACCGTGCTGTAACTGAGTGGCTGTATAGGAAATTGGAACATGATTCAATAGAAATGTGAAAATAGACCTAGTTTATAATTTGACAGCAGCTGTCAGTTGAAAGTGAATCTCCCTAGGGCTGAAAAGTATTACTTTCAACCCGCACCTCAGGCAACTTCACACCTACTTTCAGAGTATGAGTAATGAAAAATATATTTAAAGAACATATAGGTACGAATAAGTTAGATATTTGATGGATCCAAGGTGCTTCTCTTGAATCTGAAAAAACAATATTTCATTTACTTTGTATGGAAAAAAGTAGCTTGATTAGACCCAATTTTTTTCTATATAATCTCCACTTCTGAAGGATTAATACAATGTTATATTGACTTATTAATTAAAGTCACTTTTTAGGGCTCCGTACGTCCGAATAAAAAAAAGGAACCCTTATAGGATCACTCGTGTATCCGTCGTGTGTCGGTCACAGTCAATTATCTCCGAATCTACTAGACCGATTAAGTTGAAATTTAGTACACATATCAATTTCTGTGACCCAAAAGCAGAGGTGTGACGTGAATAGATGAAATATGTATACGGGAGGTCATTTTTGGGGGGAAGGTGGAAAAATAAAATAAAAAAATGGAAACTGCATCGTGTGACATATCAAATGAAAGGTCTCGTTGTGAAGATCTTAAATGTATTTTTTTTTTGTAATTTTAAAATAAATAGTTTCCAAGTTATTCAAGAAAATAGACGAAAATTGACCATTAATTAGAAATTGTAAAATTATGGTATGCACCAAACACTTTGTATATGTTATGTATGTATACATATTATATTATCAAGTATGTTATCGTATTATGATAGTGTATAATATTTTTTAATTAATATCATTTCAATCAACTGCTGGATATTTGGCCTTCGCCAAAATTTTTTATACGTAAATATTTTGGGATGAAAAATAGTATTTTGTCTGTGTTATCCGAATACAAAGAGTACAAAATTGCACACATGTGCAAATTTTATGTTTAATATTTCCTGCGTTCGTTAGCACATAAAATAATTCCATTGTGACCATTGGCACTGTCAAATATTTTTAATTGGAAATCGTCCAACCCTCTTCGGCTATTTACAAGCGAGCTCATTAGCGCAAAATTTATACAGGCAGTCAATTAAGCTGACAAATTAATGAATAATTGAATCCTTAAGGGCGCTAATTAAGCAAGTCTTACATTTTCATTTGGGCTACATTAAGTTGATAAATAAGCTTGAAAGGTCCATTTCCCCTTTTTCAGAGTTTACTTGTTTTTGCATTCAGGCGACGATTTACGTCTATGAGAATGAATTAATTTCGTGAACTTAGTGAGACAATTTTTTGTTGGGAAACTAAAGGTCTTACTATAAATTGTCTGACTTGTCTAGTGTTCATAGTTTGAATATGATTTTGTTTTGTTTGTCTTAATCACAGTAAATAGAGACAGCGTCAGGTTTAATTCATAAGTAACTTTAAACAACGTTTTGTAATAAGTAAGACCATTATTAGTTAACTCATATAAATACTACACATTCAATAGTATAATTGAAGAATTACTAAGTAATAGTAATACCGCAATTATAATATACGAGGAATCTGAATTATTCTAAATAAGTTATAATTTAGAGTAATTCGTAAAGAACAATGGTCACTTTCTTAGAGCGATTTTCACCCAATAAAAAAAACTTAAAGATTATAAAAACTAGTTTAACTTATTGTACTGGTTAAAAAAACACGTTGAAATAATTATTTTATTTTTAAGCCCCAGGTTAAAAAGATATTCTGGTTTTAATATTATTGATAAGATACGCATTTCGGACCGTATCTGGCTGTACGGATGCGTTCCGAATGGCGATGTTATCAAACTCAGCGCGCTAAAAGTTGTTTCGAGTCACGGTGAGCGTGCTGACAGCGTCCAAACTGACGTCATCGATGACGTCATTACGTCGAACGCTTGTACTGTCAAATTACAGATGCATTCTGGCTCTCGGAGTAGTAAAATGGCGGAAAGAAATTACATTAATGCGTTCAAGAAGATTTTTTATTTTATTTTGTAATTTATTTATTTGGGGTTTCATAAATATTCTAAATACATAAATCGGTTACATATTTTATTAGGATCACATTTATCCATAAATTAATCTCTCTATTTCTGGCTTTCTTTGGGAACAGAAATGACCATTGTTCTTTAATTATTACATCAGTAATATTGAACGATGTTTAAATGTTGATTTATTATCAGGCTCACGCATCTAAGTGTATTTTTGTAAACCGCAAACATATCACAAATTCTTTCCTATACTTTTGAGTATGTTTCAAAGAATTACTGTAATTGATCCATTACTGTCGGTTCAAAATCAGCTTCTGTGGTCTTGTGGCTGAGACAAATAGGTATTCTTTTGTCTATTTTGGTGGTAGGGCACGTAAGCCCGCCTGGCTGGCTAGCTACCAACATCTTACCTTGATTTGTCAGTGTACAATTGTTGTTTTCCGAAAATAAAATTACAGATATATATCTTACATCTATATATATAGTCAGGAGTTCATACGAAGCTCGTCTACACTATGGGACTAATCGTCATTTACTAATCCATTCAAGATAAGAAGGCTCCCGTAACAGTATTCTGAAAAAAACATACGTATGTGTTTGAATCTTGAACCGGAACGATTCAAGTACACATACACTTTACACAAATATTTTATTTATAAAATGCAAACAAATGCTTTTTTTTCAGAATTATAATTTTATTAAACTGGACTGATATTCTTGTTTTTAAAAAAATAGTTAAAGCTTTGTGTTGTAATTTCTTGATGGAACTCCATGGTATCTTGTTATTAAAACACTAATTTCACAAGTTCCACTTGAATTCAAGTGGAACTTGTGAAATTAGTGTTTTAATAACAAGACACTAATTTCACAAGTTCCACTTGAATTCAAGTGGAACTTGTGAAATTAGTGTTTTAATAACAAGATTCTTGTTTTTATTTAATGTCGAATTAATTATTGCATTTTTGATAAAAGTGCCCTAAAGAGATAAGTTATAGTATTTATAAAGCATAACACTTTTAATCACGGAAACTAGTATGCATGAAACGGAAAATTTCAACCTGTCACCGGAACCTTCTTATCTTGAATATAGACCTTAGTTAGGCTTTTGTGTTGTGTGCAAAATTTAAATATTATATATAAAAAACTAGACGAGCCTCCCTTTTCTATTATTAAGAAAATCTCTACGTTAATAAAAACAGTCAAATGTATATAACTGTAAACAAATAAAATATGTAAATATCCGCACGAGAGTATAGTAGGTGCGTTCTAGACTGACTAACTCGCTTTTAAGGAAGCTGGACAACAAAGCGCTTGAGAATTAACTTTAGTCAGATTGTGTCGGCGAAACACGGAGCCAATTACACAATACAAGCGAAGCACGATTTGCGTTTTAAACTTATAACGTCTTTTGAGCTCTGACTTCCATTCATAATAAGAAGGAAATGTATACAAAAGTTTTTGGAGTGCATTTCTCAGCGTATTTTAAGCCTCATGTGTTTTTTTTTTATTATAAGACTTACAACATTTCCAAAACTAAAAATTAAATTTTTTGCGGTGCACTATAAACCATAATTGGTTTTTCTGTACACTACAGATTCGTATCGTCATCTCAAAAATAATATGATATATAATATTATGTAGGTGCATGCATGTAACACAATGAAATAAACAGCACGTCACTCTCGACATAATTCACTCCCCAAGAACCAGTTTTGACTGTGCGGATACATACGGGCGTGAATTTTGCCGAGCGAGTCGGTATACAGAAAATAAATCAAATTCTTGAATACATATTTACGTTTAACATACGAGTATATTCAAAGTCTTTGAGATTAAGATTTTTGAATATACATATATTTACGTTACATTTTTTCTATTAACTTAGATAAATAAATTTTTTTTAACTTATATTTAATGTTTGTTTCGTTAATTTCATTTTTAATGCTAGCCGGAAGTTCATTCATTAACCTAGGAACCTGATAACATAACATTTGTTTACCATACTGATTACAGTATCTAGGCAGAATGAATTTAGGAGCTCGTCGCGATTGTTCTACTGTAACTTTACTTAGTTTCAAATAAGATTCATTGAAAAAGTTTTCAATCAGAAGTATATATTTCAACTGATCGTGAATAGGTATAATTCTACAGTGATTAAAAAGTTCATTAATATCTTTAAATTTTGCTTTAACTTTGTCTGGTACAATGGTTTTGAGTATCCTTGACTGTAAACAGTAAATTTGGTCAAGATGCGACTTAAAAGTGCGCCCATAGGTACTTAGGCCATAAAATATTATTGTTTCTCCAAGAGCTTTATATAGATATAAAAGAGTGGAATAAGGAATCTGACGTTTGACAATTTTGAATTTCGCTAATATAGCTCTTAACTTATCACATACAAAGTTAATATGATCTACCCATTTAAAGCGGTCATCTATTATAAGGCCAAGGTACCTTTGTTTATTTAAAACTTCTAAAGCTTCACATGTGCAATTATTGTTATTATTATGTAAGCAACTATGATTATGCGCTATGATTTTAAGACTGCTAGATTTGCGGTTTTGAGTAGAACTCACATACATAAGTTTAGTTTTTTCTGGATTAAGTACAAGCCCAGCGTCATGAGATCATTTTGAAAGAGCATTGAAGTCTTGTTGCAAATTTTTTAATGCTTTATCAATATCCTTATTTGCAGATACGAGACAAGTGTCGTCAGCAAACTGATATATCTCACATTTGGTAATCATATTAACGGCGTCATTGACATACGTTATATAATGGAGTGGCCCAAGTACTGAGCCTTGAGCCGTACCATCCTTAACCGCAACTATCTTACTAACACTATCACAAATTTTCACCAAATATGATCTATTATTAAGATAGTTTTTACACCATTTACTAAGGGGACCTCGTATGCCACAGTCAGCCAGCTTTTCAATTAAAGTTTCATGTTTTAAGGTATCGAAGGCCTTACTGTAGTCAATGAAGATTATTAACACATGTTCTTTATTATTTAAATATTTATAAATATTGTCAGTAAATTTTGACAATAATTGCGTGGTACTCTTTCCTGACTGAAAACCAAATTGTTTATCTGTTATAATACTATTATTTTTATAAAACTTATGTATTTGTTTTGAAATTACTCTCTCCACTATCTTGTCTATTGTCGAAAGAATTGTGATGGGGCGGTAATTATTATACTCACTATAGCTACCTTTCTTGTGTATTGGTCTAACTACACCAGTTTTAAGCTCATTAGGGTATTCACCCTGTTTAACGGATGTATTTATAAAATGGGCAATAACCTCTGCAACATCGCCAGCAATCATTTTCAAATCCTGTGCTCTAATGCCATCTATACCCGGTGCCTTGAGGTTACTCAAGGATTTTATTTCATTTATTACAGTTTTAGTAGAAATTGGCTGAAATTTACAAGAAACATTTGCGGAATTAGCATACAAGGATTTGTCTAACAATGTTATATTACAATTAGGTACAGTATTTTTGACGCTGTTAGCAAAATTATCTGCAAAATTATTAGCTATATCTATAGTATTTGTGTTATGGTTACTAAATGCGTTAAGGATTACTTCATCGACAATAGTTTTCACCCTACCAGTAATTTCATTTAATATTTGCCACAACACTCTGGGATTTTTTTTCTGATCATGTATGTTAAGAGGCCAAATCTTTTAATAAGCCATCGTTGAATTCAAACTAAGTCGTTGTGTGCCCCTGAGAAGAATAGAATCCCGAACGTAGGTAATTGAAATGTTTGCATTACGATCTTTGAATATAGCAATGATAATTTTGTACAACAATTGCACTGCAACACACACACACAAACACACACAGAGAGAGAGAGAGAGAGACATTCACACAGAAGCATACATGCATGCATACACGATAACCAAGATGTTTGTATAATAAATAGATTTAGACTAATACTAGCAATGGAAGAGCGGGTCCACCTGACACAGACATAATTATGTTGTCTACTAGGTGATCCCAATCACTGTATCAATGTATAACGTTGATTTACAAATAAAGAATTTATTATTATTATTATTTATTATTGCATTGCATTGCATTATTTCCTGTGTTATTTTCTGAGTCACCCTAAGGTTGACTGATTAAGAAAACATGAATTTCTTTGATTTCGAATTTAACCAATCAACCTAATTACACACAACCCCTTAAAAGCACGCGTCACGTAAATTATGAGCAATCACTAATTGATAACACGATTCACATAGTTGATTGGCTATATCGTATTCACCACGGGCATGTGACATATAATCAAATGCTGTACCTATGCCGTTGAGTATTGGATCGCTAACCGATGACGCTCGTTATTAATGCATCGACTGGTCCAGTTGGAGCTCATTAGCCCAGATTTAACGCATCCTAGTCTGGTCATTGGTGTGCATTGATCTATTTGCAGTTTGCTAGAAGGCTAGAATAACACTAACACTTGTGTATTAGTGAGATAAAATGTCGAACTGGAACACAATCAGTGAGCAAACTGTGTAATTAGAAGATCGGTAATAATTTAAATCTTATCATGTTTTTAAAAAAAAATAACTCAGTAATATAAAATCTTATCATGTCTATAAAATTTTTATACTCTATTTTTCTGGTATTAATACGGTATCTGATACGCACTGTGTGGACCGCTTACGGTATGCTAAGTGAGTAATAAAATTACTTGCTTCATCGCCTAGAATATGCGAGTGAAGTCTGGAATCCCCAATACAAACTGTATATTACGCGTTTAGAAAACATACAGAAAAGGTTCCTGCGTTTTCTAGATTTCAAAGCAAAAAAGTATTCCATTAGCTATGAACATCGCTGTAGAAGGTATCATTTCTTGCCATTAGAATTACGTCGTAATATGAGTAATGTATGTTATGTGTCCAAGATTGCTAATGGATTAATAGATTGCCCTGACCTGTTGAAATTGATTGGTCTACGAACCAACAACTTGGCGATCAGACAGCGTCCATTGCTTCACATTTCGCAAACGAGAACAAATTATAGATCTAATACGTTTATCATACGTGGTTGTAAACTATTTAATAGGTTTAGCACTGAGCACGACTTTGATTTGTTTACTACAAGCATAGCATCCATCAAACAGACTATCACAAGAGCACATTTTTCATAAATTTGTATTTTGCTTCATTCATTCTTCGTTCATCATCTCATCATCATTCATCAAGAAGTATACTTGATTATAAATTAATCATTTTTCTTTTTTGTTTTTGCTGTAAGTAATCACAGTTGTGAGTTTTTAAACATGTTTATCTACATGTGAAAGCTTATAATTAACCTTCTATAATGGTAATATATGTGTTATTTATTGTTAAATCTTATGTTAGCTTTCCAAATAATAAATAAATAAATAAATAACGTCAAGTGGCGCTGAATGACAAGGTAATTTAAAATCTTATCATGTCTACAACAATTTTTACTTTATTTTACTGGTATTAATACAGTCTCTGATACGAACTGTGTAAACCGCTTCCGAAATAATAAGCATATGTGGTATGGCAATATACATATATAAATAATATGGTATAATAATAGTACATACTTGCTACATCGCCTCAACGTCAAGTGGCGCTGAATGACACCATCATCATCATCATCATCATCACAGCTCACACACGTCCCCACCGAGGGGCACGAGCCTAACCTAACTAGTTAGAGCGATTAGGCATTAGTCAAACCACGCTGGCCCAGTGCAGATTGGTTGACTTCACATACACCTTTCAATTACTTCGCAGGTGTATGCAGGTTTCCTCACGATGTTTTCCTTCAGCGTAGGAGGGTCAGATAAATGTACATATGAAATTCGTGAAACGAAAAAAACACATTGGTACATGGCAGGATACAGAATGATAAGGTAATTTAAAATCTTATCATGTCTACATAAAAAATGTTCACTCTATTTTTCTGGAATTAATACAGTATCTGATATGCACTGTATAGACTGCTTGCGAAATAATAAGCGTATGTGGTATGTTAATTGAGGTAAAATAGTACTTGCTACAAGAGGCAAATGTTCACTTGTCCATTTCGAGGAATGTGTGCGATGTTCAAAAGGCCACTCACGTCGCCGCACTCTTCCTGACTCAACGTTTTCCTGATATTCGTATTCCAGTTTCAACTTTCTACTGCAGTTTCGTTGTAATACGCATAGTCGTCTGCTTAATTATTCCAGTAAAAACGGTAGCTTCTTTTTACTAATGATATAAACCTCTTAGACACGTAAAGAGCCTCTTTATATTAATTATTAGCTGACATATTACTTTTCTATGATGCGATGCGAGGGAATGGAATTCTTTGCCGTCCTCTGTGTTCCTACCTCACTACAACCCGGGTCTTTTCAGAACTAGAGTGAATCGGTACCTAATGAGTAGGCACGCTTCACCTTAGTCCATACCTTTGCTTACTATCTGGCAAGATGGGGACAAGTGCCTACCCATAAACTATAAAAAACAACATTATTAGCGAAAGGCGCATAGAGGCCACTAGCGTATGACTCATTATAAATGTTGAACGGCTAAAGATGTTGTGTTTTGTATTTCTTTTTTTTAAGTTTGCAGCGACAGAATTATGTTTAAGCGCATTCAGCGCAGTTAGCAAAAACGAAAGCCGCCCAAAGTACCCACGCAGAGCAATTGCTACGGGACATAGATTCGGAGCTATCTGTAGCACGTAGCAGATTCTCGTAGTACGAAATCACGAAAGTCCTAGTTCTTATTATCTAAATATTTAATTCAGATTCGTCATGTTTCTGACTTGTAGTAATACAGCCGATGCTATATTATTAATCAATATAAAGTATAATCGTAAGAAAAGTAAAAATTAAACTGAGTAGCTCGACGTCTACGATACATAATATTTCGTAGACGAATCGGTAGCACGTAGCATAATATTCGTAGTATGACATCACGGAAGTCAGTCTTGTGATTTTCTCGTGTTCCTGACTCGTAGTACAGTCAATACTATCTTATTAATCAATGTAAAGCAAGTTCGTAAATAACACTAAAAGTTATAAGCTAACTAAAAAATCCGTCAGTTATTTCAATGAACAAGTTGAGATAACAGAACAAAACATCCCCATTAACTAATTGTAATTACTAATGATAAAGAGATTATTTCAGTATTTAAATACGTTTTATCATTTGTGAAAAAGATGCTGACCGAAAGACAGCGAATTAAACAGGGGACTATACATGCTGCGACGAATACGGCGAACTGGAACACGAATGCTTTCTGAAATCCCAAATTCATCGGAACAAATCGCCGTAGCTACTTAAATAGAAATATAGAAAGCGTTTATTCGACACAGACACAAATCAACAAGACAATACACAAAGTAGGTACAACAGATTATACAATAATACAAATGACATAATGGGGAATATGCATGTGACTTAAATATTGACAAAATATTTTTTTTTGTAATCTTTATTGCTACTGAAAACACATTGTACAATTATTTTTAATAGTACATTGTTACCCTAGGGGTGAAAGTAACTTATTTAGTCCCGAGACGGGTTTGGCGCACGAGCGTAGCGAGGGCGCCTATAGTTCAAGGGACTAAATAAGTCTTTAACCCGAGGTAAACACTGTGCTTTTCATTACGATTACAAAGAAATAAAAAATAAAAATATGAATTGGCTAAAAAAAAAGTGAATTTTATTTTAAAAAATCAACAACTTCTGATTTAGCCTCTTCCCTTATGAAATCAGGTGTTCAATCCATATTTGAATCAGATGAACTCAAATCTCTGCTATACGGAGTATAAACAAAACTCCATAACTCGACAAAACAAGTGAAGATCGGATTGCCGCTTTTTCGCCCATTTTGTTTTTTTTTTCTGTGACTGGACAGTTATTCAGCCATTATTTTTCATTTTCACCATTGAAAAAGTGATAAATATTTTGCAGAAATCTATGTTATTTTAAAGAAATAGTTGAAAATAAATTATAATTAAGTCATTTAATAAATATATTTTTTAATTAATATTTAACATGTTTCAATAGAAATGTGAAAATAGAACTAGTTTCGTTTTTATAAATTGACAGCTGTCAGTTGAAAGCGATTCTCCCTAGGGCTGAAAAGTGGTACTTTCAACCCGCTCCTCAGGCAACTTCAGACCTACTTTCAGAGTATGAGTAATGAAAAAATTATTTTAATTTAATAGTAAAATTTTATCACCAAAAGGTACCTGTTTTAAATTTCCCGCGCAATTTTCCGAAACGCAACACTATTGGTGGAATTAAACGTGACGTCGGTTTTACACGAGACGTCTGCTGTCAACAAGCTATTTGTATGGTTTCTGTTCTGAGGTATAAGTATTATTATATTGGGTCGCTGTTTTTTATATTAAGTTAATAGTTTTTTGTGTTTAGTGTATTAATAAATTGTGAAGAAGGGGTCGAGAATGACAGAAACTGGTTTCGTAAAAGCGCAGTCGGATAATCTTCCGAAAATCGACGTGTTTATGATGGCCACGTATTTGTATAAGTATTCTATAACTTTTTTAATATCTTAAACTTTTTTAGTATAAACAGCTCAAACACGATACATTATCTCTTCTCATCGCCTTGCACCACTTTTTCCTTAGTTTTTCACTTTTCGGCATAAGAAAATATACTTTGTCAGGTGCAGTGTTAACGTTATTTGGGCACATAGGAACAATTCAATATTTATAATATAGTTTTTTGTGCTTTTCCATGTTAAGTAAGTCGGTATTCACTTACTTTCTTAATTTTTTGATAATTTTGTGAACCAAATACTTTGCTGTTGACATCGAACCAGTGTGACCGTTTTAAAAATTACTAATCTACTAAGTTAAGTTTTCTGCTAAAATCTTCTGAAATCTACTGAGGTGACAAAATCTACCGAAATTCTGCCAACCTACATTTTGATGTATTCGAACAATGTGGTTTATATTTAAAACACGATTTATTATTTTAATTAGATTGGGAATATTTATTTTCATTACAATTTTTACTTTCACCTAATCATATTCGAATCAGGTTTTGTACCTGTAGGTTAGGTTTTGTATCATTTGTATAATTTTCTCCACTATCAATTACTTATCCCTTGTTTTGTGTGCAAAAGCGATAATATGTGTGTATTTATAGTCTTAATAGACCACATTTGACAGTTCTGACCCACAAAGTCAAAGTGAAGTGACCTTCCGATCGTTTGTTGATTAATTGAATGTATCGATACGATCTCCATACGTATGTGAATCAATTGCAGTTATTATTAGAAAATAAACATCGACTGTATAAAAATTACAAATTAAGAAATTTAATTTATAATTTTCTAAGCACCTTTCCCTAGTCTACTATGATAATCCTATTTTTTGTTATATTTTGCTGGCAGTGTTGCCAATGTTGCAATGGTTAATGCATTTTAATTTTTATTGCAATGTAAGATTAAGAAAAAATACAATACAATGTGTATGAGTAGGACTTCATTATTTCTACCCTAGAAACTATGTGCACACAGAAGTAGGAATGAGAAGCAAAATAAGGAGTTTTTTTCTGCAATCATGATTTTTATTTCTAAATGTGAGGAACTTTAAACATAATGGAATCAAAAAGAAAGACGAGAATCGAAGTGTACTCCTAAATCACTTTAACTCGCTTATGTGTAGGGCCGTGGATGTCATAGTCAAAATGGGGTGTTTAATTTTTGGTTATTACTTGATACTTATTTAAGAGGCATTTGGTTGCACTCGCACCATCTTACAATCAGACTAACGTCCTCCTGGAAAAACATTAGTCATTTTCAATCACGAATAACTTTAAGTCGCTTATGTGTAGGGCCGTGGATGTCATAGTCAAAATGGGGTGTTTAATTTTTGGTTATTACTTGATATTTATTTAAGAGGCATTTGGTTGCACTCGCACCATCTTACAATCAAACTAACGTCCTCCTGGAAAAACATTAGTCATTTTCATTTTTCATACGGTTGGAAAATTCTTTATAAGAGAGACATTCATTTTTTAATTTCAAATATGAGATCGTTAATAAAGATCCCAAGTAAAAGAGGAAGAGTGAGAATATTTTTATTTTGTTTAAGACAGGAAAACTGCTTGTTATATTAAAGTTGCATTCAAGGGTGTACTTATGAAAAAAGCATATTATAAAGTGTCTGATTATATGACAGATAAATTGAAACTGCTTGGAATTTACAAAAAGTGAGATAATTGACGTTCAAAGGATATTAACATTTTGTGATAATTATTGGATCAATGTCATTCACTGCAACTGTTCCACTCACTCCGTCAGGCATTTCTAAATTATTTTGATGAAATAAAAATATTTGTGAAATATAATATTTGTAATGTTGGTATTTTAAAAGAGAAGATAAAAAATACAAGATTTTCCAAGTTTCTTGCCTGTTCTCCTCGAGAAGGCTTTCCCAAAGTCCGAACAGTTGTAATTTTTTTTCATTTGACTTGTATTTGCATACATCTTAATAATGGTTGGGGTGTATACACATACAAAGATTAAATAATTAGTTAATTAGATTCTTGTTTGATTAGATTTTTATGTTTTGTTTGATGGCAATAAGTGCCTGTAATGGTCTATATTGAATAAAAAAATTTGAGTATCAGTGGCAATACCACCTTATTTTATATGGCAATACTAAAGCTAGTGCATTGTGCAGTTTCTTGTGCTTGATTTGTTTTTATTAATTACGTTCGTTCAATATTCATCACATTAAACAAAAATCGAGAATCGAGAATTTACAGTTGATCTCATAGTGTAAACGTTGTTCTTTTTGATGGTCTGCTGAAGAAACTCTTTAAATTTTAGATTAATAAATAAATTACAGTGTATATTCCACTTAGTTACTCGAAAGTTACCAGAGAAATGAAACGAATGATTCAACAATTGGTTGAACTGCATAGGGAACATCACTAGCATAAAAAAGAAAATTGGCTTTCGACTATAACCTCGTAATGACGTCAAGTTTCCGTCGATTTAAATTAATTATTTTATTTAGGAAAGTTTTTTATAAAATGTTAAGTGTTAAAATAGTCTTTATTTTCATTTCGATTATCAATTTAATATGTGGCAATTAAAACAAGTGCCATTTTATCATTTGAAAAATAAATAATATTGTGTGATAGCTACTACAAGGCTACCAGTGAATAGCTTTGATGAAAGTGAAATGTGACCTATTAAAATGGCACAACTATAAAAAGAAAGATTACGATGTTTCTTTATAATTAAATTAACTTGAGAAAATATATGCTTACGAGAAGCGTTCGATACGGGAAAACACATCCTCGCTTTTGCGAATTTACAGATATCATATTTCAATTTATTATTACTATCTATTAATATATGAACACTCGCCCAAAACCTATCAGTATCCTGTGACACTGACCACTGTAGAGGCACTATCGGTAGCCTAAAATCTGTATAGATATAGAAACAGATAAATCTATAAATGGCAACACTGAAGAGAATGACATATTTGCATTCTTTTATATAAGGCAATATATATAAAGATATTACTCTTTAAACTAGTTTAAATGATACTCTGAATCGTAATATCTGAAAATAATTATCAAATATACTCTATTCTCTAAATATTAGAGTTCAAAATTCCGTGTCGGTCGGATTTTAAAGTGTATAATCGGGGCAAGCTCCTGCTACAAACAGTATTAATATAAACGTTGCCAACATAATTTAGAAGCTCGAACACACCTCCTTTCAGCCGGGACGATTATTGCTTCAAATCTACTAAATCTACTAGATGTTTAGAAACTACTGCATATCTACTGCATGCTCAAATTTTCATTGAAAATCTACTGCTGCAGTAGAAAATCTACCGTAGATGGTCACACTGCTTCCAACTCAAGTAATGGTGACGTCACGAACAAGCGCGCCAAAATGGTCGCGTTTATCAAATCAAATCAAATCAAATCAAATGCTTTATTTGCAAAATACAGTGATATTAAGGTGTTATACATTGTCTGGTACAGTATTCTACCCTCAAGGGGATGCAAATGTCTTGTTTTTTTACAATTACATACAAATCATTACAATTAATATGGTAAGTCAATGAGATATAAAAATAATTATTGTCAAATATACATGTCAATGAAATTAGATTAAGAATAGTAAGTACATTTATTAATATATTATTTGAAAGTATCATTGAGATATTCCTTGACACTATAGTATGCTTTGCTTATAAGAAACTGCTTTAATCTGAATTTAAATACGTCAATGTTAGAATAATCTAGTAAGTGTTTAGGGAGATGGTTATAAAGACGTGGAGCCATACAGAATACACTTTTTCCATATTGTGCAGTAAAACTCGGTGGGAAACAAATTTTATGGTTATTACGTTTTGATCTTAACTGCTCAAACATAGACCTATTCGTTGCTACAAATATTACAATCTCATATATGTAAATACAAGAGAGGGTTAATAGCTTAAGATCAATAAAAAAGGACTTCCAACTGTCTGTATATTTAAGTTTACAAATTGCCCTTATACATCTTTTTTGAGCCTTGAATACAATTTCATTGTTTACCGAGTTTCCCCAAAAAATAACGCCATATCTTAATACAGATTCGACATAACCATGGTAGGCAGTGAGCACAGCATTCTGATTCACAATTTTTTGGAGCATGTGCAGAGCATAGGAAAACTGACTCAGTTTGGTCGTAACACTATCTATATGAGATTTCCAATTTAAGTGACAATCAAGATTCATACCCAAAAATTTTGTATCAGTTACTTCATTAATTATATGTCCATCAAAATTAATGCTCATGTCGGTCATTTTGTCATTAGTTCTGTTTTTAAATGTCATAATATTTGTTTTATCAAGATTTAAAATTAAATTGTTATATGTCAGCCAATTAATAATAATGTCCAATGTGATAATAATTTTCCTTTCAATGTCAGGTTTGTTCTTACCACTAAAAATCACTGTACTGTCATCGGCAAATAAAACCATGTCATCTTTAACTACTTTAGGTAAATCATTTATGTAAATATTAAAAAGCAAGGGAGCTAGTATGCTACCTTGTGGTACTCCTTGGGTCACTTTTTGATATTGAGATGAGAAAATAATCTCTTTTTTTGTTTTTGGGCATATTCGAGTTATTTGAGTACATTGGACTCTGTCACTCAGATACGATTTCAAAAGATTGAGAACGTTACCTCTTGCCCCACAGGCCTCCAATTTATAAAGCAATAGTTCATGATTTACATAGTCAAAAGCTTTAGTTAGATCCATATATAATGCTACAACGGGCTCTTTATTGTTTAAATATTTCATTACAGTTTGTAAAAATTTGTATGTAGCTAGATTTGTGGTTTTATTCTTTCTAAAACCAACCTGTGCGTCATCGAAGATGCTGTTATTTTCAAAAAATGTGTACAGACTGGTTTTTATAACTTTTTCGAACAATTTAGAAAATATTGGTATTAGAGCTATTGGTCTGTAACAGCTGATATCTTGTTTGTCTCTTTTCTTAAATAGTGGTTTAATTATTGTTATTTTGAGACTTTCAGGAAATATACCCGATGAAATGCATAGATTGATAATGTGACTTAATACAGGAGATATAACACTTGATATTCGTTTCAAAACTGTCGAGTTAATGTTATCATAGCCGGTGCTATTTGTATTTTTTAATGATTTAATAAATTTATCAATTTCATAAGGCGTTGTCGGTGGCATGAATACAGACTTTGCACAAGCATTTTTTATTTTATAACTATTTATAACTGCAGCTTTTCCGCCACTATTATTTGTAAAAAAATCATTAAACGCCTCAGCAATGCTGTATGGATCTGTAACGGTTTCCCCCTTGAAAACAATTTGTTTGATGCCTTCCTTCGGCTTAAATATTTTATTATTATTATTTATAATGGACCAGGTGGCTTTAATTTTTAATTTTAATTTTTTATCACATAATCGTTTTGCGCCTTTTGAGTAAGTTTTACAATTTTATTTAAGCGCTTTGAGTAGGATTTAAAAACGTTCTTATTTTTTTCTGTTGGATTATTCCTGTAACACCAAAGTAGATTTCGTTTACGTTTAGAACATTTACGTATACCTGAGGTCATCCATTTCGGAGCTTTACATAATTTTCTCTTAAATAGGTTTAATGGAAAACATAAGTCGTAAAACAATCTAAACAAATCGTAAAAACTTTGAAATGCTGTATTCGGATCGAGTTCCTCATAAACCTCACAGAAACTTAAAGCTTGCAGGCAATTCTTAAATTTTACCAAGTTTTCTTCGCTGTAGTCTCTTTTTTCGGTAAACCAGTGAGTAATAGAGTATGTTTTCTTAACTGGGCATGATAACATTTGAGCTGTGTGGTCAGAAAGAGCAAATTCGTAGATTTCATATTTGCATCCCTTAATATTATGTATAAAATTGTCAATACAAGTGCCGCTTTTTAGTCGTGTCGGTTCATTAAGGCATATTTTAAGATTGAAGCTAGATATAAGATGAAATAATGTTTCAGTCTCTTTACATTTTTTTAAGGTATTAATATTAATGTCACCACAAATTATAATTTTCTTTTTTTTTAGGCAAAATTCGTGAAACATTTGTTCCGCATTTAAGAAAAAATTATTAATATTTTTATTGTCATTTCTCGGTGGTCTATATATACAAATTATAATTATATTATGTTTAGTGAGCTCTGCAGCGCAGCATTCGAGAATACCAGGCATATTATATTTCTCCACTGAAACTATTTTGTAGTCATGTTTATTATGAATCAATATACACGTACCACCACGTCTATTGTTACGATTGTATGATGTAACCAACGAAAAGTTTGGTATATTCAGTAAGTTTGCGTCATCTTTTAGCATATTATGCTCAGTAAGACATAAGACATCAATAAAATTATTACGATCGAAAAGCCAATGCAGATTCACTGTTATTAGTTCGGATTTATTTATAGCTCCATTTATATTCTGGTGTAGTATATTTATATGATTATACACGAAAACAATCTTGGTTACTACATTCTTCTACAAATCCTGTTGTCTGAGTGCTTTTGTCAACTTTTAGTATAGTTATATGCTTACTATTCATGTCAATATCTATGTCACACATTAGTTGAGAGATGTCGTAAGTCACAATATACATTCCACGACCATTGATTTTCCCATTGTATCTCGAAAACATGTCATAGGAGTACGAAAGATTTTTATTTGAGTCTAGTATGTAACAAAAGTTGTGCCTGCTATTTTCATGATACAATAGGTCATTAAAAATTTCTACTCTCCTATTAAATATATTTGAATGTTGGCAGTATTTAAAAGTTGGTAGGCAAAATATGACGTTAGTGTGACTTACGCTTAGCAGGGCCTGTTTAGTGTTTTCAACAAGGTTAGCATAGTCATTGGAAACATCAAAATCGAGTTCCCCAAGCACTATTAAGCAAAAATCTTTATATGTGAAGTTCTTCAATTTTTCAGGTAGTCTGTTCAAAATTTGCGTTAGTCCTCCGCCAGGTATTCGATAATGGCAGTAGTTAAAGTCATCAAATCGTTGTCTAAGTATTCTAGAAATTTTATTTTGAGACGTGTTGCTAATTACACATAGATTTCTAACAATTTTCGTTGTTTGTAAATATTTTTTATCCGCTTCCTTCTCGTCGTGTGTTTTTGTAAAACTCAATGTTAACGTGTTTTCGTTATTCGCAAATTGTGTCGTATTTTGTAAGCTCCCGATACCTTTATCGTTGGTTATATTAGAGTTATATAATTTGTTCTTTTTTATAATCCTCTGTGGTGTGGATGTTCTTACAGAGCGTTTGAGCGGAGAATTAGTACGTTCACCTAAAGTGCCAGCTAACTTTTCGTAAATATTTCGTGTTTTAGTTAGTTTTTCTATTGTTCTTTTTAATTCTGTATTTTCAAGTGATAGCTTATTTACTTCTTCATGAGCAGATTTTAGATCGGTAGATATTTTTTCTATTTGAGTTTTCAATATATTGCCAAAATTGATAGTGATTTTAATATTTATTTTTTTGCATAATGGTTTATATTTTGGACGTGATATTTGTATGTTTGGTAATGTAATAACTAGTAGCAACGTATAAAAAAAAAAAAAAAAATCATGCATATTCCCCATTGTGCTGAGCGTGCCCGTACCGAAAGGGTTAAGTACCTCTCAGCATTTGCTGGGCGTTACGCACTCAGCGCTGGTTTTCAGTTGGAACCTGCAGTGACACACGGTTGAGAGTAAGAAAAAAATAAAATAAATATACTTAATATTTTGTATTTATTTATATTTAAAAAAATGTAAGTATATAAATCATAAAATAAAAGGATATATAAATTGTATATTATGAATTATTTTTTTTTTATTAAAATACAAGTGGGTATTAGACGTTGAGCGTTGTGTGAATGACACGCCAACAAGGCGCATCAACCGACCAATAACAAGCCACCCGGCCGGACAGCGGTGGCGTGGGGAATTATTTCATCGTCACAGCTCATATACGTCCCCACCGAGGGGCTCGAGTCTACCCTATGTTAGGGTGATTAGGCCTTAGTCAACCACGCTGGCCCAGTGCGGATTGGTCGACTTCACATACACCTTTGAATTTCTTCGCAGATGTATGCAGGTTGCCTCACGATGTTTTCCTTCACCGTAGGAGCGTCAGACAAATGTACATATGAAATGCGAAACGAAAAACACAGTGGTACATGGCGGTCTCGAACCCGGACCTCCCGATTGGAAGACAAGTGCCGAGTCCACAGCGCCACCGACGCTCTTCAGGGGAATTATTTCCTATATGATAAATTTCCTATATTATGATAAAGCCAGTGAAAAAACGTGTTAACAACAATTAAGAGGTGCTTAGTTTTGAACTGAAATGAAAAAGGCGTGGCCACTGGCCACACCGACGCAACATAAAATCCCTAAGAACACAACTTGGTAAGTTTTATAACTAGATGATTAAAAATTAAAATTGATAGATAAAATGTGATATATTTAACTTGATTAATGAAAATTGATTTTTAAAAATTAAATTGAGTACTTACATACGAGTAGTATAGAATTAAATAAAAGATTTATTATCATTAATATTATTAAATTCGATTTGTGAATACAAAATAAATTTCTTAAACCCCTTTTTAAATGTAATTTTATTTTTACCTATTATTACTTATTTCACCTCAACGAAAAAAAGGTAGTATTTTAATTACTTAATCACTTTTGGAGACTTCATAAAAACATGAAACGAGTATGAAAAACGACGTCAAAAATAAAAATCATAAGTTATTTCCATTCACCTTTTCTGGTACACCGATATTCAACATGTCTCCGAGGGGACGACAAATTGGATTTTCCTGGGGTAATTAAATCAACTACATTTTTAAAACCATTTAAAATCTAATAAAACCTTAAAGGCGCCGAGACTCTACGGAGTATTAACCTTAATTCGGCCAGGAACGTTGCTTTCAATTTAAATTAAAGCCCTGAAGAAAAACTTCAGCAGCGATAAAACAAAGGTCATTTCAGGAAGCAATTAAGTAAGCTTTCCTTCGGAAAAAGAAACAAGTGAATTTGAAGCAGTCTCTTAAGTGTATACACATTTTAGTCTTGACATAAGTATAGGCTTAATTCTATTTTTAAGAATGCGATTTTTTGCAGAGTTGCAAATATAATTATACATACTTACTGGAAAGTAAACAATTGTCTGAAAAGACTTATTTTTTACACACAGCAGGGAAGGTATTGGCCTTAATCTCACCTGATGGTATGTGATGATAAGGTCGAAAGTGGGAGCGACCTTTATCTAGTCTCCTCGACAAATGAGGAGTTAAGGCTATCATACATCTAATTGTAGGAATACAACATCAGCCCCCCTAACCATGATCGCTTAAAACAATATTGAAACCGCACTGAGAGCGGGATGACGCTATACGCAGCAAGAGCGGTGTCTCTGTTTCAATATTGTTTTAACCCTGCTATAAACGATCATGGTAAGGCCCCATGTTGGCAAGAAGCTTAGGCTACACAGACGATTTTAAAAACTCAACCACCAACCAAACCAAGCAGAAAACTCTTGGGAAATTGAACCCCGGACTTTCAGACCAATATCAGGTATTATCAAGCACAGGCCACGGAGTTGGATAAACTGTTTAAGAATAAATGATGTTCAGTAAATACAAATAAATGTACTTAATTCGCGATATAAACAGTAGCGCCTAACAAATTAAGTTGAGCACCAACATAGCGTCTGTGGCGCTGTGTACTCGGCACTGGCCTTTTAGTCGGGAGGTCCAGGGTTCGATCCTGCCATGTGACGCCATGTGTTTTTCGCTGTCGAATTTCATAAGTTCATTTTCTCCGATGCTCGTAAGGCGAAAGAAAACATTGTGAGGCAACCTGCATACATCTGAAAAGAAATTTAAAGATTGTACCACTTTGCCAATGTATTTGGCAATGGATATAATGAGACTCAAGTGTTGTTATAGTCTCTGCGATCGCGCTGAATTGCACTTAGTTCCAATTGTATTTTTGCTAACTGTGCTAATACGCATGTCATTGCGCCTTCGTCGTTTTTGTTTATATTTTCGTATACAACTGATACCTCGGTAAGTTTTGAATTTGTTATAATTTTGTCGGCGATCTGGCTCATCTTGTCGATATCTATGTCTTCTGTGACAGCTAGGACTGTGGTAACTGATGGTGGTAAAAGTCTCAACCATAGAAGTTTGATAGTTTCGTCACCAATTTTTCCTTTTCCGAGAACTTGCATCTTGCGTAGAAGTTGTGATGGCTTTTGATCGCCGAGGTCCATTTCAGACAATAATTTTTGAAATTGACGCTGTTCTGGTTCCTCATAGCAATTTATCAAGCGTTCCCTGATGGTCTTATACTTTTCTGTGGATGGTAGGGAGCTAATAAGGTCACTAACCTGTAGTATTTCTTCCTTAGATAGCTTCGCTATAACTGCAAAATACTTATAATCGTCGCCTTGTTTTTGTGGTGCTAATATGGTAAGTTGATCCCTCCGAAATTCCGGAATGCGGGATAAAATTGTGGTGCCAGCCGCTACTTCCAGTGTTTCTTGTCGGCTGCAGCTCGATTTGCAAGTTGGTTGGTTCATGTTGTTTATTTTCTTGTTGCGAAGTCAACTGTGGAGCGAGCGTCGTAGCGTAGTCGTGGGTCACCACTTTGCCAGTAGACCAAAAATGTTCAGTAGACCAATCCGCACTGGGCCAGCGTAGTTGACTAAAGCCTAAACACCCTAACTTAGGGTCGAGCCCCTCAGTGGGGTTATTACGAGCTGCAGTGAAAATGATGCTGATGACCAACATGAAGACCTTTGACCCCCACCTCCCCCCACCGCTCCTCCCCTCGTGTGCTGCAATCCGCACGCATGTTCCATAATTCGGCGATAATAAACGTGAAGTTGGGATGTCCATGGAGGGTGGTGGGACTCACACCCCTCATCATCATCATCATGATCACAGCTCATATACGTCCCCGACGAAGGGTTCGAGCCTACCCTATGTTAGGGTGATTAGGCCTTAGTCAACCACGCTGGCCCAGTGCGGATTACATCATTGAATTTCTTCGCAGATGTATGCAGGTTTTCCTTCACCGTAGGAGCTTCAGACAAATGTACATATGAAATTCGAAACGAAAAACACATTGGTACATGGCGGGTCTCGAACCCTGTCCCCCCGATTGGAAGGCAAGTGCCGAGTCCACAGCGCCATCGACGCTCACACCCCTATCTCTTAGTAATAACTAGCTGTTGCCCGCGACTTCGTCCGCGTGTATTTGATTTTATCACGCGGTTAACTGTTATACAGTAAAATAAATAAAACAAAAAAAAATATTTTACAAAAAATAAAAACCGACTTCAAAAACACTGAAAAGTTAAAAATAATATAAGAATAGGTACAGACAACATCACACTTCTATATTGAAGTCGGTCATTCTTATTGGATTCGATGATCTCCTAGAAAGTCTTAAAATTTGTCACCGACTTCAATATAGAAGTGTGATGTTGTCTGTACCATTCTTATATTATTTTTAACTTTTCAGTGTTTTTGAAGTCGGTTTTTATTTTTTGTAAAATATTTTTTATTTTTAACTTTTTAGTGAATGAAATCTTTTTAGTGAAAGAAACCCTAATTAAATACCTAGAAGTATTTAAATTGGGTTTCCCTCGATTTTCATGGAATCCCATCATCAGATCCTGACTTTGGTAACCATAGGACTACCCTAGGAGTATACTCTATCGAATACAAAAAGAATTTTGAAAATCGGTCTATAATTGGCGGCTTAATCGCGTAACATACACACAAAAAACAAACATACGCATCGAATTGAGAACCTCCTCCTTTTTTGAAGTCGGTTAAAAATACAAAGTTTGGATTAATGCGTTAATCGTAGATAAAAAGAAAATGTGAACAATTGGACACAGAATATTTTCCAACTTAACCTGGCCGGTGATTAAACCCAGATCCCTGCAGGCCAAAGGCACTTGCGGTACCATAAATGACCACTGTGCCACAGAGGTCGTTTGATCGACACGATCAGCAAAAATAAAAACCGGCCAAGTGCGAGTCGGACTCGCGCACGAAGGGTTCCGTACCATGTCTAGCTAGTACCTTATAATGCTCTTTATAGACAACGTTCGACGTGGTTTGGTCCGGAACATAAACAACCAGTTTGTTTGGTTGACTTACACGGGAGAGAGCCACATAGAGCTGGCCGTGTGAGAAACAGCCGACGCTGAGGTCCACGCCGGCAACACGTAGCGTCCCTTGGGCTTTGTTTAAAGTCATTGCATAACACAAACTCACCGGGAACTGTACATGTTTGAAATGGAATGGGTAATTATTGGGAATCAGTGGAATTCGTGGTATAAAAACTCTTTCACCGACGCCACATCCCGCCGAAATCTCCGCTTCTATTATGTTACGCTGCAGAGAAGTAACTTTCAGTTTTGTCCCGTTGCATAATTTTGGGGGTCTTAAATTTCTCAACAAAATAATTGGGACGCCAGTTTTTAAATTAATCTTGTGTGCTGGAAGTCCAGGAGCGCTCAGAGAATTAAGAAATTCAACGGGATAATTGGTAGCGTCATCTTGCTCCATTACTCTGTTGATAGAAGTATACTCAACTACTTCTCCTTCAACATTGTTGAGTATATCCAAGTTTATTCTTGCGGCTTGGACATTTTGCGGAGTCAAAATTGCTCTTTCGCAAAGCCATGAGTTCTCATGGTTTGTTGTTTGATTTTGTTTACAATACACGGAAGAAATAAGTTCTTCCCCTTTTGATTAATTTCAATAGCGCGTTCTAAAACCTAACAGCGCCATCTATTGAAAATTGCCGTAAAGTGTAGGGTAAAAAGTCGCCCACGTTAGAACTCGCAGAAAAACTCCGTTAGTTAGTTAGTTAGTTAGTTTGGCGGGGCTCTTTCGCACTTAGCCTCTTGATTGGGCCATTGTGCGTCCTGACCTTGCGTCAGCCTACATCCTACTCCATCCATCCCAGGTCCTCCCAGAATGCCAGCAGCCTCTGTGGGCTACTACATGCTTCCGGCATGGATGCCGGGGAGTGGAGAAGTTTCGCCCGTTGGTCGGCCACGCTTGTGCATTCCATAAGGACGTGCTGTGGCGTTTCTTCCGCCTCCATGCATCCTCTGCATAGGGGGCTGTCTGTCACCCCTATTATGAATAGGTGTTTGTTTAGGAGACAGTGTCCGGTTATAGTAGCTATAACTTTTCGGATTTTGTCTCTCTTTAGTCTGATGAGGGAACGGGCAAGCTTTTTGGATGGTACCGGGATTGCGTTTTTTGTTTGCTTGCATCCCTCATTGGCTCTCCATTCTGTTAGGTGTTGTTCCTCGGTTTTCTTACGCAGCCAGGTTTTAATCTGGGCCTGTGGAATAGGCATTAAGGGTTCTGGTCCATACACTTTTGTGTTTGAACCTCTCTTAGCCAATTCATCTGCTGCATCGTTGCCAAGTGAGTCGCTGTGTCCTTTTATCCATTGCAGAGTTACCCGGTTTGTATCTGCTATGGTTTGGAGCATGTTATGGCATTCCAGTATAAGGACAGAGTTGATAGTATTGCTTTGGAGGGCCTGCAGGACAGATGCGCTGTCTGAGATAATCTTTATGTTAAGATTATTAACACCCCTAGCTGCAATTGCCTGTGCCGCTCTGGTGATGCCAATGCATTCTGCTTGGAAGATGGTGTTCCGCCTATCTAGGGTTATTGATAATTTGATATTAAGGTCATTTGAGAAGACGCCGGCCCCAGTTCCACAAGTGGTTTTGGAGCCGTCTGTATATATCCTAACTTCTTTAATGTCAGAGCAATCTTTCGATTCTGCTGTAAGTTGGATATCATATCTTCTGCCAAAGACATGGTGGCATGGTATTCTATCGATTGGTGCATCGAGAAGAGGTGTTTCTTTCGTACTCCAATCTAGGATAATTGTGTGTGTTTTTCCTATGTTGCGTTTCCATAGTCCCTGTGATCTTAGTCTTAGGGCTGCTGCTTTCGCCTCCTCTTGTATGACTAGATCTAGAGGCCTCAGTTGTAAGAGGTATTCTAGAGAGGCTGATGGAGTGGTTCTCATACATCCACTGGTCGATGTAGTTGCTAAGCGTTGCAGACTCTGGAGCTTAGCTTTTGCCGTGGTTAGTTGGGTTCTGGGCCACCAAACTACTGATCCGTAGGTTATAGAGGGTCTGATAACTGCAGTGTATAACCAAAGTGTGATTTTTGGATTGAGACCCCATTTCTTACCAACGAGTCTCCTGCATTGGTTAAACGCTAAGCATGCCTTCTTTGTTATTGTTTCCATGTGACTCGCCCAGTTTAATTTATTATCGAAGATAATGCCCAGATATTTTACTTGTGTTGACAGGGAGAGTTTGGTGTTAAATAGTTTGGGTAGCTGTAGTTCTGGTAACTTCCTTTTGTTGGTGAAAAGTATAAGTTCTGTTTTATTTGGATTTACTGACAATTGATGTTCGTCACACCATTGTTCCACTAATGCTAGGGCTGCACGCATTTCCTTGCATAGTATGTTTTCTGCAGTCCCATTTATCAGTATTGCCAGGTCATCTGCATAACCAATAGTAGTGTAGCCTCTTTCATTTAGTTTCCTTAGGAGGCTGTCTACTACTATGTTCCACAGAAGTGGGGATAGGACTCCCCCTTGGGGACATCCTTTAACCACTTTTGCTCTAACAGTGTTATTCCCCACTATCTGAACCGCCCTCTTACTTACCAGCTCGGTGATCCATTTTATTATTGCTGGTTCTATATGGTACTTTTGAAGGGCGTGGTTAATGCTATTGTGCATTGTTTTGTCGAAAGCTCCTTCTATGTCTATGAAGGCACCTAGGGTTGAGGATTGGTTGTGTATGGCCGACTCTATTTTACGGACCACCATATGTAGTGCCGACTCTGTGGACCTGCCTTTCCGATAGGCGTGTTGTTGGGGGTGTAAGGGTCTTTCTTGGAGTGCTCCATCCCTTAGGTGTCTGTCTACCAATCTCTCCAGTGTTTTGAGTAGGAATGATGTTAGACTTATTGGTCTGAAGGAAAAAAACTCCGTTATAGCGCGTTGTAAAAACGAACAGCGCCATCATATTTTTGGAGAATGATTCTGTAGTATAGAATGGAACTAAAAAATACTTATTATTAAAATAATATCTCGTTTTTTAATCGATTTGGGAAAGCCAGATGGTCGGTTTGAGATTTTCACAGGTTACTAAATCTGTTCAAGTTCAGCCAGCCAAGTGTGTGTCAGGCCACGCATTGAATGGGGATCCGTAGCAATTTTCTTTCCCGATGAATCCCGTCACTTTTATAGGATTTATACTTAATTCGAGCGGTAATATAAAGTATTTTATCAGCATAAGGTAAGTACATACGTTGTGTGTACTAAGATGTCCAAGTTTCTATCGTTTTTTAACTATCCCACGGGAACCTTTAAATTTTCCAGAATAAAAATTATCTAAGATGTTGACCAGGGATATAAGTTATCACCATGCAAAATTTCATTGAAATCGGTCCAGCCGTTTCTGAGATTAGCCCGTACAAACGGACAAACAGACAGAGAAACAAAAAATTATAAAAAAAACATTTTTTGGTATTTTCCCTCTTTTTACATCCCCTTGACTTGGTTTTAAGCATTTTTTTCTATGTACAGACATTCGACCTCTACAATTTTATTATATGTAGTATGTATGTATATAGATATATAGATTATAAAAAGATCGATAAAGCAAAGTACGAAACAAAGTAGCAATTACGACTGGTAATAGAAAACTAAATGTCCTGTTTAGGGACATTCGGTTAGTTACATAGCCGTTCGGTGGACCTTAATAGGCCGATTCGACCATATCCGTATTCACTCAGGCCACATACTTATATTGTGATCATTGATCGAATCCAATAAGAATGACCTAGTGAGTAGATACACGTCATTAATTAGATTGTGTGATCATGGAAATTTTGTTAAATTTTTTGTTTATATCTTCCTTCCATGGGTGAAACATACCAATTGCTGATTCACAGGCTGATAAACTTATATAAGACTAGCTGTGTCCGCGACTTCGTTCGCGTGGAATAGTAACTATTGGCAGCATTTTGATTTTTGTTGGCAATTTTTTTAAGATCTCGATAAAAAGTAGCCTATGTTATACCTTATATAACTAGCTATCTATTAGTGAAAGTCCTGTCAAAATCGGTACAGCCGTACCGGAGATTAGCGGGAACAAACAGACAGACAGACAAAAAAAATTAAATTGTGTTTTTGTTATTGGTACCCGATATACATTCATACTCATTTAGTAAAAACTTGTCCACTTGACCACTTTGGACTATTGCGAAGAAGAGCCCTACTAAATGTAGATGCAACATGGAGGGGAATTACCTTAAATGCTGTGGACAGAAAATTTAACTGAAGGAAGACTTCATATTAATTTAAAAATCAATTTGAACTCTATTCACAGATTTTACAGTAATCGCCTGTCTGAGCCGGGAATCGAACCCGGTGAAAGTAATAAAATAAACATCCTGTATTTCTAGGATTCCGATTGATAAAGTCGAATACAAGGAACAATCTGTCGAATAAACATAACCTTAAGGATGACAGAAAATCAAACAATACTTAATGCATGGTGGGACAATGCGAAGCACCAACAAATATTTTTACGTTTTATTTACTTGCATAATCGCCTGCCTAAATTAGGAGCGAACCCACCAAATCAAGAAAAATAATGTTTGCTTGCTTTGCTTTCTCTTGTTACCGTTAGCCAACTAGCCAACTGTTAAATTTTTTGGTTTGTTAAAGAGTTTTCTTCCCTATGATCGACTCTTTCGATCTTTATCATAAAAATCCGGCTGTTAAGTTTCTACATTTGGCGAGTTCAACTCCCGGTTCAGACAGGTGATTACTTAACAATCTTTGAATGTAATTGGAATTTACGATAATATCTAGACCCCCCATGAACTCGAAACTAGTCGGACAGTAACCGATATACTTCGTGAGTATAGTCACAGAATAGATAATAGTACTAAAGTATAGCCTTCTAGATATTATCTTTAAGTATGTCTCACGATAGTTTTAACAAGTAATTGGAATTGTTTCTGAAATCAAAACGATGTCTTCTTTCAGTAAAATTTTATTTTTACGGTATTAAATATACTTTTCTCCCATGTTGCATCATCGTGGGACGTTTATATACATACAGATATAAAAATAATAACTTCTAACGACTATATTAAATGTAACATCACACACTGAAAAAAAAATTGATAATATGTATCAAGAATTTGTTACCTTCATTCATGCAACTTATTTATATACGAGCGCACAAAAGTGCATGATTACAGTAATCAAGCATAGTTGGTTGGCCGTATTCTAAGGTTGGCCGTAATAAGATTACTTTTTAATGTCACTATGATGTTTGTGGATTTTATTAAGAACTTGATCACTTTCTTGGCAAGTCGCAAAGCTTGATATGATTAATCATTTTATCTTATTAGAATTAACAATTATAAATGTTTACAAAGGTGACGTCACCAAAATTAAATAAGAAAGTTTATTGTTTTGAATATGTTTTTCTTATTAAGCGTTCAATCATTTCAAATTGATTTTCATAATCATTTGTGGTTTGTAGTTTTAAACATGTTGATGATTAATTTTATTATATTTTACTCAAACAAGCAAAATTTTAACTTGATATGCCACCATTTTTTTCAGTGCAGTATGAATAGTTATATTGACATTATTGCTTATAAAATATACTGACGTATCGACCAACTAACAATACGAACGAAAATGTATCTAATTTATAAAAATCTCGTGTCACAGTGTTGTTATAGAACTCCCCCGAAACGGCTTGATCGATTTTTATGTTTTTTTTTGTATTTATTTGGTAGGTCTGAGAATAGGTCATAGGCATTTCTTACTCCCCTAGATGATAAGGGTGGCCTTCTATATTTTTTTTACTTCTGTATTAACATCATATATTGTACTAGCTTTCCGCTCGCGGCTTCGCCCGCGTTATTATTGTTTTCCCGTGGGAATTTTATATTTTCCCTTAGGAAAAATAATTTTGTAGCCTATTTGAGCCCGGATGATAAATTTCGTAGAAATTGGAATAGATTTTAAATATTTTACATAGAAACTTTTAACCCCTAATTTGCACCCTAAGGGGGTGAATTGCAATAAACCATGAAACAAGTGTTTAATGAAATATTTTTAAGAGCATGAATCTCAAGTTTTATCAAAATCGTTGCTAATTTAAAGATTTTTCAATACAAACTTGCAACCCCTATTTCATGCCTTTAGGGTTAATTATTTTTTAAATCCCTTCTTAGTGTGCGTCCGCATTTCGGATTAAAACAACTGTCCAAATTTCACGTTTCTACCATTAGCGGTTACAGCTGTGCGTGCGTCTATTGATGGGAACATCTCCTTTTATATACACGGTGTTTCAAAATAACCAATAAATAATAAATTCTTTATCGAAAACTCATTATTAAAATGTGTTTACACGTAATGTCATTCAACCCAAAATTTTCATGTAAATCATAGTGTCATCATCATGTCTATGATTTACATGAAAATTTTGCGGTGCGGTCACGCATTCCCCTCGTAAAAAAAAAGGGAAAGTCATCACGCCTGACGATTAGCTATCGGCGGGTATTTTGCGCAACAACATTCTACCACGTTGAAAAAAAACTCTCCTCATCTCCCTCAACTTCCTCAAATTGTTTCCCTCTATAATGGCTGGTCCAGTAGTTTTGAGTTTATTTATTACATACATACACACAAATATTTCCTCTTTATAATAATATACTGTAGATTATGGTGAATAACACAATTAATAATACGTTTCCACTATTAGATCAAGTTCTAATGAGTAAGCGAGACACACGATCCAATGAAACAATGACATCAAAGGCAAGCCGATGCCACAGGCAATGTTCAGGTAATTAGCTCCATTTGATCATATTAAATTACAATGTCAAATAACATTAGGCAAGTGAGATATTGAGCTGCTGTTAATTATTTAACTTTGAGTTGATTATAGGTCACTAAATTAATGGTACTCGTACATCAGTTTTTATTAGCAACAATGATATTTTATTATAAGCTAGCTGTGCCCGCGAACTACGTTTCGCCATAATTTATTTTCCCGTTCTTGCAACATTTTTCATTGATGCTCAGCTCCTATTGGTCATAACGTGATGTTATGTAGCCTATAGCTTTCCTCGATAAATGGACTATCCAATATAAAAATAATTTTTCTATTTGAATTAGTAGTTCCTGAGATTAGCGCGTTTAACCAAACAAACAATCAGACTAACTCTTTAACTTTATAATATTAGTAAGTCAGTATAGTAAGTAAGTATAGATATGTCATATGCCTACACTTTAAACGTAGTGTAGGCATACACTGCAGAAGCGGGAAGTGAATAATACAAACGTATAGATAATGGAGACTCATTACATTTTACATAATTATAACTAATCTTCTTCTAATATATGAAATTCTCGTGTTACAGTGTTTGTTACCGAACTCCTCCGAAACGGCTTGACCGATCTTTATGATTTTTTTGTGTATGTTCGGTAGGTCTGAGAATAGGTCGTTAACTTTTTTTATAATAGCAAAAACATAGTTCGCCGGCACAGCTAGTAAATATATTTTACCTTTTAGCTGTGCCTGCGAATTACGTTTCACTCAATACTCAAAAATGTTTCTAGACACGTCCTGTCCCGCGTCCCAGATAGGCCGTAGTTTGGCAATGTTTCCGTTCGTTGCGTAATGGCGTATTAATTGCTAGCCTGTCAGCAGGCACAGGCACAGGATTATCAGACTAATTCGATGTAGAATCTTAACTGAACTTTTTAATTCCATAATTACTTTGGCTTACATATCAAAAGTTATTTTTCATTACTCATACTCTGCAAGTAGATCTGGAGTTGACTGAGGAGCGGGTTGAAAGTAATACTTTTCAGCTCTAGGGAGAATCGTTTTTAATTGAGAGCTGGCAAATTGTAAAAAAGAAACTAGTTCCATTATCACGTTTCTATTAAACCATAATCCAATTTTATAGTATACTAGCTGTACCCGACTTGCGTTGCAAATGTAAATGCCTTTTTTTTTGCTAGGAATCCTCACGGGTGTCCCCATAACACCCTACCAAAGTTTCATTACAGTCTGATTAATGGTTTCGGAACGCATAGAGGACAAACAAACATAGTAATACATTGATTTTTAGACATTAAATTACAGCACGATGTAATAGTACATTGTTACCCTAGGGGTGAAAGTAACTTATTTAGTCCCGAGACGGGGTTTGGCGCCCGAACGTAGAGAGGGCGCCAATAGTTCGAGGGACTAAATAAGTCTTTAACCCGAGGTAAACACTGTGCTTTTCATTACGAATACAAGCAAAGTAAAAATAAAAACATGAATCAGCTAAAGAACAAATTAGTGAATTTTATTTAATAAATCAACAACTTTTGCCTCTTCTATTATGTATGAAATCACTGCTATACGGAATAATAAACAAAATTCTAAACTCAAAAAAACCAATGAAGATGGGATTGCCGCTCTTGCCCGCTTATTTTGTTTTTTTTTCTGTGGCCGACCAGCTATTCAGCCATTATTTTTCATTTTCATCATTGAAAAAATGGTAAATATTTTGCTCAAATCTATGTTATTTAAAAAAAAAAGTTGAAAGTAAATTATAATAAAGTCATTCAAAAAATAATTTTTTTAAATACTTATGTTGTTTCAATTTTACATCTTGCTGTGATTGAGTGGCTGTATAGAAAGACGGAACATGGTTCAATAGATATATGAAAATAGAACTAGTTTGTTTTTTAAAATTTGACAGCAGCTGTCAGTTGAAAGTGATTCTCCCTAGGGCTGAAAAGTAATACTTTCAACCCGCTTCTCAGGCAACTTCAGACCTACTTTCAGAATATGAGTAATGAAAAAGTAACTTTTGACATTTTAAGTATAACATACCGCTTGCATTTTCTAACTTTCAATGGCTATGTAACAAAACCAAAATTGTGGATGGCGATTTAAATGAGATAACAAAATTGACCTTCCGAGTTTCTTGCCTGTTCTTCTCGAGAAGGCTCTTTCGATCTCCAAACAGGTGTAGAGTCAACTTTTTTTTTCATTCCTACTTGTATTTGCAGCTATCTTGAGCATATTCAGGCTGTATGTATGTATATACAAGGTTAATATGTTTTCTTTAAATTACAATTATTTGCTTTGTTTTGACGTCAATAAGTACCTGTAAAGCTCTATGTTGAATAAAGCTTTTTGAATTTGATGGTGGTTCTTATGGCGGTTGCAGTTTTGCTGCGAATCTCACAGGAGCCACATGTATTATAGGTGACTGTTAGCACTTACCATCAGGTGGGCAGCTTGCTTGTTTGCCAACTTAGTTGCAATAAAAAAAATCTGCATGCCGCGCTTCGTAAACACAGCAACACAATGAGCACTTATTTATTCCACTGCGCAAATATGCGCAATCTTAAGACGGCATCCTTTCATTATTTTACGATTCGAACAAAACAGGCGCGTTGTTTTCGCCTACCATTGTTCAGCAATTGGAAAGAAAGGAAGCCAATGGAGGCGGTCCCATTGAAAAACAGCCCCGGGCCTCCGCAATTATTTCTGAGGTGAAACAATGAAAGTATTGTGTACAGTTCAAATGGTGAATTAGCAATGCCGCTAGGAAAATATTTTAATGTCTTATTAAGCGATTAAATGGCGTCAATTATGAAAGTTATATTTTTGGATGAAACTCAAGGAAAAAGCTGCTTATGACTTATGATATTTAATGGCTCATAGACTAGGGTCGGTTTTACATGCCTATTAGTCATACTTCGTTATTACTAACGATCGAAAAACCGACGGATTGGAGCGTTGGTGGCGCTGTGGACTCGGAACTAGGGAGGTCCAGGGTTCGAGACCGCCATGTACCAATTGTGTTATTCGGTTTAGAATTTCATATTTTACATTTGTCCGACGCCCCTACGGTTAAGGAAAACATCGTGAGGCAACCTGCATACATCTGCGAAGAAATTCGAAGGTGTACGTGAAGTCGACCAATCCGCACTGGGCCAGCGTAATTGACTAAGGCCAAAACATCCTAACTTCGGGTAGGCTCGAGCCCCTCAGTGGGGTCATATATGAGCTGTTGTTATGATGATGATGATGATGAAAAACTGACCCTTAATCTTGTTCGTAGCAAGAAATGCGATTGCTAATCCCATCGCGGATTCGTACCCTGAGTAGGCCAAAAATCTATTGAGTTTTCTGTGACAGAAATTGTGATAATCAACTCGAAGTGTGAAGTCTGTACCCGGAAAATGTTAATTGGCTCGCCCCCTACCACACGTGTACGAAGTACTATAGCGTTCTAAGGATATAGCGACTCGTTGCGTTCCCGCCTAACCTGGTAGCATTTTTGATTTTTTTGGCATGGTAGGCCGCAAAGCAGCAGTGCTTGCATCGCTGTGTTCCGGTTCGAAGGGTAATATGGCAGTGAAATTACTGTGTACCGTGACTTTTTCTTATGTCACAAGTTTGCAACGTACACTGTGGTTCTTGTGGGGATTGCAGATTTGCTGCGAATCTCACAAGAGCCACATTCACCATAGGTGACTGTTACCACTTACCATCAGGTGGGCAGTATGATTGTTTGCCAACTTCGTTCTATAAAAAAAAAGATTATTTTCACTTAATTGCCGACATCGAGTCGTAGAAAGTTCTCGATGCCACAATTGACAACATTTCAAATTTTGGACCCCTACATTTATTTAGCTTACAAGAAAGAACGTGAGAAATAAAGAAACCCGTGTTTTATAGTAAAGTTAATAAAGATACCCGGTTATTTCACAAGAGTATAGTTAGGCAAATTGTGTTTGCCTAGGGACGATAATAAAACTTTGATATTTTCTATTGACAGACATTAGACGTGTGGTAAGCGCGTTCCAGGTAAGCAAGGAGTTGTAACATTTTCAACATTTTTAACCGACTTCAAAAAAGGAGGAGGTTCTCAATTCAATGCGCATGTTTTTTTTTTTGTATGTATGTTACGCGATTACTCCAAGGGTGGTCCCATGGTCATCAAAGTCAGGATCTGATGATGGGATCCCATGAAAATTGAGGGAAACACTAATTAAATACCAGCTGGTATTTAATTAGGGTTTCTTTTACTATAAAGATTTCATTGACTAAAAAATTAAAAATATTTTACAAAAAATAAAAACCGACTTCAAAAACACTGAAAAGTTAAAAATAATATAAGAATAGGTACAGACAACATCACACTTCTATATTGAAGTCGGTGCCAAATTTTAAGACTCTCTAGGAGATCATCGTTTGGCGCCGACTTCAATATAGAAGTGTGATGTTGTCTGTACCTATTCTTATATTATTTTTAACTTTTCAGTGTTTTTGAAGTCGGTTTTTATTTTTTGTATAATATTTTTAGCACCAAACATTAGCTCATTATTAGTTTTTGGTGTTTACTTTTCATGCTGGTTTCTCGTGATTTACTTAAACATTTTTGCCACAAGAAGTTGACATCAAATACCAAGGTTATAGATGGGTCTTCTAATACCACTTTTAACAGCTTTCTTTGACACATGACAACTTCTTTTATGAATTAAAAAGGTTTTTCAGATGATTTAAAAATAAATTGAAAGAAATGGATAAAGTTTAAGCTGTTTCTGCAGGCCTATTACCGTTCTCATGGTTTTCAAATGATATTATGTTAAAATCATAGTGCAAAACATGTCATAAGATTATCGGTCAGATTTTTGACCATTCGCTCATTATATCATGATGACATTATTGAATTTATCTTGTTTATAATAAACTGCTAAAGAAAAACAAAGTTAAACACCTGAATAAACACGAGTTTAAAACATTTGTCATAAAATGGTTGGATAATTATTACTATGATGGGGTGGAAAACCTCTTCGTAGCCATAACCTAAATATAAGTAGGTAATTTAACCATCCATACTAACGATATTCAAATACAAACACACACATATATATACACACACACATACACACACACACCTATACACACGCGCGAGAGCGCATACACACCACACAAATACACACACACAAACACACACACACCTTAAACATATAGATCAAAACGTACGTCGCTACTTACATGAAATATGTATTTATTTAGATGGGTGTGGGGCCTGGCGCTCCGTCACACAGGTTAACCCTTATACGGTCACCAGGCTCTCATATTCTTATTTGATTATAGAACCATACGTAATGTTAATTTTAGTTGTAAGTTTGTGAAAGCAAATAAATAAATTATTATTTATGCTAGGTATGTTAAAACAAATACAGAATAGTAAATATTTAATACAAAGGAATTACGAAATATTTTGCGATCTCGCCTATCGATCAGCATTCTTAGCACTGATGTGCTCTTAGCGATAATACACAGTGTTTGGTCAAGCAAATTCCCTACTGGAGAAACAGTGTGCATTTGTAGTTCCAACGCATTAGGATTAGCTCTGCTACGAGGAGGATGGATTGCTTTTTAGTCTGTCTCTCCGCTTCCTCTTCTTTGACATTTTGTTGCTTTAAGCAAAAGGTTGATTTGCCTATATGTGTTGTATACATTATTGTTAATTCACCATCAAATATTCACCATCAAATATTACAGAAAAAAGATATAAATTTGAGAACACTAATGGTGGGCTAATCTCTACGACAAAACGCCGTCCATTATTAAACCCTGATTTCAGTGTAAGTGCCTGCAGTCCATGGCAATTATATGGCTATTGCATGAATACATTGTTTCCATGTTCATTCTTTAAATTGAGTCTTATTACAAATTGCATGTTTAAAGAGTTTTCTATTTACTCAGAAAAAATTACTAAGCCACTCTTAGTGGATCTACTTTGTCTCATTCCTTCTTATAGGATTTTTCATAACCCTTGATCACTCGCGCAGTTTTTAGCCCCGTGAGCACTCGCGGGGTGCTGTGGCCAGCCCAGATCTTTAAAACTAAATTTTTGGACGTATAATATGTGTGAAAGCAATTATACCAGTATACGAGTATTTTTAATTTGTGTTATATACGTATACGAATAAAAAACCAATCTTTTACATCATCATAACAGCTCATATACGTCCCCACTTGATCCTACCCTAAGTTTGGGTGTTTGTTTAGGCCTAAGTCAACCACGCTGGCCCAGTGCGGATTGGTCGACTTCACATACACCTTTAAATTTCTTTACATATGTATGCAAGTTGCCTCAAGATATTTTACTTCACCGTAGGATCGTCAGACAACTATACATATGAAATTCGAAAAACATTGGTGCATGGTGGTCTCGACCTCCCGATTGAAAGGCAAGTATCGAGTCCACAGCACCACCTTGCAATAAAGCTGTCGCCGTGCACAAGTAGATAATATCCTGTGAAGCTTCGCCTTAAGTTGCGACCGCTCCCCGAACTTACTAGAACCGCCTGGTGTCTCTATTCGGAGAGCGGGACATCCTTGAGGTGATGCCTATCCGATAGAAATCCATCAAGTTATGTTTGCCAAGTAGGCTTGCGAACCTGTCTTAATTCTCTCCTTCTTTTAAATAATCAAGGTGAAGCTGTAACAGCCATTTCCAGATAACATAGATC
Source organism: Schoenobius gigantellus (assembly GCA_963935595.1). Classification (NCBI taxonomy): domain Eukaryota; kingdom Metazoa; phylum Arthropoda; class Insecta; order Lepidoptera; family Crambidae; genus Schoenobius; species Schoenobius gigantellus. Next base: position 8,828,925 of record OZ012563.1, read on the forward strand.
CCTCAAAAAAAAATTACGGGTCGTGCGTTTGATTGTAATGTTCACTGCCTACATGTCGTTAATGTTACGCGCCGTTTGTACATCATTGCTACAGCGACAAAAATCGTATTCAATAATTACTCGTATTTTTGTAGTGGCAATACTGAAAAATCGGTGAAGGAAAACATCGTGAGGCAACCTGCATACATCTGCGAAGAAATTCAATGGTGTATGTGAAGTCGTCCAATCCGCACTGGGCCAGCGTGGTTGACTAAGGCCTAATCACCCTAACATAGGGTAGGCTCGAACCCCTCGGTGGGGACGTATATGGGCTGTGATGAATGAATGAATGAATACTGAAAAATAAATCACAAATGGGGAGAAAACAAAACATTAATCAATAAACAAACGACCGAATGCGAAAATAGAAATTCATATTTTAAAAATTACATTCGATTGTATTTATACTTATTTTGTGTTTTTCATATTAGTATGGACCTAATATTACTCAAACTCAAAAAACTCAAAAATCTTTATTCAATATAGACCTTTACAGGCACTTATTGACGTCAAAAAAATACATAAAAATCTTCAACCAAGAATCTAATTAACTAAATTATTTAATCCTTGTATGTACACACACCCCAACCATAATTAAGATGTGTGCAAATACAAGTCAAATGAAAAAAAAAATTGACTCTACACCTGTTCGGAAATTGGGAGAGCCTTCTCGAGAAGAACAGGCAAGAAACTCGGAAGGTCTTGTATTTTTTTGTCTCCTCTTTTAAAATGCCAACATTACAATATTATATTTCACAAACATTTTTTTATTACTTTTTTATTACATTTAAAATTAAAAAATATTAAAGTAAATATCTCATAAGTTTGAACTTTTTTCGTTAATAAAGTTGCTTGAAATTAATCTTCTTTAGCCAGTCAAAAGAAGGCTTTACTCACTAAGAGTTGGCAGCGCTCTAGCAAGAGCAAAACCAACTTCAACCCGTAAAATTTTCTGATCACAAAAACACGCGTCACAATCCCGCAAGATTAATTATACTGCCAGCAATTCCAATCCATTTACTTAATCAAGCGACACGAAAAATCACTTAGACCTTCACAGGTCAAGTTAATAGATTAATGGAGGAGTAGAAAGCCAACTAATTAAGGTAGAGCCTTCGATGACATTACCATGAATTCTCGACTCGAATTCATCAGCGATATTCACTTCCTCTCGTCTCGAATTTATTTGCTCGCAATAAAATTCGGTTCAATCTTTATAGTTTTTTTATTGAGAAGCATTAGGTGCACTGTACACTGAGGTGGGAACCGATTTCTTGTCCGAATTACATTTCAACGTAAACGGTCTTTGTTACTTATGTCATATTTTTAGATCACTGAAATATCATTTCACAACCGAACTCCGTTTCACCGATTTTAAAAATAACCGCATTTTTATTAAATTTGCCGCAGTCGAATTTGAACTTGTTTAACCGACTTCAAAAAAAGGAGGTTCTCAGTTTGACCTGTATGTTTGTATATATGTTTGCCCGCGATTATCTCGCGTTTGGCTGAATCGATTTTGACGCGGGTTTCAGAAAAGTATTTGTTACATTTAGGAGACGGTTTTGATGTTTTAAATTAACTAAAAAGATTTTTAAAAATTACAAAAAATAAAATTGAAAAACACCAAAAAGTCATAAATAACATAAGAATACAAAGAGCATCATAGTTTTATATTGAAGTCTGTGCCAAGCTTAGAGCATAAGGTGTCAAGCAATGATCACCTGGAAAGCCTTAAAAAATATAAGACCAATTAATGTAAGTACTTAGTTAAAATTTGGCACCAACTTCAATATAAAACAATGATGTTAATGTTTGTATTCCTATATTATTCATGACTTTTTGGTGTTTTTGAAGTCAGTTTTATTTTTTGTAAAAAATAATTATTTGCTAGATGATTTATTTGCCATTTTTCACTTCACTAAAACAATATTTTACCGAATATTATAGTTATAATTAGATAATTTAACCTATGTAATTTAACTACTACAACCTCTGTGCTGTGCTATTCTACTAAATAAAATAATGAGTACCCATGTTACTTGTTGCATACTTGCTTGCCTGCATAAACGGGGGGTGCTGGTGGCACTATAGCTCGCTATTTCTTGTTTCTTCGATAGCTTTATTATACACACAAGTCGCTACTTATTTATTGAGTATAATTAAACACTCGCGGCGAAATCAAATAGAGATTTATCAACTTTGCGAATTTTTATTGCGGAGCGGTGCGTTTGCGTATAGCAAGATCGGTACTCGAGAGAATGAGAGGAAGGGTCGGGGAAGGATATTATATAAGGAAAGTTTTGTTGTGTGCGTGTGCATGTGAGGGTGCGTGTATTTAATTGCGTAAATTTTATAAAAAATCTACCGTCGTTCAACGGCGTTAACAGCCCCCTTGCTAAAGGGGCAGCGAGGAAAATAATTTATAGAATAAAACTGTAAGTAAGGTTAGAAATTGTAACAACACACATCAAACTGCATGTTGCATGCTTGCTTGCATGCTTCCAGGCTTCTAGTCTGAATGCTTTATGATTTCTAGCAAGCAAGCAACAAATCGCTTTATAAATTAATATTTTTACACAAAGGTACTGAAATGACTCTCAATTGCAACAAGTAAGATGCACATCTACTATGTATGTAACGGAAACCGATAACTTACGTAATTAACGCCAAATGTCATATTGGACAGCAGAATATCGACGTGAAGAAAAAAAATTGCATACCTACCTATGCTCGGAATGGTGTCAAAAAAAGCACAATATAACAACAAATAAGACAAATTCAAATTTTTTGAGGTGTTGGGTGAAATAAAAATATAGCAATAGAACAGGGGCGTAGGTAATGAATGTTCGGACACAATTCTTTCAGGGTCGCCTGCTTGAGTACCTCTGTCTTACCTATTTCTGCCGCGGGTTCTTGTGGGGTTTACAGAGGTGCAGGTGAGGATGACTGGGATTTCTGAAATTTACATTAGGGAAGCTTCACCTTGACCTTCATCTTACCTGATAGTAAATGACGATTAGGCCGAGGGTGGAAGCGGAACTGGCTATCTTACCTCTAATTGTCGGAACACAACAATGCTATAAACATTGTTGTTATGGCGACACACTTAGGTAAGACGGTGGTAGCGAGCCAGGCGAGTCCAGAAGAACTATCACCAACCAAACAGAGCGGAAAAATGTTGTGCCTCCATAGGGAATTGAACCCTGGACCTCCCGATCAACACCCGGTGGTTTCAACCACTAGACCAAAATGGCGGTGAAAATAATATGATCATTTTCAATAATAGATGCCGTTGTCAATGTTTGATTTTGTTTTTACCAGAATGGACATTTTTTTTCTAGTAGTTGGATCCATATTTTTCAAAGGCGAACAAATGGTCTATAGATCACTGAGCCCTAATCCAATACGCAACCTTTTACGTATACTTAACTTCTTACCTTATTACGTTTTATTAAGCCATATATCTCCTTAATAGCGTTCGAGAACTCGTGGTAACGCCCATCACATTAAAGGTTGGGCAAGATCCCAAATGAAAGCACGAGAGGTTTTTATCCTTATCGCGTTTCGTATAAATGAAAAGGTGTGAAGGCTAAACTTGTTTTATTGTTGGTTATATTCCACCGTTGAGGTGCAAACTACGCGATCATAAAATAGCTTTACTAAATTGCATTGGAAATTTAAGTATTGTAATTATTGTTTCATCAAAGTTATTTCATGCTGTCTCAATTATCGAGACGTGTTTAATTACTTGCACGAGTACTGCATCCATACTAATTTACTAATTATATGTATAATCCATACTAGTCAATACTATATCCATACTATATACTATACTATATTAATATTATAAATGCGAAAGTAACTCTGTCTGTCTGTCGCGCTTTCACGCCAAAACTACTAAACCGATTTAGATGAAATTTCGTATAGACATAGTTTGTGTCCAATGAAAGGACATAGGATATCTTTTATCGCAGAAATTACCCCTTTAGGGGGAGAAAAGGGGGGGGGTAGAATTTTGTTTGGGGAATCAATAACCACGGAACCGATTTAGATGAAGTATGGAGATAGTTTGAGTTGTGGGGAAGGATAAGGAATAGATTTTATCCCTGAAATCATTCCTTAAGAGTGTAAAAGGGGGGCGGATGGGGGGAATTTGTAAATGGAATCCATAAAAAGGATTTCCACGCGGACGAAGTCGCGGAAAAAAACGCAATCAATTCGGCGGTAGTCCCTTTCTTCTCCGAATATCGATCGTCCGAAAATCATAATCCCGAAAACGCTTGCTATAATCATCACTTTCCATAATGTTCGGGTATACGAAATTTTATATTAACTAATCATCTTTAGTTCTAATGCTTTTGTGTCATAATATGGGTGGGGTAGGGTGCTATAATAATAAGATATCCTAATTTTACTTGCTATAAAGTCACATGTCCTAAGTGTTATATTGTATAATATTGTTAGTCCGAATGATGGTTAATAATAATTTTGTTAGTCCTAAAACATGTTTAAATGTTGATTTATCTTGGTTATGTTATCAATATCATAAAGCTTAGACTTACTATCAATAATAACAAATTGAATTAAAATGTTGTCTTATGAACCTTAACAACCGTTACGTTTTCAAATTCAGTGAGAGAAATATATCGCTGTAAAACCGACACCACGTAGTCATGTCTGCCTTACCCCTAGAGTGTTATGTAAACCCGCGTAGGCGCGGAGGGGCGAGGCGGCCCGCGAGCTGAGGAGCAGGTGGTTTTAAGGCGCATAGTGCTCCCAATGACCTTGCGTCGATCGTCCCGCACTGATTACATAGAAGTGAGTGAGTGAGAGCGAGGGGAATATTTAAGCAAACCCTTACGCGTAAGATGAATTATTTCAATAAAAAATTTATAAAGGCGAATAAGAAAAATCTAGAAAGACCATCCCCTAGAATATTTTTCACTTTATTTATTGAAATCAAAAGTATATGATTTAACCTAATATTTACGAAACGATTAGGTTTACAGTTTTAAAATCGAGGCAAGTTTGGGTCACATTTTAACCAAGTTTTAATCAATTTATCAAAAAATTAAGAAGACCATCCTCTAAAGAATGCGTTGAATAATAACATATCTATTTTTAAAGATTTTTTTATTCAATATTTATGAAGAGAACCGGTTTTTTCTGCAGTGATTTTTATGATTGACGTTACTATGCGCCTTAAGGACCGCCACCGCGGCTGAGGTTGGCCGGCCCGGCCGGCCAGCAAGCCGAAGCTGCGGTGGTGGGCGAAAACCATCTGCGACGATAAGGTCGCGTGGGACCGCCGGAACCCCGCAGCGCCGGAGCCGTGACAGAAGCCATGCATGCTGCATGCTGCTTGCTTGCATGCTTTAATCTTGCCTGCATGCTGCATGCTGCATGCTTGCTTGCATGCTGCTTGCTTGCATGCTTTAAGCTTGCCTGCATGCTGCATGCTGCATGCTTGCTTGCATGCTGCTTGCTTGCTTGCATGCTGCATGCTTGCTTGCATTACATCAAGTGACTGTTTTTAAACGTATGCATGGATTTGGTAATACATATAATGAAAGAACTTTATATTTGTGGTATTTCGATTTTAGGGCACGTTATATTATGAGATATTACGTTAGGACATATGACTATTATAGAAAAGGTTTTTAGGAATTTTAAATATTATAGATTGTGATATTTATAGCAAAAAAAATTAGGTCATATTATATTTAGAGATTTCGGTTTTCGGGTAAGTGATATTATGAGAAATTAAGTTAGGGGTGCTTATCATTCGGACATATGATGATTATGTCAAAAAACATTATGACACGTTAGATTATGGATAAAAAAATTATGAGACAAAATAGAGAACCCAATTCGGCGTTTCACCGATTGAGATTTCGACCCTAACTATATATAATATGTACATACTAAATCAGGTCAGCACTAATGCACCGACCAATAACCGTAGGAACAAACAAAATACACAAGCCCTATCAGGCCACTAATTTCACCCTCGACGGTGATCCCGCATACGCACAGTAAGTCGGCACAAAACACATAAAAAATGGCGGGCTTCGCGACAACAATTCGCACACGTATTCATAGTTTCAAAAGCCAAAATAAGAATTCTCGAAGGTAAGCTCGAAGGTGACGATGAGAATGGTGTGGGTGAGAATTAGCCATAAGAGGACAGCATAAATTGACACATGATCTAACAAATATGTTATTTTTTCTCTTTCTTTCCTTGAAGCAAAGTCTTAAGTTCTACTTAAGACTGCTTCAAGGAAAGAAAAATAAATATAGCTTACTTTAAAGAAAATAGCTTACTTTTTATGTTTTAATAAGAGAGTACATGGCCTAAATACAAAGCGCACGTAAATCATCGAAAACACTAATATAACAGCCAGTTGCACCAAGTTTCACTTTTTACGATTTCGTAAAAAGTAACAACATAATACATAAAAATGAGTCGTTTCACTATTAAATATATGATTCGCACCGTACATTTAACCTTAAAGGATAACATAAAACTACGATGGAAATTAGAGGTGAGACATTATGGTGCAATACTTACTTATTTATATTAACTTTTACTGGTTTTAAACGTTAATTTGGTGCAACCGGCCGTAAGTACCCTCCCTCTCTTTTGTTTTTGCTCACGCTCCAACCGAGGCATTTCGAGCGAGATGCAAATACACGGACAGCGCAATCAGCCTGTGTACACTAAAAGCATCCCAGCTTCAGTGACGTAACAGGAATTCTCTCTAGGACGCAATGCTCTTTGATGGTTTTGGACAGATCGACTCTACAACATTATGATAGAAAGATAAAAATCAAAAATTTACACGGTGGAGAAACTTTCATGCTTCTTGCAAGTAAGTACGTGATTAGCAGGTTTACATTAACTTTAACTGTTGAACCAATGACAGTTAAATATATAAACAACCGAGTTTCCTTTATAAAGAACTTTTTACATTTCCATGTAAATTGTCTGGTAGATTGCAATAGTGGAGTCCCTATGGTGTTTGTTGCTTGCTGTTTTATTGAGGTTCGGAACCAAGGCAAACACCAAAAGTATAATTTCATCAATTTTATTCCAGACTAGTAGGCCGGGCAGACGTTTTCCTGCCAAATCACAGATCCACCTACCGGGTCCATGCGTATAAACCTTTCTTGGACCTATTTAAACACATACAGAAAATTTCGTAGGAATTGGTCGAGCGGTTTTTAAGTTTTGGTGAGACTAACATACAGCAATTCATTTTTAACCGATTTTTAAAATTCTTGTTGTATTCGATAGAGTAGACTCCAAGGGTGGTTCTATGGTCACCAAAGTTAGGATCTGTTAATAAGATCTTATAAAAATCGAGGGAAACCCTTAATTTTTAAGGAGTGTCCAACATGTTTTGTGTGTATGTTTCGCGATTACTCCGCTAATTTTGGACCGATCTTCAAAATTCTTTTTGTATTCGATAAAGTATGCTCCTAGGGTGATCTTAGGGTGATTAAAAATAAAAAATATTTTACAAAAAACAAAAACCGACTTCAAGAACACTGAAAAGTTAAAAATAATATAAGAATAGGTACATGTTAGGTTAATCCCAAGGAGAGACGATAACTTAGCATTCCATGCATAACATGCATTCACCACGCGGGTGCTCGCCGGTCTATCGCGTTGCAGAGAAGAGAGCCAAGTGCGGTGCCTGGGGCTTATGACCCAGGTGCAGGTTTAAGTAGCTACTTTATAATGCATTAACATTCACCTTCACCACCCCGGCTCCTCTCTCTGCCTAACCATAATTAATAATTATTTAATACGATTCCGTAAGTGAAGAAACTTAAACGTAAACAAATGGTTGGTAAACAAATGGTTTTCAAAACTGAATGTCCTAACCGTCAAACGTTCGAATCACGAAATCACAGATTAGAGAGAATATATCTCAAGCAGCAGATTAAGTTTCTGACTGCCAGCGCCACCCGCGGCGCCGGTGAGAACCAAAAGTTGCCATTTGCAAGTTCCCTTACATACATACAACTTCACACTTCTATATTGAAGTCGGTGACAAATTTTAAGACTTTCTGGGAGATCATCGTTTGGCACCGACTTCAATATAGAAGTGTGATGTTGTCTGTAGCTGTTCTTATATTATTTTTAACTTTTCAGTGTTTTTATATACTTATAAAGAAAGAAGAAGACTAGTGGGTCCGGCAGACGTTGTTCTGCCCGTTTTAATGACACCAATTGTACGTACAAACCTTCCTTGGACCAATTCAAACACATACAGAAAATTTCATAAGAATCGGTCGAGCCGTTTTTGAGTTTTTGCGAGACTAATACACAGCGTCTCATTTTTATATATAAGAAAGAAGAAGAAGACTAGTGGGCCCAGCAGACGCTGCCCTGCCCGATTACAGCGCTACCTACCGGGTCCAACTGTACGTTTAAACCTTCCTTGGACCTATTCAAACACACACAGAAAATTTCGTAAGAATCGGTCAAGCCATTTCTGAGTTTTTGCGAGACTAACACACAGCGTTTCATTTTTATATATAAGAAAGAGAGAAAGAAGAAGACTAGTGGGCCCTGCAGACGTTGTCCTGCCCGATTCCAGCGCCACCTACCGAGTCCAACTTTACGTTTAAGCCTTCCTTGGACCTAACCAAATACACACAGAAAATTTCGTAAGAATCCGTCGAGCCGTTTTGAGTTTTAGCGAGACTAGCACACAGCGTTTCATTTTTATATATTAGAAGAAGAACAAGACTAGATGAGCTCGGTAGACGCTATCCTGCCTGTCCGATTACGATGCCACCTACCAGGTCCAATTATTGTACGTTTAAACCTTCCCTGGACCTAGTCAAACATACACAGAAGATTTCGTAAGAATCGGTCGAACCGTTTCAGAGTTTTTGCGAGACTAACACACAGCGATCCATTTTTATATATAAGAAGAAGAAGACTAGTGGGCCCGGCAGACGTTGTCCTGCCCGATTACAGCGCCACCTACCAGGTCCAATTAAATTACCTATAAACCTTCCCTGGACCTAATTAAATATACACAGAAAATTTCGTAAGAATCTGTCGAGCCGTTTTGGAGTTTTAGCGAGACTAACACACAGCTTTTCATTTTTATATACAACTAGTGGGCCCGGCAGACGTTGTCCTGCCCGGCGATTACAGCGCCACCTACCGGGTCCAGCTGTACGTTTAAACCTTCCTTGGACCTATTCAAATACACACAGAAAATTTCGTAATAATCGCTCCAGCCGTTTATGAGTTTTAAAAGACAAACACACAGCGTTTCATTTTTATATATAAGAGAAGAGAAGAAGATATAAGACTAGTGGGTCCGGCAGACGATATCCTGCCCAATCATATGCTCCAATTGTACTTTTAAACCTTCCCTGTACCTACTCAAATATACACAGAAAATTGCGTAAGAATCTGTCGAACCGTTTCAGAGTTTTTGCGAGACTAACACACAGCGATTCATTTCATATATAAGAAGAAAGAAGAAGATCACACGTGAAGTATAGTAAAACTAGTACTGTACACTGCTCAGCTTATGTCCAGTTACGATGACAGAACAGCAATTGCCTATATTAAAAATATTGTCATAATATTATCTATATGTTGTGTTGCTAACAGGTTCATATGATACTGGCTGAGAATACTAGGTTTCAAAGGATGTATGAAATTAGGAAAAAAAGGATATCTGGCATAGAGACATTTCATTACGGCAACTAGTACCTATAGGTATCATTACATAGACAAATCACCTACGCTACCGCACTACGTATTTGAAACTGTGATCACAGACTCCGAGAGTGGCGCCGCCGACACAAATATTCCCACTAGTCCAAATAAACAGTGCCCAATGCCATGAATATAAAACGTTACGCTACTCAAACATCGTTTGACTCGGTTTGCTGCAAAAGTTACACAAACTTTCATCAACATGGAATAGAGTTTCAGAATGTCAAATGAATGCTTTAAAGGAAGTAAAATAAAAAAAATAATATTTACGTAACGGTTCTGAAATAATACACTTTTCTGATAACGTCATCGTCGTCTTTGTCGACTTTTGATGATATTGTCTATGTCGGAGTAGGTACTTGATACGGCGGGGTGCGATGTCAGACAACCTCCTTGCGGTGCACCCTGGGCAACCCGGCAGATTCTCTGCCGCGGGCTAATAGTCTGACGAGAGGACCCCCATGGAGGGTGAGGCGTGGGATGGCCGGGTTCAACCCGGCGGGCCACTTCGTGTGGCCACCCGCTTCATGCGGAGAAAGGCGAAGTCCCCTCTTCTTATGTTAAGAAGAGGTGTGGCTCTCGCTGGAAGCCGATCCCAGCGGCTAGTAGTAGGGTAGAGGCGAGTTTCTCGCCATGGCGCTTCGCGCCCGTTGGGGATTGCCCCGAGCTTCGGCTCACCCGCGCGGCGGTGGATCCAGTGGGATCTGCCGTCGGGCAACCCGTTACCCGCACTGAGCGGGCCGGGGGCCCGGCGCACTGAGCGTTGGCCCACGCGGAAGACAACCACAATAAAAAATCAACCCGGGGTGTAGAGTGGCCCTATTTAGCGCCGCTATACATTGCAGCAGAGCCCGACGGGGAGTCCGGCAACGAACATGTCACGGGCAGGGGGTCAGCGGGAACAAGGCCTGGCTGTACTCCCCTTTCCCCTGTCTTGTGACGGACGGAGAGCTGCTGGGGGGGGTTTTTAGTGGGTAGGCCCGGGCCGAGTACGGTCTGGGGAGTCCCACATATCCTCGTGGTTTGGCTCGACCACGAGGAATGCGCAAATAGTCCAGTAGTGGAAGAAGTTTCAGTTATGAAATTCTTAAAGTTTCCAAATTTTTGATATTTTATGTAATACATATTTAAGAGTTATTTTGCAAAAAGTTAGAAAATTTTAATGGCTGCTTTAGGTAAAATTTAGGTATTTATATAATTCGTAAAAAAATCTGTGATTATAAAATTTAAGTTGAAGAAATATACAGGATCTAGTATGAAATAATGATATCATAATAGTATTAAGTTTTTAGAAATTTTATGTACCTGCTTCATACCGAAACTTAAAAATGCTTATAACTTTGTCAATATAAAATTTAAGTTTCTCATATTGGGAAAACAGTAATAAAACTTACTACCGAATTTCCTTATAAAAGATTAGAAATCTAGAATTTATGCATTCTTAGTAATTCAGTTTTATTTTCATATTTGGTCTAATATTGTATTTAAGTTTTTAAAGATAATACCACTTCATCACAATAATGCTATTTATAACTACGCAAAAAATTAGAAGTGTAGCATCTTTGCAAAATAAATTATAACAGATATTAAGTTATACGAATAAAGTGACCTACCAAGCGAGCGCGGCACCGCGCGCAGGCACAAATAGCGCACGCACCGCTCCGCGCAACAAAAAACTATCGGATGTCCGCGTAAGCTACGTTTTAGCGTGCACAAATGCATAGGCTAGCCTCACATTGCATTGTCGGAGACGCATTTTTGAAATAATAGAATTCAAATTCGAAATCGTAATATTGGAATACAAATTCACTATTTTTGAATATTTATTACGTGCATTCTGTATCGCGTGGGTAGGTACTACTCACTCGTGATATGAGAGAATGATAAAACTAAAAAAAATATATCATGTACATTACCATTCAAACTTCCACCGAAAATTGGTTTGAACGAGATCTAGTAAGTAGTTTGTTTAATACGTCATAAATCCTACGGAACCCTTCATGGGCGAGTCCGACTCGCGCTTGGCCGGTTTTTTAAATATAAAATGGCAATTTATACTGGAAAGCATATGTTAGAAGTGGAATGTTAAAACACCTACAGCTTATTCAAATATCAATTAATTAAGCTGGAACTTTTGCTCGTAATTCCATTCCCATATTATAACAATCTTTCCTTAGTCCTAGTTCTGTACCCTTTCCCCTATTGAATATGCTGTCTCATTCTATCGGCCCAAGGTTGCCTGGAAGAAATTGCTTTTTAGCAATAAGACCTATTTGTACTGGTCTGTTTTTTTTGTAAAATATTCCATACTGTTTTTGTTCCTTTTCCATTCATTTTTTTGTGCCATCAGAATTTAAATATTAGATTTTAAAAGAAACTACTATTAATTTTGGAGGTAGGTATTAAATTGTGGTTTAATCTGTTACATTAAATTCTTAGTAACTTTAATGTTAGAGCATGATTCCACCATTTTGATAATGAAAGCCGGATTTTGTCTAAGCTAAGCAGGTACCTACCAAAATTATAATGTTTGGTATCAAATAGTACCAAATGAGTACTAAATTGCAGTGAGTTTTTTAAAAACAGGAACTACAGGAAGTGATCCCGCCTTCTTGACGTTTATCGCACAACCGTCTCAAACACGAATCGAATACGAATAAGTACGCAAACGTTAGGACGTAAATTTCCCGTTCGGTTTTTTCACGTATCGAACACGAACCGAATACGTATAAGTGCGCAAGCGCCCTTACTATAGGACTAATCTTGAAATCGTGAAAAATATCAGCTGTTCCATACAAATGTTCGACATCCACTGAACCTAGATGTACTATTTGACAGTTTCTGAATTTCTTTTTTAAGAACTTTCATCATTTCGTCGCGAATCGCAATGTTTTCATCTGAATTAGTAATAATGTTACAGTATACAGTAGATAGATAATCTGCATTCCGAGGGAGGACTTGGCCGGCCGAAGAACGTCCCCCAGCGAGCCACAGCGATCTGTACAGATCCTTTTTTTTAAGGCCTATGGTCTCTTAATAGGCTCACAGCGGTAAAGTAATCAATAACCCTCTTTGGAGACAGAGCATTCGTATTGAAGGGTGGCAAACTAGGTCCACCCAGAGCTGCCAGCGCAGCGAACTCAACGCTGCGCTGGGAGGCGGAGACCTCTCCTTCTGCAAGATGACGTCCTCGCAGAAGGAGACGACAGCCCCCCATTTCGCCTCGCCGCGGAGCATGGCCACCACCATGCTCGGTAGCGAGGCGGAATGGGGGGCTGTGAGGACGTCATCTCGCAGAAGGAGGCCGCGGAGAGGAAGCGGGAGGATGATCCTCAAGCCGCTCCGCCGATCCGCTTATTTATATAAATATATATAAATAAATAAAAAAAGCATGGTACTCACAAAGTATGTGAATTGGTGGCTCATCATCCTCGCCTCAGAATCTACAATTAGTCAAGCCCTTTCTGTGCAGATGTTTGTTGAGTTTATAATGACCTGTTAAGGTTCTAGTGAGTGCCCTTAGTTGGCATCTGCTTAGTTGGAGGTTTTGCATTGCAATCCTATATAGGCACTGTACATATGAAATTCGAAAACGAAAAACACAGTGGTACATGGCGGTCTCGAACCCGGACCTCCCGATTGGAAGGCAAGTGCCGAGTCCACAGCGCCACCGACGCGTCTGACGCTCCTACGGTGAAGGAAAACATCGTGAGGAAACCTGCAATACATCTGAGAAGAAATTCAATGGTGTATGTGAAGTCGACCAATCCGCATTGGGCCAGCGTGGTTGACTAAGGCCTAATCACCCTAACATCATAGGGTAGGCTTGAGCCCCTCGGTGGGGACGTATATGAGCTGTGATGATGATGATGATAGGCACTGACCCCACTGGAGACAGGCCTGTGTTTGTACCCACTTCCTGAAGACCCTGTTTTTGATCCCCCTCGAAACGCCACAAGCTGGTTTTAGTCGGATGAGAGCATTTTCAGAGCCAGCCCTCGTTAGTTCGTCGACAATTTCATTGCCTCGGATATTGGAGTGACCTGGAACGCAATCGTTACAGAGGTCCCGAATTCATTCTAGGCCTTTGTGCACTTCATGTTGATTTTGGACTTGAATTCTACAGCAGCAAGTGCCTTTAAAGCAGCCTGGCTCTCCAACAGAATGAGAATGTTTTACTCTCACTCGAACTGTTCGCGTGAACACAGTCGATGATGGCATAAATTTCTACTTGAAATATGGTGACATGTGCGCCCAAGCTTATAGTTCTCCTGTATTTCGCAATAACTCCGAAAACACCTGCACCTATTCTGCCTTCTCTTCTGGAGCCGTCAGTGTACCATACCTAGTTAGTTTTCCTAAAGGGATCAGGGATTTCCTTATCTAATTCATCTCTGTTAGGAATCTAAACTTTGTAGTTCTTCTTGAACTCCAAAGCTTCAAGTATACTTAAGTTCTAAAGTATACCAAAGAACTCTGAAATCAGAACAGCTCTTAGTAAATGAAGAATGTTAAAGCTTCTGGCGAAGACGAAGTGGCCATCGAAGTGGTTAAGGAAGAAGGAAGGAAGGAAAAAATGAGATAGATTTCACCAGTATATTGCTGAACAAGTGTCTAGAAAAGTACCCGGTACCCTCAAGTCAGGAAGTGCACTTATCCTAGGAGACTTGCACTGCATTTGTTATAAATGAACGTTTCATCTGGCTTAATTAAAACCTAATATGGGGAAGAAACGCGTGGTTAGGGACCTTGTGAATACTTCATCATCATCATTTAAGCTAAGAGACGCTCTCTGTTGGACATACGATTGCTTCCCCGAAGATCTCCAAATCGAATCGGTACTGCGTTTCTCGTATCCAGCGGTTTCTCGCAAACTTTACCAGATGTTCAGTCCCACCTTGTGAAGTGCCCACCAACGCTGTCTCCTGGCACGCGGCCGCCACTAGAGGACCTTTCCACCCCAACGGCTACTGACCACTGCTACTTAAGGCATTTGGCTTTCATTTTCCTGCGGTTCCCATCATTCTGTTTTAACAAAGTAAAGAAAACCCGAGCACAGCTCACTCCATTCCTCTTTGAGTGACCAGCCCCCCTAGCACGTCCACTAAAACACGATATGATAAAGCGATTTATCGCAGTGAACTGTCAAAATACGACGAAACCCTATTGTATTTTGACAGTTCACCGCGATAAACCGCTTTATCATATCGTGTTTCGGTGGACGTGCTAGGGGGGCATAAGTCTTCTTTTGAGGTCCTTTGTAAGAGACCACGTCTCAGGTCCGTACATCATCACTGGCAGATGGCAACACGCAAGTATTGAGAGGAACAATCTAGGTAGATTGTTCGAAAATATGCTGCGTAGCTGTAGCTTTTCGAACGCTGCCCAGCCAAATTGGATTCGTCGATTAATCTCTTTCTGGAAGTTTAACTTACCGAGCTAGACTATTGCTCCAGGTAAATATATTCGTCAACAACTTTCACAGTAGAACCTCCAATATTTACAGGAGTGGGAACTACGAGTACGTGGGAATTCGACATGATTGTAGTCTTGTCCAAGTTCACTTTAAGATCGACTTTTTGGGTAACTCTACAGAGGTCTTCAGTAATTGTGCCTAGATCTTCCATGGTCTCAGTTATAACTACAATACCATTAGTGAAACGAAGGTGAGTCATGTAGAAGCCGAGCCCTCTCTAGTACCTACAAAAGCTGAAATACATCCTCTAAGGCGCATAACACATTGCACCGGACACCGCTCCGGTGTGCGGCGCTGCGGTTTTTAATTTTGACTGAAGAATCTTAATTTGTATACAAAAACCGCAGGGTATAACACACTCACACCGCATGGCCGTGCGGTTGTGCGGCGCGCGCGACGGCACCGCACTCCCGGACGGTGATGCGATGCGGTCCGCGGGGTATGCCACACTGCGCCGCAGTATCGTACGGATTTTTGCATAGAAAGGACGTGCATACGCGTAATAGATTTCGACATATTAATGCGGTGATGCGGTGCGTCGTGCATCGCAGTTCCGGGCGGTAATACGGAGCAAACCGTACGGTGGCACGGATCCGTGCCGCCGCAGCCGCATGCGGTTTTCGTCCCACCGTACACCGCAACGGGATGCGGCGGCAATGTGTTAAGCGCCTAACGCAGCTGTGAACAGTTTCGGCGATATTACGTCGCCATGTCTCAAAACTCGCTGAAGTCGTATTGGTTTCCAGTTTTGGTCCTGAAGGCGAACTGCTATAGTAGTCTAAGCAATCTAAACGATTTTGGAACTTGAACTCTTTCCGCCCGGGTGGTTAAGGCATAATAAGTATCCACCATTTCCCCTCTTAGGTACAAAGGGTATAGCGATACGGCTGGCCCGCGATGGCTCCATGCTACCACAATAGGAAGATTCATATTGAATTTTTAATTGTATTAAAAATAACTTAGTTCAGTTATTTTATAACATTAAAAGCAAGAAAGTTATTAAGGTTTTAAATTACCGGTAGGACAGAGAGATCCGACATGCTGCGTGACGTCAAATGTGGAATTTTCATTTATATTTTATTGTTAAAAGAAGTTTCTCTACAGTTTGTTTTGTTTTTGAATCTTGTATGATGACTTACTACATCATATAATTGTATTTTGTGCATATTGTCATTCTGTCCAGAATAGAGAATTTAATTTGCTCCTTCTTGAATATTCCGTTGGCTGTTTCATTACACGAAAAGCACAAGTTAGTTATAAGATTCGATAACTGACTTCTCATCACGGCGGCTAATCTCGGCAGGGTCAAGAAATAATTTATTACTAATATGGCTTCAGATTAAATTTTACGGTCTACAAGTTTTGGTGCAAATAAATTTTTAGTCTTTCATGCAAGAGATTCTTCGCCCTGTCATTTCTCTCACCTATCTGACTGGGGGATACCAAGCGCTCGAAATCGCACGCCTTTTTACTTACTTTTCCAAGATGAAGTCCATAAATAAGACATCTCTTTTTTACCCCATATAAAAATCGTATGCTTTATTACTGATTAAGACTAATATCAGTGCACCGACTGCAGCGCGTAGCTACTTTCCCGTTTTCGAACAATTTCGTTTTTGATTTGATTACCGCCACAAATATAAAACATAGAGTTCTGAAATTCATATATATGACTAGCTTCCGCCCGCGACTTCGTCCGCGTGGAATAGATACTTTGGGCTAACGCTAACTTTAATCCGCGACTTCGTTTATATAGGTGAGTGAGTAAGTACTGGGTCTTATAATCTTATATCATGTAGATTGTAGGTTATTCTCAAAAATACCGTCTAGCCAACGGCGGGTACGGTGCGGTTACGCATTTCCCCCCGAGAAAAAAAAAGGTTATTCTCAAAAAAAAACAAACATGTTATTTTAAAGTACATCTGCGTACACTATATTTTTAGTTTTGTTTTCTTCCGGCAGAAGTAGATAGCTAACTGGGGCCTCCCTTCCCCCTCATGACTGTCCGCCGGCTTTGCATTGCACATTGTGCGCGCAGTACTCGATCATTATTTTGCTGTGATGTTATTTTAAAACTGCGATATCTCCCAAGATATTCATTTAAATCGAATGATGTAAAGGGCAATTTTGTTTTAAATTAAATACTTGTGATGAATAACGTATTTATTTGGATAAGGATTAATATCACGTTTATAAAAATACCTTCGCAAATAATGCATTATTTTAGAACAAATTTGTTTAGCATAAAAAAGGTTATAGTGAGCTAACCTTAAAAGATAGACATATGCTGTCGCAGAATTTTTTTAGAACTTTTTAAGGGGAACAATTCTGTCATACATGATTTTTGCGAAACTTTAACTGTTTACGCAGCGCACGCAGCGGAAGCTCTCAATAGGAAAAAAATCCCCCCGATTTTTAAACATTCTTCATTGGTGCTCCGCTCCTATTGGTCTTAGCGTGATGATATATAGCCTATAGCCTTCCTCGATAAATGGGCTATCTAACAATGAAAGAATTTCTCAAATCAGACCAGTAGTTCCTGAAATTAGCGCGTTCAAGCAAACAAACATTAGTATAGAATATTTTTGAACGTATTATCTAAACATTTTTAAAGACATAAACATGATTAATAATATTTCACTCGATACAAAAATCACTCTGTCCATTATTTTAAAACAGCTGTGAATCAGAAAATATGTATATATACATAATAATATATGACTGAAAATGTAAAAACACATTTTATAATTTTGAAATCCAGTTTTCCAAAAATTGATAAAACGTATTAAAAAGTAACGTTTTCTTTCGATCACAGCGCGTAAGCGACATTAGAAGCTATGCAATTATCAACTGTACTACCCTGCAATAAAGTAACCGTCTCGTGCGTGAGTAGATTTTCTGCAAACCTGGAAGTAATCGAGAACGGACACACGAGTAGGTACGCGACGAGCGCGAGGCTCGCGCTGGGTTAACCTAGCCGCCTGTCCGCAATTATTAGAAAATTGCGCGCTTTTATAAATTCTTTGTTTTCTTCTAAAGCCTATAACAAAATTTTCTAATTTTTTGGATTAAAGCTTTACGCGTTGGCATAGAATAGTCAACTCATCTTTAATAACTGTAATACAGTATTAGGCTCACTGCGACATAAAATGTAATTTACAAAGAAAGCTGAACCTTCATTTTTCTAATATTTTTATTACAACATTTTTATATAGTCTTACAGCGTATTCAATGAATTTTAGAAACTTAAATTCAATATCGCTAAAATAAGTAACAATTTTTTACCTAACAGTATAGCAAGTATCTAAAATTTCTAAAAACTATAAAATATACAGCTGCTAACGTATAATGGCAGATGAAATCAAAATATTGCACTTAAATTTTATATTGCTGATTTTATTAAGAGATGTTGCAAATACCTAAATAATACCTAACGCCGCTGTAGAAAAGTTCTAAAAAGTTGCAAAAGTGTCTATAAACATGTCCCTGACGATATATATCAAAATAAAAAACTTTAGAATTATCATAACTTTTGCGTTAAAAACACCGTCCCACTACTGGACTAAAATGCATTTTCCCCTTCCCAAAAAAAAAGGTACTTGATACGGCAGAAACTTTGTAAACAATGGACAGTGTATTGAGAACGTCTAATGACATTGGGCGTGTAAAATTACTGTAAGGTTTTGATGCTTACAAGGGATCTTTGTTAATGGAAATCTAAATTCAACCGCAGTAAAATCAGGACAGCGTGCTAAGAACGTCTGGTGGCATTGTCCATGTCAGTGTCAGTGTCCTGTAATGTTTGGCTGCTTCATCTATCATCATTGAAATAGTTTGCACCACATAGACTGTACCAGAATCATCTGCATGAGTACTATCTTACCTTACCCTACTGTCAAGCGGCGGTTCTCGCATTGATGGTGTCAGGCGTTATTTTCGGAAGTCCATTACTAATTGTTAAGGAGTAGGTATATAGCAAAACTTCCGACAAAAAATGTCGGTAGCTGGTACTCACTACGCAGGCCAATGGTGCACCGCCCGCCCTCCCTCAATCGCATGCGACAAAGGAATATCACTAATTAGTACCACACCAACATGCAAATACTTAGATTCGAGTTCGACGCGTTTCGCCATTCAACGTGGCATTCACAGAACACAGAAAGAGGTTAGAAAGGCAATCATGCACCGTTTGTACGGGAACCGCTGTCGCCAGTTTTGCTCCCACTTCTTTTCCTTGCACCGCCCATGCAAAGTCGCGCGAAATCGGGCTGAACCAATCACAACGCTCACTGGGCTCCTCATTCATCGAAATTCACTGACGTCCAGAGCCGCGTGTACAAATAACATTATTTTAGTGATTGACATCGATTAATAGCTATCGATATTAAATATTGCCAGCAATTTAACCATTTGAAATATTTAGAAAACCAAAAAATAATTAATACTTTCATTATACGTTTATAATTAATAATATTCAAGTAATATTTTGTTTCTATGTAACAAAATTAAAGCTTTTTAGCTCAAAAATGTTGTAGGTTAGACGTAAAATAAAAGAAAAACTATAATACTGTAATGCACCGGTCTGAAAGCATAAACTAGAATGGATAATCTGACAAACGGACGTGCGGTAGTTTAGTTGTTAGGATATTTTAGTTGGATGGAGAAGTAAATATTTGTAAAGTAAATATTTATTTATTTATTTATATTTATTTATTTGTTTCTATGTAACAAAATTAAAGCTTTTTAGCTCAAAAATGTTGTAGGTTAGACGTAAAATAAAAGAAAAACTATAATACTATAATGCACCGGTCTGAAAGCATAAACTAGAATGGATAATCTGACAAACGGACGTGCGGTAGTTTAGTTGTTAGGATATTTTAGTTGGATGGAGAAGTAAATATTTGTAAAGTAAATATTTACCTGTAAATTTGTGTTTTTTAAAGTACTCAAATCTTCATGTCTTGCATGGCCACCTACCTATGCTAAAATAGTCATATAAATATTATGGTGATATTAAAAATTCTAAGTTGTAAAATTAGTTTAGAATTTGCTCATAATTTTTTTACTAATCGAACTAATTGTATCGTGAAAATTGAAATAAATTTTACAATTTTAATCTTTGATTACATCGCCGTACTTATATGAATAGGATGTTAGAAAGGGTAGGTGTTAGCTTCGCCAAACATTCTGTATTATCGATAAGTAATAATTATTATTATGGCAATTTAAGTGACAAATAATATGTTATTTTTACTTTATACAAATATTTTAAAATATACATTTATCGATAAAATGTAATGCGTGCGTTTTTTGATTAGCACGGCACTATCCCTTGTACTGCGACTACTGCGTTAATGCTCTTTAAGCCGAATGCGTCACTACCGAAAGCAGTGTACTACATTACGCGCTCTAAGTAATATGGCAAGAATCGCGGGCGTACATTGCCGGTAATGTATATTTTTTAGAAAAATATTATGTAACTTATCGTTATGATCAGTTTTGGTGGATTTTGACATTATGATCTATGGAATATGGTCATTATGATTAATTTACTACTTACCGATGAAAAGAAATTCCTTCTTTAGCTACACTTGACACCCGACTTCTTGTTTTACAAGTAATTATAGCACAAGAAGGCATTTTTTTATATTTATAGCGCCGCGCTTCACGATACACTCACTGTAGTTGTCCGTCAGTGATTAAACAACGCGTTCGCGTTGCGGGGCCACAAGTATGAGCATTTAGTCATAGTTGTGGCTACGCGTGCCCCGCCCACATAGCCCTTCTAACCTCTTTCTGTGTTTTCTGTGTTCTGTGGTGGCATTCTCAGGATGTTATCGCCTTCGCTGCGCTCGGACGACTAGTCGTCCGAGAGCGCAGCGAATAACCTACTCCTTAACAATTGGTTCTCGCATTGCTTTCGTACGGGTCGTTTTTCCATACAAACGTAGTCCTCTGTTTCCTTCCTAGATAATGGCAATAGCTATTTTTTTCAAAAAAAATCAATGGCCACTATTAGCATGCTCCTATGTTTTCCTTTTTAAATAACTTAATTATTGAATGAGATATAAACCTTCAAAACCTAAAAAAAATGGCCTGATTTTCTGCTATATTCAAACATCCAACAACAAAAAAAAACAAAACATAGAAACACAGCCACAGCCTTCCTTTAATCTTTAACGCGAAAAGTACACTTTTTACAACGTTTTATGTTTCACTGGAGGGAGACTCTGTACCAGGGTCGACTGCTTAGGTACCTCCGTCTTATCTATTTCTGCCGCAAAGCAGCAGTGCTTGCATTGCTGTGTTCCGGTTTGAAGGGTAAGATATGGCAGTGAAATTACTGGGTACTGTGACTTTACATCTGGCGTCACAAGTTGGCAACGTACATATGGGCGGCGTGACGCTTGTATTTATTTGATTATTGCTTTTTTGTACTCTTTTTAGCTTAAAATAGTTTTAAGACTATATTTTTGTTATTCATAGATGGCATATAGCTTGTATTTATTTAATTCCTATTTTCTGTAACCTTTCTGCATCAAAAATAGCTTTAGCACTATATTTTGTCATACTTCCGCAATGATTATAACTTCCAGTTCAAAAATAAATTAAGAAAGACATACACTGTGGTTCTTGTGAGAGTTGCAGTTCTGCTGCGAATCTCACAGGAGCCACATGTATTATAGGTGACTGTTACCACTTACCATCAGATGGGCAGTTTGCTTGTTTGCCAACATTCTGCAATAAAAAAAAGCAATTAAATCAGTCTAGTTTTAGCGGAGAAAGCAGGGGACTACGAAACGCATATTTTGTGTACTTTTTATAGGTATTTTTGGTCCAAACTACATTTGTCTCTATCGCGCTCTGAACCATTGCTCAGGCACACAGCGCGACAGCAATACATTTTACAAATACCTATTTCTGAATTCTCTCGACCTTAGTGTTTCCTCCGGCTAGTTCTAATGGCACAGGTGACATTGGAACCATAGTTCTAACGTCATAGGTGACATTAGAACGATGGCGAGTGCATCGATATGAGATAAGCGGTAGGGCCGCCGGTTTTAATATAAGACAGCCAGTGAAATTACTGGGTACTGTGACTTGTCATGTGCGTTGCTTACTTGTGACATCTTATGTCACAAGTAAGCAACGTACATGACGGTTATTGTAGAGGTTGCTTATTGCGAATTTTGCGGGAGCCACATGCACACAAGAGCGTCGCCGGTGGCGCTCTGTGACCTCGGCACTGGACTGTGCCTCGAGTAGAATCGGGAGGCCCGCGATCGATTCTGCCATGTACCAATGTGTTTTTCGTTTCACGAATTTCATATGTACATTTTCTGACATTATCTGACGCTCCTACGGTGAAGGAAAACATGGTGAAGAAACCTGCATACACCTGCGAAGTAATTCTAAGGTGTATGTGAAGTCAACCAATCCGCACTGGGCCAGCGTGGTTTGCCTAAGGCCTAATCGCCCTAACTAGTTAGGGTAGGCTCGTGCCCCTCGGTGGGGACGTATATGAGCTGTGATGATGATGATGATGATGAAATGCACTATAGGTTACTGTAGTCATTTACCATCAGTTTGTTAGTTTGCCAACTATCTTGAATAAGAAAAACTTTCTTCAACGTTGGTGATTCATTAGCATTATTTATATCACAACTTGTATATACTTTGTTTAATAATATTAAATACATATATTTGTATATTTCTTTTGTGATATTTATATATGTATAAGAATTTTAAAAATTGTGTTTTTTATCATTTTCTGCTTTATTTATAAAAAAACTATGAATTCAAGTTTGATTCAATTGTAATTTTTTATGTCTTGTCTCGGCAATGATTTTTAAATAATCGGTTTTCTTACATTCCTCTTACGCATGCTCGTCGTAAAAACAAAACAGTTTTATCTAAATACATCCAAATTTCTTTTGTTATTCAAGTAAGATTACTTCAACAGTAGGACTTCTGTGGGCAATGAACATTGATTTACTACCAAACGTTTTTGGTAGTAAATCAATGGCAATGAAAGATAACATTGTATTTACACTTTACTTACGTATATATAGGGCCAACTATCGTTCGGTAAGCAAAGTACAATTTCAACGTTGTCCGCTTAATAAAAACTGTTTTATTCCCCAATCATAGATTAGATAATAGTTACTAGGTACGTATTACGTAACTCCATGCAACAATGTAACAATTCGCTAATGCCGAAGAAAAACAGAGCCGGATAGCCGGGTGCTAAACGCTACTTATTTCCCGCACCTCCGCATTGCTGGAATAATTATTTAATCTATGTAACGCAACGCTTCTGTTTTGTTTCATTAGTTGCTTACAAACGGTTAGAGCATATTTATTTATTTCTTTTTAACAATATGTATTGTAGGTACAAAGGCGAACTTTTTTCGAAGGTATTTTTTCCAGTTTACTTACCAGAATTTGGTCCTGCGACGACATTAGTGGTTGGTGTAATAGTACAGCATGTGTTTTTTCCCAAATCTAGCGGGTTCGATACCTTGCTGGAAAAGAATTTTTCAAAAATCTAATAATGTAGTTTTGATCAAAATTGCTCCGGAGACCTTTTTCGGTATTTTTCGCTATCTGTAATAGTTTCGGATTTAGCCATCCATTATAGGGACCGAAAGCGATTACGGTATAAGGGTGCGGTTGAAAAAACTCATCTATATACCAGGGATGTAAAACCATCACGTCTCCCTATCACCTGTATGCAGATGATTTGCAAATTTATAGACACTGATTTAGCAAATATTGCTTCTACGTTGGAATTAATCAATAACGATCTCTGCAATATCAAAACTTGGGCGGACTCATTTGGACTTCTAGTCAACCCAAGCAAGTCGCAGGCTATGATAATAGGCAGTAACCGGTTATATGGAAAGCTTGAGTTTGATGTGCTTCCTAAGGTCATGTTTAATGGTGTCCATATTCCTTTTTCTACAAAAGCGAAAGATTTAGGCATAATCATGGACAAAACACTATCGTGGTCAGCTCATATTAATGATTTAAGTCGTCGTCGGCATTTTACTTATCATTCCCTCAAGCGGCTACAGTATTTTTTGCCATTCCAAACTAAAGTTATGCTTGCTCAGTCACTTTTGCTCCCTCTTCTCGACTATGCTGATGTCTGTTACTTGGACGCCACTGAAGATTTACTCAATAAACTGGAACGCCTTCAAAATCTAGCGATCCGTTTCATATTTTCATTGCGTAAATATGATCATGTTTCAGACTTTCGTTCCAAACTTCAGTGGCTCCCTATCCGTCAACGCAGAGATATGCACATCCTTAACCTCACATTCAAAATACTTAACTATCCTGAGATCCCTCATTATTTGCGGTCCCGATTTCACCTTCTCCCTCCCGATCCCCGTCCTAAGCGTTCCCGTGTTATACCAAAACCACTTAATATCCCTAAATATCACTCAAAGTTCTTCCACAAATCCTTTACAGTGCATGCTGCTCACTGTGGAATGCTCTGCCGGTTGATATCCGTAAAAACGCTTGCATAGTGTCGTTTAAGAAGCAGCTAGAAGCTCATCTGCTCTCGAATTCGTCATAGTGATATATATATACATGTGTGTGTGTGTATGTTACTTATAATAGTAGTAAGGTAAATTTATAAATGTACACTTCGTCCCGCATCTACTTAATTTTCACTTCCGCTAGGGTTGGCTGGAAGAGATCTCTTCAAGAGATAAGCTCGCCCTTGTACATGTTTGTTGTATAATATGTTTCTATTTGAAAAATGTGTGTACAATAAAGAATATATATGTTATGGATATGATATTTCGGATCGGGATACGGATATAGGAATAAAATTATATCGATTTTGGATACGGTTACGGATATGTAATTATTTCGGATTATCGGTATCTTTTGTTCATTCACAAATATAAGTAATTTTCAAAGTCAGCATGGAACTCGATAGTTGGCAATGTGCAACAATCTACCCAAACCTACCTACTCCTTAAAGAGGGGAGTAATCGCACAACACCAATAACAATTCAATTTTAAGTCTTTGCTGAGCAAAACTGCGAAAGTAGTGCCCAAGCTAGAGTCTAGCCCGATCGTATCTGAGCTCCAAAACTTGCACACAAGGCTCTAGAAAGTTCCCGACAGCCCCCGCCGCTCGTGAAAGTGTTAAGAGAATATACAAGTTTCGCCGGAATACGGAAACAAATCTTAGCAGCTCTCAAAAGTTCCGCTGAACTTGTCTCCTACGGAAATGGTTTTGTCGTATTTTTGGCTCCAATCACTGTGCGATTAAAACTGAGTTCCAATTCAAAGTTTGTTAAGCTAGATTTGAAAGGGCAGTTTAATATGTTTTTGAAACTCGAAATCATGGCAATTCTCAAAATCCCCAAGACTAGGGTGCATGTACGGCGGGCGTGTGTTGGGGCTAGCCCGGAAGAGTGCCAGAGGCCCACTTCCGGGCTAGCCCCAAACGGCAATTTACATGGAGTTAATATGGCCGTACTAAACAATGACGTCACGGTTCTTGTCGGATCTCTCTGTCTAAATTAACAACTTAAAATGCTTGTATCTAATGTATTTTTAAGCCGATTTTAATTCTAATTTCACAGGATTGTATCTTTTTCTACGGTATTTTAACATTTTATGACGAGACGTGAAAATTAGAATTCAGTCATCATCCCTATTCTGCTAATAAGATACACCCGAATCGAAACTAAACCGTTGCGATCGACCAATCAGAACACTACTCTATCACGTCATCAAACAGTTGAATGGCAATATACGCGCTCCGATTGGTCGAAGCAACAACATATAAACAACGTAAGTGCTATAACGTGGAATTTAGGTAAATCGCGAGTTCGGTTATATCAACTCATCACAATTCGGGCAACTCCTGAAAATCCGGAATGAAAAGTAGCCTATGTC
Organism: Schoenobius gigantellus; assembly: GCA_963935595.1. Lineage (NCBI taxonomy): Eukaryota > Metazoa > Arthropoda > Insecta > Lepidoptera > Crambidae > Schoenobius > Schoenobius gigantellus. The sequence goes on from OZ012563.1 coordinate 8,855,123, forward strand.
CTTAAGGCGCATAGTAACGTCAATCATAAAAAATCATTGCAGAAAAAACCGGTTCTCTTCATAAATATTGAATAAAAAAATCTTTAAAAAAGATATGTTATTATTCAACGTATTCTTTAGAGGATGGTCTTTTTAATTTTTTTATAAATTAATTAAAACTTGGTTAAAATGTGACCCAAACATGCCTCGATTTTAAAACTATAAACCTAATCGCTTCGTAAATATTAGGTTAAATCACATACTTTCGATTTCAATAAATAAAAGTAAAAACAATATTCTAGGAGATGGTTTTTTTAGATTTTTCTTATTCGCCTTTATAAATTTTTTATTGAAATAATTCATCTTACGCGCAAAGGTTTGCTTGAATATTCCCCTCACTCTCACTCACTCAGTCCTATGTAATCAGTGCGGGATGATCGACACAAGGTCATTGGGAGCACTATGCGCCTTAAGGGCTCCTCAGGGCTTAAGCTATCTCCGTGGCAAAGGACATGTCCTTTTTTGGGCTAAGAATATAATTATTTATTAACCAACATGTTTCAGGTATTATTGTAAAGAGTACTCAAAAATCTAGGGTTTAGAATAAAATTTAGGTTTTTTTAGGCCTGCAAATTCAAAAAAACAGCAATTTTATGATTGACTTTCATAGTATGTAAAACAAAGCGATTTTTGTATGGAAACCAATGACAAGTTACTGAAACGTGTCACAAACGAATAAATAAGTAACAAAAGCGCACAAACGATGTGATAGTGAGTGACTTTCTGACTAAAATTCACATAAATTACATTTTTAATGTTTTATCAAGATTTACGAAAAACATGGCTGTATGAACTTAGCTCCCTTTGCCTTCTCTTGCAGAAGTGACAGCGTCAAAAAAAGCCTCGTTTAATTTTATGATTTTATTGATCGTGATCGCTTATAATCTAAGCTGTGATCTAAGCAATCACAATACATCACAATACTTTTTATTAAGAAGTGCACAATCTTGTGTTGTTGCCGCAATGACTGTCAAATTAAAGGCAGCGCAGTTATAGATTTTTCCTTCGACAATAAACCCCCGGGTTATTATTCTAAGCCCCCAGGTGACCACATATTGAATTGGATTACAAATTAGCAGCATTGCAGGTCACTGCTGGTAACAAACAAGCATCTCTGACTCTGACCAAAAAAATGATACATGTAATCAATAGGTCCATGCTATTAAAATGAAATCTAGCACAATAAATGCATTGGTTGGTGGCAGATGACTTCTATACTTTACTTTGTAGCAGTGTGTTTGTGCAGCATTTGTTAGGATGAGCCCCTGGCTGTAGTGTCTAGTGTGTGATACCTGTTTTACTCTGCCTACTCTTAGGATAAGCACCTACCTCACAGTAATGAAATATCAACATAAATAAAATATAGTGGTCTGTTCTTAAGAATGCTACAGTTTTAATATTTCAATAACAAAAGATTTTTTACAAAACAAATGCTAATTAATGAAGTCATTATAATGAACTAAGTGCAAAATTCTCTAAGATTACTATAATGCTAATTCAAAGTGTAAATATTTACTTCTATATGACTACATACCCTCGATTTTATCATAGGTACTAAATATGTAATATGAAGTGTTGAATAATTATAATGGTGGAAACTATGTGAAAGAGTTGTAATATAGAAACTGGTTGCAGGTATGAAATAAAACCCAGAAATTATGTAATTTTTATTTATTCAATTTCAACATCTTCCCTCATTAGTACGTCATTTCAAAATTGAGCCAGTGGTGTTATGTGAGTTTGGTGCGGAGCCCATCCTAAATTCATGGATTTCATTTGATTTTTCCTCTTATCAGCAGTCTCATGTGATAGATCATTTTCTTGAATATGTTCTCCAAAATATGACTTAGCTTGCTTAATTTAATATGTTCCAAGACTGATTAAAATTAAATTGAATATTTTCATTCTGGGGAACATTCAAGTGTGGAATTCAAGCATCAATATGTACAAAGATGGCTTCTAATGCCCTATTTAAAATAGATTGACCACCAGGTTGGTTGGTCGCTTACTGCAGCTAGCAGTGTAAGTTATAAGATTTCTTTTGAAATAGGTAATTAGAGGACTTTTGTAAGTACAATTTTAGTAACCTCTAATAAAACAATGGAATTGTTTGAATCAGACCCAAAGAGTATAACGTATAGTTAGATTTCTACTGGACAGGTTTTCCCTGCTTATATGGGCTATACCTAAATGTAAAGGTGCATATTGATTTTTGAAGCAATAACACTTTTTTATATAAGTAAACATGAGTTTTTGAAATGTATACCCGAGAAGCAATTCTGCAAAGGGATTCCTTAGCCCATAGTCTGACTTAATATAAACCTAAGGCCTTTTTAGGCTTTGAAAAAACCTCACCTAATTGAGTTAAGCAAGAGAACAATAAAACAAATTGTGTGACTGTTAAACCTGTCCAGTATTTACATACTATATCAGTGGAATTTTCTATATTTTCAAATTCAATTAGTTTCTGTTCTTTGATTTTATAGTAAGTCAAGCATGAATTATTTGGTGTAAACAATACAGTGAACTTATATTACCGTAAAAATGCAAAATCATATTGACTCATGTGATTTTCAGACTCTGGCATTACTTTACGAATATTTAACAATCCCCGAGGATCTTCTTTCTTAAATATAATGGTACCATTCGACATTCCAAATTATAGCACTCTGGTACAAAAAAAAATGAGAAGTTGTATCAGGAGTGCGACTGTAACCTGAAAGTATAACATTTTGTTGTTCAATTCTTGGGTCTGGTTACTTCGTACGTTCAAATTACGAGAAAACTTAGTCCAGTTAGCAAGCCAATATTTAAATCACATGTAAAATCAAGAACCTGAGCATAGCTGTAGAAAATAAAAGATACTATTTTGTGAAAGGAAGGAAGGTTACTTCTTCTTCTTCTTTTGATTATAAGGTTACACACATACACACAAACAATAAACAAAAGTCAAAACGACAGCTACAGTGGCATTGACATATTGACAATGACATCCTTTTAATTGCCAGTAAAAAAAAACTAAATGTGGCCCTGCTAAAGAAACAATAAAAAAAAACATTTTTAATTTTTTTCTCCTAAATGCAGGCCTTAATATTTTTAATATTCATGGATAAACATCCTTCTCATAAAGTTCTATTTCCGTCATAAATTTTTAAACTGGTTAAAAAAGGTTCAGAATAAAATTCCACGTTCCATACAAAAAGTGGACATGTCCTTTTCACTCAATTTAGTTAAGCGGTTTGGAGTGATGCGTGAAAGCGCAACTTTCGCATTTATAATACTTACGAGCTGTTCCCGCGAACCGAGTTAACTATAAAGTTTAATAATAGTACATTAAGATATTAGTGCGTTAAGATGTTATAACCAATACGCACGTATATCGTACGACGTTTTTTAACACATTTGCGAGGAAACAGAAAAAAAAATAAACTCAATCTGTGAATGCACACTGTTGCTTTGCGCCAGCGCTGCCTACTGACTGGCGCCGCGCGGCGATTAGTTCGAAATTTGAATAGCAACAGCGCGCTGTTTACTAGCTGGAGTCGTGCGGCGGCGATCAGTTCCATATTTGAAATGGCAAATAATACTGTTATGGAATTTGTATGGACTCTAACTTAACTATTTGCTTTGGTAACAAACGCGTTTTTTATGACCCGCTTTACATATTTAAAACCGGTGGAATTACATCAGCTTTACGAGCAAGGGTGTTAAAAAATATATTGAAGTCAATATCACAGATAAAACTATCATAGGATTAAGGTGAATCACATTCCATTCGATGAACCAAATTTCATCCAAATCAGTTAAGCAGTTTCGGAGCTTATCCCGGACAAGCGTCGTGACACGAGATTTATATACAAAGATTAATAGAGATATCAATCAATACAAATAAACTCGAAAATCTCCGCCTTAATTAAAACTTATTATTTAACTAGCTTCTGCCCGCGACTTCGTCTGCGTGGGACTTCAGAATTGGGTCCAAAAAGTCCGCCCGCCCGCGGCTTAGCTCGTAAACAATTTTCAATTTTCCCTCGGGAACTACTTAAGGAATCGGGATAAAAGGTAACCTATATTCTTTTCCATGTCAAAGGCTACATGCATGCCGAATTTCATCCAAATCCGTTCAGCCGTTTTTGCGTGATTGAGTAACAAACATCCAAACATCTAATCATCCAAACAACCAAACATCCACACTTTCACATTTATAATATTAGTAGGATTTCACACACATTCGATTAGCCGTTAAAAAGGACACGTAGCTTACTAAAAGAGGCAGGGCGGCGGAAATTTCCGCACGAAGGTCATCGGAAAGATCTCCATCAAAGGGAATGATCACTATGTTTGATTTTCATCTCACTGAGTACAAGCGAACGCAAGGGTTGTGCTCGGACGGTTTAAAAACTAGCTTAACTATGCTATGTAGTCGCTGTTTCCACTGCATTAATTTTTTATTTATTTATTTATTTAGACTCACCAACAGTTATTACATTATTACATTTATATAAAGAAGGTTATATATATTATTATGTACACATCTTAATGTATAACCAATTACAGGTAAGTACAACATACACAAATAAACATTACTAATTAAAAGGTGTGTATACTCGTATATAAATGCAAGGCTGTCTCAAAATACTTGATTCCAAGCCAAGAGTAGTTGGAATTAGGGTTGTTACAAAAAAATAAAACCGACTTCAAAAACACCAAAAAGCAATAAATCCATACTAATATTATAAATGCGAAAGTAACTCTGTCTGTCTGTCGCGCTTTCACGCCAAAACTACTGAACCGATTTAGATGAAATTTGGTATAGATATAGTATGATATTTTATCGCAGAAATCACCCCTTAAGAGGGAGAAAAAGGGGGTGGAAGTTTGTATGAGGAATCAATAACCGCTGAACCGATTTAGATGGAATGTGGTATGGAGATAGTTTGAGTTGTGGGAAAGGACAAAGAATAGTTTTGATCTCTGAAAAAATTCCTTAAGGGTGTAAGGGGGGGGGGGGGGGCGATTTGTAAGAGAAATCAATAAAAAAGGATTTCCACGCGGACGAAGCCGCGGGCAATAGCTAATAATACATATAAGAAACATACAACATCACAGTTTAAAGCCGGCTTTTGACTATGGGATGTAATGTAATATATATTACATTTTGAGATATAATATTTTATCGCTTGCCATACTTTTTGACGAGACCGTTTTCACTGTGCTATAATATATATTACACCCCAAACTGTAAATATTTTTTCGCCCGGCCGAGCTATATTTGAAGGCTATAGGCGGTATATATTTTACCTCCCGTTCCCGCACACCGCACCTCTACCCCTGCCTCGCCCTCATTTCGAATCGTGACGGTCATGCGCACGTACCTAACTGTCCGCGTGTTATGATTTTTGGGTATTTTGGTTCGCAATCTTTTCTTTACATATTTACCACGTATTTACCTTTTTACCTATTTATCCCTATAATGGAACATTTTATAGAAAGAGTTAGGAATTATCCTTGTTTATGGGCGACTAATCGTGAAGAGTATAAAATGAATGAAATTAAGGATGCTGCACGGAGAAACGTAATAAGAAATTCACTATAATATTTTCTTACTCTAATATGATTCGATATCCAGAATCGACGTTTATTGTAATTTTTTCTTAATAATGAAACATGTAAATCGAATACTGCATCATCTTCGTCTGATGAACTATCGAAAGTATCTAGCAAAACAATTTCCATATTATCCATTTAATAACGAGAGGTCAAGCGTTTCGATAAAAGACGTTCTGATGTAGGAATCATAGAAGCTGAACTATTCTAAAAAATATATCTGATAGTGAGAAGAGCACACCCGGGATGTAATATATAGCTGAACATGTAATATATATTACATCCTATCCTATTATATTGAAGTCGGTGCCAGGCAATGATCATCTTGAAAGTCTTAAAAATATAAGAACAATTAATATAGTTACTTAAAATTTGGCACCGACTTCAATATAAATGTTGGATTATAAACGAAACATGATAATGTATCGATTTCGGAACGTACCTAACTCTAATGTCAATTGTAAGTGTAAGTTTGTCGCCTCTGTTCTCTCTTGCTCCGAATGTGGTGTGCTAGGCTGTGTACGATAATAAAATCACATCTAATTCTGTTAATATTCCTTTTATTTCACAAAATAACCATCAGGTTATGGGCCCAGGAGGTTTATTTACACGGGCTATAAATTATTTCGGGTGAAATAGTAAAATTGAAGTTATTTGAGATAATTAAATTTGGTAACCTCAAATGTCCGGCGTGGCAGGTATGTCTTCGGCAATACCGATAGAAAAATTAAAAGGTATTGAAGATTATCTGAACTGGAAATTTTACATGAAGAATTTACTGATACACGAAGATTATTATGAATGCGTGCAAAGTGCAGATGGAGGTAAGGACACGCGAAAAGATTAAAAGGCCTTGGCAAAGATTTGCTTATCAGTTCACACCATTGCTCAGTCACATGTACGCAATTCAAAAACAGCATTTGAAGCGTGGAAAAATTTAGAATCAGCGTATGAAAATAAGGGCTTAGTAAGAACTTCTCCATGACTTTGTGACACAAAACTGAGTGAGTGCAGCGGCATGGAGAACATTTGTCAAAAATTATAGATGTGGCACAACAATTGAGCGACATTAAAGTAAAGTCAAGTAAAGTAATGTTTATTTCGTATAGTGATTACACAATATTAATCTACGATAAATAACAAAACAAAAGTAAAGACAGAACTGAATATGAATGATCAGCGAGTCCCAAACTCGGCACAGCCTGTCTTTTGGAACTCAGTTTTTGATTTTACAAATACTTGCAATAGTAGCGCGCGCAAGCGCTTGATTCTAAAGATTTTATATAATTTGTGATATACATACTTTTACAAGATTTTAACATTCAATTATCATTAGTTGCAATCTATTAATTTAAAAAAAAAATGTTACTACGTCTTACTTATTACTACTAACAAATTTAGAATACAGGCGAACATAAAGGATATCAAATAATATAATAAGGTATATAATAATTACACTTAAATTTTTTTTATTTAAAATTACCCAACTGCGAATCATTGTGAATAATTACCAGCACCCAAAACCGGAACCGCAACCGGGGATGAAATTGGAGAAATACTATCAAAGGCAATGCTCCTTACTTGCGCATTGTGAATTTGAGATCTAGATTAATGCTTTAGATATGGTAACATCAAAAACTTCAACAAGGGTTTCTGTCTCATTATACGACAGTGTGAGCAACCATTTTTTCAGTTTTCCTCTGGCTTTCCGATGGGACACTTCTTTTATGTCGCAGAGCTTACTTACTTCGTTATAAGTGAAACCGTATATATATGGAGGAAGCCGGCATGCAAATACTGTCCGCACCTTCGGGAGAATAATTGACTGTAGGTTACTACGTTTTGTTTTGTCGACAGCTCGAGAAACAAATAATTGTCTGACTGTTAACACCCTGGCCTCCTGATAGAGTTTATCAGTGGGATAACGTCGTGGTTTTTCCATCATTACCTTAATGACAGCTCGTTGGGCCCTCTCTACAGCAATGATTTTTGATTTGGCTGCACCACCCCAAACTGCAATGCAGTATTGAATCAGAGATTGACATAGGGAAGTGTACACTAAACTTTTGACCTGAGTACTGGCAGCTGGTCCGAGACTCTTCATCACATAGATTATTTTTCGCACTCTCTTGGCCAGGTATATAATATGGTGTTCAAAGGTAAATTGTTGGTCAATTTGTACGCCTAAATACTTCGTGAATGCTACTCTATCGATAGTGTCGCACGTGCATGGATAATTTGATTGTGTTTCTTGCGAAAGACAGTCGAGACTGTGAACTTTGATTGAGGTGAGTTTCGGTTCTGTAGCTCGAGTTATATGAAAACCGATGAAGCAGGTTTTGGCCACATTGAGAGTGAGAAGATTTTGGCCGAGCCAGTTTGCTATGGTAGCCATCCCAGCCTCAGCGGTGGACACCACACTTTGCCAGTTTTTTTCATGAAAGATAGCTACTGTATCGTCAGCATAGCATATGATATCTGAGTTCGCTATATTAGTTTTTAGGAGGTCATTTATGTAAAGGGTAAAAACTGTAGGAGAGAGATTCCTGCCTTGAGGGACCCCGAAAGCCACCTGTCGCTCGTCGCTAAGATATTCTCATATTCTGACACGCTGACGCCTTTCTGAGAGATAACTGGTAAACCATTTCAGGGCAGTTCCTCGAATCCCGGTGGCCTCCAGTTTTTTGAGAAGGATTGGAACTGGAGACCTATTTTTGAATTACGTATGCGATTTAGAAATCACCGCTGACTAATTAGTAAGCGATGACTTTGAGGTCACGAATTCCTAAACATCCTATTTTTGAAAGTCGAACGCAGAGCTGCCAACGTAAAAGTTACTCAACTAACTAATTTCAAGATGAAAAAAACTATATAAGAAGACTGACTGAAAAATCAACACACATCAACTTCAAACTTGTCAATATGTTCTCTAAACAAAACACAGATAACGTTTCCACAGATGACTTGTTTACGAGTGGGTGAGGGCACTCGTAATGAAATCACATCCGTGACTAAGGTAGTCACTTAAGTGATATTCAAAAATAAGAATTATTGAAAATCGGTGATTTCGAAGTCGCATACGTAATTCAAAAATAGCTCTCCTGATATAGTGTCAAATGCACGAGCAAGATCGAGAAAGATTCCCACACTTCTCTTACCACTGTCCATATGCGATGTCAGAATCTCAGTTATAAGTTGCACGGCATCTTCGGTGGATTTACCTCGCCTGAATCCAAATTGTCGATCTGATAAAAGCTTATATTTTTCAATGAAGTCTACCAGACGTTTATTGACAATTTTTTCGAGTATTTTTGATAATACACAAAGGAGTGATATGGGACGGTAATTTTCTACACTATCTTTTGGTCCATTCTTGTGTATTAGAGACACTACTGCGGTTTTCCAGGCTTCTGGTAATGAGCCAGTACTTAAACTTAAGTTACAAATGTGAACTATCGGAACTAGTATACTAGGCCTGATGCTTTTTAGTAGTATAGGTGTAAAAGTATCAATTCCCGGGGCGCTGTCAGATTTCAAACTCCTTAAGAGACTGTCGACCTCATAAAGGTCAGTTGGGAAAAGAAAAAGAGAATCCGAGCATCTATCCCGCAGATTGATCTCTTGGCAGAGTAGATTCTCTGACGTGTTGAGCTTTTTCAAAATTTTCGCAGCCAGTTTCGATCCCACATTCACAAAATGCTGATTACAGTCATTTACAGCATTCTGTGGATTGTTTGTTTTGGAAAGCAACATTTGGGAATCATTTTTACGGATGGGAAATTCACATACATCTTTAATCGTTTTCCACAGTTTTTGTGAGTTTTTATGATTGTAAGCTAGTTGAGTATTATAATAATTATTTTTAACCTTGCGTATGATGTCATTACAAAAATTCTTGTAACGCGTATATGTGATTTTTAGCATCTCATTGTTTGGGCTTTGCCTGGTTTGCAAGTGCAGTTTGTCACGCTGCCGCATGCATCGTATAAGACCTGGAGTTATCCATGGCTTTAGTTTTACTTGACGGCGACTAACTTGAGTCTCATGTGTGTGCTTTAGTGTTAAGTCAGTGAGAGTTTTGTTCAATTCACGAAGCGCGTCGTTTACGTCGGCAATTTTTATGAATTGTTCCCAATTATAACCTTCAAGTTCATTGGCGATTGCATCAAGGTCAGTTCGAAATGTTTTTTTATTCTTGTTTAAATTGTTGATTCCCGATTTGTTAATATTTATGCCAATCATAATTAGATTGTGGTCTGTCAGCGGACATTTGACTACTACACCTGTGGCCTTGTGTTTCGACTTCACAAATATATGGTCCAGGCATGTTTTTTCGCGAGTAGGCTTAGTAATAGCTGCCAAAAGACAATGTTCCGCCATGAGATCTTTATATTTAGAGCTAGGACTATCTGGTGTGTCATCCAGCAAATTTATATTCAAGTCTCCTGTCAGAAACACAGTCCTTTTTCTCTCAAGCGGCTCTAAAGCTTTATCAAGTAGATCAAAGAAGCGGTCGGATGGAGCCTGTGCTGGGGAGCGATACATACCTACCACGTATATGCAATTATTTAATTTTACAATTAGGCAGTTAGCATCATCAAAAATAATTTCAGTGACACTAGCTGTCAAATAATTCTTTACGTAAACAACTAGCCCGCTGCATTTGTTAATTATTTTGGTTGAGTGGAAGGTGCTGAAACCTTTTAATTGAGGTATGTTAGTATCGCATTGCAACCAACATTCTGTAAGTACAATCACATCGTATTCGATATTAAGGCGCTTAAGAACTGAAATTAATTTAGAGAAGTTCGCATGTATACTTCTCATATTACAGGTGAGAATTTATAATTCCGATTTCCTATAATTTTCTCACATTGCTCGGGTATATCTACGGTGCGACACTCAACTTTAAGAGTTTCGTCTATATCTGTGTAAATATCTGAGTCATCCATTTTCATACATAGAAATAGTGGAATAATATAAGCTTGACTCGAGAGTGAGGGGCGCACCGCAGTAAACACACTCATATTTATTAGTATTAAGTAAACCTTGTTCCAATGTGTCTGTGATGTATTTTTGTGAGTGTGTGTGTCCATTGCCACTTCTAGTAGTGAAAGTAGATTTTACATATATGTGAAAAGTTGAAAATATCCGTTTGCAAGTTACATAGCTGATATTAAATGACATATAATTTATTTTGTTTCTTCTAAGGATATCTTCTACAAGTTGTAAAATAAGATAAGTAAAAACAAAATAAAGTAAAACGAACATATGATAACAAGCAAAATCGTAACGCCGTGATTTAAAGTAATTACCAATGTATTTCATTATCTTCGTGATTGTAGTCCTACGGCTAATTGGAGGCACCGAGCTTGTCCAGGTCTGCACGGCAGCGGATAGCGATTGCTGCCCGCCCTTCGTCCTTACGTACCATGATCCTGGCGCCGTCACTAATCCAGCAGAATCGATAATCTTGTTCTTTTGCGCCGATTCGAGTTTCTCGAAATAAATTTCGATTATCTTTGGTAAGATGTCGTTGATGTATATTTTTCCGCTAGGGCCCTGTATATCTATGTCAGTTGTGTATAAGTTACGGCGTGACTTAGCAGCTTTGAGTAGTTCATCTCTCTTCGATTTTCTTACAAATCTAACTATATAAGTGGTCTTGGTCTACTGGGGCCGTTCCCTGATTGCTGCGAGCTCGTTTCATATTTGGATAGCCTAGATCCAACACGAGTCATCCAATCTATGTCCGTTTCACTCAAGTTTACTCCAACCTTAGAGGCTGTAACTAAAACGGTATGTGTCAAATTTTCGTTTGTGTTTACCGTCAGACCCAATATTTCTATCTCGCTTCTCATACCGGCTTGAGCTTTATTGTTTAACTGCTCTTGTAAAACGGAGATCGTGTTTTCTAAAATAGGAATAATCGCCGCCTTCTCCTCGACTATTCTTATCCTACTTTCAAAATAGTCCAACTTTTCAAAACATCTAGTTAGAGTCTGTTAAGCACGTTTTCATCTCATGTATTTCTTGACGCATCTTCCGCAATTCTAAAGCGACCGCATTATTATCGCTGGACTTTTCAATATTATTGGAACTATTATCAGCAATCGGGGAACCGATAGCTACCCTTTTGTTAGGACGAGGTGTTAGATTGCTCGATTCAGTAACGGCGGATGATCCGGGTGATGCGCACGCGCGTATAAGTGAGTTGTCTTTTTTGGGTAATTTCGCTCGGCAGGCCGGACATTGCCAATCTTTGTTCTCGGTAGCATCTTTATTCCCAACGTTTACGCAGATCGGATGAAAAACAGACTTACATTTGGTACATTTAAGTTGACGTGATGAGGTTATCTCTTGAGTGCATGCGGAACAGGTTACTGTCATTTTGCCGGATAATAAGTGTTAGCAGCGCTGCTGGTTGAAAGTGGAGACAGAGCGCGGGCGGCTCACAGGTGCAATAAGGATAGCAAGCGTAGGCCGGCCGGTTGGGTGAGTCACTACTTCAATGCAGTCGTCCGTTATATTATTCTGATTTTGAATTATTTATATTATAAACCGTTTATATAACAACTTTTCAAAGCAAATTGTAGCTCAGAACTTATTTCATGCGCAATTGTATGTAATAACTGGAATTAAGCACTATCACTACGATTTTCGATTATTTATATTTACGTAAACAATAGGTACACTTGTCGCTAAGCGCGCGCGCGAAGGCGAAAAAAAAAGAAATAGACATAGGTTCACCGTTAGAGGATGACTTTGTAGCTGTATTGATGCTTAATGGTTTGACTTCAGATTATGACCCTCTTATTATGGCCTTGGAAAACTCTTAGCTTGGGAAATTAGATAGTGAAACTGTGAAAAATAAATTACTACAAGAAACTCTCAGGCGCAATGAGAAAGCAGACACAGCCACAGCTTTAACTTCAAAGAAGCCTATTAAATGCTTTAAATGCAAAAGGTCGGCCATATGAAAAAGAATTGTCCGTCAAATGCAGAAGGTCAAAAGAAGAAACCTGTTTACAAAAGCAAGATACACTACCAAGGTGGTGATAAAGCACTGTTGTCTGCTTTATCGGTCAACTTTAGCAGGGATTTGTGGTATTTAGACTCGCGCTACAAACAATATGTGTAATAATAAGGGTGTTATGAGTGAAATCAAACCCACTAAAAGGTGTGAAGTGAATGTAGCTAACGGAGAAAAACTGTCAACTTCGGAATGCGGAATAGTTCAAGTGAAATTAAAGAACTGTGTAAAGACAATAAGCAATGTATATTATGTGCCTAAGTTATCTAGTAATTAGTTGTCAGTGAGTGAATTAACTAGGAAAGGTTATAAAGTTAATTTTAATCATCAAAAGTGTCAAATATTGGATGGATGTAAAATTATAGCCACTGCTACTTGTGTCAATGGCGTCTATCAATTAGACACAATAGGTTTTCCTTTAATTACAGTGAAATTGCAGAGAGTGTCATGGAGCCTCGGTGTATGGAGTTGTCTAATGATGGTGAACAAGCATTAAAAACTAATTGTTCCGTGGACAAAACTCAGGTAACACAGGAGGTTTGGCATAAACGGCTAGGCCATCTTAACTCCAGAAGTATGAACATTATGAAGAATGGGATGGTTTCTGGTATGTATTTTGACAGTTCTAATTTTATATCTTGTGTAGCATGTATTAAGGGAAAACAAACTAAATTATCTTTTCCAAAGAAATCTTTTTCAAGAGCTAAAGAAATATTAGATTTAGTACATACAGATTTATGTGGTCCAATGCATTTAAAGTCACTTAGTGGAGCTAAATATTTCCTCACATTTATCGATGATTTTACGCGAAAAACTTTTATTTATTTTTTAAAATCTAAAGATGAAGTTTTCAATAAATTTAAGATTTTTAAAGAACAAGTAGAAAATGAAACTAACCATCAGGTTATGGGCCCAGCACGCTTCAACTGCTATAAAGTACAAAGGGGAGAGATGTTGATAATTGCCCTTTATGTTGACGATATAATTTTGTTTTCATCTCTTGCATTAAAATAAGATAAGAATATATTAAAGGTAAAACTTAGCAAGGAATTTGAAATGAAAGATTTAGGTGCTGCTCACCAAATCTTAGGAATGAGGATTGTAAATTCAAATAATAAAATTACTTTGGATCAATCAAGCTATATTCAAAAGGTTTTACATAAGTTTAAAATGTCTGAGTGCAAGCCTTCATTTACACCGATGGAAGTGGGATTGAAACTACAGAAAAGTGATAAGAAGGCTACTAATTATGATTACAGGGGCTTAATAGGATGTTTAATGTACATAGCAGTCTATTCCAGGCCTGATATAGCTCATGCTGTCAGTATGCTGAGCCAGTTTAATGAGTGTTATGCTGAGGAACACTGGAAGGCTACTAAACGGGTACTAAGATACCTAAAAGGTACGTGTCATTATTCCTTATCTTATCAAAAGGGAGGCCTAGATATCATTGGATACACTGATGCTGATTGGGCTGCCAGTGTAATTGATCGCAGGTCTTATACTGGTTACATTTTTAAATTAGGACATTCAGAACGTCTAGTATGAGTTTTGATAGTTTTGGATTCGAACGATCGAATAGTTTTGTTTCCATACATTTCACACCAGCGCCTCTATCGGAATCTATAAAGAACTAGAATTGACAGTATGAGTTACAAAGTAATAAACTACTCGATCAATAAGTACGTATTCGAATAGTGTGGCAGTATGAGTTACATGTTTGACATTTGTTTGATAGTTTACTCGAAAACTATTGTAGTTTAGGTTCTCACCTTACATTTTTATGTGAGTTTGGTACATAAATACGTTTTTTTGTGTTTCTAAACACTAAAATGATGTCTGCACGGTGGTACTTTGCATGGAGGGCTATGCAAGACGAAATAGCGCATGAAGAGAGCTGTGACAATCATTTTTAAGTCGTCTCTCCGATACACACTTTACTCAGCGCTACCGCCTTAAATCACCATTCCTTAAAAAAGTGTTAATAAATACACATAATTTAACCGAGATTTTTAATTCTCTTTTCATTCCTAAAGTGTTTAACACAATTTATTATCATTAAAATAAATTGCGACTTACTTGTCCGCGACATTATAAAATAATATAATTTACAACAAATAAAAACTTTTATGTTTTTCTTTTATCCAACTGGCTTTAAAAATAATAAAAACGGCTAAGAAAACGTCACAGTGAAAGAATCCCGTGTCTCTTTCCATTCACATGTGTGTAAGAGAGATATAAATATATAATGTGAAGTTCGTCTAATCGAGTAAAACTAACTCGCTATCGTTTAAACGTGAATTCGAAACGAGCAACTCATACTACCGTATACATCGTAAACTGACAGTTTGGCGAGCTAACGAAAACTATTGTAGTTTACTCGTTTTAAAAACTCGTACTAGACGTACAGTTGTCTCATGGGAAAGTCGTAAACAGCGCACTGTAGCCCTATCCAGCACTGAGGCTGAATACATGGCACTTTCTGATGCATGTAAAGAGGCTATATTTTCACATTCATTCCTATTAGAATGTTTAGAAATTAACTGTAACATTAATTTGTATAATGATAACCAATCTGCTCAAAAATTGTGTACTAATTCTATGTTTCACTCACGTACAAAACACATAGATGTTAGGCATCATTTTATTCGTGATATTGTAAATGGTAAATTGCTATTCTTATGTTATATGCCTACAGACAATCTGTTAGCAGATTTGCTCACGAAAACTTCACCTAAGGAAAAACATGTCAAATTTATTTCGTCTTTATTAAACACAAATAGTTCATATGCATTATGTGAATAAGGTGTATAAATGTTGTAATTTAATTGTTATAAAATTTAAAACGAGTGTTATGTTAACATGTTATTTTTATGTTGTACTCATGGTATATCTTTTGTGATTTTCTTTTAATCATAGTTATGTTAGTTAGTTTGATAGAAATATTGAATGTTTCATTTAAGGGCAGGTGTTGGATTATAAACGAAACATGATAATGTATCGATTTCGGAACGTACCTAACTCCGACAAACGTCACTTACAAATGTCAATTGTAAGTGACGTTTGTCGCCTCTGTTCTCTCTTGCTCCGAATGTGGTGTGCTAGGCTGTGTACGATAATAAAATCACATCTAATTCTGTTAATCTTCCTTTTATTTCACAAAATAACCACCAATCAAACTGCGATGTTGTATGTTTCTTATATTATTTATGACTTTTTGGTGTTTTCTGTTTGGTGAAGTCTGTTTAATTTTTTTAAGATATATCTATTTTAAGTACCTACATGACAATCGATTTAATTTTAATGTATTTTATTTAATCATATTTTGAGAACAAAATGAAAATAATTTTTACAACAGCAAACACGCTCAAGGCACGGGCCACTCTGGTTCCGCCCACTTTCTTTACATGTCGTTACTTTTTTTTTATTGCAACTAAGTTGGCAAACAGGCATACTGCCCACCTGATGGTAAGTGGTAACAGTCACCTATAGTAATGCAGCTCTTGTTAGATTCGCGGCAAATATGCAACCCCCACAAGTACCACAGTATACGTTGCCAACTTGTGACATCAGATGTAAAGTCACGGTACCCGTAATTTCATTGCCATATCTTACCCTTCAAACGGAACACAGCAATGCAAGCACTGCTGCTTTGCGGCAGAAATAGGTAAGACGGAGGTACCCATGCAGACGACCCTGGTACTGAGTCTCCCTCCGGTAAAACTTGTTGCACATTTGAATCTGCATACTTAAAAGCTCCGCAATAATTGATGCGGTTGCGAATGCGGATGCAGTTGTAAAAATTAATGCGAATAGTCCGCATTTGCGGATGCAAATGCGAATATTCGTAACACCCCTGGTTTGAATGTTAACTACTATTAGCTTTTAAAAGCAGGGATTTTTTGACCATGGTATTGCCCATAGTTCGATCAGTAAGTTTTACTGGTCTAAGATTTTTTCCGTGGATCTATCAATAGGATCATGGGTAAATCAAATCACTTCCGAATTACTAACAACATAAAGTGTGATTCAGCTTGGATGCTCAAAGTTTAGTTATTCAAAATGTCGGCTTTTTTCAAGATTCAAGATGCAACTTTTGTACTTAGTACTATTATCTATTTTGTGACATTAGGTACACATATCATATCTCCATATTAAGGTAACAGATTTAGAGTACACTCCTATATATTCTTGAAGAAAATCTTCATTTTATCTACTCACTCTATATACGTTACTTCATTCTGTGTACTTTGATTTTTAATTGGGGGGTGTACGGACCCCAATCCCCTCCCTTACCTAAGCCGATGCCCAGCAGTTGGGTGCCTAAGGGTTAAAGTGAGTTAGCGGTAAGACGAAGGCCCTGTATTTACTTAAAAAAGATCGAAACATATTATTTGAAATGCTCTCGAAATAACTTTAACTCCCTAACAGTTAACTGGTAAGAAAACCCTAGAGAATAAACTCCACTTTTTCAAGCAGTAAAGATTCAAATAAACAAGTTCCAAACAAACAAACAGCGCAATAACAGTGTACTACTTGCCAAAAGTTCATTTCTTCTGCTGATTTGAATTCAAAACGAGTACTGGCAGTGGATTAAGATATTTGACATCAGTCTTGGGAGCCTTTATTTCACTCGGAAAGCACGCCCGCCGGGACTGCCCCGTAATATTCGCTTATTTCTAGCTGGGATCTGGATATTAATGTAAATGTTCGAAGCTTAAAATATAAAGTTTAAAAGTAACGCTACCTTTGGCGGGAGGAATGCCATTTATTCAATCTCTTTTTTGTTCTCGGTGGGATAAAATGCGATAACGGTCGAGAGACATGAAGGTACCTGTTAACTATAACAGTCCTTGGGGCGTTTCAGGGGTTTCAACAAAACTCCATGGAATCCTAACTTATCACTTACACGTGGTTTAACTTGGTGATCAATGGACAAGGCTCTGACGCTCCCTAGCCCTCAATGGGACAGCGTGGTAAGAGATGACACATATCCCCCTTTACTGGGGAAGGTAGATTGATTCACCACAGACGGGGGGATTCACTAGCCTCTCGACGTGTCTACAGTGAAATAATTCGTAGGAACCGAAATTACCTGAACTGCGCCAAAAACCATGCAAGCTTATAGGGCCTCTTAATAGGTAATAACGCAAGAGCTGCAGCTCTGAATTAAGCTCATCTTGACCATGGTTAATTACTGAGTAGCTTTTATTTATTTATTTATTAGGACACCAGCAGTTTTTGGTCTGATGCATACACCTTTGTAGGTGACACAACATTGTTAAGTAACAATTTACTTATAGTTTAAGTAACAACAAAGTAGCTTTCACCTAGACAGGTGAAAGCTTCTCTTAAAGGTGAGCATTCCTCTATTCCAGTTGTTTTATCAACAGCTCATGTACGTCCCCACCGAGCGGCTCGAGCCTACCCTAAACCAGGGCGATTAGGCCTTAATCAACCGCGCTGGCAAAGTATGGGTTGGTCGGCTTCACAGTCACACACAACCTGCAAAGAAATTCTTTCTTCACAAGTGTGTGCCGGTTTCCACAAGATGTTTTCCTTCGCCGTAAAAGCGTCGAATAATTCAAAATTCAATAGCTAAATAAACATGCATATACGAGTAGAAGCAAAACATCTCCAATCAAATGTAATATAATTAAAAAATATGAAATTTCCCTTACAAATTAAAACTGTTGATTGAAATAATTTTATTATCAACTAGTGGGCCCAGCAGACGTCGTCCTGCCCGATTACAACGCCACCAATTTTAGATTTGAAAACGTTTATAAGCAAATTTCAAGGACGATTTCAAATAGGAGTAACACAGTAATATAATCGAATAAGAGAAATAAGAAGTATTGATTTGTTACAAAACGGCCGGGTTAACAGTTTAAATATAGACTTTTGGCAATATCGCAACCGAAGCAATTTTACGTGTTTTAATTATTGCGCCCAGCACTTGCAGGTCTAACTAGCTAGATATAGAAATTGTCATGTTTCTATTATTGGAGTTGATTATAGGCAAAGAAATCTTATCTATCCAGTGGACAGGTATCCACATCGAAAGCTCTGCTACGGGCACCAAAACCGCCCAAACTTCAGCTCGACTAACTGAATGAATGGACGTCAACGTTCCCAAATGAAATCTAAGCGCGTCCCAACTGCAATCCATTATCGCTGGCCCGCGTCGGAATGGCACATCAAGCGGAATCGGAGCGGGGAAGATATACGGCGTATCCAGTCCGGTCTCGGGGCTTTGCCGCGCTGCAATGCATGCACATTTATTTTATGCGAGCGTCAGCGCCGTTCGTTTCGACTTTGTATCATACTACTGAGGGATTGCTCGTAGGTACATTACTGAGCGAAATTGACGTTTTTTATAGTTGCAGTAAGCTTCTATTTTGTATCAAAAATGTTAATTGTTCGGAAAGTAATTTCGTCTTTTCCCAATCCCAACAGAGGATTTAATTGTATATTTTTGCAACCAACTTCACACTTAAGCCGAATAATGATTATGTTTTGAGAGCCGAAAATAGCAAGGATTTTGTGTGAAAAAGTACTTTGATTAATGCCTTTTTAAATAATAATATTATGGAGAGTAATAAGCAGCATTTTCATCATTTTTTACTTTTTTACCTTTTTTACTATAGAAAAGGTAAAAATGCTGTTCATGCCAAAAATATATTAACCGATGTGTATGAAGAAGATGTGTTGACAGTACGCCAGTGCCAAAACTGGTTTGAGTGCCAATATAAACATCCGAAAAGACGTATGACGTCATGTTTTGACATTTTTTCAGGTAACCCAAAACAATATCATTTTAACCCTTTCGGCCTTATTTCAAAAAGTAAATTCATTAACCGTGTTTTATCCAAAACTTGAGCTTGTGTTAAATAAAACCTGATAGTATACTTGTTACTGTAAAACTTTACCCGCAGGGAACAATAATCACTGTGTAAAAGAGTCAACACTATTGGAAAACACTTTAAACCAAGAAAACGTATAAAAACCAGCATAGATTTCCCTTCTAAATAAATCCACTTAAAGTAAGACGACACGTATTACTTCCAATAATTTCCGACGAGAACTGACTCGGTATTAGGCGTGGGCTAGATAGAAAAGGCGCGGGCGAGGCGCACCTGTGGCGCGCCATCGGCGCACCGCTTCTATCTGTTTTGTGCCCGTCCGTTTTCATACAATTAGTATGAAAGATCATTCGACAAGCTTCCAGATGGCGCGCTACGGTTGCAAAGACGGGCGCGCCGGCCGTCGCACTGCTGGCGCGCAGCCGCGTACCTCAGTCTATAGTGAGTTTTGCGCGGGACCGGAAGTTTCTTCTCCTTCTTCTTCTCCTTTGCAAATTGGCGAGTTGCACCAGGGCTAACATGTCTTCGTCGTCAGAGGAAGACATGTTGTTCGATCAAAATCAAACTCTTTAATGGCACCAACGTACTCACTCGCTGGCGCACCGTAGCATACAAGCGCTGTTCGCGCCCACGGGCGCGCCTGCAGCGCGCTGCGAGTGCGCCACCGGGTGCGAATGATGCGCGCCGCGCCGCCTCTGTCTGGCTTGCGCCTTAGTCAGCATGCTCCTTATAAAGCGTGGAAAACGCATGGCAAGAGCACGAACGTGGCCACGTTCGTGTTCTGCAAGCACGTGTTCCGTTGCTGTAAAACGGAAGCTCCATTTGGCCGATACTTTAATTATTCTTAGTCATTACTTAGTCTATTTGATTACTATCTAATAAATAATTGATAATTATGGAAATAAGTATTTGTAGTTATGAAAATCATTTAATCTTGGCATAAATAAAGAAACTCATTTCATAAAAGCAGTGACTTCCGCTACTGTCACGCCATATTTTGTACACCTCAACGTTTTCAAGCGGAAGTTACGATTTTTATTTTATTTATTTGTATCTTTAATAACCAATATTTAATAATATCTAAAGTATAATACAATTGCAAATAATAATATTTAAAGCATAATGAACTATCTCTGCTGCTGATTCTTGGCAATTATCTTTAAGCAGCGTTTTCTGCCTGTTTACTTGCCAGCATGTTCAACACTTGGCAGTAATGGTTGTTAGCAACCGATTGCCATTGATAAAGAAGTGAAGTGAAGTGACGTTTTAGTAAACGTGTATAAATTGTTAAATTAATAAATAAAATTCATAAAGCGGAATCGGAGATGGAAAGATATACAGCAGTCTATATATCCAGTCCGGTCTCGGGGATTTGCTGCGCTGCAATGCATGTACATTTATTTTATGCGAGCGTCAGCGCCATATTCGTTTCCACTTTGTATATTACTGACGGGTTAGTCGTACATTACTGAGAGAAAGAGTTTTCTATTTTGTATGAAAATGTTGATTCTGCTAATCCATGCTATAACTAACTGCGTACTACACCAGCGAATACCTATTGGTGAAGAAAAGAATTCTATAATTTTTGCGAAAAAAAGTCCGAATTATTTAATTTGGGTAAAATACTGTAGAAAGTCTAAATTATTTAACTAAATTTGGGTAAAATACTGTAGAAAGTCTAAATTATTTAATTAAATTTGGGTAAAATCTAACATCAAGCGGAACCGGAGCGGAGAAATATTTGGATCAGAATTTAGTCCGGTCCGCTCGGAACTATGCTGCGCTGCAATGCATGCAACAAGCCCAGAACCACCTTTATTTTATGTAAGTTTCAGCGCCTCTGCCATTTCGTTTCTAGACTGTCTTATATAATGAAAATCTAGCAAAATAACGATGATGGTGCTATTAGTTCACAGTTTAGGCAGGCACTACGAAACTACGATGTAATATGCTAACTTGCACACATCTCCAGCCTAATTAAAGTTCAACTATGAATCAGTAAGCGCCGCGTCAAACTCAAAGGCCCGTATTAATAATTGCATCTCAAGTATGAGATCGATCTTAAGATACTTACTGTTTTTGACAGATATTCCATACATTAAACGTCAAAACTGAGCTTAAGATCGCTCTCAACTTTGAGACGTGTTTATTAATACGAGGGTTAGTAGGTACTGATTGATCTTTGAAATGCTTTTAACTCGCTCGTAATAGGGGCTCGTAAGAGCGTCGGTGGCGCTGTGGACTCGGCAATGGCCTTCTTCGGAGGTCCGAGGTTCGATCCCGCCATGTACGAATGCGATTTTCATTTTTCAAATTTCATATGTACATTTGTCCGACGATCCTATGGTGAAGGAAAACACAGTAAGACAAACTTCATACATCTGCGAAGAAGCTCAAAGGTTTATGTGAAGTCAACCAATCCGCACTGACCCAGCGTAGTTGACTAAGGCCTAAACACCCTATCTTAGGGTACACGTATTCATTTATCATAAACCATTTTCATGGGTTAAATATTATTAACTAGCTTCTGCCCGCGACTTCGTCTGCGTGGACTTCAGAATTGGGTCTAAGCTTCGCTCGTTAACAATTTTTAATCTTCCCACGGGAACTATTTGAGAGATCATTAAAGAATATATAGTACATGTCCTTTTCCATAGCATAGCATGGGTGACATGCATACCAAATTTCAAAACTGTCTGCCCTCGGCTTAGCTCGTAAACAATTTTCAATTTTCCCTCGGGAACTACTTAAGGAATCGGGATAAATGGTAGCCTATATTCTTTTCCATGTCAAAGGCTACATGCATGCCAAATTTCATCGAAATCCGTTTAGCCGTTTTTACGTGATTGTGTAACAAACATCCAAACATCCACACTTTCACATTTATAATATTAGCAGGATTAAAAATACGAGTAAACTTTCAAAATGTTTATCCAAATTTACTATGGGCTTTTACTCGTGGTCAATCTCTCAATTTCCCGTAACCCAGCAACCACTTATCTCTTAACGGTAATTATAGTGTAAATAACAACAGACCTTATTACGTTACGTCGAATATAATTCTTCCTAGCCTGTATTATTAGCGGTCATTCGACCGCCCATGTATCATCCTCCTTGAGCCTAGTCCGATGCTTTGATAGATGACCCTCCGATAATCTCTCACCAGAGAACCATATACCCCGAAACTCCCTTTACGCAACTTTCAACCTTACCCCTTCGACATAACACATGCCCGACTGCTAATAGACTGAGATGCCAAGTGTACGAGTATAATGGATTGGTCGTCATTGTCACTCATTGTTGAGGATTTCCTATAATCTAATGGACGTTTGACGATTGCGAACCTTTTTTAATCTTCTATGAGAATCTCATTAGATCTCATAGAAGATTACCTACCTGAAAAATACCACAATAATTGGCCGATAAAAGTGTAAGGTTATTTTCGAAAACATATCGAAAAGCTTCAGTTCGCAACGCTTAGTTATTTAAAATGTCGACCTTTTTTCAAGACCAAAGAAGAGCAACTTCTGTATAACGCAGAACTAATATCTAGTCTGTGGTTGGGGGTCTTTGTAGGGGTTGTGGAATCGCAAATCTTACAGGAAGCAATGTATTATAGCTAACTTACCACCAGGCAGCGTATTTGCTTGTCAACTTAGTTGTATATAAAAAAGCAGTATCAAGGAGTAGGTAAGCCAAAATAAAACAGTAGATTAATTTAAAGTGTGGATATCAAAACTGAAACTGTCTATGCAATCTCGTGCGACTGTACGAATAAAGAATTAATTCTGGATCCGTACGATACAGTAGGTGTTCGGGAACATTCGATACATCTGGCAACGTTGCCGCCATAATTTATGGCCCGAATTCCGAACGCCTGTGGCTCTTGATCAACGATATGAATTTTGGACACTGAAAATGTGCAAAGCGGTGTTCAATGTATTATAAATATTAAATACTAGCTGTGCCCGCGACTTCGTCCGCGTGGTATAGTAACTTTTGGCAGCATTTTGATTATTGTAGGCATTTTTTTAGATCTTGATAAAAGTAAGTAGCCTATGTTATACCTTATATAATTAACTATCTATTAGTGAAAGTCCCGTCAAAATCGGTCCAGCCGTTCCGGAGATTGGCGGGAACAAACAGACAGACAGACAATATTTTTTTTTGTTTTTTTTTTGTTATTGGTACCCGATATACATTCATACCCATTTAGTTAAAACTAGTTATTTTGACATTACAAACAGACACTTCAATTTTATTTATTTGTATAGATAATAGATTACTTACTTTCCTTTCAAAAAGGTATCCACTTCGGTATTAAAGGTAACTTACAAAAAAGAAATGGGTTAAATTGCATGATGGGTATTTGAATACAGGTGAACGTCAACATAGTATTACTTATACATGGCTTTTAAAAAGTGTTTTGTTTACTATAATTAGTAAGATCTCTGTATTTATTTTACACTAGTGGGGCCAGCAGACGTAGTCCTGCCCGATTACTGCGTCCAATAGTACTTTTAAACCTTGCCTGGACCTGGTTTCAAAAATACACAGAAAATTTCGTAAGAATCAGTCGAGCCGATTTTGAGTTTTAGCGAGACTAACACACAGCGATTCATTATTATATATAAGAATATGTGCAAGGAATGTATATATTATGCATATCACATATACAAATTTCTTACGCTTGTCTTTATGCGTAAAAAAGCTATGCAAAAACACACATCCAACACAAACTTATTACTAAATCGCCTAATATTACACTATATTCCAACTGTAGCTACGACATTTATAATTGTAGAAAGACGAAAAAACCCTTTACCTCTCCATAATTGAATTCTTAGATTTGTATGGCGTTAATATTATATATACGTATACGTTATATATACGTTTGTATGGCGTTATTATATTTCACGGACGAGCTTACGAACTCATCATTTATCCGATTCAATATTTAAGTTCATTTTTGTCAGAATTGGCTTTTGATTTACTCAATATTTGAGGCGCTGTTTTTTTTTTATTTATACAAGCTTCAAATATTCATGCCTTAGCAAATTTCATTTACTTAGCAGACATTCCCGGACAACAAACAACCTTAATAAATAAAAAGCGCGACTCCACCGCAATTGACCGGCATTCCAGAGAATCCCTAACTGGTGCGTACGAGCCCCCACATGTGAGCAATTAATCCCTCTCATTCCTTCCAGGATTAATTCGTCACTGGGCTCCATCCGTTACTGACTCGCGCTCACACAGACGCAGAATTATTTCATGACGCAAAGAAACGAACTTTACTCGTTGGCTTTACATGGTGTGTTACAAGCTCTCCTGCATTACCTTGTTCAATGTTATTTGAATGAGTACATTCTTTTGTAGTAGCACTATCGCCTATCCCAAACACATTTAGTACCACCATACTACCACCACCATAACAGCTTGTATACGTCCCCACCGATGAGCTCAAGCCTACACTAAGTTAGGGTATGCCTTAGTCAACTACGCTGATCCAGTGCGGATTGATTGATTTCACCTACACTTTTGCATTGCCTTGCGATGTTTTCCTTTACCATGTGTGTAGGTGTAGATTCAACTTTTTTTTTCATTACTACTTGTATTTGCAGACATCTTGAGTAGGTATATTCAGGATGTATGCACATACAAGGTTAAATTTATGTTTCCTTTAAATTAGAATGTTTTGCTTTGTTTTGACGTCAATAAGTGCCTGTAAAGGCCTAAGTTGAATAAAGATTTTTGAATTTTAATTTGAATTTGAACCATGGGAGCATCAGATAAATGTATATGTCGGAGAAAGCCTATTTTCCATGCCTTCTTCATTAATATTCGTGGGTTTTGTGGGCGTCATTTAGGGTTAGATGCGAGCACAAACACAACAATCACTCTTCTCTCAATAATTTTAATAAAATTTTAACACTGTTATTACACAACCGCAATAAATTAGGTGCAAGTCTACTTTAAATAATAATCACAAACAACTAAACGAATCTGAGCAGCAGGTTCGAGACACCGATCTAACTTCACTGCGCAACAGTAAGCTAACAACTGAACTACCTCAGTCAAACATTCTCCTTATAAAACCCACGCGGCAATTCTCCATTTCCTACAATAAAGACTAGATGGCGCCTCGACCCCGCTCGAGGCTTGCCTCTGCTCTGTTAGCGCAATATTCATAACTTTTATTTAATGAATAAGATTTTAAATAACACAAAAATAATTTAATTAATTTAGAATTACTGCTAAGATTTATAGAGGTTATTTGGATATAAACAATCAATGATAACCAACTCGGCTCGTCACTTCCTCCGACACGGCCATCCTGACGTCTCACACGTCCTCGTGTGATGTTGAAGGGCATCCTTCATCGTTATCTGTTAGAAAAAAAAGAGTTACAATACTTCGGTCAAATAGAAATCATTATTACCATCACAATAATTTTTCTGCACTGTATAATTTACTATTTTTTTTTCATTATTTATTCATCCTTTGCAATTATTACTTTTTGGCAATTAATTTAAACAACCTCCACTCTGACTGAACATTAAATAAAATTCTTGCAAATGAGACGGCCACCTCGCCGTTTAAAACTAAATCAGCCACCACGCTTTTTATTCACCCTCAGATAAGGCCACCTCGCCTTTTATTTTAAACATTTCCATAACTTCTCGACGGCCACCTCGCCTCATAGATAGTCATTACTTAAACCTCAACAGCCACCACGCCGTTAAGATAGCTTGTAGCCACTCACTTTGTATTTTAAACCCGAAAGTGCCTTTTGAGATGAAGAAAATCATAAGCAGATGAACAAAAATCTTACCACCATAATCATCCGATTGGCATGGATCCAGATCTGTAGGGATATATGATTGTGGGAGTGGGCGTAAGCGGTCTCTTGAGTACTTGTAAGTACGATTACAATTTAAACTTTTGAGAAGATACCTGTCACCGTCCAATAATTGAACTACTTCGAAAGGTCCCTTGAATTTTGGATCTAGTTTTGTTTGATTCCGTTCATGATTTTCTATTAAAACGTAATCTCCTACAGAAAATGAAGTAACTTTTGCTTTATTTTTATCAAAGCGTGCTTTTTCAAGAATTGCATTATTTGTCATCAACCTATTAGCTTGCTCTCTTATCTCCACTATATCTATCTCCACTTCGTGATCATCTACGGTTAATAAATTTAAGGGTCTGGCTACTCTGCCTATTAATAACTCTAAAGGACTGGCTTTAGTAACTCTATGTATTGTGCTATTTATAGAAAGTTGGACATCATCTAATGCATCCTGCCATGATCTATTTGGACTCGATTCTACGACAGTTAACATGTTTTTGAGGGTACTTATTATGCGCTCAACTTGACCATTAGCACGACAAGAACCGGTGGCTATTAAATGTAGTTGAATATTGTGATTAGTACAAAAATTTTGAAACTCTTTGTTTGCAAAACATCTGCCCTGATCAGCTATAATGCGCACTGGTGTTCCAAAAAGTGAGATTGACGCCTTTAAAGCTCTAATTGCACTATCTGTATTAATTTTTAAGGAATGTCTAAGTAACACATATTTAGTGAAAGCGTCTATAAGAACAAAAACATATTCTTTTTGATCATTTTTGCCAAGCTTTCCTGAGGCATCTATATGGATTGTATGCCACGGAATACTAATTTTTGGAATGGGGTGTAATTCTATTTGTTGTCTACCGCTGGTTGACTTTGCTACTTTACATGTTATACAATTTTCAACAAATTTTCTAACATATTTTGCCATATTAGGAAACCAATAATGTTGGTATACTTTTTCTAATGTTTTGTCCCATCCCAAGTGCACAATTGCTTCATGGATGTGATTTATTACAATCGGTAACCAAACATTACGGTTATTTCGTTGAATTTTTCTATAAAGTACGTTGGATCTCAATTCATAAACCCTACTACTCTCTAAGTCAAGGTCGTCGTTTTCAAGTTTGCTTATAATTTCACTGTACTCAGGATCTTTTCGCTGCTCAGCTTGTAACCAGTTTGAAGACAACTCAGCTATGTTAATGTGTTTTACTTTTGCATGGTCTAATTTACATAAGCTATTAGCGACGTCAGGAAAAATGTCGTTTACGGGTAGGTGATTTCTCGAAAAAAAATCAACGTGAGCCATTCGCTTACCTTCCCTGTACTGAATTTCAAAATCGAAAGCTTGAAGGAGAGCCCACCAGCAGTGTACCCTAGGGGTTAAGTCTATTTTAGATCTGGAAGCTTTTAGAGAATTGCAGTCAGTAACGACTGTGAAAGTCCTGCCATACAAATAATGTCTAAAATGTTTGACTGAATTAACCACTGCTAACGTCTCCAACTCATAAGAATGGTAACGAGATTCTGCTTGAGTAGTACGTTTGCTATAATATTGTATTGGGTGTAGTTTTGTATCTGCTCTCTGCAAGAGAATCGCACCATAACCTTCACTACTGGCATCTGTATGCAACTCTATAGGTAGCTCTGGGTTAAAAAGCATTAAGACCGGGGAAGACGTTAGCACCGCAATTATATCCTGGCGAATTTTTTCGTATTCTGATGTCCAAATTATTTTTGAATTATTGTTGGCTAATAAACGATAAAGTGGAGCCATTTTAAGCGAGAAGTTATTGACAAACTGTCTAAAGTACGATGCTAAACCTAAAAACTGTCGAAGCTGCGTAATGGTTTGTGGTGGTAGGGAGCTAGTTAGTGCTATTATCTTACGGGGATTGGGTCTGACTTCACCTTCAGATATTTCGTAACCTAAAAACTGAACCTTTTTTTTAAGAAACGCACACTTTCTCATGTTAAATGAAAACCCAGCTTCACTAAGTGTTTTTAATACAGTGCATAAACGTTCCAATCCCTGCTCTACATTAATTGATGGTATGATTAAGTCATCCATGTAAACAATGGCATAAGAATGCG
Organism: Schoenobius gigantellus; assembly: GCA_963935595.1. Classification (NCBI taxonomy): domain Eukaryota; kingdom Metazoa; phylum Arthropoda; class Insecta; order Lepidoptera; family Crambidae; genus Schoenobius; species Schoenobius gigantellus. The sequence goes on from OZ012563.1 coordinate 8,883,621, forward strand.
CTAGGTCTCCTAGAGCTGTGTTAATAGTTCTCTGATAGACAGATGGAGCATTTCGTAAGCCAAAGGGCATAGCAGTGAATTCATAATGCGCGTCGGGGGTGATAAATTCTATTGAATTTGACTCTACATTAACTGGAATTTGATAGAAACCACTAGCCATGTCAAGACACGAATAAAAATGAGCACCTGCCAATCTTTGTACTTGATCACATATAAGGGGTAAGGGATAGCGATCCGGGACAGTATTAGAATTTAATTCTCTGTAATCTACGCACATTCGATCTGTGCCGTCTCGTTTTTTCACTAAAAGAATCGGACTAGAGAAAGGAGATTTGCTAGGTCTAATAACTCCAGCGGCTAGAAGTTCGCTACACTTATTGCGCACTATTATTCGCTCTTCAGGACTTAAGTGGTAAGGTCTACGTTGAACAATTTTGCAAGGATCTATGAGACGAATTTCTAATTCGCCTGTTCTTACTCTACTAGTAGGAGTGCCCTCAACAAAAGAGGCACTAAATTTATTAAGAAGCATAAATAATTGCGGTTCAATGTCATTAGGAATGTCGGTATCTATTTTGTCAAAATTATTTATATTGCTACTTAAATCGCAAATATTAACGATAGATGGCTTCTTAACTATTGTAAGTTTATCGCTCGTTATGTTAACAGAAAAACCTAAAGCTAATAAATCACGTCCAATAAGAATATCATTAATCAGAAAATCATCAAGAATAATGTGGAATAAAATTTCTACGTCATAGCTATAAAGAGCAACCTTCGATAAAATTTGTAAATCACACAGCACACTAGATTTTCCTACACCGGTCAAAGTAACAATTGCACGTTGTAATGTACCGACAAGCCTTCGCGAGACACTCTCTTTAATTAAAGAGCAATCAGCACCGGAATCAAAGCAAAATGAAAACTGCTCACCAAATTGTGTTATTAGCCCAGTGACAGGTTTTATACCACATACGTCCACTCGTTTCACAATGCTAGATGAAGAAGCAGCCTGAGCGCTGCCACTCGTAGCTGGCCAGGTTCTCGAGCATCGCGATGCCACGTGTCCCTCGACCCCACACTTGTAACAGGTAACAGGCTGCTTAGTCGCAGACATGGCCGTGCTAGCACGCTCGGCAGCCGAAGTTGTTTGTTGTTTATCAGTCAAACGACTGAGACATTCAAAAGATCTGTGACCAAGTTTTCCACAAGAATAGCATTTTGTAGAGGCAGAACTGAGCCTCGGACGTTTATTATCTAGCATAGTTACTGCAGTCTTTGTCAACTCTTGATAACTCCGCTTACGATAAGAAAACGCCATAAGCTCACGTTGCATTTTACAGCGGGTAGTTATTTCTTCTGAAAAAATATTTCTTTGCAATCGTAGCTCAATTTGCCCCATGTGTGCAAGTATTACGGACACCACTATTTCTTCCTTGCCTAAATTACCCCACCGTGACATGAGTGAAGTAAATAAGCGACTTGCATATGCGGCAAGGCACTCGCCTTCTTGTGGCTTACCACTAAACATTTTTAAAACTGTTGCTGCACATGTTTCTAATGTATCAAAACGAGAAAGAAAAATTTCCTTAAATTCAACCCACTTCATACCAGGAAAAGCTATTTGTGAAAACCATGTCGCAGCTGAACCTCTCATCGCTTTACTAAGTATAAGAATAAGTTTACTTCCCTGTATATTACAATCCGATAAGCAGATGTCCGCAGTTGCTAGCCAAGCTCGGGCATCAGTGTCAGCATTTTCCGGTTGGAATTCAGGCAAGGTAATATGCTTGTCCTCAGCAGCTGGCGGGTTGCGTAGCGCCTCCACAAGTAACCGCATATTGTTCTGTTGTGCCTCAAATAAGGCACGCCAACCATCTTGCAATTCATTACTGTTTTGTGCCTGCACCGATCCCACTTCTGATGTCGGAGAAAGCCTATTTTCCATGCCTTCTTCATTAATATTCGTGGGTTTTGTGGGCGTCATTTAGGGTTAGATGCGAGCACAAACACAACAATCACTCTTCTCTCAATAATTTTAATAAAATTTTAACACTGTTATTACACAACCGCAATAAATTAGGTACAAGTCTACTTTAAATAATAATCACAAACAACTAAACGAATCTGAGCAGCAGGTTCGAGACACCGATCTAACTTCACTGCGCAACAGTAAGCTAACAACTGAACTACCTCAGTCAAACATTCTCCTTATAAAACCCACACGGCAATTCTCCATTTCCTACAATAAAGACTAGATGGCGCCTCGACCCCGCTCGAGGCTTGCCTCTGCTCTGTTAGCGCAATATTCATAACTTTTATTTAATGAATAAGATTTTAAATAACTCAAAAATAATTTAATTAATTTAGAATTACTGCTAAGATTTATAGAGGTTATTTGGATATAAACAATCAATGATAATCAACTCGGCTCGTCACTTCCTCCGACATATATATAAAATTCGCAAAACAAAAAACACATTGGTTCATGGCGGAATCGAACCCAGGACCTCCCATTTGGAAGGCAAGTGCCGAGTCCACAGCGCCACCGACCGACGCTCCACATTTACTACCGATAACACAGAATCCTATGAACCAGTAACCTTCATCAATCAACACGCGTTTCATATTTCATATTTCATATTTATTTATTTGATTGCAAATATGGGTTTGTATTACAGGTGTTACATAGTTACATAGTATCTCCATATTTCGTCACTAAACTAACATGCAATCACATCAATACATATTATAGCAAATTACGAATTATAATTTTTTTTTGATATCGTGTCTAGTAGTCAAACTTATTGTTAATAATATATTCTCATGCTTATATTACTAGTTAAACATTTGTATACAATTATGTCAATTTTAATGAAATTATGTCAATTATAACTAACTTATATTAATTAATACAGCATTATTTTTATGTATTGAACAATTTTATGACTATAATAGATTATTTTTAATTACTTTCGTCTCAATACCGATTATATCAATCATGTCAAACAAAAAATACATGATGTTCAATGAAATTATTCGATTACAACATATTTATTTTTATTACATTAGGTGTCTCCATTGTTCGTCACTAAAAATAATATTATCATTTTAAAAATATTAACCGTACTCTTATAAAAAATAATGTCATTTGATATTATGTCAGGTATATAGAATTAATTCCGCTACATTAAGATTATTATTACATTTAGTATTTCATGTCAATATTGTTAGATGGCATATAATTATGAGATTTTTAGATCGTTATATAAAAAAACATTAAGCTAACATTTTGTATTATTTATATGATTAATTATATTATTTATATTATTTATCATAATTACCATTTCTCATTAAGGTATTCATCAACGGAGTAATAGGCTTTATCAATTAACAGTTTGGACAGCTCATTCTTAAATTTATTAAACTTGGTACAATCTCTAATTGCTTTTGGAAGTTTATTATACAGTTTTGGTGCCCTTGCGTATATACTTTTATGAAGAAAAGTAGTTCTACACGTGATTAATTTGAGAGTGTTAGAGCGACGTTGACTCTCTACGGAATTAAATAGGTGTATATTTTGTTTTACAAAAAGAATTACTTCATAAATATAGAGAGATGGCACAGTCATGATTTTAAGCTTTTTAAAGTACGGCTCACATGAATCAGTGCGCCTTAACTTACACATTGCCCTAAGACACTTTTTTTGTGCAACAAATACATCATGCTTATTAGTAGCGTTACCCCAGAACATAATGCCGTATCTTAGTGTAGAAGCAACATAGCCATGATAAGCTGCAACAAGAGCCGTATTATTAGCTACTTTAGCAAGCATATATAGAGCATACGCGAACTGATGAAGTTTAGTACAAATATGGTCAATTTGCGTCTTCCATGACATGTCGTTATCAATAAATAAACCTAAAAATTTTGTGGAATTGGTTTCCTCTAAATTTTGTCCATTATAACTGACATGTGTGGTATGTTCTTTTATTCTCAGTTGAAAATTCATAATTTTAGTCTTTGATAAGTTTATTTCCAAATTGTTATTATGTAACCAGTTAATAATAGATATCAGACTATTGTTCATATCCTTTTCAATGTCAATGTACCTTCCTTCATTAAAAACGACTGTGCTGTCACTGTGTTCAATACGATAGGTACACAACATGACTAATCATCATCATCATCAACAGCTCATATACGTCTCCACCGAGGGGCTCGAGCCCACCCTAAACTAGGGCGATGAGGCCGTAGTCAACCACGCTGGCCAAGTGCGGGTTGGTCGACTTCACACACAACCTGTAAAGAAATTCTTTCTTCACAGGTGTGTGCAGGTTTCCTCACAATATTTTCCTTCACCGTAAAAGGGTCGAATAAACGTACCTAAGAAGTCAACATTTGAAAACACATTGGTAAGTGACGGGGTTTGAACCGCTACCTCCCGATTGGAAGGCGACAGCCTTACGCACTCCGCCATCGACGCTTCAACATGACTATATCCATGTTTATTTTAATTAATTTATATAATCGTTTAACAATTTCCTCGACAACATCTTTAGTTTTATTCGAATCTAAATCAAGCCCGTGTAATTAAAAGGGTCAAAACGACTTTCCATTGGAGGTGAACATGTTCATTACAAAGCCATCCCAATAAATTACGCACCAGCCTCCGCCATTTTGCATAGAGCAAGGGTAGTAAATTTGAATTATTGTTACGACATAAGTTTTGTTCGTGCTACAACATTAAATTGCTTAAATGTGGATGTAATTAGTGAAATATTCCCTTTAATTATATCGTAGGCACGACTGGGAATTCTTGACCTTCGTCTCATGTACGATAGGTTGTAACAGGAAATGTTGATATAAGCTTCTCTTGCTTGGAATCGGTTGGATTCTGTTTTTTTATAAATGTTATTTAAGCCGAGTATCAGGGGCGTAGCTACCGCTGTATCAGCCGTATCAAAGATACGGGGCCCCCTAGCTACAGAGGCCCCGAATTACACGGGGTATGCAAAAATTCATAAAATTTTGTCCAAAATCTCACTCAAACTCTAAGGCCGTACGCTAAATTTACCGAAAAAAAAAACATACACATTCGAAAATTAAAGGAGGTCGCCAAAATCTGCCCAATCGATGTAACTAAGGTAGGAAATAAATTCTCTATAATACGCTGAATAATATAACAACTCTATTTTCTTGTCTGGTTATTTGGGAGCGATTAAAAAAAATCCTTTATTATTTATAAGAAAATACGCGGTCTTGGACCACAGATTACATAATATGCTTTATATACAAAAATATAAATTGCTGCCATCTATTGTAGGATTTTTGAATTTTTATGACGCGGTCAACTAATAAGCACTGGATGTGCTTTTGCAGCAGATTCTATTTTGAATTTGATTATTTTATTTTAAAAAGTTATCTAAAATAGTTCGGGAATATTTTATTTGAAACTAAAGCATTGAGTAGTTACTTACGATTTTATTTCTACAAAATGAATCAATAATTAACTACTTTCCCTTTTAACACAAGCTATGCCATCTATGCAGTTTTGGATGGAACTATTTATAGATTGTTCCTGTGTCGGACGCCGTACCATAGGTGGACAGGGGAACCAGACGGCGGCTGGGGTTCCACCCTTTTGTCATTGATATTCCAATTAAACGCACGAAGCGATGCGCCTCCTCATTCATATGGCGAACGGCAAGGGAGTGGAACTCTTTGCCTGCGGATTTGTTCCCTGAGCAATATAACTTGGAGTTATTCAAGATGAAAGTGAATAGGCACCTTCTGGCTAGACGTGTCCCATCTTCGGCCTCATCATCACTTTCCATCAGGTGAGATGGAGGCCAAACGCTTATCCAGCATTCATAAAAAAAAAATAGGTCTTATTTTAACATTTTGTGACGTTTCGTTACTTGCGCAGAGATAGTTGATTTGCAAGTTTAAATATTATTATTATTTACTTTTGATTGTTATAATTCTATTAGGATATTTTTTTTTGTATAAGTGCACAATACATTAAAACATAAGCCTAAACAAGCGTTTACAGGTTTTGCAGGAGTCGAAACTAAACGCAATTGAGCACTTTTATTTATACTTACGTAGTTTTATCTGAATGAAAATAGTTATTTGTTATACATGAATGCAAAGTTGCTTTTTAACCGCGTGCTCAATTTTGATGAACAAGCAAGCGAAGGATTCTAAAATTGAATCACGAGCGCAGCGAGTGATTCAAACATTAGAATCCTGAGCGTTAGCGAGGGAATCAAAAGAGCACAAGGTGAAAAATCTTTGCACTCGAGTGCAACACGTAACTTTTCATCCACCCTCAGCGAGGAAATGACTAAATGCAAAATAAAATATTAACAATCACGAGATACTCCTTTTTCAGTTTAGGTACATATTTACTACAACAATAAAATAAACTTCTTCGTTGCTGGAATCACTCATTTTTGTTTTTTTTTTACTTGTTTTCATGTTTCTTATTTAAGTATAACAATACGACGTCAAAACAAAATAGCGCGCGCAAAGCGAATTAACAACAAAAGTACACCAAGGAGGTTCATAGTCTGAGTTTTTAACAAATTTAAAAAAAGTTGTATGATAAATTCGGCACCATGGAGATGGAAGTAAATAGGTTTAATGATGTTTTGAAATCACATACCTAGTGCACGCGATGTTCTAAATTCAAATTTAGTTTAACCTTTTTAATTAAGCGGATAAAAACGGTTTTGGCGGTCAGATATCGAATAGCAAAAATACTCTTTCCGAGATGGGGGGATGAAAAATATATTATTCGGAATCCTCGAATTTTTCTCTACATTTTGATACACATGTACCTCAAGGTACACACATGGGCAAAAATGTATGGACTATTGGCGACCTCCTTTGAATAGCTAGTTTAACTTGTTGACGATTGAGGTATCGTAAAAATCTTTATCTAAAAACCTCTCTATGGGACAAGATCTCCATCAACCTAGAAGCTCCTAGGAGCAACTATCATTATAAGTAGTATTGTTTTATTTTTTATTTCAATACAAGCGCTTTTGTTTCATTGTCAAAATTAGATCTTCGATTAGAGCTTCGCCGCAGTTAGGAAGAAGGGCCTCAAAAAAATTTATACAGGGCCCAGCATCAAGGGCAATCTACGCCCCTGCCGAGTATCTAATTCTTTAAGTTTAGACTTATATAGATTTTTTCTTTTTTCAAATCATAAGCTGCATTTAGTATCGTACATATTGTTGCGCCGATGGTATAAGAAACTTCCGGCGTGGTTTTCTTGGCCTTAGAAGCGTTTTCAGCGGCCTGAAAACGCAGTTCAGCGCGTTTCAGGAGGTGCTCTATCACATACTAGAATATCGAAATTTTACCCAAGTTGCCGTTGTTTTCAGGCGCCTGAAACATGTTTTCAGTCCGTTTCAGGCTACCCTCTATCGAACCACATCATAACCTGAAAACCCGTTTTCAGGCATTTTCAGGACCCCTTATGGGCCTTTGAACCACACTTCGATATATGACTAAATTTTCAATAGGAGTGAGTGAGATAGCACGATACGAAAGAGACAACAATAGTGGGCACCTTCCAGAGATAAAAGATAGATCGAGATGCATCTAGAAACTTCTAAACGTGCTGACAGACAGAGATAGAACATGCTCATAAAGACAAACATAATCTTTCTAGAAAGACAAACAATCGATCGGGTATGGAATGTCCTAGAATAGAACATTCTCGAATGTCTCGGAAGTTCATCGGTTCTACTGTAGAAGCGCGAAGGCATACACGGAACCTTCTAGAAGACAAACGATCGATCGGGTATGGAATGTTCTAGAATAGAACCTTCTCGAATGTCTCGGAAGTTCACCGGTCCTACTACATAAGCGCGAAGGGTACCACGGAACTTTCGAGAAGAGAAGATAAATAATCGGTTGGGTACGGAATATTCGAGAATGGAACATTCTCGAATGCCCCAAATGTTCGTCGGCCCTACTATATAAGCGCGTAGGCGAATGCAGCCGGACAGTTCTTTTCAAGAGAGCGAACCGAGCGGATCAAGCGATACATAGTGAAGAATTCTGTGTGTTCAGTGCTTAGTAACGACTTACAGTGAAGTGATGTGTGTCCATAGTGTTACTGTAAAGTTTTCAGTGATTGTAAAGTAGTTTTTAGTGTTAAGTAAAGTTGCTTAATTGGTGCTGAATTAAATCTTATCTCTAATTGTCGGTGTTTCGCAATTTTCTATTGAACACCCACCCCACAAACGTAACAATATTCTAACGCCATGATACAAAGAACAAAAGCTTGCATAAGTACATTCAAAGTTCCAAAGGTACGAGTAAATTTATGGAATTATCAATTAAAGTTACAGCACCTTATTCTAACAAAGAGAAGTATATAATTAAACATCAAAATAAAACAAAATACAAATCAGAAGTAATAAAAAACAATAGTAAGTATCGACAAAGTATAGGTTTTGTAATAAAAAAGTAAATTCATATAAAAATGTTACATGTATATGTATTTAATCATGGCATAGACAACAGTAATGCTACCGCCATGTTGTAATTGCGGTCATTTTGATATTAATTTAATTATTTTGTTAAAGACAAAGCTTTAAAGATATTAATTTCCCTTCCAGAACCGTTTTACAATAAACCTTTGGTAAAGCCAACCTATTGTATTATCACGCGAACTAAAAATGTATATTGGAATTTAATTGTCTTTGCATTAAAAACACTGTTGTCAATGTTTCTAGTCTACACTGTGATTGGACAATAGATTAATTAGTCTACAGAGTAATTTTAAAAAAATAAGGTGAAACGGTGATTACGATGTACAACACAAAAGAGTTGTATAATTTCTTAAAATTGAATAAATGGTATATTAAAATAAATAAAGTTGTTTTTACCACTATTCCGACCACTCACCCATACCCTCCCCCCTACATGTATATATTACGAATCAAAATTTTAGCAGGGACCGTTGTCGTCAAGCAATTAAAACACGCTTGTAAAAACGTACAGGATGTCCCAAAAAATTCACAGCCCAATCTCGACATGCAAAATAGGTTTCGTATTATGAGAGTGCTCGTCATAAAGAGAATACAGCTTAACGAATCACCACGTCTCTCCCCCTATTTGCCGATACAAAGCGCCGCGAGCCAGCTCCCGAGTCCCGAGGGCCGCTCCAATGATGGATTGTGACAATTTACGTTCGGGACTTAATATCGTTAAGAGCTTTAGCTTTTTTCCTCCGGATCACTGAGGAGTGTTAAAGATTTACAGTTTGCCGTGTAGCTGGGTAAAAGGATGTACTTTTAGCAACGATGAGGAGATGAAGTGAAAAATCTCAATTTCGTTTTAGTATTTAAGATGTTGTTTACAACTTTAAATTGAAAGATAATCTCTCACCGAGAGCATTCGTTTGTAATGAAACAGAACGGTCCATGAAATTCCCGACCCATTTCGTTGACATATTGTTAGACAATGCATTAAGGTCTAAAATTGCAATAGATATGTCAAACGATGCCTAGTTACGTGTAAACAGTGTATGCAAAGTCGTCATAGCATCTTTCGTAGATCTTATGGTGCCATATTGCTTTACGATCTTCAACATTTGGTGAGTGGCAAATTAAATTCCTTCACTTTATATACGTTACTTTTCAGATTCTAGTATTACACCAGAGATGGAGGAAAACCGAGCATTACAGTGCGTTACCTGTAGGTGATGTTACATATTCGAGCATTGAGGGGGAACCTAGGATTAATTTTGAAATGAAAGTGTTGTAAAGAACTACTAGATAAAATATTTGAAACGTTATGAATGGCGATTATTCGACACTCAGGAAGACAGCAATGCAAAAATCACATATGATTGATGTTACACTACTACTGACAGCTATCGATGAGGAAGCAGCTTTAAAGCGAAAGGTTTTTTTTCTATTGTCTACAAAATCTATCACAATCACATACTATTTGAGTAATTGCGGCATTAATACAAGACTCTTACTCTTTCCCTATTGTATTGTTAAAGTGAATTACTACTATGCGTTTATAATATAAATTCTATAAAAGAGAAAATATTGTATGACATTTATTCATGAAAAAACGTGACAATACTACTGTAGTATTATATTATCTGTGACAATACGAAAAAGCTTGCAAATTATACAGTTTAATGAAATTATACTCACAGTTTATTTTGTTTGCATGTTATTCGTAAAGCATCATGATTAAAATTACTAATAACCTAATAGTAAATCGGTTCTTTATACTGATTTCAATTATATTTTTTTATATTTCAGTCTGACCAAAAGAATTCTTAAGTCTGATTTCAAAATAATATTTACCCAGTTTAGCACCTCAGCAAAAATAACCCTTTGTACAGTATCTTTAAAGTTTCATTTCCTTTTGATATTATTTTCACTCAAAGTAAAATTTACGCAGTGGATTTCGTTTTTCTTCAGTCCAAAAGTGAAGACCCGTGTCGCCTTGCTTTACGACGAGAAGCGGCACGGTACTTACCCACTTACCCTTAGGTAAAAGTGCTTAAGTAACGTAGTAAATTACTTTACATGAATTTTGGTTTATGAATCCGTGTAAAACAAATGAAGGTCGCTAGCCAAGAAAATATTCTATAGTATGTGCGAAAAGGAAATTTCGCAGCCAAATTTTGAACTAACGTTACGGATTCCACATACAATATCTTTTTCAGTATTCGTTGCTAAAATATGTTTTTTTATACAACTAAGTTGGCAAACAAGGATATTGCCCACCTGTTGGTGGTAGGTAACAGTCAAGTACACAAATATGTGTTTCTTTATATCTTTAGCTAGATACGAGAAGAACCGGAAACGCGATTTAAAAATTTTGAGGATTACTAGTAAACGGTATTGGGCATTTATTGAAAAGTACCTTAAATAGGTAGGCATCATCAGTATTCAGATTCGTACAGAAGCATTTTTTTCTAATCATTATAGTTATTTTTTAATAAAATAATTTGTAATTTGTCGCTTACGTCGATAATTTCTAAACGATCTGATTGCATGCGCGTGCAACGCATTCACGACTTTGATGACATAGATATATACTTAAAGACTAGCTACTTGAGCACGGGGGGCGCCCCGCGTTTACGTATAGACCACGCCTCCCATTGTTGATTGAAACTTAGTTATTACGTTTTGGTGGTTTTTAGTACGTTTTTATAGCGAGAGTGTGCAACCTCTTTGCACGTTTTCCTTTTTGCTTACTTGTATAATCCGTATATTCACGCATGTTCCAAATAAAATTTTTTTATTCACTCGGTAAAACAAAGAGCATTTTATTCACTGTTATTGAAGAATCGCGAGCTATTTGTCGAGGGTCAATGGTAAAAGGTTTTAAATTTTGTGCGTTGCATATACACTGTACATTCACGGTCGGCTTAAGTGGAAACCGTAAGGGCCGTTTTTTCATACAAACCTAGTCCCCTGTTTCCTCCCTGGATAATGGCTATAGTTGCTGTATGTTTTTCAAGGAAATCTATGGCACACTTTTAGCATGTTCCTATGTTTCCTTTTTTTAATTATTAAAAGAGATTTTTAAACCTTCAAAACCCTAAAAAATTTACCAGATTTTCTGCTGTATTCAAACATCCAGCGAACGAATTCGACGAGTTTATATGAATAGAGCGAACCATAGAAACACAGCCAAAGCTTTTTTATAACGCAAAAAGTAATTAAATCGGTCTAGTTTTAGAGGAGGAAATAGGGGACTACGGAACATCTATTTTGTGTGCTTTCATAGGTAGCTTCGGTCCGAGCTGCAGTTGTCTCTATCGCGCTCAGTTCAGTGTTCGAGCACACATCGCGACAGCAATACATTTTACAAATCCTCATTTCTGAATTCTTTCGACCTTGATGTTTCCTGTAGCGCTACGAAATATTTCAACTGTAATAAACAGCTATTGTAATAGTTTCTATCACTACTACACAGACGCAGTTCTGGTCTACGTCAATACCCAAGCATTGTTTGCTCTGTAAATATGAACTTGCAAATTCGCGAATTCCCTGGAACGCGCCTCGACGCCGCCGCCGCATTAAGGTGCGTCCCCACTAGGGCCGCGCGGCTTACGAGGCCTAGCCGCGAGGCTGAGCCTCGTGAGTGTGAACGTAAAGCGAGGCCCAAGTTGCGCGGCCCGGCGCAGCCGCGCTGCCGGCCAGTGTGACCATCTCAAAAACGGCAAACCTTCCCGACACTTGTTTAAAATCTGCCAAACGCGACTCACGTTAATGCCAAAAATATGCCAACTTTTCTCAGAACAATAATTAAAGCATAAAAATATAATTTGTGAAGTAAATAAATAAAAACATAAAGAAGAAAATAAATAATTAATTTATATTTGTAATTAATGACATCGTAATTTATTGGATTTTTATTTATTCTTTATATCCAGTTTTGACTACGGACAACAAAATTGAATTTATTTATTTTTTATTACACACTCTTTTATTGCAATTCATTGGATTTTAATTAATTTTAATTTATATTTGTATGCCATTATGGCCGATCACAGAATACACAATACAAACTGTAAAACTTTTTAAAACCTGTGTATCTACACAAATAAATAAAATAAATAAAATAGTAGAATTTCAAAACATTTCTAGCACAACACTACTAAAATGGAAATAATTCTTCAAAATCAGGCCACACTGGGCCGCGCAGCTCTATAGTGAGAATGCGATAAAAATATACACAAAAAGCTGGTGAGGCCGAGCCTCGCGGCTCCCGCGGCCGCGCGGCTCGTAGTGGGGACGCACCTTTACATACTCGTATTGCTACAGGGGCCTTACCATGATCGCTTATAGCAAGGTTAAAATAATATTGAAACAGAGACACCGCTCTTGCTGCGTATAGCGCCATCCTGCTCTCAGGGCGGTTTAAATATTGTTTTGAGCGATCATGGTTAGGGGGCAGTTCGGCTTTGAGTTACGAATTTCAGTGAACAAAGAATTACTCATTTCTATGTCCCACAATAATTAAAATATAGAACTCTTTTCCAGCACCACGTGTTGTCCTTTTTACAACTCTGGGTGAGGCGTGAAGAAGCAGGTCAGCAGTGTGGTGATTGCTGGTACAGCGTGTATTCTCTCTCTTGCACTAACTATCTTCGCATTTTGACCCCTTCACTTACCACGTCTCTTGATAAAAAAAATCTATAATATAATGTTGAAAATTCAAAACACAATTAAGTTATACAGATAATATTGTTACGACCGACGCGTAAGCGTTGATTTTGTGAATGACGTCATCAAAGGTTCTCGCTCATTCCAGCAGAATCGCAAGACATAAAGCTCCAGAATGGTGTCAAACGTTCTAGAAAGCTCCTGAACCTACTGGACAGTCTTGGAACCTAATAAAGAAGCCTAGAAAAGTATCGAACGCTTTGGAACTTTACGTACCTACTCTATGATAAAACAGTGCTACTCAGTTTGAGTAGCGCGGCGGCCATATACAAGGTCCGTATGTGTGACGCCTGAACAACTCGCTATTCTATAAAGCCTTCAGGTTTAAGGCGAAGGACGGAGTTTAATCGGTAAGAGTCCGACATAACCTGTTCGGCCGGCCGTTCTGGTATCCATGAGGAGTCTGCCTCTACTCCCGCTTGAGTAGAAAAAAAAATGACGTCTGGACACAGTTGGCTCGAAGCGATCAAAGCGATCACTGCAAGTGACAATGAGTGCCATCGACTACATAATTCAAAGTGTAGTGCATTTTAAGTAGTTTAGTGTTTGTTGTCAAGTGCGAAATAACGTTTTCTTTTGTAGGAATTGACTTTTTCATACCCCCGTAACAATATTAATTTATTTATGTATCTGATACTGTATAAATTTACTTTTAAGATCTTATGTACCACATTCATGCGAAATAAATATCTTATCTTCAACACAATAACAACAGCCAACTTACACTATAGTTAAGCGTTTGTAACATATCGAGTTTTAACCGTATGTTATCCGTATGTAATTCTAGTAGTTGAGATCATGCGGAATGAACCTAGAGGTCCAAGGGTTGATTCCCCATGGGGCAGAATTTTTCTTCATACTTTAGTTGGTAGTAGGGCTTCTGAGCACGCCCATGTAACTACCACTGTTTTATTTAAATTATTGTAGCCATAATAAGAATGTTAAAAACATTGTTGAAATCCGGCAAATTAGCGGTGACTCAGCCCTAATAAATGCATGCTTATAGGGGGCACCAATTTAATAAGCCTATTCTTACAACCCTTTGCCACTTTTATTTAAGCACCAACATCGATACACGCAATATAGGGCTGAAACGGGTAGCGGCATGGTATAGCGGTCGTTTCATGGGGTTGCGCACGTAAAGTGGCCGATCTGTCATGTGTAGGGCTGTCGACGAAGCGGTTTTTTCCATACATTAAGAAAGTTTCAGATGACTGCAAACAAAGAGATTTTTTTAAAGATAAACCTGACTATGGGTTGCAAATCACGATTCAAACAACGGTAATCCATTACGAAACTATATTCTTGCAAAAAATTAAATATCATATTTATTTGTAATATACACTTACACAGTGCTTAGGCTTAATTAAAGTTGTATACCAAGAGAGATTTGCTGAATAAGCCGTATTCATATTTTTGCATATCGATGCAAAATGGTACACAATGATTTTTGATTCTTATTTTGATCAATATTTAAAAGAAATAAATTATACATTAAATAATCAGCGCCATATCAAGATTTTGTACTTTGGCGGGAATTTATTATTCAGGATGCTATAAAATTAATGCAGTCAATGTTGACAGGGGTGCGATGTCAGGCCATCTCCTCTTGCACCCTTGGCAATCCGGCTGAATTTCTACCGCGGGCTAAGGGCCTGAAAGCCGCCCCCGTTCAGGGGGGCGTGGTGTGGCCACTTCATGAGGCCTTCACTCTCTTTCTTGAAAGATGGGGTTGTGTGTCGCCCGGGAATCCGCTCGCGGGTCATGGCGCGTTGCACCTTGTACCGTAGCCCCTTTGGTCGGGTTGGTACGGACCTTGTTCGCTAGCTTCGGATGATCTGACCACCATGGCTTCGGGACACTTGTACGGCCCCCATGAGGGGGGCGTGGGATTCTTACGGCCCGCAGAGTCTTACGCGGCGGGCCATCTCGTGTGGCCATATGTGGGTGACGGCTTCGGCTCGTTAGCGCGACGGTGGATCCAATGGGTCTTTTTTATATTCCGGTACTTTTGTCTTTATTATTGACTAAATTATTTTGCCACAATTGGCAAGCCTAAAAACTCGGAGTAAGCCCAACGTCCCGGCCGCGACACTGACAAAAATGTACATGCGTCGTGAATATTTTGATGTTCAGCCCGAGAAAAGAGATTGTATATATTTCAGCACGTGCTGATAAATTACGAGTTTTACGGCCTCCCGGGACGCGGGACTCGCGAAATTGTTTATTACATAACTCACTGCCTCTCTCACCTTCGAGACTATGAATAAAAATGTAGTAATAATAATATAAATATTTAATGCTGGCTGCAGCCCGCGTCTTCGTCTGCGTTCCCTGGGGAACTCATTAAAACTCGAGATAGCCTATGTCCTTTCCCGGGACTCAAACAATAACTATATCAAATTTCATCTAAATCTTGTTGTGGAGGGAAATTTTGATAACTTCCAATTGTTATTTCAAAAACAAATCTGAAAGAACTGAAGGAAAGCTAAAATGAGAAATAATATGTTACTAGAAAAAATATTCATTAACAAGAGAGCAAAGTTAATTATTGCTGCAAGCGCTGACTTTAAATCACAGACTAGTGAAGCAAAAAATTATTTTAATATTGGTTATTACAACCGAGTTTTGGTTTGTAGTGTACACGAGACAAGGGAAAATTTTCATTGTTGTGAAACATACAACTTTTTACCTTGACCAGCAAAAAAGCAAGATTATACGTAAATAATAAATAAGATGTGTTCGAAATTCGGATCACTATTACTCGAGCTGCGAGTCTGTTATTCGCAGCAAAAATAGATTTTAACCGAAAAAAATATTTTTTCGCACTACCTGCTTAAAAATGACATATTCTGTGTCATGCAAACCCAGCACTATTTTTTTTGCATTAGGTAGGTACAGTAAGCTCCTTCTCAAGCTATACTGTTTGACCTGTGGACCGTTCTTATGGCGCTCGTAATAGTGGCGGTATTCGTAGTGTAAATGTAAAGCTTCAATGGGAGCTTAATGTACTTAAATTCTGACAGAAACTCAGCTCACAGCTTGTTGGGCGAATGAAAATAATGATTCCGGATCGACATACTCGTACTCGTATATGCCGTGAAAACACTAAAATATAACGAAGTCAAGCAAAAATTTAATCTCGACGTTTTGTTTACATTTGTACGATTTAGTTTTTCAAGCTGAAAATAGAAAGGGATTCAAGCACATACAGTCACGACTTCTGTGTATTTTTTCAATACAAAAGGTTCGTATTTTTTTGTTAGATATTATAATAATTTAAAATGAATTTGATGTCAACATCATATTAATATAATAATAAATGTTGTATTTCTCGCAATATACCTACTATCCTACAAATAAGTACCGTGACTCTACATCTTATGTCACAAGTTGGCAACGTACAATGTGGTTCTTGTGGGGGTTGCAGTTTTGCTGCAAATCTCACTGTTACCACTTACCATCAAGTGGGCAGTTTTCTTGTTTGCCGACTTAATTGCAATAAAAAAATAGTTTTTTTTTATCTTTATTGTTCAATCACGTAAAAACGGGCAAGACTAATTTTCGGCAGACATCCAAGAAAGACGTTCTTAGTTCGACGCGTATATTTATTGTATGTATGTTACCTTACCTCGGCCGTTTATTAACCAATTTTGAAAATTTCTGTATTCGTAAGAGTATACTTTCAAGGTAGTCCGTTGTTACTAAACCAGGATCTGATAATGGGTCCAAGGAAAATCGAGGAAAACTCTTAGATTTCATAGGCACGACTAAAGTTTTTCATATTTTTAACATGCTTCAAAAACACTAAATACTTAGTCAAAATTTTTTAGGAATAGGTACACACAACATCTTGTCCAAGTCGGTGAAATACGCTAATTTCTCGGAAAGTAAGAGGATTGTGAAGCTGTAAATTTTCATACAAAAAGCGATAACGCTTTTCTCCCTCTTTACATAGTCCAATTTTCATAACTTTTGGAACGTTTGGATTTTGAAGTAATATTGCTCAGGTTATAAATTATTATATTTTAAACTTAAAAACTACCTCGAGCATTTTTATCTTTTTTTGACAAAATTATACTGAATTACAAAAAATCATAACGTACAAACATAGATTAAGGTATACTGAATCTAATGAGACCAAAAGTGTCTAATTTCGTAAAGGTTTATGGGGGTGAAACCGCTATCGCCCGAAACAATATTTCAATAAGAAATGTAGGCACTTGCCTCGGACTTTCAACTCTAAGCGGTGTGCAACAAACTGAATTTTCGAAAGTGAATACTCTAGCCATGAATTGGCACTTCACAGTCTTAAGAATGTGGGACCTAACTGATGTAATTGGCACCAGACACAAAATAAAAATGTGATGTTCTGTGTATTCTTAATTCTTATTCAATTATTTATGTTTTTGAAGTCGGCTTTCATTTTTCTAAAATATCTTTAACCGAATGATAATAATGAATAACGAAAAATCGAACACTAAACACGAAGTTTCGGGTGTTGTCATATTGTAAATTCGTTATTGCAGTACTAAACAATATAACGTTATTGTCACATTCTTCAAATATCATTTTTGCAGATTTTCCAATTTCCATGTAAATACAACTTAAACATACCTACTGCCCCAACAATGAAACAACAGGCGCGACCCTCTAAAAACAACCACCGAGCCATCCAACAAACAGCTCCGACAAACACCCTCATCTCTTATTCTGCACAAACACCGCATCCTTAGGACTTAAACAGCAAATGTCCAATTAATAAATGTTTTCCATGAAGCCGGCTGCTCATGAATAAGGGATGAGGGAGATAACTTCTCAACGCTGATGTCAATCAAATGCGTTCGGCTATTGTGGAATTTCAGTCAGTAATGCAACTTCCCTTTAATTTATCTGAGTAACCCTTGGAATTTTTACGTAATAAATACAAGTTACTACTTATTATTTCAATGTTTGTATGAATTAAGATTACGAGGATCTTAAAACTCAATTCGTAGGGATAAATTTAAGGCGAGCGAAGCTGAAGGCAAATAGTCGTGTATATGCGTATAGTGTACATGAGCACATGTGCAACCATACGTCAGACACTTACTTCTACAACCCTAACCCTAACCCTTCAAACCGGGTGGGTTATTCTCTAAGAAAAATACTATGAGAAGTAATTAAATGTTAATTAAATTAAGTTAATTAAGCAATTACAAAATTTGGTGAGCCACAAGAAAACAGCATTTAAATATAATTTGGTCGGCATACAAAGATTATAATTGCATATTTGATTTTTTTTAATTGCATATTTGCAATTAAAAAAATCAGGCAGCAATCTTTGTTCCGCAAATAATTTTGATAATGATCAAAATTTAAATCATAAATAGGCAGCTTACAATAACATAAGTTTGCATAAACATTCAGTCCGCAAAATAACTACTTGATCAGCAAGATTTCATGATTGATCAGCAGAGAAAACATGCCTATAAGCAGTGTATTTGATTGGTATGCATATTTAAAACATGGTGAACAAAATAACTAATTGGATTGATTATAATTTATTATAAGAATAAGGATATAGCTTTAGTACTGATAGGTACCTACTTCATCCTTACATATTATTAAACAAAGTCCCCCGCCGCGTCTGTCTGTCTGTCTGTTCGCGATAAACACAGATTATATTTTTCTGCTCACAAAAATACGAATAACTGCTAACCTAATGCTAACCATTTAAATAACACCCAAAATATATCACGATCGCCTTCGATTTCACAGTCATTGCGCCGTGAACACAAAACTCTGCGCTGACTTCCTTTTATAAAAGAGCGATGGATAGACGGCGACTGTCAAATTGTAAGCGGATCGCGATAGATTTCTTCTTAGACTACAACCCTCCTGAACACAGCAAGCTCCGCTGCTTTGCGAATTGCGACACAGATTGCGGATAGGTTGCAGATTGCCTTTCTCTCTCGAGTACCGATCGCTCTACGTACTAAACACACCGCTCCGCAGCAAAAAATCGCAAAAGTTAATAAATCTCAACTTGATTTTTTCGCGAGTGTTCAATAATACTCAGTAAATAAGTAGCGACTTGTGTGTATAATAAAGCTATCGATGATAGAAGAAATAGCGAGCTAAAGTGCCGGTAGGCTGAATCGGTATTCCGATTAACTGCACCGCCACAAATATAACATCATACTGTGTCTAAATTTATATTAATTATATTTTTGAACTTATTATTTAAACATTCTTCAATACAGAAACACGATTAATAATATTTTACTCGAAAGAAAAAAAAATCCAAATATCACTCTGTTCAATATTTTAGAACAGCTGTGAATAAGAAAATACATAATAAATGATATGAAAGTTTTACCAATAGGTGTGCATTTTTATTGTCTATAGAAAATTGCAAAATACATTTTTTAATTTGTACTCCAGTTTTTCAAAATCGATTAAAGGTCTATCCACACACATCAGTGCCGACACGTGACGATCAGTGACGTATCCATCAGTATCAGTGAAAAATGATATTGTAGCATACATTTTGTACGACGCCATCCGTACTCATCAGTGTCAGTGACGTTCAGAAAGTGATCTTCAGTGCTGCGCCGACGCTCGCCGTGATCCGACGCGAATTTCTCGGAGAGAATATTTTCACTGACGGCACGGACAATTTCAAGCTTTTTAAAATTGATGACAAAAAATTTATACAATTGGTTTGATCACATACTGTTTTACATGTGTTTTACGCAAGGCTTACTACAAGGTAGACCTTGCACATAGAAAATTCATGGACACCAACTTTAAAATTGCCTTCTATGATTTATGTTATTATCTTCATTTTATAATAAAGCAATTGGAGCTAACTGGACTATTGTAAATCGAGGAATTTTTGAAATAACAAACTCAAAAATGCTTGTGCAACTGCATCTGCTAAGGTCAAAGCGCGTCGGCACTGAATGCCACTGATGTGTGCGTATAGCACGTCACGGTACTGATCGTCACGGTACTGATCGGCACGGCACTGATCGTCACGTGTCGGCACGGATGTGTGCGGATAGACCTTTAAACATAAAAAAGTACTCCAGTTTTCCAAAATCGATTAAAACATAAAAAAGTACTCCAATTTTCCAAAATCGATTAAAACATAAAAAAGTACTCCAGTTTTCCAAAATTGATTAAAACATATAAAAGTACTCCAGTTTTCCAAATTCGGTTAGAATATAAAAAATGTGTCGTTTTCGTTAGCTCACAGCGCGTAAGCTACATTAGAAGCTATGCAATTATCAACTATATTTCCTTGCAATAAAACTGTCGCCGTGCACCTGTAAATGTCTTGCGAAACCTCGCCTTAACACGTTCACGTGAACATGATACTATATATCTGAACTCGATGCCCTGCCGCACATATTTTTTCATACAAACAGGATCGACGCCCAGCGATGGTCTACCAGTGAGGTCTGCTAAGAGCACGTGACAGTAGTTCTATGTTATAAAGCACTGACGTCCTAGAAAGTGGAGCGTTTTTCCCCCGTGGCTTGCACAGTACAGGTCGACGTCTAAATGTATGATGCGATCTGCGCTGAACGACGTATACACGGTTATTTTTTTATCACCCTGGAAAATTTTAGGGACGCTTCAGGACACATCCAATATTATATAAAAAATAAAAAAAATGAAATAAAAAATTTAAAAAAATATAAAAAAAAAATAAAAAAATCTCTAAAAATGCTGCTCTCAACTAGTGCAGCATTTTTTGTATTTTTTAAAAAATTAATATAAAATTAAGGAGGGGGGTTATTTTTTTTATTTATATTTAAATCATTCTAATACCATGTCGTGAAGCGTCCCTTAAATTTTCCAGGGTGATAAAAAAATAACCGTGTATATAGTCAGGGGGGTTTCACTCCACAGTTTAGGTACGTTTGGCCGGCGCACCGAACGGGCCTGTGTATGGCTAAAGGTTGCCGCTCGGCTCGCACGCTGGCCTCGTCGCACGTAATAATTTAGATTTTTCTCGGTAACGATAACTGCATATCGGTGAGTGGGAACCCTGCGCTCTTATCGCCAAACCGGTATCGGGTCAGCGACGCGTAACGGAATTGGAACACTCGTGTCATGCAATAAATTTCAATTTCCCGTGCAGTCGGATGAAGGTCGTAAGAGTAGGTAAATTTTCATACCTAAACTTGGCTTTCTTCGAGAGTGATCGTACTTTAGTACTATTATTTATTCTGTGGTATAGTCACGCTGTGCGTCTACAAGGAGGCAACCAATAACTGCCAGTGCGTGGGTCTTCAAAAATAGGAAAAATTTTCGAAGCCGAGCGGTGTAGCACAACAATTTTGTGAGTTTGATGCGTTGTCGTACAACAAACGAACTAATAGAGATTGGTATGAACGGGCGCCGTGCTACTACGTTGTGCTCACCACACCACTTATTAGCTAAACGTTATAATACGTTGTGCTTACAACATCATCTCAAAATTTTACGTAAATATACGCTATTCGCATCAACGTGTTAAGGCGAGGTTTTCCTGGAAATCTACGCGTGCACGGCGATTCCTTTATTGGGAGGTAATATAGTTGATAATCGTATAGCTTCTAATGTCGCTTACGCGCCCATGACCGAACGAAAACGTTACTTTTTACATGTTTTATTCGATTTTTGGAAAACTGGAGTACAAAATAAAAAATGTATTTTGCAATTTTCTAGACAATAAAAATGCACATCTATTGGTAATACTTTTATGCCATTTATTATTTTATTTTCTGATTCACAGCTTTTTTAAAATATTGATCAGAGTAATCTTTGGATTTTTTTTCTATCGAGTGAAATATTATTAATCATGTTTCTGTCTTTAAGAATGTTTAGATAAAATATTCAACAATATCATATATGAATTTGAGAACTGCATGTTTTATATTCGTGGCGGTACAGTTAATCGAAAATGTATAAAACGGGAAAGTAGCGCCTTAAGGTACGGTGCTCTTTTTCCTATTTCTTCTACCGCTCGCCCGCACAGTTACGATGAAGCAGCCAAACTTGACAGTACTCTGACTTGGCCAGTGTCATCACATCAGACTCTCCGAGCTCGCTGTCCCGTTTTCACTGTGGTTTTATTTAGACTTCTATTTACGAAGTTCCCGTCGTAACTTTGTACACGGGCGAATACATTTGCCTCTTTCGCTCAGTACAAAAACAGAAAGGTATTGTTCTGTTACCATTGCAAATTTCGCAACTGGCAATACTGATCTATGTATCGCATAGGGTTGACGGTGTCTCATTTCTAGTGTGTTTTGTTTGATACTCAATACATGACGTAATGATATTTTATTTTATTTTATTTTATTTCATTAGGAAAACAAACAGTGCACTATTTAACATTTGATAGAAAATACTAAAGACTATTAATAAGTTTTTGCATATAAATAACTATCAAGCTCGTTTGTTGTAATACTAAAAAAATAGATAAGGTTTAAAGCCTGCCTAGCCTGACTCTATTTTCTGACAGTCAGGGAACCGACTCGAACCATTGCTGCAAGACAATAAAATCAAATTTGGCAGAGCTTGTGTTAAACAAGTCTAAATCAGGCATGTTTCCCAGTTAACAGCTCTCACAAAAAATGAACCTGTGCGGTAGCTAATGTCACTTCGTGGTACAAAGAGTGGGTATTGTATTCTAACAGACCTACTGGGGACCCTAAAAAAGTGTAGCTTGTTAAGGAGATAAGAGGAGTCTATTTTTGACTGTGCTAATTTGACTAAAAATGTATAAAATTCCCGATACAATTTTCGGTGATTCCATTGAATGGCGTTTGTCTTGAATCCGGACTATAGCGGTATCTGTATATAATCTACTAAGTTACTACGAGAACTCCTGGATGGGACAAGGGCGGTGGTCTATAACAAAGACACAGGGACTGTGGTTGCGGGAACTCGCCCTATAGATAAAAAGCAGATGGCGGCGTACAGTGGCACGTCAGGCATGGTGCTGGTGGATCATGAAGCGACTGAGGAAAGGGGAGCACTCACATTCTGCGCACCGATCGAGGACCCAATAGTCGTAATTGTCAAGTGCACCCACTTCATGCTGCAGGACCGGATTCTAAAAACGGCGGAATCCGTGAGTGGAGCTTGAATCTCCGAACCATGGAGTAAATTGGCAATCAAATGGGTTGACGGTGTGCCGTAGTGCGGGAAGACCACCAAGTATCCCACGTGGTCTTCCCGCACCCCGGGAAGTTCAACAACTTCCAAATGAAGGAAGATATGATCATCACTAGCACACTCGAGACGGCAAAAGAACTGTCGGACAAAGTGACAACTCGATTCGGAGCGGTCGTGAGGGGGAAAGTAGAACCATTGCCTCAGTCCTCATCAATGGTGTGGAAGCATCAAAACGCCTTTTGGTGGATGAAACTCTCCTAGTTCATTTTGGAGCTATCATCATGGCAGCAAGGCTGACCGGGGCAAGAGAATTGGTACTAATGACCGATACAAATCAGATCCCCATCATAGACAGAGACAACCTGTTCGAGATGCGATACGGAAGTCCCGCCGCCATCCTGTCGGTAAGAGAAAAGCTTTTCTGCACACACCGAAGTCTGATGGATGTGGTGTACGCCCTCCAAAACATCTACGAGGGTATTTACACATCACGGCAAGTGCTGAGATCCATGACATGCGGAATGGCATCGGAGGTAGTATTACGAGTGGGCGACCCAAATACTATTTTCCTTACCTTTACTTAAGACGAGAAAGAAGCGTATGGGAGGGAAGGGTTCGGCACCGGAGAACAATCCAGACTGCTGACGATTCACGAAGCACAGGGACTTACGTACGATCACCTGGTTGTGCTGAGAGGAGCAGAAAGGAAAGAAAGAAAGAAAAACCATTTATTGGACATGCACACAATACATTGAAGAAGAATGAATATAAAACAATGAAAGAAAAAACAAGAACAACAATTAAATAACATAATAATCTAAGAAATTGTACAAGGCCAACAAAGGACCCTGTCCACGATGTGTCCCTTACCTTCCCTTACGCTCCTATGCTGACTACCTGACCTGCGCAACCTATCCTGCCTGCTGCGTTGCCGTGCCTACTCCTGCTCCGGCTAACCGGCGGAGCTGCTACTCGTCCCCGCGTCCTACCCTGGCCAGGCTAGATTATATTATTCTGTTGTACATAGTTACCTTTTAGGCTAATTTAGTTATATAAGTCCTGTCGTGCCCTCCTAATATTATTCCTCCCTACCTCTGCCTTTTCCTGTTTCCGTTTTCTCTTGTAAATATACCGTGTTAATTATCTAACTTGTTTTCTTTTAGCTTCCTCCTCTCTTTTTTTGTACGAAGCCTTCCGCTTCGCGACAATGTCTTGTCTCTAAATTTTTATATTGTGAACAATAAAGAATAATAAAGAAAATAGTTTTTATGTGAATCGCCCCTTGTGGTTTGATTGGTGCAATTAAACTGCAATGAAAAAATCTCTATTACCACAGATAATACGAGATCGAGAATAATACTACAGTAATATTACACAGTACAGAGCTTCACCTTATTTAAGGGCATTGTAATTTATCAAGCCCAATAAAAAATATGCACAAGTTTAATTAACAAAGTTTTGTCGCCGCTTCGCAATATGTCACTTTACTAAGTTTCACCCGGCACCAATTCGCAGTAAGTACCGTTATCGTTGTTAAATGCGAAACTCTACGTTTACGACTTTCTGTCGCCCCAGTACCTACTCGTACGTTATCAAAAAAGATATTTTAGAGTAAGGTTCCTTACATTACCGTGATGAGTCATAAAACCGGAAAAGTATTTATTTATTACATCCTAAATACCTATAAATAAGTACAGGTATGTACAGTTAATCAAGGTATAATGGGCATCGCGGAAATCATAGAATAACAATTGGGATGATGACTGAATTCTAATTTTTACGTCTCGTCATTAAATATTAAAATACCGAGGAAAAAGGTGCAGTCCTGTGAAATCAGAATTAAAATCGGCTTAGAAATACATTAGATACAAGCATTTTAAGTTGTTAATTTGAAGGCGATTAGACAGAGAGATCCGACATCAACCGTGACGTCATTGTTGAGTACGGCCATATAAATTCCTTGTAAATTGCCGTTTTGCTAGAAAGAGAGGAAGAAAAGTCTTTAATACCTTATATCTTGGTTGTTTTTATAGTTATTCGAAAACCGATTTTTTCGTTCTGTTTATTATATGAATGAGCTTCTATTAAAGCAAAAAAAAAAATTTTTGTCATCTAGCCTATTGTCTAACTTATGAAAGACAATTGACAAAAATATTTTACAAAAAATAAAAACCAACTTCAAAAACACTGAAAACTTAAAAATAATATAAGAATAGGTACAGACAACATCACACTTCTATATTGAAGTCGGCGCCAAACGATGATCTCCTAGAAAGTGTTGAAATTTGTCAGCGACTTCAATATAGAAGTGTGATGTTGTCTGTACCTATTCTTATATTATTTTTAAGTTTTCAGTGTTTTTGAAGTCGGTTTTTATTTTTTGTAAAATATTTTTTATTTTTAACTTTTTAGTGAATGAAATCTTTTTAGTGAAAGATTTTCTATAGGATCCCATCATCAGATCCTAACTTTGGTGACCATGGGACCACCCTTGCAGTATACTCTATCGAATACAAAAAGAATTTTGGAAATCGGTTTAAAAATGACGGAGTTAAAAATACGGAGAGAAACATAAAAAAAATACAACCGAATTGATAACCTCCTCCTTTTTTGAAATCGGTTAAAAAGTAGTTTGGCCCAAAAAATCATTTACAATCACAAGAGCAGCTCTATATCATTATTATACTGCCTAGATGTGTCGGAATGTAAGGATGTGAAATATTGTTTGTATTTATAGGTATTTAGAATTAATATTGAACAGGCTCCCTGCAAGGGCACTGCATAGCTTAATTTGAACCGTGATATATATAAGTTAAATCGAGATAAGTCTGAGAGTTGCAATATAAAATAGGTAATTTAATTTTTACACGGCACTTATAACTTAGTTACAATTTTATTGAGTCAGAATTATTATTTTATTTTTAATGCTATTTTATTAGATTAAAATTAATTAAATTGAAACCACATTATTAAGAATATACTTAGGTTATTCTTATTCATTCCTGGAATTTGTGGTTCATGCATGTTTACCTTCTATAACCTGATAAATCGAAGTAATTTTTATTTTACATAACTTTGTTTTTATTGTGTTATGTAATTATCTAAGGATGATTTTGTGCACTTTGTTGTTAATGTTCTGTGTTGAAGTCTAAATGCGTCTTGAAACATAAAGTGTTGACAAATATCGTGGATTTAAAAGTGAATCTAGTACAAAAGAGTACGAGTACTTCGCAATAAAGTTGTTTGTAATATTACTTACGAGTATGTATCCATAATATTATAGGCATCAAATGTTATGTTTTAAAATGTCAATAAAATGTTATTAAAAGACTAAAATAAGTGCTGTTAACCTGAAAGTCATATTATTTTATTGTTCTTACAATTAATAGACTGTGTCTGTTTTGTAAGTTTTATTGTTATTTTGAATAAAGATCTTAAAAAAATGTTTGAATGGATATTATTTAATGAGGAAAATACGGATTTAAACAAAAAAATTGTTTCATTTACGTACACACGTGTACAAATAAGTAATTAAAATAACGTAGGTACGAGTACATGCCTACTCAAAACTGCTTACGAATTATTGTTGCTCGAATCCTCTCAACATTACCAATAGCATATTATTATGACACCATACAATTATGCATTATTGGGTTTGATGATTCTTCTTATGCATGCCTAATGAAAAACAAACCCATATTTCCTCGCTATTTTATCTGACGTCTGCTTCTCTTCGATAGTATTCTATGTGCCCAAACAGCAAACATTGCATAAAGGTTTTCTTATTTATTCCCATCGTCCATTGGAGGGTTCCAAATCAAGGGTCAAATTCAATAAAAGGGAAGCGGACAATTTAAAAAAACGGTAAACCGAGGGTTCCGTACAAAACTTTCGAAGAATATAAATTTCTTACTATATACATTCGGTTTTCCCTAAAATGTGCTATGAGACCTTGCTTCCTGCCAGATTTCATGATTCTAGGTCAAGGTGAATTACCCTATAAGTTTTGGGACCCTTGTAAAATCGCAAAATTTACGAAAATATTTTTTTTACATATGACAGGAAAGCTTTGGGCCTTCGTCTCTAAGGGCGAAGGTGGAAGCGAGCTTCCCCTGGACTCCTCAACAACTGAAGAACTAGCTATCTTACGCAATGCTGTTAACATTGTAATTATGGCGACAAACTTAGATAAGATAGTGGTAGCGCCAGGCGGCCTCAGTCAGAAGCCCAACCAAACCGAGCAGAAAATAACTGCCCTCACGTGGAATTGAATCCCGGACCTCCCGATCAACACCCGGATGTTGAGGGCTGCGCCCCAGTGGTTTTTGCAATTTGTAACATAAATGTCATATCTTTTCATTGCGTTGCCTTTCACAGCTAAAAGAGTATTTGATATTTTACCTATTATATCTTTGCTCGTTCCTGAGATAAAGGATCTTGACTGACAGACAGACAGAGAGAAATCGATCCTATAAGGGTTCATTTTATTTCTTTTGAGGTACGGAACCTTAAAAATAAGACAATATAATATGATTTTGTTAATATATTTATATGGCCCTTTGGCGCACCTAAAATAACTAATCCTAATTACATTTTGCTGAACCGTATTCGCCTAAACTTTTAAGGTACGATTGTTGTTAAACCTATTAACTTAAGTTAACATATTTTCTATATATCTAAAGCCTATTAACTGATTTTCGCTCTAATGATAGTGTAATATAAAAATTTTATCGACATTTTTACGAAGAAAAAAGATCTCGACTATTATCGACAGACAGACAGACGGACAGTAGGACAGCGAAATGATCCTATAAGGATTCCGTTTTTTTTTCTTTTTGAGCCACGGAACCCTAAAATAAATCTTCTGTAATAATACAAGTGGGAAATTTTTATAAGCTCTTAAAAAGCTCTGTCACTAATAATGTTATTTGGTAAAGAAATGATTGAAATCAATATCAGCTACTTAACAAAACAATCAAATCCTTAACAATGGCCCATAAGGTCAACACGCCGCAAAGTGGTTTCAGAATCACTCCCTGCGAAAGCCACGAAACGTTTCCACCGATAATCGCATTTTTACCAAACTTCGCCCGTGGAACTTTCACTCCAATCATTCGGCAACCCTCCAAACCTCTTTAGGGCACTCTCGCCTCCGTAAATCAATAAGTGAAACCCACTTTCAGGAATGTCGGTGAACTCATCCGCACTTTGATCAGCCACAGTAACCACAAACATCCCAGATTGTGTGCTTTTTGCACGATATTTCACAACAGTCAAAAAGCATCGCCAAGTGAAACCTTTACCTTCTTCAAACATTTATTTGAAAGAAACGCCTTTGAGAACTCCACACGTTTCTAAATAAAGGTTTCTGCTCGTATCTTATTGCATGTATCCCATTTCAACTGTGATTCGACCGGTCACATTATCGCGAATATACCTGTTGAGCTGTTGCAACAAAAGGATGTTTTGCTGCGGCCACTTCATCGCGTTCCCTAATTTGGCGAATGACGAATTGCTTGGCCTCACAACAAAATATTCGTTTAAGCCAACGAACTTCTGTTCCGAATTTCATGCTTCCAGCTCCAGTAGATTGATCTCTACGTTGATACCCTAGTCAGCTACTCATCAAAACCTTTCTGCAAAGCTACGCTATAAGAATATATGAGACCACTTCCACCGTATTTCAAGTCGCAAGTATTAGTAGTTGCTTGCAACGCTTCTGACATCACGTCCTGAACTTCGCAAATCGAGCTTTGGTATAATCTCGTTTGGCGGTTCGTAGCAGTGTTGTTCATTTGTGTTCGAGGCCTCTATCCCCCGAAATACGAAGAGAAAACTATTTTCCTTTCAATGAGAAACTATAGAGATTGTGTTAGTCACTTGTTTATCTTGTTGATAAAGTGTATCATCAGTATCCAGTAACTTCTTAATATACTTAGTCCCATCAAAGTAAACAACCTAATGAAGATAAAAAAAACAGTAAATACGACAATACAGTTGAATATTGGAGGAAAGGTGGTGGTGGTAGTGTAGGTGAAGAGGTGGTTTCATTGTTACCAAGTTATAATCTGAAAATCAAAACTGTTAAATTTTATAGGCACGTCCAACGTGTTTTAAGTATTTTCGTCTTTATTTTTTGTAAAAAAATATCTTTATCTTTTTGGTGATTTAATATCAGCTCGGTGAACTGTTATTAAAATGATAGGATTTTTTCCAAATTTTTATGAGACCAACTTCGAGGTATACCCTGTCCAATAAAAGAAGAATTATCATAATCGGACCACTCTGTAAAGAGTTATGCGTGGTCATACATTACAATTAGTGAGTGAACAATCAACCATCCCCTATTTTCCTAACCTTAGGGTTGGCTTTTTTCCAAATTTATATGGAACCAACTTCGGGGTATACCCTCTCCAATAAAAAAATAATTATCAAAATCGGACTACTCTGTAAAAAAGAATATACGCGTCGACTTGAGAACCTCCTCCGTTCTTTCGTCGAATGTGTCAGCATGCCACTAAAGAGCCCTGTAAACGTTCGAACATGTTTGTCAAACTTGCTTGACAAACTTCACGTTTTCATCAAACACGACGTCAATCCAGATACTTTTCAAACACATCAAACGCGTAGTTCGTTTGTCAAACGCGTCAAACACAGCTCTACACGAACAAACATGTTTGTCAAACACGTAAATTTGACATACATGTTTGATCGTCTACAGGGGCCTCTAAAAGAGTATCCTAACCTATGACAAGGTTGGTGAAATGGTGAAAGTGACCATTAGATTCACAAATACAATCCCCATAATGATTATACGTCAACTAACGTTGCCAACTTGTAGCATAAGATTTCAAGTCACAGTACCCAGTAATTTCACTGCCCATCTTAATCTCCTCATACCGGAACACAGCAATACCTCTAAAAGCAACATTATTTCAATTGCACGATGATATAACCTTTATTCCAGTATTTTAACAACAGCGCTTCACAGAAATTGTTTCGGTTCTATCAATTCGAGAAATCCATTAATCAGGCATCGCGCTGAAACAATTTACCATCAGTTCGATTGAGCGATTCCGAGCTCAACAATACTCGTTGTAGCAACAATCTCTGAAGCGTTTTGTTTTATTCCTTCTGCGGCGAAACAGCGTAACACTTTAACTGCGTACTACCGAGTTTTCATTATGTTCGCTTTAGTGACTTTTTTTTATAAAACTAAGTTGGCGAACAATCTCAACGTTATGAAAAAAACCTATGCAAATTGGACAAAAATCATACGATGGCTGATTGCCGATGAGTTTGGAAATTGACTTAGAGGCGCCAATTTAATGAAGAAGACCTACAGCGAATGATAACGCACAATTTATTTAGTTTCGAACATTCGATGGACTGCAAAGACATAGAATATTGTTTTTAAAGGGAAAATAAGTTTTTGCCTGCGTCATGAAGACTTACAAGATTCGTTTCAGCATCATTAAGAGAACTCAGACTACACACTCACACACACACACACACACACACACACACACACACGCAGACACACACACGCACGTACCACAACCCATATACGTCGTCCATCGAACCTCGGACCTCCCGATTAGAAGGCCAGTGCTGAGTCTACAGCGCCACCGACGCTCTTGAGAGTTTAAAAGCACTCAATAGATACGAAATTTATAATAAATTTATACGAATACACTCAAATTATAAATTGGAAACTGGGCTCAACTGAAGCCGCTGCAAGTCATCGGAGCGTGAAACAGGACAAAACTTATCGAAATCGAAGAAGTTCCGAGAGCTCACAATAGCTCTTTTTAAATGGACGCCTCAGCACACCGAGTAAAATAATCGACTTAAACTAAGTCCCGGCAAATTCATTTATTTAATTAAAGAGCCTGAAAGTTGGGAAGAGTTGGACTCGCAAACTAATCACTGCTCGAGAATTGTGGCCTTCCTTATCTTAATTGGGGCAAGATGGCGGTGTAAAAAATATATTTGATTCGAACTGAATCTGGTCTTATTGAGTTTTCACTTCTTCGCCGCTCAAGTTTGTGTCTTTTACATAATACGCTTCAACATTTTTTTTATATAACTAAGTTGGCAAACAAGCGGACTGTCCACCTGATGATAGTTACTTACAATAATAAGTGGTTCCAGGGGGCCTAGACAAAGTGACAATTCAAAAACGATAACGAACTTCGATAAGAACAAAATATATAGGATTGAAATATGTCTTCGCTAAATAACGTGACCAATCGATCAAAGTCATCAATATGTAAGTTGGTAGACAAACTGATTCTCAACGAATCGATGATAGCAAATTGTTTTTTCGTAACTTTTATATAAGTACAACTCAAAACAACTCAATTTTCATTAAAATATTTTATAAAAATAAAAACCATCAATGAATAGGTACAGACAACATCACACTTCTATATTGAAGTCGGTGCCAAACGATTATCTCCTAGAAAGTCTTAAAATTTGGAACCATCCCAGGAGTATACTTTATTGAATACAAAAAGAATTATGAAAATCGGTCCACAATTGACGGAGTAATCGCGTAACATACACACAAAACACGTTGAAAGTACCTATAAAATTTATGGGTATCTCTCGATTTTTATGGGATCCCATTATCAGATCCTGATTTTGGTGAACTTGGAACCACCCCAGGAGTATACTCTATCGAATACAAAAAGAATTTTGGAAATCGGTCTACAATTGGCGGTTTAATCGCGTAACATACACACAAAAAAAACAACATACGGGTCGAATTGATAACCTCCTTTTTTGAAGTCGGTTAAAAATGAAATGAAAATGTTAAAATTTTGATCATTTATTTCACCATTTCTTTTACATTTCTCAGTTTTGAGTACTTAGATAACTAGTATGTTGTTTTCTTACAGAAAAGTCACGCCCATCTCCCTGCAGAGTGAAAAGCGCCGAATCACATGAAGTGGCCACTACAACCATCGCATCAAAGATTCCAGAATTTCGACAGATCACACTCGCCGCTGGTCCACACAGCTAGAAGCAGTACTTGTACCGCAGAAACAAGGCGATGAGTATAAATACAGCATAGTCAGTCATCTCAAAATTGACTTAGATCGAAATTATCCTAATCAGTGGCATCATCACCAATTCTACTGAGTTTGGACCGGGTTAGAGCAGAGATGATACTTATTTCCGACCAAAAACTGAAGTATCATTTCTGCCTTCACACTCGGTATAGTATTAGTTTTGGGTTAGTGACATGCCACCGTAGTAAAGTTTTGAATATCTTAATCATGTTTAAGGGCTACCGCGTGTTAAAGCGTGATTGCGTGACGCTCCAGTCAATTTGTAAAAATTGAGACAAAACCTTTTATTCTGGTGGAGTCTGAACAAGTGAGTTTGGTCCAATCGACCCTTGGTTACAGTAACCGCTGACCGTTACCACGGTATTTATCACCCATGCTATACAAACTGCTATACTAAGACAAACTTCTCAGCAAAGAACATATACCTACTCTTCCATGTGGCAAATTCAAACATGGCAGACGAATACAAAACTTCATTATTAGTGCGCGCCTTGGCTGAAATAAGGATGATGATAACGAAACTATTTGAGGGAGCACAACTTCACAATAAGTTGTCTAGTGACCTTGAAATTGTGACTTGAAGAATGACTTTAAAACGAAGCTACGAAACGAGTGCGTGAAAACTTGAAAAAAGAAAGGAAAAGCCGCTGCCCCAAAAACGGAAAAAAAACATTGTTTTCATGAAGTTATAAATGAACCTAGTGTTTTTATGAGAATCAAAAAATTCTTTGAACCTATGATAAAGGTAAAAATATCAGAAGCGGCATTTTTCAGTTTTTGCCCCGCCACGATAAAATTCAAGATCCGGAGCTGCTCTCACTAACAAGCCAGAGTTTGTGAACGCCTATATAAACCAGGTCACCATTGCCCCGGCCAGATATTGCCCACGAATTTCATATAGAAACATTTTCCTGGTAGCAGGATATATCAGAGTGTCCATTCCGAAACCTATTAGAGACAGCTCTCGTGGCTCAGCGAAAACGTCACAAATCTAATTCGCCGTCCGTCCGACAAATCCGTACATAAATCCTTCCGCTGAGATTTATGAAAAACTGAAAGTTCGCAAGAACAGTACCTACAAGTTTGTATCGGTGTGAAAATGTATCAGGTGGAGCTTGGTGGATTGGTTACATTTATTTCAGTTTATTCATACCATTTATTAGAGTTGACAACGAGAAATGCAAAGAAAATGTGAATAACATATTAAGATTGATATCATCACGGCTTTTTATTGTGTTTCACTAAAATGTATCACGATCACGTTTAATATTGATAGTCAATGTGCATCCTTTACCGCTTTAAAAAAAAAGTCAGCACCGCGTTGTAATGACGCCTCATCAACTGTGAAATTTAATTGTTTCAAAACGTTCAAAACCCATAAAATCATTGACGTTTATATTAATATACCTATATGTCAATGCATAAAATGGATAGTAACGTGTCTTCTTATCTTATCTTATATTGAGCCTTCGCACTTCGACCCATCATGGATCATTTGTGCTTCCCGAGCTTTAGTCCGTAAAGTCATCGCCACCTACGGTCCAGTCTATTGTGCCCATGAGCTCGACGATGTCCTTCGGTGGTATGGCCCTGTAGTCTTCCGGTTTTGGGTATCCAATTTCCGTCAGCCTTAATCTCCTACAAGCTAGGGCATCGCAGTGGCACAGCAGGTGTTCCATGATTTCCTCTGCCTCCTTGCAAGGCCTACAGATTTTGGAACTGGTGTGTACCATCCTGGTTAGCATGATCCTAGTGCCGAAGTGTCCGGTTAGAGCACCCACCAATAGGCTAGTCTGGGATCTGCTTGAGCTCAGTGTAAACTTGAGCCAATTATCCATACCCATGAAGAGTTTGGCGTGAGTCATTCCTTTTTGATTGGCCCATTCTTTTTGATGCCTCATTTGCAGTTGAGTTCTTAGACCTGTACTGACTGTTTTTGGAGTGATCCCGACAAATGGTTCCGGTCCTACTAATTGTGTTTCCGATCCCTTTCTTGCCAGGTAGTCAGCCTTCTCGTTTCCGGCGAAACCCTTGTGACCTGGTATCCAAACTAGACGTACTGTATTAGTTTTACCCAATTTATTCAGTACTTCTATTGCATTGAACCCAAACTAGTGACATGTCACTAGGGCCATAGTGACGTGTCACTAAGGCTGCCACCCGTACTCTAAAATCAAGTACTGTCCTCTATTTCGTGTAGATATACTTTATAATCTACGATACCAATACTTTATTTGGGAAGAAACATAGACGAACAAGAGACGACAGGAACAAAGATTCCCTTAATTGAATTAAAAACCAACTAATTGAATATTTTGAAAGATAACTATTCATTAAAGGATACATTAAGCAATAAAAAACATGTTAATAACGATAAAATAAGTACCTAAAAAAATGATAACCTAATAATTATAAACCTAATTGAAAAAATACTTTATTTGTTTCCAAAACGGTTGGCAACCTTACGCGTCACCCAGATTTACAAATCGGTATGGAGGAAAACAATTAGTGGAAGTGGAATAAGTCTGTGAGAATGAGGAAACTGATAAAAAACAAGCAATATCAAATTTCGAGTGTCGACTAATTTAGGGTTAATGACCTTAGTGGTATGACCCTTTAAGGCGCTGGGTGTTGATGCTGGCCGCATTACCTTTCTCGAAAGTCAAGTGGTCATGATCCGATAAGTGACTGAAAATGTGACCGTGTTAGCCAGCATGTTAAGGTGCCACAGTACCTACTACTAGCGCCGCCATTCGTTTTTTATTAATTATGATGAATTAAAGACGTTTCTACAAAAAATAGAACAGTCAGGAACTCAATCTATATAATATATTTTAGATTTTTGGGAGCCATTCAGGCATAGATTAAAAGTATAAGAATAATCATAATCAGAATTATTGCTAAAAGTGGCCACTTTAAGCAATAATTATGATTTCGACTATTCTATATGGTTAATGTGTACAAAATACGTAAATATAAATCTGAAGTATCAATATTGAGTTCCTGACTGTGCTATTTTTTGTAGAAACGTCTTTAATTTATCATAATTAATAAAAAACGAATGGCGGCGCTAGTAGTAGGTACTGTGCCCTTTTAACATTAGGACTTTAACTGCTTAAGTATTATTTGAACAACTTTTTCTAAGAATACGTCGATACGGAGATACGTCACATCCGTTGATAAGTAAACACTCACCGTAATTGCTCCTGAACAAAAACATATCATTTTAATATATCCAGTGGTCTTTAACTTGTTGAATTGCTGTCAAGAATCAATATCGTCGTGAAATACTTGAAGCACGACACAAAACCCACTTTTCCATGGTGCACAAGAGGAAATATCACGCCGTAAGAAAACTGACATTATCTGTTACTATTTGAATTTTCACTGTTTACACGTAAAAGATATTTTGCAGTGTTTTTATTCGTCGTAAGAGGTTATGACGCGCTGAATCCACATACAGCTGATTGGATACGTCTTTTTGACAGCTGATATTGCCATAGCCAACCTAGATTCCATAGACCACAGAATAGACGGACGGACGGGCAAAAGGAGTTAAATCCATACTGCTATTGCTTTTATTACATTTTGTTCTGTTCGTCGTTTTGTGTTAAAATTGTAACTCTTCATTTATAAAATTTATAATATCATAATAATTTATAATGTCTCAAAAATCGACATCTGTAAAATTGTGTACCAAATGCAAGATTAACATAGATAACAAACAGTACACTACTTGTTGCACTTGTAACGGCAATTATCATATAGATTGTGCTAATATCAGCTTTGAGCGCTTTAAGATATGGACGAAAGACCATAAACAGACATGGAAATGTAAAAAATGTTCAAAAAATAATAAAAAAGATACTGCATCAGGGATTGCTATGGAAAAGCCATCAATTATATCACGCTCACAAAGAAACCGAAAAATAACATCACCTTACGAGGATTCTAACGATTCTGTGCCACCTCATGACACTCATGGCAAAATAACGTCACCAATAGTGTGCGCAGAAATTGAATTCTGTCCCGACATAGAAGAACATTCTGAGCTATGTACACCAAAAGAAAATTCAAGACCAAGATCCCTATCTCTCGATCGAATAAATAATTCAATCAATAATAGCTTTCAATCGCTGAGAGATATATCAAATGATCTGGATATTGTTAATGACCTAAAACAGAAGAATAATGACTTAAAGCTTAAACTACAAAGTTGTGAATATGAATTGGAAAATAAGATTATTGAAAACAATGAATTAAACCGCCAAATTGATAAACTTGCACAGGAAATAAGCCTTCTTCGAAATATCTGTAAAACTCCACAAAGATCTAAAAAGACGATAAATACAATACATAGTCCAAGACAATAAAAGCATGATGAAAAAGTAACGGCCTTATCAAATACAATCACCCAACTACAGCAAGACTTACGATCTGCAAACTTGGAAATATCAAACCTACACAAAAATATCAAAAATATTGAAAACCTGGAACAGGTTCTTTCTGAAAACTCAAAACAAGACGTACAACCAACCACAATTAACAAAAGTACAGTAAAAATACACAAAGAGACTATACCAAAGAACAAGCTTTGTTTCATCACAAACAACAATCGATAAAATACTACAAAACATACAAAGAGAATCTGGCTTTGATAAATATCAGATATGCAATTACATTATTCAGAATGTTGGAGTCGAAATTCTAGTGAGAGATCTAAATACAAAACTTCGAGATTTTAACAAGACAGACTACTATGTGATAATGATTGGGGAAACTGATTTTTACAGTTCTCAAAACTTTGTAAGCCTTGTGGCATCGATACGAAACCTCCTTAAGAATTTCACACACACAAACATAATATTAATAGCCCCCACATATATATGTGGTAAACCATTATATAATTACAATGTGGAGATATTCAATAATCTACTCAATCGAGACCTAATAGAAGACAATTATGCTTATTTGATTGACTCAAATCTACATTTAACCTATGACATGTTCTCATTGATATCTGGCAAGGTAAAGAATAACGGTATCCAAAATATACTTCACAATACAGCTAGCTTCATTTCTAAAGTCCAATCAAGTCCAATGAGAAGAGTCTATGAAAAATCAAATGAAAATATTTTTTTTCTCGTATAACCACCTAAATATACTTCACCAAAACATATCTGGACTGCTAAATAAGAGTGACGAGCTAGTATTACACATAGATGATTTAAGCAAACACAAAAAACCGATAGATATTTTATGTATAACAGAACATAATATGACTAAAGACACGGAAGAGTTTTCAGTGATACCGAATTTTCGCCTAGCAACAAGCTTTTCAAGAGATAAAAAAAGGGGGGGCGCATGTATACTGGTTAGAAGAGGGATAGAATATAAAACATTAAAAGATATTAGGAATTTCTCAAAAAAATGTGTTATAGAAACGTGTGCTATTGAAATATGTGATCATAATTTAGTGATAGTATGTTTGTATAGAATACCGAATAATAATAAGTCTAGTCTTGACATGTTTCATGAATCTCTAGAGAAGATTCTTAAATGCGTTTGTGACTTAAAGGATAAGAAAGTTGTCATCTGTGGTGACTTTAATATTGACACCTTAAAAGATTCACCAAGGAGCCGTGATTTTAAATTTCATCTCCTAAGCCGAAAAATTAAACTCGAAATAAAAGAACCTACCAGATTAGTTAGTGGAACATGTATTGATAACTTTGCTCATAATATTAAAAAATCCAGAGGAGAAGTAATTGAGACAGGTCTTTCAGATCACACAGCGCAGATACTAAATTGCCCTGTTAATAAAACCTGTGCTATAAAGTCCTGGCATATAAAACGTCGAGATTTTAGCATGGAAAATATGCATAAATTTAAAAACTATATCGAAAGCCTAACTTTTTCAGATACTATATCATCAAATGATCCCAATGAAGCATATGATAACTTTTTTAACATATTTAAATGTCTTTATGATCTATGCTTTCCATATACAATGATAAAAATAACACGATCGACAACACCTAAATGGATTACAAAGGGTTTACGAACTTGCTGTAAAAAAAAAAGAGAAATGTTATGGGCTTATAGAAAACAAAAACATAAACAAGATACATCTGCTCTCAAAACGTATAGTATTATGTAAAAAAAAAAATAAAACAAACGCAACGAACATATAATTCAAAATACATTAATTTATCCAATAATAAAATGAAAGCAACCTGGTCAGTGATAAAAAATATTAAAAACAATATGCCCAAAGAACCTATACAAAAAATTAAAATGGGTGACAATTATTTGATTAATCCAGTAGATATTGTGAATGCATTTAATGATTTTTTTATAGATAATGTTAGGGATACATTAGCACGTAATAATTTAATTACGAATAGCATTAACGATAAAAGTCCCTTAAATAAAAATAATAGCACTAATGTTTTAACTGATACAAGCAAAATTGACAATAATAATGATATAATTAATAGAAATAATCAATTCAATAATATTTTGACATATTATAATAAAAATAAAACTAAGTATACTAAGGATTTGATTAATAAGAATATTAATGATGGTTATGACATCTTAACAAAAAATACTAATGATATTGACAATAATTTGACTAATAAGAATAACAACTATGATAACATTTTGACTAATGACAATGATAATAATAATAGTGATTCCATCCATAGCAATAACAGATCTGATAGCATATTAAGTGGTACAGAAATTAAAAACAATAGACATATAAAAATGAACTTTAATTCAATTTTTTTAGCGCCCACTACACCTGAAATTGTAAACAATGTAATCAAAAAATTAAAAAAATACACGTTCTGTAGGTTTCGATGATATTTGCACTAAAGTAATAAAACACGTTGGTCACGTAATTTCTTTACCATTAAGTCACATAATTAACTTAAGTCTGAATACAGGTATATATCCAAAAAACTTAAAGATTTCTATGGTTAGACCTCTTTATAAAAATAATGACAAGGAACACCTTAACAACTACCGCCCAATAGCCCTGCTATCTATATTTTCAAAAAAAATTTAACGAATACTACATGATACTCTATCCAAATTTATTGAAAAACATAATATTTTACATACTGAACAAAAAGGATTTCGCAAAGGCGTCAGTATTGATGTAGCAATCTATGATTTGGTCAAAAGAGCGGTTCTTTGTTTAGATAAAAGAACGCCATCTTGTGCAATATACATGGATATGACAAAGGCTTTCGACTGTGTAAATCATAAGATACTGCTGAATAAATTATATCGTTATGGTATACGTGGAAATGCGTTGAACCTTATAGAATCCTATCTAACAAATAGAGAGCAATACACCGAGCTTAATCAAATTTGTACATTACGTAATAAAGAAAAAAAATATATTTCAAAACTTAGGACAGTTGAACGCGGTGTTCCGCAGGGGAGTGTCATGGCACCACTGCTATTTAATCTTTATATTAACGACATTATACAAATAACTCATCAACCCATGGTACTATTTGCCGACGATAGCACAATTTTTATAGAAGGTATTGATATTGATATTTATGAAAATAATATTAACCATGCCGTAAGTAATATAATTGAATGGCTCAAACTTAACGACCTACAAGTGAACTTGGAAAAAACGAAATACATGCAATTTACCCAAAGAATAGCAGCATCTGACTTAAACATTAACTATAAAAATAACACAATCAATAAAACAAATTTTCAAAAGTTTCTAGGGTTACAGATAGATGATAATATGTCTTGGGAGTCCCACTCAATTGACGTCTGCAAAAAGCTGTACAAATTTTCTTATGCTCTCTATAAACTGACATAAATATCAGATACAAAAACAGCTCTCACGGCGTACCATGGATTTGTTGCCTCAACGTTACGATACGGTGTTATATTCTGGGGTAACTCAAGCTATCGAGAAATATTGTTAAGGGCTCAAAAACGCTGTATTAGAGCTATTTGTGGACTAGGACCGATGGAGAGTTGTAAGTCATCTTTTAAAACCCTAAAAATATTGACACTACCGTCCCTATACATTTTGTGAAAAAAAACCCTAATTTATTTAATATGGAAACACGCACACACAACTTGAACCTTCGTCCTAGAAACATGAAGATTTCTATTAATGAATATAAGACCGCTCTAATGAAAAAAGTATAATAAATATGGCTCCAATATTGTTTAATAAATTACCAGAAACTATTAAATATTCTACCTTACACAAATTTAAATACAACCTAACTAAAATATTAAAAGACAAATGCTACTACAGTATAAACGAATACCTTAACGATATAAATTTCTTGGAATAATTAAAAATTATGATTAAATTATGACGTGATATGTGACATTTAATAATTAGCGGAAAATTGATACCTATTGTTATTTTTATGTATGAGGATTATTTTTATTATGTGCTATTGTTAGGTCTATTATATTGTTGTTATGTAATTTTTGACATTCTTTATTATTTGACATTTTATTATATTCAATAACAAAATTTTTGTGCATGTTAACAACAACAATGTATAAATATAAAATTTGCGCGTCGAAATATTCGACAGAATGTGCTGAAAAAAACTATATACTTATCAACTTGTGTACACCATATTCTGCAAATAATAAATGAAATGAAATGAAATGAAATAAGCCTCACATAGAAAATGTTGATCAAATATTAAGTAGTTATATCCTAATGGTAACATGCTGGCTGACACGGTCACATTTTTACTTACCAATCGGATCTTGACCACGTCGAACGCACTAAAGTGCAACATAGCATTGCTGAGCTTATAAATTATGAGTTATTCAAATACAATATACATAATATCGAAATTGCAATTCTTAATCGTTGACATAAATCAAATAAAAATTTACGCATTTAAGCTGTTACCATGATCGCTTAAAGCATCCTTCTTAACCAAGGTTAAGAAGGATGCTTTAAGCGATCATGGTACGGCCTCTGTCCACCAAAACGTTTTGATGGGCTGCACCAAAGTCCATTGAGGTAGTGGAAGTGTGATTTGGATCCCCCTAAACCTCCTGAGAGCGTCAGTGACGCTGTGGACTCGGCACTGGCCTTCTCATCGGGAGGTCCGGCGGGCAACCGACATACATCTGCGGAGAAATTCAAAGGTGTATGTGAAATCGACCAGTCCGCACTGGGCCGCCGTGGTTGACTATGGCCTTAAAACCCTAACTTAGGGTAGACACGAGCACCTCGATGGAGACTTATATGAGCTGTTATGATGACTCCTCTATGCGTATACCAGAGGGAGACTGCACTAGCGTCGTCTGCATGGGTGCGTCTACGAGTATCTTACCTATTTCTACCACCTAGCAGTGATGTTTTATTTGCTGTTTTGGTTTGAGGGGTAAGACAGGCAGTGTTACTAGGTACTTTGACTTGACATCTCATGTCACGAGTTGGCGACGTACATTGGCATATTTGAAGAAGTTACAGATTTGCCGAGAAGTCAGGGCCCGTTTAATAGAACGATTCTCAGTGATCAATCTAATTTTAAAACTGGTTCTTAGATGGCATCTAGTTTGAGAAAGTTTCTTGAAAAGAAATCCATTGAGCGTTGCTCAGCTGAGAAAATGCTTATTGGAAAAGAATATTAACGTCAAAATCTACGCTCAAGTAAAGATTTGAAAAATCGAAATCTAATTAGTCTGTATTTGACGTATTTTTATTTCACAGTTATTAAGCATATACATGATAACGTTAAAATGTTCATACCAAGAATATAAAAAATACGAGTTAATAAATGTCATTAGTAAAAGTAATATAAGCCTTGTATATATACTTACCTTGAATAGCTACGTGTATAATGTGCAAGATTTCGCATCAGGACGTCCGTCCGTCCGTGCAGGAATAAATCAACTCAAGAAGGAAAACAGCTGCAATAAATCTGGACCTGGACGCGAAAATATTCATGAGTTGGAAGCTCGGAGCTCTTCTCATTCAAGTTAAACGTGATACTGCATGAAATTGATAAAGGTCCATTTTCGATGTAGACATACAGTTATTATAAATCAAAATTCAAAACTTCCACTCATACAGGGTGGAAGATATCGATGCCCCACTGTGGGCCTATTGTGTTAAGATGATGACGATTTATCATTTTTCAAATTGGCCAGTTTGGCAGAGTTTAGCTTCCGTCCTGAGACGGGTCTCCGGTAAAACAAGCCAAACTGGGTCTCCGGTAATGTCGATTCCTAAACAAACTCTAAACCGTTAAGCAGTATCCCAGTGAATACTTCCCGAGTGCAGTGAAGAGCGATATAGTGAGGAGTGATAGGGTGAAGTGAGGACACGCTGCAGTTAGATCCGTCTCCTTTATTGTTATATAGTGAACAGATACATAAGATTTTAAATTCAAACGGAACTTGGTCGTCACACCACATCTGTGTAAAAAAGTCTCCAGATTCAATCATGAAGCGCCCTACCCCGCAATTTCAGAAGTTTAACAGGAATATGATTAATATAATCAGTAACGACAAATAGGAAAATAATTATTATATCAGAAATACAAGCCACTTTATTATTAAATAGCTTTCCGCTTGCAGCTTCGCCCGCGTTATATATGTTTTCCCGTGGGAATTTTATATTTTGCCATAGGAAAAATAATTTTATAGCCTATATTCATCAGGGCTAACGTAGAATTCTCAATGTGAAAGAATTTTTCGAATCGGTCCAGTAGTTTCGGAGCCTATTTAATACAAACAAACAATCAAATCTTTCCTCTTTATACCATTAGTATAGATAAAAAATTAACACTGGCGTATCTAGGGTTTTTTTTTCAGGGGCCTAGCCCATGATTTTTGTGTGACGTTGTCAGTATGCTGGCGACCATTATAGAATTTTGAATCGGTAGCTTTACATCCTGGTGTGGGTACGGCCCACTCAGCCCCCCTCTATATTAGCCTATTTAAAATAAATAAAATTTCCAAGAAACAAAGTACACTCCATTCGAGTCAGTGGTTTGTAAAAATTGTAAACTGCCTTCCGATTCAAAAAATCCTGATCTGGCACTTGCCTAGTTCTACTTCGAACCATATTCAAATCTAAATTTGAACAATAAACGAACCAGATAAAAAGCAAGAGCTCGTCACAAAAAATCCATTAACCCGTAACGTCCCGAAAAGGAGTGCAGTCGAAGGGGAGAGGTGGATCACACTAATCCGTGTAACACCCATACGTGCCCTGGAATTCATAAAGTGCCGCACCTACCGTATAAATCTAACACCCTTCATCGGCAACTGGAATTTAAATCAGCGAGAAGTGGACATTTCTGAAATTTAAAACGGTGTCACCTACGTGCAGTGTAAACGTGCTTTTGGGCTACAGTTGTATGGGAGTTCTAGTATTTGTACGTGTTCTGGGTGCTAAGCCGGCTCGAAGGACCATGAGTTGAATAAAAGTTGTGATTTTTTTAAGAACACAATTATATTTTATTTGCACAAATACGCAGTTTCATCGTCCCGCTATTATTTATTTTTTTAAATAAAAAAAGTTCCTCCATTGTGGAGCTAAGCGGCGCGGCGCCATGTTCTGATGGGTACGCGGTGTAGCCACAAGGTGGTCCAAGGTCACGGGAAGCCGATAGATTCGAGATCTTTGGAGAAGGCCTTTGCCCAACAGTGGGCTCGTCTCTGGACTGAAGTGATGAATTGCTGAAAAGGTGTCAAGTCAACTTTTTAATCGGTTTGAATTCGCATCGCAAAGGTTAGGATGTTACATATACATGAATAAATAGTTGAATATTTTAGCAATCATCATCATCATTTCAGCCAAGAGACGACCACTGTTGGACATAGGCCTCCCCCAAACATAGCAATAGCAATCAAGTAAACATTAAATTGGAATTTTTCGTTATTACTTAAGGTGATTCCAATACTCAAGCCTAATAAACCGTCATCATAAGCCACATCATATCGTCCAATAATTCTCTCATCGGTCGTCTCAAAATTAGCTGAACACTTACTTGGTTAAAAATCGCCTTGAGTGGTATATTGAGATTAACCTCAACACGTGTTTGATACAAATCAAAGAGACTGATGAAATAAAAAAATGAGATGTAGATCACACAATCATTAATCAATATAATATTTATAAAGCGGCATAAAATTTTTTTCCTCTACTTTAAGATAACATGTTTACTCAAAAAGTTAACGAATCATCATCAAGAATATACCTCAGCAATTTAATAGTCTATTATGGGTCTATCTTTCTTTTTTTGGGTGCGTCAGAGAAAAAGATTAATCATTCAGGAAACATTGAATGTTCCCGGATGCCCGAAAATTTATAACCAGTGCTCACGAGCTTATAAACTGCCAT
Source organism: Schoenobius gigantellus (assembly GCA_963935595.1). Taxonomy (NCBI): domain Eukaryota; kingdom Metazoa; phylum Arthropoda; class Insecta; order Lepidoptera; family Crambidae; genus Schoenobius; species Schoenobius gigantellus. The sequence continues at coordinate 8,928,464 of OZ012563.1, forward strand.
GGCCTTATGAAATAATAAATTTATTTAATACTAACTTTTCGGTCGCAGCTTCGCCCTCGTTATCTTCGTTTTTCCCGTGGGAATTCCATATTTTCCCATAGGAAAATATTCAGTGATATTGTAGCATTCTATTATTGAAAGTATTTTTCAAATCGGTCCAGTAGTTTCGAAGCCTATTCAAAACAAACATATAAAAATACAAATCTTTCCTCTTTATAATATTAATATAGAAAGAAAACTGTTTGATAGAAAGAATACGTTTACGCGTTCAATGCGTGTGATCGAGTAAAACTCGATAGAAGTCGCACTAGGCATTTTGATCATTTCCGCGGAAAGTCTGCTCCCATACCAAGAACGCCTAGAGCAGTATTAGAGCCGCGGGGAGAGCGAGATGGCGCTTTACGATTAGCAGTAGCGGTTTCTCTGTTTCAATATTGTTTGAAAATGGTAAGGTCTCCACGTCACTATTTAACGTAACTTCCGTTTTACATTTGATCACCCATCAGAGTCCTGGAAACAGCGTATATTGCTTATCTTTACCCACCATAACCCAGCGTACACGTGCTCATTCCAACACAACTCTGAAAGTGGGCGTCCGTAAAGCCTGGTTTTCACGAGCTTAGCAGGTATCGAATGATTAGTAGTGCTAATCATTAGATAGGTATAGTGATGGAATTTAATTTGCGACCCATCCAGGTTTGAATATCGTAAGACAAATATGGCACTATAAGAGCTACGAATGTTGCTATGATGTCTTTGCATACACTGTTTATAAGTAACTAGGCACCGTTTGACGTATCTAGTGGAACTTTCGACCTTAATGCATTGTATTGTCTAACAATATGTCAACAAAATGGGTCGGGAATTAAGTTCCTTGACCGCACCTAATAGATGTAAGCTAATTTATTTAAACAAACAGCCGATAGCCCCACCGCCAGTTACTCTACACTTGTCTTTTTATGACCTTGCAAAACAGCTGTGACATGTCGTGACAAGGTGATATGGCAAGTTAATAAACAAAAAAGGCAGCAATGTCCGATTTTAGCGAAAATCCATAGCTGTTTGCTGACGTGCAAAATAAGCAGCTTGATTTACACTGGAAAAATTACAGGCGTCAGTCGTTTTCGCGGTCAGTGCTGACCCTATACTAGCATCGTGTAAAAGGGCCTTAAGTCAGTTGGTTTAGTGCTGATAGCCGATTTACTAATAAGCCACAGCTGAACCGCAACTGAGCCGTTGCGCTCAACCAATCAGATTGCCATATTATGAAGGCATCAAAAATGAAAGGCAATCTATGCATTCCGATTGGTCGAATATAACAGTTCAGCTTCGGTCTCTTTGTACTTGCCGCTAAACAGGTTAGTAATCTGAGGACAAGTGCTAAGCCCGTGTAAGCTAGACATAACATGCAACGTAGCGATGCACGCTTAATTCGTATGCCGCCACACAGGCCCTCAATATTCAGAGACACGTACGCTGAAACACGCTTTTAGCGCTAAATAGACGCTTTGACTGTGTCCATTAACTGCACAACAGTAAACGCCGTTACTGCAAGTCCATTTCATAATTGTATTTCCTGCTACAATTTGAAGTTTGAACATAGAGTTATAGAATATAGAAACTTTGTAATTTTTCGGATACTGATTAGATATTTGGTTCAGAAATAGGATTGCGAACATTTTGTGCTATCGAAATTAAAGTATTTTACATACTAACGAATGCAGAAAAACTACTAATTACGTAATATTAAAATAATAAAGTTATTGCAAGGTGGCTAGATTATTATGACATTAAATATGTGTAGTTCATGACTTGAAATCATATTTGTGAATTGCTATAACTGTGATGTTAACAATTTAATAGAATAACATAATAGAATAGGAGAATAGACAAGAAACTTGGGAGCTAACTTCCTAGTTGCTTGCCTGTTCTTCTCGAGTAGGTTCACGTAATCTCCCAACAGATTGTAAATAAAAATTTTCGTGATTGATTTGACGTCAATAAGTACCTGTAAACGTATATGACGAAACGATTAAGAGATGAGACCGTTCAAATCGCATATTTTCGCAAATTTTTCGATTTCACAAGGGAATCAAAACCTATAGGGTATTTCCTGTTGACCTAGAATCGTGAAATTTGGCGAGAAGCAAGGTCTTATAGCACATGTTTAGGAAATAATCTGAAAACCGTAAATATGTATATAGTTAAGAACTTATTATATACTTAGATACGTTTGTACGGAACCCTCGGAGCACAAGTCCATCTCGCATTTAGCCGTTTTTTTTTGGTAGTAAGTATTGTATTTAAATTGTGTATGTCTAGTGTGTATTGAATATCTACCAAATTAACGAGTTTTCTTCCTATCTTTCTTTCTATTCATCAACTTATCTGAAAATATTACCGGAGGCAGACTCTGTACCAGGGTCGCCTGCTTAGGTACCTCCGTCATACCTATTAAGCAGCAATGCTTGCCTTGCTGTATTCCGGTTTGAAGGGTAAGATATGGCAGTGAAATTACTGGGTACCGTGACTTTACATCTTATCTCACAAGTTGGCAACGTACACTGTGGTTCTTGTGGGGGTTGCAGATTTGCTGCGAATCTCACAAGAATCATACGTACTAATAGGTGACTTTTACTACTTTCCATCAGGTGGGCAGTATGCTTAGAGTCTGGCTATCGGTTCTCTGCACTGAATTTTTCTTTAAAATCTGGTCATGGCAACATTTTTGAACTGTCAAGTCATATTATGGTTTAAATTTTTATGCAAATAAATACTTGAGTAAACCCCTAAATTCACTATGTCAATAAATTAAATTAAATTAATTGAATAAATAAACTTATAGTAAAATGAAAGTATCAAAATATTTTTTTCCGTCAATGGTCAGTGTTGTTAGCTCTTATTTTTTTGAATTTACCGCTCTTTTCTTGTGCAGAAAAGATAGCCAGACTCTATCTGTCAACTTAGTTATATAAAAAAATGTTTGTGTCGAATTTAGTAATGTCGTAATACAGTGGAAAAAGGCACTCGGCCGGCGTGCAGCAGTGGCGTCTAGCGGTTAGGAAAAGCACTTAACATTTTTTTCTGTCCTGGTCTTTCTCGACATGAAATTTTTTGGTGGGTTAACTAAATGACCGCTCCTTGTAACGCAGAATAACGTTGGATATCTTTTAATATGTAAATACTAATACTCAAACTGCGAAATTCTATTTTTTTTTCATATAATCTCTAGTATCATTTCCTTTAAATTTCGCAAGTAAAAGTATTTTTTTTTTAATCCAGGACAAATAAAACATCAAAGATGGAGGCCAAGAGCTATTAAAGAGAGCTAAAAAAATGACAGTGGGAAGCACATATTTTCTTGCAATAAAAACATAACCTCTAAATGCTTGTGGTAAATACTAGTGTCAAAATGAAATAGAATTTCAGGAAAATTTGAAATTCAAACATAGTCAATATTGGTATCAAAACTATATTTTAATGTTAAAATACTGTAAATATCCAGGTGAGTAATATAAAGCATAATTAATTCTGAGTACATAACATTAGAGACGCTCTTACTTGGATAGAACACCTGCTACAAAGATTGCACAAAACATTGACAATTTCTATACTAATATAAGCAAACATATTGTGCTGTTTACTTCACATATCAATCACATGATTTTACTCAAAAATGCATGTACTGTGGTCATTATTTTGACAACCTTGTTTGAGCAAAGTCGACCTTGCCGTTCTGTTTCAAGGAGCGGCCGGCAAAGTTTTGCTTCTAGTTAATTAATATATTTTTTATTTAAATTACTTGCTGGTTTTATTTAGATTAGGTACTTGCATTTTTGAGTAAAGCACTATACAAGCCTTGGCCCACAATTACTGCTTCGCTGGTCACGCTATGATTGCCTCGAGCTAGCCTAGCTACGCTCTAGGCCTTCCAGCTTGGCCATCATTGCAGCCCTTGCTGTCCTCACTGTAAAGGTTCGACCTACGGTCTCGGCCTTTATCTCAGCTCGTCCATCAAGTGCTGCGCGCTGACCGCGCTGTGTCGACCGACAAAGTAGTCATTATAGACCGCGGCAGTAATGTACTAATAATCATTCACTTCTGCAGGGAGGTGCGCTTGTAAGGCTGATCTAGTATACACTCAAAGGCATTATACAAACTATTGAACTTGGGCGTAATCACCAGAACCTGGTGAACGTAAGGCCTGCTTGTGGTTGCCAGTTTGTGTTGAAGTGCGGGGAGACGGACTTGCCGAAGCCGGCGTTGAGGTCCACCGAGGCCTTGGGCGAGCTGAACAGGTTGAGCTTGCCCAGCGCCGAGTAGTCGGTGCGCTCAAACAACGGCGTTTTGGCCACGCCCAAACTTGCTCCCACCTTGTTCCTGCAAAGAACAGGCGTTAGTCCTGTGAATCATTTACAATCAGAAACAATGAAGCAAATATCAAAAGAAGGTAGAGAGGGATAGATTCCTTAACAAGAGAATTGGTGGCGGTGTCTACTACGGTCTACTACTAAACGGTGGTGGCGGTGTCTACTACGGTCTACAACTATGTCTACTACTACGGTGTACTAGTATTATGTTATCTGTGGCGGTGTCTCCACCGGCGCAGCGGCGGCGCCACAATACGCCAATTTCCCAATAAAACCCAGTTACTTAGCGGGAACTAACATATACAGAGTGTAACTGAACACCCCAATAACATTTAAGGGTATGTATCCATCAGAAGTAGAGATTCTGTAGGAAAAATATTAGGGCTAACAAACCTACTTTTCTTTCCCATACAAACTAAATAAATTATTTTTTGGTATTAAGTGCCGACAGCCCTACGTAAGCGTACGAGGAATACTACGCTCACGTCATACAAACTAAATAAATTATTTTTTGGTATTAAGTGCCGAAAGCCCTATGTAAGTGTACGAGGAATACTACGCTCACGTCTGTCATGTGTCACTTTGTGTTTAAATTTCTTTTGTATTAAGAGCTGATTATGGTTGTCACTTGAAAGTTTTTGCTTTCAGATTAAAATCAAATAACTCTGAAAGTATTGGGGTTCTAGGTCTCAGACAAGCATCGAAGGTCCATTTAGTATCTAACTTATATGCCCCTTAAATGTTATTGGGGTGTTCAGTTACACCCGGTATAATAGTATGTATCTTGGTTACATAAATGAAAAATAGTCTCTAGTCAAAAACTATCCAGCACGTCTACATTAATTAGTGTTAGGCCAAAAAGGTTGCTACTTGCTACTCTGTTTCTCCGAAACGAACTTTCGTCAACGAACGAAGATCAAACGAAATTTCGAAAGTTACTCTTATTTCATTTTCGAATAACACAATAATATCGTTTCCATAGATAATGAGGAACGAATGGAGTGAGACCATTGCCGTAAAGTGGAGTGAATAGATTGAACCAAATAATATTCCGGGGTCAATAGAGTGAAACAAAATGTATGAGGAACCAATGGAGTGAGACCATTGCCATAAAATGGGGTTGATAGGGTAAAGGGTTTCTGGGGTCAATAGAGTGAAACGAAAACTTTTTCCTTACTTCGACAAATGCGATTTTCTCGATAATTTGTTAGAAAATAGTAAATTATTTATTTATGAATAATCTCAAACATTTTTGCCGAAATGAAGACAATCACAATTTCTTGGAATTTGAGTTTGTATAAAATAGAAGGTGAAACGAAGTTCCATAAGAGGATTAGCAATGTTTTCGAGTGATTTTTGCGGTCCGCTATCGCGACACATTTCTTAGAAAGATATGTTTTAGTCGTAGTTACATTTTGTGTTGTTTCCAAGTTAAGCATTCTAAGTTTTAAGTAAGAATCTTTGGTAGGTACCTACTTATCAATAGGCATATTTTATCTGATAATAAAACTGTATGGAGCAAGCCTTACTTGTACATATAGTCGAGACCGCCGCCAAAGGTGTTGAAGTTGGGTACGTTGGCGTTGGGGATGTTGGGCATGTTCCTGGTGAGGAAGGCGTTGGCGTTCAGGTTGTGGTTATCGTTGTGCATCAGGTTCAGATTGCCCGCGCCGGTCAGCTGGCCGCCGAAGTTGGGCACGCTGGTGTGCGTCAGCGAGAGTCCGTGGCCGTTGCTGTGGTAAGAGATTATTTTCAGAACCTTATTCTGGTTTATATTACACAAACATTGTTCGATATAACAATAGAAAGCGTTCAGATAATAATGATTTAGGGATATGTAACTGTCGCATAACAAAGGCTATTCAAACACGAGCTAGTGTTTAAAAAACGAGCCTTGGTGAGTTTTTTATAATATCTCGCGAGTGTTCTAATACCAAGTTATTTGCAGTTAATTAATGCAGTTACTGAATAATGCACAGTTACGGGTAATGCCGAAAGATGCAGTAAACTTAGATTTACCTGCTGCCTTACTGCAACTACAAATGATCAAAGACCAAAAGCAATATTACATAACAATTATAAATATTACTTACGCATTATCCAAAGCCAATCCCTTACTGAACGCACCGGTTGAAGTTTTAGATTGGAGAACGCTCAAAATATTCTGATCATTTCGATACAATGGTATTTTGGCTCCAACACTAGAACTGCCATCATGATTTACAGTTAAGGACACCGTTTTTTGACTGTAAGCGCTTGCGCACAACAATACCACGGCGATGATTTGAAAAAACATTTTGAACTGAATGAAAATGACATGTACCTATTAAAGAGATGTCCAACTCAAATAAGACATTTTTTAAACAATCTTGATGCTTTTATACAAATTGCGAAGAATAGGGACATCCCCCCAAGTTATCGCTAGACCACAAGGATGACGTACTTAGTCATCCTAATTATATTTTAGGAATAAACAAATTTGCTCTGGAAATAGCGCGCGTTTTATGATAATAAACTTGTAATTTTACACAAAAATTATAACTCATTAGAAGCTGCTTGAAAGATAAGAGGAATAACTAAAAAAGTAATAAAATGAGCGCCTGAAATTTCTATCAACAGTCAACTGCTCAATTTATTATAATTACCGTTTATTTCAAATAGTTACATATTTTCTCAGGTTACGCTACGCCCCACGTTTTTTGTGACTGATCAATGCTCTAGAACAGGGGTCTCCAAACTACGGCCCACGGGCCAAATCCGGCCCATCATCGCCAGTGTCATCAATCCGGCCCGCGAATGTATGTTATGTTTCGCCTTACAAGTTCAAAGAAAAAACTGTAAATCTACTTTCTCGCGGGAACTACATACTTTTCCGGTATAATAAGTAGCCTATGTTAACCCCTGTCGTAATCCGTCTACCGAAAAATTTCATCCAAATCCATTCAGTAGTTTTTTCGTGAAAGAGTAACAAACATCCTTACATCCATACTCACAAACCTTCGCGTTTTATTAGTAAAGACTATTGCTGTGATAAATTGCAAGTGATTGAAATGCAAAAAAGCGTATGTTTGCTTAGGTCGAGCACTCTGCGCTGCTACTAATCTAAAATACAGTTAAGGGCAGAAAAATTAAAAGGCTTCAAAGTTTGGAGACCCCTGCTCTAGAATGATGAGGATAGTTGAGTGATGACTGATGACTAGGATCTACCTGATTATTTTTTAAAGCTAAAAAAATAAACCTTTAAACTAAAAAAAACACCTTTGTATTATTTTCAAGCTTTAGTTTTTATTTCATTATTAAATATTTTTATGGTGTTCTGTATTCTTTTAGTCACGCATTTGATACCCATATTTAGGGATTTGATCCCCTATTTTATGGTTTTATGGTGGCGGCCATCTTAGATTTACAATGATACAGAACATACGTAATTGTATTCTCATCAGAATTAAAGGTGTGTACCAACTTTCAAATCAATCGGTGAACAGAGAGTGAGTTGAATTTTAATACTAAAGACCTGACAACAACAGCATCAACAATAATAAAAACAAGAAGCAGGGCAATCTAAATAAAACCGTTTATTAAGAGTTATGTTAGTCATAGGGAAAGGTGAAATACAAAAAAGGTTTGCATTTATTCCAACATTATTTTTTCAAAGATTAATCAAAGTCAATAGTATCGAAAACACGATATTTATGTTCAATAATTAAGTTTTATTGAATTGTATAATACCTAATTAATATTTGCTTAGGTATGTGCATGCATGATTTTGTATAGTTGTGATGTGACGGTTTGTGACGTGAGTATGCTAGTTAAATGATGCACGAGGTTCCGTCTCTGATTTTAATATTATTAACAAATATTCAAATAAGAAAGCACTACTATTAGTGCTTTATTATTGGAATATTTGACCTGAATTTCGCTAACTGACAATTGTATTTTGATTAAGTGTGTCGATGATTACTCAATCTTAAGAGAATATAGCAAGCTCTGATAGCAATACCGTTTTGTGTGTGAAAATTATAAAATGGTAAATTGTGGCAGCGAGACATACTCGTAAGAAGGTACAATGTCTCGATGACGGCAACAACAACGGGAGAGAAGAATAAATTAAATGTAAGAAAACTTTTTTAAAAACAAGCTTTTATTAAAATGCGCTAAAACTAAAACTTTTACTTATAACGTCATTGCACATTTGACACAATTTATATGACATAAAAGCATTATTCTAAGCATAAAAGCTTGTCGGGAGATTTACTTGCGTGTAGTAACTTAAAAGTAAGTACTTAAAAGAGTACTTTTAACTACCTACTCGTATTTACATAAGTAGTTTTAAAATTTTAATGGATAAAATTATTCACATCAAATTATTTAATTTGCTTGTTTATCTACAAAAGTAAATCTCGCGACAAGCTTTTATGTCATATACCTAAATTGTGTCAAATGTGAAATGACGTAATAATTAAAAGTTTTAGTGTAAAAGTTTATTTTTTCTTTTTAGCGCATTTTAATAAAAGCTTGTTTTTAAAAAAGTTTTTTTACATTTAATTTATGTTTTACTTTTTAGTTATCACTGGGCACGTTTCTCAGTCTGTTCATCCATTCAACGCATCATTGTTGCAAGGTCGTTTGCCGGTTAACTTAGAACAGTCTAGCTCTTCAATAAGAAGACCTACTAATGATTTTACCCTACTTAAGACCAGGTATGCTTGACCATCAGCGAAGAGCTTTGAGTACTACCCTGCATTTTGTGTACTGTGCAAGCCTAACATAATACCAAATAGAACGTGTATACAGAATTTCAGCTCAATCGGTTAAACATATCTACTTCAAAATTGATTTTTTAGCTTTAGAAGTTCGCCATTTTGGATTATTAGTGACATCACTTTATTTTTCAAGTTATTCTTAGCAAGACCTATTATTTGATACCTGTTGCAGGCGAAAGAGGCTACAACTATCAGTGCCTAGTTGTCATTGAGTAAAGAAAATAAATTGTCACTTACTTGTCACCACGAACTGACGTTTTATTTTATTGCTCTCGATTTTAAAATTTTATATTTTAATCGTTGTACCCAAGATGGCGGACCAATTATTTTTAATGTATTCCTACAATATGGGTATTGTAGGAATACATTAAAAATAATTGGTCCGCCATCTTGGGTATGCCGCCATCTTGGATTTAGAATGACATCACACAGTCAACCATGCATTGTCATCCAAACTGAACGTGTATACAAAATTTCAGCTCAATCGGTTAAAGATAAATGCTTCAAAATAGAGTTGCGAGTATGTACATACTTACATTGCAAGTTAAATAAAAGCTTGTAAAATCATACGAAATAAATAATTAAAAATGCAGGGAATGCAAGTAATGCAACGATTTGCTTTATGCTTAGAATAATATAGTGCCTCATTACAATTTTAATAATTTTCGAAATTATAATTATAATATTATTTTAGGTGCCATTTAGCAAGTGTTTATCGTCTATTGTCCATGGTTTATCTTCGTTTAATTCCATATACTATTTTATATTTTTAAAATCGATAATCCAAAAAATATGAAATATCCGTATGATTTATAACGTAGTTTTACATAAACGTGAAAATAAAGGAATTATAATCATGTCACCCTTAAGGTGCCTCCAGACTCACGCCGAGAACCCCCGAGAACACCCGAGAAGCGTGAATGTGATTGGTTTCTCGGCTTCTCGTTCTCGGGCTCGCCTGTTCTCCGATCGGTGTCGGTTTTTTTGCCCGCTTCAAAGGGTTTCTCGGGCGAGAAAAGAGAACACTATCACGTTCTCGTTTGTTCTCAGTGCGACTGCGACCGTGGCGTAGATCGCATGTTATCTCGTGCCAATTATTCTATAAAAAAAAATACTTTCTGGTGTCTGATGCATATCAGTATCATTTAGATAACTTCACAGTTATTGTATACTATTTCATTTAACATAGTCTCTCATCTGTGCTACAGTGCTTAACAAAATAATGTGTGATAAATATTAAGAAAATAATTTAAATTCACGAAGATTTTAATTGTTTTGAGATATTTCGTTAGTCTTTATAGTTCAGTAATTTTAGACATACGAGTAAAAAATGTGGAAAATGAAACAGAGTTAAAGTTTAAATAATATTTTCACACAGAGCCCATTTTGTGGGAAGCAAAACGTTTTCTATAAAAAAGTACTTCTCGGTTCTCTCCAGACTCACGCGAGAAGTCTCGGCGAGAAGTCTCGCCGAGAACTTGCGCGAGAACTGAGAAGCTATCCACACTCAGCCATCTTCTCATTTACATTCTCGGTCGTGATCCGGAATGGACGACAGTGCTACTGCCTTGGTATTGTGTGCGTTAGCACATTATAATCTCGTTAACACGAAAATTCAAAATAATATTAAGAAAAAAAGGCTCAAACGATGGTGGTTATTGACAAAGTACTTTTTTATAGAAAACATTTTGCTTCCCACAAAATGGGCTCTGTGCGAAAATATTATTTAAACTTTAACTCTGTTTCATTTTTCCACATTTTTATGTCTAAAATTACTGAACTAAAAAGACTAACGAAATATCTCAAAACAATTAAAATCTTCGTGAATTTAAATTATTTTCTTAATGATATTTATCACAAATTATTTTGTTAAGCACTGATAGCACAGATGAGAGACTATGTTAAATGAAAGAGTATATACAAATACAATAACTGTGAAGTTATCTAAATGATCAGACACCACAAAGTATTTTTTTTATAGAATAATTGGCACGAGATAACATGCGATCTACGCCACGGTCGCAGTCGCACTGAGAACAAACGAGAACGTGATAGTGTTCTCTTTTCTCGCCCGAGAAACCCTTTGAAGCGGGCAAAAAAACCGACACCGATCGGAGAACAGGCGAGCCCGAGAACGAGAAGCCGAGAAACCCATCACATTCACGCTTCTCGGGTGTTCTCGGGGGTTCTCGGCGTGAGTCTGGAGGCGCCTTTAGAGTGTAACTTAGACCCGATAGAAGACAAGCATGCTGCTTGCTTGTATTCAGACTCTGTACCAGGGTCGTGTTCTGGTTTGAAGAGTAAGATATGGCATTGAAATTACTGAGTACCGTGACTTTACATCTTAAGTCACAAGTTAACAACGTCCACTGTGGTTCTTGTGGGGTTTGCAGTTTTGCTGCGAATCTTACAGGAGCCGCATGTTTTATAGGTGACTGTTACCACTTACCATCGGGTGAGCAGTTTGCTTGTTTGCCAACTTATATTTAATGAAAAAAATTCAGCATTCTCGCTTGCATGCTGCATACTTGCTGCATCCTTGCTAATATACTTCGTGCGAGCTTCATTTCCGCCCCGACGAAATTTCAACTGCATTGACCTCAATTGCACTTTGTTAAGCCAGAGAAGACTTTATTCACTGTATGTGAACAAATATTGTACAATTTAAAGAAATAAACATATTTTTGATTTTGATTTTTGATTCACTGTTACGTAGTACTACCAGCAGTACCAACGGTAGTACCACGAGTAAGCACTGGCACGGTAATAGTATATACAGTAGAATGACTTCATAGAAACGGTCGAAACACGCGCTATGCCTACGCGCCTCGATCTGGGATCGCACCTGGATCGAATAGCTACAAGGGCTGTATTACCGTAGCACTGGTTAATCCTAACGACGACTTATGAAAATGCAATATCACACATGATATAGAACTTATTCTTAACCGATTATCAAGAAATCTATGAAAATTTCTAATTGGATGATGTTACGTAGTTGTCACAGTGAATAAACTCTACTTTAGCTTAACAGATGAATGCTGTTGAAACCTCGTCGGGGCTGGTAACAGCTCGGTGGCCCAGTGGTTATGGCGTCAACACGGTATGTTGAAGACGCGGCCGCGGGTTCTATCACCGCCCGAGACGAGATTTATTTCTTGTATTGATTTACGAATGATTGATTTATTCATTTCCAATTTATAATTTTCACCTTTTCCACTTCCATTCCTAGTAAAAGTTATTATTTCTTAATCCTAGACAAAACATCCATGATGAAGATCAATAGCTTCCCTAACATAAGTCATCGTCACAACTCATATACGTCCCCACCGAGGGGCACGAGCCTAGCCTGACTACTTATGTTAGGGTGATTAGGCCTTACTGGTGGACGCAGGAGATTGCGGATCTGCGTACCACCAGTATGAGGGCCAGGCGCGCCTACGTTCGTTGTCGTAGGCGCGCCAGAACTACACCCGTCGAGGAAGCTGAACTTCGTCGGGTGTATGCGGCAGCCAAGAAGGCCCTGCGGAACGAAATCTGCAGGGCCAAGGAGGAGTCCAGGGAGCAATTTATACGTCTCCTGGACGATGATCCGTGGGGGCGTCCGTACCGGATGGTGAGGGGGAAGTTAAAATCTTCCGCTCCCCCTACCTCCGCTATGGACAGAGGGCTGCTGGATCGGGTGCTGGGGACTCTGTTTCCCGATCCTGGTCCGTTCCAGCCTCCCAGAATGGTCCCCCCGGACGCTCCTCCGGTGGAAGTGGCTGCCGCTATCCCTCCCGTGTCGAACGTGGAATTCGATACGGTGAGGGAACGGTTCCGGCGCAAAAAGAAGGCGCCGGGACCGGACGGTGTCCCAAGCAGGGTTCTGGCCCTCGCCCTGGGACACCTTGAGGAGCGGTTCCGGGCGGTGCTAAATTTAAGCATCTCCTCGGGCCGCTTCCCCAGTCGTTGGAAAGCGGGCAGGCTCTGTCTGTTAAGGAAAGAGGGCCGCCCCGCGGATTCCCCGACTGGGTATCGGCCGGTGGTGCTGCTCGACGAGGCCGGGAAGTTCCTGGAGAAAATCCTGGCTTCTCGCATCGTCGAGCATCTAGAGGACCGGGGGCCGGACTTGGCTGACAACCAGTTCGGCTTCCGCACCGGCCGGTCCACGGTGGACGCGGTGGCCCTCCTCAAGGGGTGGACTGAGGAGGCCACAGCTCGTGGGGAGACTGTTGTTGCGGTGTCTCTTGACATCCGCAACGCTTTCAACAGCCTGCCTCACGAGTGCATAAAGGAGGCACTCCGCTTCCACCGGGTGCCTCCGTACCTCCGCGCCCTCGTGGAGGATTACCTGCAGGGTAGGTCCATCCTCTACGAGGGGCCGGATGGCCGCATCCACACGTGGACAATGGCGGCGGGTGTACCCCAGGGATCCATACTAGGTCCTCTTTTATGGAACCTTGGGTACAACTGGGTCCTGCGAGGCGACCTTCTGCCACGAACGAAGGTCGTCTGCTTCGCCGACGACACGCTCGTCGCGGCGAGAGCGAAAACGGGGGAGGAGGCGGCCCACCTTGCGTCGGTCGGCACCTCACTGGTCGTCCGACGCATCCGCCTCCTGGGCCTGGATGTGGCCCTTGAAAAAACGAGGGCCATGATATTCCACGCCCACCGTCGCAGGATCCCACCGGGGCTCCGCGTCCGTGTGGAGGGGGTCCGTATACCGGTCGAGGCGCACTTTAAGTACCTCGGCCTGGTTCTGGACCCCCGATGGAGTTTCGAGGAGCATTTTAAGCTCCTCGCTCCACGGCTGTGCGCCGCCGCAGCCGCACTCGGACGGGTCCTCCCTAATATAGGAGGACCAGGATCGGCGTGCCGTCGACTGTATCACGGGGTGATACGGTCGATGGCACTCTACGGAGCCCCGATATGGGCGGAGTGCCTCTCCCCCCGAACGGTGGCCCTCTTGCGACGTCCGCAGAGGGTCATAGCGACCCGGGCCGTGCGAGCGTATCGCACGGTCAGTCACGGCGCGGCCTGCGTTCTTGCGGGCCAAACGCCGTGGCATGTCGACGCACGCGTCCTCGCGGAGGTGTATCGACATCGGGTTGCTACTCGTGAACGAGGGGGACGGTCCGCTCCACAAGAGGTGGAGCGGATTCGTACCATGGCGCAGAGGGAGGCTCTGCGTCAGTGGGGTGAGGCACTCGCCTCCCCAGCTGCCGGCCACCGGACGATCGACGCGATTCGTCCGGTGTTGGAGGAGTGGGTTGGGCGCCGGCAGGGCAGTCTCACGTTCCGCATGGTGCAGGTACTGACCGGGCATGGCTGCTTCGGTCACTACTTGCACCGGGTCGCGCGTCGGGAAGAAACGCCACGGTGTCACCACTGCGACGCTCCCGACGACACTGCCGAGCACACCCTATTGGAGTGCCCGGCATGGCGACCCCAGCGCAGCGAGCTCTTCGCTGCGCTGGGAGTCGGAGACCTCTCGCTGCCGAGCATGGTCGTGGCCATGCTCCGCGGCGATGCGGAATGGGGGGCTGTCGCCTCCTTCTGCGAGGACGTAATCTCGCAGAAGGAGGCCGCGGAGAGGGAGCGGGAGGCAGATCCTCAAGCCGCTCCCATCCGCCGCAGACGGATAGGCAGGCGAAGGCGGGCATTTGCACAAGCGATGCCCGTCTAATGACCCTGCCATGGAGGCCTGCGTGCACGGTTGGCCCCGTGCACGCCGCCGTAAGGCCCTCCGTCTGGGGATTGCCCTGGTGTTCTCGGGCAATCCCCCCTTGGCGATAGCCCGACCAGTGGGTCGGGCTTGCCCGGGCGCGTAGGTAGTGGAGTCGCAGTGTGGACCTTACCTAGCGCGCCCTTAAGGGCAGGGAGAACACCGGGGGGTTTTAGTGGGTAGGCCTGGCATGCTGCCGGGAGAGCCCCACACACGCTCGCTGTTTAGCCAACGGCGGGTACGGTGCGGTTACGCATTTCCCCCCGAGAAAAAAAAAAAAAGAAAAAAAAAAAAAAGGGTGATTAGGCCTTAGTCAAACCACACTGGCCCAGTGCGGATTGGTTGACTTTACATACACCTTTGAATTACTTCGCCGATGTATGCAGGTTTCCTCACGATATTTTCCTTCACCGTACGAGCGTCAGATAAATGTACATATGAAATTCGTGAAACGACAAACACATTGGTACATGGCAGGATCGATCGCGGGTTCCCAAGCCTCCAGATTCTACTCGGGGCACAGCCCAGTGCCGAGGCCACAGCGCCACCGAAGCTCATTCAGAAACAATTGAAATCAAAAAAATAAAATCAATAATTGTAACAAAACTATCTTTATTGTAAAATACTGTAAAGATGTACAAAATATCAGGCGTTGAACTAGGAATGCATAACAATAAAAGAGTAATTTGTTGGCTAGAATACCTATCACGTAGGTATGGGGCAAACTCTCGTTACTTCAAACCACAGAACACAGAAAGACGTGTTTCTGTGTGAAGATGTCTTTCTGTGTTCTGTGCTACAAACGCACAAAGAAAATTGCATTAAATATTAACGATTTCATACTAACATTATCAACAAAAATATATCAGTCTTGCACTTCGTGCTGTACACATATTAAGCACGTGACTTCAAAGTCATATACTTTGACAGGGAAGGCGCTCTTAGCATTCTTTGCCCGTGGTCTACTGAGTAGTCCAACCGGTAGTACTACGGGCATTTTATTTTGCCCGCAGTTCTATCAGTAGGACTAAAACAATAAAATAATGAAGTACATTATATTAGGCTTCTCCAGTGTATACTCCAAGGAAATAAATAATAAATAAACCACTAAATTTGTCCAAATCACCAGAACCTGGTGAACGTAAGGCCTCCTTGTGGTTGCCAGTTTGTGTTGAAGTGCGGGGAGACGGACTTGCCGAAGCCGGCGTTGAGGTCCACCGAGGCCTTGGGCGAGCTGAACAGGTTGAGCTTGCCCAGCGCGGAGTAGTCGGTGCGCTCAAGGAACGGCGTTTTGGCTACACCCAAACTTGCTCCCACCTTGTCCCTGAAAAGCAATCATTAGTCCTATGAATAATTTAGAATCCAAAATAATAAAATCCTCTTTCCAGTTTACAAAGATCGAAAGAAGGCATTGGGGAATGGATTCCTTAACCCTTGAAATTGTTATAATTCACTTAAAATAAGCATTAGCTCATGACAATGCTTTCAACATTACAGTAATACGAGATGATTAAGGTAAATTAAGGTGAACGAAAAAATTTACCAAAACCACTCCGATCCGAAAGGAGTTTTCTTGGGATAAGGAATGTATATGTACCTACATTCCAAGAGTGTAACGTAGACTTGAACATTTTAAAAGTTTAGATCAAAACGATTTGTAAATGAAGATATTAATAACATATAAAAATTAATAATAATAATAACAATCTGCCAATATTAAAAAAGTTCGGTGGTGGAGTGGCCTTTGCACTCGCCCAACGATTGCTGAAGCGACGTTAGCCGTGGTTAGGCCCAAGATTGGTGAACAAAAATTTATAATATCTCGAGCTTCTCCGTGTTCAGAAGGCATGTTAAACAGAAGGTTCTACGTCTGATCTCGAACACCTCCATGCTACAGAAGGCACGTTAAATAAAGGGTTCTACACCTCATCTTGTTCCGGTTATGCCAACTAACCGTCCCCTGTCGAACTTCAGGCAGTTTGCTGCCTAGATTTGTCGAGCTCCTTTCCAAAAACTAATAATATTCGATCAAAACTGTATCAAGCAAGACTTACTTGAACATATAGTCGAGACCGCCGCCAACGGTGTTGAAGTTGGGTATGTTGGCGTTGGGGATGTTGGGCATGTTCTTGGTAACGAAGGCGTTGGCATTCAGGTTGTGGATGTCGTTGTGCAGCAAGTTCAGCTTGCCCGCGCCGGTCAGCTGGCTGCCGAAGTTGGGAATACTGGTGTGCGTCAACGAGAGACCGTGACCGTTGCTATGGGAATATAATATTTTATTAATCCTTATAATGCTTCATACTACACAAAAATTATTTTATCTAACCCGCGAAAGCGTTCAGAAAATTTAAAAAAAATCAAACCAAATTACGAATATCATGTAAAATTTGTTTTGTTAAAAATATGTAAGTAATATAAAGTTGGTGCAAATACAAAAAATTACAAAATTCTCTGAGAATATATTTTTGAAATTATTATAGAACAAAAGCAACATTGCTAATTTAGAAAACAATTGTAAATAATACTTACGCATTATCCAAAGCCAATCCCTTACTGAATGCACCGGTTGAAGTCTTAGATCCGAGGGCGCTCACAACATTCTGATCATTTCCAAACAACGGTAATTTAGCACCAACACTAGAGGTGCCATCGTGGTTCACGGTGTAGGACACCGCATTTTGACTGTAAGCGCTTGCGCACAACAATACCACGGCGAACACTTGGAAGAGCATTTTGAATTGAACAAAGTTGTATAGATGAGATATCCAACTCAAGAGATACATATTCTAAAAATCTGGATGCTTTTATACTTATTACGAAGGAAAGGGGTATCCCCTTGCGTTATCATTAGATCGCGAAGATGATGTTACGTAGTCATCCTCATTATATTGAAATTCGTTCTGAATATAGCACTTGTTTTGTGATAATACTTATAATGTAAACAAAATGATGACTTATTGAGATGAGCTGTTGTAAAGATAAGAGGAAGAACATTTTATGCTATGTTAGTCAGTGCGAAAGTGAAATACATACTTAAAGTAGTACTCTAAAAATAATCAGTCGTCACATAAATAAACCCAGATCAGTAGCAATTCCAGGGGGGGTTAAGGTGTTTTACCACCGGCAACCCCCCTCCACCTTTAAAAGTTTTATTCCGTATTTTTTTGTATTTACTTTGATTTCACCTACCTACAGCAAGCGACCCCCAGACGACAAGCCATGATCTTCAAACCTTCCCTAAATGGAAATACTAGAACCTCCACTGACCCAAGAGAAGCATTTTCAACTGGAGCTTTTTACCGGAAGGAGACTCTGTACCAGGGTCATGTGCATGGGTACCTCCGTCTTACCTATTTCTGCCGCAAATCAGCAGTGCTTGCATTGCTGTGTTCCAGTTTGAAGGATATGGCATTGAAATTACTGGTTACCGTGACTTTACATCTTAAGCCACAAGTTGGCAACAAACACTGTGGTTCTTGTGGGAGTTGCAGTTTTGCTGCGAATCTCAAAGGAACTACATGTATTATAGGTGAATGTTACTACTTACTATCAGGTGGGCAGTTTGCTTGTTTGCCAACTTAACAGCAACACAAAAATATTAGAAATGAATCTTGAATTCAAAAATAAATACAAATCAAGTCCGAAATTTGAATAATTACCAAGATATAACTGTATAATAAGTCTCCAAGCTGTAACTGTTTTCTGAATTGCAATAAAAAATCAAGCAATGTTTAATTATTTCATTTTGGATGACTCGCTTTTGTTACAAGCTTTTATTTACTTTCACCTGTCCCTGTATACGAGTATGTAACGAAATCTTGCAAGTTAAATTTGACCCACTTTCCGGTTTTTGATTGAGCTGAAATTTTGCACGCATATGTATATCGTGTGACAATGCAAAATTATAATGACATGGAGCTGATCTAAAGCTGGAGTCGAAAGGTAGCCATAGGAACTCCTTAATAAAACGACTTAACCCTATCGAGCTTGGGTTCGTTTGATTTGTATTAACGTGTGCTTTGATCATATATGGTGAAAATAAAAGCTTGTTTAAAAAATGTTTTTTTTTTACTATTAATTTTATACCTACACTTTTGGATAACCACTTTTCAAAATTAAACAAAAGTGTGGCGCTGAATGTTCAGGAGGGATATCCCCTTGAATTATCGTTGAACCACGAAGATGACGTAATTTGTCATCCTTATTATATTTTAGGAATATATTTGCCCTAAAAATAGCACGTGTTTTAAGATTATATTTGTAATGTAAACAAAAATGATAACTCATTAGAAGCTGTTTGAAAGATAAGAGAAATAACTAAAATGATAATGAAATGGGCGAGTGAAATTTCTGTCCACGCAGACAGCCACTCAATTTATTACATTTATCAAATAATTACTTATTTAGTCAGGTTAAGCTACGCCCCACAATTTTATTTTTGCAACTGATCAATGCTCTAGAATTATGAGCATAGTGGAGTGATGACTGGTGACCAGGATCTACCTGATTATTTTTTAAACTTTAGTAGGTACATTATCATTAACATTCTCTTCAATAAAATCGTTAATGTAAAAAAAATCACCCATATTTATAATAGTTTTTATTTCCATACTTAATATTTTTTACGGTGTACTGTATTCTTGTAGTCGAGCCCTTTCATTTGATACCCATACCACAGTTTAATGATTGTTAAACTGTGCCCATACTAAATATGGGTATCACTATTTATATCGCGTGACAATGCAATTATTATGATGACATGGAGTTGATCTGATGCTGGAGTTGGAGGGTGGCCATAGGCAGTCTTGAATAAAACGACACAACCCCGTCGAGTTTGGGCTCGTTTATGGGGGTTTACCGCCATATGTAGAGGGTTGATCCGCCATTTTTGGTGGCGGCCATATTAGATTTACAATGACACTGAACATACGTAATTGTATTGTCATCAGAACTAAAGATGTGTACCAAATTTTAATTCAATCGCTGAACAGGGAGTCAGTTCAATTTTAATTACTAAAGACCTAAAAACAATAGCATCAACAACAATAATAAAAACAAAAAACAGGGCAATCTAAATAAAACCGTTTATTAAGAGTTACGTTTGTCAATGGGAAAGGTGAAAAACATACATTAAAATTATAAAAATAATCAGTCATAGCATAAACTCCGGTCACTACCGCTTCCAAACTTATCTAGACTCCCTGGAAAGATTAGAAGCATTACTGCCGCAACGCAGTAGTGGATTGAGGATTAGATTCTGAAACGATATACGATATTATTATATTATTATGTTGTGCAAACAGAAGATTAAATTATTGTAAAAGTACATCAGTAGGTACTTGATATTTTTTACATACGACAGGGAAGCATGGTAAGTCTCACCTGATGGTTGATAAAGCCAAAGGTGAAAGCGAGTTTCACCTGGACTGCTCAACAACTTAACATTGTTACTATAGTGACAAACTTAGGTAAGGTTTAATGCAGAATTTATTACTAAGATTATTATTCATAAATCAAAAATATACACAACATAACATACAGGAGACTTTACATTTATAAAAATTGTTTCATAACATGTACAAAGGAGAGCTTATCTATTTAAGAGATCTCTTCCAGCCAACCTCTAATGTATACTACTTATGATGAATCCGAAAGAAGGTGAGCTTTTAGCTTAATTTTAAACGTGGTTATAGAAGTGCTCTCAGGAATTTTAACTGGAAGTGCATTCCCATTCAACAGGAACGAGCTAAGGATAAATTGAGGGAAGTCAAGGGAATTTGGAAATACACAGGAACATTGAGGACGAAAACTAGGTGAAAGAAAATAAAATCATGACCTTAAATAATTGGGGAACTGAGGATTATGAAGGATTTTGTAGGAGAGAGTAAGTATATGCCTTATTCTGCGTTGGCGTATAGTAAGCTATTGATGTTTAGAGCGGAAGCCTGATACATCATCACATTTCTTGAGAGAGAATATGAAACGGATCGCTAAATTTTGTAGTCGGTCCAGCTTGTCAAGGAGCATCCAGGTAACAAACATCAGCGTAGTCGAGAAGAGGTAACAAAAGCGACTGAGCAAGCATTACTTTAGTTTTAAATGGCAAAAAATACTGAAATCGCTTGAGGGAATGGTAAGCAAAATATATACGACGACTAACATCGTTAGAAAAGGGGATATAATCACTATTAAATGTAATGTGTAAACATGTACCTTAGTGCTAATTAATTAAATGTAAATATAATTAATTGTTATTTAATACATTTATATTAATACTAGCTTTCCGCTCGTGGCTTCGCTCGCGTTATTATTGTTTTCCCGTGGGAATTTATATTATCCCGTAGGAAAAATAATTTTGTGGCCTACTTAAGGATAATAAATTTCATAGAACTTGGAGCAGATTTTAAATATTTTCCATAGAAACTTTCAACCCCTATTTTGAAACCTGCGAAACACGTGTTCAATGAAATATTTTTAAGAGCATAAATCTCAAGTTTTATCAAAATCGTTGCTAATTTAAAGATTTTTCCATACAAACTTGCAACCCCTATTTCATCCCTTTAGGGTTAAAATTTTTAAAAATCCCGTCTAAGTGTGCGTCCGCATTTTGAATTAAAACAATTGTCCAAATTTCACGATTCAACCATTAGTGGTTACGGCTGTGCGTGCGTCTATAGATGGGAACATCTCCTTTTTTAGATATATAGATTAAGTTTTACTGGTTTTATATTTTAGTGTAAGCTGTAAATGTGTATGTGTATGTGCTTTTTGTGTGAATACTTTCACGACAAAGTAGCACACTTTATTCAATGTTATTCCTAACGACGCGCGACGTATGAAAATGCAAAGTAAAGTATGTAAGTTTGCCTTATTTTTAACCAATTTTCAAGATACCCGTAAAAGTTTCTAAATTTGATATTTATATGTAGTTGCCAACAGTGGATAAATTTACTACGGTATATTGGAGAGGCAGGGTCGATTACTGCCCGAGACAAGAAAGGACATCCCCATTTTCCATACAAATCTGGGCCTGGCGAAGATTCATTTGCCCAATTTTCACCCTTTTCAGCAATGGCCAAATAGGTTTATTGATACTCAGAAGGCTGTGTCTATTCGGACCCGGAGCATGAAACATGTAGTTTCATTGTGCTAAAACACGCAGTTTCATTTCCGCGTGTGGTTACAATATCTAACCTAACCTACAGTTTTCAGTTTTATCTTATAAGTTATTTTTCAATTACGCTGCTATCGGGTCCAAGAAGCAATCGACTTCTATAGGGACCCGGGTCCGAATAGCCACTCCATACTCAGAAATAAACACTTCTAGTGACACAAAAGCAAAAATCGGAAATCCACTATTCAAGCAAAGAGCGGTTACTTCGTCCTTCGTGAGTGACTAGAGGTCGTTGAAATTAAAATCTCAGAAAATCAAACAAAAAACATCTACTAAACGCACAAGTACCTATAGCTACTTGTCCCTTTATTGGATGTTTTTGTATACGATAGCGAATGAAATTGACATTGATCGACATTTTGTTAAATGACACATTGTAGAGATGTCATGATGTCCTATGATTCAGTATCGATTTTATACTAGCTTTATAGTTATATGTATTTATTTTACACCATTAATTCCATATAGTTAATATTTTATAAAAATACTGTTAAAAGTATATTATGTATATAGTTTATTGTTATTCCAAAAGATAAAATGAGACAGCATCTCGGTATTATATATATGTATTATATGTTCGTAAAAATATTCATTTGTTTTGTAAAAATAGGGATATTCATTCAGTTAATACTAGATAAAGGAATATGTTAGCTTTACCAAATACCAGGCTCCAACAAATCAATAATTCTTTTAGAGGCCTGTGTTTACGTTTCTACAATAAAATACCGAGTTGTATACAAGAACTTAGCTTAAACAAATTTAAAATTGCAATCAAAGATGTACTTATTAAAAAGCATATTATAAAGTGTCTGATTACATGACGGACAAAAAAGCTTGGGTTTGAACTCTCATTTCTAATATTTAACAATGTACTGCGTTTTGTTTCAAAGAAGAAGTTGAGCTCAAACTTTTGCTTTGAGGTCAGCTTCCAATTGACGACTCTGTAACAAACCCAAAATTGTAAATGGTGATTTAAAAGAGGAGATAAAAAATTTTGACCTTTCGAGTTTCTTGCGTTCTTCTCGAGAAAGCTCTCCCAATTTCCGAACAGGTGTAGAGTCAACTTTTTTTTTCATTCCTAACTGTATTTGCAGACATCTTGAATATATTCAGGATGTATGCACATACAAGGTTAATATGATTTCTTTAAATTAGATTGTTTTGCTTTGTTTTGACGGCAATATGTGCCTGTAAAGGCCTATGTTGAATAAAGATTTTTGAATTTAAATAAAATTTGAATTAGAATGGTAAATTATATTATTTAACTTTACTTATTATAAAACTTTTGGTTTTTTTCTACAATCAATTACAGTAATCGTTTAAAATATAATCAATTTAGTACAGCACCTAGTAGTGGTGTATCAGGTGTGCTTACAAAGTAAGCTAGACATAACAATCTTCGGAAGTATAATTTAATTCAATGTATATAAATAAAACTAAATGATGGTGATAGCTTATTAAAACTTATATTGTAGGTATTTGAATATAATAAAAAAAAAACAAAATACTTTTTAATTTACCACGAAAAAAATTTTACTTAATCAGGTGCGTTTACAAAGCAAGTTACAAATCTCCTAAAATTATTAATTTCGAATTTCTTCATTTGGCCATTACGGTAAGGACTAATTTTTATTTCTATTAAACACTCAAGTTAGAGGAGTTTTTTGATACATAAATCATTCGTGTAACGTTGGGCCGAAAATGGGGGATCTCCTTTCTTGTATTGACTTATTCATTTTTCAATTTATTAATAAGATTTCACCTTTTCCACTCACTTTCGCAGTAAAAGTTTTGTTTTTGAATCCCTGGCAAAAAAAATCTATTATGAAGGCCAATAGCTTCCCTACCATTAACAAAAAAGTACAGTGAAAATTCACATTATTTTTCAAGATGTAAGTTTTCAGAATATAATAGAATTTCAGAAACATTTGAAATCAAAATAAAATCAATAATTGTATCAAAACTATCTTTATTGCGAAATACTGTAAATATGTACAAAATATCAGACGATAAACTAGGAATGCATAGTATTGGATGCGTAATTAGTTGGCTAGAATACCTGCCACCAGTGTGGGGTTACCACCACAAACGCATACATACAATTGCACAAAATACTAACAATTTTATACTAGCATTAGCAAAAAATTACTTCAGTCTTGCACTTCGTGCTGTACATATAAACACATAATACATATACAAACATAAAGCATATGATTTAAATCATGAGCTTCGACAGAGAGGTGCGCCCTTAAGCTGCTTCAGTATACACTCCATGGCAATAAATAATAAATAAACGACTAAATTTTTCCAAATCACCAGAACCTGGTGAACGTAAGGCCTCCTTGTGGTTGCCAGTTTGTGTTGAAGTGCGGGGAGACGGACTTGCCGAAGCCGGCGTTGAGGTCCACCGAGGCCTTGGGCGAGCTGAACAGGTTGAGCTTGCCCAGCGCCGAGTAGTCGGTGCGCTCAAGGAACGGTGTTTTGGCCACACCCAAACTTGCTCCCACCTTGTCCCTGCAAAAGTAATCATCAATTCTATGAATAATTTAGAATCAAAAAGAATAAAAACCTCGACCCAGTTTACAAAGATCGAAAGCATTGTGGTATGAATTCCTTAACCCTAGAATTGTTATGTCACTTAAATAATTAGCTTATGACAATGATTTCAACTTTATAGTTATAAAAAAGATGGAAGGTTAACAAAAACCCTACAATTCCGATGCCAGGGTGTATTATAGGAGAGGAACGCGAACTTGAACATTTTAATAAGGTGATATCAAACTTTAGACAAAATCGATTTGTAAGTAAACTTAATAATAACCAATTGGAGCATTATAAGTGATGGAGTATCGTGTGTGCTGTGGTTAGGCTTATAATGGGTGACCAAAAATGTAACATCTCGAGATCCTCCGTGCTTCAGAAGAAACATTAAACAGAGGGTTCTACGCTTGATCTTGTTCCGGTTATGCCGGCTAACCATCTCCCATCGAATTACTTCAGTTAAGGAACAGAGAGGCACTTGTGTTCGCGAAGTCACTTACGTACAAATCTTCCACAAAGATGGCGACTCTCTATTGCCTCAGTAAATGAATTATTAAAACTAATAATATTTGAACAAAACTGTATGAAGCAAGCCTTACTTGAACATATAATCGAGACCGCCGCCAACGGTGTTGAAGTTGGGTATGTTGGCGTTGGGGATGTTGGGCATGTTCTTGGTGAGGAAGGCGTTCGCGTTCAGATTGTGGTTGTCGTTGTGCAGCAAGTTCAGCTTGCCCGCGCCGGTCAACTGGCTGCCAAAGTTGGGAATGCTGGTGTGCGTCAGCGAGAGACCGTGGCCGTTGCTAGGGAAATATAATATTTTCTTAATCATTATTTTGCTATACACTACACAAATTTTATTTGATCTTACCCGCAAAAGCGTTCAGGCAAAATAAAATATATTCAAACCAAATTGTTTTGTTTAAAATATGTAATGTAGAGTGAATGCAAACAAAAAATATAACTTAATTCTCTGATAATATATTTTTGAAAGTTGCTTTCAATACTGACTACTACAAATGATTATAGAGCAAAAGCAACATTCATACTTTAGAAAACAATTGTAAATAATACTTACGCATTATCCAAAGCCAATCCCTTACTGAACGCACCGGTTGAAGTCTTAGATCCGAGGGCGCTCACAACATTCTGATCATTTCCAAACAACGGTAATTTAGCGCCAACACTAGAGGTGCCATCATGATTCACGGTGTAAGACACCGCATTTTGACTGTAAGCGCTTGCGCACAACAATACCACGGCGAACACTTGGAAGAACATTTTGAATTGAACAAAGAAGACAGTCGTATAGATGAGATATCCAACTCAAATGATACATATTCTAAATATCAGGATGCTTTTATACAAGTTGTGAAGGAGCGGGATATCCCCTTACGTTATCACTAGACCGCGAAGATGACGTTGCGTAGTCATCCTCATTATATTTTAGGAATAAATTCGCTCTGAGAATAACACATGTTTTATGATAATATTTGTAATGTAAACAAAATGATAGCTTATTGAGATGAGCTGTCGCAAAGATAAGAGGAAGAACATTTTACGCTATGTTAATCAATAGGAAGTGAAATAAATATTATCAGTCATAACATAACCCAGAGCTTACCCTGACTTAGTTAATACTTTTGACCCTTCAAATGTAACTTCGGTATTGTACTTAGTTTATTTTGATATCCTGATCCTCACGCTCCTCTAAACGCAAAATCCTGGATTTTAAAAACCACTTTCCAAATGAAAATAACAATAGTGGCGTTGAATAGTGGTGTGAAAAAAAAACCGTTGTATAAGCTTTGTATAGTTAAGCAGTGTTTTGTCTCTTTTGTTCGAATTTGAAATGTCATTCGAGTGAACGCGACAAAACACTGTTTAACTAAATCAGGCTTATACAATAGTTATTAGTAAGGCCTTAAAAGTTTCCAAATTTGGCCACTTAAACAATATTTTAAAAGTTATTGCTACATTTGAAAATGGAACCTTTAGCCGTAGAATGCAATTTACTTCATCTGACTGTCAATTGTTTTTATATTGTGACCTGAAACACGCAATTTTTAAAATGATGACGAATAAAATGGATTTAACTCGGAAACAATTTCGTTGTATCATCCGGACATCTTTGGACATAAGCATGGGTTAAATACAATCAATCCTACACAAACATTTGGGTGTGAGAAAGCTGCTCTCGATGGATCACAATTTGACTGATGCTCAAAAAACACGACCGCATAACTTAGTGCCATGCTATGGCACTAACAAAACCAAAATTGTAAATGACGTTTTAAAAGAGGAGATAATAAATTTTGACCTTTCGAGTTTCTTGCCTGTTCTTCTCGAGAAGGCTCTCCCAATTTCCGAACAGGTGCAGAGTAAACTTGTTTTTTCATTCCTACTTGTATTTGCAGACATCTTGAGTATATTCAGGATGTATAGGTACACATACAAGGTTAATATGATTTCTTTGAATTAGATTGTTTTGCTTTGTTTTGACGTCAATAAGTGCCTGTAAAGGCCTATGTTGAATAAAAATTTTTGAATTTTAACATCTACTAATTCTTAAATAGATTCAAGGTGCGGCACAAACATGATTGCCTCGTGTTAATGAACGCGTCTCAAAGTTGAGATCGATCTTAAGCTGCAGTTTTGACGTTTAATGTAAGTATAGAACATCTGTGAAAAACAGTAACTTAAGATCGATCTCATTCTTGAGTTGTAATTATTTATACGAGCCTAAATACACAACCCAACCTTTTCCCATACATTTTGAGGTTAAATTTGTGAAAATTTTACAAATTAATATCTGGAAAACTACGAATCACCGAGAAAGAGGAGGGGTACAGAGGGGTAACTCCCCTCCTCCTCTCGTTATCAATTTTCAAAAATTAATAACTTTTTTTTTAATTTGAACCACAGTACTCTGCTCATTGTGGTATTTTTCAAAGTGGTTTCTCTATTCGAAACACTTTATTTAATATAAAACGCCGCTCACCATAAATTGACAAAATTGGGGCCTTATTCTGCTAAACTTAGCAAAAGCATGTTATATACGCTTTTTGTGGTACAATTTATTCGCACTACATTTACTTGGTAAGACAATTGCGACAAATGTTTAGTTTAGTTATATGTTAACCAAGAATAATACCTGTCTCAAAAGCAATGCTATTAAAACAATATTGACACGCCCTAAATGCGTTTACGAATAAGGCCCCTTTTCGCGTAGTCTGTGTTTTATCTTTAACAGGCGTAAATAACCACATAAATGAAACTAGTAAAATATAGGATCATCTAAGAAGCAATTACATAATTTCAGATACTACATTCGAGGTCAAATTCCTCGAGGTTATTCCCAATTGCCCCAGTTCAGTCTTATCAGCCTTCCGACGTTTTACTACGCAAATGTTGACAAAATAAAAGATAGAATAATCACGTAAACGCGCGGAACCGAGTTCATTGTTTTGAAACTGTGTGTACTCCCCCGACGAAAGCTGATTAAACAAACCGCAAGTGATTTTCGCTACTAAAATGAGTTATATTTAGAACTTTGTAATGACCCGGCAAAGCATTGATGTGGCTTAGTAGTTCTATTATAGTATGAGCTTTGTTTAAAATTATATACACGGTGTTTAAAAATAAACAATAAATAATAAATTCTTTATCGCAAACTCATTATTAAAATGTGTTTACACGTAATGTCATACAACTCAAAAGTTTCATGTAGGTAAATCATTAGACATGATGATGATACTATGATTTACATGAAAATTTTGGGTTGAATGACATTACGTGTAAACACATTTTAATAATGAGTTTTCGATAAAGAATTGATTATTTATTGGCTATTCTGAAACACCGTGTATACACGGTGTTTCATAATAACCAATAAATATTTTATCGTTATCTAAAACTAATTAATTAATTGTGTTTACCCGTAATGTCATTCAACCCAAAATTTTCATGTAAATCATAGACATGATGATGATACTATGATATACATGAAAATTTTGGGTTGAATAACATTACGGGAAAAACTATTTAATAATTAGTTTTAGATAACGATAAAATATTTATTGGTTATTATGAAACACCGTATATATTATCGGATCAGTGTTATACTAACATCCTAGTGGAAAAGATTGAAACATAAAGAAATTGAAACACAACCCCTACTAGATGGTTCCCAACCTAGATAACAAATAGTGTTGTACCAATGAATTAATTAGGTAACTCACGCCGCTATATGGAACATAGTAACCATTGTCCTATAGCAAACATTTTATAAACATTCAATTTTCAAAAATAAATATTGAGATCAATAATCGAGACAAAAACTATCATATCTTCTAAGTTAGCCCAAATAACATACATCATCATCATCACAGCTCATATACGTCCCCACCGAGGGGCACGAGCCTACCCTAACTAGTTATGTTAGGGCGATTAGGCCTTAGTCAAACCACGCTGGCCCAGTGCGGATTGGTTAACTCCTGGCAGAGTGTCGGGCCTACGCACTAAACACCCGCTGTTCTCTCTGCCCTTATGGGCGCGCGTGGTAGGGTCCACACTGCGACTACCACAACCAACGCGCTCGGACTAGCCCGGTCGGGTCGGGTCAGGTCAAGTCAAGCTATCTCTAAGGGGGGATTGCCCGCGAACACCAGGGCAATCCCCAGACGGAGGGCCTTACGGTGGTGGCGTAAACGGGGCCAGCCGTGCACGCAGGCCTCCACGGCAGGGTGGTGTGCTTGCCATGCCTCGATCCCACAGTCATTGCACAGGGGGGTGAAGAAGAGGGCCCGTCCATCACTACGTGACGTATATATATACAGGATGGAAACTTTCAGCGGGTCAGTAAGGAGAAGTACCTTACTCGTTGCAGCTACACGAAAATGGTCTTAGAAGACTATTTATAATTGTTTATGGAATTTTGATCCTCATTTATAGATTTTCAAAAAATGTACAATTAGCAAGAAAATAGCCATTTTACATAAAAACATTTTTTGATGCCAAACAATCCTGTTTCTAATACTGATCAAAAACTTCTATGGGACCAACCATCGTTGGACTACTCAAAAAGTCACAAATGGCAAAAAGACTTTTCCCTCACATTTTGTAAGGAATTTGTGTAACTGAAATACAAAAAATAAAATAAAATACAAATAATCACGTAGAATTTTACACATATCAAAAAGAAGTATTAATTTTTTTTATTAACTAACATAACTTGATGATGTTATTCTTATTTTGTTCTTAATTGGATATTTGATCCTATACCATTCTAACGCAGCCGATGTATTTTTATTATTTACGTAATATGCTTCTAGCAAGTCTAAACGTTCTAAATTGGAGGTCATTTTTCTCTTATCAGTAGCTGTCCAATTACGCACCTTTTGTAAAATTCACAACACACTCAGAGCTTTTCTGACGCAACAAACTGTCAAGATTGTTTTTTATTTAATAACAACGAGTTCGAAATTTAAATCGTTTTTAAACTTATCCTTTTATTCAGTCAACAAAAAGATCTCAACCGTCACTAAAAAAACTTTTGCGTAAAATTTTCATACAAAATGTACGGGAAATTTTTTTTGCAATTTGTGACTTTTTGAGTACTCTAACGATGGTTGGTCCTATAAAAGTTTTTGATCAGTATTAGAAACAGGATCGATTGGCATGAAAAAATGTTTTTATGTAAAATGGCTATTTTCTTGCTAACTGTACATTTTTTTGAAAATCTGTGAATGAGGATCAAAACTCCATAAAAAATTATGGATAGTCTCCTAAGACCATTTTCGTGTAGCTGCAACGGATAAGGTACTTCTCCTTACTGCCCCGCTGAAAGTTTCCACCCTGTATATGTACCTAACGACGACGGCAATACATTTACAGTAGGTATTACTTTATAGTATAGAATAAACATTTAGAGTATTACAAGTATAATCATTAAACGTTGGCTACAATATAATGAAGATGACGACGTAACATCATCTTCGCGATGTAGTGATAACGCAAGGGGATATCCCTCTCCTTCGCAATTTGTATAAAAGCATCCAGAAATTTAAAATATGTATCATTTGAGTTGGATATCTCATTGATACGACTATCATATTAGTTCAATTCAAAATGTTCTTCCAAGTATTCGCCGTGGTACTATTGTGCGCAAGCGCTTACAGTCAAAATGCGGTGTCTTACACCGTGAACCACGATGGCACCTCTAGTGTTGGCGCTAAAATACCGATGTTTGGAAATGATCAGAATGTTGTGAGCGCCCTCGGATCTAAGACTTCAACCGGTGCGTTCAGTAAGGGATTGGCTTTGGATAATGCGTAAGTAATATTTACAATTGTTATATAAAGTACCAATGTTGCTTTTACTCTATGATCATCTGTAGTTGTTTGTAGTATTAAAGGCAACTTTCAAAAATATTATTATGAGCATTTGTAGTTGCAGTATTGAAGGCATCTTTCAAAAATATAATATTATCAGAGAATTAAGTTATATTTTTTTATTTGCACTACCTAACTTTACATTAAGTAGGTACATATTTTGAAGAAAATAAATTCTACAAGATACTCGTAATTTGGTTTGTATACTATAATTGATTTTGGCTGAACGCTTTCGCCAGTAAGATCAAATAAATTGTGTATTTATGTAGTATAAAGCATAATAAGAATTGAGAAAATATTATATTTCCATAGCAACGGCCATGGTATCTCTCTGACACACACCAGCATTCCCAACTTCGGCAGCCAGCTGACCGGCGCGGGCAAGCTGAACCTGCTGCATACCGATAACCACAACCTGAACGCCAACGCCTTCCTCACCAAGAACATGCCCAACATCCCCAATGCCAACATACCCAACTTTAACACCGTTGGCGGCGGTCTCGACTATATGTTCAAGTAAGGCTTGCTTCATACAGTTTTGTTGGAATATTATTAGTCTTAATAATCCATTTACTGAGACAACAGAGAGTAGCCATCTGTGCGGGATATATGTACGCAAGTGCACTTTCTGTTCCTTCACTGAAGTAATTCGATGGGAGACGGTTAGCCGGCATAACCGGAACATGATCAAGCGTAGAATTCCTACTTAACATGCCTTTGCAGCATGGAGGAGATCGAGAAGTTACACATTTTTAGTCACCTATCATAGGTCTAATCACAGCTACAGTCACTTAACCTTAGTAAGTCGAACGCACACAACACTCCACCAATAATTTTAGTCCAATTGGTTAATGTTAATTTCACTTACAAATTGATTTCGATTTTGGTCTAAAGCATAACACTGCACCAATAATTTTAGTCCAATTTATTAATGTTAATTTCACTTACAAATTGATTTGAATTTTGGTCTAAAGTTTGATATACCTTAATAAAATGTTCAAGTCCGCGTTTCTCTCCTAGAATATACTCTCTGGGATAAGAATTGTATGGTTTTTCGTTAGCCTTAACTCACCACTCTCTTCGCTATAACTGTAAAGTTCAAATCGTTGTCACAAGCTAATGACTTATAACAATTCTAGGGTTAAAGAATCCATTCCTCTCTGCGTTCTTTCGATCTTTGTAAACTAGAAAGAGGTTTTTATTATTTATTTCTAAACGATTCCTAAGACTAATGATTGCTTTTGCAGGGACAAGGTCGGAGCAAGTTTGGGTATGGCCAAAACGCCGTTCCTTGAGCGCACCGACTACTCGGCGCTGGGCAAGCTCAACCTGTTCAGCTCGCCCAAGGCCTCGGTGGACCTCAACGCCGGCTTCGGCAAGTCCGTCTCCCCGCACTTCAACACAAACTGGCAACCACAAGGAGGTCTTACGTTCACCAGGTTCTGGTGATTGTGACGAATTTAGTCGTTTATTTAACTCTATTTATTTTATTTATTGCCTTAGAGCGTATACTGGAGCAGCCCAAGGGCATACCTCTCTATCGAAGCAAATTATTTAAATTCATATGCTTTATATGTATATCTACAGCACGAAGTGCAAGACTGATGTATTATTTTGCTAATGTTAGTATGAAATTGTTAGTATTTTGTGCAATTTTATGTGTGCGTTTGTAGTAACGAGAGCTTGCCCTATTGGTGCCAAGTATTCTAGCCAACTAATTACGCTTCCAATGTAATGCATTCCTAGTTTAACGCCTGATACTTAGTACATATTTACAGTATTTCACAATAAAGATAGTTTTGATACAATTGTTGATTTTATTTTGATTTCTGAAATGTTTTCTGAAATTCTATTATATTCAGAAAATTTACACCGTGGAAAATATGTGATTTTCACTTTTACTTTTTCATTTATGGTGGGGAAGCTATTGGCCGTCATCGTAGATTTTTTTTTGTCCGAGATTTAAAAATAACAACTTTAACTGCGAAAGTAAAAGGAAACGGTCACGGTCACTCTATTGCCGATAAACGGCATTGCTATCAGAGATTGCTATACTCTCTTAAGATTGTGTTGTCAATCATCGATATAAATATTCAAAATAAAGTGAGAATTAGCGAAGTTTATGACTATCATCATCTCGGTTCATGAGAACTAGACGCAAATAGCTTCGGAAAAAACATGAAACACGTTGGGTGTACCTAAAAAATCCCAGGTACTCTCCTAATAATCATACTTACTAATAATATTATAAATGTGAAAGTGTGGATGTTTGGATGTTTGTTACTCAATCACGCAAAAACGGCTAAACGGATTTGGATGAAATTTGGCGTGCATGTAGCCTTTGACATGGAAAAGTACATAGGCTACCTTTTATCCCGATTCCTTAAGTAATTCCCGAGGGAAAATTGAAAATTGTTCACGAGCTAAGCCGCGGGCAGCAAAGCTTTAGACCCAATTCTGAAGTCTGATTCTTCGCAGACGAAGTCGCGGGCAGAAGCTAGTAATACATAAAAAGAAACATTGACTCACAACTAGTAAATAGTCATACAGAAATCCTATATTTGTGTAGCACGAATCCGAATTGTGTAATACGAATCCGAGGGCGAGAGAGGATATTACCGATCTCATGGTTTTGTATATGATATCATAGTGCAAGACGAAAAATACGTTTTCCGGTTAGATTTTTGATAATTTGTTCATTATTTAATGATGACATCATTGACATTATGCCATAGTGATGATTTCATTGGAGATCGATAATACGAAATGCAGCATTTCATGACTTCTTTTTCTCAAATTTAAATCATGTCATACGATGAAAGATCCATAATTGGCCTGCAGAGCTCCAAACTCTGTCTTCCGCACTACATACGTCCCGGCAAAACGAATACGCAAAAAAGTCAGCGAAACGTAAAAATCCCGCCGACACTCGGCAATCAACTAAAAACTTTGGCTGTTTTCGCTGCACCACATGTAACCTACATGTAAGTCTCTACGTATCTACACTTTTTCACGTTTACAACAGAATATTTTCGCTTAGCAAATATTTTTTCGGTCGATACATTAACGTGAGCGGGACCCGATTTACCTCGTGCCGTCCAATGGAAAAACATGGGTCGTGTTTATTCGCCAGCCGATAGAGAAGTGTCGAGTGGTTGCTCCTTATCGACAAGGCTTTTGCTGAAGTGAATGTTTGAAATGAACTGTTGACAGAATATACCGATACTTTCTTCAGAACATATAGATTTCATCTTCACGTCACTTTCGTTTTCACTTTTCCATAAAATTCGCTAATCCATAATCCTCGCATGAACCACAATGTATATTGCCAACTCGTAAAAAAAGAATAAAATAAAAAAATATTTTACAAAAAATAAAAACCGACTTCAAAAACACTGAAAAGTTAAAAATAATATAAGAATAGGTACAGACAACATCACACTTCTATATTAAAGTCGGTGCACAACCTAACGTCATTTACATGCAGTCGTCTGTGAGCTATTGGTACTTTCGCAGCAAAGGTGCCAATGAAACCAATAAGCTTTTAGAAATGAACTTTGGATCGCTCATTTCATTCTATAGCAATGTACAATAAATTTAAAATCACATACATTTTAAAACCATATACCTACATTCGCTTTATTAAATTAGGTTGCCAGACAGCCCCCCTAGACAAGATGTCTTTCGATAATCGCTAACGCAATCGCTAAATGGACAAAATGTATGATATTTGACAATTGCGCTCGAAAGCTAAGCGAGGGCTTATGTCAAATTGCATACATTTTCCTTCTAGCGATTGCGTTAGCGATTATCGAGATGCGTCTTGTCTAGGGGGGGCGATTCCTTTTATATCCGTCAGATTGACGTAGTTAAAAACTGTTTCTTCAGGTCTCTTCAGTTAAAACCTTAAAACCTGTACATTATCATCATTTCTGTCAAGTGCACTCGCCGTAACACTACCCCTCCGAAGATCTGCTTATAGCAAACGAGCTGTAAAACCACAGAACAGAAAACTGTTTTTTCTGTTCTATGTGTAAAACGCATGAGTTCGTCTGGATCTCGTTTGTCTGACAGGCTTGTCTCCGTAAGTTACTGCGTCTCTAGAAGTGGACGTTCTCTTTTAAAATCTTTAGAGTAAGAATACTAAGAACTAATCATATCCTTAGAATATGGACTATTCCCTACTCTAAAGTAATATTATAACGTGAAATGTCGTTCGCTTCCATTGTAAGCTCCAGCATTTCATTAAACACGACCATTAAACAGATTGCGACCGGCAAAACAAGGGCGTAGAAACTTGCGTTGCGTCAAAAGTGCGCCCTCCACGTTCACCGGCTCGTAATTTGAATTTTTAATTAAAGGCGAGAACGTTGACAGCTTACTCTGCTTACAGTAAATTTACGGAGGCTTCAAATGTTGTAAAAATAAATTGTATACTTCTACTAATTTTAACGTTTCAGTCTTGCTAGCTGATGCCTGCCTCGCTGTTCGTAATTGTGCTGGCTATTTTATCCTCTATTCAATTCCCTGGGTTTGACAAAGGTTTATGGAAATTCGATGAATCCAACTCGGCTGCGCATCGTTCAGAAAGTCGCGCAGTATATTAAAGTTTTTAGACCTATTAAAGGCAATTTGTACAATTTTAAATACAATAGGGTCATGTCTATATCGCGGTAAACAAAAACTACCTATAGTACCTTACTGTTTCCCTACCAAAAGGACAATAGCTGAAAGGCTCAAGGAACATATCACAGCTGTCAAAAACCTCATTGCTGAACATTTGCTAGATTCTGGAACCAACCACTAGATAGAACTGCACAAACCCAGGTCCTCTCCGACGATCGTCACTATTATTCCAGAATAGCACGAGAAGCGGTTGAAATTAAAAAACATTAAAAGCTAATGATAAATAGGAATATGATCTGATTTTCAGTATTTTCACTAAACATATATCTAAAAAAAAAAACGTACGGCTGATGGCTTGTGTGTAGTGCATCTAGGAAGCAAATTGGATTACCAAGTTCCAGGGATATTTTCCTGCATTTTTTCGAGAGCCTCTTTTTGTTGAACGGACTGAGACGGGAGTTTTAGGGTATCGCTGAATATTACGCTTAATATTTACACACAACTTTATGAAAACAGATTTAAAGTTCTTAAATTAAATATCGTGTGTTTAATTAAATGTCGGTGGCGTTGTGGACTCGGCATTTGCCTTTCGGAGTTCGAGATCGCCATGTACCAACCAATGTGTTTTTGGTTTTTCGAATTTCATATATGTACATTTATCTGACGCTCCTACGGTGAAGGAAAACATCGTGAGGCAACCTGCATACATCTGCAAAGAAATTCAAAGGTGTGTGAAGTCGATCAATCCGCACTGGGCCAGCGTGGTTAACTAAGGCCTAAACACCCTTTTTTTTCTCGGGGGGAAATGCGTAACCGCACCGTACCCGCCGTTGGCTAGATGGCGAGCGTGTGTGGGGCCTAAACACCCTAACTTAGGGTAGGCTCGAGCCCTCGGTGGGGACGTAGGTATATAAGCTGATATGATGAATTAAATCTCAGGTTTCAAGAAAAATCTCATTAAATTATTAATTGATGTGAATTTGAAGGACCAAATGTGCAGTAATCCTCCATTCAAAATACAAAGAAAGTCAATGACGTATGTACAGACGACAGCACATCAAGGTAAACATTGTGGCATCTTATGCCGTTGTAATAAGTACTATTTTGCAACAGAATCGTTTAGTCTGATATGCAGGCGTGCGTACAAACTATTTAGATCTTCGTCTCACCTGATAGTAAAAGACGATAAGGGCCGTAGACGGAAACGAGTTTCAACTGGGCTTCTCAACAACTAAGGAACTGGCTATCTTATCTCTGATTGTCGGAACACAACAATGATATTAACATTGTTATTATGGTAATAAACTTAGTCACAACGCTGGTAGCTAGCCAGGCGGACTCAGAAGCCCTGACATCAACCAAATTTAGCCGAAAAATGCTCTGATGCGAAATCGAACCTTGTACCTCCAGCGGCCGTACCGCCTAACTCAAAGCGATCACTCGCTATCGTTATCGTGACATTAGAACAACAGTTTTAATATCACAGTTGACATTAGAGCTATTGTTCTAATGTCACAAAAGCGATAGCGAGTGATCGCTATGAGTTAGGCGGTAGCCCCCCCGATCAGGCCTAAAACTGGACCTCTCGGGTTTACGTTCGAAGGTGTCTCAATTTCGTATACGTGTCGAATTCTAAAATAAACATTCAGAAGTAAAACTCCTAAATGGAATCTCAGCTGCAATTGAAATTTAAAAATGTGAAACAACTAAACGTTTTTTTTACTTTACGGAACCTCAGACAGATTTCGATACACGCTTAGCAAGTTTTCCATGACACGGACCGAGGATGGAGTTTTTAACTTAATGAAGGAAAACTCGCTGTTCCTGCGAACAGGTGCTCTCACAATGTTTTCTTTTTATTTTTCTCTTTGGACAGCTATACCGACAATATTATTTGGAGGGTAAATGGTCAGTTTTACAACTTTCTGATAAAGTTTTAGATAGTTACTGACACATAATAATATCTAACAATAGATGGATGCTGATATATTGTTATCCTAGACTTTATCTCCCAGATATAGTTATATCCAACTGTGGCCGATGAAACTTTAAGTACCAGTTTTACCATCGCCGTCATCACACACATCAAACCTTTTGCCAATGTTATCACAGGTCATAGATATCTAGTCGATAGAGTCCCGCACAACAATGTCTCATAACATTTACCTTCAGTAACTCCTATCTCCTGGATATTATTATAATGTCAGAAGGTCATCTAAAACAGGAACTAGTGAAACTTGTCGTCAGTGTCATAGTTAGTAATTAGTATTATACACCGTGTTTGGTCAATAGCCTATCAAGCCGAAACCAACCCATGTTAACATAATCATATAAAAAATATGGCATCATTGAAAATTCGAAATTGATATTTTATATATGACTATGTTAACATGGGCAGGTTTCGACTTGATATATTATATATTTACACATTATAATAGTAGTTTTATTAGGGCAGAATTGGCTAACAGTAAATTTTGCTGCTTGTGAATAATAAAATACATAAACTACACATATTATACATGTTTAAAGAATGCACTACATTTAATACATAAACTATTTTGGTGTTGGAGATATTTATGTGTCTAGCTGCAGGAAATGTTTTTTAGCACGCTTGAATGTGTTCGCGCATTGATTGGAACACTACTGGAGCCATCTAGTGGCAAGAAGCGGACGCATTTTCATCTTCCACGACTCCTACCAGAGATAGCCTAAATCTTAGCAACAGAATGCATGCGATAGTGCACGCTTGAATGCATCTGATGGTTTCTTCTTGTGGTGAAGCAGATCCTAAATACACAATTCACCCTACGATTATATTGCTGCCAATTTTTTGATGATGATATGTATCAAGGATATATTATTTTTTGGCTATGTGTGTATATATTTTATTTTCGTCCTCCACACAGAAACTAGGGAGCGGATTATAATGAAACTTGACCTGTAGATAGCTTATAACCCACATAGATAAATAAGCAGATATACATACATACATCATCCTCTGTAAAGTACTCGGAAATATTGTATATGTTCATAACACACAACACGATAACATAAAACAACATAACATAAGCATATACACGCCGTAAATTCCACAATCCTGTAACTTATAGGATTACACAAGTATAATATGTTTATTTTGTGTTTATATTGGGAATATTTACTTTTTCCCGAAGTGATTGGGGCAGGGCTACTGAAACATGAAACATAAAAAAAGATCATCATCTTTAATAAATATAAAACTATAAAATTACATTACATTATTTGTATACAAATATACAATTTATCAACAGCTGCAACAAACCCAACTTGAAACTAAATTAAGAGCTATCATTTTGCTCTAAATCTGGGAATCTACCTGCTGATACTAAATAGGATAATAGTGACATAATTAAACTCCGATCTGTTGCCGTGTGTACATACATTTTGGAAATTTATTTACAAACATTATTTCTACTGGTAAAGTGACTGATTTAAAAAAATATATTAAAGTGTTATAGTGTGAAAATTTCTAAAAACTCTCCAAAAACATCACCAATATCTAGTAAAGGTAAGTCCTCCAAGCGGCTGCCAGTCGGTCTTGAACTGGGGGGAGAGGGACCTACCGAAACCAGCGTTGAGGTCCACTGAGACCTTGGGCGAGCTGAACAGGTTGAGCTTGCCCAGCGCCGCGTAGTCGGTGCGCTGCAGGAACGGCGTTTTGCCCACACCCAAACTTGCCCCCACCTTGTCCCTGCAATAAAACAATCATTACTGTACTAATTCAGTGACACTCGCAATTGAAGCAGACTTCTATCAGTTCAAGTATGAAATTGATTTGATGCAACCAAAAGAAAAAAGTTTCCTCGTAAGGCTGCTTGTAAACACTGCAACACCTTGTGATTAATGGACATAAACTCATGCAGGATAAAACGAGATTGAGTTGTTGGTTTGTGTGTGTCTCACATAGCGCATGAGTGTTGGCCAGGTCCACGCTCGCTCCCACCTTGTTCCTGAACCTGAGAGGCATAATATTATCCATTTTCATTTCTATTTTGTGAGCAAAGGGTGGCTTTATGCACTCTACCTCAACTGTTATTAAAAATTCTCCACACAATAAGAAGATTCCTCCTTTATTAAATATTACATTACATAACGTTTTATTCAAAACTGAAATTAGTTTTTAAAAATTAGAACCCATTATAAAAAGGCATTATAGTCGGTGGCGCGGTGGACTCGGCACTTGCCTTCCAATCGGGAGGTAGGGGTTCGAGACCCGCCATATACCAATGTGTTTTTCGTTTCGAATTTCATATGTACATTTGTCTGACGCTCCTACGGTGAAGGAAAACATCGTTTTAGGCAACCTGCATACATCTGCGAAGAAATTCAATGGTTTATGTGAAGTCGACCAATCCGCACTGGGCCAGCGTGGTTGACTAAGGCCTAATCACCCTAACATAGGGTAGGCTCCAGCCCCTCGGTGAGGACGTATATGAGCTGTGATGATGATAAAAAGCAAATCCTAAATAAACTACTCCGCCGTTTCAAGATTTTAATTTTACAAATATCACTTTAACAAAAACTTTAACAGCCATTTATAATATTTAAGTTTGTCAGCAGAAGCTAAAGTATGCAGTCAGAACTAGTGTAGTAATGGCGTGAGATTTTAGGTCAACCAAACTCCTCCGAAACGGCTCCACCGATTTCTGTTATTTTTTTGTGTATATCAGGCAGGTCTAAGCATCCCAGATAGCATGCACACTTGCCAAACTTGAGGCAAATTTGAATCAAACTTTCTACATAGTTTCCCATCAACATACTTGCATCATGTTTGTTTTAAGCTTGCATGATGTTTGTTTTTTCAATAACGCAATGTACATACAATATTGTTCCAACAAACTAGTCGCTTTTTAAAGTTTGTTGGGGCAATATTGTATGTACATTGCAACATTGTATACTGCCGAAAAAAACAAAAATCACGCAAGTTTGTCAATGGGAAACTAGAAAATTTGATTCAAACTTGCCAGACTTGCCATTGCTATCTGGGATAGGCTGTACACTATTTTTATTCCCCTGGAGAGGGTCCTCTCCATTATATTTTTTGTCAATTATTATGGCGAAAGATAATTCGCGGGCACAGCTAATAAATCTATACTAATAACGACAAAGGTCAGGAGCATTCCTGTCGTATGCAAAAAAGGCTCACGTGAACATGTAGTCGAAGCTGCCACCGACGGTGTTGAAGGAGGGTAGGCTAGGGATGTTGGGCATGTTCCTGGTGACGAAGGCGTTGGCGTTCAGGTTGTGGATGTCGTTGTGCAACAGGTTCAGCTTGCCCGCGCCCGTCAACTGGCTGCCGAAGCTGGGAATGCGGGTGTGTGTAAGGACGACTCCGTGACTATTACTGAAGAAAAGATAAGCATTAGCAACAAAAAGATCAACGTTGCAGATTTGCAACTTCATGGTGAGTGAAGACCTTTTCGGTAGTATTATTTAAATATAACTACATCTAATGGAAAACCATTAGATGTAGTTATAAGACCATTATTGTGTTTTAACTACCGAATGAAGAATTTAAATTTGAAATCTTAGATAATGTCATAGTATAACTACTACATAGTAAGCCAAGTCGGGACCATTGTGAGCGATTATAGCCTAGTCACATTTTTGACGTAGGGATATAGCTTCTAATATATTAAAGTAAGTATTCCATGTGCAATCAACAAACTGAATCATAATTTTAAGGGTACGAGAGCGATGAAATAAATTTCTTATTGATGATTTGTGTGCATGGGCCGAGAGCCGAAGATTTTTTTTTATCTTATTCGCACTCTCCACTCCCGCATGGGTGCAAAAAAATCGAACCGTAGCGATCGACCAATCGGAGCGCGTAGTCTGACTTCCAAATGTTCGATGACGTGATAATTTTGCGTTCTGCTTGGTCGAAAGCAACGGTTCGTTTTCGTTTTGGTTATGGTTTATTATTTGAATTGGCCCTCTGGAAAACCCGGACTGCGTAGACGCAATGGAAGGAAAAGGAGCTATCTATGTTTGTCGAAGCATTGTTGCGAAATCAATACCATTGCAAAATTCGAAGGAAGATTCTCCAGTTTACACCCTTTATCCTTACCCACAGCTCAAACTATTTCATCTAAATCGGTATCGCGGTTATTGACTCACATACAAACTTCCACTCCCCTTTTCTCCCCCTTAAGGAGTGATTTCTGCAATAAATGCTATCCTATGTCTCCTGGTTCTAAGCTACCTCCACACCAATTTTCAGCCGAATCAGTCTAGCCATTCTTGAGTTATAAATAGTGTAACTAACACGATTTTCTTTTCTTTTATATATATAGATACTAGCTTATGCCCGCGACTTCGTCCGTGTCGAAATCCTTTTTTATTCCCTTTAAAATTCCCCCCTCCCTCCACTCTTTTTACACCCTTTATCCTTACCCACAACTCAAACTATTTCCATACCAAATTTCATTTAAATCGGTTTAGCGGCTATTGATACTCCATACAAGCTTCCACTCCCCTTTTCTCCCCCATAAAGGGTGATTTCTGCTATAAAAGCTATCCTATGTCCGTCTCCTGGTTCTAAGCTACCTCCTCACCAATTTTCAGTCAAACCGGTTCAGTCGTTGTTGAGTTATAAATAGTGTAACTAACACGACTTTCTTTGTATAGATTAGATTGAATAAGTCTGGTGACCAAACGCATAAACCCGAACAAGTAAACTTTTTCCATGGCCCGGAAAATATAAGCAACAGATAGCATGAATAGCCGCCTTCATAAAATTTCAAATTAATGATCCTGAATAAAAATCCATAGATTTTTACAGTCGTAGGTACTGATTTCGAACACAACAAACCAAACAACAAATCGAACACAACAACTTTTGTATATAGTTATTTTATTTCTGTATTGTGTTATTAATAAAATAAATCGACATTATTTTATTTCTGTAGAGGTGCCTACACAATATTCCTACAATTCGCTTACAAAATATAGTACGGATGCAATTAGGTCGTTTTAGAATGAGCACGTTTTGAAAACGAAAATACACAGTATAAAATTTTTGAAAATTACAAAAATGCCTTTTCGTGTCTATTTTCCATTGTATATAGGAAAAAATACTTACTTTAAATTGTCTATTGATACAATAGTTGCGCTAAGAGTAAGAAAACACCTACACTCGTAAATATTTCAATTTACAATATCAGTAGAATGTACTTACACATTATCTACAGCTAATCCTTTATTAAAAGCACCAGTCGACGTCTTGGTACCTAGGACACTAATTACATTGTTATCGTTCCCAATCAACGGTATTTTGACACCAACACTGTCACTCTTATCATGGTTGACGTTCAAAGACAGAATGTTCTGACTACGTGCGCCGGCGCACACCAAGCACAAGGCGAATATTCGCAACATTCTTCTATCAGGATCTCAAACAAATGACGAGCTTCTCTACGTCCAGAGCTTTTATACATTTCTAAAAAGATAAGTTTTATCAATAGCAAAGAAACAGTCGATATGGCTTTTGTAATTTTTTGCCGTCTCGGAGCTCGTAGACGGTGTTTTACTATTAGTTCGTATTATCGTAGTTTTTCTTTCGAGCAACAAGTAACAATAGTCTCGATGGTATATGATAGGTGATGAAGACCGAAAGCACAGAATAGATAATAGTACTGAGTACAAATGTTGCACTCCTTTGATTTTGATAAAAGCCGATATTGTAAATACCTAAACCTCGAGTGTTCAAGCTGAATCGAACCTTAACGCAACGCATTAGCGTATGTTATAGTCATCCTGAAGTCACATGTCGTTACGAGGTACGAGCTCGAGCAATAGGGCTGTAGCTGATAGTATAAATAAAATACCTACCAAAATGTATGTATTATGTACATGTATTAAGATAAATTATTCAGTACTTATATTTACATTTTTTACGATAATGCTTCACATATTCCCATTTCTTAAATATC
Organism: Schoenobius gigantellus; assembly: GCA_963935595.1. Taxonomy (NCBI): domain Eukaryota; kingdom Metazoa; phylum Arthropoda; class Insecta; order Lepidoptera; family Crambidae; genus Schoenobius; species Schoenobius gigantellus. The sequence goes on from OZ012563.1 coordinate 8,972,010, forward strand.
GATCTTATTTTACTTTTCTTTTTAATTCATGTAATGGACCTTCTCTCATTACGATACGCACAGGCTACTAGTATTCTACTCGAGTCTCGGAGATTAGGTGCTGCAGAGTATCTCACATACATTTATTATGGGGACTCGCACACTTTCATACCTGGGGGGTTATTGTCTAAGAAAAAGTCTATCGCCATCGCTTACGTTACAATTTGACAGTCGCAGCCCATCCATTACTCCTTTATAAAAAGGAATAAGATAAAGAGTCTTATGTTCACGGCGCAATGACTGTCAAATTATAAGCGATCGTGATAGATAGACAATAACCCACCGGTATGCTACGCGTTTACAACACAACTAGTCTCGCGATACCCGCCGTACCGGTCGCCCGCGAGTCGCGTCTTCTTCGAGTATCGACAAAATGGCGGCGGAGCAAGAAATTAATGTTAAATTTAAATTGTGTACTCTCTAAATATTGTATTTTTTTATGAATGGCAGGTTTCAGTAATGTAATCGACTTGTAGTTCTTTTGCTACCACAAAAGCAATGAATCCATTTTTTTCCTTGTGCAGTTTCCTGTTTCTATAAAAGAACAAAACTGCAAGTGCTTCTTCGTCACTGGAATCACTCGACATTTTGACGTCCTTTTAATTCCAAGCGTAGGCAATAAATGATAAAATTAGTTCGTTTTCAGTAGCGTTATGTGCGATACATGGATCGCCAACTAGAATCTAACTAGTTTTCAACTCGAGTATCGTATCTTTTGAGTCTCATAATGTGAGAAGGGCCTAATTTTTGTCATGCCAGTTCAAATTTAAATAAACCTTATATGAGTCACCTCATTAAAAATCATGTACGGGCTTTAAAGGACCCTGTAAACGATCAAACTTGTTTGTCAAATTTACGTGTTTGACAAACTTCATTCTTCGTGTAGGGCTGTGTTTGACGCGTTTGACAAACGAACTACGTGTTTCATGTATTTGAATCTTTATTTTGTCAGACTGCCTTTGGACTAGACTTAAAAAATCAGTTATAAAATAACTACTGTAAATCATCTCATCTAACACTAACACTAAAATAGAATTATACCACGACGTTGCATCCTCGAGATTTATACATATATTAACCAGGTAGTCCACTTTCCAATGTACCGGGCACCAAGCACAATTTTAGAGCGAAGACATAAAAATAAAAATATAGGTAGGTAGTTTTAGTATTATTCACCCGCTCGAGCGATGTTACGACGTTTGACTCATTCGCTTTCTTTGTGCGGGCATCACAGCATCGAAATATTAAAGATCAAAGTTTTATTATTTTATAACTTTATTTTTAGTTTGTTATGTAGTTGTTATAGATACCAACATGGGTAAAAGAAAACGTAACCCAAAACAATATACTTGGGACACATTTGGTCTGTCAAAAACAGTGTTTTATCCAAAACTTGAGTTTGGCAAAAATGGTTGTGTTTACGATCGATTGCCATTTTTAATGAAGTGAAGTGTACATTCTGATACGAGTAGTACTGGAAGTATGTAAGTTTTAAATATAAGTGTTTATCGTTTATTATATTGTACTATTAATAGACACGTTCTCATATTTGCATTTCGTTCGTTGAAAGCATGACTTTATTTCGTGTTTGTTCGAATCAGTTGATTATATTTAGGTCACTAATTATTTTATTGAAATTTATTGAGCAGCAAAGAGCGTTTTGCTGTTTATGCATTGCCTAACATTACTGTGTAATTAGAGAATATGCTATATGCAATGTTAAATAAAATGGTATCCGCAGAATACCAGCATCAAAGCACTCTGTGACTTTGCATATGCCAAGCGGGGCCTATATGGCCTAAATCTATCTGAATATATATTTATATTTTTTATTACCTTGTGTATTGTATTTTTTGGTACCAAATAAACGTCTATTCAAGCATTAATTCATAATAACTAACCGTGAATTGGGACTTTGAAACACGCCTTGTTTACACGTGTTCAAGTGTTATTATTTCTTTATATTTTATAGAACACTGTGCCTTGAAACTATGCTGCAATTATAACCACGCACAGTACTACGATGAGATTGTAGTCATGTTTTTTGGTCATATTTATTAGTACAATGACGCGATCACCGTCTCAACCACACACAGCACTTCGTGTCATTATGCGATCATGACCTAGCTTATTTCTTCAACAGAATGTTATTATTTCTTTATATTTTATACAACAGTGTGTCTTGGAACTATGATGCGATCATAGTCACGCACAGTACTACGATGCGATTGTAGTCATGTTCTTTGGTCATATAATTATTATATTAGTACCGTGACGCGATCACGATCTCGATCACAACACGGTCATGATGCGATAATGACCTAGCTTATTTTTTTAACAGAATGTTATTATTTCTTTATATTTTATAGAACAGTGTGCCTTGGAACTATGATGCGATCATAGTCGCGCACAGTAAGTACTACGATGCGATCGTAGTCATGTTCATTTGGTCATATAATTACCTATATTAGTACCGTGACGCGATCACGGTCTCCATAACAACACTTAGTGTAATGTTGCGATCATGACCTAATTTATTTTTTTCAACGGAATGCTCACAGGCTGAGGATAGCCTCGCAGAATATTACTCGCCTCGCAGAATATTGCTAATGTTACTAGCCGACAAACTACTCAATAATTTGGTGTTTATGTTTATAATGTATGCATTCTGTTAAATAAAATAAAAATAAAAAATCCATGAAGAGGATAAATTGGCTTCAGTCTGTTCACATACACGGGATGTTCAGTGAGTGATTCAAGGAACAACCTAGTAATGTACAGGTGATGACATCACAAGCACCAGCCGACCCAACAAACATTTTCGTTATGTAATCAAACATTTATATGACCTTGAGTCTTATTAAAGTTATTTAACGGTAGTTTTTTTTTTACTTTTCGGTATGTACTGGTGCATTATGTGTCCAAATAGTCATATACATTATTTGTCGTATAATAATGTCATATAAACGTTCTTCCAAAAATTTTGTACAATCGTCATATAATAGCGTCTACGACCACGTTTATAAAACATATTTATATAACTTTTCGTCGTGTAAACGTTTTCATAGTATAAACGTCATAATACTGTCAATTGTGTCATATAATTACCTTTTAAACATCTGCTAAACGGATAATAATTGTTTACACGTAGTATTCGTAATCGTTATATATAAGTTGAATAAGTATTACGTGTGCAACCTGTATACGTCCTAAAGTATCACAAACATGATAATACGACCGCAATTTAATTAATACATATATTAAAGGTATATAATAACCTTGTATACAACTTCCACCATTTCGAAATCAAATTTAACTATCATATTTATTTACTGTTTGGATTTGACATGGATCGAAAAGTGGAAAAGTATTAAAAGGAGTGATGCATTCATAAGAAAAGTTAAAAACAACTATCATTCTATTCAAGCACATAGATTAATACAAAGTAATACACCTCAAGTTGAGAGTAAGGAAAATGTGAAAGGTTCTGTATCACATTTAAACGAAAATTCAACCAATCAATTCAAATATGATGTTTTTAAAACGCTTATGAAATCTTCATATCTTAATATATTTATGATATATGATAACGAAATTTTGCAAACAGAAACCATATATTATATTACTGATATAAAGTGTAAGTTAGTTAGTGTTTCATACGACTCAAATATATATTCATACATATAAGAAATAGGTAATAAAAAAGGCACTAAAAATTTATTAATTTTTTAATTATCTCCAGGAATGTAATTGACACTTCAAGTTAGTTCTGATCCGTATCCGTATCCGTATCGGACATATCCGACATAAGAGCGATTTGTTGTTCGGAACTTTCATAATTAGGAATATTATTTCGCTTTAGAATACATGGCATCGATTTCCAATTTATTTCTGGTATAGAATCTTCAGCTCCACGTTGTTCCCATTGTGCTGGCACAGTTGTTAATAAAGATTTTCCATTTTCTGTGGTCTCCACTATTTTAAAAGGCATTTTGCTAAAAAATAAGTAAACAAGTTAGGAATTTTGAACAACAAACACTTACTAAGTAACAATAGGTTCTTAAATAATCTTATTAAAAATAAAATATTAGCAAGTTGCTACTTGACACTTTGGGTTTCTTATAATCTAAGAGCCACGTGCCCACTTGCTATTACCGACCTACTACAACTGACTGACTAAGCGAAAGTGCGCGAGCGAGAAGCAAAGATACCTCATTTTTCTGCAATCGAGACTTCGCGTCATCGTGGGCCGGCCTTAAAAGAGATTGAGAGCGACATATTGGCTCCGTGTAAGTACAGTCAGCGTGGAAATTACGCTACTAACTTTTAACAAGTTATAGGTACATAATAGTATATTTTCTAACATAATATATAAAAGTTATGAAAAGTGCTAAAAGGTGTTCATTATTTTATTATTGATCCCTAAATAAACTTTCATAGCGTACACATTTACAATGAACACGCAGTTTATAGATCGCGAAGTTATATAGTTGTCATATAACGCAGTCACTTAATAAATTATTACCAAAAATATGTGAAAAAGTTAAAATTTTAAAGGCGCACAAAAAAAATGTTAGAAACTTACCTTACATTTATCAGTAAACTTGATTGGACAATGGTTCACAACTGATAAAATGATAGTATCACCTCAAATAACAAATAAAAAATCAATATTAACTCAGCTGTCAAAAATACTGCCAAATTAAATTAACGTGATTATCTGCTATCATATAATTTGCTCAATATAAGTAATGATCATCTTTAAATGACAACAACACAACGATTATATTATATAAAAGATAAATTGTGTTTAATTACTCGACACGAACTCGTATATGTGATGCGACAGCTTTAATTACATGATATGTAGTCAAATCGCCGACGTGTATATGACGACTATGCGACTATGTAGGTATTTTTATGACTGATACACGAAACTCTTAGCGCCTTAAGTTGAATTAAATGGGCCCAAATGCCGTCGAGTAAACGTCCTTATGACATTTATACGATTATACTAAATAGCATTAATAGTTCCCACCAAAACGTCTACTCAACATCGTAAATGTTTGTTGGGGAGTGTCCCATACCATCCACTAGCTCTCAGGTACTTGTAAATGATGTTGACCCTCCAGCAACCAGTTTGCTTGAGAATATTTTAGAGGTCTTAGGGACCTCAAAAAGGAAATAGGAGGGTTTCGGAACAAAAAACTAGAATGAAATCTCTGAACGTTGGGGTCATATATTGTGCGGAGGCTTAAATAAGGATTAATAGAAAGTGTACGTAAGTGGGCAAGATCCTCATACCTGAAAACTTTCAATTAGTTAAAACACCCAAATTGAATCCCGAAATCACTACTTTGTTACTCGAAGAAATCAGCTTATACAGGACCTTCATTATGAAAACACGCTTAATAATAATGTATTCATTACATTAAAAGTTTAAAAAGATTGAAGATGTACGAAGTGATTCATTTCTATATGGCGAGAAGTCACTGATAAAATTAAAGCATCGAAGTCAGCAGAAAAATCGGGACTCCAAATCAAGAAAGTTCCAGCTACGAGTACTTCTTCTTCTAATAGGCTTTTAGTCAGCCAGCAGGGCAACTGGAAAGCCCCACCGCATCAACTGCCACGCACGCAGAGACGAGGTTAGGCGAGGAGTCAGTCGTCGTACCATTAGTCTGCGAGGAAAACACCTGTAGATCGATATCAGACAATGAAGTCTCGACCAAAGGCGCCGATCAAAATATAAAAAAGTAAGCCGGTAAAATTTAATAACTATTCTGGTAAATGAGAATATTTTATTCACACCTTAAAAAAAAAACTATCGATCCAGTTGTATAAGAATTTGTAACGGGTAAAGTGGATTACAAAATTCTTTTTAACAAACCAGTATTTCAAAGATGTTTACCTATAAGTTCACGTTTTTCACAGTCAGATATTGTGACATTACGTTATGAAATTAAGAAGTTATACCAAATGGGAGCGGTAAGACGATACAATGACGGATTAGATCAATTTATATCTAACATTTTTCCTACCTGTAATGTTTTTTTTTCTTGCTAATTGTCAAAATTAGGTTGAAAATTAAAATTTGGGAAAGAAAACAAATTTAATCCCTGACTTACTAAAATAATAAGCATTATTTGTTTACAAACAGCTCTCTTATGCATAAGCATAGGAGAACAATACAATCATACGCCAGCCATCATAATAATAGCCAGATACAATCATATCCTTAGAGTTGTAAGTTAAATTAGAGAGAATCAGGTATAATATATAATAGATACAGTATACCTATATTATAATAGATACAGAAATCTATATAATCAAAGTGCAACTATATAATCAAGGTTCAGGTTTTTTTTTATCAATCTCGGTATCAAACTCATAAAGCTATCATCTATATTGGAAACAAAACTGGGTAATGAATTAAACTAAGTGATTAGCCTTCCCCGAAGCGGTGGTTAGTGGATCGTATCCTCGACTTTAGGTTCTTGCGATCACGGGTAGGTAATGCTGTGCTCCAATTTCTGAGATTTTATATGTTTTAGATATGTTATTTCACAGAATTCTTCCTTGTTATATTAATTGTTTCTTAGTTCCTCGACTGAAGGGTCAGGCAGTCAAGCCCTATGGGAACTGCCCTAGAGATTCATAACACAGTGTGGGGTTGAATATAATATGTAAACATGCCTAACGATCTTATGGTCAGGGGCTCTAACAATGGGTTCGTCAAACATAATTATAAATAAATTGTAAAATTTTCTTATTTGTTGGATTGTGGGAATGCCATATGGAGGAGAGAGCACCTACCTATTTTGTGTGCAACTGCTACTATTTATTCAAGGAAAATAGCCTTTGTGAGTTGTTTACCGGAGAGTGATCAGAAACTTTCTATGGTGAAAATCTGGAACTTGACATGTAATGTGTAAATATTGTTCATTAATCCACCAACATTCCGCTTACTATCAGGGTTTTTAATGAAATAGGGGATGTAAAATACGAATTTGGAGAATATAATGTGCTTGAAAAAACCCTAATACCAAAAAAAAAAAAGTTAATAAAATCTGTTCTAAGTCATAAAAAAAAATTCAACTAATTTAGAAATATATTAGGTACCTTGTTAATTGGCGTAAGTACTTAAATTATTATAACAAATATTGATGAATCATTCGGCGAATCCTTATCATTTATAGCTACGTAGGTATGTATTGCGTATCCAGAGCCTTGATCTCGAGCTGCAAACAAAACCTCGAAGGTCGCGTGCACTTAGTAGTAAATTCCAACGAAACTATTTCGTTATTTTTCTTAAAATGAAATGCACGCAGAAAACTTCGTTGGTAAATATAAAATTACGGATTAATTTTTTCTAAGGTCAAGGTATTGGCAAAGGAATCATACCCATACTACCACAATATGAAATTCTCATTGCGATTCAAGATGTGTTAAGGACGGACTTATCGCTTATCACCGTCACCAGTCAACATATGAATCTTTGGAAGTTCTACAATATATAATCAGTAGTTATTCTAGGTAAAAGTTTTGAATGTTTGGTTGAAAATGACAGAAGGTCATGAATAATTAACAATAAACAAAAATGTTAACGCTTTTAAAAACTGTACTCAACGAAAATCCTTATATGTCTATCAATTTATATGTCTCATGTTAAATGTCTTCATTTAGTATGATCTATTAATTTAAAATATGTTCTGTTAAATGTCTCTAAAAGTTATCAAAACAAACGGACTAAATGTCAAATTTATTTTCTTTAATTTTGTCTATGCACAAATTGCACAATGATCAAAGGTAGTTGCAATTGTCACGTGCAAAAATGACGTTGTTAAGGATATTTTGAAACTAACTGACAAAGAATTGCTGTATTAAAAAAAAAAAAAAAGTTGTGATTTTTGTGTAGAAATAACAGTGAAACCAAAGTATTTTTGCAAAATTTGTGTTTAATAAAATTTCAAGAATAAACGGTGTTACAATCCGTAAACCTGAGGGTTAGAACAGATTTATTCTTATTGTCAAACCTTTCAATAAATTTGTTCAGAGTTGTCTTTTAAAATGGACGACATTCGAACGGCTATTAAGCTGATGTTTAAATTCTGTTATATGGCGTTCATTGATTTATATGTCTATTTTTTTGTCACTACGCATCAATCATCGAAACATTATCTTAGATTTAAAGAGCAAGTAACTTATGAATTTCAATGTCTTCCCTTTGCACTTGATTCAGCTCCATACATTTCCAAACGTCGTAACATCGCTCGAGCGGGTGAATAATACTAAAACTACCTACCTATATTTTTATTTTTATGTCTTCGCTCTAAAATTGTGCTTGGTGCCCGGTACATTGGAAAGTGGACTACCTGGTTAATATATGTATAAATCTCTTCGGATGCAACGTCTCGTATAATTATGGTCAAACATCACAAAGGTAAGTTTGTTTAACCATTAATTAAGCATTAAAAAATCACAGTTTTGGTATAGTCATTGTAAATCATCTCCTCTTACACTAAAATAGACTTAAAAATTAAAAAATCACAGTTTTGGTATAATCATTGTAAATCATCTACTCTTACACTAAAATAGATAGACTTAAGCATTTAAAAAATCACAGTTTTAGTATAACCTTCGGCGATACAAACATGTTTGAAGTACTCAATTATCGTCGCATATCCACGTATTATTAAAGTTGATTAGCTTACATTATACAGGCCCTTTCTACAACGATATTGAAACGAGTCACCAAAAAAGTTGTTCTTGCGATACAAATAGCACAAACTCTCTTGTATCGTTTTTGCTGATTGAACTTTGGTTAAGTCTCGTGGACCCATTGGGAATTCATATATGAAAATTTTAAATATTTTAAAATTTCATGGACCCGGTGGGAAAAGAAGAACAATAGAGTCGTGGACCTTCGGGAAAAACCCGTGTCAATTTATTTTTTTCTTTTTGTATTAAAGGTGACTTATGTGCGAATGTTCTTAGATATGTTTGATGAAAATCGGTTGAGCCGTTTATAAGTTTTGGGGGTGAAAGCCGGGAAGAATAACCGAATGTCTGCAAATATACTCGAGTGGGGTCTCAAATGAAAGCGCATCACGTGCACATTATAAAATAATATGTTAAGCCGTTAAAAAGTATGAAATAAAAATCAAATTAAAAATTTTAAATCCCCCGACAAAATCCTCCAAAAAGTGAAAAATAAAATGTGTTGGTTGGCCCTTTAGTCGTCACGTCGGGGGACCGCAATTATGCAATATATCTAGTAACGCTCTGCGTATTCGGTCAGTAAGTAATTAAATAAATATATATATTAATTGCGGTCCCCCGACGTGACGACTAAAGGGCCAACCAACACATTTTATTTTTTACTTTTGGAGATTTTTTGTCGGGGGTTTTTATATTAGTAACATCTTGACCGGAAGCGGCCAACGAGCGTCACACACAGATCTAGTAACAGTGAATAATGGCCAATGGGTAACAATCACATCTAATACATATTAACATTAACATTATTATGATTACAGAATAGGGAAGCGGACAATTTTTTAATGTCCTTCTGGTAGATTATCAAAAAATATTATGGTAATCAATAATGTGCAACTACACATTGATTTGAAATATAGCATGATAAAATTCGTTTCAAAAACGTTCTTAAATTAGATCCCATCTTAAAACTATAGATTAATTGCTGAAAAACGTTACCTTTATTAGGCGAACCAAGCGGATTTGCAAATACATACACCGAGGCGTACCTACTATGAAAACCACTTCACATATTCTCGAAGGAAACATTCAAAACTGCCACCCAATAGCGATTTATTTAAACAGCCCAAAACACAAAACAGGCATTCCTGGGATATCACTGGAATTCAAATTGTTTTATTGTACTTTATGTCTGGCGCTCTGATGGGCTTTGCAGTATGGTGATAAGTTTTAGAGAATGATTCACCGAGCATTTAATATGGCGTGTCATAATCTGTCAGGGAGTCACCGTGAAAACCTATTTAGTTTAATTTACAAAAGTTATAATGAACTAGCTTTCCGCTCGCGGCTTCGCCTGCGTATTTTCATTTTTACCGTAGGAAAAATTCTATAGCCTATGTTACTCAGTGATTCAAAAATTCAAAATTCTTTATTTCATAAGCCTTAAGTCTAATACAGCATTTTTCTGAGACCCTCCTAGTAGGTTTCCGTAGAATCCTATGGTAGGGGATCCCGCTCCGCTCAAAACATTTTATTTTTAAGTAAAGGCCTAAACATGCGATGATCAATTTAAAATGAAAATAATAAATTCTTGTGTGTGTTCGTTTGTGTGTGTGTGCGCGCACGTGTTGTGTGTATGTGTGTGTGTGAGTCTGTATGAATGAGTGAGCTTAACTGTCCAAATATTGTATATACATTTACATTATTATGAACTTATCGAATCCTTATAAATTTCTCTATACCGTCATAATCCAGGGTCAGTAGCCATTCAGCTATTGCTGTCTTACATTTAGATATTTTAAGTTTGTGTATATCTAATAGATCATTTAATTTGACAATAAAGCATTCTATTAGTGAAAGAATTTTCAAAATCGGCTTAGTAGTACCGGGTATTATCCCGAACATCCGAACTCACAAACTTTACCTCTTGAGTATTATTGTCTTGTCTTTCAGCAGTAATATAACTTTATAGCGACCCGACTACAAAGTTAGTTCGTTTCCGAATAGAGCCTGCGAGAGAATAAATAGGATCGTTTCGGATCAAAGCTGTCAATAACTACCTACCTACCTACTATATACGCCTGTACCCCGAATATGTTTTTAGCAAATTTAAGGCGCATAGTGCTCCCAATGACCTTGCGTCGATCGTCCCGCACTGATTACATAGGAGTGAGTGAGTGAGAATGAGGGGAATATTTAAGCAAACCTTTACGCGTAAGATGAATTATTTCAATTGAGAATTAATTAAGGCGAATAAGAAAAATCTAAGAAGACCATCCCCTAGAAAATTTTTCATTTTATTTATTCAAATCGAAAGTATATGATTTAACCTAATATTTACGACGCGATTAGGTTTAAAGTTTTAAAATCGAGGCATGTTTGGGTCACATTTCAACCAAGTTTTAATTAATTTATCAAAAAATTAAAAAGACCATCCTCTAAAGAATGCGTTGAATAATAGCATATCTTTGTTAAAGATTTTTTCATTCAATATTTATGAAAAGAACCGGTTTTTTCTGCAGTGATTTTTTATGATTGACCGTACTATGCGCCTTAACTTCAATTTAATTCGGATCTCGGCCGATATGGCCAACTCTCTCTAACTTTTCTTTAATTTCATTAATATAAATTATTGTATTTTTATATTTGTTAATGTTACACATTTCGTTAGTATTGTTCGGTTTAGTTATAGTATTGTAAGCAATAGTTATATTGGTATTAGGAGTTAAGCGGTCTTCTTTATTAAGTGTATTATACAAGTTATTTTTTAATTATGACAAAAAATTTGGGTGCTTGTTCAGACAAGCAAACTGAACAACTTTCACTATGGGACTAACTTTGAAATCGCAAAAAAAAATCAGCTGTTCCATACAAATGTTCAACATTCACTGAACCTAGATGTATGGAACAGCTGATTTTTTTTGCGATTTCAAAGTTGGTGAAATGTTCAGTTTGCTTGTCTGAACAAGCACACAATTTTTTGTCATAATTAAAAAATAACCTTGTATTAACATGTGGTGCTTTCCTTTAATAGTGCATCTAGCATAATTAAGTAGGTACATACCATGATTTTATTCTAACCATGGAGAGCCATTTATAAAATAGGGGAAGAAGTTTTCCTGCTTGGTTTGGGTGGTGGTAGTAGGGCTTCTCCCATCTGGCTAGTCTTACTTAAGTTTGTTGGCATTATAACAATGCTATATCACACACATAGCTGGGCACAGTTAATCCAAAAGTTAACTTCGATAATCGTTAATTAAAGTGTTAACTTTTCGCAATTTTAACGCAAGTTAAAAGTTTGCCGTTGAAGGTTAATTATATAATAGTTATAGACTTTTACTACAATGTATTATTGATATAATTATATGTCACATTAAATAGAAAAAAGTGGGCTGGATCAAAAAAAAAACGCAATTACCTAATTAAGAAAAATCAGACTTTTATTTTTGATTCGACATAGGGTGCATGTTTCCCTTCATAAACATTCATAAACATTAAAGGAAATTGAAAGGGATGATCGCTTGCGGCTAATGTCCATCCCTGTAGAAAATGGCGTGCATTTCAAAATAACGTCACAATGCCATGCAAGCATGCATGCAAGTAACGTAACGGTCTTACGTTAACGAAAGTAAAGAAGAGCGTTAATTTTTTTTTCAATTAACTTAAAAGTTAAATCGTTAAGCAGTTTGCTAACTTCGTTAATTAACTGTTAATGGATTAACGGTTAAGTGCCCAGCTATAGCTCTATGTTGCTCCAACAATTATAGGTAAGATAGGCAGTTCCTTTGTTATAGAGGAGTCCAGGTGAAGCTCGCTTACATCTTTGGTATTATCGTCAGTTACCATCGGGTAAGATGAAGGCCAAGAGCTTCCCTGTTGTGTCTAAAAAAACAGACATCATCATCATCATCATCACAGCTCATATACGTACCCACCGAGGGGCAAGAGCCTACCCTAACTAGTTATGTTAGGGCGATTAGGCCTTAGTCAAACCACGCTGGCCCAGTGCGGATTGGTCGCAGGTGTATTCGTGAAACGAAAAACATATTGGTACATGGCAGGATCGATCGCGGGCCTCCCGATTCTACTCGGGACACAATCCAATGCCGAGGCCACAGTGCCACCGACGCGATGAAAAAACAGACATCCTATAGATTAATTTGATAGTTCTGTTCGACTTTAACAATTATTAGTTTTTGAACCGGGCTTAAGTCTATTTATACGGAGGTAACATTACTTAAGAACACTGAAAAAGCTGGATGGGTACAGGAGTAACGACATTAAATTTTACATTTGCACTACGAAAACCGCCCTTAGATTTCAAGTGACATAAGAGCTGTGAGTCCAAACGTCAAACAGTATAGCTTGAGGCATCGCTTACTGTACTATTAATCACGGTAAGTTTACATGCTCTTTTCTCGTTTTCAATTAATTTTAATTGACTTAAGCGTCACAAAAGACTATTAAATAAAGAAATCCGCAAAGGAATACATAGATGAAACCAAAAAGGTCTGAGAAAAAGAAACATTTCTCTTATATTAATTTTATTTACTTTGTTATCATAAAATTTATTTGGCATTTTAAAAAACAAAATGCAGAGTGACAAAATAAATATAAAACTACACCTACAACTTTAATAAAAATTCTAAGCTACAATCACATTATAAACAGTTCGGTGGTATCATTGTTCAAATGGAGTTCAGTAGATCACCAGAACCTGCTGAAAATCAGCCCTCCCTGCGGCTGCCAGTTGGTGCTGAACTGGGGAGAGACGGACTTGCCGAAGCCGGCGTTGAGGTCCACCGAGGCCTTGGGCGAGCTGAACAGGTTAAGCTTGCCCAGCGCCGAGTAGTCGGTGCGCTCAAGGAACGGCGTTTTGGCCACACCCAAACTTGCTCCCACCTTATCCCTGTAATAGAAGCAATCTTTATTGCTATTTATATTTTAAACTAGCTTTTTCCGTGCGAAGTGGGTAATGGATTTAATGCAACCAAGACAATAAAGTTTCCTTTTGAAGCTAAAGGTACATGTGCAGCTGGTATTTGCATGGTTGATAACATGGAAGCGACGTGACATGAAGTTACAGATGGCCTAGTAGCCGTAGTCATTACTGACCAGACAGTTTACGTTTGTACTTTGAATAATGATGATACACCTTCAAGTTATAAAATATCAGTTGATAATAGAACGACAGTCTTTAATATATTGTGTGATGTAACTGTTCTGGTATGCGAATAAAAAAGGAATAAAACTGTCATTACTGTACTAATTCAATGACACTCGCAATTAAAGCAAACTTCTATTAGTTCGAAGTTGAAAATTCATTTGATGGAACCATAAGAAAAAAGTTTCCTGTAAGGCTGTTTGTAAACACTGCAACACCTTGTGATTAATGGACATAAGCCCATGCAGGTTAATACGAGTTTGAGTTGTTGGTTTGTATGTGCGTGTGTGTGTGTATGTCTCACATAGCGCATATGTTCTATCAAATACTAATGTTAATAAAATGATAGATAATAATATACGTATCATAGATAGATTAATACGTATACGGATAAAACACCAGCTAATAAAATCACTCACTTGAACATGTAATCAAGTCCTCCGCCAACGGTGTTGAAGTTGGGTATGTTGGCGTTGGGGATGTTGGGCATGTTTCTGGTGATGAAGGCGTTGGCGTTCAGGTTGTGGTTATCGTTGTGCAGCAGGTTCAGTTTTCCCGCGCCGGTCAGCTGGCTGCCGAAGTTGGGCACGTTGGTGTGCGTTAGCGAGAGACCGTGGCCGTTGCTAAAACGGAAATTGAACATAAATTACCTGGTAACGTTTCTGTTTACTCATGAGAGTAGAACTTCAGCATGCTGGGTTAAAATTCAACATACACATTATCTAAAGCCAAGCCTTTGCTAAACGCGCCAGTCGATGTCTTAGATCCAAGAGCGCTGATCACGTTCTGGTCGGTGCCGAACAGCGGCACTTTGGCCCCGATGCTGGAGCTGCCGTCGTGGTTAACAGTGTAAGACACGGCGTTCTTCTGACCGTATGCGCTTGCGCACAATAACACCACAGCGAATAGTTGAACGAACATCTTGAGCGTTGTTTCTTCGATCATTGAGATACGAGTGACTGTGATGAGTTTTGCTGATTGCTTAGCTTTTATACGGCACGGCTCGTTTCGGGGAGCCCCCGATCAGTAGCGGTCCGGGGCTCCTAAGAAACATCATTAAACTAAGAATGGGTTTTCCCCCAGACTGAGTATGACGCTTTGATAACACTTACAAAAGCGATAACTCAATAATTAATTGGGAGTCGTCACACTTCCACATTAACTCATATACTTACTTACTTCCCACTGCTGGGCACTTTTCTCCTAACGTGGAGGAATTACTGTTACTGCAATGCAGTAACAGTACGTTGTATTATCTAGTCTGTGGTAACAGTAAACTTCGTTAATCGGCTCCTACAGCATCGACAGAAAGATAGGCGACACATATATTCTTTATTCTTTACCGTACTGAAAATGCCTAATATCGATCTAATAACGAAATAATATCAATTAATTATGATTTATGACTTATGTAAATGCTCGTACTATTTTTTTAAATCGCAAATCTCGACAGATATTTTCTAGTACATCGCAAATGTATTTGAATTTATGCTAAATGCAATTTTGAAAAAGGGAAGAAAATCACAAAGAATTCATAGATAGATTTCGTTATTACGACAATTTATAGGATTACTACATGAGTTCTCCCCTGATAGCGACAAGGAAAAATGCACACTGGGATTGATTTAGTATCCAGCCTCCTTACCATGATGAGAACTTGGTTAAAAAACCGTGAATTTAACTCGCTTATCAAATAATGCTTGGCCGGCTATGGAGCTATTGACGACGATTTTACAAATCAAAATCTAAAAGTTCTTATGATGGATTCATTTTGTCTCTAAGCAGTCCAAGTTATTTGTTAGAATGGATTATTTTATATCTCTACCATATCAAATTAATCAATCAAATCAAAATAATCTTTATTGCATAGAATCACAATGATCACTTACAATCGTCACTTAAAAACTAAAGTTACCGTGGCTCCGGAAAATACGCCCAGTCTGAGAAGAAGCCACAAGAAACTCATATGAGTATTTTTAATCATGTGATCATATTCACAATCGTTATGGTATAGTAACATTATAGTAAATACAATCACTTACAACTAAAACTGGAACTAGAGCAACTAGGTGTTTAATATGTCCAAGGGTTTTCATCATTGAGATAAGAAGCAGTATCATAATATGCCTTTTTAGGTTTCCGTAGCCAAATGGCAAAAAACGGAACCCTTATAGATTCGTCATGTCTGTCTGTCTGTCTGTCCGTCCGTATGTCACAGCCACTTTTCTCCGAAACTATAAGAACTACACTGTTGAAACTTAGTAAGTAGATGCATTCTGTGAACCGCATTAAGATTTTCACACAAAAATAGTAAAAAACAATAAATTTTACATACATAGAACTTAAACTCAATTTTTTTTCATCAAACCCATACGTGTGGGGTATCTATGGATAGGTCTTCAAAAATCATATTGAGGTTTTTAGTATCATTTTTTTCTAAACTGAATAGTTTGCGCGAGAGACACGTCCAAAGGGGTAAAATGTGTGTGTCCCCCCCTGTAACTTCTAAAATAAGAGAATGATAAAACTAAAAAAAATATATGATGTACATTACCATGCAAACTTCCACTGAAAATTGGTTTGAACGAGATCTAGTAAGTAGTTTTTTTAATACGTCATAAATCCTACGCAACCCTTCATGGGCGAGTCCGACTCGCGCTTGGCCGGTTTTTTACGATTTTTTTAAAACTTGTTAATAGACATAATTAAAGACATTTTGCAACTTGAAGTCCTGCTATCACAATCATTAATTACTTTTTTTACACGCATCAGAGAAGCTCTTGGGCTTCATCTCATCTGATGGCCAATGACGATTAGGTAAATATGGAAGCAAGCTTCTACTGGATTCCTCAATTGAGCAACTGGCTATCTTACCTCTAATTGTCGGAACACAGCAATGTTAATATTGTTAATTACATTGTGATTATGGCGACAAATTTAGATAATACAGTGGTAGCAAGCCAGGCGGACTCAGAAGCATCACAACCTAACAAATCGTGCAGAAAAACTTCTGTCTCAATGGGGAATCGACCCTCGGACCCCCATATCAATACCGGTTGGTTAGTCTCAGCTTTTTTAGCCACGGAGGCGGCTAAATTTATTAATTCTATGTAAAGTGGTTTTCTGAAATCAATTCTTTTATCATTGTTAGGTTCTTACAATTCTAGTCTTTTAAAACAAAATAAACTACCTTTCAATGATTGTTAATTCTGTTTTTCTATATAATTAACTACATAAATAAAATTAATAACACTAACTTGTTTTTAAACAGGGAAACTCGCATCGTTAAGAACTTCATCACTGGAAACAGGTTGTTTACCAAAATAAATGGATTTATTTGAGTTGTGCCGACCGTCCCTTTACTTATGTTTTCCTATTATCATACCTCTTTGGTCCATTGTTAGTAGTCTCACGTGTTCCGTCTTAATAGTCTATTTTCTCCCTTTCTTGCAAAAGTAATTTATCGGGCAAGCTTCATCGTAATAATGTTTTTTGTTCAAAGTTATATAAAAACATTCTATATTTTATCCAGTTTTACTCTGTGTTCTCGAGATCAGTTCATGAGAAGTTAGAAAATTGTATCTAGAGTCAAGAATAATATAGAGTGCACTAGGATAACTTTAGTTGGAACAATCATAGCATATTACGTAATAAATTGATTTAGGAATTTGTTTTTCAAGTTACAAATTCAAAAAAGTTCATATTGACCTTCCAATGATAAAACCTTCATCTACGATATAGTATTTAAATTTATTTGGCCTCTGAATTTGTGCGGAAATAGCTGCATACGTTTCTGTACAAACTCAGAGGCTATAAAAGTACTTTTCCCTTGGGAAAACTTTTCCCGTCAGATTTTTCCCGTTGGAAAATTACCCTATGTCCTTTCCCTGGTCTCGAACTATCCCTATATCAACTTTCATCAAAATCGGTTTTAGTAATTTCGAAGCCAATACAAACAAACAAACAATCAAATCTTTCCTCTTTATAATATTAGTATAGATAACAGAATTAATTAAATCTACCTGACCTATTTCTCACTGTCTTACTTATTTCTGCCGTGAGCATTGCTTCATCTGGTTTGAAATGTAGTAAAATTACCTAGTTATCCTATGTCACGAGTTGGCAACGTAACTCTGTGGTCTTTGTAGAGTTTGCAAATTTAACTATAAAAATGCCTCCAAGTTCATGCCATTTAAATGACGACGCAGAAGGGTCATTATTGGTTTGGGTTTGCGATTAGGGAAACGTACACAAATCAAAACATACACAAGAGAAGGTTAATTTTGACTAATTTTGAATATATTAAATTAAAATTTTGTAAAACTGATTAATTTTAACTTGCAAATTTATTAACATTAATGAAATGTAAAGAAAATAACTTGTCATGTTAGGCAATTTTTAATATGGACTATGTCTGAAATAAACTGATTTTATTTTGATTTCATTTTATTTTTATTTTATGTTATAAGAAAAAGTTTCAGAGAGCTAACTGTGCGTGACAAGTTTTTCGGATGACGAAACAATCATTGAGATCAAGTAGAGAAGAACAATTTGGGAAATTATGCGTTGCAGAAAGAGCAACAATGTATAAATTTATCGAGGCCAGGTTTTCGTTAAATTTATTTATAGTAATAAATTATCCCGCCAAAAAAGTGGATCAGGTTGCTTATTTGCATACTCTGTTTAATGAAGTATATCCTCATAATGTGCACTTGCTTACATCTCCTGCATAATAATTAAGAGAGAAATTAAGTTATCCGACTCAAGGTTTGCAGTGTGCGGGATGTTTATCAATTATACGAGCATATCATCATTTAATTACATATGATATAATTTGATCGGCGGGACTAACCCAAAAGCGGTTCGATAGACATTCCCAAGATCTGTTTGTAAACACGTGTACCAGACAATAATTAATTACCAATTACGTAGTAGTCCCCTTTACCGTGTGAGTAACACTTCAGAGGTTAAGCGAATGAACTGCTTATCAAAGCGTCGGTATTTTATGAACATTTAATAACATTGCACTTGTAATTTGTTACATAAGCAAGGTTACGATATCTATACTACTATACATTGTCGTGAACTTGATATTTTAAAGATATTTTTAAAATGCAATGCTTTGTTACTACGGAAAATTACACTGGCTAATGAAAATAAGCAAAATCAAATCTAAACTAAAATAGAACTATCTTTATAGTAAATCCGATTTGAAACAAACCAATTAAAAAAGTAAAATAATATTGACAATCTTTAAATTATTTCTCACCACCCAGATAAATTCAGTATTATGTGTTTCTTGTTCTATAATAAGGTTGTTTATAAATTGGTATAAGAAAATTTGAACGATTGCAAAGAGCTTTTTGTCTAGCCATAGGTACTTGAAGAAAGACTATTTTCATTGTGATTGAATAAAATTTGAATAAAATTGTTTTTTTTTTGTAGAAACAAACGTTAGTGATCAATGTAGATATAACTTTCCACAGCTCCATGAAGATATAAATTTAGCTAGGAATACCTGTCGATAGTTCTAAACTCCAAATCATTATGTTCTGTACAAATAAATAAGATCTCAATAACATGAGCTGATGATTTTTAGTTAAACTGAATTAAACATACATAAGTTACTTTTTGTCCCCGTAATGACCCAAATCTTCATAAGTGCTCTTCGATTACTCGTAATTAATTTTCTTTATCGCCTTTGCAAGTGTTATCAAAAACGGAACAGTTGGTTATTCTTGTGGGAATGCCAGTCTAAGATAAAATGATGTTTTTTAGGAATATAGTGCCGAGCTGCTACTGATCGGGGGCTCCCCGTAATGAACGGTGCCGTATAAAAGCTAAGCAATCAGCAAAACTCATCACAGTCTCTCGTATCTCAATGATCGAAGAAACAACGCTCAAGATGTTCGTTCAACTATTCGCTGTGGTGTTATTGTGCGCAAGCGCATACGGTCAGAACGCCGTGTCTTACACTGTCAACCACGACGGCAGCTCTAGTGTCGGGGCCAAAGTACCGCTGTTCGGCACCGACCAGAACGTGATCAGCGCTCTTGGATCTAAGACCTCAACCGGCGCGTTTAGCAAAGGCTTAGCTTTAGACAATGTGTATGTTGAATTTTCACCCAGCATGCTGAAGTTCTACTCTCGTGAGTAAACAGAAACTTTTCCAGATAATTAATAATCAATTACTGTTTTAGCAACGGCCACGGTCTCTCGCTAACGCACACCAACGTGCCCAACTTCGGCAGCCAGCTGACCGGCGCGGGCAAACTGAATCTGCTGCACAACGATAACCACAACCTGAACGCCAACGCCTTCGTCACCAGGAACATGCCCAACATCCCTAACGCCAACATACCCAACTTCAACACCGTTGGCGGAGGACTTGATTACATGTTCAAGTGAGTTTGCATTTGATGCTATTTGATCTATGAACTGAGCAGACGACGAGAATTACTTTTGGTCAGCAATATTTTTGAATTCCATTGTTCATGTGCTATTAATAATTTCTGATATATATTCGCATACCACAGCAGTAACATCACACAATAGATTAAAGACTGTCGTTCTATTATCAACTGATATTTTATAACTTGAAGGTGTATCATCATTATTTAAAGTACAAACGCAAACTGTCTGGTCAGCAATGACTACGGCTACTAGGCCGTCTGTAACTTCATGTCACGTCACTTCCATGTTATCAAACATGCAAATACCAGCTGCACATGTACCTTTAGCTTTATAAGGAAACGTTATTGTCTTGGTTGCATTAAATCCATTACCCACTTCGCACAGAGAAAGCTGGTTTAAAATAAAAATACCAATAGAGTAAAGATTGATTGAATAACATGAATAAATAACATTTATTTCAGGAATTTTCCAATCTTACATAAAATTAATATGATAAAACAATAAAACATTAAAATTAAAATACTCAATTTTAAATTGAGATTGCTAAATGACTAGAATTGAAATTACAAATAATAATTATTGAAATTAAATTAAAAGTAAAATTTAGAATTTAAGTTTAGTAACAATAAATAAGTAAAAATTAATTTATTAAATTATGTACCTATTAAAATAAAATTTGGATTTCCATTCAATTATGCATACTGTTTTGATTAGACAATTATATAATTATGCATACTGTTTTGAGTCCAATGCCGAATTAACTTTTGATATGTTCTCATATAAAACTGGAAAAATCACAAGTAATGGCATTAACAATATCATATATCACATACAGCAATTAATAATCACTGAGGGTATAAAAATAGAAACAAATATGGAGAAACATATGAATAATAATCAGACTGTTTGCGTGGATCAGGAAACACAAACAGAATTTTGTAGACTAATTAATAACGAGGGTGATCAAGAAAATCGTATTGAGTTTTTTCAGGAAGAATGCAATTAAAAGTCATACCAAATATACTAAAGCCAAACCAAAAGATAAATCCAGTTCAGGGCAAAATGTGCTGGGAATACTGCACCAAAATATTTCTGGGGCATTAAACAAACAGGATGAACTTTACTGTACGGTAATAAAATTAAGAGAGGAAGAAGCGATTAATATCGATGTAATATGCCTCTGTGAGACGAACATGGAAAGAGGCAGTGAACACTACCTTAAATTAAAAAAAATCACAACAGCGGCATCTTATTCCAGAAGGAATTCTAAGCGCGGTGGTGTAGCAATCTTAGTGAAGAGCAACTTACAGTATAACGTTATAAGACATTTAGATACTCTTGCTCAAAAATTTGTATTTGAATGCTGCGGCATTGAGTTGCTTGACCACGGTATAGTAGTGATATGCATTTACACAAACAAAACCCCAACATCAATAAACTCACTGTTTTTTGTTAAGTTGAGAGAGCTCCTTGATTTAATCGGTAGACATAAAAGGAAGAAGTATATTATCTGTGGGGATTTTAATATCAATATGCTAAAATGTTCAAGAATAGCTTTGGAATTAGAACAGATATTTGAGAACTACAACTTGCGCAGATGCATCTACGAACCGACACGAATTACTGAAAATACGTCTACTTGTATTGATCATATCTATACCAATATTGAAGACGGAAAAGTGCAAATTCATGATTTCGGATTATCTGATCACACTACACAAACATATCAAATCCCAGTAAAAAAAGCAGTTGTCAGACAGCAACAGTGGTGGTATGAATACAGAAGAGACTATTCTGAAGAAAATAGGGCCAAATTCATTGATTGCTTATCGAGTCTTTCTTTTAGTACAGTATACGAACCAACAAACACACCCGAACAAGCATTTAATGAATTCTATGAATTATACACTATGTTCTACTACCTGTGCTTTCCAGTTGTAAGGGTAAAGATGTTGGAAAGAAAACTTAAATCAAAGTGGCTCACCAAAGGACTATTAAAATGTACCACAACAAAACGGAGGCTATATTTAGATTGTCGTACAAATAAGTGTAGCAAACAATTATATAAGGCATATACTGGTATACTAAGGCGATGCATAATCTCATCTAGAAAAAAATGTAATTCCAATTACATTAATAAAGCCACTAACAAATGTAAAGCAGTATGGAATATTGTAAGGAAACACACAGTATCAAGTAGTACTCAATCTAAGACAATTACAAAAATTAATTACAACAATTCTAATATAGACGATCCACAAAAGATATCCGAGTTATTTAATAATTATTTTTTAAATACTGTAACTCAAAATTGTTCTAATGGGTCAGGCATACCAGATATCAACAAAAGTGTTCAATCTCAGAAGTCAAGTGTGTTTCTTTATCCTTTAGATGAACATGAACTATTTAAGGTTGTAAGATCTTTAAGTAATACTCGATGTACTGGCTTTGACGAAATATCTACACATATTATCAAAATGAGTATTGGGTTAATCCTACATCCATTACAACACATTATTAATTTATCTATACAACATGGAAGTTTTCCCGAAATTCTTAAGCGATCTATAGTCAAACCACTTTTTAAAAAGGGGGATAAATGTGAAATGAACAATTATAGACCAATCACCCTGATACCCACCTTATCTAAGATATTTGAAAAAGTCATGTATAATAGGTTAATAGTCTTTCTAGAAAAAAATAATATCTTGGTTGAAGAACAAAATGGTTTTCGTAAACAAAAAAGTACATCGTTGGCTTCCTTTAAATTAATAAAATATATAACCGACTATATCGACGATAAGATTCCTGTGACTGCTATATTTATGGATATGAGCAAGGCGTTCGATTTAGTTTGTCACAAACGACTAATGGCAAAATTATATAGATATGGAATCAGGGGTCCAGCATACGACTGGGTCAAATCATATTTATATCATAGGAAACAAAGTGTTGAAATATTAAGATATTGTGAAAAAATTAAAAATGTAGAAAAGTACCGATCAACCTTTGCTATAAATAAGTATGGTGTACCACAAGGGAGTATACTAGGACCTTTGCTGTTTCTATTATACATTAATGACTTGCCAAAGGCCCTATCTCAGAAATGTATATTGTTTGCAGATGACACAACTTTTATCGTTAGAGGAACAGACATACGCAATTACGAGTCAGAAATTAACAAGACCCTTTTTACTGCTATTGATTGGTTAAAACTTAATAATTTAAAAATTAATATTGAAAAGACAAAATGTATTCAATTTCATACAAGACAAGGCAAGCCGCAAAATATTAAAATTAATTTTGATGAACAGTTAGTTGAACAGGTTTCTAGTCTAAAATTTCTGGGAATAACCATGGATCGCTTTTGTAATTGGAAAGAGCATATTTATAATATCTCTAATAAAGTTTATAGTTTTGTTTATGCCTTAAGACGAATAAGCCAAACAACGAGTAAGGAGGCTGCAGTCACAGCCTACAACGGTTATGTAAACAGTATCCTATGATATGGTATTGTGTTATGGGGCAATAGCACTGAATTGGACAGGGCTTTTATCATGCAAAAAAGATGTATCCGTGCAATTTTTGGATTAAGACAAATTGATTCTTGCAGACCATTTTTTCGAAAATATAAACTCTTAACATTGCCCTGTTTATATATAATGGATATGTGTTTGTTTGTACACAAACATCGAAGCCTCTTTCAACAAAACCAGGAAATTAGTAATCGTCAGTTAAGATCGAAATACAAAAACAAGCTTTATAGACCAAAAACAAATCTTAGCGTTGTTAGTAACAATGGTTTTATAATGTGCATAAAAATATATAACAATTTGCCAGAATCGTTCAAAAATCACAAATATCACAAATTTAGAAAATTACTAAAATATTGGCTTGCTGAAAGATGTTTCTATAGTACTCCGGAATATTTTAATTATAAATAGATTAATTCACCTATGATAATTTAAGACTTACTATTTGTAATTATTTTGTGAAATCATTAACATATATTACGTCAATGGGTGAAATAGAAATAGTTCTGTATTGTTCTGTATCTAATTATTATCTTGTGTATACGTCTGTGAAGATAGATTTTTGGTGTTCTTTTTTTGTATGCAATGTGATCTGCATTATGTACCCGAATTTCATGCACAATAAAGAATAAAGAATTGAATAAAGAATTATGTCATTTATCAATTTCAATTATTGATTAAAAACATTTACAAAAAGTTAAATTACGGTACATTTACTACAGTGTGCTAGGACACACTATAGTAAATGTACTTCGAAATATGTAACTGTAAAATTGTTGTCCTAATATTTTGCAATACCTTAGCGGTATCTATAGTAATAAGGACCAATTTGCATATTATTATAACACCTTGTAAACACTTGGTACGCAAATAAACATTTGGATTTGAACATTTAAATTTGAGATTGCTTCTATTACAGGGACAAGGTGGGAGCAAGTTTGGGCATGGCCAAAACGCCGTTCCTTGAGCGCACCGACTACTCGGCGCTGGGCAAGCTCAACCTGTTTAGCTCGCCCAAGGCTTCGGTGGACCTCAACGCCGGCTTCGGCAAGTCCATCTCCCCCCAGTTCAGCACTAACTGGCAGCCGCAGGGAGGGCTCATCTTCACCAGGTTCTGGTGATCTAATCAACTCCATTTGAATAATGATGATGAATCATCCACCGACTGTGATTATACTTCAATATTACTATAGTTTTACCAAATATACTTAATAGATGTAAATTATTTTTGATTTAGGTATTGAATAAAAGACATTTTCTATACCCAGTATTTTTTCATGCATATTTTTGTCTACATTTTACGAAAATTATTACCTACCTGACTTACATTGCCAGTTTTAATTCAACGTCGCAAGTTACCTTTAGGGAGATCTCGGCCTTTTTTAGCGAGATTGATCTCGGCCGAAAAAAAGGCGAGATCTCGCGAGTTTAACGAGATTGCACTTGAGCATAAAAACGTCGTATTCGAAGCGCGGACTGGGAACGGCTGGACGTTGTTAATTAATCTGTAATATCTAATGAATCTACTGAGTAGTAGATATTGTTTCATTACATTCATTTAATTGATAATAATATCTCAGTTTAATAGTCAACTCAACTTAGATAATAAGTTTAATTTTTTTGACTTCTCGTTGTTTTGTTTGTTATAAAAGAACTGTTTTATTACTAAAATATTTGATATTAGGTTAGGAAAGGAAAACTGGTTGTTTCTTTCATTTGTTATTTGATAGATTACGTATGTCAAAGTTTACTACTTAGAAGTTTATTAAAAAAATATAGACAGATAAGTACGTCAAACAATGTTTGATGCATAAAAGTGAATTGAAAAAATTCGTGAAAATAAATGTTTATCTTATAATACTTGTAACATTTATTATTTTTTCCTAATTTATTCAAATATTGTGATTATTTGCAAAAAAAACACACCAAACTGCTAATCTCGCGAGATCTCGAAATTGGCAAGATCTCGCAGTATTGTTATTCATAAACTCGCGGGATCTCGCTTGAGCCCCAATCTCGCGAGATTTGCATTCCCTAGTTACCTTACTGCATACCTCAAGAACTATCTATGACCATTAACTTTACAAAAAGTTTTTAAAAATATTTCTTATTTATACAGTGGGCAGGTGGGTCAACTTACAAAGTATTATTCATTAATAACATAGTCTACATTATATCTCTCACATAGTTTAACAATTGTAAGTGGTAATTGATATTGGTAAAGGGAATGAAACCAGGAGCTTTACCACAATAGCTTATGGCAAGGTGAAAATAACATCGAAAGAGAGACACCGCTTTTGCTGCGTATCGCGCCATCTCGCTCTCAGCCCTCTAGACAAAAGCCACACTGTTATTTTTCCGCAGTCACTCCTCAGAAAACATGTATGGAGATGACATTAGCTGCGGAAAAAATAGCGTGAGATAGTCACAGGCTAATATCATTTCCATACCTATATTTTTTTCTACGGAACGACTGCGGAAAGATAAGCGTGCGGCTTTTGTCTAAGGGGGCAGTTCGGTTTTAATGTTGTTTTGATCGATAATGGTTAGAGAGCAGGATTATGGGTTTTGTGCGGGTAAGCGCGGTCGAAATAACCTATCGACATTTTTGAATGGCTAATCAAATGGAGTTTTGAGGACAATAGATACTACTAATGGTTCCTTTCCTTTACCGCAAGATTCTAGTTCAATCAAAATTGTACTTAAAATAAGTAAGTAGACTTTTTAATTATTATAATAGGGGTTAAAGTATGAAATTGCCGTTTTGAATGTAGATTTTAAAGAACATTGCTTATTTCATACTAACGTTTTTCTTAGTTATTTAATAACCAATAAGATATATATTATTAAACTAATTCTGAGATTAAATTGTAATCAAAACGTGCACTCTAGGGTCAAAAAGTAATAAAAAAAATATTGTTTTTGTAGCTCTCAAATTAGAAAATTTATAAAGTTATATAAACAAACGAAAAAAACGGCAATTTCATACTTTAACCCCAATTATTATATCATTTAAAACTGTCATACTCATATCATATTCATGAAGCGAGTCTCTCAGCCGCGGAATTAAATTTCCTAAATTTTTAGGAGTTTTATCATCTTTTAGCAAAAAAATATGGCTTAGTGGTGTCAATAAATTCAAGGACGGCTGAATCGATTCGATCAGTAATCATTTTGTAATAATTATGTCCGAGTAAGGTTTTTATGAATAGAAAACTTTTAGAAATCACAATTTTCATTTTTTAAACCACGCAGTTGTTAGCACGGACCTAAAAAAAGAATAGTTTTTTTGTAGGTCCATGGTTGTTAGCTGGCAATTTATGTAAGCACATCAAAAAACAAACCCAAGTTTGGACAGACAAGTTTGAGAAGAGACATCTCTATCAGGTTATTTAGTCTTCTATACAAATAAAAATCAATGTATGTAGTTTGTCCTCTATGCGTTCCGAAACCATTCATCAGATTGTAATGAAATGGTAGGGTGTTCTGGGGAGGGCTCCTACAAAAAAAAATGGCATTTACGTATCATTGCAACGCCTGCCGGGTACAGGTAGTGATTAAATGAACTTATTCATTTATTAAATCAAGATTCGATTTTTAAAATATAAAGAGAATTTAGATTCGATTTTTAAAATATAAAGAGAGTAGAAATTTACATGTGAGTTAACAGAAAATCTTATAAACAGGGACTCAATTATATCTCAATATTTTCGAAGTGCTCGAGTTCGAACGAGTTACCGCTGAAAGCTCGGGGCTGGCAACTTTAAAACATCCTCCGCCATTAAAACTTGTATCGGCGTCGGCGATGCCCATTGTTTCAGATCGGCGAATTTCCACAACAATTTTCCGACGCTCGCTCTCTTGATAATGTCCCAAAGACTTGTCTCTATTGTTTACCCATAGAGATAGGAAGGGATAGATTCTCCATCAAGAGTAACTAAGAACATTTTAATGCGTACTTATAAGATTAAAGATAACATTGTTCTTTATTTTTATTTAATCATTATAATTTAAAATTAATTTAAAAAAATAACATTAAATTTATTTTATATTTTCATCTTTCATACTTTTGGTATTATTTTTATTACCTACTACTTTTTTTTTTAATTATGCTTTAAAGATAGCGATAAAATTATCAAGGGTCAAATTGGATTCTATCACACTAACACGCACGCACGCACGCCAAGTGTATTTTTATTAAAATACATTTTCTATGGCTATTTTTGCTATCTATTATTACATAAACGTAATTTAAAACTCAAATAAAAAGATAAATATTATGAAACACCTTGTATACGTTTTTTTACTATGTCCCGCTTTCGACGAAAGAATCCCGCTTTTTTACCTCAAAAAGTTTCAAAATCACGACTTGCCATAAAAAAATCTGTCAAAAAAAAATCTGGGAACGCTCGCACGCACAAACACATCCTGTTTGAGGTAGGTAGGCACTAAAAACCGCGACACAACTTCTGCGATCTATTGTAAATTGACAATTTTTATTTTAAATAAACTAACATTTATATTATTAGTAAGTACATTTAATTCGGTGCTTAGAGTTAGCTTGTAATATCGACAGCCAAAATTATCATTAACCTGAATCAATTCATCATCAGAATTTCAGCCAAGAGACGCCCATTGTTGGATATAGGCCTCCCTCAGGGAACTCCAAGCGGATCGGTCCTGCGCCTCCCGCATCCTTTTACCAGATCGTCGGTCCACCTTGTGGGGGCCTACCAACGCTGCGTCTCCCGGTACGTAGCCGCCACTCGAGGACCTTTCCGCTCCAATGGCCGTCAGTCCTGCGAGGGATGTGTCCTGCCCACTGCCACTTAAGGCATGCAATTCTTTGGTATATGTCGGTATCTTTAGTTCTTCTAAGAATCTCATCATTTCTGATGTGATCACGTGAAGAAACACCGAGCATAGCCCTCTCCATTGCCCTTTGAGTGACCTTGAGCCTTCTAATGGGACCCCTTGTAAGCGGCCACGTCTCAGCCAAATTCATAATTTAATTATATTTTTTTATATAGCTTATAGGAGCTTTGAGAAGCTTGGTACTCGCCGTTGGCTAGACGACGAGCGTGTGTGGGGCTCTCCCGGCAGAGTGCCAGGCCTACCCACTAAACCCCCCGGTGTTCTTCCTGCCCTTATGGACGTGCGTGGTAGGGTCCACACTGCGACTAACACTACCAACGCGCCCGGGCTAGCCCGACCTGGCTGGTCGGGCTATCGCCAAGGGGGGATTGCCCGAGAACATCAGGGCAATCCCCAGACGGAGGGCCTTACGGCGGCGTACACGGGGCCAATCATGCACGCAGGCCTCCACGGCAGGGTCATTAGACGGGCATTGCTTTCGCGCTGTGGTCAGTCCTGGGATGGGTGACCAAAATAAGAAACATCTCAAGCTCCTCCGTGCTTCGGAAGGCGCGTTAAACAGTGGGTCCTACGCCTGATTTCGCCCTGGTCGCGTCGGCTAACCGTCACATTGGACTAGGCGAGTGAAGGAACAGAGAGTGCACTTGCGTTTGCGCAGTCTCTTGTGCACTATAATATCTCCTGCGCAGATGGCTAGCCTCTGTAGATATTGGCCGCCGTGACCGAATATCGGTTATAAAGACATTACGATAGTTGACGCATACCAGTAAACCAATAGAGAACGCATTGACGCACCAGACCTTTTTTTTTTTTTTTTTTCTCGGGGGGAATGCGTAACCGCACCGTACCCGCCGTTGGCTAGACGGCGAGCGTGTGTGGGGCTCTCCCGGCAGAGTGCCAGGCCTACCCACTAAAACCCCCCGGTGTTCTCCCTGCCCTTATGGGCGCGTTAGGTAAGGTCCACACTGCGACTCCACTACCCACGCGCCCGGGCAAGCCCGACCCACCGGTCGGGCTATCGCCAAGGGGGGATTGCCCGAGAAAACCAGGGCAATCCCCAGACGGAGGGCCTTACGGCGGCGTGCACGAGGCCAACCGTGCACACAGGCCTCCACGGCAGGGTCATTAGACGGGCATCGCTTGTGCGAATGCCCGCCTTCTCCTGCCTATCCGTCTGCGACGGATGGGAGCGGCTTGAGGATCCGCTTCCCGCTCCCTCTCCGCGGCCTCCTTCTGCGAGATGTGACGCACCAGACCTACCTGTTTTGTACTGGTATTTAATTTAGAACAATAAAGATTAATCAAGGAACCATCACCACTTCAACGCATTATGTTCCAATAAGGAGCAATTTGTGGCAAGCATTGGGACATAATGGGTTGGAAAGGAAGGAAGGAAAAATTGGCCTTTTACCTACACCCATCACCACGCTAGGCAAACGGTTGGAAAAAGTTTGATTAGAATTTTCATCTCTTCGCTCACATCAGTGTACACCTTTTCGATGGGGGGTTCCAGATTAAGACTTCAATTTGCCTAGTGTATAGTGATATAAAACCTGCTCCTTTATCTACTTGAGAGAAAAAGTTCATTTCAAAAGGTTCAACTCAAATATGTAGAATAACCAACAGTCACTCACAGTTTCACAGTCACTGTATAAAATAAAAGACATCTACGAACTTTAAAAAGCACAAACCTTTAATCGACGACGGTCCCTTCTAAGCATTCTTAAGTGCGCGGAGTCTCGTTTATTATGATTTTAACTTGCGGCCCATTGAATTGAAGGACAAAAGACTTACTCCCGACGAAATATTTTGCCGAGGTGCTTGAACAAGTATTCAGTGTATCGACAGGAGTCCGGGCTTTGTCTCGCACGCACAAAGGGTTTTAACCGATATTCAATTCTCTGCGATATTTTCTCATAATATGTATCGCACTTCACTTTGTATCTCATTGTTCTATTCACAGATATTTGAATGCAAAATGTTTGATAAAATTCCGATGATGTTCGGATTGTTAACATCGCACAGCGTTGCCAGATTTTTTTTTTGGCAAGTCGTGATTTCGAAACTTTTTGAGGCAAAAAAGAGGGATTCTTTCGTCAAAAGCGGGATGTAGTAAAAAAGCGTATATAATCGGATGTTTTTAAATATTTGTCTTTTTGTTTGAGTTTTAAATTACGTATATGTAACAATAGATAGCAAAAATAGCCATAGGAAATGTATTTTAATAAAAATACACTTGTCTGTGCCACCCGGCTGTGCTTTCTCAGCACGCTGCACGCACGGCAGAGTTATCCCCGAAAAGCGGGACTGAGCCTGTCCCGCGCGGGACATTTAATTTTGATTTAAAAATCGGGACGTCCCGCCAAAATCGGGACGTCTGGCAACGCTGCATCGCACCATAATAGATAGGTACCTATACTGGCTCCGCTTTTCACAAGTAGGGGAGGTCTCCTCTAACATTTATGAAAATATTCATTTTACTACTTTGTCAGCTTGATTAATATACTGGACTAGAATAGGTGTATCAAGCGGTGGGGGTTACAACGTATGAGTATTGACTGATATTATGCACACTAATAATGACTTACATAACGAAAAACGATATATTTTTCATACAAACATAAAATATAAAACAATATTATAAAATTAAAAAAGTGGGCGGTAGCTTAGAGCGACACTCACGAATGTGACAGGTAAGTATCTATTCTATTCAGGTAAGTATCATGGCGCGTAGATTTGGACGAGATAAATGAGGCCATTTTGTGGACCCGTGTACACCGCCGTAAGGCCCTCCGTCTGAGGATTGCCCTGGTGTTCTTGGGTAATCCCCCCTTGGCAGGCTAGCCCGGGCGCGGTGATATTGGTAGTCGCAGTGTGGACCCTATCACGCGCGCCTATACGGGCAGGGAGAACACCGGGGGGTTTAGTCGGTAGGCCCGGCACTCTGCCGGGAGAGCTCCACACACGCTCGTCGTCTAGCCAACGGCGAGTACGGTGCGGTCACGCATTCCCCTCGAAAAAAAAGGCCATTTTGTGGACCCGTAATGTTAATAAACAACAGCTGCCGGCTAGGGCTGCCACAGAGTATTTGTTTTGAAATCTTAAAAAATCCTTTTCATCCCCCCATCTCGGAAAGAGTATTTTTGCTATTCGATATCTGACCGCCAAAGTCGTTTTTATCCGCTTGAGGTTAAAGTAAATTTAAATTTAGAACATCGCGTGCACTAGGTATGTGATTTCAAAATATTATTACACCTATTTACTTCCATCTCCATGGTGCCAAATTTATCATACAACTTTTTTTAAATTTGTGAAAAACTCAAGACTGAACCTCCTTGGTGTACTTTTTTTTTAATTTGCTTTGCGCGCGCCATTTTGTTTTGACGTCGTATTGTTAATAAGAAACTTGAAAACAAGTAAAATACGTATTATTTGTTATACATAATATAAATATTTTTCTGTAATACTTACCTATCATAATATTGTAGTAATGTACCTAAACTGAAATAATATCATCTTGTGATTGTAAATGTTTTATTTTGCATTTAGTCATTTCCTCGCCGAGAGGGAATGAAAAGTTACGTGTTGCACTCGAGTGCAAAGATTTTTCACATTGTGCTCTTTTGATTCCCTCCCTAACGCTCAGGATTCTAACTTTTGAATCCTTCTCTTGCTCGGTCATCAAAGTTGAGCACGCGGTTAAAAAGCAACTTTGCACTCATGTATAACAAATAACTATTACTCCAATAATATCGATGTTTATCAAAAGTTTTTTTTTAAGATTTTTATCAAAATTGCTAGATAACAATATAAATTTAATTAAAAAAGAAGTGTTAACATAATCGCGACAGTCGTTCATTAAAATATAAACATGACATTTTGTAGCCCTATAAAATACACAGAATTATTTAAAGCTAGCTGTGCCCCCGAACTAATTTTGGCCTTAAAAGTTCAAAGAAAAAACTGTAAATCTACTTTCCCGCGGGAATCACTTACTTTTCCGAGATAAAAAGTAGCCTATATGTTAATCCATGTCGTAATCCGTCTACCTACAAAATTTTATCCAAATCCATTCAGTAGTTTTTGCACATCCATACTTAGAAATGAATAAGATAGAGGTCTCTGTGTAATCATATTATATTAATAGTCAAAGATAGAGATACCCACTCAGATGACTCAGGTACAGAGTCTCCTTCTGGTAATCATATCAATAGTCAGTCATCTTCTTAATTAAGATCTTATAAAAGTATTTACATAATAAAACAACTGAACAAATATTATCAATCAATTTGCCGAAAACATAAAACATAGAAAAGAAGACAATATGAATTTTAGCATTTTGGGAACATTGCGACAGTAGCACACCATAAAAAAACTCTAAAGGCTAAACCACAGATAATATTCGTAAAAACGAAGAAATCGGAAACTAAGTACACGCCTTTTCTGTGTACAGTTTCCGAAGCAATTTGCCTGTCGAAACGTAAACACGTCTCGTCTTTACCCTCCACATTGTTTTTATAAGCAAGTACATAAATGAAATTCAAACGAAAGGGAAACATGATGTGAAAAATATATTTAATTAGCATTGAAACTCGTATGTTTTTTTATTGCAATTAAGTTGTCAAACAAGCAAACTGCTCACCTGATGGTAAGTGGTAACAGTCACCTATAATACATGTGGTTCCTGTGAGATTCGCAGCAAAACTGCAACCCCCACAAGAACCACAGTGTACGTTGCCAACTTGTGACTTAAGTAAAGTCACGGTACCCAGTAATTTCAATGCCATATCTTACCCTTCAAACCGGAACACAGCGATACAAACATTGCTGCTTTACGGCAGAACTAGGTAAGACGGAAGTACCCATGCACACGTCCCTGGTACAGAGTCTGTGCTAAATGTTATCCAGATCATAATCAGGAATGATGTTAATGCAAACAGCGGAATAATATGTTATGATCGAGGTCATAAACATTGTGTGTACCAAATTTCATTCGAATCACTACCACCCATACAACTTTTTTGAGGCGGGGGAATCTATTACTATGCCAAGGGTCTAAATTGACTAAACCGCCTAAACTTGGGTACGCCGTAGGAGTCCTACGGTAGGACTCGGGTCCACCAGGGGACATTCCGCTATTCCGCTGCTGGGTCCATACCCGGCTAAACCACCCTCCTAAACCTCTACGCCCCCTAATAGGGTACATTTCACCGAACGACAGACGATAAGAAAGGATCGGTAGGGCCAATTCACCGAACGCACCCCCTGCAATAGGCCTAGCAGTATAAGGCGCATAACACATTGCACCGGACACCCGCTCCGGTGTGCGGTGCTGCGGTTTTTAATGTTGACTGAAGAATCTTAATTTGTATACAAAACCGCAGGGTATAACACACTCACACCGCATGTCCGTGCAGTTATGCGGCGCGCGCGACAGCACCGCACTCCCGGATGGTGATGCGGTGCGGTCCGCGGGGTATGCCACACTGACAGTGTGGCACAGTGTGACACAGTGTTGCCAAATTCAGAGGATTTCCCTAAATCCTAGGGGTTTTTGCAGGTCTTTGAGGTTTTTTGGAGGTTTTGATATCACGAAATTTATCTAGGGGATTTTCTGAAGGTTTTCTACTATTCTAACCAAATGGCAAATTCCTTTTTATATCAGACAAGACCGACAATTTATTCACCAAATAGAATGAATGGGACACTAAAACTTACGAGTATTAGCTGGCAACACATTATGTTACCATTAAACTGTCTTGTTTATCATAATTCTGGCTAAAAGACTGTTTTCCACAGCCTCACACAGCCATTTTTAACGAAAAATCCGAATCGACAGACACACGGCTATGTATGTGAAATAAATTAAAATAGGTAATTTGAAGAAAACTTCTAAGTTTTTTATTGTCAATATTAGAAAGCTTATGTATATGACATGGCCAAAATAGTCAGAGGTTTTTTATCAATCAAACTGGAGAAACTAGGGGTTTTTTAAATGTATTTGGGGGGGAAGGTGGAAAAAATCTGGCAACACTGGTGTGACACTGTGCCGCAGTATCGTACGGATTTTTGCGTAGAAAGGACGTGCATACGCGTAATAGATCTCGACATAGATAATGCGGTGATGCGGTGCGTCTTGCATCGCAGCTCCGGACGGAGATACGAAGCAAACCGTACGGTAGCACGGTTCCGTGTCCCCGCAGCCGCATGCGGATTTCGTCCCTCCGTACACCGCAGCGGGATGCGGCGGCAATGTGTTAAGTGCCTAAACAAGCTGGGACTTCGCCTAGGAGATGGAAATATTACATCCATATATTAAGATGTACTTATGAAAAAAGCACTTTATAAAGTGTCTCATTACGTGACGGACAAAAAGCTTTGGATTGAACTTTCCCAATTCTAATATTTAACAATGCACTGCGTTTTGTTTTAAAGAAACGTGCAGTGAGAGCAATTTATAAGCTAAGTTTACGCACTTCTCTCAGAGATAGGTTTAATACTTAGAGCATATTATTAAAGATCATTTGGATGATAAAACTGTTTGGACATGAGGCCAGCTCTACGCCTGATAATTTCTTTTGGTTGATATATTAATAAAGTCTGATGTTGCATAAATGTATCAATTCAATTAAATTCAATTCAATAGTTTATTGCATTCATGGTGTTACATTTGTTGGCATAAATATTTCAAGTTCACACATGAACCCTGCTAGGGCACAGCAATCACTTACAATATTTCAAAAAAATACTATTACAATATAAATGTCATTTATCTAATGTCAAATATATTTCAATTAATTATTATAAATACATTTTTATCAAATAACACATATGTCTATTCCTATTATATAGCCTACTTATTTCTATTATCTTAATATGCATTTCATCCATTTCATTCGTATTAAAATATGTATGTCAAAATATAAAGATCAGTTTTTTTTACGATCCTATTCCTATTTTTATTTATAATTTCATTATTTTAATAATTGGAATTTTTTATACTTATTAGATTCGACTCATGTTCGAGTAATTTATATATAAATTTAATATATCCATTTGTCAATTTTTTCAAAATTTATCATTAAAGTATCGTCATCAGTTTTATTTGATTAGTAATTCTTAAGCAAAAGTCGATATACATTTGAATAAAGTTATAATTATTATTTATAACCTATTGATACATTTTTTCTCATTTCATGTAATATTATAGTATTAACGAATTTACAATAATTCACTCGTATAATTAACAAAGTAAGTATTTGTTAGAATTTAATATAGGTAGGTAGGTGTATAATATGAACTGACACATCTAATCTTGTAATAGAAGTTGAGCTGACTTGTGAACCATTGGCGTAGCATTTTGACGTGCAAACGTGATTATAATCCAATTTGAATAAACGATAGTGAATTTGAACATAAACCTTAAAATATACTAACTGACACATTTCTAGTATAAGTAATAACAAGTTAAGAAACTTGCCTAAATCAATCTGCATGGAACACCAATGAACGAGGAAGTAAAAAACAAGATGAAAATCCCCGTAAACTCTGTAATCATGACGAAATTAAATAATTAACGTTCGCCTAATCTTCATCACTCCCACCTAAGCTATGAACTGACGATTCGCAGGCCTCTAATCTGCAAACACGTTTCGTCTGCATGGAGAAGTATTTTTGAGGCATTCGAATTCCTAAACGTATATTTTTAATTAAAATAAATGGGAAAGCAGCATACAGTCCACCACACAAAAAACTTAAAAAAAAAACTAGATACAATAAAGGAGATAGGATGTCACCTTGTGGTATACCTGCAGTGATATTAGATCAGGGTCAATATTACTTTACAATATTGGAGTCAATATTACTTTTGCAGTTCAATTGAGGATATTTTGAAACTTTATATTACTAAAATCACTAGGAGGGACTATAAATAATCAGATCAAGCAAGAAATTGTGGCAGACTCATCTCTGTCTTTAATTTAAAATTAATGCATTGCCATTATTGCGAATGTTCGCAAAGATTTCTTTCGTACAGAAAACTGGCGAAAACCAACTTTATCACCTGTAGTAACCGCCAAGCTATTGGTTTTATACGATAACGTATTAAAGATAACAGTTAAAACACATAAACAGCAAAATATTTTGCACCGTAAGGTACACTTTTTCCAGATACATAATAATATTTCGTTTTTGATATAGAAAATAGAATACGAAATACGAATGTTTTATAAGTAAGTCCCTCGCTCCCTAAATAAAATAGAACTGTACCCAGAAAATCGGACAAATTGGAAAGTAAATTACAAGGAGGTTCTATTAGCGACTTTGACGATTTGCTGCTTTTTTACGACGCAAATGAAATAGCTATTTGATTAGCAATTTTGAGTTCATTTGCAATTTTCTCTCCGCCTTTTATTGATGTTACGACGTATTTAGAATACACGTTTTTGTGCTGTTCAGAATGTGAACTTCAGCTAATGAAAAGGATCAATACGTACACCCAGATATAAGGTTGACAAAGGCAGTGTTACATACTCCCTGCTTCATCATCATCATCACAGCTCATATACGTCCCCACCGAGGGGCTCGAACCTACCCTATGTTAGGGTGATTAGGTCTTAGTCAACCACGCTGGCCCAGTGCGGATTGGTCGACTTCACATACACCATTGAATCTCTTCGCAGATGTATGCAGGTTGCCTCACGATGTTTTCCTTCACCGATGTTCCTCATCCTTGCTTGCGTTAATAGAATTAAGTATTTTCCATAGACTTAGAATATACTGGCGTATAGACTTACTGACAGTGCGAGCGAAAATTTATACAGTCTTATGAAGTTTTATGGAAGTTTTAGAGTTTTAAAGAGACAGTGCATTTAGCTACTTTGTAGCCGATTTTGAATGACAGATCAGTCACACTCGATATTAGTTCAGAGATATTAGAATTCAGCCACATAGTATTTGAATTAATAAATCAAAAGCTCAAAGTGGACTAATCCATATTTTAATGAGCTTTCAGTAGTCAGTACGATGTATTCTAAGTCTATAGTATTTTTGGCCTTGTATTGTAAATATATTTTAGTAACATTGTAAATTAATGTTATGTGACATCTAATACATTAATTCAATGAAATTATAGTTTTCATTGCTTCGTTCCCGATTCCATCTGCTTCACGCAGCAGTTTCATCCTCAACCTCAAATCCTATAAAATATCCTTTCTTAAACAACATTTTAGTAAGGAAACACGTCGATAGGCAGTGTTTTAGAGTTGATAGTTTCAATGCATACTTAACCATAATCTCCCCTACCGCAGGGAGACTCTGTACCAGGGTTATCTGCTTGGGTACCTCAGTCTTACCTATTTCTGCCGCAAAGCAGCATTGCTTGCATTACTGTGTTCCAGTTTGAAGACTAAGATATGGCGGTAAAATAACTGGACAGTCGGACACCGTTACTTTACATTTTGTGAGCAACGTACAGCCGGCTTCAAAAGTAGATAAGCATTTTTAGTACCATGTCACACCAACTATTCCTTTTATTTAGTATGGTTACACCTATATTGCATTGTTAATAGTTGGTGTGACATGGTACTAAAATGTTTATCTACTTTTGAAGCCGGCTGTACACTGTGGTTCTGAGGGGGGGGGGGGGGGGGATTTGCTGCGAATCTCACAAGAACCAAATGTGACTGACCACTTACCGTCAGATGAATAGTTTGCTTGTTTGCCAACATTGTTGTATAGAAATACCAATGCTCCTACCAGCTCCCTCAAGAATAGGGTTGAGTCATCTCATGCCACCCTTTGAGTTTACACTAGCTGTGTCCGCAATATTGTTTACATAAAATTCAGCTTGGTCGTAGCTTGATATTATATAGTCCTTAGCCTTCCTCGATAAATAGGCTATTCAGCAGTAAAATTATTTTTCAATTCGAACCAAAAGTTCCTGAGATTAGCGTGTTCAACCAAGAAAAAATAGAAAGTATAGATGCGACAGAGAATTGCTTGTCCTTCATTTCACCTGATGGGAAGTGATGATAAAGTCGAAAATAGTAGCAAGCTTCACCAGGGTTCTTCAATAACTAATGAACTGGCCAATTGAATATTGAATTACTTGCCTAATGCAGGTTGGTGAAGAGCGACAGAGCCACATCCGTTGATCGATAGGATGCAACAGAAACAGGTGATGCTAGCTAGAATTCCGTGAAAAGAATTGGAAAATTAGAAAGAGAAGCGTTTGCAATGAGAAACGCATTCTCCTTCCAATTTCAACCGCATTTTATTTAATTTTTTTACAGTTTGAACTTAAAATGAGTAATGAAGATTATAATAACAACTTCATTACTTGTGAATTAGTAAGATAGTATATTGTGTCCCAAACTTCGAGACCTTTATAAGTTATGAATAACACAGAAACAAGATAACAATATTGCCGAATTCTGAAAGTTTGAAACATAAATAACATTAGGAAACTAACTTAGAGTTGACCTCAAATATTTGACTATTACTTAAGCCTTGGGAATATCAGATATGCTGTTCTCTGAATAAACTGAAAACTTTAGAACTACGCTTTGTATTTGAGGATCATTTCCTAAAATAATGTACACCTTAGTATGTAGTACAGACTCTAAGTATACTCTAGTACAGTCTTATTCAGAAACTTCACAAATAAGAAGCAGAGCTTGCCACAACACAATTCTAATCCTATGTAGGCCGCATAGATTTGCTATGAGTGGTTGCTGGATTAGCAGCGCTGAATAATCTAACCAGCACCCAAGCCACACGCAAATTTTTCCGCAGTCGTTCCGCAGAAAAAATGTGTGCGAATGACATTAGCTTGTGACAACCTCACGCTATTTTTTCCGCAGCTAATGTCATCTCCATACATTTTTTTCTGAGGAACGACTGCGGAAAAATTAGCGTCTGGCTTTTGCCTAAGGGGTCAGATCAGTGATACAACTTGTCACCGTACTCTGGTAAACTTTCCGAAAGAGTGCGTCGAGTCAACAGCCAATAAGTTAATCTTTCAGTGGTAATGAAGAGAAAATAGCAATTTTCTTATAGTCTAAAACGTAACACTCGGGTGCACAGCTGAAACGCCAAGGTTCGTTATGGACTGGGGTTGGCAAAGTTTATGAAAATAAGTGTAAGCCCATCGGCACACTGGGAGCGTGAAGCGACAAAAAAACCGACCAAGTGCAGTGCGAGTTGGTTCCGTACAAACTAAATATACAGGGTGTCCCAAAAAATAGTGTCAAGCGAAAGTCCAGAGTTAGAGCACCTCTTGGAGTACCCGAATCACCCCCATGTATGTTCCGCGATTATTCGTAGTTTTAGAGTAATAATTTTTTTTCTGACTTTTTGAAAATTTCGATCTAAAGAACTTAAAATTTTTTAATAAAAAAAAGTTGAACATATTTTAATGTTTTTCTTTATGCCACTGAATTATCTTTAGTGCTTCTTTTATGTCTAAAATAATCAGCTTCGTAACTTTAGTGGAAATTTAGAAAACAGTAGTGTAAAGTCAAAATTTGAATGTTAGTGAATAATTACTTAAAAATTCATCTTTAAATTAAAAATCTAAACAGGCGAATTCATGGTTTCTAAGTATGTGTAAAAACTTCTCTAGACTCTCTGCTTTCATAATAATTTAAAAAAAAGTACTTAATAGGGCTACTTTGGCTTAAATCGGCCATCAAAGACAGCAAGGTGAAAATTTCATAAAACTCGACTTCTGAATAATTTTTTTTTAAATTCCAATTATTTATTAATAAATCAAAAATGATTGTAGAAAAGCTAAAAATTTATTATTTGAAGGTCAAAAATAACTGTTCCTGCTGCCATCTTTAATAACCTTTGAAGGTTTATTATAACTTAATAAATGAAACAAAACATTATTTTCAAAGTATTTATTATTCGATCGCTTAAAGAAAGTTTTCAAAATGACGACCTTCGTGCTCAATACATATTCTACATCGTCTAAAAAAGTTTTCTTTTAAATTTATAAATGCAATTCTGTTGTTTTTTATTGTTTCTTCCGCTTGTCTTAATTTTGTTCTTAACACTGTGACGTTTGTAATGTCCTTGGCGTATACTAATTCCTTGTAGTATCCCCAGACGAAAAAATCTATGGGGTTCAAGTCGGGGGACCGTGGCGGCCACGCAATGGGCCCTCCACGACCGATCCATCTGCCTGGAAATGTTTCAGACAAATGTTGTCTAACATTTCTAGCAAAATGGCATGGAGCGCCGTCGTTTTGAAAAATCATATTTCTCCGCGTTAATAGGTCTACATCTTCTAATAAGACGCCGAGATCACGTCGTAGATATTGCAAGTAGGCCTCGCTGTTCAGTCGGTCCGGTAGTTCGAACGGACCAATCAGCTGTCCGTTTAGGATGCCTGACCACAAATTGATACTAAATTGTTCTTGGAAATTAGATTCCCTTGTGAGGTGTGGATTTTCAATACTCCACGAATGGTAGCTATGCGCATTAAACACCCCACATCGCTTAAAATGTGATTCATCAGTCCATAGAATATTTTTAAAGAAATTTTCGTTTTCAGCTTGTCTCCGTAACATTTCCTGACAAAATGCCACCCTTCTCGGGTAGTCTGCGGGCTTGAGCTGCTGAACTTTCTGGATGTGATATGGGTGAAAACGCTCTTGATGAAGTATTCGATGTGCTTGTGATTTCGGAATTCCGATTCGACGTTCTATTGTTCTTACACTAACTGATGGATCTCTCACCACTTCTTCGACCACTGATTGGACAGTATCTGGGTCACTCATTTCAGATGGGCACCCCGATCTTCTACCTGGTAGGCGTCGTTCCATGTAAGAGTTATGTACTCTTAAAATCATGCGATGATCAGGCCAAGTTTCAGGCTGAGGTCCACCTCCATTTTGTACTTGCTGGCGGAACAACCTGGCTGCTTCAGAAGCATTTCCTCTTGCATATCCATAAAAGTAATGCATAAGAGCATATTCTTGCGATGAAAAAGACATCACAAAATGAAGAGCTTGAAAAGTCCGTTAAGAATGCCAAATTTGTCAAAATCCCGTATTCACACAAAACCAAATCGTAATCGCACTCAAGGTCCGTAAAGAAAGCAAAGTTCGTCAAATAATCACAAATGAGCGTATCGTACGTAAGGCGCAAACAAAAGCAGGCAAACGACTGGCGCCAGAACACAATAGGCGCTCGGACTACACCCCCCGCCTCATCCCCTTGTCACAAAGAATAGCATTCCTCAGGTTCAGTTATCCATTTCGCCAATGAGAGTGAGAAAGATAGCAATAATGCGGTCTCTTTCATATCCTCTCACTCGGGCAATTTTTTAGCAGGTAAGTACTGCGTTACATCCAACACTACAGCCGATGTGATCCGCGAGAAAAATATTTAAATATGGGTTTCATGTAGTTAATTTTTGCTAAATTGTAATTAATCTGAACCTTAGAAATTATAAAAAGACCAGATATTTTTTTTTATCATCTGATAGGAATGCTTACATAAAGCTTACGAACTTAGAATTTAGTCGCAATCGATAAAAGATTCTTTTTAGTTTGTAAATGCAAAGTTTTTGAATTATAATGGAAAGACTTCGTTAAAATTATTAATTAGGATCAGGTTAATAATAAAATGCTCTAATTATGTCAATTGTCAAATTTATTATATAAATAACCGACATTGATATTATGTACAAAGTTAATTAGAAACAAAACTTAATAAGTATTAATAGCTATATCACAAAATTCTAACGCAGTATTAAATACTGAATTGAGGGAGACTCTATTTCTCTGCGCGTAATTGTAAATTTTAATTAATATAATTGTTACAGCTGTATTGAAATCACCAGAATTTGGTGAATGTAAGGCCTCCTTGTGGCTGCCAGTTGGTACTGAATTGCGGAGAGATAGATTTGCCGAAACCAGCGTTGAGGTCCACCGAGGCCTTGGGCGAGCTAAACAGGTTGAGTTTGCCCAGCGCCGAGTAGTCGGTGCGCTGTAGGTACGGAGTGTTGGCCACGCCCAGGCTCGCTCCCACCTTGTTCCTGCACAATTAAAATTACGTTACGTTTTTAGTTAAACAATGTAAATTTACGTAAATATACTAAAATTATCTTCTTATCATTAACTTATAATTTTTATACAAGTCATAGCAAGAATATACTTGACGATGTAAAAAATAAACAATTTAAATAATAAAACAGAAAAATGCCATTTCATTGCTGTTTTGACGATTTGAATAAACGCATTATTCAAATCGTCAAATATATTTTTTTCGTGTAATTATATCATATTTTTTTCGTGTACTCACTTGAACATGTAGTCGAGACCACCGCCGACCGTATTGAAGTTGGGTATGTCAACTTTAGGGATGTTGGGCATGTTCCTGGTGATGAAGGCGTTGGCGTCCAGGTTGTGGTTATTGTTGTGCAGCAGGTTCAGTTTGCCCGCGGCTGTGAGCTGGGTGCCAAAGTCGGGAATATTGGTGTGTGTCAGCGACAAACCATGACCATTACTGTAAAAAAATGTCCAGCAATCTTTAATATCTCTTTCATTAATTGATCTTCATTACATCGAACTTATCTAATTATTAATACGCCTGGGGGAGTTAGTCAGAATAAATCAAAATGCTCTGTATTATTAAGTTCAAGATCATCCCATCAGATAGGGAAGGAAGGAATTTTATTGTATCACTATAATCGTTTT
This sequence comes from Schoenobius gigantellus, assembly GCA_963935595.1. Taxonomy (NCBI): domain Eukaryota; kingdom Metazoa; phylum Arthropoda; class Insecta; order Lepidoptera; family Crambidae; genus Schoenobius; species Schoenobius gigantellus. The sequence goes on from OZ012563.1 coordinate 9,015,461, forward strand.
ATTATTATCTACTGTAATTAGATGACTATGATGATAGACTCCCGAAAACCAGAATTGTCTACTATAGCTATAATATACTCTCGATTTACAGTTCTTTACTTACATACGAGTAGTTTGTAACAGCCATGTACACTCGAATACAGAATGATCGATACTGTCAAAATTACAAAAATATGTATGTATATAACATTGATTGACAGACTTAATTGACTAGTCAATAAAGTCTGTCAATCAATGTCATACATATTTTTGTAACTATGACAGTATCAATGATTTTGTAGTACAGTATACAACTGAAATTCCTTCGAGTCACGATTATTATTAAATAAAATACACAAAAAATAGTTTACATAAAGTCTTCCAGTCAGTAAGAAAATGTGACTTTATATTCCAAGACCTTATTGACCTACATTTCAAAACAATAGATAAATAAACAATTTAACTTGAGTTGCTACTCACGCGTTATCTAAAGCTAATCCTTTACTGAAGACGCCGGTCGACGTCTTTGAACCCAGAGCACTGATGACGTTCTTATCGTTCGCAATCACCGGTATCTTGGCGCCAATGCTGGAGCTGCCGTCGTGGTTGATGGTGTAGGTCATGGCGTTCTGACCGTATGCGCTAGCGCACAACAAAACAACTGCGAACACTTGAGCGAACATCTTGGTGCTTGGGTCACTGAGATGCGAATGATGACTCCAGTCGGGAGCTAAGCTTTTATATTTAACATGGAACAGGCACGGGACTGCCCCGAGCGAATTATCCACGAAGCGTTTAAGTTTAAAACCAATACTTCTTATCTCGGTTTGAGGAATTCCCAAGACCCCGAGATACATGAAGTTAAATGTAACAATATATCGTTTAAAGTTTTTTCAAATATTCTATTTATTTAGGTGCTCGCTGACGAATTTCAGTATGTTTCCTCGAACAGTCAATTAGTTTTGTTTGTATTTTAACAGGCGGCGTTATAAAGGAAGTTATTAATGTAATACATTTTATGGAACAATCATAATGCACAATGTTCATCTATTTTTAGTAATACACGCATCATGAAACATTCTTTGTTTTACAAACAAAGGTCTAAAAACTTCATAATAAAAGCAAAGGATAAACGCTATAATAGCCACCTCGTCAATATTGCTGCTGATTAATAAATACTGCTCTGTCAATAACAAAGTGTTTGCTGTTTTTATTTCACTTTTTTTCATTCAGACCTAAGATAAATGATGTGTTGCTACAAAAAGTTTTAAAGCGCAGTCTAAAGTTAGACACTGTTTAAACATGGTGTTGTTTCATTTGTTTCAAAAGGATAGATAGAGTAAAAAAATACCGCTATTTTATGCAAATGCTTATATATTCCCATTTATTATTATTTGTTTCTTCGTGATAAATGTTACGCCGTTTTGTTTACAGGAAGTTCACAGAAAGAACTTTACCTTTTAATATATAAAATTCTCGTGTCACAGTGTTTGTAACCAAACTCCTCCGAAACGGCTTGACCGATTTTTATTAAAAAAAATTGTGTATATTCGGTAGGTCTGAAAATAGGTCGCAAACTATTTTTTATACCCCTAGGTGATAAGGGTTTTTTGGACAGTTATTATAGCGAAACGTAGTTCGCGGGCACAGCTAGTTTTTCTATAGGTTAACCTCATTTTAATTGGTAAATTAAAAAAATCTGCAGAGGGTCACTCTTATCACCGAGGGGTTCGATAACAGATACGAAATTGAGATTTCTCGACAGCACTCCTCATACAAATAATGTCGTATCTTTTTTATACTGTTTTTGCTATTCCGTAGTCGTTTTATTCTTGTACTGTTCTTCGATTTACTCAAACAAGTTTAATTAAAAAAGTGATCAAGATTTTATTAACTTCTAAAACAATAATTGAGATTGTGTTGAATTTCTCTGCTCCCGGTGTAACGCTGCCCGATGTCAACGGAGCGTCCCGTTTCGTCGAAGCGCGAAATGGGACGAGCAACTTGTTAGCACAGTCTGTCTTCAACAAAAAGATAGAGAGCAACTTAGACTACGTACTACAAAACATAAAAGCTTATGCGATAGACTTTTCGCTTGGCAAATGACTTATGGCCGATTTCACCAACCATTACTTAGCTTAGGAAGCCCCTTAGACGTATGCTGTCACTTTTTGTCTTTAATGAAAAGAATGTGACAGCATGCTACCTAAGAGTCACCTAAGCTAAGAAGAGGTTGGTGAAAATGGCTAATGGATAGTAGGTATAAGTAAAAAATACTTTTTTACTTATACCTACTATCTATAGTCACAGTGGAAACGCGTTAAACAAAGATTTCCGTAGTCTTAAATTTGAGTTCCCTGGAGTCATGTGTTCACGTAATTTAGTTTGGTTTACGACAAGTTTAGAACCAAAGCCATAATTATTTAACCTCTTCCGTGATCTAGTTGTTGAGACCATGAAGATATAGAGTAAACGTAGAACGCACTTCTAATTCCTAGCTGGGGCAAATACCTACGTCAATCATCCCTCTCTTTTACGACCTCTCTCTCTTTCTTACAGATGATAAGGTATTCTGTTAAGAAAGAGAGGTCGTATCACCAATTCTGTAAGTAACAACGAGATGAGTGACGTAGGTATTTGACTCAGACAACAATAATTGGGGCTGCGTTCTCCACTTTGCTCAGTGTGAATCTGCCGGACCGGGTATGCGATTGGGGCAGTGTCGGATTTATATTTTTTATGAGTGTAGGCCACTTCATTCCCGCCGCCCCATATGCCTTTCCAAAATAATAATTTTCCATTTATATTAAGGAAGGCACAAGTCTGCCGCCCCTAGGACGTTACCGCCCCTAGGCCGCGGCCTATACGGCCTATTGACAAATCCAGGCCTGGATTGGGGTTGATATTACTCTGTTTGGTTTGGTTGGTGGTAAGAAGGAAAGAAAGAAAGAAAGAAAAAGTTATTTGGCCGAATAGTGAACAAAAAAATTTTTTTGTTAGAGATTCAGCCGCCTGGCTAGCTACCACCGCCCTTCATTTGTCGCCATTATAACAATATTGTGTTCCGACACGGAGAGGTGAGATAGTCAGTTCCTCGGTTGTTGCGAAAGGACATTGCTCTGCGTCCATACATTGTTCGCCCCAACACCAACAGCAGTCAAAAAATGCTTTTCGTATAATTAGACATTAGTAAATACTGAACGTCCACATCAATTACTATGGACAAGCTTCGGAATCGAATAATACATCAAAATGATTTTGAGGTTAGTTGAAGTAACATTTTATTTCGTTAGAGCAATACACATAATCCATACCTATACAATTATTAAAATAATATTTATAACAATCAATCAAAGACTTTTATTAAAGCCACATAGTTAAGAACAAGAAATCTCGAAATTATAATAGTGAGTAGTCAATTGACGTGTGTTAACGTTGTAAAGTGTGAAAGAATTTATGAAAAAAATAATTTATACAAATAAAAAAATGTCCAAACCTACATAAAATCGACTCAATTCCATTCAATCAAGCAAAGGTAACAATAACCATTCTTTATTTTATTTCATTTGGTTTTGTTTCTGAAAGTACTTTTAAATATTTTTGATATTATTACGTCCGTCGAATATATATTTGTAATAAATGTTGTAAAATATGCATTTAATTATTATGTAAATCAAATGTTTGTTGATCATGGGGCGATTTTCGACATTGTCCTTTAGATGAAACTCTCTCGCCTCATCGTCTTTTATACTTACCATTAGATAAGATGATGGCCAAGAGCTTCCCGTCTTGTGTGGGAAAAAAGAAGAAAATTTACTTGTGTAATACTCCACTATTTCTCATGCAGTGTGAAGCCACGAGGAAACAAAATGCTTCGCTAAGAAAAATCTAATATAATCACAACAAACCGTGCGAGTGGGAAGTCGGGAACATGTAAATGTATTCTGCGTTGAACACTCTCCTTTAGTGGCAAGATGTTTCTTATTATTACGTGAAAACATACAGGAGATAATTATGAACGATTCCGTTGTCAAGTACTTATTTATGTCATTCCCCTTTCAAGCTCTATTTAGTCGTATTTAAATATTACTTTGCAAAGAACAATGCCAGAATAATGTCTGAAATAATCATTTAGCGTCCACAAATTACATCATTACAAATGTGCTTAAAATGATTACTATTGATTTTCCCAAAAAACGTGATAAAGTCTGGAAAAAGTAACATTTTTAAGGATGACAAATGACTAAAAGTTAGATAAAAATTCCTTCGATAATCACCGTGGTCCGATTTGCCGAATACTTGTCAATGCTATTAATAATTTATTACTAACACCGTTAACAAACAGTTTTAGTAATTACTAACTAATCAAATTACATCAGGCTACTTAGCGTAAAGCCTTACACGTATACAACAAATTAGTAACAACCAATAAATAAATAAATAAACGTGGAGGCCTGCGTGCACGGTTGGCCCCGTGCCCTCCCTCTGGGGATCGCCCTGGTGTTCTCGGGCAATCCCCCTTTGGCGACAGCCCGATTAGTTGGTCGGGCTTGCCCGGGCGCGTGGGTAGTGGAGTCGCAGTGTGAACCTTACCTAACGCGCACATAAGGGCAGGGAGAACACCTTAGAGGGTAGGCCTGGCACTCTCCCGGGAGAGCCCCACACACGCTCGCCGTCTAGCCAATTGCGGGTACGGTGCGGTTGCGCATTTCCCCAGAAAAAAAAAAGTAGAAACCAATAAAAGGACAAAACAAATCGATATTTATAAAAAGCCGAAAAAAATCATACTTTTCGGACACAAAATCGTAACGTATGTTTCCAAACTAACCTACTTATTTAGTTTAATACTGGAAGTTCGTGTACTCTGCGTCGGGACTGAAATTTCAACATTTGTAATAACATAAATATTACTTTTAGTGGGTTAGTCGCGAATTCCACATTACTGTATTTGTTTGTAGTTTTCTGTATTTTACTTTCATAGGCCTGGCACAACTACTTACCCTTTATTTGCCGAGGAAAGAATAATATCTTTTATACACAAAGAAAGAAAGAATTTTATTGACATACACAACAGCATTTAGTACATATTAAAATTTGACAAATATAATTTAATAATAAAAAAAATAAAGTAAAAGACAAAAAAAATACACCCTACCTAGTATACTAGTGTTGTCATCAGGGACCCTAACTCAGCAAAAAAGCTTCTGCGACACACAAGGTAAGCTCATCTCACCTGGTAGTAAGTGACGATAAGGCCCAAGAAAGCCATAGCCCTATGGACTTCTCAATAACTAGGAACTAATTGTCGGAATACTATAATACCTAACTTAAGTAAGACTTTGGTAGCTAGCCTTGCTTGATCAGAAGTCCTCATCATCATCATCATCACAGCTCATAAACGTCCCCACCGAGGGGCTCGAGCCTACCCTATATTAGGGTGATTTGGCCTTAGTCAACCACGCCGGCCCAGTGCGGATTGGTCGACTTCACATACACCATTGAATTTCTTCGCAGATGTATGCAGGTTGCCTCACGATGTTTTCCTTCGCCGTAGGAGCGCCAGACAAATGTACATATGAAATTCGAAACGAAAAACACATTGGTACATGGCGGGTCTTGAACTCCGACCTCACGATTGGAAGGCAAGTGCCGAGTCCACAGCGCCACCGACGCTATTCAGATTCAGATCAGAAGTCCTATTACCAACCAAACAAAGTAGAAAAACTTATGATATGAGGAAGTGATCTCAATTACTAGCTGACAGAGGTAATTAAATGATTATAATAACTTTGCCGTCTTATTGCAAAACTTGACCGAAATCAGCTCCGGAGTTGATATAAATTCACTTTCAGTAATTTAATATACACGTACTGGTTAGGTCACCAATGTGGTAAACTTATTCAAATATGAAAAAATAGGGTTCCGAGTTTTTAAATCAAGAACGGAAAGTTTGCCGCCATTTATGGTACAGGTACTACCTACACTGGGCCGCAAAGAGAAAAATCAAAGTCAAAGCATTTATTGCAATCATGTGTTTTACAAGAAGTTAAAAACATATTTTCAGTACCAAACATGCACCCTGGTAGGGCATAGCAAAAAATAAAAATGTTTCTATTAATATTAGAAAAGTCAATCAAATTATTTGAATAAATTCAATACCGAGAGAGATCAAGTCAAATTAGATGTCAAAATTAAATTAATGTCATATAATAATAAATTTAAATTATCATCGAATAAAATTATAAATTAATTAAAACTGAAATATAAATAATAAAATAAATTGGATTACCCACATGTCACTTTAAATAATTGAGTGAACAAAAGGGGAAATTTAGGGGACAACAGGAAAAACAGAAAACAGGTGAGTGACAAAAAAAACTCAAATGTTAAAGCTTTATGAAACTTATACTAAATTAGCGTTTTTTAATAACACATAGAGGAAATTATAAACCTTTTTATTCGTTTTAGAACGTAACGTAAGAATAAGAAACGACACCATTATTCAGTAAGTGGACCAATTTGCCGAAAATCACGGCACCGTTCGAATTCAATCGAGGTCCACATTACGGAAACCAGGAATGAATCAGGTTCAAAGTTCGAAGCTCCTCCCACCATCGTTATTTGTGGTTTACGATAAATTATCGTGTCCACGGTTTATAAATTACTTGGAGATAATCACGGCTAAATGCTTAAATTAATACGCTGCATTTAGCCCGGTGAGATGCTACAAATAAGCTTAACTTTAAGCAATCATTTCGCACGCTGCATTTCGTTATTTGCGATTTAAGTTAAATTATTGTGTCCTTTTATAAATAACTCGTAGATTTTTAAATTGCAGTTGAACACTCAAATTCATAACAGCTCATATACGTCCCCACCGAGGGCCTACCCTATGTGGGTTGTTTACCACGCTGGCCCAGTGCGGATTGGTCGACTTCACATACATCTTTGAATTTCCTCGCAGATGTATACAGGTTGCCTCACGATGTTTTTCTTCTCCGTAGGAGCATCAGACAAATGTACATATGAAATTCGAAAACGAAAAACACATTTGTACATGGCGGTCTCGAACCCCGGATCCCCCGATTGGAAGGCAAGTGCCGAGTCCACAGCGCCACCGACGCTCTCAAATTAATACGCTACATTAACACCGGTTGAATGCTACAAAAAAGCTCAACTTTAGCACTTTAAACAATGAATATCTCAATTTTTGCCAATTTAGCCATTACACAGATTTTTAGAATTTATGTATCTTAATTAAGCAAATTAGGCGGGCTGCCCTCAAATTCAAATAATAAGTTACAGCCGAACCGTAGCGATCGACCAATCGGAGCGCATAGACTGACTTCCGAATGTTCGATTACGTGATAATGTAGCGTTCTGATTGGTCAAAGGCAACGGTTCGGCTTCCATTCGACTGTGGCTTATTAGTAGAATTAAATTAATTAAGTTTTGGTTTCGACCAAAACTAATATCAGAAACGAAGGTTCGGTTTCAGCTGAAAATCCTCTTACGAAGGGACACTTTATACGACAACCCAGGCCCTGCTTTGAAGCCTAAGTCCATACCCATACATATCTGTGACTATTCACTTTGTGCTTATGCTATTAACTAGTGAGCTACTCGTAGGTACAGAAAACTCAGAATCGCTTCACTGCGCGTTTCCTCAGCTACTCGACCTGTGGATGTGCTTAGTTGTTATATTTTTTCTTGGTGGTTATATTGAATTTAGTTCAGTTTAACCCCACAAAGACACAAGTCTGCGCGTTCACTGTCAAGAAGTTCCCCCTTTTCTATAGCGCCTCAATTCCAAAGTACCCCTTCAAATTTCTGACAGTATCAGGATCCTCGGTGTCGATATTTCGAGCAAAATCCAGATGGGAAGTCATTTGGAAAGCAAGGCTAAACTAACTAGCGAAATCTGAGTGTCCTGCACAAAGCAAAGCGGTACTTCAAGCCACATTCTCGTCGTCGTCTTGTGTTTTACAAAGCTCAAGTTCGTCCGCATGTCACATCTACTGCTCACATCTCTGGGCAGGAGCCCCAAAATACCAACTTGAACCATTTGACTCCTTCAAGACGGGCGACTCCATTATCAGTGATTCTGATCTGCTAAACTCATTAGAGATACTATGGAGTCACGGAGGGACTTCGGATCTCTCTGACTTCTATCGAATTTTCAAGGTAGGTGCTCCGAGGAACTGTTGACTTTCACCTTTTTATCACCGCACCACTCGGACCGCAGTACTGTTCATCCTTATGACCTGGAAGCAGTATCGCTTAGCACGGTTCGCTTTCAGAGCTCATTTTTTCCCACGTACGGTCCGCCTGTGGAATAAACTTACTGCTGTTGTGTTTCCCGAGCGCTATATCATGTCCATTTTCAAGCGAGGTTCAAGAAGAGTATTACAGTTAAAGTAGGCAGCGGCTTGGCCTTGTCCCTGATATTGGCAATATTTATGGGAGGCTGTTACCACTTACCATCAGATGGGCCGTTTGCTCGTCTACCTTCTAAAGCAAAAAAAAATCGGATACCGTATAATCATTTGGTCCAGCAAGCTAACCACCTTATCAGTACACCCTTAGGTATTAATGTAACCAAATGTCTTGACCTACATTGAAGGTCCTAACCCTTTACTGCCAGGCGATGCATTTTAGCTTCATATTCCATGAAGTTCAGCGATCGGAAGTCACGTACACGTACACCACTAGTATTGAAATCGATTGTGGAACATGAACTAGTATTAAAATGAGTTGTAAATAGCATGAGCTTTTACAGTATATACCGATGTCTACTGATAATATAATTGGATGACATGAACATATCTGTTGGATGCATTCTCTGATAGAATTGTTATTGATACACGCGTACATTCATGTGACATACTCTGATCGATCACAGTTTCGCCACAGCTAAAGAGTAAAGTAAACAGAACTACCAGCCTATATACCCTCACAACAATAACTTAAGCATTTAGTTATTCTTCTAAGAGCCTACCCCACACAAAAATGTCTAATAATGTCAATTCTCAAATTATCTCTCTCATTATTTTGATATTATTCATTCGTCCTTTTCCAATCCAAGATTCTTTTAATGGAACGCCCTCCCTCAAGAAGTTAGAAACACCTCAAGTAAGCTTAGCTTCGAAGATAAATCGCGAAGGTTTTCTGATGAGCAAAATTTTTGCGAGAGAATCTGATTCTTTTACGTATTTGCAGACAACACAATATGGCGATTATGATGTAGGCATCTTAGATATACCTAGTTACATTAGTTTATTTTAAATATTTTGTTTGTGTATGAGTATTTTAGCTATAATTCTATATCGTCTTATTTTGTTTTTCGGTATATCTAATTTACCTATTTTTATCTTTGCCTACCCACAGGGTAACTGAAAGAAAAAGTTTCAGCCATTAATTCCGCCTTTGTACAAAAATAATTAATGATGACGTTTAATTTTGTGCATTCCCACAAAAGTTAGGTCATTACGATTAAAAACACCCTATTCTGGAGGATTACCCATATGTAAAGAGTGATGCCCGGGGGAGCCCAGGCGTAAGATCCGGTCCGTAGGTATCCGGGCTGTCATAGGGTGCTTCTAGAAATTGTGAAATTGAACTTTCCCAATCCCCGGAGTTCCCCGATTATGGAGAAGATTGAGGTCGAGTTTGGATTAGTTAGTGGGTATGCCCCTCAATCAGCGGGGAAAGACCCACGCATGTCCTATAGCCATCGACAGGTACAGCACGCAACAGTATTCCACCTCGCAATAAAAGGAAGTTAGATTTAGCAAATACCTAGTTTATTTCTTTGTTTTATTTACCATCTAAAAACATACATCATCTGTAAAAGACACATTCTGAAGCTACTGAGCTTTGTGTCGTGTGACTTGTGGCATCTTTGCCTACCTTCAGCCTCTCCATCAACCAGGGTAATGGAATGGCTTAAAACCATGTATTTATTCTTTTGTTAATGTTAATGTGTTTGAGTGTTTGTCCCTAATAAACAATTTATCTGTCAATCTATAGAATAAATATCCATGTAGAAGTGTGGTCACACAATATAACCTATAATTTAACTTATATGACTATTACCCAATAACTATCTGTCTTGTCATGGGCCACCAAGCCTTTGGTCCAATATACAGTGCAAATGAATGAAGGGTCTACGAGTACATTCCTTCCAGTCCTTCCAGGGTCCACCAGTAGTTCACGGACCATTGGTTAAGAACCACCGGCCTAGATAGTATCACAAGCGTACTAACCACGCGTGAAGTCATGACGCCATCAAAGCCATCAAATTGTCTGCGCTCGGGTAGTTTATAGTACTCTATCACGGACATAGGGACATAGTTCGGGATCTTCCCAACACGGCACCGGGAGCCGATGGGATCAGTGCTCGCGTAGTACAGCACACGTGGAGGGCCGCGTCGGCCGAGTTCTCTGAGGTGTTTAGGCGATGTGTCCGGGAGGGCTGCTTTCCGGATGTCTGGAAGGTCGGTAAGCTGATTGTCATCCCGAAAGGGAATGGCAAGCCCCTTACCGACCCGAAAGCATACCGCCCAGTTACTCTGTTGCCGATCTTTGGTAAAATATTAGAACGCGTAATTTTGAGCTGCGCTCCGCAGATTACCAGGGGGTTATCGGATCGCCAGCATGGATTCACTCGAGGCCGGTCGACGGTGTCTGCCCTAAACACCATCTTCAGGGCAGCGCGAGAGAGTTCGTCGAAATATTTACAGGTAGTCTTTTTGGATATCTCTGGGGCCTTTGATAATGCGTGGTGGCCTATGGTGTTGCTCAAGGTGAAGCAGGGGGGATGCCCGCCAAACATCTTTAAGATGTTGGTGGACTACTTCCGCGACCGCCATGTGAGCCTGTCCGTGGGCCATCACAGGGTGTCGAAGGCGGCAACGATGGGTTGCCCGCAGGGATCGGTGTTGGGACCCACGCTCTGGAACGTGCTGATGGACGACTTGCTCCGACTGCCATTCCCTGGGGGGGTTAGCGTCGTGGCTTACGCCGACGACGTGACGATTCTGATCGAGGCCAATTCCCGGGCGAGCATAGAGGCCTCGGCCTCTACGACTTTGCAGCTCGTCGGCGACTGGGGGGCCCGTAACCGACTGGAATTTTCCCCTGCCAAGTCTGCAACTATGACGATCAGGGGGAAATTCCAGAGGCCACCAGTCATCAAGTTCGGTGGGGCCTCTATCAGAAGCGTCACGTCGACCACGGTGCTGGGAGTGGTAGTCGACGCAAGCTTATCGTTCGCACAGCATGCGTCATCGATAGGGGAGCGGGCGGCAAATTGCTTCGGCAAAATGTCAAGAGTGTCGGCGTCCTCCTGGGGCATTCGCTACAAGGCGCTAAAGGTCTTGTACCAAGGCACCTATGTGGCGACGGTGACGTATGCTGCTGCAAGCTGGTCGGAGCGTGCGACCCTGCATGTTGTGCGAAGCGCATTGTTGCGCACCCAGAGACCCGCCTTGGTCCTTCTGACCAAGGCGTTCCGCTCGACGAGCTCTGCCGCACTACCGGTGTTGGCCGGTGTATTACCGGCCGACCTCGAGGTAATCCGGGCGGGCGAACTAGGCGGAGTGCGCGAAGGCCGCGCTACCAAAGAGGAGCTACGGAGTGCCCGACTCCGAACATCTGAGTCCGCTCTTGCCTCCTGGCAGGAGCGTTGGGACACATCGAACCAGGGGAGGGAGACGTTTCGGTTCTTCCCGGACGTGGCGGCCCGGCTCAGGTTTACTTGGGTCGAGCCGGATTACGAAGTCTCGCAGCTACTGACGGGGCATGGCCATTTTAACGGTAGGCTTTTTAGGATGACACTGTCCGACAGTGCTAGGTGTCCTTGTGGGGAGTGCGAGGATGAAGATCTTCACCACGCACTATGGGAATGTAGATTATATAATGAGGCGCGTAGGGAATTGGTAGATAAGGTGAAAGCGCTCGAGACGGGACCGATTTACTTCTGTGATCTTGTGGGGACGGAGGCGAACTTTCAGCGGTTACGGGACTTCGCGCGACGGTAGTACAAGATTAGGAGTGGGTTGGATGGAGGTGAAGAGCGAAGAGGGCAAATGCCCGAAAAAGTGTGTTGAAGAGATAGTAGACGAAGCCAGCGGTACCACAACGGTGGGCACACGGCGACCTGGTGGCGGACACCGAAGGCGTGACGTGTGTTGTCCAACCCGTAAGGGGAGAGGGACGCAGGGACATTCAGGAAGAAGAGATAAATAACTTGTAGGGAGTCAAGAAGTGTGCGCGGCTAGAGTGCGATTACGCAGGTTCCGCGCACATCTCCCGTTGTTTCGGCCCGTATAACCAAGATGGTTGAGTAGGGCCATGGGAAGGTTGGAGGGTGAAGTACTCTATCACGAAAAAACATGGCATTTCAACGGTTCCGGTAGCGACCCCTATTCTTATGCTCACACAAAAGAAATCCAATGTAGGCACTTAGTTTTGTATTCAAACCAATATTACAGTAAAGAAATCTCGCCAAAGAGCCAACGAGATTACGGAGTGACTAGATTATACTCGAAAATTGGCCGGCCTAAGCTTCCAGTTTGGAAAGCGAATTTTCTACAAAATGCTAGTGTTTCTCCCAGTTTAATAACATTAAGTCACAAGATTGCTTAAGCCTAAAATAACATTTTCAAAGTGAAGCCTAACATTTTAAGTTAATTATTATCTATTCCAAAAATATAGTCCTTCGTTATAGTTTGTGCTAGCTGTGCCCGCGAACAACGTTTCGCCATGTATTTTTTCCCCGTTTTTGCAACATTTTTCATTGATGCTCAGCTCCTATTAGTCGTAGCGTGATATTATTTAGCCTTCCTCGATAAATGGACTATCAAACTCAAAAAGAATTTTTCACTTTCAATCAGTAGTTCCTGAGATTGGCTCGTTCAACCAAACAAACAATCTATCAAAATCAAAATAAAAAATCAAAATATTTTATTCAACTTGGATTTTACAATCTCTTTTGAAAGTCAAGGAAGCTACACCAATGGTTCACAAGTCTACGGCGGGAGACCTTGTACTGGAAAGAACCAGCAAGAAAACCAGCAAGGGCTATTTTTTTCTCACTGTATTTTTCTTTTTTTTTTCAAATTATATTTCAAATTATATTCAGCTTTATAATATTAGTATTGTATAGATGTAGAGTATTCAGGGTATCATCTACGTGTTGCCAGTGATGAAATACGGAACTGAAATGTTTTCGCTTTCAATGAGCTTCATATTTTGAAGGCTCATGGTCACTCAAGCTGCAATAGAAAGGGATATGCTCATTGGTAAGCCCTCAACAAGGTGCTCAGAAGACGGCAAAGGCTGCGGAAGACGCCAGATGCAAGAAGCTCAGGACTGATCTGGAGAACCTTGGGGTAGGCCTACGTCCAACAGTGGGCGTCTCTTGGCTGAATGATGATCATAATAAAGATCTGACCACCTGTGTGCGGAGTGCGAGTTTTATCGAGCTCTACTCGACCGTATGCATCGCTGCGCGCTAGCGCTGCTCTAATTCCATACAAATTCGCGTTAACACATTCGATGCGTACGATCGAGTTGAGCTCGATAAAACTCGCACTAGGCACTCGTTTCATTGCTTGTACAGTCAATTCCTCGTATTACATACATGCAACACTAGACATTACCGTGATTAAACTCCGTTTTCTACCTACCTCTCCGAAAACGATGTATCTCATCTATGCGTTTTAATCTTTGACACAATACTCGCTCATCCCATGCCTACACGTTGGGTATATCCTGCGGCGAGCCAATTAATCCGATACTATGGTATGTGCGTTTGCTATCTCCGGTTTTGTGTGGCGAATTTCCCAAAAGAGATGAGATAAAGCCACATAATACGGCGTAACTAGGATTTTGATAGGTTGGCTACATTTTGTGAGCTACGTATTAAGGTGTAGTATTGCAGCACTCTGCCACTTATTATGTAGTGTATTTATTTATAGGATAACCAACACGATCAAAATCAAATTATACTATAAAAATAATATAAAAAAATTAACTAATTTATACTATAAAAAAATGTTTTTTGTATGGTCAATGAAGGTATACAATCAATCTCTACATTTGTACTACGAAAGTCACTGCTATTACGACATAAGGTGTATTAGTATCACGAAGACAAGGCGTCATCATACAATTCATACAGGAACAGTTGGTGGGTCGGAAAGATCTGGAAGCCTCGCACGGTCGGAAAGCCTCGCACTTTTATGCTCATTTATTGTAATAAGGTTCCAATTCGTTAGAGACTCAAATAAACCCATTTTTACGTAGTTTTTTAAGATACAATACATACGAATTTATAGATATTCTCTCGTCTGGTGACGAGACAACGCTTCTCGGTCATAGCTAATCCAGTGGCTTCATATACCCTGCTAAATAATAATAATTCTTCTTCCAGAGCCTGCCCGCTTCGTTGGAGGATCGCTTGGTATGCGGAAGTCACAATTCGCCGGAGGAATTCAGTTAGTCCCCCATTCTAACTAACTCGCACACAAAAAGTGATTTGTCGTAGGTAATTAAACGTTTTTTAACAAACCATCCAAAACATGACATAGTAGGTACTAACTTCTTGAATTAGAGCTAGCGTGAGTAATCCTTTAATTTAATCAATCAAATCATAAGTTATCTTTGAAAATAAAAACGGTTAGGCACAGGGTATTTTTCTTTGCCCGCCGCAATAAAAAATATGGCGCTTAAAGATAGTTCTTGCAACCGGTATGACATGTGGTCGTTAAAAAAGTTCAATCACGATTTCTGGTGACTCAACAACATTCTTGTTGAGTACACTTATTACCTACTAGGTGTGCCCGCGACTTCGTCCGCGTGGAATAGTAACTTTTGACAGCATTTTGATTTTAATAAGCATTTTTTTAAAGATCTTGATAGAAGCCTATGTTATACCTTATATAATTAGCTATCTATTAGTGAAAGTCCCAGTCAAAGTCGGGCCAGCCGTTCCGGAGATTAGCGGGAACAAACAGAAAGACAGACAAAAATTGTTTAAGTTGTGTTTTTGTAATTGGTACCCGATATGCATTCATACCCATTTAGTAAAAACTTGTTATTTTGACATTACAAACAGACACTTCAATTTTATTTATTTGTATAGATACAAATGATATATTATTTGTCACTGCCTAAAACTAGTATAAATAATGTTGCTGTTAAATTGATACCCTTCTTGAAATCAAATCGATACTAACTGGAAATATTTTTTATGTTTATATCATTCATCATCATCATTTCAGCCAAGAGACTGCTGGACATAGGCCTCCCCCAGGGATCTCCAAACCGATCGGTCCTGCGCCTCCCGCATCCAGCGGCTTCCCGCGACCTTCACCAGATCGTCGGTCCACCTTGTGGGGGGCGTACCAACGCTGCGTCTCCCGGTACGCGGCCGCCACTTGAGGACCTTTCCGCCCCAACGGCCGTCAGTCCTGCGAGCTATGTGTCCTGCTCACTGCCACTTAAGGTTTGCAATTCTTTGGGCTATGTCGGCGACTCTAGTTCTTCTACGGATCTCTTCATTTCTGATGCGATCGCGTAGAGACACCCCGAGCATAGCCCTCTCCATTGCCCTTTGAGTGACATTGAGCCTTCTGATGAGACTCATTGTAAACGGCCACGTCTCAGTTCCGTACGTCATCACTGGCAACACGCACGAATTGAAGACTTTCGTCTTAAGACACTGCGGTAGATTGGCCGAGAATATGCTGCGTAACTTCCCGAACGCTGCCCAGCCGAGTTGGATTCGTCGATTTACCTCTTTCTGGAAGTTGGACTTACCGAGCTGGACTATTTGTCCCAGGTAAACATATTCGTCAACAGCTTCCAGTGTAGAGCCGCCAACCTTCACAGGAGTGGGTACTACATGGGAATTCACCATAATTTTGGTCTTGTCCATGTTCATTTTAAGACCCACTTGTTGGGAAACTCTACAGAGGTCTTCGAGCATTGTGCCTAGATCTTCCACGGTCTCAGCCATGACCACGATATCATCGGCAAAACGAAGGTGAGTCATGTACTCGCCGTTTATGTTGATGCCGAGTCCTCTCCAGTCCAAAAGCTTAAATACATCCTCCAGCGCAGCTGTGAACAGTTTCGGCGATATAACGTCACCTTGTCTCACACCTCGCTGAAGTCGTATTGGTTTGGAGTTCTGGTCCTGAAGGCGGACTGACATAGTAGCGTTTCCGTACAATGACTTCAACACTTGGATGTACCGGTAGTCTATTTGGCACCTCTGGAGTGACCTAAGCACAGCCCAGTTCTCGACAGAATCGAAGGCTTTCTCATAGTCCACAAACGCCAAGCATAGTGGCAGATTATACTCCTCGGTCTTCTGTATAACCTGCCGCAGCGTATGAATGTGGTCTATGGTACTATAGCCTTTACGGAATCCGGCTTGTTCGGGAGGCTGGAAGTAGTCAAACCTGCGCGCGAGACGATTCGTGATGACTCTCGAGAACAGCTTGTATACATGACTCAGGAGCGTGATGGGTCTGTAGTTCTTCAACTGGGCCCTGTCGCCCTTTTTGAATAAAAGTGCCACCACACCCCCGTGCCATGCTTTAGGCGTAATGCCCTCGAGTATGATGGAGTTAAATAGCCTCTGCAGCGCTTTTCGGACTGATAGTTCACCCGCTTTCAAAAGCTCAGCTGTAACTCCATCATCACCCGGTGCCTTGTTGTTTTTTAGCTGTTTGAGAGCCACACTAATCTCGTACAGGCTGCCGTCCGGGATGTTTTCGGTGTAATGCCGGATCAATTTGGCTCTAGGGTCTGTAGCCTTAATGACAGGTGCCTGCGATGTTGTGTAAAGCTGTCCATAAAAGCGTTCAATCTCAGCCATAAGCTCAGGTCGAGACGTGACGACTCTGCCGTCCTCTGTCTTCAGCTTCGTCAGCAGACTCTGACCGAGTGACAGATCTCTTGCGAACACTTTGGAGCCCTTGTTCCGCTAGATGGCTTCCTTAATACGTTCTGTATTAAATCGGCGTATGTGCGAGTCAGAGACTTCGAGATCTGTTTGTTGAGTCGCCGACGAGCATCTTCAGAGGACTGCAGACCCATCCCACGTCTTTCTTCCATCAGCTTAATTGTCGGCTCTGAGATCTTGCTCCTTTGCTTGGTACGGCTGGGTTTGAAAAACTTCGAACCCACCGTAAGGACAGTTTCCACAAACCTGTCATTATATGTGTCCACATCCGTGCAATCCTCCAGGCAAGCGAACCGATTCTGTAATTCGAGTTGAAAGCGCTCGGGGTTTTGGATCTGGATGGCTCCAGGACGGAGCGTTGACTTCATCAGTCGATACCTCTCAGCTTTTACATTAAGATTCAATGCGCCTCTCACCATTCGGTGATCGCTTCCCGTGTTGAACGTATTGATCACTGAGACGTCATTGAATAAGCGAGTCTTAGTCGACATGATGAAGTCAATCTCATTTTTTATCACGCCATCCGGACTTGTCCAGGTCCATTTTCGATGCAGCCGTTTTTTGAAGAAAGAGTTCATCATATAGAGTCCCTCTCTCTCCATGTAATCGGCTAGCATTTGACCACGGTAATTCCGGATTCCAACTCCAAATTGCCCCACTTTCAACTCACTATCGCCGCGCTTGCCTAGCTTTGCGTTGAAGTCTCCCATGACAACGGTGTAATGAGTCTTGGAAGCATGTATTGCCCGAGAAATGTCCTCATACATAGCTTCCACTTCCTCGTCGGAGTGTTTCGAGGTCGGAGCGTATACCTGTATGACCTTCAGCGAATACCGTTTGGTAATTCTGAGTATAGGGTACGCCACCCTATTCGACACACTTCCGATCTGTACAACGTTGTTCACAAGAGACTTGTGGACGATAAATCCGACACCACCTTGGGACAGGTCTTCGCCCTCCCGGAAATAGAGCAGGTTGCCGGATTTGAGAACCATCGTGTCCTCGCCCTCTCTTCGGACTTCGGACAGTCCCACTATACTCCAGCGAATCCTGCTCAACTCCCTCTCGAGCTCCAGCAGCTTCTCCTCGGTCCGCAGTGTGCGCGCTTTATATGTGGCCAGGGCCAAGGTCGTCTGACTGGGGATCTCCGCCGCCCGGGGATTCTTTGCACCCCAGGTCCCAGTACCGCGCCGACGTCCGTCACCGCCGGCACGGCCTCCAGAACCGCCGGGCACTTGGGGCCTTTGTTTAATGTTTGGGTTCATGGGGGGTTTTGGGCCATCTCCCACCACGCTGGCTCAGTGCGGGTTGGTGGGGAGCGCCAGAGCCTCGTCTGTTATAGAGCAGGGTGCACCGCGTGCAGGTGAGGTTGGCTTGGGTCCCGATAGGTGGTATTTGGAACCCCTTGCACCCCCTTATTTTTATGTTTATAATAACAAATAAATTCAAAAACTACTTAAAGAACCACAAAATTTTTCCTTTTGCAAAAAATCTACTAATTTTGAACTACTCTCCTTTTCTGCTCTCCTTTTAAGAGGAAATCATACAGTCGGTTTTTCCTTGCTGGACAATGGCAAAAGAGGCTCAATTTTTTTCCAAAAAAATCTAAGACCACTATTAGCATGCTCCTATGTTTTCCTTTTTTATTAAATTGATTTGTAAAGGCCAGAATTTCTGCAGGCGTAGCACGGGCTTCCAATACTGGACTCGAGTCACGCATTATCTCACAATTTCAGTGACATAATCTGTATGTCCTTAAGAATAGCACGGTGGCGCGTATTGAGTACTAACGTGATAAATTTTCTTGATGCCTATCAAGGAACACTTGGGACTGAGTTTTATCACAAGTTTATTGGCGTGCCTGTGCGCCGACTGCTGTGGTTGTAGCTTTAATACTTTAAAAGATGTAGTAGCAGTCGGAGAAAAAAAAATGTGATAAAACTCAGTCACACGCGTGTCCCTCCCTTTACGAGCGTCAAGAAATTTTTATCACGTTAGTCCCACTTAATACGCGCCGCCGTGCTACTCTTTAAGACATAGAGATTATGTCACTGAAATTGTGAGATAATGCGTGACTCAAGTCCAGTCTTGGCAGCCCGTGCTGCGCCTGCTGCTGTATTCAAACATCCAACAAACTTTGCCGATAATTAAATGAGAAAAGCAAACAATAGAAATACAGACAAAGCCTATTTTTTTAATTTTAAAATCTGCTTTTAGGGGAAGTAACAGAGGATTACGAAATGTCTATTTTGTGTACTTTTCATAGGTATCTCGTTTCGAGCTGCAGCTTTCTATTGCGCTCAGCTCGTTTACATCTTAAAATACAATTCGTCTTAAAATATCAACCAATTTTTGACCACTTTCCGAAAAGACTATCTGCGTAGGAGATGTTACAGCGTCCGGATGTATCTGCGCCGCAGAATACAGCAAGAGCAGTATGTGGTTTGCGCAAATACAGTTAGGTACAATTTCTATTTCTTTATTTGCATAGTCCGGTGGGATGGGGTAAAATCTTCCGGCCGGAGCTAGATCTTGCCTTCCGAAGTATTGAGAAGCTAGAACTGTTTTACATTTGATCATTCACAAATTTCGGATCGCGGACTCGATTCGGAAAATCGCGACTCATCCCCCTTTGAGGCACCGCAATTAAAAATTGACAGGTACTCGTATAGAGATTACAAGATTTAATTTTTTTAAGACACTTGTGAATAAGAGGGTCCTTATTCTGAACACGGTAAACGTCGCTTTCCTTTTGAAATCGAAATCATTTGATACACAGAAGAGCACACTATATCAGTCTGATATAGTCATGGAGAGAGCCAGAAGTTACAGTGAGCAGTTCCGACATGCTTATAAATAACCTAGTTGTTGCTCGCGACTTATCCTACGTGGAATTTAGCCATTTATGAGTTCCTTGGGGAACTCGTAAGATTCGAGATAAAATCATTTTTTGATAAATGTGTTTAAAATATATGAATATGTATGAAGAAATCATCTTTTGATTGCTTGAATAATCATACGTAGCCTTTGCCACCTTCAAATAAAAGCCTTTCAATTAAAGGTTACACAACAACTCGCAAATTTGCTTTTTACTAATAACATGCTAATATTTTTTTATTTAGGTTTCATTTACATTTTTATGCATGGTATCAAAAATATCTATATCCTATTTATTCACAGGATAAAGGAACTGTCATTTGAAATACTTTCTGCACTTACATTAAAAACTAATATTAGTATTTTTCCACGAAAAATATATCACAAAAGTTTTGATATTTCTATTCTATCTTCTTCACGGAAAATGTCCATCAACCGCGCCAGACGGCAGTAATATCATCAGCTAGTGAAACGTCTTGCGAGATTGCCCTCTGCGCTAACCGAAACCTATTAGCATGGGACTGAATTAAATTTTAGCGTGGAGGCTGGTTTTGCGTGACAAGCTTTGGCGGACTTGTTTGTTTTAAATTTTTAAAAAATTGTACATGTTTCTAACTTGCTACACTTCTAATTACTACGTATCAATCAACATACAATTTAATATATTCATCTTATTCATTCCTAACTAAATAGATATTTAGGGTTTCAGATTTTTTCCCTTACATGTGCTGTAGGACTGCTTCTTATCAAATTTCATGATTCTAGGTCAACGGGAAGTACCCAATAGTTTTTTATTAACTTGTGAAATCCAATATGTGATAATATGCCACATTATATTTTGATATCTCTACGTGTACCTTAGCAAATGGGTCTTGACAGCATTGATGGATCCAGGGGGTCTTTTGGTGAATCCAAAAAAAAAACAGGAATCCCCCCAAAAAACAGGAATTCCATAATGTGCCCCCCTTCCACGCGTTTTTTATTAATATACCTAAATAAGGTTCTTTTTTTCATTTACAAAAATATTTTTGCCAGGGTCCATGGAATGGTTTAAATTGTGAAAGTGGTCCGTGACTGCAAAAAGTTTAAGAAACCCTGCCCTAGGGTGAATAGGGTATGGAGTAATAGGCTCGAGTCCCTCGGTGGGGACGTATATGAGCTCTGATGATGATGACTCGTTTGGATGGCGAGTTCGCCTACTACTGGTATTTTTAGGGTTCCATACCTCAAAAGGAAAAACTGTAGCGTACCGTACCTGCCGATGACTAGACGACAGGCGTGTGTAGGACTATGCAGGATATGCCCACTAATCAACCTCTACGTCCATCTTGTCCTTCAACTGGAGCAGACGTCAATCAGGGCGATCCAGGGACAGAAATCTCAATTTCTCCGAACCACCACGGGCTAGGTCTTATAGCCTATGAAGTACCTTGGACGTATAGATAATCCGAAGAAAGGGGGGTCTACAATTACACGAGTTAAGAGTCATCCTAGTGCGCAGGCAGTCATGGCAGGGGGTGGTCGCCATCCATCATTAAGGCTTCATGCCTTAATGATCTTCGTATTAAAGGCGAAGCGAGGAGGATTAAAGGCGATTAATCGGTGAGTCCGACATAGCCTGCTCGGTCGGCCGTAGGTATCTATGAGAATTCTCTGCCTCCACTCCCGAACGAGTAAGAAAAATTAAATCACAGCCGCTGTCGCCCAACGCTGATCCGCGGCCCAAAACCGCCGCCTAACATCCTGCAAACGTACCGCCGCACGGCAATCCGGCCCGTGTCCCCCGGCAATTGAGTTTAAAACAGTTCGCCCGCGCCCGCTGTAAACTCGAGTAACATCCTCCCCGGCAATTAAGATTGCATGTCACTGCGCTGAATTTAGTTTGAGTCTGAGTTCAATTTATCGGTCTGTTTGTGTCAACGATAGCTTCCCGGTTTTCCAGCTAGCGGCGCGATTTGATTTGGCTCAGTCGAGACTTATTCTTGCTGATTGCGAATTCTAATTAGATTGAATAAGTAGGAAAACTAATTTTTTGAGTTCCGTACCTCAAAGGGAATAAATGGAACCCTTAAAGGATCACCTCCTTATCGACTCTGGTACCTGGAACCGACAAATTCTTTGTTTTTTTGTTTTAACTCAAGTCGTATCACCACCACCACCAACACAGCCATTTTATGTCCCCACTGCAGGGGCACTGGCCTTCCTTATGAATGGTTAAGGAGACTGGCCCATAACCCTCCATGCGAGCCCAATGCGGATTGGAGGGTGTTAACGACTGCTTAACGTGCCCTCCGAAGCACGGCGGAGCTCGAGATGATAATTTTTGGGTCACCCATCCTGTGACCGGCATTTGCGAACATTGCTTAACCGCAACGATTGTAAGCTGAGGCGCTAACTCACTCAAGTCGTATGAAGTCTGTTCATACGTTTAAAGTGGGTTGCTTGCTGCATTAAATTTGTTGACGACTGTACATAAATACGTCAGATTTTCACGATCGAGCGAGTCGACCACAAAAAAATTATAAAAATCGGAAGATCCCAACTCGCGCGCTTTCGCGTGTTTTACACTCGCCACTTGACGAATAAGTCGGAATGCGTAGAAATAGAAATAACAAAATGAAATTTATATCAAATACTAGCTGTGCCGGCGAACTTACGTTTCGCCATAATAAAAAATAGTTTACGACCTATACTCAGACCTGCTGAATATACACAAAAAATTTCATAAAGATCGGTCAAGCCGTTTCGGAGGAGTTTGGTAACAAACACTGTGGCACAAGAATTTTATATATTAGACTAGCTGTGCTGGCAAACTACGTTTCGCTATAATAAAAAATAGTTTATGACCTATTCTCAGACCTGCTGAATATACACAAAAAATTTCATAAAGATCGGTCGAGCCGTTTGGGAGGAGTTCGGTAACAAACACTGTGACACGAGAATTTTATATATTAGAAGATACTCTGACTCTACTAAGGTTGCCAGGTGGAGGGGACCCACCGGATTGTCCCGGAATAAGAGCATGTGTCCCGGGTCCCGGAATTGAGTAAAATGTCCCGGAAAATTTCAAAATCGTAACATTATAACACTCTTTACAATAATTTAAATCACGCCCGTCAATGTGTCGGAGGTCAAAATCCACGCCATCTTAACACGCCACGAACCTAGACACGAAACCGCCTGTCCATGGATAATAACTCCAAACAAGACATAATTTTAATCTCTCTAGCCCTGATTTTTTTAATGTTTGGGGGATATGATGGGCAAAAAATCCTAAAAGCCGCAAAAAAATATAAATACAAATAAAAAAAATCGTTTTAAAATTGGTTTTTGTTTTTTGCCCCGGATTCGATGCCAGCAAATCAACCCTAGACTCTACGGTCTCTTACAGCTGTGAAAAAATCATACTTAAATCAACGCGAAATCAAAACCTAAACATTGGCGTATATAGAGGGGAGGCCAGGTGGGCCACCCCAGAACGGTCTAGTGCCCACCCCAGAATGTTAGGCTACCATTTCAAAATTCTAGGATGAACGCCAAATAGTTGATAACTTGAACTAAAAATCAAGGGTCAGGCCCACTCCAAAAGAAAACTCTAGATACGCCAATGAACCTACAGGCTTCTTCCCGTTGACATAGAATAACGAAATCTGGCGAAAAGTAAGGTCTTATAGCACCAAAAAATCTGAAAACCGTAAATATGTGCATAGTTAAGCCGCACCCCTCCGCCGCAGACGGATAGGCAGGCGAAGGCGGGCATTTGCACAAGCATATGCCCGCCTAGTGACCCTGCCGCGGAGGCCTGCGTGCACGGTTGGCCCCGTGCACGCCGCCGTAAGGCCCTCCGTCTGATTGCCCTGGTGCTCTCGGGCAATCCCCCCTTGGCGATAGCCCGACCAACATGGTCGGGCCTGCCCGGACGCGCTGGTAGTGGTAGCCGCATTGCAGGGAGAACACAGGGGGGTTTTAGTGGGTCAGCCTGGCACTCTGCCGGGCTAAACCCACACACGCTCGCCGTCTAGCCAACGGCGGGTACGGTGCGGTTGCACATTTCCTCCCAAAGAAAAAAAAAAGGTTTGCATACTAAGGTAGGTTTGCACGGAACACCTCTGTTTCAATGTGCTGATCTTGCTCTAAACAATCATAACAAGCCCCTTTGCCTAAAACAAAACAATGACCGTGAACTACAGGCACAAGACCCAAACAACACCTCGCATAAATAAATTACCTCGCGAAAGATTAAGGAGATTTCGCTGTACAATATTACATTTTAGTTTCATAAACGAGGTTGGGGCGTTGCACAGGAAATTACCTTCCCGAGGGACTAACTAGGGCCATGTTCATTTAATATATACATTAATATTGTTGTGCCTGGCATTATGTCCGCCTTGTATCATCGGCTATTAGACCCGTTGACCGAACTGATGAGACTTATTCGTCTCAATAGTTTGGCTGTACTCGTCACTCGGACCGGACTGTAGAGCAGCCCTTGTCTCAGTAGTTCAGTGTTGGTGAAACTTTTTTGTTTCTGATTGTACTTATTTCATTAATTGCTATGTTAGTAGGTAGATGACTATGAGACGGCGTTTATAGAAGTCAAGTTTTAATCAAAAATATAGAGATAAGAAGAGGAACTATTAAAATACTATATATTTTCTTTCACATCCTCGTCTTGCGTCTTACTTTATTCATTTTTCACATTCACATTTTGGTTACTATCAATGCTCAACCACAGCAAACGTTGCCCAGTTTAGCAATCGTACCGGGAATAATTTTTTTTTCCCTATTAGTTATCTTGCTTATGTCATACAGTAGGTAAGGTAGCTATTGAAAATAATACAATCTGAATTTCAATCACATTTTACTTCATTATCACCACACAGGTACAAAACGTATTTTCTGCCGCCATCTTGAATTGACCAAATGAATTAAGTATTTTCATTTAATTCATTTTAATTTGTTTCTCAGGTGACTAGTGCCTCTCTTATACTATTCGATGTCAGGAATTCTTCAACCCCCGTGTAACGCGAAGAGTATAGCTTGGATTTGTCTTGTTCATCGCAATCCCCATCAGTTTTCCCCTGTAAGAGATTATTTTGTTAAATAACATCTATCCGTCATATTTTTTGTTATGATTTAGATTTTCCCATCTTAAAAAAGAAATTTAAAACATACTCCGATAGAATGTGATTGAAATCGTTTCGTTTCACAGATTGGAGCCGATGTGAGTGAGTACAAAAATTGAAACAGCAACTAAAATCGTTAACTACTATATAATCGAATTCAAAAAAGTAGGAAGGAAGTTCTATGTTCGACTGTAATCTATTTTTTATGTATGTTCACCAATTATTCCGCCAATTTTCAAAATTTCAACCAACTTCAATATAAAACTGTGATGTTGTATGTATTCTTATATTATTAATGATTTTTTGATGTTTTTGAAGTCGGTTTGATCTTCGCAAAAAAAATTGTTTTGTGAATCGACCAGCTGGTTGAATCACATAACGCCAAGTAAACTCTCCTCCTAAACTAACTTTCGGACACCAGTAGGCCTAGCACGGCGCGTGGACTATAGAAGAGAAAGTGTCTCGCGTCATTATTATATTACAAAGCGAAAAGAAACATGTTATTTGTCTCTTGTCACGTTTTGTCCACGGTCCGTGCTACGGCTGCAGGAGGTAAACAAGCCGATCTCTCAAAATAGCGGCTTGTATGACGTAATAGACTTTTTTTGCTTTTGCACTACAAAACGATTTTAAATGAGGATCTTATTAGTATAAGCTGATAATAACAGTACTCAAAATTAGTGATAAAATTGATTATTGCAGTAACTTTTTAAGGTTTTTGTCTGGTAGTAAATTAAATTCAATTGAATTTAATTTATAATAGTCTCCCATATAATTAATATTCCCTTAAACTACCTACGCCAACTCTGAATTAGCGCAGTTTTCCGAATTTGAAATAACGGTTTTCCACTAAGTGAGGCTAGAAAAAAAAACAAGAAGATTTGCTAAATGTTATTATGTGGTTTCTAAGCCACAGCAAATTATATGGTCACACAAAAAAATCATCAAAATAACTGCAATATTGAAGATTTTATAAATTTTTTTCGTTTACGAGCGCCTCCTGTAAACCTACAAATTTGGAGTTGGCGTAGTGTTCATTAGAGGATCCACAAAGCAGCAGAGCTAGGCATTATTTATTCTATGGCTATGGCAGTCCGGCAACGGACATGTCACGGTGTCACGGGCAGAGGGTCAGCGGGAACAAGGCCTGGCTGTACTCCCCTTCCCCCTGTCTTGTGACGGACGGAAAGCTGCTGGGGCGGTTTTTAGTGGGTAGGCCCGGGCCGAGTACGTTCTGGGGAGTCCCACATATCCTCGTGGTTTGGCTCGACCACGAGGAATGCGTAAATGCATTTTCCCCCCTCCCAAAAAAAGGGAGGATCTGTTATCATTATTATAGACTTTCAACATCGGTGAAGCTTTCCTCTATTTTAAAATGTGTATGCGGTGCATTTAGATTATTAATTAATATATACGAAATTCAATCCCAGTAATTTTAAACGCGACCACTTACAAGACAATCTGGAACATCTAGCCGGTGATTTAGAGTTGGAGCTTTATTTCTCTTGTTAATGAAAGACACCTCGCCGGTAATTAGATTCACATGAATGTCACCATCAACGTTAAGTCTGTAGGGATCCTCTCTGTAAGAGATAAAATCGAATAAGTTAAGGGTTCCGTTTACGGTTCTTTTCATTGAGTCTTCATTTTCTAAAGCTAACATATGATATTAAGTATTTTATTTCTACGAGCCAGTATTATTATTAAAATGAAACAAACTTCACTGGACTGGACGTAGCTTTCATTTCTGCCGCCAAGCAGCAGTGTCGTGTGTACTACACAAGTACTACATAAGTGCACGTATTTAGATAAAACACACCTTCAGATAAATTAAGAAGATTTTTTTTATTGCAATTTAGTTGGCAAACAAGCAAACTGCCCACCTGATGGTAAGTGGTAACAGTCACCTATAATACATGTGGCTCCTGTGAGATTCGCAGCAAAACTGCAACCCCCACAAGAACCACAGTGTACGTTGCCAACTTGTGACATAAGATGTAAAGTCACGGTACCCGGTAATTTCAGTGCCATATCTTACCCTTCACAACGGAACACAGCAATGCGAGCACTGCTGCTTTGCGGCAGAAATAGGTAAGACGGAGGTACCCGTGCACACGACCCTGGTACAGTCTCCCTCCGGTAGAAATTAAGTTAAGTGTGGTATTTCTAACGTATTTGTTTTTATTTACTCGCAGGTAGAGCGAAAAGTAGAGTCGGTATTTTTCTCAGAGATTAAGTTGATTCAATTCAAGTCTGCATAGGGCTGCCATACGTCCCGGTACACCGGCACATGTCCCGGTTTGTATAGCGTTATGTCCCTGTGTCCCCGTCAATAATTCATTTGTCCCGGTCTGCAGGGTAGAACGGGCTGCCAAGACTGGACTCGAGTCACGCATTATCTCACAATTTCAGTGATATAATCTCTATGTCTTAAAGAGTAGCACGGTTGCGTGTATTAAGTGGGACTGGCGTGAAAAAAAATTCTTGGACACGTGTGACTGAGTTTTATCACAAATTTTTTGCTCTCCGACTCCTGTTACATCTAAAGTATTAAAGCCCTTGCTACAACAACAGCAGTCGGCGCACAGGCACGCCAAGAAATTTGTGATAAAACTCAGTCACACGTGTTCCTTGACGAGTGTCGGGAAAATTAATCACGTCAGTCACACTAAATACGCGCCACCGTGCTACTCTTTAAGACATAAAGATTATGTCACTGAAATTGTGAGATAATGCGTGACTCGAGTCCAGTCTTGGCAGCCCGTGCTACACCAGCTACACCATATGGGAAGATAATATGCAGGAGTCGTTCGCGATTACGCGAGCGCTTCGAATAGCTCACGGTTGTTAATAGACTCTACAACCGTGACATAAGACACTGCTTTATCTCCTTGTTTCATAATCTACTTAAAAGCTACTATTGTTGTTATAAAGTCCAAAAACTAAAAAATGCTTATTTCATTATGGTTTTGTAAAAATCCTTGTCATAATTTCAAATAGTAAGTAAAGTGATGTTTTACCTATGTAGATACGCGTACGGCTCCAAATATATTTGAGCGTCAACAGCTACCACACAAAATATGAATATGAACACAGGCTTCATGTTTCTGAAAATATAATAAATTGCTTATGTGTTTTTTAATTCCCAATAGGAATACAACAGACCAGCAAGCAGTAGGTATGGAAAACACATATGTCTCTCCCATACCACAGATTACATAATAGTTACTACCCATTTTTTTACATATAGTTTACTTATTATATCCATGGTAGACCAAAATAATTTAAAAAAGTCTTTCTTTAGCTAAAACAACGAATACAAACAACGAAAACAAATTTGGTTCCATTTTGTTTGAAAAAAGTAAAATATAAAAGTATGTATTATTACAAATCAATTATTTATTATTATTATTTAAAAAATTAATTCAGTCGATTATATAACTACACTTAAATAACAATTACTTACATACAAAAAGGCAAAATTAGTTCCATTTATATAAAAAATATACCTATTACAAAACACAAAATTCTTAATAGCAAAGCAAATTCAAAATGTCTTATTAATGTCTTATTTAATTATAATCAATTATGTTACTGCACGTTTGTGCAATAAATCATTAGATTTAAAAAAACTTACCAAATATCTATATTATTTCGAGCAACTATTAAATAAATAACACAACGTACTTAACAATGAAGCGCAATGTGTGCGACTGATAAAAATAACCCTCACAGTTTTCCTTATATACTTACACGCACGAACCACGAAGGTCTTGTACCCACTGGACCTTCAAGATTCGACCCAAAAGCAAAAAGTGCTTATTGGACCTCATTTACAGGGCCCATTCGACCTTCCTAAAAATATTATATTCAATGCGGCCATTGGACCTCTTTTTTGAATTCGACTGGTACCTACTGGACCTTCAAGATTAGACCCTATTGCAACTGTACCCATTGGACCTTATTTGTATGCCCCATTCGACCTTCCTAAAATATTATATTGAATGTGCCCATAGGACCTTTTTTATGGGAACCATTGGACCTTATTGACAGTTTTATCCAAAAAAGTACAGTCATATAGAAAATTGAAGACTAAAATGAAATTAATAGGAGCTGTAATAGAGCCAATACCATTGAAAAGTAAGTAAATACCATTGAGCTGTTCAAGCCTATGTATGTACCTACTTATATCTTAATCGGCACAGCCACTAATTCCGAATAGAAAAAAATATGGAGAAAACCGGACGTCCTTTATTTTCTTACAATTAGAGTTGTATTGATATTCACTCTCACGACATTCGTCCTGCTCTCGCCTCTTGTAGCGCAACGTTCAGTGGCAATATTTCTTTCTCGTTCTTGTCTATTGTTCACTTTCCAAAAAACTACCTGAAGGGTTGAAAAAAGGCTACTTTAAAGGAGTAACAAAAACTGAGTTATTGTGATTATTGTGATTTGTTGCTGATGATTAATATGTTGAATTTTATAAATATGTTGATTAAATATTTTGATTTATATCTTTTGTTTTATTTCTTTAACAATTTTACTTTTCTGCATGACTGTATGTAACATTCCAAAAGAAAAGAGCCAAATAGTCCAATGGGACACGTCTTTTTGATAAAAGGTCTGATGGATCCAATGGTGTAGGTAATGTGTAATTTTGAAGGTCCAGTGGGTACCATATTTTGGATAGGAGGTCGAATAAGACGTATCGTTAATTTTGAAGGTCCAATGGGCTCCAGATTTTCGATAGGAGGTCGAATAGGTCCTATCGTGTAGGTAAGGTCCAATTATGAAGGTCCAGTGGGTACAAGACCACCACGAACACATTTGCTTTCTTATTAATCAATGTGGCGACACGCATTAGCAAAATAGTATGAACTAATTAATAGTAAAACAGGTATCATTGTAACAAAGCTACTAATAATTTGGTCAATATATTCAGTCACAGATTCGGATATACGAGTAGGGTTTTTTTATTGCTACTAGTTGGCAAACAAGCAAACTGCCCACCTGATGGTAAGTGGTAACAGTCACCTATAATACATGTGGCTCCTGTGAGATTCGCAATAAAACTGAAACTCCCACAAGAGCCACAGTGTACGTTGCCAACTTGTGACTTAAGATGTAAAGTCACGGTACCCAGTAATTTCAGTGCCTTAATATCTTACCCTTCAAACCGGAACACAGCAATGCGAGCACTGCTGCTTTGCGGCAGAAATAGGTACCGGTAGGTTACGAAGTTATGAGCGAAAACAAACATTGCGCAATCTAAGCGAGGGCCAGATAGAAAAGGCGCGGGCGAGGCGCACCTGTGGCGCGCCATCGGCGCACCGCTTCTATCTGTTTTGTGCCCGTCCGTTTTCATACAATTAGTATGAAAGATCATTCGACAAGCTTCCAGATGGCGCGCTACGGTTGCAACGACGGGCGCGCCGGCCGTCGCACTGCTGGCGCGCAGCCGCGTACCTCAGTCTATAGTGAGTTTGAGTGCGCGGGACCGGAAGTTTCTTCTCCTTCTTCTTCTCCTTTGCAAATTGGCGAGTTGCACCAGGGCTAACATGTCTTCGTCGTCAGAGGAAGACATGTTGTTCGATCAAAATCAAACTCTGTCTGGCTTGCGCCTAAGGCAGTAGACAAATAAAGCTGAAGAGTTTGTTTGGTTGTTTGTTTGGTTGAACGCGCTCATCTCAGGAACTACTGATTCAAATTGAAAAGTTATTTTTCATCCCCCCATCTCGGAATAGTAGATTGCTTTATAAGGGTGGAAAGGAATCAATCCCTACGAGGTTGTTAGACGCCCGAGCGCAGCGAGGGCGGCTATAGTCCGAGTAGGGTTTGATTCCTTTTACCCGTGTGTAGCACTCTACTTTTCATTTCGAATGCAAGGAAAATAAAAAATAGCTTTTCTAATAAAATTTATTAATAAAAATACTCCTAACATGACATATCGACATCGTGTTTTACACTTAGTGTACTTTTAAGCATTGAATATCTGCTCCATAGCGTAGACGCCTGCACTTTATGAGATAGTTCATTAAAGTATATAAGAAATACATTTTCAGAAAATGATTTTATATTCCTTGCATCTCGCCACTTCATAAAGTCGGAATATGTATTTAAATATCTTTCCTTTGAAATTTTTGGCAAAAAAATTTCGAGTATTGTATTTGCTTCGATCGTGACTGAATCTGGAGCCGAAATTTCAGAATCGCTTGAATTCATTGTTTTTCTTAAATACCTAAATCACACAATCAAGATTTCGGTACAGCGTAACAGATTCCCCTCCCGCCAAAATTATCTTTTTCACAGGTATTTTTAAATTTGGAACACATCGCGTTACCTGTTACTGGCCATTCAGCCAAATACTTTTATTATCATTGTACCAAAGATTGTATGTACGTAACCTAATTCAGTTCTATTTTTAAAATTTTACTTTCCGCCCTAAGGAGGGAAGTAAATAGTATGAGAATTTCCCGCCCGCTGGTGGGAACTAGCGTTTTCCTCCCAATACTCAGATCAAGGAAACGCTCCTTTCCGAGCATGAGGAATGAAAAGAGTATTTTTGCTATTCGATACCTGACCGCCAAAGCCGTTTTATCCGCTTGAGGTTAAAGTAAATTTGGATTTAGAACATCGCGTGCACTACGTATGTGATTTCAAAACATCTTTAAACCTATTTACTTCCATCTCCATGGTGCCGAATTTATCATAGCACTTTTTTTAAATTTGTTATAAACTCAGACTCTGAACCTCCTTGGTGTAAGGTTCAGAGTTTTGTTTTAATTTGCTTTGCGCGCGCCATTTTGTTTTGACGTCGTATTGTTATAAATAAGAACCTTGAAAACAAGTTAAAAAAAACGTATTATTTGTTATACATAATATAAATATTTTTCTGTAATACTTACCAATCATAATGTTGTAGTAAATAATGTACCTAAACTGAAATAAAAGTATCTTGTGATTGTAAATGTTTTATTTTGCATTTAGTCATTTCCTCGCTGAGGGGGGATGAAAAGTTACGTGTTGCACTTGAGTACAAAGATTTTTCACCTTGTGCTCTTTTGATTCCCTCGCTAACGCTCAGGATTATAATTTTAGAATCCTTCGCTTGCTAGGTCATCAAAATTGAGCACGTGGTTAAAAAGCAACTTTGCACTCGTGTATAACAAATAACTATTGTGTTATATAGTCAATTTATCGAGGAAGGCTTTAGGCTATAACATCACGCTACGACTATTGAAGCTGAGCATGAATGAAAAATGTTGCACAAACGGGAAAAAAATATGTGGCGAAACGTAGTTCGCGGACACAGCTAGTGAGACATAAGATTGGCATTTTTCTCCAAAACGAAACTAAAATACTAACTAAACACGAATAAAAATTTTTAAAAATTGGCCAAGTGCGAATCGGACTTTCTCACCCAGGGTTCCGTATAAACTTATCTCAGTATACCTTTAGTAGGTAGTTAGTACCTAAGTCTTACATATTTACAGTTTTTGGGTCAAAGTGAAACTTTTTTTACATCACCTCAAATTTTTTCCCTTAGCATGTGCTGTAAGACATGCTACATGCCAAATTTCATGATTCTAGGTCAACGGTAAGTAGCAGGTTTTGATTCCCTTATGAAATGGCAATAGCACATTGTTATCGTAGAGGTGAAAGCATTATTTAGTACCAGCTTCTGCTCGCGGCTTCGCCCGCGTTATTATTGTTTTCCCGTGGGAATTTTATATTTTCCCGTAGGAATAATAATTTTTTAGCCTATGTAGAAGACTGTTATTTATATTTAGGAGCTCGGAAAATAAATTTCATAGTAATTGGAGGAGATTTTAAATATTTTCCATAGAAACTTTCAACCCCTATTTTGCACCCTAAGAGGGTGAATGCCAATAAACCATTTAACACGTATTCAATGAAATGTTTAAAGAGCATAAATCTCAAGTTTTATCAACATCATTACTAATTTAAAGATTTTCCATACAAACTTGCAACCCCTATTTCATCATTTAAGGATTAATTTTTTTTTAAATCCCTTCTTAGTGTGCGTCCACATTTTGAATTAATACAACTGTCCAAATTTCACGTTTGTTTGTACCATTAGCGGTTACGACTGTGCGTGCGTCTATAGATGGGATATAAACAAAACTCTACAAGATCGGATTACCGCTATCCCGCCTATATCGTATTTTTTTCTGTGGCTTGCCAGCTATTCAGCCATTATTTTTCATTTTCATCATTGAAATAAAAACCGGCCAAACGCGAGTCGGACTCGCCCATGAAGGGTTCCGCAGGATTTATGACGTATTAAAAAAACTACTTACTAGATCTCGTTCAAACCAATTTTCGGTGGAAGTTTGCATGGTAATGTACATCATATATTTTTTTTAGTTTTATCATTCTCTTATTTTAGAAGTTACAGGGGGGGGGGGACACATTTTACCACTTTGGACGTGTCTCTCGCGCAAACTATTCAGGTTAGAAAAAAATCATATTAGAAAC
Organism: Schoenobius gigantellus; assembly: GCA_963935595.1. Classification (NCBI taxonomy): domain Eukaryota; kingdom Metazoa; phylum Arthropoda; class Insecta; order Lepidoptera; family Crambidae; genus Schoenobius; species Schoenobius gigantellus. Next base: position 9,048,920 of record OZ012563.1, read on the forward strand.
CTCAATATGATTTTTGAAGACCTATCCATAGATACCCCACACGTAGGGTTTGATGAAAAAAAAATTGAGTTTCAGTTCCATGCATGGGGAACCCCCAAAATTTATTGGTTTTTTCTATTTTTGTATGAAAATCTTAATGCGGTTCACAGAATACATCTACTTACCAAGTTTCAACAGTGTAGTTCTTATAGTTTCGGAGAAAAGTGGCTGTGACATACGGACGGACATCATTTATATTGCTGTGCCCATCAGGGTCCATAATTGTGCCTATACTATAACTACTTAAGAACCCATATAAAAATTATGGTATGCAATAAAACATTTGAATTTGAATTTGACGGACAGACAGACAGACAGACAGACATGACGAATCTATAAGGGTTCCGGTTTTTGCCATTTGGCTACGGAACCCTAACAATGGTAACTATTTTTATAAATTCTTGATTTATGTTATTTCAGTTTTACGTCGCGCTGTAATTGAGTCGCTGTATAGAAAGTTGGAACATGGTTCAACAGAAATGGGAAAAAGGAACTAGTTTATTAATCATTTGACAGTTGACAGTTGAAAATGATTCTCCCTAGGGCTGAAAAGTCTTACTTTCAACCCGCTCCTCAGGCAACTTCAGACCTACTTTCCGAGTATGAGTAATGAAAATTATGTTTTAATAACTATACATGCGACATAAACGGTTATTGTCATCATTATCATTGATATCTCTACGCGTACCTGAGAAAAAGGGTCTTGGCAGGCCGACAGATGATAATAGTCTGACGATGGAGGGGGGGCGTGGGATGGCCGGGTTCAACCTGCCGGGCCACTTCGTGTGGCCACCCGCATTATGCGGAGAAGGGCGAAGTCCCCTCTTCTTATGTTAAGAAGAGGTGTGGCTCTCGCTGGAAGCCGATCGCGGCGGCTGGTAGTAGGGTGGATGCGAGTTTCTCGCCAAGGCGCTTCGCGCCCGTTGGGGATTTCCCCGAGCTTCGGCTCACCCGCGCGGCGGTGGATCCAGTGGGATCTGCCGTCGGGCAACCCGTTACCCGCACTGAGCGGGCCGGGGGCCCGGCGCACTGAGCGTCGGGCCGCGTGGAAGACAACCACAATAAAAAACCAACCCGGGGCAGGCCCCCGTCACTCGCGCAATGCAGCGTTATAAATACCTACCGCTAAGTAGCGCGCCGGCGCGCCGACCGGCAGAGGGCCGCCGCCACCCGCCGCGCCGCACGCGAGACTTTTATTATTATCATCAAATCTTGTAACTTGTTTTTTTCATAAAATATTTTTTTATTATTTTGTTTCTTTTTTGTGTTTATTTTATTGCTTTTTTGTTTATTATAATAATTTGATTTTTAATTTCGTTTTATTTTTTATCAATTATTTTTTTTATTTATAATTTTCTTTTCAGAACTACAAACGGGATCTTTATACCTAAATCGAAATTTTTTCTGAAAATGTTATTTTTCAAAAAATTTAATTTTATTTTAGTAAATCTGAATAACCGTGAGTTCAAACATGAAAAAAAACATCGATCATGTATTTTTCATAATAATTCGTATTTTTTTTAATCATTTGTAATTTGACAAATGAATAAAATCAATGAAAAAAAAATTCGTCTCGTGTGGGATTGGTGATTTTTTAAATAATTTGTATTTTTTTTATAAATTTTATATGTATTAATGACGATAAAGTAATATTCTATTCTCTTATTTTTTGACATGTACTATTTAAAATTTTTAAATATTTGCGCACTGCCAATTTAAAACTATGATTATGAGGAATAATGTGTATAATTTAACACCAATCATGTATTTTAAAATATTCTTGCAAATAAAGTAGGTACTATTATTTTATAAAATTAAACAACATTTAAGTCGGGGCCTTTCCTCGCAATCACTTTATTTCATTAAAATCCTACGTATATAAATAAAATAATAACATTAAAGTTTCACTTTGGCCATTTTGTTTATGTTCTTTGTACAACCCTTAAGTTTTCGCTCGATGACGCAATCACGCGGTGTACGCGGGAATCTCGACTCTCGGCGCGCGTTCATAGAGACCTTTTCTTCTTGTAGCGACTTTTGTCTGTCGGTTTTGGCTATTATTATTACAGCGATTCGAGCGTTTCTATGGGAGTGATGTATCTGTTACGTAGTAACTATTATCTAATCTGTGCCCGGGGTGTAGAGTGGCGCTATTTAGCGCCGCTACACAATGCAGCAGAGCCCGACGGGGAATTCGGCAACGGACATGTCACGGGCAGGGGGTCAGCGGAAACAAGGCCTGGCTGTACTCCCCTTTCCCCTGTCTTGTGACGGACGGAGAGCTGCTGGGGGGGTTTTTAGTGGGTAGGCCCGGGTCGAGTACGGTCTGGGGAGTCCCACATATCCTCGTGGTTTGGCTCGACCACAAGGAATGCGCAAATGTACGGAAAGCTGAAACTATCAGACCTCATTTTTTGCTTTTTCGAAATGACATAAAACTACTGCGATAAAGGCGAAGTTTTCCAGGAAATCTACTCGTGCACGGCGACTGCTGTATTGCAAGGTAATATAGTTGATAAAAATTGCATAGCTTCTAATGTCGCTTACGCGCGGTGGCCGAACTAAAACGTAACTTTTTACGCGTTTTAATCGATTTTTCGAAAACTGGAATACAAAATAAAAAATATACTTGTGCAATTTTCTAGATAATAAAAATGCACGTCTATTGGTGAAACTTTTATATGTCATTTATTGTTGTATTTTCTGATTCACAGCAGTTTTAAAATATTGAACAGAGTGATCTTTGGATTTTTTTTCTATCGAGTGAAATAGTATTAATCATGTTTCTGCTTTTAAGAATGTTTAGATGAAATGTTCAAAAATGTCATATATGAATCTTAGAACTGTATGTTTAATATTTGTGGCGGTACAGTCAATCGAAATTGTCGAAAATGGGAAAGTAGCGCCTACGCGCTCGTACGTATGACGTCATGCGACATTTCAAATCGGTGTATTTTCGCAAATTGTTGATAAGGTAAAAAATGCGTGTGCATGTGTGTGTGTGAAGTGCCAGATGAACTTTAAAAGAATTATCCGCTTCCCTAATACATCATTTTTGTTACGTAAATTATGTAGAGTAAATGAAATCTAAATAAGATTTAAGATAATAATATAAAGTTGCTTAACTGCGCCTTTGCTCGCCTATTATTTATCTCACCAAATGTTATTATCAACTTTTCTAACTGCATAGATTCATAGAATAATTCGGGGAATGTTTTGCATTTTCTATTAATTTAATCCTAAAGAAATCGTGCTCTATTTTTAAATACACAAAAATATCTCAAACTAACGTTAGAAGTGATTTATGGAAGTACGAGTAGGTAGGTATATTAAAATGTTCATGCGTTGTTATTTTATTTTTAGACATTCACAAAGACCTTTACGCATCATCTGAGTAATGTTACTGATAACAACATAAACACTGGCAAGATATTTGCTAAATTAACTGCAATGATAAGGGGAATCACTTTGCTCCCGGTTGAATGGAATTCCCGCTTGCCGAGAGAGCCCCTTAACACCCCGACTTGTATTTATACAGCTGAACAATTTATTCTTCATCACAGTCTATGAGAACACAGTGTTAGTAACGTCACAGATTAGATAATAGTTACTACGTAACAGATACATCACTCCCATAGAAACGCTCGGATCGTTGTAATAATAATAGCCAAAACCGACAGATAAAAGTCGCTGCAAGAAGAAAAGTTCTCTATGAACGCGCGCCGAGAGTCGAGATTCCCGCGTACACCACGTGATTGCGTCATCGAGCGAAAACTTAAGGGTTGTACAAAGAACATAAACAAAATAGTGAAAGTAAAACTTTAATGTTATTATTTTATTGATATACGTAGGATTATAATGAAATTTAATAAAGTGATTGCGAGGAAAGCCCCTGACTCAAATGTGCTTTAATTTTATAAAATGATAATAATAATAGTACTTACTTCATTTGCAAGAATATGGTAAAATACATGATTGGTGTTAATCATTACATTATTCCTCATAATCTACTTCTAAATTGGCAGTGCGCATATATTTAAAAATTTAAAATAGTGTAAATGTTAAAAAATAAAAACCAAATTAACATAATAATCAAAAAAGCAATAAAATAAAGGAAATACACCATAAAAACAAAATAATAAAAAAAATAAATAAAAAAATTACAAAATTCGATAATAAAGTCTCGCGTGCGGCGCGGCGGGTGGCGGCAGCCCTCTGCCGGTCGGCGCGCCGGCGCGCTACTTAGCGGTAGGTATTTATGACGCTGCATTGCGCGAGTGACGGGGGCCTGGTAACGTACGCAAGCAGAGAAACCAAAGCATGTAAGTTAAATGACATTATATAATATGACTGATCTAATTGATATGGCAATCTCTACCAATAAGATCTTATTATAGGTATAGGAAATAGTGAAATAGACATACGATTAAATAGGTAGATATAAATATACAATTGTTAATTTTAATGGTGTGGACTCTGCACTTGCCTTCCAATCGGGAGGTCCGGGTTTGAGACCGCCGTGTACCACTGTGTTTTTCATTGTTCGAATTTCATATACCTACACATTTGTCTGACGCCCCTACGGTGAAGGAAAACATCATGAGGCAACCTGCATACATCTGCGAAGAAATTCAAAGGTGTAGAATATATGTGAAGTCGACCAATGCGCACTGGGCCAGCGTGGATGACTAAGGCCTAAACACCCTAACATAGGTAGACTCGAGCTCCTCGGTGGGGACGTATATAAGCTGTAATGATGATGATATTTATTGACACGCTATAATATGCATACCTAAGTATAACGAATATTTTTCTTAATATATACTAGTATTATGTTTACCTGGGACAAATAGTCCAGCTCGGTAAGTCCAACTTCCAGAAAGAGGTAAATCGACGAATCCAACTTGGCTGGGTAGCGTTCGGGAAGCTACGCAGCATATTCTCGGCCAATCTACCGCAGTGTCTTAAGACGAAAGTCTTCAATTCGTGCGTGTTGCCAGTGATGACGTACGGAACTGAGACGTGGCCGTTTACAATGAGTCTCATCAGAAGGCTCAATGTCACTCAAAGGGCAATGGAGAGGGCTATGCTCGGGGTTTCTCTAGGCGATCGCATCAGAAATGAAGAGATCCGTAGAAGAACTAGAGTCGCCGACATAGCCCAAAGAATTGCAAACCTTAAGTGGCAGTGGGCAGGACACATAGCTCGCAGGACTGACGGCCGTTGGGGCGGAAAGGTTCTCGAGTGGCGGCCGCGTACCGGGAGACGCAGCGTTGGTAGGCCCCCCACAAGGTGGACCGACGATCTGGTGAAGGTCGCGGGAAGCCGCTGGATGCGGGAGGCGCAGGACCGATCGGTTTGGAGATCCCTGGGGGAGGCCTATGTCCAGCAGTGGGCGTCTCTTGGCTGAAATGATGAATGATGATGATGATTATGTTATCTGTGATATAACGATTTTTTATTGTTTGTTATAGTAAAAATGAACGCAGCTGTAATCTTCGCGTCCGCTCTCATTATGACGGTGACTGCGCAGGAGTTTGTTCATCCACAAGAAATGATAATCAGGTAAACAAATTGATAACTACTAGCTCATGCCCGCGACTGTATCTCCGTGAAATAAAAAAGTAGTCCGTAGGGTAGACTTAAAACTAGATACTGTCGCTTTTATAATATTAGTAGGGTATCTCTGTATTCTGTGATTTACTTACACTGTAAGATATGTTTATTTATTCTTTAGTATTGTTTTCCGGCAAAAGACGTTAGAAGGTAGAGTCGCGACCTAATCTGTGTTATTTTTTTTTAAAAGAAAACGTCGCCCCACGCTAGGATTTACTCCTGTGTCGTGGGTGCAGTTACAAACATAGAATATCACATGCACATACGCCTAGACCGGAACAAATTTCTGTAGGCCATACAAAACATTTGTCCCGTATGGGAATCGAACCCGCGACCCGTTGCACAGTTGATCACTCGACCTCTGCGCTAAACGTGTCGTCAAAATTTTACTACTTGTAGTCAAAAAATTTGAATTAAGCTCGCATCCATTTTTAGTCTTCCGTACCTCAAAAGGAGATAACCTTATAGTATCACTTCGTTTGTGCGTCTGTCTGTCAGGAGCGTCCTTCTCGGGGATGCGTAGAGATATCAAACTGAAATTTATATCAAATAGTCGGGTGTGAAAATATCGTACTTGTAAGTTAACATGATCAAAACATATGTCCGTAGGGAATCAAAACCTACTCGTATACTTATAGTAGAATTGACCTTAGAATCATGAAATTTGAATGTGAAATTTGAAGTCCTATTACATTTTTTTTTCTATTTATTTGGGTAAAAAACAGTGACAAAATGTGTAAGTAAATACAACATAACTTATACTAAAATACGTAATTTTGACACCAACAACTTTTACCACGAGTTAAATTAATAAAGTGTAGGTATACAGTAGAGATTTATTTACAGTAGGTGCTGAAAGTAATAATTAGGTATTAGCTTAGTAATTATTACAAGTGATGTGTCGTCATATATTATTATATATATGAGATAGGTCTTTCTATGTCGAGATAGGTTAGACTAAATCTCTCTCGCATGTGACTCGCACATGTTAAGGAAAAATCTGAAAACCGTAAAATGTACGTACATAGTTAGAATCATATACAACTATATATATCAAGATAAATAATTGGCGTAAAACATCGGAAACAATCGTCTACCTACCTTATGAAAGGCAATTGACAAAAAGTAGTTTGGCCCTAAAAATCATTTACAATCACAGGAGCAGCTCTATATCATTATACTGCCTAGATGTGTCGGTCATCTTCGGAAACACGAAGATAGACAATGGCCATTATTTATCTTGAAATGCTGGGGGCTAATCGCGCTAATTTACAGTTCGAACGGACCGCTAAGGTTCAATTTCAATCCAGTGCTAATTACAGTTCAAATTTGGATCAAATTGGTAGCGCGCTAATTTCCACATGAGAGTTGAACCGCAAGCGAAGCTGGATCGCATTAGAAACTCTTGAGATAGTACTGAAAAAAGCCAAACTTCAATCCAAAAAACCGGCCAAGTGCGTGGGTCACGCGCAGTGTAGGGTTCCGTAGTTGCAAATGCCAACTTTGAGTTCACACTCACACCTCACAACACGTTGACACAAATTACTGAATACGTTGCTATTAAATTAGGCATTATTATTAAAGCTGCAATGATTTTATATTTCCTTAAATTCACGTGGTTCGTAAATTTATATTCAGTACTAATTTTCAATGAAATTTTACTTTTCCGAGTACATTTTATAAGTTAGTCGTCTATAACTTTTTAGTTTGTACTTAGTACTCAACTTTGATAGTTTTCCTTTAAACTTCGTTAAGTATATAATACTACTGTTGTAATTTTTCTCACGTATTCATATCTAACCGTTTACCAGATAGAGGGGGGGGGGGGGGGACACTTACCTCTAACAAAAATTTGCACTTTAAAACCAAATATTTTTTGTTTTAAAGTTTTTAAATTTTTAACCCACTTTACTTGTATGGGAGCTACCCTAAACCCTGTGTTTTTCCACCACTTTTTTGGCATGATTAATATACATACCCATACCAAATTACAGGTTTCTAGTACTAATAGTCTCTGAGTAAAAGCGCGGACAGATAAGGGTTCCTTGTTTACTACGGAACCCTAAAAAGGAGCGTCGCACGAACGTGAACTTTGTTTTTTTCATAACGGTTGCGTTTCAACTTCAATCGGGTTGCGTTCCAGTCTCCTGTCAAGATAATTACGAAATGTCATAAAAGTTGTAGTTCAGTCGTAGCTCAATTCCAATCCAACTGTATTTACTTATCGTGATTGGCCTCGTGTTTGGTAAATACTCTATCAAGCGAAGCCTACTACTCTTGTTAACATAGTCATATAATAGTTTGGGCATCGTTGAAAACTCGATATTGTAAAATTAATTTTAAAATCTCCCCTGAAAATATGTAGTTGGCTCTGTGAAAAAATTAATGGGGAATTAGAAAATCTTATTTCAATTTCGATTTTATAATGACGCCATTGCCTTTCATATTACTAATGAAAGATAATAGGTAGGTTTCAGCTTGATAGGTTCTTGACCAAATACCTTGTATACTACGCACTAGCTGTGCCCGCGATCTACGTTTCGCCATTCATTTTTTCCGTTTTTGTAACATTTTTCATTGATGCTCAGCTCCTATTAGTCGTAGCGTGATGTTATATAGCCTATAGCCTTCTTCGATAAATGGACTACCCAACATAAAAAAGTATTTTTCAATTTGTATCAGAAGTGCCTGAGATTAGTGCGTTCAACCAAAAAACAAACAAACTCTTCAGCTATATAATATTAGTATAGTATAGATAAGTCTGTTTGTGCGGAAACCGCGGTGTGCGAGTCCATCTCGCACTTGGCCCGGTTTTTTCCTTTTTTTCACTTACCATCAGATCCAAGGGCTTCCTATTGGGAATAAAAGATAAACCTTTTCCAAAATAACAACGTATAAGTATAAGCTATAATTAATACCATCGATCTCCATCGCAGTGACCAAGACCAAGCCGAAATGTATCCTGCTGAGCAAACACTAGATTCGGACGTGTACCTTCAGTACCATCCGCGGTTCAGGCGTGACGTCACGTGGGACCCCAGCGGGGTCACCGTGGACCGCACCTCCGGCAACAACAGGGTGTTCGGCACCCTTGGCAGCAACGACAATGGATTATTTGTGAGTATCTTGTACTTAGTATTGTATTTAATTCGACTTTTGGATGTTTGGAATTCGAATTTACAATGAGTGCAATAAAGAATCTATCTCTCCATCTAATGCGAATTTGCAAGAACATAATTATTGCGGTTCCAGTAAATTCGCATTGTATATCTCTTCTTAAACATTTAACAGGGCTCCGTACGTCCGAATAAAAAAACGGAAACCTTATAGGATCACTCGTGTGTCCGTCTGTCTGTCGGTCAAAGTCAATTATATCCGAATCTACTAGACCGATTAAGTTGAAATTTGGTACACATATATATCAATTTCTGTGACCCAAACGCAGAGGTGTGACGTGAATAAATGAAATCTGTATATGGGAGGTCATTTTGGGGGTGGAAAATTAAAAAAAAAATTGAAAACTTCCTCGTGTGACATATCAAATGAAAGATCTTGTTGTGAAGATCTGAAATGTATTTTTTTGATCTTAAATGTTTTTCATTGAGTGATTTACCATGTTATTTTAATATTGAACACGATATTAAAATAACATGGTAAATCACTCAATATTGTGCGTATTAACTTACATTTGCAGGTGGAATGTGTGGGAGAACATATTATTTTTCAACTCCAATGTTAATTTATCCCTTATCCATTAAACCCTTCGTGCGCGAGTTCGACTCGCACCTGCCCGGTTATTTAAGTTATTATTATTGTTTGCATTTTATAATTATCATTTAAACGTTCAGGGTAGAGCCGGGGTAGACCATACGGTCTTCGACGACGCGCGTGGTCAGTTCAACGCGCAGGCGCACGGCACGCGCACCCTCGGGCCGTACGGAGCCACCAGCGAGTTGGGCGGAGCGCTGAACTGGAGGAACAGTAATGCCGCCGCCTCGTTCGACGTCTCCAAGCAGATCCGTGGACCCACCTCAGTAAGTTGGCTAGGCGCTATGTATGGCAGACGTCGCCGAGCATAGGATTTATAAAGGGTTACTTTTTTATAACCCTGGAAAATTTAAGGGACGTTCAGGACATGATAGTAGTATGATTTAAATATTAATAAAATAGGCAACTTACCTATTTAATTTTATATTAATTCGCTAAAATATCCAAAAAATAGTGCACTTCTTTAGTGCAGTATTTTTTTTCAATCCTTACTTAACATACTCGTATTATAAAATAAAGTCCCCCGCCGCGTCTGTCTGTCTGTTCGCGATGAACTCAAAACTACTGCACCGATTTTCAAGCGGTTTTCACTACTCGATAGCGTGATTCTCGAGGAAGGTTTTAGTATATAATTTGTTAAGTTTTTGTATTTATTTCTGTGTACATTAACGATATTTGTTGAAGATGTCGGGAAAAAATAAATTAAGGCGAAACGTAGTTCGCGGGCACAGCTAGTTATTTATATATTTTTTTTTATACTAATGGATGTGTCCTGAAGCGTCCCTTAAATTTTCCAGAGTTTTAAAAAAGTTATCCTGTATAGAGGGGGGGAGTCGAGTAGGCCGTGCCCATCCCAGGATGTTGATGACGCCAAAATACTGATAACTACATACAAAAATCATGCCCCTTAAAAAGACCTAGATGTCGCTGAGCCTTGACCCTTTGCTTGCTGCAGCACGTAAACATAATGACGTAAAGTTCTACCAGAGAGAAAGAACTGTACCAGTCTGCATGGGTACCACTATCTAACCTACGAGTATTTCTGCCGCCAATTGCTGCTTGCATTGCTGTGTTCCGGTTTGAAGGGTGAGACAGGCAGGGAAATTACTGGATACTACGACTTCACATCTCGTCATAAGTCAGCAACGTATATATAATATAATGGTGTATATTACTGTAAGCAACTGCACCCACTTACCGTCAAGTAGGCGGCAGGCTTCTTTGCAAACTTAGTTGTTAAAAAAATAAAGTCCTGTATGTATCTCAATCTTTGTGTGTTGGCTGCAGGCAATAAACGTCTACTATACTTCTAACTTCCTGATAGGGACCATCTACAACCCAACTAGCAAAATAATTCTTATAAAAGTTTATAAGTGTAAAAATACCGTTCTTATAAAGGTGTAGGAAACGTTTACAAGTGTGGGAAAGGGCTGTGGTTATAAGTGAATTTACTCTTATAGCTGTCTTATTGCACTCTCTTTGTCACCGATTTACCCTTATACGCGTTATATAATCTAATTACATCGCTTCTATACCGCCAATTTACCTTATTATAAGAGTATGTCTGCTTCTATTAGATCAATGTTCTTTTCAAATATGTTTACAAGAATATTTTTCATAAATTTTTAGTTTATTTTATAAACGAAATGCCATTTTATGTGATTTGTCAAAATCGTAAACAAGGTAAGTAATTTTCTATTCGAATCATAATACTAGGGCATCATTCAATGTGGCAATAATTTTTTATGAGAAAAGTGGGTATGATTTAGTGTTTAGTGACGACGCCCTCGTAAATTAAAGCAGTTTTATTAAAATCAAGCAAAGAATATTTGTTAAATATTATGTTGCGCCTACTATAGCAATACTATAAGTCTTATAACAACTTGATAACCACTATAAGAAGTTGAGCGTGGTACAACGACTCCATATTGTACGATCTTTAGGGTTCCTTTACTAATATTTTGAAACAATTTTTAGGTTTACTTATTAACTAATTAGGGCTGTAGTGTTTTAATGGGTTTGAATCGTTTTATAAGTTCTACGTTTTGCATTTATTGTAAATACAATAAATGTATGTACCTAATAACTTCTTAGTCTTTTAAATCGAAATTTATCTACGATCACTCTTTTTCGATAACCATTACTAATACTTATGTATTATTTCAGGTCAATAATGATTTATGTGAAACCTAAATTTTCGCACATATTCGAATATATAATATCGGTAGTCGAAATCACACAGAAGGAAAATAAAACGGTTTAGAAAGCTTATTGCCGCGAAGATTCAATTAATGTAGAAGTTAGACAAGAAAGAGGTTCAGAAAACAGAAAATAATTAGAGAACTCGGGTAGAGGAGAGAACGTCATTATCAAAGATTTGATAAAAGATTAACACCCAGAACTGGAAAATAAATAATGTAGAAATAAAAAAAAAGAATGTTGAAATAAGAAATTTTATTACACCCATTCACTTTTGAATTACTCGCTGGCGACAATAGACTCCCGTTTGGTTCTTAGTAAATTGTTTTATTTTCTACGGAACAACTAGGACTTTTTCAAGTGTTTAATTGACATACCATTTGAAGACTTGAGGGGAAATTAATTTTACTAATTATTATTAAATTGAACTTCTTTTTGACTTTCATTTAAACCAACCAATTTTTAAAACTTTTTATTGATTTAATAATTGCCAACAGAACAATAAAATAATTTAATTAGTTTTTTAGCAGATTCATAAATGAAATTATGAGAGCAATAAACGTTGAATAACCAAATAAGTGACTTAACTAACACCTCATTTCTTATAAAGGCCATCCAAACTCAAAAACATTAATTTAAACTTTAAAAGTCGTACTGATTATATTTATAAGGTCTCTTTATAACGATCTTAGTTATCTCTTTTAAAAGAATAAATAGCGCCACAGACGCCTTTATAAGATAAGCAGCCAAAATAGAGTCTGCACATCTTTTATAAGCAAATAGATCTTATAGAAACTATATTAACTGACTGTGTAAACGTTTACTCAGTCAAATTATAAGTGTTAAATCTTTTTACGTCTACTCCCTTATAATTTCCTTCTATAAGGTTTGTTAGTAAAAGCATTGTCATTATATGACTCTAATAAGGCAAATAACCTTATAGGTTTAGTATTATAAGAATATTTTGCTAGTTGGGAAAGTACGTCACACGTTAAGGGGCACCTCGACGAAATGCGACATTATATGACAAAGAGTGGGAGGGCTCCTTTTTGTATTATTTTTTATTTATGAAATAATTTATTTTTATTTTTTCCGCAGTGGTCCGCAGCAGCCGGCGGCAGATGGCCTATAGGAAAAAATGGAGATTTCGGAATCGATGGAACGGTTAGCCGTATTAATGGAATGCGCGACTTCGGTGCGCTAGGAACGTTCAACTATCGTTTTTAAGTCTAAAAATAATCCAAAGCCAGCGGCAGACATAGCTTCAAAACTTTGCACCTTTGAACGCTTAAATGTGCGACGCAAGCCATACCACGTCAAAGTACCGTGACTTTACATCTTTGGCAACGTACACTGTGGTTCTTGTGGGTCGCAGATTTGCTGCGAATCTCACAGGAACCCCTAGTATTATAGGTGACTAAAACAAATTAATTATCTTTAAGACAATTTTGTCACCATATGGTAAAACAGGCAGTTTATTTGATATCTGTGATTTATATTGTAGTACTTTTTCTTGCTAAATTGTAGAAATATAGGGAAATCTTAAAGTTGAAAGAAAAAAAACAAACTTATTCCTTTAGTCCGATACAAAATGAAAAGCTTTATTCGGGTAGGTACATAACTATAATTCACTTATGCATAATGTTACTAAAGTAAACAAAATCCCTGCAAAATCAATGCAAAGCACTTAACTAAATCTTTAATTGATACAAGCCAAGGGCAGGATGGTTCAGGTTTGTTTGATCAATCTCGGCAGGTAAAAATCAGGTACAAATTGGGTACAAAACTACAAAATGAGGGGCAATAAAGTACACGAACAAATAGTTATAGGTTTCCTTTTTTTTTAAAGAAATTAGTAGCCTTCCCCGGAGCGGTTGTTAGTGGATCGTACCTTCTATGCTAAGTCTTGCAATCACGGGTCAGGGATATGATATTCCAGTTTCTTAACTTATTCTCTCTCTATATGTATATTTGTTACTTGTGTAATTCCACAGAATTCCTCCTTGATGTTAGGTTATTTTGTTATGGTTTCTAGCTGTAAGGTCAAGCAGCGGAGCCCTACGGCCTCCGGTAACTGCCCTGGAGATTCATAGCACAGTGTTAGGTTAAAAAATATAATTAAATATGCCTATGATCTTAGGGTCAGTGGGTCTAACACTGAGTTCTGAAGGAATCCCAGTCAATACATTCGAATTTCATGTAACAAACATTGCAAGTTAATTCCAAACATAATTTTCAATGAATTGTCAAAGTTTCTTATTGGTTAGTTAATAAAAAGGACATATGGAGGGGAGAGCACCTATTTTGTGTATAATGACTGCTATTAATAAAAAGAAAACAGCTTAATTTGTGAGTTATTTGCCAAAGTATGATGTGAAACTCAATATAGTGAAAATCTAGAATTTAACATGAAATTCACAAGTGTTACTCAATATATGCATTAATCCCACTAAAATGCCGCTTACTATCAGGTTTTTTTAATGAAATAGGGGACGAAAAAGGCGAATTTCGGAAATGTAATATGTTTGATTTAATAATCAATATACCCACTAATAAAAATAAAATTAACAAAATCTGTTTTAAATCATGAAATATAATAAGTTAATTAGATACCTTAGTGTGAGCGGAGTATTATCTATCGATATAATTTATTTATTCAACTAATTCAATGAATCGCGCGCCGGCGATTATAAATATGATTGAGCTTTTACTCTTCAAGCTGAAAACAAAAATAACTGATGGTGGTGCCCCAAGTAGACTCCACCACGTCGGCGTTTCACCGACTTGTATTGCTGAATTTTATTTGACTACCAACTCATAGAAAGCTGGTATTACTTACCTTGGCTCCAATTGTCTCCTTCCGTCTCCTCCGTAGCCGGTGGACTTCCTGAGCTAGCTCGAAGGAAGTCGCGGCTCCTGAAGATCTGCAGTGGATCCACCGGTGGAGACCGGAGCACTACAAACGCCTAATAGGCCACCACGACTCACACTCGCGATTTTGACACACAAACACAAAGCGGGCTTTCGCACCCCGATATTAGGTGCGCCGCGCAAATCACTATTTGCTTGAATATTGTGTATTATATTTTATGGATGCCCGGACATCATCCTAACCACAAATTATGACATTTCGACTCGACTCAACTGACATATCACATGCGGCCGGCCGCCAAAAAAGCTGTCACTGCACAGACTAGAATGCAGTGCCGCCACTCGCTCTTCCTCGAGCGTGAACATCCCCCCGCTCCGGACAGTCCCGGACTGTCCGCCAAATCAGTCTAAGGGGAGGCGAGAAAGAGTAGCGACCGCGCGCTTCAAAACAGAGTCCCCAACTAGGACCTCGGCAAACCTGGGCACACCATCCGACCCTAGAGTAAGTTGGACAATGCGTCCGCGACGCCAACGTAAGGGTGGCAGGTTTGGGTCCTTCACTAACACGAGGTCTCCAACCCTCGGTGGGTTTGTCTTATCTGACCACTTAACGCGCTGTTGCAAAATGTGTAAATATTCAAGGTGCCAGCGGCGCCAGAAACTCTGGGTAAGCTGCTGGAGCAACTCAAACCGCGAAAGGCGTCCGGGATTGATATCTCTATAAGGATACTCGGGCAGGGCGTTAAGTGGTCTGCCTATCAAGAAATGGCCCGGCGTGAGGGCCTGCAAATCGTTCGCGTCGGTAGACAACGGACATAACGGACGCGAGTTGAGAACCGCCTCAATCTTATGAAACACCGTCGCGAGTTCCTCAAACGTGAGAATAGTCTCCCCAATAACGCGGCGAAGGTGAGTCTTGGCGGCCTTTACAACAGATTCAAAAATCCCTCCCCAGTGAGGGCAAGACGGCGGGGAGTATCGCCATGTTACCCCCCTACGGGAGAGTGTGGATCCGATCTCAATATTATTTTTATCTAAAAATTCACAAACTTCTCTTATATGTCTATCAGTGCCCTTGAAGTTCGTCCCACAATCGGACCGAATTAGAGAAGGCAGTCCCCGGCGGGAGACAAATCTGCCTAACGCTGCTAAGAAAGCGTCCATGGTGAGCGCACTCACCACCTCCAAATGAACGGCTTTAGTGGCCAAACAAACAAACACACACAAGTAAGCCTTTTCAGTCTTAGCATTACGGAGTCGCGACGTTTTTATAGTGAATGGTCCCGCAAAATCAGTTCCAACTCCTAAGAAGGTCATCGATTCATTCACACGATCAGCAGGCAAATCACCCATTTGGGGCTGCATCGTCTCGGGGCGTAAACGATAGCAGGGCAGACATCGAAAGATAACAGATCGGATTATTCTTCGCGCTGACAAAATCCAAAACTCCCGTTGGAGGAGCGCGGTCAATGCATTACATCCGGCATGAGCATTCTTCACATGGCGATCAATGATCAACAATCGCACCAATGGTCCGTCCTTGGGGAGCAACAGGGGATGACGTGATCTATAAGGCAAGTTAGCGTGCCTCAATCGGCCTCCTACACGCAACAATCCTTTATCATCCAGAAAGGGAGTCAAACGCACCAAGGGTCCCTTCAGTTTGGACGTCCCGGTACGGAAAATCTTAAGTTCCGGTTCAAACGCTCTAGACTGGGTCATACGCACCCAATGCACAAGAGCATCTTGGCGCTCCTGCGGTGAGAGGACCGGACACAAATCTTTGTCCTGAGGCCGGCGACAATTTCGTATAAATCTTCTTATCCAAGCGGTCACGCCGAGCAACTTGTCCAGAGAACTGTAGCGGTCTAATAAAAATTCCCGCTCTGGAGCCGCCATAGTCTCGACAGCGTGAACACGCAAGCCCGGATTTGGTACCTTCACCACAGCTGGTGTGGAAGGCCAAGACGGTTGTAACAACCAGTCGGGACCCCACCACAGAGTGTGGTCAATAAGCTGAGGGGCTTCGCTGCCACGTGATGCACAGTCAGCAGGGTTTATTTCACCTGGCACGTGGCGCCAAATCAACGTGGCCTTCGAGGCCTGTATTTGGGATACCCGATTGGCCACAAATACTTCCAGGGAGTGGACGGAGTTCTTAATCCAACACAGGACAACCTGACTGTCGGACCAAGCAAAGAGCGACTCAAAGTCCACACTACGTCCCAGGGTGTCAACAACGTGGTTCATCAACCGAACCAGAAGAGTAGCTCCAGACAATTCTAACTTCGGAATCGTTAATCGAGTCCGAAGTGGAGCAACCTTACTCTTAGCAATTAGCAAGTGGAGCTTAACAGCTCCTCTATCATCGACCGTCCGGATATATACGACGGCTGCGTATCCACTCTCAGACGCGTCACAAAAGCCATGAAGGCTGGCCGTAAACCGTCCCTTAGGCAGTATATGTCTAGGGATACTAACACGGTTAATGTCGGGGAGAGACGACATGAAGGACTCCCAATCTCGCAGCAAACGGCCCGAGAGGGGCTCATCCCACGACACTTCAGCTGACCAAAGTTCCTGTAGGAAGCACTTCATCCAAAACACTACGGGACTAATCCAGCCATTTGGGTCAAAGGTACGAGCTACTGTAGACAAAACCAACCGTTTCGTCCAGACCTTGGGGCTTGGCAGCTCCAATCGATAGGTGAACGTGTCCTGGACAGGTCTGTATTGCACTCCCAAAACAGACAGTAAATCTGGAGTGTTGGCATTCTCAAAAATATGAGGCTCCTGCTGGTGGTCGTCTGGCAAGTCACACAAAAGCTGAGGTGAGTTGGACATCCACTTCCTCAGTTCATAACCACCAGCCCCGAGAAGAGCAATTAGTTCATCTCGCAAAATCAAGGCTTCCTCGACACTAGAGGAGCCCGTACAAATATCATCAACAAATGCATCCTCCTTGAGAACCAAGGATGCGCGAGGGTATCGTAATCGTTCACGTTCAGCGAGTTCCACAAGTGAGCGAATTGCCACAAAGGGGCTCGAACGCAAACCGTATGTATTGGTGTTCAGCTCGTAGACCAGCATGGGATCCCTGGGATCCTCCCTCCATAATATGAGCTGATATCGCCTATCGTCCGGGTGAATCACAGTCTGCCGAAACATCATCCGGATATCGGTCACAAAGACGACGGCATGGCGACGGAAGTTGGTCAATACATCACCCACCTCGTGGTGCAACTTCGGTCCAGCATGCAGACATTGATTCAGCGAAACTCCGGTAGACGTAGGAGCTGACCCATCAAAAACAACGCGTATCTTCCCGGTGGAAGGTTTCAAAACCGCGTGGTGAGGAAGAAAATTATGTTCCTCGTTTCGCCAGTCCAGTCGCGAGACCGACATGTGCCCCAGTTGCTCATATTCTCGCATGAAGTCGACATACTTCTGTTTGAGGTCGGAGTTCCTACTCATACGACGCTCCATGGACAGCAGCCGCTTCTCGGCCAACGGCCGGGAGCTGCCAAGTGAGGGGCGAACTGACAAAAAGGGCAAACGAGTGATCAGCCGTCCCGAGTGAAGGCGACCTGTATTGTTCTGGTAGAACAACTCACACTCCTCGTCTAAGGGGTTCACTCGCTTCACGGTAGGTGGCTCTTCCACCTCCCAAAACCGTTGCAGGACATCCGATAAGGTGGAGCTAACAGTTATGTAACTGTCCACCGATGGAGATGGTGGGTTATGCCTAACTGGTCCCATCACTACAAACCCAAGCGATGTAGATAAGGCTACCAGCCCACCCTCCTGTAACTCTCTCCTCTTCCCACAATACACGCGGCCTAGAACATCGGCACCGAGCAATAAGTGAATCGGACCGGTTCGGTGGAAGGAAGGGTCAGCCAAGGTCAATCCTGATGTCGCATCAACGACAGCGCGCGAAACGTGCTGTTGCGGAAGCTGACCAACAACCTTCTCATAAACAATCGCGGTAGCGCCAATTTTGGGCGCTGAAGAGAAGTGGGGGGAGAAGGAGAACAAAACCTGACCGATCGGATCCGGGATCCGCAGGTCTCCGATTCCTCGTACCGATTCAAGGTATGGAGATGTGTTCAAACTCAACTGCCGGACCAGCCAGCTGGAGGCAATGCAACCCTGAGCTCCCGTATCCAAAAGGGCGCGAACTAAAACAAAGGTGCCCCTCGGGCCCCACACCTGTACGGAGGCTGTTGGTAACAGCACCTGCTCCTGTGGGGGGGTTGCAGCCGACAGTTGGTTTAGTGAAAATCCTCCCGCATTCCCCGCAACGGGGGGGAAGGGGGGTCCGAAGAAAAATGCGTGCGCGGCGGAGGAATAGGGCGCTCAAGGCGCTCGAGCGGGTCCCAATCCGGCACGTACACACCCCGACCAAAGCTGCATCGGGGGGCCGGGCGGTGCCCATGATGGGCGAAAGTTGGGGGAGCCCGTGACAACCGGGGTCTCTCCATCAGAGGGGGAGAGAAGCGTATTGTCTCCCGACGTGGCTCCCTAATAACCGCGGCCCAATCCCGCGGTGGCGCCTCATAAGCGGCGCGTCGATCCCCCCCGCCCGTAGGGGGGGTGGGGCGCCCAATCCTCTCACTGGAGGGGGGGCGCCTGTCCAATCTCCGCGGAGGGGTGGCACGCCCCTCCGATCTCCTCGGAGAGGTGGGTGACCTAGGAGGGCCCCCGCCCGTGTGCGAGTCCCTCTCTCTCACCACCTCACGAGTGTCTCTATTGTTGAAGCACAAAAGGGGGTGATGGGCCCCTCCACAACAGTGGCAATCTCGTGGGTGGGGGCAAGCCGATGCCATATGGGCCCCCAGGCAGCGGTAGCACCAATTCCGCTGCTTGGCCATATTCCTACGCCCCTCGGTGCGTAGGCCAACAAATTTGGGACAGGCCGGCAAACGATGGCCATCCCGCTTGCAACACTTGCAAGGCCTCGGCCTCTCCCCGTGTGGAGAGTTCTGCCGCACTGCAGTATACTGCTTGTGCGGGCGGCGCTCTCTCCGTGGCGCTGCCCGGGTCGCCTCAAAGCGGCCTGTACTCGGTCCCGGTATAGGAGCCAGATCCAAGTGGTCGGTCATCCGACACTCATCCTCCAAAAATCTGAGGAGATCCGAGAAGGGGGGGAGGTACGAGGCACTATTGCCCCCGTACCTTTGTTCGAAGCGTCCCTTCATCTCCATGGGAAGCTTATCGAGGATGAGGTGGAGCAAAATAAAGGACCACTGGTCCACCGGTAGATCAAGTCGTTTGAGCGCGTTAATAGCGCTCAGCAGCGGGTTCAAAATCTCCTTCCTTAATGAGGAGACCCGCGATACTCGTGGCAGCCCTAAAATGGCAGCCACATGTGTGTCCGCTAGCAAGCGAACATTCTGATACCGGGCGGTCAACAACGCCCTTGCAATATCATAACTGTCATCATTGACAGGTAGATGCTGGACAAGTACACCAGCCTCTCCCCGTAAGGCAGAGAGCAAATAGGCCAATTTCTGGCTAGGGAACAGGTCGTCCCTCGAGTGAACCAGGCTATCAAAGAGGTTAATGAACCCCATCCAAGAAGCCAAGTTCCCATCAAAGGTTGGGATGTCTAAAGTGGGCAGTCTGCCCAGCAAGCCGGCCGGGGTAGGCTTGACCTCCCCGGGCGTGCACGACTCACCCCTCCGGGCGGATAGGATTGCCTGAGCCTTGTTTATAATCACATCCGCCTGTTCAAAACACTGATCATAATCGGCATTAAATTGGTCGACTGCCCGCAACTCAGCGGCACCCTCGGCTGGGTGGTCGAGCAGATATTGTTGATGAGCAACGAAAAGCTGCTCCAATTCCTTCAAGCGAGCCGGTACTCCCTCATGCCGAATTAACAAGGCCTGTTCTCGGTCTGGTCGGTCTACCAAAGCGACGGCACTAGCAAACCATCTCAAAATCTTTTGTGCACCCGCGCGGGCACCACTAAGCGGGCTGACTGGCGGGACCATTTTGCACCAAAATTAATAAACACTATAATAATACACGGACAAACAGACCGACAACCGCAGACAATAAAACAGATCGGGAGGAACTTCAAAGGCAGAACAAAATATATAAACAAACCAAAATCAAGTGTAAATGCTAGAACTTAACTAGAACAACAAAGGCATTTAACAACAGAATTTTTCAAACAAATTAAATTCAAGTATTAAGTCAATAACTTAACAAACATAATATTCAAAGGCAAACAAAACAAAATCAAATGTAAATGCTAAAACTTAACACAGCAATATAGTGTATTACAACAACAGCAAAGTCATTTAGCAGCAAAATCTTTTCAACAAATTAAATTCAAATATAAGTTTACAACTTAACAAACAAAATATTCAAGGGCAAAACAAAGATATGAAAAAACAAACCAAAATTTAAATATAGGTAAATGCTAGAACTTAACTAGAACAACAAAAGACATTTAACCCCAATTTTTCATATACAATGACAATTAGTTAAGGAGATCGGTCCACAAATGAGCTGGTAGTCGGTTTAAAATCAGCAATCAAAACCAATTAATATGTATTGCCCGTT
The DNA here is from genome assembly GCA_963935595.1 of Schoenobius gigantellus. Classification (NCBI taxonomy): domain Eukaryota; kingdom Metazoa; phylum Arthropoda; class Insecta; order Lepidoptera; family Crambidae; genus Schoenobius; species Schoenobius gigantellus. The sequence goes on from OZ012563.1 coordinate 9,069,989, forward strand.
TGGACAACCAACAAGATTACAATATTAATTGTACAATACTAATCAAATGCTCAAATCTAAGAACCACGCTCTGCTACCAAGAGATGGTGGTGCCCCAAGTAGACTCCACCACGTCGGCGTTTCACCGACTTGTATTGCTGAATTTTATTTGACTACCAACTCATAGAAAGCTGGTATTACTTACCTTGGCTCCAATTGTCTCCTTCCGTCTCCTCCGTAGCCGGTGGACTTCCTGAGCTAGCTCGAAGGAAGTCGCGGCTCCTGAAGATCTGCAGTGGATCCACCGGTGGAGACCGGAGCACTACAAACGCCTAATAGGCCACCACGACTCACACTCGCGATTTTGACACACAAACACAAAGCGGGCTTTCGCACCCCGATATTAGGTGCGCCGCGCAAATCACTATTTGCTTGAATATTGTGTATTATATTTTATGGATGCCCGGACATCATCCTAACCACAAATTATGACATTTCGACTCGACTCAACTGACATATCACATGCGGCCGGCCGCCAAAAAAGCTGTCACTGCACAGACTAGAATGCAGTGCCGCCACTCGCTCTTCCTCGAGCGTGAACAACTGACTTTGGAAATAGCTTTTCAAATTAAATTCACACGGAAAACGGGAGAAATACCTATGGATTTTATTCGCAGAAATTAAGATTTAAAACGCTGTTCGCAAATCCTAGGTAATCAATAACAAATTACTTCGGTCGATGTCTCACAGACTAGTTATCCAGCTCCGAGATCATAGCATAGACGCGTTCACAGACTACGGTGAGATAGGGCGCGTTCCATTCACGCACAGATTTGCATTTATGCAGCTACTAGAACCGAGGTCCGTTTGCCGAATGTTAAGCGTCGTATTGGCGACGAAACCAAATTCATTTCATAACACTCGTAAGATTCTTAACTTGTTTCAAGATGTGTCGAGTCAACATACGGATCTTTCGAAATTCTACAATCTGCAATAAGTATTTCCAGCCAATTTTTAATTTTTTTTTTATTTTTGGTTGAAAAACAAAACGTAATGTAAAAGTAACCATAAACAAACTGTGAATGCTTTCCAAATTCTATTCGACGAAACCATAATTATATGATCTGTAGCTTTAAGTGTATTTTATTATAATATGTCTATAGAAATGATCAAAACAAACGGTCTAAATGTCAAATTCCGAATTTTGAGAAAATCAACCCACCTAAATGGAAGCACGGGATTTTGGGCGAAAAAAAACTATCTTTGTAAATAAGGCCAGGATAAACGCGAGATTTATTTTGTTTATGCCAAAATCGAATAATGACCAAAGATAATTGCAAATGTCAATGACGTGACGTGAAACGACGTTGACGTTGACACTTAACATTGACATTGTGAAATCAATTGACAAAGTTATTGTAATTATGATTTTAGTTGTGAAATTTGTGTTAAAACTACAGTGAAACCAAAATGTTTTTGCAAAATTAGTGTTTTATGAAATTTTAAGAAAAAACGGTGTTACAATATGTATATAAATAATTAGGATTTAAGATTATTTCAATTTAAATTGTAGAGTGAATGTAAGTTATATTTTATCTTCACTGCCAGGTGCAAAATATTTATTTTAAATATAGTCTTTGATTAATCATATTCTTTGAGAATGTATGTACAGTAAGCTCCCATTCAAGCTATACATTTACGCTACAAAAACCGCCGCTATTACGAGCGACATGAGAACGGTCCAAAGGTAAAACAGTATAGCTTGATAAGGAGCTTACTGTACATAAATAAATTGATTATTTTTTCTTGAATAAATTATGAAATATATCCAAACCCGAAATCTGTATTTAGAGCCGTAAACTTAAATAATAGTTATAATTAATTTATATTCAGACTCACCTCCGACTTGAATAAATAGTATTTAAAAAAAACGCACGTGTTTCGTTTACTCAATCCTTTATTTCCTCCAGATTGTGTGAAATATTCACAATACAAACTTATGTTAGTCACAGTGTACAAAAGGCTTGGTAGCCGACAAACTGACAGCATAAATAGACATTCAGAAACTTTCCATTTAAATATTGTATACACATTGACATAATTAGAGACATGATAAGTTTACAAAGGTCTAATAAATAACACAGAGAGAAAAACTGCAATATTTACTGAATGATACTGAAATTACTAATTTTGTGTGAAAAAACATTTTTGCCTTGGTTTCGAATAGACCCCAAATGTTAGCATTGTATTTTAAATACAACAGCAACTCTTCCAAGTATAGATAGGCAGCACCAACAAGAAAATGTGTTTGTTATTGGTAAAAACGGTCATTTTGTTGTTTTAATCCCATAGCAGGAAGATCCGCTTGAAACAAGCGATTTGTTGTGATAACATTTAAAAATTAAATCACTTTCTCTTACAATTTCGATTAAACTCGAAACAATGCGCTAAGTCACGAGAACCATTAGTAGTACCTACATCCTTCAAACGCCATTTGATTGGCTCTTGGAAACGCGAGCGGAACGCTCTTCTCCGCACGAAACCCGTACTACTGATTTCATTCACATTACCAATATTAGGTATCACTTGCTATTTTTCCATTATAAAAGATGTAATATAGAGGTTTACTGCATAGTATCTCTTAAAAGTTAAACCTGTTCACGGGATTAAAACGGTCAAAATTTAACGGCGCGTTATCTTGTTGTAACGTTGTTAGAAGTCTAATTAAATAAAACCAATGTCGAAATTCAGGGCTTCACTATAAGAATAACTAATAATACGAGTATAGAAGCGAAACTCCCGGCCGTCGAGCGCTCAAGGCCACATTATTTACCTACCGTTTGATTTCCGTTGAACGGAATCGCCAGTCAGGGCGCGCACGGCGCACCACATCCCGCACGCACGTGACTCCTTCCCGCGCGCCGCTATCTACCTAATCGCCGCGATGCCGACTTACTGTTGCGATTATGGGTGCAAAAACAATGCCATAATAACCCCAAATTTAAAGTTTTACAATTTGCCCGAAGATAAAGAAAGGTAAGTACAAAGGTATATCTAATTGTTTTATTGAATAGATCGGTGTTCAATCAATAAGACTCGGTGTATGCTCAGTTTCTCATTTAATGTAAAATATGGAGGTACCTATATAAAAAATATTGTAGTGGTAACCATACGTCCATGTGGTGACCCTAGCGGCGTCCGCAGACTACTGCGGGGCGTTACAGGGGGAAGGGTGCTGTAGGTATGCAAATAGCGGCATTTGGCGCACCCACAAAGGAGATTCGCTTCTATACTCGTATTATTAATTATTCTTATGGCTTCACTGCCATTACTAACTTTTCGTATTAAGCAGCAACAGTACAGATGTACAGTTGACAACGCGTCAACTTTTACACTTGCAGTACGAAACCCACTGCAATCCTGAACCACACAAGGGCGATCCAGAAGACAAACTGTAAAGCATGACCTGTTATTGTGTAGGTACACCATTCTGATTCTCCAGATCGCTCCTGAGAATTCACAAGATTAGAAGACAGATACCATTTCCTGAGAAAAGTCATAATGTTCGCTTACTTATTGGTGGCAACCGTTCTAATCGCAAACTCTAACCCTATGATCGAACAAGGGTCTTTCAGATCCAACATGCTTTCAATAAACACGCGGGGCTATCGAAGCACAAAAAATTTGAGACGACGCATCGAAGAACAAATATGATTATTATTCTTCATTAGCACTTACGATAATTTCAGTATCATTCGAAATACATAATAAACACGGACAGATCGACGGACAGAAATTATATGTACATAAATCACCCACGTAAGCTGACCCTGCAGACATATTTTAAAACTGATTATGGCTCTCTAAATGACTCTACTAAGGTTGCCAGGTGGGGACCCACCGGATTGTCCCGGAATAAGAGCATGTGTCCCGGGTCCCGGAATTGAGTAAAATGTCCCGGAAAATTTCAAAATCGTAACATTATAACACTCTTTACAATAATTTAAATCACGCCCGTCAATGTGTCGGAGGTCAAAATCCACGCCATCTTATCTACCGAACCTAGACACGAAACCGCCTGTCCATGGATAATAACTCCAAACAAGACATAATTTTAATCTCTCTAGCCCTGATTTTTTTAATGTTTGGGGGATATGATGGGCAAAAAATCCTAAAAGCCCCAAAAAAATATAAATACAAATAAAAAAAATCGTTTTAAAATTGGTTTTTGTTTTTTGCCCCGGATTCGATGCCAGCAAATCAACCCTAGACTCTACGGTCTCTTACAGCTGTGAAAAAATCATACTTAAGTCAACGCGAAATCAAAACCTAAACATTGGCGTATATAGAGGGGAGGCCAGGTGGGCCACCCCAGAACGGTATAGTGCCCACCCCAGAATGTTAGGCTACCATTTCAAAATTCTAGGATGAACGCCAAATAGTGATAACTTCAACTAAAAATCAAGGGTCAGGCCCACTCCAAAAGAAAACTGCAGATACGCCAATGAACCTACAGGCTTCTTCCCGTTGACATAGAATCATGAAAGTTGGCGAAAAGTAAGGTCTTATAGCACCAAAAAATCTGAAACCGTAAATATGTGCATAGTTAAGCCGCTCCCCTCCGCCGCAGACGGATAGGCAGGCGAAGGCGGGCATTTGCACAAGCAATGCCCGCCTAGAGACCCTGCCGCGGAGGCTTGCGTGCACGGTTGGCCCCGTGCACGCCGCCGTAAGGCCCTCCGTCTGGGGATTGCCCTGGAGCTCTCGGGCAATCCCCCCTTGGCGATAGCCCGACCAACATGGTCAGGCCTGCCCGGACGCGCTGGTAGTGGTAGCCGCATTGCAGGGAGAACACAGGGGGGTTTTAGTGGGTCAGCCTGGCACTCTGCCGGGCTAAACCCACACACGCTCGCCGTCTAGCCAACGGCGGGTACGGTGCGGTTGCGCATTTCCTCCCAAAGAAAAAAAAAAGGTTTGCATACTAAGGTAGGTTTGCACGGAACACCTCTGTTTCAATGTGCTGATCTTGCTCTAAACAATCATAACAAGCCCCTTTGCCTAAAACAAAACAATGACCGTGAACTACAGGCACAAGACCCAAACAACACCTCGCATAAATAAATTACCTCGCGAAAGATTAAGGAGATTTCGCTGTACAATATTACATTTTAGTTTCATAAACGAGGATGGGGCGTTGCACAGGAAATTACCTTCCCGAGGGACTAACTAGGGCCATGTTCATTTAATATATACATTAATATTGTTGTGCCTGGCATTATGTCCGGCTTGTATCATCGGCTATTAGACCCGTTGACCGAACTGATGAGACTTATTCGTCTCAATAGATCGGCTGTACCCGTCACCCGGACCGGACTGTAGAGCCGCCCTTCGTCTCAGTAGTTCAGTGTTGGTGAAACTTTTTTGTTTCTGATTGTACTTATTTCATTAATTGCTATGTTAGTAGGTAGATGACTATGAGACGGCGTTTCTAGAAGTCAAGTTTTAATCAAAAATATAGAGAAAAGAAGAGGAACTATTAAAATACTATATATTTTCTTTCACATCCTCGTCTTGCGTCTTACTTTATTCATTTTTCACATTCACATTTTGGTTACTATCAATGCTCAACCACAGCAAACGTTGCCCAGTTTAGCAATCGTACCGGGAATAATTTTTTTTTTTCCCTATTAGTTATCTTGCTTATGTCATACAGTAGGTAAGGTAGCTATTGAAAATAATACAATCTGAATTTCAATCACATTTTACTTCATTATCACCACACAGGTACAAAACGTATTTTCTGCCGCCATCTTGAATTGACCAAATGAATTAAGTATTTTCATTTAATTCATTTTAATTTGTTTCTCAGGTGACTAGTGCCTCTCTTATACTATTCGATGTCAGGAATTCTTCAACCCCCGTGTAACGCGAAGAGTATAGCTTGGATTTGTCTTGTTCATCGCAATCCCCATCAGTTTTCCCCTGTAAGAGATTATTTTGTTAAATAACATCTATCCGTCATATTTTTTGTTATGATTTAGATTTTCCCATCTTAAAAAAGAAATTTAAAACATACTCCGATAGAATGTGATTGAAATCGTTTCGTTTCACAGATTGGAGCCGATGTGAGTGAGTACAAAAATTGAAACAGCAACTAAAATCGTTAACTACTATATAATCGAATTCAAAAAAGTAGGAAGGAAGTTCTATGTTCGACTGTAATCTATTTTTTATGTATGTTCACCAATTATTCCGCCAATTTTCAAAATTTCAACCAACTTCAATATAAAACTGTGATGTTGTATGTATTCTTATATTATTAATGATTTTTTGATGTTTTTGAAGTCGGTTTAATCTTCGCAAAAAAAATTGTTTTGTGAATCGACCAGCTGGTTGAATCACATAACGCCAAGTAAACTCTCCTCCTAAACTAACTTTCGGACACCAGTAGGCCTAGCACGGCGCGTGGACTATAGAAGAGAAAGTGTCTCGCGTCATTATTATATTACAAAGCGAAAAGAAACATGTTATTTGTCTCTTGTCACGTTTTGTCCACGGTCCGTGCTACGGCTGCAGGAGGTAAACAAGCCGATCTCTCAAAATAGCGGCTTGTATGACGTAATAGACTTTTTTTGCTTTTGCACTACAAAACGATTTTAAATGAGGATCTTATTAGTATAAGCTGATAATAACAGTACTCAAAATTAGTGATAAAATTGATTATTGCAGTAACTTTTTAAGGTTTTTGTCTGGTAGTAAATTAAATTCAATTGAATTTAATTTATAATAGTCTCCCATATAATTAATATTCCCTTAAACTACCTACGCCAACTCTGAATTAGCGCAGTTTTCCGAATTTGAAATAACGGTTTTCCACTAAGTGAGGCTAGAAAAAAAAACAAGAAGATTTGCTAAATGTTATTATGTGGTTTCTAAGCCACAGCAAATTATATGGTCACACAAAAAAATCATCAAAATAACTGCAATATTGAAGATTTATAAATTTTTTTCGTTTACGAGCGCCTCCTGTAAACCTACAAATTTGGAGTTGGCGTAGTGTTCATTAGAGGATCCACAAAGCAGCAGAGCTAGGCATTATTTATTCTATGGCTATGGCAGTCCGGCAACGGACATGTCACGGTGTCACGGGCAGAGGGTCAGCGGGAACAAGGCCTGGCTGTACTCCCCTTCCCCCTGTCTTGTGACGGACGGAAAGCTGCTGGGGCGGTTTTTAGTGGGTAGGCCCGGGCCGAGTACGTTCTGGGGAGTCCCACATATCCTCGTGGTTTGGATCGACCACGAGGAATGCGTAAATGCATTTTCCCCCCTCCCAAAAAAAGGGAGGATCTGTTATCATTATTATAGACTTTCAACATCGGTGAAGCTTTCCTCTATTTTAAAATGTGTATGCGGTGCATTTAGATTATTAATTAATATATACGAAATTCAACCCCAGTAATTTTAAACGCGACCACTTACAAGACAATCTGGAACATCTAGCCGGTGATTTAGAGTTGGAGCTTTATTTCTCTTGTTAATGAAAGACACCTCGCCGGTAATTAGATTCACATGAATGTCACCATCAACGTTAAGTGTGTAGGGATCCTCTCTGTAAGAGATAAAATCGAATAAGTTAAGGGTTCCGTTTACGGTTCTTTTCATTGAGTCTTCATTTTCTAAAGCTAACATATGATATTAAGTATTTTATTTCTACGAGCCAGTATTATTATTAAAATGAAACAAACTTCACTGGACGTAGCTTTCATTTCTGCCGCCAAGCAGCAGTGTCGTGTGTACTACACAAGTACTACATAAGTGCACGTATTTAGATAAAGCACACCTTCAGATAAATTAAGAAGATTTTTTTTATTGCAATTTAGTTGGCAAACAAGCAAACTGCCCACCTGATGGTAAGTGGTAACAGTGACCTATAATACATGTGGCTCCTGTGAGATTCGCAGCAAAACTGCAACCCCCACAAGAACCACAGTGTACGTTGCCAACTTGTGACATAAGATGTAAAGTCACGGTACCCGGTAATTTCAGTGCCATATCTTACCCTTCACACCGGAACACAGCAATGCGAGCACTGCTGCTTTGCGGCAGAAATAGGTAAGACGGAGGTACCCATGCACACGACCCTGGTACAGTCTCCCTCCGGTAGAAATTAAGTTAAGTGTGGTATTTCTAACGTATTTGTTTTTATTTACTCGCAGGTAGAGCGAAAAGTAGAGTCGGTATTTTTCTCAGAGATTAAGTTGATTCAATTCAAGTCTGCATAGGGCTGCCATACGTCCCGGTACACCGGCACATGTCCCGGTTTGTATAGCGTTATGTCCCTGTGTCCCCGTCAATAATTCATTTGTCCCGGTCTGCAGGGTAGAACGGGCTGCCAAGACTGGACTCGAGTCACGCATTATCTCACAATTTCAGTGATATAATCTCTACGTCTTAAAGAGTAGCACGGTTGCGTGTATTAAGTGGGACTGGCGTGAAAAAAAATTCTTGGACACGTGTGACTGAGTTTTATCACAAATTTTTTGCTCTCCGACTCCTGTTACATCTAAAGTATTAAAGCCCTTGCTACATTAACAGCAGTCGGCGCACAGGCACGCCAAGAAATTTGTACTAAAACTCAGTCACACGTGTTCCTTGACGAGTGTCGGGAGAATTAATCACGTCAGTCACACTAAATACGCGCCACCGTGCTACTCTTTAAGACATAAAGATTATGTCACTGAAATTGTGAGATAATGCGTGACTCGAGTCCAGTCTTGGCAGCCCGTGCTACACCAGCTACACCATATGGGAAGATAATATGCAGGAGTCGTTCGCGATTACGCGAGCGCTTCGAATAGCTCACGGTTGTTAATAGACTCTACAACCGTGACATAAGACACTGCTTTATCTCCTTGTTTCATAATCTACTTAAAAGCTACTATTGTTGTTATAAAGTCCAAAAACTAAAAAATGCTTATTTCATTATGGTTTTGTAAAAATCCTTGTCATAATTTCAAATAGTAAGTAAAGTGATGTTTTACCTATGTAGATACGCGTACGGCTCCAAATATATTTGAGCGTCAACAGCTACCACACAAAATATGAATATGAACACAGGCTTCATGTTTCTGAAAATATAATAAATTGCTTATGTGTTTTTTAATTCCCAATAGGAATACAACAGACCAGCAAGCAGTAGGTATGGAAAACACATATGTCTCTCCCATACCACAGATTACATAATAGTTACTACCCATTTTCTTACATATAGTTTACTTATTATATCCATGGTAGACCAAAATAATTTAAAAAAGTCTTTCTTTAGCTAAAACAACGAATACAAACAACGAAAACAAATTTGGTTCCATTTTGTTTGAAAAAAGTAAAATATAAAAGTATGTATTATTACAAATCAATTATTTATTATTATTATTTAAAAAAAGAATTCAGTCGATTATATAACTACACTTAAATAACAATTACTTACATACAAAAAGGCAAAATTAGTTCCATTTATATAAAAAATATACCTATTACAAAACACAAAATTCTTAATAGCAAAGCAAATTCAAAATGTCTTATTAATGTCTTATTTAATTATAATCAATTATGTTACTGCACGTTTGTGCAATAAATCATTAGATTTAAAAAACTTACCAAATATCTATATTATTTCGAGCAACTATTAAATAAATAACACAACGTACTTAACAATGAAGCGCAATGTGTGCGACTGATAAAAATACCCCTCACAGTTTTCCTTATATACACGCACGAACCACGAACACATTTGCTTTCTTATTAATCAATGTAGCGACACGCATTAGCAAAATAGTATGAACTAATTATTAGTAAAACAGGTATCATTGTAACAAAGTTATTAATAATTTGCTCAATATATTCAGTCACAGATTCGGATATACGAGTAGGGTTTTTTTTATTGCTACTAAGTTGGCAAACAAGCAAACTGCCCACCTGATGGTAAGTGGTAACAGTCACCTGTAATACATGTGGCTCCTGTGAGATTCGCAGTAAAACTGCAACTCCCACAAGGGCCACAGTGTACGTTACCCAGTAATTTCAATGCCATATCTTACCCTTCAAACCGGAACACAGCAATGTAAACACTGCTGCTGCTTTGCGGCAGAAATAAGTAAGACGGAGGTACCCATGCACACGTCCCTGGTACAGAGTCTGTGCTAAAATGTTATCCAGATCATAATCAGGACTGATGTTAATAACATGTGACTTAAGATGTAAAGTCACGGTACCCAGTAATTTCAGTGCCATATCTTACCCTTCAAACCGGAACACAGCAATGCAAGCACTGCTGCTTTGCGGCAGAAATAGGTACCGGTAAGTTACGAAGTTATGAGCGAAAACAAACATTGCGCAATCTAAGGCAGTAGACAAATAAAGCTGAAGAATTTGTTTGATTGTTTGTTTGGTTGAACGCGCTCATCTCAGAAACTACTGATTCAAATTGAAAAGTTATTTTTTCATCCCCCCATCTCGGAAAGAGTATTTTTGCTATTCGATACCTGACCGCCAAAGCCGTTTTATCCGCTTGAGGTTAAAGTAAATTTGAATTTAGAACATCGCGTGCACTACGTATGTGATTTCAAAACATCATTAAACCTATTTACTTCCATCTCCATGGTGCCGAATTTATCATAGCACTTTTTTAAAATTTGTTATAAACTCAGACTCTGAACCTCCTTGGTGTAAAGTACACCAAGGAGGTTCAGAGTTTTGTTTTTAATTTGCTTTGCGCGCGCCATTTTGTTTTGACGTCGTATTGTTATAAATAAGAACCTTGAAAACAAGTAAAAAAAAACGTATTATTTGTTATACATAATATAAATATTTTTCTGTAATACTTACCAATCATCATAATGTTGTAGTAAATAATGTACCTAAACTGAAATAAAAGTATCTTGTGATTGTAAATGTTTTATTTTGCATTTAGTCATTTCCTCGCTGAGGGGGGATGAAAAGTTACGTGTTGCACTTGAGTACAAAGATTTTTCACCTTGTGCTCTTTTGATTCCCTCGCTAACGCTCAGGATTATAATTTTAGAATCCTTCGCTTGCTAGGTCATCAAAATTGAGCACACGGTTAAAAAGCAACTTTGCACTCATGTATAACAGATAACTATTGTGTTGTATAGTCAATTTATCGAGGAAGGCTTTAGGTTATAACATCACGCTACGACTAATGAAGCTGAGCATCAGTGAAAAATGTTGCACAAACGGGATAAAAAATTTATGACGAAACGTAGTTCGCGGGCACAGCTAGTGAGACATAAGATTGGCATTTTTCTCCAAAACGAAACTAAAATACTAACTAAACACGAATAAAATTTTTTAAAAATTGGCCAAGTGCGAATCGGACTTTCTCACCCAGGGTTCCGTATAAACTTATCTCAGTATACCTTTAGTAGGTAGTTAGTACCTAAGTCTTACATATTTACACTTTTGGGTCAAAGTGAAACTTTTTTTACATCACCTCAATTTTTTTTCCTTAGCATGTGCTGTAAGACATGCGTCATGCCAAATTTCATGATTCTAGGTCAACGGTAAGTAGCAGGTTTTGATTCCCTTATGAATTGGCAATAGCACATTGTTATCGTAGAGGTGAAAGCATTATTTAGTACTAGCTTCTGCTCGCGGCTTCGCCCGCGTTATTATTGTTTTCCCGTGGGAATTTTATATTTTCCCGTAGGAATAATAATTTTTTTAGCCTATATAGAAGACTGTTATTTATATTTAGGAGCTCGGAAAATAAATTTCATAGCAATTGGAGGAGATTTTAAATATTTTCCATAGAAACTTTCAACCGCTATTTTGCACCCTAAGAGGGTGAATTATAATAAACCATGAAACACGTATTCAATGAAATGTTTAAAGAGCATAAATCTCAAGTTTTATCAACATCATTACTAATTTAAAGATTTTCCATACAAACTTGCAACCCCTATTTCATCATTTTAGGATTATTTTTTTTTTAATCCCTTCTTAGTGTGCGTCCACATTTTGAATTAATACAACTGTCCAAATTTCACGTTTGTTTGTACCATTAGCGGTTACGGCTGTGCGTGCGTCTATAGATGGGATATAAACAAAACTCTACAACTCGAAAAAACAAATGAAGATCGGATTACCGCTATCCCGCCTATATCGTATTTTTTTCTGTGGCTTGCCAGCTATTCAGCCATTATTTTTCATTTTCATCATTGAAATAAAAACCGGCCAAGCGCGAGTCGGACTCGCCCATGAAGGGTTCCGTAGGATTTATGACATATTAAAAAAACTACTTACTAGATCTCGTTCAAACCAATTTTCGGTGGAAGTTTGCATGGTAATGTACATCATATATTTTTTTTAGTTTTATCATTCTCTTATTTTAGAAGTTACAGGGGGGGGGGACACATTTTACCACTTTGGACGTGTCTCTCGCGCAAACTATTCAGGTTAGAAAAAAATCATATTAGAAACCTCAATATGATTTTTGAAGACCTATCCATAGATACCCCACACGTAGGGTTTGATGAAAAAAAAATTGAGTTTCAGTTCCATGCATGGGGAACCCCCAAAATTTATTGGTTTTTTCTATTTTTGTATGAAAATCTTAATGCGGTTCACAGAATACATCTACTTACCAAGTTTCAACAGTGTAGTTCTTATAGTTTCGGAGAAAAGTGGCTGTGACATACGGACGGACATCATTTATATTGCTGTGCCCATCAGGGTCCATAATTGTGCCTATACTATAACTACTTAAGAACCCATATAAAAATTATGGTATGCAATAAAACATTTGAATTTGAATTTGACGGACAGACAGACGAATCTATAAGGGTTCCGGTTTTTGCCATTTGGCTACGGAACCCTAACAATGGTAACTATTTTTATAAATTCTTGATTTATGTTATTTCAGTTTTACGTCGCGCTGTAATTGAGTGGCTGTATAGAAAGTTGGAACATGGTTCAACAGAAATGGGAAAAAGGAACTAGTTTATTAATCATTTGACAGTTGACAGTTGAAAATGATTCTCCCTAGGGCTGAAAAGTCTTACTTTCAACCCGCTCCTCAGGCAACTTCAGACCTACTTTCCGAGTATGAGTAATGAAAATTATGTTTTAATAACTATACATGCGACATAAACGGTTATTGTCATCATTATCATTGATATCTCTACGCGTACCTGAGAAAAAGGGTCTTGGCAGGCCGACAGATGATAATAGTCTGACGATGGAGGGGGGGCGTGGGATGGCCGGGTTCAACCTGCCGGGCCACTTCGTGTGGCCACCCGCATTATGCGGAGAAGGGCGAAGTCCCCTCTTCTTATGTTAAGAAGAGGTGTGGCTCTCGCTGGAAGCCGATCGCGGCGGCTGGTAGTAGGGTGGATGCGAGTTTCTCGCCGTTGGGGATTTCCCCGAGCTTCGGCTCACCCGCGCGGCGGTGGATCCAGTGGGATCTGCCGTCGGGCAACCCGTTACCCGCATAGAGGTGAGCGTTTAAACGAAAAGCACTTAAAAAAGTTTGCTTTTGTACAAAAGTACAAAAGCAGACTTTTTCTAATCAAAACATTACGCTTTTACTTACGCTTTGCTTTTTACCGACATACATTAGTCCCGTCCTCCCGCCATCTGTACTCCCGCAATAAAATTACCTACTTTGAAAGCATGCTCTGTATACATGCATCGGAAATAGAACGTTCGCCGCTAGATGGCATTATACTGCGTGCTGGAGTTATAAAGCGACCAAAACGCATCCCAAAATTGGATGGCTTACCACGCTTTTCGTTTAAAAAAGTAGTAAGCTTTTCACTGTCGAGAGATAAGTACGCGTTTGTTGTGTTGTGGCTGGCTGCTTTTACGTACGCTTTCGTTTTATTTTTTTAAATACGTGTATAAATAAGCATTGTATTTACGTTTGTTATGCGTGTGTGTATAAAGTGCGATTAAATAAAGTTTATAAATATATAATTTGATAGTTTTAGTGTCGAGAGGTGGTAATAATGTAATGTGGGACTTTTTTGAAAGGAACTTGGTCAATTAAGTCGCGTGATGCAATATTTGTAGAAACATTGTTTATTAAATAATAAAATAAGAATATTAATATTTCCATCAATAAAATTTCATTTGATTGATATGAGAGCAGTTTTTTCGTTTAAATAGTATAAAGCTATCCCTATAGTGTTTTTGTCATTAGCAATAGAACGGTGCATACATTGTACTTTTAAACGTTTTTGCAAACATAATTATACGCAATAAACAATAAGCGTTTAAACGAAAAGCTTTTTTACAAGCGCGCTTATTTAAATAAGTACAACGTTTAAACGTTTTAAAATTTTAAGCCGTTTTTTCCACTTCTACCGCACTGAGCGGGCCGGGGGCCCGGCGCACTGAGCGTCGGGCCGCGTGGAAGACAACCACAATAAAAAACCAACCCGGGGCAGGCCCCCGTCACTCGCGCAATGCAGCGTTATAAATACCTACCGCTAAGTAGCGCGCCGCCGGCGCGCCGACCGGCAGAGGGCCGCCGCCGCCCGCCGCACCGCAAGCGAGACTTTTATTATTATCATCAAATCTTGTAACTTGTTTTTTTCATAAAATAATTTTTTATTATTTTTTCTTTTTTGTGTTTATTTTATTGCTTTTTTGTTTATTATAATAATTTGATTTTTAATTTCGTTTTGTTTTTTATCAATTATTTTTTTATTTATAATTTTCTTTTCAGAACTACAAACGGGATTTTTATACCTAAATCGAATATATTTCAGAAAATTTTATTTTTCAAAAATATTAATTTTATTTTAGTAAATCTGAATAACCGTGAGTTCAAACATGAAAAAAAACATCGATCATGTATTTTTCATAATAATTCGTATTTTTTTTAATCATTTGTAATTTGACAAATGAATAAAATCAATGAAAAAAAAATTCGTCTCGTGCGGGATTGGTGATTTTTTTAAATAATTTGAATTTTTTATATAAATTTTATATGTATTAATGACGATAAAGTAATATTCTATTCTCTTATTTTTTGACATGTACTATTTTAAATTTTTAAATATTTGCGCACTGCCAATTTAAAACTATGATTATGAGGAATAATGTGTATAATTTAACACCAATCATGTATTTTAAAATATTCTTGCAAATAAAGTAGGTACTATTATTTTATAAAATTAAACAACATTTAAGTCGGGGCCTTTCCTCGCAATCACTTTATTTCATTAAAATCCTACGTATATAAATAAAATAATAACATTAAAGTTTCACTTTGGCCATTTTGTTTATGTTCTTTGTACAACCCTTAAGTTTTCGCTCGATGACGCAATCACGCGGTGTACGCGGGAATCTCGACTCTCGGCGCGCGTTCATAGAGACCTTTTCTTCTTGTAGCGACTTTTGTCTGTCGGTTTTGGCTATTATTATTACAGCGATTCGAGCGTTTCTATGGGAGTGATGTATCTGTTACGTAGTAACTATTATCTAATCTGTGCCCGGGGTGTAGAGTGGCGCTATTTAGCGCCGCTACACAATGCAGCAGAGCCCGACAGGGAATTCGGCCACAGAACACATATACCCAAGGGAAGAATGACAACTACATAGAAAAACACGTTGGACAAATTTTGACTGTACTGCCATCTTACTATGGCCCCACGCACTATCTACGCGGTAAAATTCAAAAGCAGTGTAATATCAATTTTTTATTGTAATCGTAATTTATGGAAACTAGATAATATGCAATGATTTTAATTATAAATCATTGCATATTATTTTCTAGTTTCCATAAATCACGTCAGAATTCGCAGAATAGTAAAGGTAAAAATTAAATAAAAGTATGATAGTTTTATTTATGTTTTATTGTGTTCATCTTCTTTTTTATTGCTAGTTTTGAAGCAGATTCTACATATTCTCGGTTGTTTAATGTACAATACCTTTTAATAGTTATGTGAAAAACACTATTTATAATAATTTTTACATTTATTGAGATATATTTCTCACAGTTTCTAAAAGGTGAAATTTATATCCTCACAGAGGTTTTTTAATAACAATGTTTTTAAATCCAATATTGATGATGACATTAAAGAGAAATTATCGCATAGAGTAGCACAATCTTCAACACATTTAATTAAATTTCTTGATGCATAAATTAATTTCTTCTTAATGTCGACATACTCTTTACATTCTATGAATGAATGTACATTTTCTGTCAACTTTAATATCTTCTCAAACACACCACAAGTCACATTCAGTTTTTTTTAATAATAAACCCACATAATAAGCACAAGCTTGCATTTCAGCTGAGTCAGTCATGCTTGCTTCAAATGTGTGGTCCACTGAAGCTAGCATATTGATCACAATATCAGGGGCTTCTAGGGGTTTTACTTGTTGGCTTGTGTGTGGTGTACAAAACATGTCCTTGAAATAAATGTCTGTTTCACAGTTTCCTGACTCTATGTGGGTTAGAAATTATAGATGTTTTCAATCCACCTATAAAATTGTGAGGCAGTAGGATTTGCTCAATCCAGGCAATTTGCCTGGATTGAGCCAAATAAATTTTCCACTGCATCCTGCTGTACCCGACGGGTTGACAGATATTTAATCCTGTTTTTCTTTAAGATTTTTAAATATTTGCAAAATACCTCTTGAAGTCCAGACCCACCCATCTTTCGAAGGTGGTGGGTGGTGGGCTCCGGCATCCAACAAACTCTACTTCCTCAAAAAATTTTTCATTAGTTTAAAATGTTTGAAATGCGGCGAGTTCGTGGTTATGTTTGTTGAGTGTGGTTTGCCTCTCCTCAAAACAGCAGAGTCGCTATTTACGGCGACAATTTCCGCCGTTGTAATTGCACCTGCAGGCAGTTCCCCTAAAAATGTAATAAAAACTAAATAATGAAAATTGTCAAAACTATAGAAATATATAAACTAGGAATTCAGGCAATATTTTCCTAGGAGCCATCCGACAGTCCAACACTACAACTCAATCGACTTATTTCTTCTAGCTGTTTTCTTTATTTTGCATTGTTATTGATCAACATGATCAACAAAACACACTATGATCAAACAGTTTAGTGCTTTATCATTCATATTGATTTATTGTTTTATCATAATTATTGTGTTTCAGTGTTCATGCTATGGGGGCTGGGGTGGAAATCGAACCCACGGCTTTTCTTAATCAGAACTCTTTGCTCTGAGCTATAAATTTTAGTTTAGACATTTTTCGGTATTCATATCAAATCTTTATAAATTTTCAGGTTCAGATTAATTGATATAACAATATAAATTATTACGTAGGTAAGTTTACCTTGGGATATTTTTGCAAACATGCCTGCAGCCACCGAATGACTCAAAACCTGAGCTGCCTGAGCTGACTAACTTTCATCTTTTCTTTGCAATTAGGGTTAAGGTGATCCTTCCTCAGTGATGTGCAAACACGAAATTTGGATTTACATTATCTCAGTCATAAAAGTCTTGAATGTGACTCCACCTCTTGGCAATGCCTGTAAAGAAATAGAACTATTTTTAGAAACCAAGGATTTTTTTCTTATATTACCTATTTATTTATTTAACAATTTTTGTACACATAAAACTAGACAGCACAAACAACACATAAGACACAATGTACAAAGGATCTGCTTATTTCATAAATGAAATTTCTTCCAGCAGACCCGCAATTTTCTATTAATTGATATCTTCTAGACAAGTTTTTATTGTATATTGTTTAAATAATATCTAACTGGCTTATTCATATCTAACTGGAGTTCCAAATTTTTAATTTATAGTACAGTAAGGAGTAGAGTATGGATGCATTGGTGGTGCTGTGGACTCGGCACTGTCCTTCTCATCGGGAGGTCCGTAGTTCGATCCTGCCATGCACCAATGTGTCTTTCGTTTTTCGAATTTCATATGTACATTTGTCGATGCTCCTATGGTGAAGGAAAACATCATGAGCAACCTGCATTCATCTATAAAGAAATTCAAAGGTGTATATGAAGTCAACCAATCCGCACGAGGCCGGCATGGCTGACTTAGGCCTTACTACCCTAACCCTTGGGTAGCCTCGAGCCCCTCAGTGGGGACATATATTATGAGATGATGATGATGATTGTAAGGAGTTGTAGTTTATAGGACAGCTTGCATAGCAATTGAAATTGATAATACAGACTTTATCCATAGTGCTCAGACTCGGACATTTGGATGGAGTGCAAGCACTATTGATAAAGTATGCTGTCTCAATTTGAAATGTAAAAAATTTGGCATTATCAATCAATAAATGAACCATAGTCATACCACTGAACTGTCTAAATAATCATTATTAATATGCAACAAGAGCACTCTACAGGCGGCATATAACTATCACAAGTCTTAGGATGGAGTCCACTCTCAGGACTCAGCATCCACACATTGAATGCATAAAATGCTAGAAACATTTATTTTAACACAGATATAAACAGGTAGGATATATACAAAAGCTATTTTTATTCACCTTGTCAAAACCAATCATATCTGGAACAGCATGTTTGGATAATCTCTTCTCTTCAACATTAATAAAGTCAATAGTAATGAGATTATATAATCTTATAATCCTTTGCTCAGCATATAATTTACGTTGGAAGTCCACAGATGACCAACTGTCATTTGGAAAACAATACTTGGCCCACATTTCACATCTGAAAAAGAAAATATTATGAGCGAAAGTTCATTTATCATTATGATATTTAATCTACGGAATTTAGAGACTATTATAATTTTGTTCTTGCAGTAACGCTAATAGAACTCAAAGAAGTGTTATCTTTTTTATTGTGAACATAACCGCTACCGCTTTAACAGGGGTCTTTTCTGTCTTTTTTTTTATTGTAGCATTTAGTCGTTAGAGAGGATAACAACCATTACTGCTAGTGTCAAGTGCTAGGATAGACAGTTTCATAAAATAATTTCTCGGATATTTGAGAGAAGTTTTCAACATCGTTGTTTGACAACTGCGATGAAGGCTTGTTGAATAACAAAAAAAGGACGTGGCAATGTCAGAAGTATTTAAACTGGTCAATTTCAACACTTACCGTCGAATATTTTTTGTTCCTGGCTTTGGAAAGCGATATAGTATAATGTTTGCAATTGCATCATCTTGTGGTGAGATTCCACACTTGAGACATTTTCTCTTCAGGTTATCAGGCATGTTCCCTGACAAACTATTGTTCAAATTGACACGTTTTAGAGTCACTGTCTCAGGAAAAGCAATTAAATCTAAGTAACAACACGAAAAAGAACTCAAGTTTAACACAAAAATCAAAACAAGTCACTGTCTCCAAACAAGTCTATTTCTCATGTAAAAACACAAAAAGACACTATCAAGAATAGTTGTGGTGGGAGTTTGTAAATGAATACTACTGAAAAACCGTATAAAACTCTGTATTAAATCATATAAAACGCAAGATACATACAACTCAAAATTCGACAAAATTCACAATCAACAAAACGTTGCCTAGTTACCCTCTCATAGAGTCATCTATTCTCTACGTCAGAACAAATCCGTAACATAGCTCGGGGCCACAGTTAACCGGAAGGTTAAATTAAACAAATAAAATAACAATAACTGATATGAAAAACTAAAAGTACGATAACCATTATTTACATAAATCTCACAGGAAGTTTAACAGACCTGCCCCATCTAGTCCTAACGTCATGAGTCTTAAGCTGGACATTGACGATCAGTTTTTCGCGTCAGTCTAGATGTAAAACTGTGGCGTCACTCCAATGGTTTTATGCCAACTAGATTTGCCCATTCACGGGCGTCACTCCGGCTCTTCAGTTTTCGACCGGCCGGGCTGTTTAAAGAACGTGTACTACCTATTTGTGTCGAGAAAAAAGTGGATTCTGATTCTGAAGAAACATAAATTCTTACTGCGGTTACTCTTTGTTGCCAAATACTTACCTAAAAGCAAAAAAGAAAGCAATGGATGAAGGAATGACTTAAAAAAAAATCAATTAACTCACGTCAATTAAAATAGAAAGCAATTCATCTAGAGCTTTTTGTCGATGCTGTTTTGTTTTATAATTTTTGTCCGATACTTTCCACAAACATTCAGAATTTTTATATTTTTCAATAAATTCTGTCATTATGACACGTCTAGAGGACAGCGACGCCGTCATTGTATCAACAAAATACCATACACAGCAGCACAGCACGCTAAACCACCGCGCGGCGCGGGCGCTGCGCACGAACTGACGCGATTGGCATCACGATCACACATTCACGTTCAGTTTGGCGCGTCGCGCCGGGTTGGATTTATGGTAGCCCCGGAAATTTCGTGCAGCGTCGTCAGTTAAAACTCCGGAGTGATGATTCGACACTCACGATCAAATTTTGGATTTACGTCAGTTCAACTGACGCGCAAAACTGATCGTCAATGTCCAGCTTTAAGCAGCGATTAGACTTCACGATCCATCGGGTGTTAGGGCGTCGCATCGGGAGCTAGGGCAGTTAGAGCGTTCTGATCACACTGCACTAGATCGCCTCCCTAACTCAGTAGGCAACCGAACGTGGTGTTGGAAGGATGGCTCCTGCACTCTCCAAATATGAAAAAAATGGTATCGCCCTTGTCGCAACTGCGGGTGTAAATGTGAAAAAATAAAATAAAAAGAGAATCACTGTGTGCTTTTATAAAACTACGATGCAAGTGACACTTTTTTTCGTATGGTAGGCATTTAACTGAAAATTATTCGATTAAAAATCGCTTTTTTATTCTTAACATAACTCTTTTTCTTCTGAAAACAAAATTATAAATAAAAAACAAGTAATTCATAAAAAATAATAATAAAATAACAAATTATTAAAATAAACAAAAAAAATAACAAATTTATGAAAAAATAACGCTCTACACCAGGATCCCTGCCATACAGATTTAAAGTCGAAGATGCATAGACCAATCCTGACCTATATAAGTCTCATGTTTTTGTGTAATGCGATAGATAGATAAAAAATTTGAGGCGATGTAAATAAATAAAAAATAATTAAAATAAAATTAAACTATGCAATATGAACATTTTATATTCATTAGAGCCAGAAGATTTCAAAAATTGTTTACGAATAAATTCTGCACAATTTGAACATATTTTAAATTAAGTGACAGTATAATAATAATTATATTCAGAAACATGACACATTATTTAGAGAAAGTGTAGGTGCTAAACAACGATTAGCAGTGACGCTAAAATTTTTAGCGACGAGAAATAAATTTGGTATAGCTTTATACATGTCCAGAAGATTCATTAAACCAGATTTTTCTTTTTTGGACGACATTTTCTTGGCACGCGAGGCCAATTTCGCTTCCGATACACAGCAACAATCCGCTCACATCGAGCGCTGTGCAGCGACTGAGCGCCCTAACAGCGATTATTACATCTCCCTAACTAGGGAGTTAGGGCGATCGGGCAACCACGATCGCACGATATCGGGACCCTAACTCCCTAACAGCGATTAGACCACACTAGCTAGGGCCCTAACTCCCGATGGATCGTGAAGTGTAATCGGTGCTTTAGTTAGGTCAGAATCCGAACTTTCTAGCTTAGTCAAGTCAGAATCGGGACCTTCTATTGGATTCTCAGTCAAAGTACCGTAAAATGGGGTGAATAGACACAATTCTGAACTTTAGATAAGATTTAAACTATGTTTTTATTTACTTACGGCTAGGGAATAATAATAACTATATGAGTCTAGGTCTATTTAGTCTGTCAAAAGCAAACTTAACTAAGTTTCCCTTCTTATTTTTGCAAAAACTTCAAAAATATACGCATTTTCTATTCGCCTCGAACCCGGGGTGATTAAATACGGTATACGAGGTGAATAGAAAAATTGTGTAGGGTTGGCAAATTTTCTTTATAGATTCTTGGCATGTTGATGATGTACCTGGAACAAAACCACATTGTTTGAACAAACAGGTACATACATGAATGATTTATAACATAAACTTCAAATTAACAAGTTAAATAAAAGCTAGTTATATATAGTGAAATGTTAGACAACATCACAAACATTGATCTGATTCCGTGATACGTAGCTTAAGCACTTACCAACGAAGTTATTTTTAATATAGATAAACTAGCTGTGCCTGCGTTCCTCGTTTTGTCATAATAAAGTTTAACGCAATAATAAATATTAAAATCAATAATCGAGGTAAAAGGTAATCCTATCTTTTAAATTGGACAATTAGCCAAACACGAAAATCGATTAAGTTGTTTTGGAGCTTATCTCGGACAAACCCTGTGACGTGAGATTTTTTATATAAAGATAAATAAAAAAAAGATAAATATAAACACCCAGACAGAACAAACAGAAATGTTCATCACATAAAGGATTGTCCTGGGCGAAGATCAAATCCACGATCCCTGGTGCACTAAGTAGGCACACTACACTCACTCGTCTGATATTACTCTAGGTAAAGAAAAAAATATTTACGTTGAAACATACTGAGACAATTTGCTCGACGCCTAAGCAATGTAAGTGCTTACTTTGCTTCGAATTAGATTCGGGATGTGAATGTATGGAAGTTAAATTTAAATATACTAGAACTAAACATGCGTGGCAACCCTAAATGGATTTTTTCCAGTGACCCCTTTCTCGTTTCTATTTACCCCTTCCCGTTTCTATTAGCCCCGTATGCCGTATCTATTGACCCCATACTACGTGTCTATTCGCCTTTTCCCCGTGTCTATTAACCTCAAATACAAACCAAAATTGGCACAATTCATTATTTACGTTTATAATAAAAAACTATTATAAAAATGGTACTTACTTTTGCACAAAATTTATCCCAGAGGAACCACAGATCGATTAAAAGTGTTTTCAACACCGTAAGAAACGTAGTTTTCGTTAAAAACCCAAAGTTTGTAGACCTCAAAATCACACAGCTCAACTGGTGCTTTGAAAAACGTTACTAAAATCACTTTTGACATACTTCATTTCAAATCGGCGTTGCTACCATATAAAAAAAATGTTACCATATTAAAAATATAATAATTTAGTAGTTTTCCTATATCCGTCAACGAGTAATTGTTCTTGAAAAAACTTTCCTCGTTTTTTTTCTATTCACCCTGCATTTTCTATTCACCCCATTTTACGGTATCGATACATGATCGCACCTCTAACGGAAACAACCGTTGTAAGGGTCTCACTCTTTGGCCAGTTGCAGTTCGAACTCTTGCTACCCTACAATGACCATCGGCTCCTGTAAATAACTCTGTCACTATCGCTAAAGGCCATCGTAAACGTTTTTCATTTTCCATCTCTAATAAAACGATATCTCCTATTTTAATCTCATCAGCACGATGTTGTTTGCCCCTATGAACAAGGTTACTGGTATATTCACTTCGAAACCGCTGCCTGAAGTCTTCACGCAACTTTTGGCAATAACGCGCTCTTATATTTAGTGACTTGCCGTCAATCTCATCAATATCGGGGATATTATGCTGCACTATTGGCTGAATAAACATTGACGGGGTGAGCGGTATTAATTCGTCCTTATTATGGCAAATGTATGTCAGTGGCCTGCTGTTGATCGTGGCTTCACAATCACACAACACTGTCTGGAGTTCCACCAGTGTTAGCGAAGCTCTCCCTAAGACTCGTCTCAACATCTCTTTTGTAGTTCTAACCATCCTTTCGTAGAACCCTCCCCACCAGGGCGCACCGGGAGGTATGAAGTTCCACTTAATCCGCACTATTGACGAAAAACAGAGTACTTGATTCCAGTCAACGGTCTTTAAACTGTTATGAAATCCTATAAAATTCGTACCGTTGTCGCTGAATACCTCTTTTACTCGTCCTCTTCTAGCTATAAAGCGACGTAAAGACATTATAAAATCATTTGTAGACAAAGATTCCGTGACTTCTAGATGCACCGCACGGTAAGTGGCACATGTAAATAGCACAATCCAACATTTTGTACCATTTCTTAATGAGAGAGGACCAGCCAAATCTATGCCACTGACCTCAAATGCCGTACTAGCATCTATTCGTCCCTTTGGTAGACTCGCTTGAGGTGTGTGCGGAGCCTTAGCCTTAAACCTTCTACACAAGACACACTCTCTAACAACCCTTTTGACAAGTCTTCTAATTCCAGTTATCCAGAACGTTTCTCTTAGGTTGGCCATTAATGTTAGTGTTCCAGCATGTTGTAATGTCTTATGTCTGTCTTCGACTAACCTTTTAACTAAGACTACATTTGACGGTAAAACTATAGGTGCTTTGAAATCGTATTGTTCACTGGATAAGTCTAACTTAGTTTTTAAACGAATAATGCCAGACTCATCTTGAAAGGTTTGAATAGTATTACTATTTTTGCAATGTGTAGATTGGATTAATTTTATCAAACATTTCTCTGCATATTCGACTTCCTCACATGTTAATTCTGGGCTCTTCCTATCGGCCTTTGGTCTAAGTCTCATTATCCATGCTACCATTCTAATTGTTTTGATGTAAGAAGAAAAATATAAACTAATTCTGCTTAAGAAATTGTTTTCTTCACATATTGTAGCTGTATGCACCGAACTTTTCTTTCTTTCTTCCCTTATTTGCTCAGTATCTACTGTGAAATCTGTTATGGGCCATTCTTTCGAATCAAGCGCTAGCCATAATGGACCTTTCCACCAATGACTTTCCAATAGGCTTTTAACATCAGTGCCTCTCGATGGCAAGTCGGCTGAATTATGTATACCAGGTACATGCAACCACTCATCCGATAATGATGCACTTCTGATTTCTTTCACCCGGTTAGAGACAAAGATATTCCATTCTCCCTCACCTTTTATCCAGCTAAGTGCTACACTTGAATCCGTCCAATAGTATACTTGGCATTCAGATAATTTTAGTGACTGTATTTTTTTAATTGGTGCCACGCGGGACTTTGCCATTACTAGATTTACATCGACATCACCTTCGAATTCAGACCGTAAATATATGCACGTTGCGTATGCGTATAAACTGGCGTCGCAAAACACATGAAGACTGTTTTTAGATAAATCTATATTAAACTTTGTTAGCCTTCTCGGTATTGTAATATTAGGCAGTAAATGTATTTGTTTTGCCCAATTCTCAAACTCTTTCCGGAGATTTTCTGGCAACTCGTCGTCCCATTTCAAATTTTTAGACCATGATTTTTGCAAAATTACCTTAGGTACAATAGTAGTTGGTGAATATAAACCTATTGGGTCAAAAATTTTTTGAGCTAATGATAAGAGACTTCTTTTAGTAAATTTTGTCTATCATAGAAATTGTTGACATATTGCAGTAAAGGTTATCACTAATTGTGTTCCATATCATACCTAAAACAGAGATAGTTTCTAAAGTTTCGTCTACTCTCTTTGGTGCTGTGGCCCAACACCTAAGATCAAACATGCCCCTATTCATGACATCTTTTGCTTCTGCAATAAATTTAGTCATTTCCTGTTCTGTGTTAACACTTGTTACACAATTGTCTACGTAAAAACTTTTTTTTAATTTCATTGCAGTATCTTTCAGATGAATCGGGCAGTTATCTAGGTGATAGGATATGGTACCAGCGAGATGAAATGGACTTGACGTCACTCCAAAAACTACTCGTCTATGTCTGTATATGATAAAACCTTTACCTTTGTCATTTATGTCTCTCCACCAAATGAATTTGAGAAAATCTCTGTCTTCAGGTGCCACCGATATCTGAAGAAATGCTTTGGCTACATCAGCTGTAACACCAAATGTGTATTTTCTAAAACTTATTAATAAGTTAGGTATAAGCTCTATTAGATTAGTGCCTTTCTCCAGACACGAGTTCAAAGATACACCATGGACGTCTCTAGCGGATGCGTCAAACACTGGTCTAATTTTTGTGGTCTGACTGGACTCTTTAATAACGGGATGATGGGGTAGGAAGAAACCACATGTAGCGTCCTGAATTGGTGAAATCTCGATGAAA
This sequence comes from Schoenobius gigantellus, assembly GCA_963935595.1. Taxonomy (NCBI): domain Eukaryota; kingdom Metazoa; phylum Arthropoda; class Insecta; order Lepidoptera; family Crambidae; genus Schoenobius; species Schoenobius gigantellus. The sequence continues at coordinate 9,095,935 of OZ012563.1, forward strand.
TTCAGGCTCTGCCACTCCTTGAAAACACCATCATAGTCTGACGTCTTACCTAGAGACTCCAGTCGAGAACTGGTGGAAAGCAATCGTTTTTTGGCAACTTCAAAATTAGGTAATGGACGTGGCATATTCTCGCGCCAGGGCAACCTAACCTCGTACCTATGCTCATTATTAATGCGAAGGCTTCTATTAAAATTTTCTAGAGTTATTCTATTTTTTTCGGATTGTAAAAGCTTCTCAACAGGATCTTTAATACCTATGGTTTCTAAGCTCCATAAATCTTTTAAATCTATATTAGATAATGAATGAAGAGTTGTCATTCTTACCATGGAAGTGCATACACCTGTTAATGGTCCTTGTACTGTCCAGCCCATTTTTGTTTTTATTGCGGTCAAAGTATTATCTAGTTGCACCAAGTCACCTGTGAACAAAGTTCCTGAATAGTCTGCTCCTATTAACAAAGATATATAGTCGGGAGTGTCAATTGTCTCTGTCAAAGTAATATTTTTACCTAATAACATATTAACTAACTTATCAGATTTTACTTTGGGTAATATTCCACAAATATTTTCTTGCTCTAAGACAGACATATTCGTAATAAAGTCACTACATTTACTTTTGATACAAATATTGTAAACATTGATTTCTTCCTTTTTTGTTTCATAACCACCAAATAAACAATGACTTACGATCTCCTTGCTAACCGGTTTCAAATCTAATTTTTGAACTAAGTCATTTGCCACATATGACCTTTGTGCTCCACTATCTATCAATACTCGTACAGTTGCCTGTTTACCTCCATTAACTACTGTGACAGCCAAGGTTTGCAAAATAGTAGTTGTTTTGAGTTGACACAGCATCTGACCTGATAATTTCTCCAATTCATTATGTCCCTTTTCCTCTTTAGACTCTTTATCTAGTTCAGGACATAAGAGGGTCACGTGTCTTTTCTTGCATACGAGGCATTTTGGAAAACTTCTGCATTTCTTACTGGGGTGACCAAGTTTTAAACAGATGAGACATGCTCTTTTATTCTTGACATGTTCTCTTCTTTCTGTAAGAGACATTTTTGCGGCTTTATTGCATTCTGCACTTACGTGTGTATCTCGTTCGCACCATAGGCACACCATTGCTCTCAGTACTTCTCCCTTCTTGGTCCGATCAGTAGTGTTTTTACCATTCTTTGATTCTGTCACGAAACACGCTGTCGGAAGCCTGACGTCGTTGCGTGGAAATCCCGATCTGGCCATCAAGATCCTCTCTTCGGATTCAACCTCGTCTTTCAGAAACTGCATCAACTTTGTCAAGTCATCTCCTTTAGTGTCACATCTGTAGCGTATTCTGTTCCATGTACGCAAAATTTCCTCCGGTAATGCTGACTCGATCATAGGGTATAGTATAGAAGCGTATTTATCATTTGCAACACCTAAGGTTTCTAGAGCCTGCAGATGGCTTTGCAAATTGTCATAAACATTGTTTATTTCCTTGTGTTCCCCTTTGTTTTGAAGAAGTTCTAAATTGAGTATACCCCGCACATAAGTTTCTATTAAAATATCATCCCTGGCAAATCTAGCCTTCAATGCTTCCAGCGCCTTCAAATAATTCTCGCCACTTGGCGGATAACTTTCAATAAGTTGACGAGCACTAGAATTTGGTGTCATTGATTGTAAGAGATATTGAAACTTATCTAGATTATCGATCTCATTATCGTTATGTATTTTTTGGAACTGGCCCCACCACAGTAACCAATTCTTTACGTTGCCATCGAATTTTACTAGTTCTAGATTTGGTACGTGTAGTCGTCGTTTGTTCTTGTTGTCGTTTTGGTTGTCGCATCTATTAGATTGGACCGCCTCGGCAGACAACAATAACGCTTCACTATTAAATTTATTCAAATTTGTAGCCGAGAATTTTTTGTGGATTCTTTGTATTTTAAACCATTTTTTGCGATAAGTCATCGCCCTATCTTGATCGGTTTGAAATGACTCTTCATCAAAATGGTCATCATTACACCACATGTCACGAATTGCATTTTCGATTTCGAAAAGAGACGTTGAAATATCCGAAAGTATCGCAAATATATCTGGTAACTGATCAAAAATGTCAGAATTAAACATACTTTCGAACTCGTCTGCTTGCATTGTAAATTCTCGACGAAGTTGGGTTCTCTTGCGTTTTAACGGCTCCATTATTCAGTTTTTCTTGGTTCGTTATTAATCAAATAATGTCACGGTCGCCACAATGTGGTGGGAGTTTGTAAATGAATACTACTGAAAAACCGTATAAAACTCTGTATTAAATCATATAAAACGCAAGATACATACAACTCAAAATTCGACAAAATTCACAATCAACAAAACGTTGCCTAGTTACCCTCTCATAGAGTCATCTATTCTCTACGTCAGAACAAATCCGTAACAATAGTCGTTATCTCAAAAGCAAGCACACTTCGATATTATTGCGTAAATTCGCAATGGAGAAACAAAAGGAAAATATTCTATTCTTTTAATTCATGCGCCAGAAATATAAATTCGGCCATATTTTTTGTGTAAGTATGTTGTGTTGCCAGCTCTAACATTGACTTTACATCCATTATCCATTTAAAAAATAATCTTCAAACTCAAGTCTTTCTGGATAATTTTAAACAAAATATACTTAAAAATATTAACTTTAGTTAAATAACGCAAATTTATGTTTTAAAAGATGTTTATCATCAGAAAATATGGTTAACATCTTTTGTTATTATTTACTACCATTTTAGGATTTTTAGAAACATGTTTTTTGAGGTAACACTCGATGTATCCCTAGTAGGTATGTCTCATTTTGCGCCAATAGAAAAGTCGACCGCCCCGAATTCGGCAACGGACATGTCACGGGCAGGGGGTCAGCGGGAACAAGTACTAAATTGTCTAAGCCTGGCTGTACTCCCCTTTCCCCTGTCTTGTGACGGACGGAGAGCTGCTGGGGGGTTTTTAGTGGGTACGGTCTGGGTCGAGTACGGTCTGGGGAGTCCCACATATCCTCGTGGTTTGGCTCGACCACGAGGAATGCGCAAATGTACGGAAAGCTGAAACTATCAGACCTCATTTTTTGCTTTTTCGAAATGACATAAAACTACTGCGATAAAGGCGAGGTTTTCCAGGAAATCTACTCGTGCACGGCGACTGCTGTATTGCAAGGTAATATAGTTGATAAAAATTGCATAGCTTCTAATGTCGCTTACGCGCGGTGGCCGAACTAAAACGTAACTTTTTACGCGTTTTAATCGATTTTTCGAAAACTGGAATACAAAATAAAAAATGTACTTGTGCAATTTTCTAGATAATAAAAATGCACGTCTATTGGTGAAACTTTTATGTCATTTATTGTTGTATTTTCTGATTCACAGCAGTTTTAAAATATTGAACAGAGTGATCTTTGGATTTTTTTTCTATCGAGTGAAATAGTATTAATCATGTTTCTGCTTTTAAGAATGTTTAGATGAAATGTTCAAAAATGTCATATATGAATCTTAGAACTGTATGTTTAATATTTGTGGCGGTACAGTCAATCGAAATCGTCGAAAATGGGAAAGTAGCGCCTACGCGCTCGTACGTATGACGTCATGCGACATTTCAAATCGGTGTATTTTCGCAAATTGTTGATAAGGTAAAAAATGCGTGTGCATGCTATATAGTGCCAGATGAACTTTAAAAGAATTATCCGCTTCCCTAATACATCATTTTTGTTACGTAAATTATGTAGAGTAAATGAAATCTAAATAAGATTTAAGATAATAATATAAAGTTGCTTAACTGCGCCTTTGCTCGCCTATTATTTATCTCACCAAATGTTATTATCAACTTTTCTAACTGCATAGATTCATAGAATAATTCGGGGAATGTTTTGCATTTTCTATTAATTTAATCCTAAAGAAATCGTGCTCTATTTTTAAATACACAAAAATATCTCAAACTAACGTTAGAAGTGATTTATGGAAGTACGAGTAGGTAGGTATATTAAAATGTTCATGCGTTGTTATTTTATTTTTAGACATTCACAAAGACCTTTACGCATCATCTGAGTAATGTTACTGATAACAACATAAACACTGGCAAGATATTTGCTAAATTAACTGCAATGATAAGGGGAATCACTTTGCTCCCGGTTGAATGGAATTCCCGCTTGCCGAGAGAGCCCCTTAACACCCCGACTTGTATTTATACAGCTGAACAATTTATTCTTCATCACAGTCTATGAGAACACAGTGTTAGTAACGTACGCAAGCAGAGAAACCAAAGCATGTAAGTTAAATGACATTATATAATATGACTGATTTAATTGATATGGCAATCTCTACCAATAAGATCTTATTATAGGTATAGGAAATAGTGAAATAGACATACGATTAAATAGGTAGATATAAATATACAATTGTTAATTTTAATGGTGTGGACTCTGCACTTGCCTTCCAATCGGGAGGTCCGGGTTTGAGACCGCCGTGTACCACTGTGTTTTTCATTGTTCGAATTTCATATACCTACACATTTGTCTGACGCCCCTACGGTGAAGGAAAACATCATGAGGCAACCTGCATACATCTGCGAAGAAATTCAAAGGTGTAGAATATATGTGAAGTCGACCAATGCGCACTGGGCCAGCGTGGATGACTAAGGCCTAAACACCCTAACATAGGTAGACTCGAGCTCCTCGGTGGGGACGTATATAAGGTGTAATGATGATGATATTTATTGACACGCTATAATATGCATACCTAAGTATAACGAATATTTTTCTTAATATATACTAGTATTATGTTTACCTGGGACAAATAGTCCAGCTCGGTAAGTCCAACTTCCAGAAAGAGGTAAATCGACGAATCCAACTCGGCTGGGCAGCGTTCGGGAAGCTACGCAGCATATTCTCGGCCAATCTACCGCAGTGTCTTAAGACGAAAGTCTTCAATTCGTGCGTGTTGCCAGTGATGACGTACGGAACTGAGACGTGGCCGTTTACAATGAGTCTCATCAGAAGGTTCAATGTCACTCAAAGGGCAATGGAGAGGGCTATGCTCGGGGTTTCTCTACGCGATCGCATCAGAAATGAAGAGATCCGTAGAAGAACTAGAGTTGCCGACATAGCCCAAAGAATTGCAAACCTTAAGTGGCAGTGGGCAGGACACATAGCTCGCAGGACTGACGGCCGTTGGGGCGGAAAGGTCCTCGAGTGGCGGCCGCGTACCGGGAGACGCAGCGTTGGTAGGCCCCCCACAAGGTGGACCGACGATCTGGTGAAGGTCGCGGGAAGCCGCTGGATGCGGGAGGCGCAGGACCGATCGGTTTGGAGATCCCTGGGGGAGGCCTATGTCCAGCAGTGGGCGTCTCTTGGCTGAAATGATGAATGATGATGATGATTATGTTATCTGTGATATAACTATTTTTTATTGTTTGTTATAGTAAAAATGAACGCAGCTGTAATCTTCGCGTCCGCTCTCATTATGACGGTGACTGCGCAGGAGTTTGTTCATCCACAAGAAATGATAATCAGGTAAACAAATTGATAACTACTAGCTCATGCCCGCGACTTTATCTCCGTGAAATAAAAAAGTAGTCCGTAGGGTAGACTTAAAACTAGATACTGTCGCTTTTATAATATTAGTAGGGTATCTCTGTATTCTGTGATTTACTTACACTGTAAGATATGTTTATTTATTCTTTAGTATTGTTTTCCGGCAAAAGACGTTAGAAGGTAGAGTCGCGACCTAATCTGTGTTATTTTTTTTTTAAAAGAAAACGTCGCCCCACACTAGGATTTACTCCTGTGTCGTGGGTGCAGTTACAAACATATAATATCACATGCACATACGCCTAGACCGGAACAAATTTCTGTAGGCCATACAAAACATTTGTCCCGTATGGGAATCGAACCCGCGACCCGTTGCACAGTTGATCACTCGACCTCTGCGCTAAACGTGTCGTCAAAATTTTACTACTTGTAGTCAAAAAATTTGAATTAAGCTCGCATCCATTTTTAGTCTTCCGTACCTCAAAAGGAGATAACCTTATAGTATCACTTCGTTTGTGCGTCTGTCTGTCAGGAGCGTCCTTCTCGGGGATGCGTAGAGATATCAAACTGAAATTTATATCAAATAGTCGGGTGTGAAAATATCGTACTTGTAAGTTAACATGATCAAAACATATGTCCGTAGGGAATCAAAACCTACTCGTATACTTATAGTAGAATTGACCTTAGAATCATGAAATTTGAATGTGAAATTTGAAGTCCTATTACATTTTATTTTCTATTTATTTGGGTAAAAAACAGTGACAAAATGTGTAAGTAAATACAACATAACTTATACTAAAATACGTAATTTTGACACCAACAACTTTTACCACGAGTTAAATTAATAAAGTGTAGGTATACAGTAGAGATTTATTTACAGTAGGTGCTGAAAGTAATAATTAGGTATTAGCTTAGTAATTATTACAAGTGATGTGTCGTCATATATTATTATATATATGAGATAGGTCTTTTTATGTCGAGATAGGTTAGACTAAATCTCTCTCGCATGTGACTCGCACATGTTAAGGAAAAATCTGAAAACCGTAAAATGTACGTACATAGTTAGAATCATATACAACTATATATATCAAGATAAATAATTGGCGTAAAACATCGGAAACAATCGTCTACCTACCTTATGAAAGGCAATTGACAAAAAGTAGTTTGGCCCTAAAAATCATTTACAATCACAGGAGCAGCTCTATATCATTATACTGCCTAGATGTGTCGGTCATCTTCGGAAACACGAAGATAGACAATGGCCATTATTTATCTTGAAATGCTGGGGGCTAATCGCGCTAATTTACAGTTCGAACGGACCGCTAAGGTTCAATTTCAATCCAGTGCTAATTACAGTTCAAATTTGGATCAAATTGGTAGCGCGCTAATTTCCACATGAGAGTTGAACCGCAAGCGAAGCTGGATCGCATTAGAAACTCTTGAGATAGTACTGAAAAAAGCCAAACTTCAATCCAAAAAACCGGCCAAGTGCGTGGGTCACGCGCAGTGTAGGGTTCCGTAGTTGCAAATGCCAACTTTGAGTTCACACTCACACCTCACAACACGTTGACACAAATTACTGAATACGTTGCTATTAAATTAGGCATTATTATTAAAGCTGCAATGATTTTATATTTCCTTAAATTCACGTGGTTCGTAAATTTATATTCAGTACTAATTTTCAATGAAATTTTACTTTTCCGAGTACATTTTATAAGTTAGTCGTCTATAACTTTTTAGTTTGTACTTAGTACTCAACTTTGATAGTTTTCCTTTAAACTTCGTTAAGTATATAATACTACTGTTGTAATTTTTCTCACGTATTCATATCTAACCGTTTACCAGATAGAGGGGGGGGGGGGACACTTACCTCTAACAAAAATTTGCACTTTAAAACCAAATATTTTTTGTTTTAAAGTTTTTAAATTTTTAACCCACTTTACTTGTATGGGAGCTACCCTAAACCCTGTGTTTTTCCACCACTTTTTTGGCATGATTAATATACATACCCATACCAAATTACAGGTTTCTAGTACTAACAGTCTCTGAGTAAAAGCGCGGACAGATAAGGGTTCCTTGTTTACTACGGAACCCTAAAAAGGAGCGTCGCACGTACGTGAACTTTGTTTTTTTTCATAACGGTTGCGTTTCAACTTCAATCGGGTTGCGTTCCAGTCTCCTGTCAAGATAATTACGAAATGTCATAAAAGTTGTAGTTCAGTCGTAGCTCAATTCCAATCCAACTGTATTTACTTATCGTGATTGGCCTCGTGTTTGGTAAATACTCTATCAAGCGAAGCCTACTACTCATGTTAACATAGTCATATAATAGTTTGGGCATCGTTGAAAACTCGATATTGTAAAATTAATTTTAAAATCTCCCCTGAAAATATGTAGTTGGCTCTGTGAAAAAATTAATGGGGAATTAGAAAATCTTATTTCAATTTCGATTTTTTAATGACGCCATTGCCTTTCATATTACTAATGAAAGATAATAGGTAGGTTTCAGCTTGATAGGTTCTTGACCAAATACCTTGTGTACTACGCACTAGCTGTGCCCGCGATCTACGTTTCGCCATTCATTTTTTCCGTTTTTGTAACATTTTTCATTGACGCTCAGCTCCTATTAGTCGTAGCGTGATGTTATATAGCCTATAGCCTTCCTCGATAAATGGACTACCCAACATAAAAAAGTATTTTTCAATTTGTATCAGAAGTGCCTGAGATTAGTGCGTTCAACCAAAAAACAAACAAACTCTTCAGCTATATAATATTAGTATAGTATAGATAAGTATGTTTGTGCGGAAACCGCGGTGTGCGAGTCCATCTCGCACTTGGCCCGGTTTTTTCCTTTTTTTCACTTACCATCAGATCCAAGGGCTTCCTATTGGGAATAAAAGATAAACCTTTTCCAAAATAACAACGTATAAGTATAAGCTATAATTAATACCATCGATCTCCATCGCAGTGACCAAGACCAAGCCGAAATGTATCCTGCTGAGCAAACACTAGATTCGGACGTGTACCTTCAGTACCATCCGCGGTTCAGGCGTGACGTCACGTGGGACCCCAGCGGGGTCACCGTGGACCGCACCTCCGGCAACAACAGGGTGTTCGGCACCCTTGGCAGCAACGACAATGGATTATTTGTGAGTATCTTGTACTTAGTATTGTATTTAATTCGACTTTTGGATGTTTGGAATTCGAATTTACAATGAGTGCAATAAAGAATCTATCTCTCCATCTAATGCGAATTTGCAAGAACATAATTATTGCGGTTCCAGTAAATTCGCATTGTATATCACGCCTCCTAAAGGAATATCTGATCTATTCTTAAACATTTAACAGGGCTCCGTACGTCCGAATAAAAAAACGGAAACCTTATAGGATCACTCGTGTGTCCGTCTGTCTGTCGGTCAAAGTCAATTATATCCGAATCTACTAGACCGATTAAGTTGAAATTTGGTACACATATATATCAATTTCTGTGACCCAAACGCAGAGGTGTGACGTGAATAAATGAAATCTGTATATGGGAGGTCATTTTGGGGGTGGAAAATTAAAAAAAAAATTGAAAACTTCCTCGTGTGACATATCAAATGAAAGATCTTGTTGTGAAGATCTTAAATGTATTTTTTTGATCTTAAATGTTTTTCATTGAGTGATTTACCATGTTATTTTAATATTGAACACGATATTAAAATAACATGGTAAATCACTCAATATTGTGCGTATCAACTTACATTTGCAGGTGGAATGTGTGGGAGAACATATTATTTTTCAACTCCAATGTTAATTTATCCCTTATCCATTAAACCCTTCGTGCGCGAGTTCGACTCGCACCTGCCCGGTTATTTAAGTTATTATTATTGTTTGCATTTTATAATTATCATTTAAACGTTCAGGGTAGAGCCGGGGTAGACCATACGGTCTTCGACGACGCGCGTGGTCAGTTCAACGCGCAGGCGCACGGCACGCGCACCCTCGGGCCGTACGGAGCCACCAGCGAGTTGGGCGGAGCGCTGAACTGGAGGAACAGTAATGCCGCCGCCTCGTTCGACGTCTCCAAGCAGATCCGTGGACCCACCTCAGTAAGTTGGCTAGGCGCTATGTATGGCAGACGTCGCCGAGCATAGGCGTACACACTTATACAGGATTTATAAAGGGTTACTTTTTTATAACCCTGGAAAATTTAAGGGACGTTCAGGACATGATAGTAGTATGATTTAAATATTAATAAAATAGGCAACTTACCTATTTAATTTTATATTAATTCGCTAAAATATCCAAAAAATAGTGCACTACTTTAGTGCAGTATTTTTGTTCAATCCTTACTTAACATACTCGTATTATAAAATAAAGTCCCCCGCCGCGTCTGTCTGTCTGTTCGCGATGAACTCAAAACTACTGCACCGATTTTCAAGCGGTTTTCACTACTCGATAGCGTGATTCTCGAGGAAGGTTTTAGTATATAATTTGTTAAGTTTTTGTATTTATTTCTGTGTACATTAACGATATTTGTTGAAGATGTCGGGAAAAAATAAATTAAGGCGAAACGTAGTTCGCGGGCACAGCTAGTTATTTATATATTTTTTTTTATACTAATGGATGTGTCCTGAAGCGTCCCTTAAATTTTCCAGAGTTTTAAAAAAGTTATCCTGTATAGAGGGGGGGAGTCGAGTAGGCCGTGCCCATCCCAGGATGTTGATGACGCCAAAATACTGATAACTACATACAAAAATCATGCCCCTTAAAAAGACCTAGATGTCGCTGAGCCTTGACCCTTTGCTTGCTGCAGCACGTAAACATAATGACGTAAAGTTCTACCAGAGAGAAAGAACTGTACCAGTCTGCATGGGTACCACTATCTAACCTACGAGTATTTCTGCCGCCAATTGCTGCTTGCATTGCTGTGTTCCGGTTTGAAGGGTGAGACAGGCAGGGAAATTACTGGATACTACGACTTCACATCTCGTCATAAGTCAGCAACGTATATATAATATAATGGTGTATATAACTGTAAGCAACTGCACCCACTTACCGTCAAGTAGGCGGCAGGCTTCTTTGCAAACTTAGTTGTTAAAAAATTAAAGTCCTGTATGTATCTCAATCTTTGTGTGTTGGCTGCAGGCAATAAACGACCATCTATAAAGTACGTCACACGTTAAGGGGCACGTCGACGAAATTGCGACATTATATGACAAGGAGTGGGAGGGCTCCTTTTTGTATTATTATTTTTTATTTATGAAATAATTTATTTTTATTTTTTCCGCAGTGGTCCGCAGCAGCCGGCGGCAGATGGCCTATAGGAAAAAATGGAGATTTCGGAATCGATGGAACGGTTAGCCGTATTAATGGAATGCGCGACTTCGGCGCGCTAGGAACGTTCAACTATCGTTTTTAAGTCTAAAAATAATCCAAAGCCAGCGGCAGACATAGCTTCATTGCACCTTTGAACGCTTAAATGTGCAACGCAAGCCATACCACGTCAAAGTACCGTGACTTTACATCTGTCACGAGTTGGCAACGTACACTGTGGTTCTTGTGGGTCGCAGATTTGCTGCGAATCTCACAGGAACCACAAGTATTATAGGTGACTAAAACAAATGAATTATCTTTAAGACAATTTTGTCACCATATGGTAAAACAGGCAGTTTATTTGATATCTGTGATTTATATGTATATAAATAATTAGGATTTAAGATTATTTCAATTTAAGTTGTAGAGTGAATGTAAGTTATATTTTATCTTCACTGCCAGGTGCAAAATATTTATCTCTATCTCTATATATAATAAAATCGTAGGGGTACAAAAATCTGTAATTGCGAAATATTAAGAAAAAAAATACACAGGTCGCCTTAAAATCATTAGCAGAACACGATAGAATAGTTTTAAAAAAAATTGTTTGTTTGTTGGTTTGTTTGTTTGTTTGTTTGTCCGGAAAGATCTCCGAAACTACTGGACAGAATTTGATATGGCTTACACCACAATACTTAGAATTTTCCGGAAGAACATTTAGGCATAATTTCGTTTGTTTAAATTCACTTTTTATTTTTAGTGAAAAAATACCATATAAAATTTTCGAATTGGCTTTAGGTAGAAAAACAACATGGCGCACGTGAAATTATTTTGACAAGTCTGTCACATAGTACAGAGAGAAGGTATTTTCTTCCACGAAGGAAAGGCAATGGAACTACGCCATACAGCCTGATCTTAAGTAATTGGATTTCGAAAATTGAAAGGCAGGAATGAAGTGTTTCACATAGTACAAATAAAATTTAATATTTTCTGTTAATGGCTGTGCCCAACTGGATTTCGCCAACCAAATTGTCTTTTTCTTATGTCGTACCGTGGTGGTAAGGCAAAAAGATCAAGCCATACAATTATCGAGTGACCATAAAATTTGTAGATTGGTTTAATTCTTGACTAATTTTCACAAAATCGGTACAATTTTTGAAATATTTGAAATGTTGAAAAATGAAGATACTCTTTTCAAGGTATTTTGAAAGGTGTTATATGTTTTTACATTAGGACTAAGGAATCAAACTCTTTCATCCATTTAAAACTATTAAAAGTAATAGATTAATATTGATAATTTAAAAAAATCTGACTGCAATGTATTGGGTTACGCGTAGAGGGACGGCACGGGACGGGACTCTTGATCCTAATGTCTAAAATGACGGATCACATTTTTTTGGATCCACCCAAGGAACATGGATATCGAACGAACCTAAAGAGTAGAATATATTGAACCTAGCCACGTTGAATTAATTTGACATGACTGCCCATAAAGTTCGTTCTCAAACCCAGCGATATGCATATCAAATGAAATGCCTTGATGAGTAGAGCACTATGAACCTAGGAAAATCGCCCTAAATTAACATGGCCACCGCTCAACTAAAACGGATAAAAGTTCGTTTCCAAACCTAGCAATATGGGTATCAAATGAAAGGCCTCGAAGAGTAGAGCATTAGGAATCTAGGAAAATCGACCTAAATTCAACATGGCCGCCGCTCAAAAAAGATAGATAAAAGTTCGTTTCCAAACCTAGCAATATGGGTATCAAATGAAAGGCCTTGAAGAGTAGAGCATTAGGAATCTAGCAAAATCGATCTAAATTCAACATGGCCGCCGCTCAAAAAAAAAAGGATAAATGTTCGTTTCCAAATCTAGCAATATGGGTATCAAATGAAAAGCCTAAAAGAGTAGAGCATTATGAACTTAGGAAAATTGCTATAAATTCAACATGGCCGCCGCTCAAAAAATGGATAATAGTTCGTTTCCAAACCCAGCATTATGGGTCTCAAATGAAAGGCCTTGATGAATTGAGCACTATGAACCTAGCAACACATAAATAAATTCAACATGGCCGCCGCTCAATAAAGGTGGATAAAAGTTCGTTTTCTAATCTAGCAATATAGGTATCAAATGAAAGGTCTTCAAGAGTAGAGCACTATGAACCTAGCAATATTGACGTAAATTCGACATGGCCACCGCTCAAAAAAAGTGGATAAAAGTTCGTTTCCAAACCTAGCAATATAGGTATCAAATGAAAGGCCTTGAAGAGTAGAGCACTATGAACCTAGGAAAATAGCACAAAATTCAATATGGCCGCTGCTCAAAAAAAACGGATAAAAGTTCGTTTCTAAGCCCAGCAATATGGGTATCAAATGAAAGGCCTTGATCAGTAGAGCACTATGAACGTAGCAACATTGACGTAAATTCAACATGGCCGCCGCTCAAAAAAGACGGATAACAGTTGCTTTTCAAACCCAGCAATAGGGGTATTAAATGAAAGTAGGCCCTGAAGGGTACCTAGAGCAGCCATGCTCTAAGTGTGTTCCGCGGAACCCTAGGGCTCCACAATACCCCTATAAGGGTTCCGCAATAATTTAGAAAAATCAAAACACCCTCTCTGGTCGTACTTTTATTATGCTTATTAATAAAGAATACACTTTTAAAACTATTGTTTTATTTTAGGGTTCCGTCAAGTATTTCGCTTTCCAAAAGGGTTCTGTCACCAAAAAAGTTTGAGAACCGCTTCAGGGCCTATTGGATGTTCGATGATAGATGTTACCTGTGTTTAGTGTCCTTCGAAACCGTGATAATGCAACGATCATGAACTAACTAACGATAACTCCAAGTTTGTGTGTTGGATGTTAGTCATCACGGCGAGTTTGCTAACCGAACTATGCCAGCAACACTATATCGCACAATACATGTTACAAAAACGGAAGTCTCAATACATTTTAAGGCTAACCGCATAAATACGTTTTTTCGCATTCGTTTTCTGAATGCGGGCATCCAAATGCATAAAATCTATACGAAATACTCATTGACTGCCGCACACGTTCGTTTTTATTACGAACGAAACACGTTCTGTACGTAGGTACGTTTAGGTAGAATGGTAGAAATCCCGAATGAGAAGAAACGAACGTCTGCGCTACGTTCACGAAACTCCGTGCCTGTATTCCGTGATCGGATATCGAATACGGAAAACGTATTTGTACAGTAACCCCCCCATTCATGCTATACATTAACTCTACGAAAACCGCCAGTATTACGAGCGACATAAGAACGGTTCAAAGATCAAACAGTATAGCTTGACAAGGAGCTTACTGTACGACCAGTCAAAATTGGCCAAGTTGTTATATCCAAAAAATATATTTTGTTGGTGTTACCAACACCCATTATAAAATCTAAACTTTATTCGTATACAATTTTAATGTATTAACAATTGTTTATTTTAATACGAAACATGAATACGATAAAGATTATTCTTGCAACTGTGTAGTTCTTTCTACTGAAGAAGAATTTATTAATATCAATAATGTCTCTAAAACAATAATAATACTTAGTGTTTATAGTAATATGTAATGTATTTAATTTTGTGGACTGTTAGAAAAAGAGCATTACGAACCTACGAAAATTGTCCTAATTTCGAAATGGCCGATGCTTAAGAAAGGCAGAATAAAGTTGAATCATTATGGAATAAAATGGAGGAAAAAACTAAACACTGTGTTAAGTATTTTGATGGCGAAACGTAGTTCGCGGGCACAGCTAGTTTTAAATATAGTCTTTGATTAATCATATTCTTTGAGAATGTATGTACAGTAAGCTCCCATTCAAGCTATACATTTGCGCTACAAAGCATTACGAGCGACATGAGAACGGTCCAAAGGTAAAACAGTATAGCTTGATAAGGAGCTTACTGTACATAAATAAATTGATTATTTTTTCTTGAATAAATTATGAAATATATCCAAAACTGAAATCTGTATTTAGAGCCGTAAACTTAAATAATAGTTATAATTAATTTATATTCAGACTCACCTCCGACTTGAATAAATAGTATTTAAAAAAAACGCACGTGTTTCGTTTACTCAATCCTTTATTTCCTCCAGATTGTGTGAAATATTTACAATACAAACTTATGTTAGTCACAGTGTAAAAAGGCTTGGTAGCCGACAAACTGACAGCATAAATAGACATTCAGAAACTTTCCATTTAAATATTGTATACACATTGACATAATTAAAGACATGATAAGTTTACAAAGGTCTCAGGACAATATAAATAACACAGAGAGAAAAACTGCAATATTTACTGAATGATACTGAAATCACGTGAAAAAAACATTTTTGCTCGAAAACTAATTTCTGCGTTTTGGTTTCGAATAGACCCCAAATGTTAGCATTGTATTTTTTATACAACAGCAATTCTTCCAAGTATAGATAGGCAGCACCAACAAGAAAATGTGTTTGTTATTAGTAAAAACGGTCATTTTGTTGTTTTAATCCCATAGCAAGATGATCCGCTTGAAACAAGCGATTTGTTGTGATAACATTTAAAAATTAAATCACTTTCTCTTACAATTTCGATTAAACTCGAAACAATGCGCTAAGTCACGAGAACCATAAGTAGTACCTACATCCTTCAAACGCCATTTGATTGGCTCTTGGAAACGCGAGCGGAACGCTCTTCTCCGCATGAAACCCGTACTACTGATTTAATTCACATTACCAATATTATCACTTGGTATTTTTCCATTATAAAAGGTGTAATATAGAGTAAGTTTTACTGCATAGTATCCCCCCTTAAACGTTAAACCACCTGTTCGCGGAATTAAAACGGTCAAAATTTAACGGCGCGTTATCTTGTTGTAACGTTTTTAGATGTCTTTAATGAAATTAAACCAATATCGGACTTCAGGGCTTAACTGTCATTACTAACTTTTCAAGCAGCAACAGTACAGATGTACAGTGGACAACGCGTCAACTTTTACACTTGCAGTACGAAAACCACTGCAATCCTGAACCACACAAGGGCGATCCAGAAGACAAACTGTAAAGCATGACCTGTTATTGTGTAGGTACACCATTTTGATTCTCCAGATCACTCCTGAGAATTCACAAGATTAGAAGACAGATACCATTTCCTGAGAAAAGTCATAATGTTCGCTTACTTATTGGTGGCAACCGTTCTAATCGCAAACTCTAACCCCATGATCGAACAAGGGTCTTTCAGATCCAACATGCTTTCAATAAACACGCGGGACTATCGAAGCACAAAAAATTTGAGACGACGCATCGAAGAACAAATATGATTATTATTCTTCATTAGCACTTGCGATAATTTCAGTATCATTCGAAATTCATAATAAACACGGACAGATCGACGGACAGAAATTATATGTACACAAATCACCCACGTAAGCTGACCCTGCAGACATATTTTAAAACTGATTATGGCTCAGTTCCTTCTAATTTCGCATAACTTATGACGTAAAAGAGGAAAACAACTTTATATTAGAGGGCCATTCTGAAATTGATTGATTGATTGATTTGATTCAAATACATATCTTGAGTTTAGGACGATGTATAATTTCCACGTGGTAATAATGTATATTGTTATGTACTAATGACATTACAAATGTAATGATAGAACTGCTGATTCCATAAAATGTACGGTGGTGAACCGTACATCCTAGGTAACTCCTTAAAATTCGGGATAAAATGTAGCCAATATTCTTCTCTGAGGATCAAGCTCTTTATACCAATATAATAACCTATCTATCTATGGTTTTGTTTACTATGGATAGAACTTTGACATTTGCACAATACTGAATATGTCAAAAATCTATCTTTGATAGCGAAAACCATCGGTCGATAGGTTATTGTGAATTGCCGTTAAGCGTGAAAGCGTAACAGATAAATGCATAGTTACTGTCCCATCCTTATTAATAAACGCGAAAGTTTGTAAGTATGGATGTTTGTTACTCTTTCACGCGAAAACTACTGAATGGATTTGAATGAAATTTTGTAAATAGACGGATTACGACATGGATTAACATATAGGCTACTTTTTATCCCGGAAAAGTAAGTAGTTCCCGCGGGAAAGTAGATTTACTGTTTTGTCTTTGAACTTTTAAGACGAAACACAGTTCGCGGGCACAGCTAGTTTATAATAAAATAAATAAGGATTGCTATGAATTTATGACAATATTAAGACTATACTATGACAATATCAAAACTGTATTCATAACAAATATTCACTCCTCTTTAATAAAAGTACCAGGAACTCAAAAAAGACCTCTTTGCCAACCACTTCGCCGAAAAAAAAACAAAATATTCCTACCTTATCTTTTAAAAAAAGATAACCTCGCTAAAATATGTCTGCAGGATCCCCGCTTGCCTTAAGAGCTAAGACACCGAAATACAAATAAACAATACTAACACAAAACGCACAATAAAGTTATATCCATATCAAAACAATTAAATAAATATTGCCTCGCTTAACTACTTTATAAATTATCAAATTGTTTCCAGTCACGACACTCAACATTTCCCAAGTGATTCTGTTGATTTCCATAAAGTTTAGAGCAGTGGTTCTTAACCATTCAGTGATGAGAGAACATTTCACCAAATATCTGAAACCCATAGACGTAGAGCACTTACCCTAAGGAGATGACAAGGCTGGGCGAACCCCTCTGGTAAAATACGTTGGCCATATGACCATACACGTTATATAAAACTAGTTGATGCGCGGCCGCTGCCATTTGGTGTCATTTCGTATCGCAAGTGAGAGCTCGTAAAATTGTAAAAATGGTTAATTGTGCAGTGTTCTTGCAAAAAGCGATCCAGTAACTCAAATCTTCAAGACTATGGCGTTTTTTATCACATGTAAGCATAAAATATACATAACGTGTTTTATTTAAGTGCAATTTCGAAGTAATTTTTATGCCGTCACGATAGAAAAATACAATGATACGTAGGTAGCTCAAACACAGTACACGGGCATGATTTGCGGGCGATGGCGTAGATACACGCTAATTTGTCGATGTGTGTGTTTATTTATTGGGAGGTAATATTTTCATAGTGTGCGTATCTGTAATTGCTCGCCTCCCGCAAAATGTGGCAGAAAAATGTATACTGCGATTTGTTGCGTACCATCTCCATAGGCTAAATGCTCTAAGCCCATAGACCACCAACTGCTTGGACCAATATAGAGTAAATTAATATACTGTTGTTCTATTTATACTACATTCTTTTCGAATGCCTTGGGACAGGAACCACCAGTGTTCTGCGGATCACCAGTTAAGAACCTCTGGTTTAGGGTAATGCGTCGCTTATGTTAAGCAGAACACCGCGATCCGCGAATGGCTCTTTCCCGCTTTGACTTTCGAATGTTGCACATTGGATGGCGAGAAGAAAACGTGTTCTATCTCGCCATTATTAATGACCAAGAGGACTACAGCAGTGAAATCGATTTAAAATGAAATACCTATATCAATAAAAAAAGTAATAACACCAAATATTATGAAAAAATCTAAAACGCGTGACAGACTTAAACATGTTAAGAACTGATAAAGATTATATTTGTATTCTGGATTATAATTGCTGAAAGATTAGACTTGCATTCTACATTCCATATTTTTTTAACTAAAATACTTGTATCACTGATTGAATTGAGCACACCATTATTAACAAAATATATTGTTATTTACAACATATACTATTACAATCACGCAGCTAGAAATAATTTCGGAGGGGGTTTCATAGTGCCAGTACCAAGCGAGCATAAGCCACAGTAATACTTACATAAAAACAAAGCAGGTAGGTAGAGGGAATTTTCGCAGTGATAAGCTGATATGTTTTGTATAACAACAGAGTAAAACGGGCGCACTGTATGTAGCTGCAGTATCATTGGTACTTACTAAATATTTTCTTTTTCTATTGGCAGAGGGAAATCAATTCCTTTTGATCTCCCCCGTAGATTGCAGTGGTTTTATGCATTATAAAAAACACACTCTGCACTCCTCTTAAGAGAATCCGCCAATCAGAAGAAATAATCCAAAGACTGTATCACCACCAATATCAGTCATTGGTTAGATGATATTAAAGTTTTTTATCCCTCCTGTCGATTTGGTAATTGCATACCACGTCAGCGGTGTAATTTTATTTGTTTCGGTTTTGTGGTAACTATCTCGATTCCTTTGGGTTGGTGATGATAATGTAATAATGTTTTTAAATCTGCTAATGCACCATAAACTAAACACGTCACCATTGAAACTCGTTCACGTCATTATAGAAATTAATTTAATTAACATTATTTCATTAACCACTGTTCAATTGTTGTTCTTTACAAAAATGCAAAATCACTGTGTATATTTTACTATATTAAATGTAATCACTTAAAACTATGCAGTCAGGCAGTAAAATAATATTGTAGTTGCAGAAATACACACACGTTGGGGTCATTTTCAAATAAAAATAGGGACATGGATACTAAATTAGATCAGTGTACTGTACATTTACCATTATATTACTGTTAGCATAATCCTTAATAAATAAATAATAGATGTTACAATTTCAAAATTTTATTAAACGGTACACAAAGTAAATGCTATTTAAAAAGTAACTCCCATAATGGCACATAAAGAAGGAAATATTATTTGGTCATGATTTAGAAACATTTAAATCCAGGCGGCAAGTGACACCTTCAACACGAACTAAGAAATTAAAAACAAATCATTGATATAATATGAAATTCTCATGTTTGTTATATTATTATAAAATCTTCGAAAAAATAAACTCGATACACATTAACATCCAAATAACGTCATATTATATCAATAACGCACAGTAAACTATTTAGGCTACAATGTATAATTATTCCTACCTAAAAGTATTATACTTAACGTTAAAATCACACAATACTTTATACATATACTATACATACACACACGCACAAAACACACACACATTGTATAGTGTACAATTACAAAAATAGCATTGTCAATTATTTAAAACACTTTCAACTATAGGCTGTGGACAAAAAAATACAAAATATCATCAATATATTTTGAATGTTGGTTTTGTATGGACATTTCAAATGTTTCTTTGTTTTTATTTATACCTGAAAACTATTCATTTGTGTAGGAATGGTATAAAGTTATACATGTCCTACTTACTCACTTTATATTCTCAGAGATAAAAAAACATACAAAATGACATTTTAAGTATCACAACTGTTGAAACAGACTATAAAATAATATATGTTTGATGAATAAAAATACTCATGCTGTTCTTGGTGTTAGGTTACAAATTTATACTTAAACGATACAGGATTTAAAACAAAAAAAATCTGGTAACACATGATTTTAATGCAATGTTATTGAACAAATATAGCGCGTATGATACTCGAAGAACGCAAAAGCAGAACTGCTTCTTGATTTTCTAGTAGGTACATATTTTAATATTAGCATTTGACGTAACAATTTCTTACGGGTGAAAATGACACTACCTGAGTAGTATATCCTCACTTATGTGCACTCGATAAGTGTGCACATTAGGATTTAAACCATCAAAATCGACATACCGGTGTTGTTTTAAACTGTCCACTAATCTTTCTTCGGACGTCGGCTAGAAGTTGAGCGAGCGTGGTTTGAGAGCAGTCTTCCTTAAGAATTGGTGAGCTAGGATCGTCAAATCCAGTTGGTCCTGTGTTTTGCCACAAGCGAACGTCTCCCATGAACTGCCTTTTTCGGCCTGGAAACGGAATTTATTTATGTCAAGGCAATATGAAAAGCTTTCTTGCGCAATTCGGCCCGTATCTACACTCAGGGACAAATTTAGAGGAACGATAAAAATTCACTTCTAGTTTTGATAACGCTGTGTATTTCAGCATACGAAACCATATTCAGTTTTACCAGCTTTCTAGCCATCGGATTCGCTACAAAAAAATCATTCACCGCGGAAACCAGTTGTACGATTGTGATAAAAAAGACCACCATTAAAAGTTACCGTTCTTCTCCAGGTCACAAATAGGGAAATTTTATCATTATCCGTTATGGATCCTGTATAACAATCAAACAAACGCATTAAAGGTCAATCACACATCGATATGATGTTGTAACAGTAGCTTGAATCTGTGTAAAAAGTGTAGTGTTCCTCTAAATTTTTCCCTGGGTGTATTTTCAAAACTTGATGTCTGCACTACACCAAATAATAATTTAACAATTAAACAAGGTGTTTGGTCAACCCTATCAAGTCGAAACCTACACATGTTAGCATTGTCATATAAAAGTTATGGCGAAACGCACGCGACATAAACGATCTCAAAGAAGCAAATCGAAACAGATGTGAGTCTAGAATGGAGTACACCTGTGTTTGCGCAGACACTTGTATACAATACTATACTACAATGTCTCCCGCGCAGATAGAACTATGGCTAATTTAACCAACCTTGTCTTAGCTTAGAACAATCCTTAGTGGCATGCTGTCACATTCTTTTCATTTAAGACAAGTGACAACATACTACTTAGGATTATCCTAAGCTAAGCCAACAGTACAATATATCTTTTCAGCCCTGCGAGCATAGAACTCTCGATAAACAAAATTTGACAGCTAAGATCGCCATACTCGACAAAAATCGATAAATTTGACAGATATTCCTAAGGAGTGAAAAGGACAGATGCTTTTGTCGATCTTTATATTTCGATCGACAAGTCCATGCTCGCAGGGCAAAGCTGTCAATGTCTCTTCCATCGGGTTAGTACTATGACTTTTTCCTTATTTTAAAAGAATGTTATAAGATCCTTTCTCGTTTCCAATTAATTTAAACTGTAAATACCAAATTATTTACTCTTTATTAGCATTACATATTTAATTATTTACTACATCTTTACTGCATCCATAGTATAGTGGTTAACACCACCAGGTGTTGATCGTCCGAGATCATAGGTAAATCGTGGTCCGGGGTTCGATTCCCCATGGTGGCAGAAATTTTTCTGCGTGGTTTGGTTGGTGGTAGGGCTCCTGAGCCCGCCTGGCTAGCTACCACCGTCTTACCTAAGTTTTTCGCCATAATCACAATGTTAAAAGCATTGGTGCGTTCCGATAATAGAGATAGGATAGCCAGTTCCTCAGTCCAGGTGAAACTCGCTTCCGCCTTCAGCCTTATTATTGCTTACCATCAGATGAGATAAAGGCCAAAAGCTTCCCTGTCGAATGTAAAAAAAAACTATAAATTGGCTGGAAGAGATCTCTTAACGAAATAAGCTCGTCTTGGTACGTAAATATTAATATACTTCTTGTTTCTTAAACGCTATGTTGTGTACCATTAGGAACAAAATTAGCGTCGAAAAGAGCGTCGGTGGCGCTAAAGAGCGTCGGTGGCGCTGTGGACTCGGCACCTGCCTTCCAATCGGGAGGTCCGGGTTCGAGACCGCCATGTACCAATGTGTTTTTCGTTTCAAATTTCATATGTACATTTGTCTGACGCTCCTACGGTGAAGGAAAACATCGTGAGGAAACCTGCAGATGTATCTGCGAAGAAATTCAATGGTGTATGTGAAGTCGACCAATCCGCACTGGGCCAGCGTGGTTGACTAAGGCCTAATCACCCTAACATAGGGTAGGCTCGAGCCCCTCGGTGGGGACGTATATGAGCTGTGATGATGATGATGATGAGGAACAAAATAAAAAAAATACAAACCAATATGAAAGAGACTGGATTCTGCTCAGGCGCGTCGGCGACGACTTGGTCGAACTTGATGGATCTCACGGCGGATTTCTTCACCATTATCGGCTCGTCCGAGTGTCGTCTCAGCTATAATATCAATTATTTGAAACCTAAGCATCTTATTACTATAATAATATGACATTTTCTTGTCTCGTGTAAAGGTTTCGGCGCATATTGCCTATAGGTAACTATAATTGCCTACCTATCAAATACCGCATGGGAATACGTGTTGATAAAATACTTAGCGCAAAACCTGAGACACCACTTATTTTTAGTATAAAATAATAATATATTATAACTAAGTAACGAAAATAAATTTTCGACGGTTATTTATGGATATTTAAATGGTCTATGCTCTATCGTCGCGATATTGTTGCGCGTCTGCGATAGTACGTACGATAAATTGCCGCCGATAAGAGATAAAGGCGTTAGAACTTATTCGCACGAGCGTTAAAGAAGCGTTGCATCAAATCCCGGCATTGGCGCTTTTATAACTACACGATAAGATACCACACTATACGCTCAACGCCCAGCGTAAAAATACAACACTGCTCGATAAAAAGCGTCGCGTTTTAAAAGCGCTGCCGTATGAACAAATAAGCGCTTCACACACAGGCGGAAGCGGGACAATAGCGGAACTGCGGTAATGCTGGTTTCACACGAGGGCAGAACAGTGAGACAGAGCAGTAGACACCGCAGTATTGCTACTATTTGAACGCACATGCCGAGACAGGACAGTCCTGTCTTGACAGTAACCAAGGCAGAACAGTTAAATAGCTCGCTGGTCTATATTTTCGGGGCAGTGAGACAGTGCAGTAGACACCGCAGTATTGCTACTATTTGAACGCACATGCCGAGACAGGACAGTCCTGTCTTGACAGTAACCAAGGCAGAACAGTTAAATAGCTCGCTGGTCTATATTTTCGGGGCAGTGAGACAGTGCAGTAGACACCGCAGTATTGCTACTATTTGAACGCACATGCCGAGACAGGACAGTCCTGTCTTGACAGTAACCAAGGCAGAACAGTTAAATAGCTCGCTGGTCTATATTTTCGGGGCAATTTGTTACCCCCACCATCTTTCTCGCTCGTCTGTCTTGTGGCTGGGCTCGTGTGAACGCGAGGGCAGTGCAGTGCAAAGAGCAGGAGTGTGCGTGCGCGACTTGTTTTCCATGTGGCGTGTGGTTTATTTTACATATTTTTTTGTTTTGATATTAAATGGCACCTCCTAAATTATCACTATAAAACTCATAAGACTTTACAAAGAAAAAGATTGTTTATGGCAAAGTTCAATATCGGAATAAAGCCGCGCGAGATTCTGCTCTGATTTGGATAATAGACTCGATGGGAATACCAAATATGACTGTGGAAGATATGAAAACTAAATTGAAATATATGTATACGATCCACCTTTATACAGGAACAGAATGTTGCCGATGCCTTCGTCGACGCTCCATTGCTATCACTCGCGGACTGTCCTACATTTAAACGCCACTGTCATTCCAAACTGTTCTGTCCCACTGTTCTGCCTCACTGTTCTGCCCTCGTGTAAAACCAGCATAAGCGATTTACTTGCGCCGCGCCGCTTCTGCGGGCGATTTCTATGTGGCACGAACGCGAACATTACACAAAAAATCCGCTCCGCTACCGTTTAGCTTCCGCGTGTGGAGCGCTATACTTGGAAATACATTTGTTCTATTTCAACGCTTTTTTACCAGACGTTAGAAAAGCGCACGTGCGAATGAGCTCTTAAAATAAATTGGAAGAGCGGCGTAGTTGATAAATGTTTCTTGAAAAAAAAAATCTTTTTGAAAATGAGAAAATCTGATCCATCTCTTTTATGAAGGCTATTTTCAGACTTTGCGCTATCTCGTTAAGTCATCCACAAAATTAATTATCATAATGATTATTATGTCAATAGTGATATTTTTCGAATATAAAAGTGCTTTTTAATCCATAAATTATCTTAAAAACGGTTCTAGGTTGCACTGTGTAGTTTAAGATATGCTTTCCATATTCCAGCGAATGTATTTTTTTATATGTATGTTTCCTTTTTGGTATATCTGGGCAATTTTCCTATATATTTCTTTATTAGAACCTTCGCAGGAATTAAACAATTACACAGAAATAAAAGAATTTGCTGAATCGGACCTGCGGGCCTAGCACGGCGCGTGGACAATAGAAGAGAAAGTGACTAACCCTCGTCCCATCTCGCTTCATTGTTATATGAGAGAGCGAGAAGAAACATGTTATTTGTCTCTTGTCCCGTTTTGTCCACGGTCCGTGCTACGCCTGCAGGTGGGTTATTGTCTAAGAAAAAATCAATCACAATTTGACAACCATTGCGCCGTAAACACAAGACTGCGCCGACATCCTTTTATAAAGGAGCGATGGATGGACGACGACTGTCACATTGTAAGCGATCGCGATAGATTTTTTTTAGGCAATAACCCCCAGGGATCCCATTTTTGATCGTTCGCCTGGCGCCAAGGGTCGCCTGCGCTGGATTTCTCCTGATTTTCGTTTCGTTTTGAACGAAAATCAACATAATATTACAACGAATATTATTTTCACATTGATTTTCGTCAAAAGCGAAATGAAAATGGGTAAAATCGAGCAAAGAGATTCAAAAATAAAGCCGCTGGCGTTTTGGAATTTTGCGCTGAGCCATAATCAATCATTCGTTTTTATTTAAATACCTATATATTAGACGAGCAGCCTATGATTTAGGGAAGTCAAGCAAATTATGAGGTTTGTCAATCCATTTTCAAAAAGATTCAATGTCTAGAATATTCAATCCAATTTCTCTGGTAATGCAAATTTAGATTTCCGGCGGGCAATTTTCGCCTAAGATTCTGGATTTCTCGATTCTCGACCCTTTATTGATAGTTTACAATTTTATAGCCAGAATCGAAATCTATTATTTCGTGTGGCGAAAACAAAGAGGCGAAAATGACATCTCACTTAAAAAATTTCCTCCAAGCGTTTGTTTCTTTGTCTTTGTCTACATCAAAGTTTGACAGTTTACATCGAGACTCAAAGGGTGTTACTACAAAAAGTTTTCAAACGCTGTCTAAGCATGATGCTGTCTTTATCACTCTCCTTTTAAAACAAATGAAACAGCATCATGTTTAAACAGTGTCTATCTTGACGATGTTTAAAAACTTTTTGTAGCAACACCGTTATTCTTAGGCGAAGTTCCACTTGAGATGCGTTTTCTTGACGCGTTTCAATCATTGATTTACTATTGGTAGTAAATCAATGGTTTCAATGCATCAAACTAGATAAGTACCTACTGCTTTGTATTGAGAAACTTGCTTTATCTGGAAAAAAGGCTTGACGTCATAGTTATCAATGTACAAGTATAGCTTCATTTAAATCTATGCCACTTTGAACAAACCGCATTCTCCCAACAAGTTCTTTTTTCTAAATATCAATGGTTAGTAATAGCCATCGTAGGATTTCACACAAGTAGAAGGGGTTGGAAATAAAGCTACTTTTTTACTAAATATACATTTATTGAAATAAAAAATGACATGATACTTTTGGATAGTGGATTGGAGTACAAACAATATTGACAGGGACACTAAACTACTCAAAAATAATAATAATAAACACAATTTCCCTTAACACCAAATGTTGCCATAGTACAAAATACGAACTACAGAATAAATTAAAACATTGTAAATAAAACATAAATAGTAACAAAAAAACAATCGATTCAACAAGTTTTAAATAATAAATAGGTTTATAAATAATAAGAAAAAAATATAATGTAGAAGATTCAACACTGGTCTGTCAATATTGTGATGGATGAGGAAGGAAGGTATGCGATGGGAAAAATCGGACAGGTAATGTCATTTATTTATTTCAAATAAAGTATAATTTAAGTAATAGCTGCCGATCGTTATAAAAATTATTATAAATTTAACAGGACAAAAAAAAAGGAAAAATTACCGAAATAAATATTTTTACAACCGTGTGTGCGACAGTGAAAACCCTGAGTGAATATTTTATAAGCGGCCGACTTCAAACATTATTTTTTTCGTTTACATCCATAGATTTAACATTTTGTACGTTGAACACAGATCTCTGTTCAATGATAGAACATCTCATATAATAAAGATGAAGCCACATCAATGTAAACGCAAAAAATAACACAAAAATTTACTTAGGGCTGCCGCCGCCCAGTTTCTACGTTCTAAATTACTAAATGCAAATTACAAAGCAAATACTAACATAGTTGTTCTAAATAAATAAATACAGGGATAGGAAAGGGTGGCCTAACGTGGGGATTCGTTAGTTTGCGCTTCGTTTTTAACAAGATTCCTTTGGATTTGTATTTTTACAGCCAAGTTTTTTCCTATAAATACTGTTTCATGAAACAATAAAAGAATTTAAAAGACATTACGTAAATTTAGAAATACACGTCGTATATTTAATTTAACGTTATCAAAATCAAAAATCCGCCGTTCGTTTTTCGTTCTCTTCAAGATCACGCAGAGCGAAAGAAATTCATTCAAAACCTACATACTAAGAATTAATACTTGAACTTTAAAAAAATGTCGAAAACATTTTTTTTTTATGTTTTACTCACTAGCAATTCTAAATTTGGTGCATGGTAAACTTGAGGTATACTTTTTACTTTAAAATTAAAAACTAAATTAATATTTGTAGAGACGTAACTTTAGTAATATATTAATTAAACAATTCACAACGATAGTTAATTCATTTGATGAAAATTTCATCTTTGGTCGCTTACGTTCTATTCTCGTTATACGCTTATATTAGTTTGGTGCGATTAAAATCCTATCCTATAATTACAAACACGATTTAAAATTCGTTCAGGAATCGAAAACTTACTTCATTGAAATACATAATACTTTTTAACGTAAATTCGCCCGAAAAACGAGTCCGTAGCAATAAAATAAATAACACTATACTTAAACAAATGTAAAAAAAAATATTATTTTACCGTTAGTTGAAAAAACAAAATCAAAAATGGTTTAAATATGTTTTATAGTCAGACGATAATAAATTCATGACCATTTTTGTATTTTTTCAATCGAATTTTTTTTATTGATTAGTCAAAACAACCGGTTTTTTTTTTCATTATAAAGAAAGCAATATTTTTAAGCCATTAAATCTTCGAGATTTTTCATTCGATTTTGTGACGTATTTTTTGTATTTTCGATGATAATATATACTATTAATTATGATTTTTCTTTTCATAGATTTTTTACTCGTCTTTAGTGATATTTTAGCGAATATCAAGATACATACATTTTATAATAAGTACAATTATTTTAGTATGTATAAATTTGACTTTATGAGTTATTTATTAATGGATACCGTTGTTCCATACAATATCAATATCAGTATTTTATCGATATTTAGCCATATCACAACCGAAATGCAACTTCTTTTCAAAGCCACGACATAATCCATTTCACGGGCCGAATTCAACCTATGTCATTCAACGTACCCATCACCGAATATATAATAATCATTCGAGAACAGATTATTATCCGGCTGCCCGGTATCTTTATTTTCCATTTGCCACCATTGGTTCTCCTTTTCTACGTACTCGGCGTTCCTCATCATTTTATTGGTCAATATCTCGTCTATGCGCGACGTGGACGGCTTCTGATTGGTCACTTTGTATATGTGATCTACGAACGCGTTCGCCAACACCTCCTTGGGTGCGATCAGATTTTCGCACGCCAACTCGTTAGAGGACGCTATAGTTTTCAACCTCTCGGCGTTAAGCCTCGCGAAGCTTCTGGGCGATTCTATATTGGTTAGATCTCTGAAAACCTGGTCGTGCCTACTATCGTATACGTTTTCGTACAGTATTAATTCGTTTTGGGGCAGGTTAGGTGAGGGATTAGTAGGGAAGGACCTGTGTTGTACCTTGGTTTTTTCGGAGATGACTGCTTCTATGTCGATGTCCTCGAATTTCGAAGGCTCCGGGGTGTTCTCGGCGCTGACCAGACTGTGGAGGCTTGTGGATTCTTCTAGAAGCGAATGCTTTACAATGGACGGCGGCGAGAACATCACTGAACTGTCGCCGGCTAAGCTCTTACTCTGTAACAAACAGATGTTTTTTTTTAAGAAACAGGACTGTAGGACTTTTCTTATTATACCTGTTGGTAAGTGATCCTAGGTTGTGTTCCGAAACAAAATTTCCTTTGTCGGGTAAAGTTACCTGGTTGAAAATCGGTTTTGGAATAGGGAAAAAGTGATTTCGCGAAGAGTTCTGACCTAGCGTCGAGGAACGCATTATCTGTGGATTTTCTAACCTCTCTCTCATATTATGTATCATCGCTATCTCTCGGTAGATAATATATGTTCTATGATCACTTGCTGTAGCTATCATCTTTCTGGATTTGGAGTGAATTGCAATGTGCAAACTTGCTACAATAATTCTTTTGTATTTTCCACAATTTACCGCGTCAAGACGATGTCAACTGTCACTACTGTCAGTTACAGCCATGACAGAATAATTACCACCCCTGAATTTTATAGGATAAATAAATCGCTCTTTCCAGGATCTAATTGACTCGGCAAAGTCGTTCCAAAACACCTCGATAAAAATCCTCGCATGTGTTTTGGAACTGGGATTGAGTCAATTTAGCTATTTACCGAGCGAAACTTATCCGTTTTGAAACGCAACCCTAAAGGCATAGAGGAGGGTCACCCGAACTTGCTAATCGCAGAGGGACTGATATTCACATATTCCCTCTAATACAAAATGTCGTCTTCATTATAATGTTGAGGGATTTAGTTAAGATGCTGCTAGCCAGCTAAGGGACTTAAATTACTTATCTGATTCGACATTTCGGAATATTTTTTTAATACCTTAATATTTCTAGAGCCCAAAAATAAGAACGAATGAACGCGGAATGAATAATAATGCGAATTTTAAATCTATTGTTTCAAAAATGATCTTGATGGAAAGGGCGGACAGACTGACGAAAAAATGAACACATAACCGTTTCTAAACAAAATTCCAAAAAGTTAAAAATAAAGTGTTGCTTGCCCCTTTAACATTGATAGCTATATCTAATAATATTTTGATTTAAGCGTCGTCACTCCATGTCAATTGCCGTTTTGCTAGAAAGAGATGGAGAAAAATCTTTAATACCTTATATCTTGGTTGTTTTTATAGTTATTCGAAAACCGATTCTTTCTTTCTGTTAATTATATGAATGAGCTTCTATTAAAGCAATAATATTTTTTCATTCATCTAGCCTATTATATGCACATTTTATAACACTCATAACAAATATATGTATTCGACGGACAAATCATAAACAAAACCAAACTAAGTTCACACTACTTTAGAAACATAACCAAACTACTAGTATTATGTTATCTGTGACAAATATAGGAATGGTTATTGTTACCTTTGCTCGATTGTATAGAATTGAGTCGATTTTATATATAGGTATGGACATTTACTTATTTGTATAAATTATGTGTTTCATAACTTCTTTCACAATTTACAAAGTTAACACGCGTCAATTGACTGCTCAAGTACCTACTCACGCGCTGTCGTTGTATTTTTGACTTGCTTTATAATTGCGAGATTTCTTGTTTTTTACTACGTACGTACGGCCATATAATGGCCGTACTAAACAATGACGTCACGGTTCATGTCGGATCTCTCTGTCTAATCGCTTCCAAATTTACAGCTTTTAAAGTGCTTGTATCTAATGTATTTCAAAGCCGATTCTAATTCTAATTTCATAGAATCACATCTTTTTTACGGTATTTTAATATTTTATGACGAGATCTGAAAATTAGAATTCAGTCATCTCCCCAATTATGACGTTAATCAAATCTTTGCTGGTCATGGTCACGGTAATAGTATATACAGTAGAATGACTTCATAGAAACGGTCGAAACACGCGCTATGCCTACGCGCCTCGATCAGGAGAGCTATTTTTGAATTACGTATGCGACTTCGAAATCACCGATGTGACTAATAATCACCGATTTTCAATAATTCTTATTTTTGAATATCACTTATGTGACTACCTTAGTTACGGATGTGATTTCATTACGAGTGCCCTCACCCACTCGTAAACAAGTCATACATAACTGTGGAATCGTTATCTGTATTTTGTTTAGAGAACATATTGACAAGTTTGAAGTTGATGTGTGTTGATTTTGAGTTGGATTTTAAATTTTTAAAATTTGTCAAATAAGTAAATATACAGGGTTATTTTTTATCACCATGGAAAATTTAAGGGACGCTTCACGACATGGTATTAGAATGATTTAAATATATAAAAAAAAAATAACTCGCCTAATTTTTTTATTTTTTTTTAAATACAAAAAATGCTGCACTAGTTGAGAGCAGCATTTTTAGAGATTTTTTTAGTTTTTTTATACCTATATTTTTTGTTAATTTTTTATTTCATTTTTTTTATTTTTTATATAATATTGGATGTGTCCTGAAGCGTCCCTAACATTTTCCAGGGTGATAAAAAAATAACCGTGTATAAGTTCCGGTATATACCGAAAACGGCTACATTCTGCGTGGAACCGAACCCTTACGTATGTGTGTACTTTATCTATGTTGGCAGCTCTGCGTTTGACTTTCAAAAATAGGATGTTTGGGAATTCGTGACTTCAAAGTCATCGCTGACTATTTAGTCAGCGGTGATTTCTAAAGCACCGATTAGACTTCACGATCCATCGGGTGTTAGGGCGTCGCATCGGGAGCTAGGGCAGTTAGAGCGTTCTGATCACACTGCACTAGATCGCCTCCCTAACTCAGTAGGCAACCGAACGTGGTGTTGGAAGGCTGGCTCCTGCACTCTCCAAATATAAAAAAAATGGTATCGCCTTTGCCGCAACTGCGGGTGTAAATGTGAAAAAAATAAAATAAAAAAGAGAATCACTGTGTGCTTTTATGAAACTACGATGCAAGTGGCACTTTTTTTCGGATGGTAGGCATTTAACTGAAAATTATTCGATTAAAAAATCGCGTTTTTAATCTTAACTTAAATCTTTTTTTTTTCTGAAGACAAAATTATAAATTATTAACAAGCAACTAATAAAAATTATAATAAAACAACAAATTATTGAAAGAAACAAAAAAAAAACAAATTTATGAAAAAAAAAAACGCTCTACACCAGCGGCCGTACCGCCTAACTCAAAGCGAGCACTCGCTATCGTTATCATGACATTAGAACAATAGTTTCAATGTCACAGATGACATTAGAGCTATTGTTCTAATGTCACGAAGCGATAGCGAGTGATCGCTATGAGTTAGGCGGTAGCCCCCCAGGATCGAACCCCTGCCACACAGATTTAAAGTCGAAGATGCATAGACCAATCGACCTATATGAATCTCATGTTTTTGTCTAATGCGATAGATAGATAAAAAAATTGAGGCGATGTACTCGTAAATAAACAAAAATTAATTATAATAAAATAAAACTGTGCAATATGAACATTTTATATTCATTTGAGCCAGAAGATTTCAAAACTTACATCTTTACACGTACATGTAAGCAATAAATAAATAAATAAAATAAAAAATAAATTGTTTACGAATAAATTCTGCACAATTTGATCATCTTTTAAATTTTAAATTAAGTGACACTATAATTATATTCAGAAACATGATACATTATTTAGAGAAAGTGTAAGTGCTAAACAACGATTAGCAGTGACGCTAAATTTTTTTGCGACAAGAAATAAATTTGGTATAGCTTTATACATCTCCAGAACATTCATTAAACCAGATTTTTCTTTTTTGGACGACATTTTCTTTGCACACGAGGCCAATTTCGCTTCCGATACACAGCAACAATCCGCTCACATCAAGCGCTGTGCGGCGACTGAGCGCCCTAACAGCGATTACATCTCCCGATTTACGCCCTAACTAGGGAGTTAGGGCGATCGGGCAACCACGATCGCAC
Organism: Schoenobius gigantellus; assembly: GCA_963935595.1. Classification (NCBI taxonomy): domain Eukaryota; kingdom Metazoa; phylum Arthropoda; class Insecta; order Lepidoptera; family Crambidae; genus Schoenobius; species Schoenobius gigantellus. Next base: position 9,128,439 of record OZ012563.1, read on the forward strand.
GATATCGGGACCCTAACTCCCTAACAGCGATTAGACCACACTAGCTAGGGCCCTAACACCCGATGGATCGTGAAGTCTAATCGCTGCTTTAATCGCATACGTAATTCAAAAATAGGTCTCCTGGATCGCACTTGGATCGCATAGCCACAAGGGCTGTCACGAATGCAGTTCGCCGCAGGGCATACGCAACGAGTCAAACGGAGCGCACGGTCGGTAAGCGAGCACGAGCAGCCCTATCGCGGGCCAAGCACCAAGCGATGCCGAGCGGCCGTAGGTATAAAATTTCAAAGAGGGGCCCAGTCCACATACTGTATTATACTATTACCGTATCACGGTGCGATTTTCGACATTGTCCTTTGCGGCGATGTAACATGTGTCACTTTAAAACAATAATAATAATAATAATAATAAATGCACATCTCACCGGCGTTTCGGCGCAGAAAGCCGTGTCGGGAACTAGCGCGGCCCTAGGCCTCGGAGCAAAGGTAACAATTAACCATTCGTATATTTTACTTAGTTTGGTTTTGTTTCTGAAAGTAGTGTGAACTTAGTTTGGTTTTGTTTTTGATTTGTCCGTCGAATACATATATTTGTTATGAGTGTTATAAAATGTGCATATAATTATGGCGTTAATCAAATCTTTGTTGGTCATGGGGCGATTTTCGACATTGTCCTTTGCGGCGATAGATGTAACAAGTGTTTCACTTTTAAAAAACAACAATAATAATAAATAAATGCACATCTCACCGGCGTTTCGGCGCAGAATGCCGCGTCGGGAACTAGCGCGGCCCTAGGTCTAGGAGTGCTGGTCCCCCAGCTGGAGGCGAGTTGCTTCCTCGCCCTCTTGTGACCGGGAACGTTTTCCTTGCCGCCGCCGCTGCCTTCCGAGGCGCGTCGTTTCAAGCTACCGATGCCCGAATCGTTCACCTGTAGAATACTCGCCGGTTAGATTTATATTCGCCGCAAAAGTAACGATCTATATCTATACCAACTAAAATTATAAAGCTGAAGAGTTTGTTTGTTTGTTTGTTTGAACGCGCTAATCTCAGGAACTACTGGTTGGAATTGAAAAATTCATTTTGTGTTGGATAGTCCATTTATCGTGGAAGGCTTTAGGCTATATAACATCACGCTACGACTAATAGGAGCTGAGCATCAATGAAAAATGTTGTAGAAACGGGAGCAGAATATATGGCGAAACCTATTTCGCGGGCACAGCTAGTATATAATAAAGCTGAAGAGTGGTTGGTTGAACGCGCTAATCTCAGGAACTACATACTAATTCAAATTGAAAAAGTCTTTTTGTGTTGGATAGTCCATTTATCGAGGAAGGCGAAAAATGTCGCAAAAGCGGGAGCAAAATATATGGCGAAACGTAGTTTGCGGGCACAGCTAGTGTAGTATATACAGGGCGTACAAAGGAATAGGACAGCTATGGAAAAGTATAGCTGGATAACATTAGCATATGAAAAAAGAATTTCGTTCAAATTCCGTTCCGTTTCAGAGTTTTATAACGTTTAATCACTAAGTCACTTGAATTGAAAAATAAACCTATTAACTAACTACGTAGTAATAACTACTAACAACGCAGTAATAACTATTAACTAACTAAGTAGTAATATCTATTTGCAAGGTTCCAGTCCCCGTACTACCCGTAGGCAACGACTTCGCATAACATAATCGATTTTATTTTTATTTAGCACTTTATATCATTAATTAGTTAGCGACGAACTCATATTGCGAATCCGTTGTAGTTTCGATTAGTGTTGTTGATTATATTTATTGACAGTTTTTAACTAATAAAAAAATTAAAACATCCCTGCGAGCATAGAACTCGCGATAAACAAAATTTGACAGCTAAGATCGACATACTCGACAAAAATCGATAAATTTGACAGATATTCCTAAGGAGTGAAAAGAACAGATGCTTTTGTCGATCGATATATGTCGATCGGCAAGTCCATGCTTGCAGGGCATATTCGATAAATATTTTCAACCATATCAAATAAAAATATAAATTCGATTCAAGTTGATTTTAACGCGAAAGTAATATAAATTCGTATAGATAAATGTAACGAACTGATAAAATTTTCCTAATGAATATTTTCAATCACAGACCACACTAATAAAAAAAATACATGTGATGTGATAGACCAGTCTATCACATCACATCACAACTCTATATTATTAACATTTTTCGAGTCATATCCCTCACCTGATTAAGCTGGTCCATCTCGTTGTCTTGAGCCGCTGAGATGAGGGAATCGTGAATAGTATCACAGCTCTCTTCCCTCTCTATCATTTCCGTGATGTCTGCCACCAAAAGACCAGGGCTAGAGGGTTCGTACTTCAAGCCGGATTTCTTCCCGAGCTCGGCCATTGCAATCTTGAAAGGTGTTGGTGTTCTGAAAAATTTAAAAAAATGCCACTTATCTATACTAATATTATAAAGCTGAAGAGTTTGTTTGTTTGTTTGTTTGCTTGCTTGAACGCGCTAATCTCCGGAACTACTGATTGAAATTCGTCTCTATATACTTACAAAATATTATTAGAAGACAAGATTTATTTGTTATATACAGGCTCCAATAAACTATTGAACTGATTTTAAAAACATTAACTTCGACATTTTCAAAAATGCCACTTATGTTAATTATAGAATATTATAGACAAGACAAATTATTTGTCATGAATAGGCTGAAAAAGTAGTGAACTGAATTCATTTTAAAATCCATTTCAGCAAACGGTTGACATTTTCACTGAGTTACATATTTTAAATTTTATCTTTCGAGTTATAAGTAATCAAGAATTCACTTACTTGGGTGTGTTATTCCTAAAGTTACTGTTTCCTGGCGTGAGATGAGCAGGCGTTGGTGTGTGTAGTAAGGGACTTGCACTCCAATCCTGAAACGTGCACTTTTGTAAGTATCGCTTCTCTTGTTCAATAAAATTCAACCAAACTATACACGGTTATTTTTTTATCACCCTGGAAAGTTTTAGGGACGCTTCAGGACACATCCATTATTATATAAAAAAAATGAAATAAAAAAAATCTCTAAAAATTCTGCTCTCAACTAGTGCAGCATTTTTTGGATTTTTTTGAAAATTAATATAAAATTAAGTAAGAGTTATTTTTTTTATTCATATTTAAATCATTCTAATACCATGTCGTGAAGCGACCCTTAAATTTTCCAGGGTGATAAAAAATAACCGTGTATACAACATGAACATCAAATGAGAGGCCACGAAAAAAAAAATCTAACTATGCAAAAAAAATGTGTTGTTCATTACGTTTACAAAGTATAAAGCAAATGCAACAAGCTTGCAAAGTTCGCGCGTTAAAAGTACATATCCCGTATTTTACAGTATAAAAATAATCAGTCAAGTGCTAGTTAGACTTGCGCAGCGAGGGTTACGTACAAACTTATTTATCGAAATATATTATAGAAGTTCGTTGTCCATCTGTGCGTCTGTCTGTCTGTCAAGACTCTTTTTCTTAGGAGCGCGCAGAGATATCAAACTGAAATTATTTTATACAATCAAAACTTACCTATAATGATTTTATAAATACAGTTTTTTAATTATTTGCCTTAATAATAGCTCGTTTCTAAGTGGTTAAAGTTTGATTACGCTAATAAAGGATGATTTCTTATAGAAAAAATGATATTTTAAAAGTTGAACTATTCAAACCACCTTAAATAAGGAAACTAAAACATTTCGAAAAAAAGTAACCAGTAAAGATCATTGTTGAAGATTTGAGAATAAATGTTTACTGAATATATTTCATGTTTTGGTCATATTTTTTACATGAAGAGTGCATGAATATGTCCTTAAACGCGTGGAATGTAAACATGGGTACCTATGTTTAAAGCCTTAAAAGACATTAAAAATAGCATTTAAGTAAATAGTAAAATGTGTTATGGAAACTTCAAGTCCTACACTCTAAATTAACGTAACATGTATTTCCTTTTAATAAAATACAACTTTAAAAAAACTAATAATTCTGCTAGAACACCGATTATTACGAGACCGGGCCCCATTGATTTACTATCAAACGTAGATAGAGCACTTCATACAAAAACGCGCTTGAAATCTGTCACCTAGTCAACTATACATTTGTACTCGCTGATATATTGTTGAATATGCACGCCCGAATTAAAATTACCATAAAGAAAGGACCGTATTTATCGAATTCAACCTTATTCTACATTATTACGGCAACTTTTTTAAGTACAACCGTGTGAAGTTACATCATTTCATACCTAGCCACCTCTAGCCACAGATCAATTGACGTTTTAGTAACTATGGAAAAGAACTGCACGAGTCGCGATTGGGCAGTTCTTCACCGGCCTACTTCTCGAACGTTCATGCGTTATCTACGTTTGGTAGTAAATCAATGCCGGGCCCTTAAGAACTTACGAAATTTGTACGAAACCTCCAGTGCGCGTATCCGACTCACACTCGGCTGGTTTTTTACTATTTTTTTATTATCTAACTGACGGACTAATTAGGTTATCATTTCTTAAACGTTCCGTCATCAACTGACGAGCGATTTCAATATCCCATCTATCTGTAGATTTATTGACTGCAAATAGAATTTTGACGTATTTTGCACGGAGCCAATATCAATCACCTACCACTGGTAACCGAATCCACGGATAGACAGCATATTGATCCGGCCGTATTAATCCACTGTCTTACACCGTTCAATACAACACTGTTACCTTATTCTGTGTGGAATTGGTGAGCGGCGATTCGAACTGCGAGAAGGAAGCGGCTTGCGGCGAGTTGAGGAACTGGGACGGACTGAACGGCAGAGCTTTTATCGGAGTCACGCCGTCCCTTGCGTCGATACCGCGGGGACCGCCTTCGTGCCAGAGCTGGGAATAAACGCGAAATTTCATTGTGATTCATGAATGTGCAATGAAATCACTCGATCATCACAGCGAAAACATGTCCCCGGCGAGCGGCTCGAGCCTACCCTAAGTTAGGGTGTTTATTTAGGCCCTGGCACACCCCGGACACTCCATACAACGAAAGAAGAAAGAAAGAAAGAATTTATTATGTTCATATGTACAATTTAGTTGAGTCCTGACTCCTGAACTAGTGTGAACTGTATTTCGGGAGTCAGTACCTTCCCATTATTATTAACATCGATGTATAACATATAAATCTTTAAAATAAACTGCTAAATTAAACGAAATATAAAGTACCTTAACAAACAAAATTTTTATAATTACTGTACCTGTATACCTATTGTATGTATACTATAGCTAAGTTTTTTTATATTTTTTTGTTAATGTTATTTTTTTTTTTTTACAGCAACCGATTTATTCTACTTGTGCTTGTGCAACATAGACTTGAATGTGTGTGTGAGTGTGTGTGCATGTGTTTGTGCATATGTGAGTGTGTGGGTTTGTGTGTCTAGGTGAGCGTATGCGTGAGTAAGTTTGTGTGTACGTACGTGTGCGTGTGCACGTATTTGCATGTGCCAGTGATTGTATCTTTATTGTATGAACGGATGTCGTTGGTGTTTTTTTGTATGTGGATGCATGCTAAATTTTTTTTTTGCCTGAATATTAGGGTTTGAGGAATTCTTCAACAGTACATGGATCAGCATCTAAAAGGAATTTTCCGACAACATTTTTAAATTGGTAATCGGTGATGTGTTTGTTTACCACAAGTTTATTATTTATTAAATTATATACCCTGGGAGCTAAGTAGTCATATAATTTTTCGTTCGCAAATCAATTACCTATTACTACTACTTAAACAAATGACGTTCGTACGCGCGCAAATGTGTGCGTGGAATCTAGTAGGGCTGAGTGAGCGGTTATCAATCGAAATGATGCGGGAAGTGCGGCGACTGCCTTCTCTTTCACCCGCATAGCGCTGTCTCTGTTATCGCCCGGCGCTCGCGTCTACTCGCCCGAGCGATCGCGCGCGCCCTTGTTAATGTGTCAGTGATGTCTACAACGAAGTGCGGGGTGTGGTGAGGTATTTGAAACGAGTGCGGGGAGGTGAGTGGCCGTTCTGTACGTAGTACTATTATCTATTCTGTGGCCCTGGTCAACCACCGATTGGTCGACTTCACATACACCTTTGAACTTCTTGGCAAGTGTAGGCAGGTTAGCCCCGAGATGTTTTCCTTTACCGTACGAACGTCGTCGGTCAAATGTATACCGGGTGGTAAAAAAATACCGTGGTCGGAGGAAAAAGCAAATTTTACTGAAAGGAAACATTCCTTTATGGCTTTATTTTCAAAAATAATTAAACCTGCATTTTAAGATTTTTGAAAAATCAATCAATCAAAATTAAAGAATAACCAAGAAATATATATTTTTTTGTAAAGCGCATTCACAGAAAAGTTGAAATAATATTTTAAATATTCAATCAAGTCAAATCAAATCAAATCGATTTGATTTGATTTTATTTGATTTCAATCAACTCGATATAAAAGGCGACACGTAGCGAATTCAGTCGAAGAATACGTCTGTGCATACGTGAAAATGGGTCTCATTTTGAATAATTCATAAGTTAAGTAAACTATATTCTTTAGATATTGAGTAAGCTTTACAATGAAAAATAATATTTTTCTTGGTCTTTCTTTAAGATACTATGTTATTTAAAAGATATTGATTCTTATGAATGACTCTTTCCGTTGGTACCATAAAATACAGGATATTTCTTTTTGACACAATTCTCCGGTTCGATTCCCGGCTCAAGCAGGTGATTTTTCAAAAATCTTTAAATGCAGCTTTTTTCAAAAATTTTGAAATTAAAGGAATGTTTCCTTTCAGTCAAATTTGGCATCATCAATATTAAGGGTACTTTTCGTCCAACCACGGTCTATTTTTTCCAACCTGTATATGAAATTCGAAAAATGAAAAACACTTTCGTACATGGCAGGATCGAGCCGCGGACACCTCGATCAGAAGGCCACACAGCGACGCTCATAACAAATTACTGGGTACTGGAGCGACTTAACATCCTATGCCACAAGTTGGCAACGTACACGTCGTCCTTGTAGGGGTTATGGATTTGCAAATATTACAGAAACCACGTGTACTTTAACGGCCTTCTTAATAAAAATTTTACTCCTCGGATTAGTTACTACGTCATTGTTTGTTTATTTCAATGTTTGTTTATTATATTTAATTACTATTTAATTCAAATTATTTTCACATCTACATTTATCAAAAATCGAATAGGCTGTATACGCGTTCGAGCCCGTTGCCTAGTATCATTGTAAAAAAATATGTCCAATTGCAAAAATGCGCCATGTTATGAAAATTTTCACTTATCTTGTGATAACTTGATCTTTTTTTGATAATTCAATGCTAAGATGTACGGAGTCTTTAATTTTTCCTCATATAAAATCCATCTCATTTTATTCAATATGAAAACTCCTTGCTGTAGCTTTTAAAATTGACTTATAAATTTAAAACTAAACTGCAGATGTTATGATCGAGCTCGTAAAAGAAAGCCACTACCGCGTAAAAGAAAGATGCCAATGCAAAAGATTTAATTTTCGAATCATAATTATAGCCTCTGAAAGTACGCCATGTTTAACAACTGTATTGAAAAAAATTAAATATACGCGCATGCACAAGTATCTACATGACGCGTGCAGGCGCGTATCGCGTATATGTGTATAGTGTTACGCGTTTATAATGTTAAATATGTATTTGTTATTTATTCGTCGAAGATTATTTGGGGTTAAACAGAGTTTGCTTATAAAACTGATAGTTATTATTGTAGTTACTCCTATTTATAGATTTTGTAGATTACTTTGTAAATTTTATTAAAATGTTTGGTTCTAATGTGTTTTGTACACGAAAACAGACCACCAAAAAGAGTCAATTTAGAGGATTTCTTGCAATTTAAAGATCAAATATAACATTTTAATACAATTAAAATTTTGAAATGAAAACATCTGTAAAATAAAAAGAAGTAAGTTTAATTAAAATATTAAGTTTGTACAGATGTTTAATATCCATTTATGCAAATTTTCTTTGGTTTGAAGAATATCCTTTTAGCTATCTTTTTCTTATTTGATATAACCCTATTTTTTTTTGTTATAAGGTGTCGTTTTATTTTTTATTTTTTTTTATTTATAACCCTTTATGTACAATCTAGTATACAAAGGCGGACTTAATGCCTGAGGCATTATCTGCCAGTCAACCTTCAGGTGATGGTATTGTTTAAGATTTTCTGTACTTAAGTCTGTCTGATTCTTAAAGAGTAAATTTCAAGCGCTTGGTAGTACTCATACACTCAACTTACGTTCTGCTGCAAAACTCACACTTGAGTTTCCAAGTCATAGATCCGGGTTCGCTTCGGACTCTTTCACACTTTCAGCTATACGCATGTGGAATAGCTTACCCCCTAACTATAGATCAGCCTGTAGTAAGGCTTCATTTAAACGTCAGATACGAAGACTCTTTTTGGAATCTGTTTAGTTTTATTTGACAGTATTTCATCATAATATTAGCATTATTTATATATATTTATTATATATCATATATGTAGTTTTATATATTTTTAATATTTATATTCTATTATATCTATGTTTACTTATTTCATCCTAATTTAAATATACCTACTTATGTCGTTTGCGACTTTAATTCGTACACCGTCTACAATTTCTCCCACATTTTTACTGGTTGACTGGTAGAGAATGCCTCAGGCATTAAGTCCGCCTTTTGTACATCTTTTGTTTTATGTACGATAAAGATTAAATAAATAAATAAATAAGTCTGTGTGCAATAATGTATTTTTGTTATTATAACAACTATGTCATATCTCTCTCAATTTTAATATCGAAAAAAAAGGCATCTTTATACAAACATTTCACAAAACAAAGAAATATTATACATAATTATATTATCAAACAATAGGTCCGATACAATACACAAACTCACATTGTTAGGTGTGGACGTGTGCGTTTTCTTCGGTTTCCGCCTCAGAATAGGCGGCGGGGTGTTTGGTTCTAGCATCTTCTTCGGCGGGGAATACACCGACGGCACCACTATTTCCTTCACGCCCGCACCCTCCACCGAGTACGTTACTGTAATGTAACAACAGAACAATGAAGTGAGATATTTCTACACTGTTATCGTGTCGGACACCGAAATTGAGCCACTTTGCATTTGTTGGATTATATCGCCCATAACTTTTAAATAATATTTGGATAATCAAAAAGTTTTTATGCAATTTTGTTGCTGACATATTCATGTTCAATCTGCAGGCCTATTACCGATCTCATGGTTTTGCAAATGATATCATAATTATGATTTCATAGTGCAAAACGAAAAATATGATTTCCGGTCAGATTTTTGATCATTTTTTCATTATTGATGATATCATTAAAATTATGCCATAGTGATGGTATCATTGGAGATCGGTAATACGAAATGCAGCATTTCATGACTTCTTTTTCTCAAATTTATACCATGTCATACGATGAAAGATCCATAATTGGCCCGCTGATGTGCCGATTATGAATATGCCAGCTATAAAATTGGGTAAAACATTTTGGTCAACCAAACATTTTTTGAAAGTTATGGACGATATAATCCAAAAGTGTAAGGTGGTTCGATTTAAGTGTCCGGAAGTGTATTATAAAGAGGAAAGATTTGTATGTATGTATGTACATGACGAATTAACTCAAAAACTACTGGACTGATTCCAAAAATTCTTTCACCATTAGAATGCTACATTATCTGTGATTAACATAAGGCTACAAAATTATTTTTTTTGCGGGAAAATATACAATTTCCACGGGAAAACAAAAACAACACAGGCGAAGCTGCGTAGTATATGATATTATAAAACTGCGCCAACAATAGCTTTATAATGATGATATTAGACGTTTATATTAATATATGAAAATTAAAAAAATATTTTTTGTTTAATTGGTAGGTAAAAAATTTAGATGAAACAGATTCAAAAGAACTACTTTCTATCGAGTTATATTTGATTTTGAGTTGTAAAAGTGAGACTTCTTTATTATATACTGTCTAATTTCAGAAAAAAATCTGTATTTTATCTATAAAAAGGTGAAAATTGGACATGCGCTCACATTTTAATCCCACACAATGAAGAGATATAGCGATTAAAAAAAAATTTAACTAATTAACATACAAAAAACAGGGAAAACATGCAGCGATTGTTTGGTATTCTAACATGATTTAATCCACATTAAAAAACTAATTTAGATATAGCACAAACCTCCAGTTTCCTGACTATTACTTTCGGGTCCACCGACTTGAGACAAGTAGTTCCGCAATGGTGAATTCGTGGACAGCGACTCGATATTGATGAATCTGAAACATTATTAAAACAGTTGTAAGCTCCACTTCAGCAGAGACATCATTTAGAAGTCCCCACTTGATATTATAATGTGTGAAAGTAAAACTCTGTCTGTCTGTTAAGTTTTAGGCCTAAGCCGCTGAAATAATTCTAATGAAATTTGGTTTAGAAATAGGAGTTTAAACCGTGAAGAACATAAGTTGCTTTTCATTCCTGCCCTCCTAGCATGACCACCGAAACACGATATGATAAAACGATATGTCGATATGAACTGTCAAAACACTTTGGATTTTCAGTTATCTTGAAGTATTAACTATGTTTAGGGTATTGGTATTGATATTTTGAATATTGTTAATATATTAATTTCAATAAAATTTCTATTCTATTCTATTTTTAGGTTAAATGGCTTCTGTCAGGTTTGACAATTTGCCAATGTCGAGTAGCGAAAACACGGTTTTACGGTTTATAAATGGTAAAATTTTACAGTCTAGAAACTACTAGATTTCAAGGTAGCGGTTATAACCAACATATTTTGACATATCATATCGATATATCGTTTTATCATATTGTGTTTCGGTGGTTATGCTACGGGGGCAGATAGCATGATATACACATGACCACCTGGCTTGCTTCCACGCTCCAAGTCTGTCACCTTAACAACATTATTAATAGCATTGTTGGTGGTCAGAGGCAGCCAGTTCTTTTCAAAGAAAAATCCAGGTGAGGTTCCGAAACATATGAGATGAATGTGTAGACAATTAATAAATTTGCATTGTATCAATTTATAATAACACACCAGTCATCCTGTGGCTACAAAATATGCTGTGTAAAGTATTCATAAACTCGGACAAATTAAAATGTCAACGACCGAATATTCTTAAGTCTGTTTGGTGCAATTCCCTTATTTACACCTATCATCAAATCAAGTCCGATGAACATAAACAAAGGAAATGTTTATATCATATTAAATGCTCTGTTAAGCGGAAAATCATCATCTGTGGTTTGGAACTATGTCTCTGTGCCTATGATTTTTTTTAGTCTGTGACGGCGCGCACTCGCGCAGTGACTGTTGACAGAGGCGCGTTCAGAGCCTTCGCGCGAAGTACAACTTTTCGCTCTAACCCCGTTCAATGCCTTCGAGCGTGACAACCGGGTGAAACAACCGGCCCGTTCAAGACCTTTGAGTGTCGGCGCGAGTTACAACCGAACAACCATCGAATTTGATGGTTGTAAAACGCTCTGACGTTTATGACTGAAATACTCTTACGTGATTGGATGATATTGGCGGCCATATTCTAATAATGTCGAGAAATAAAAAATCATGTGAAAGAGGGAGATAAAAGATTTGGTTGCTGCAATCCGTTCAACGCCTTTGAGCGAGTTAAAAAACAACCGGACAACTACACCCAGAGGCGCTGAACGCGCCTCTGAGCTAAGAGTATCGAATTCTTACAAAGATTTAATATTGGTTATTAAATAAGTGTCTTTAATATGTGATTTTCATTAAACTTTATCATTAAATAAGTGTTTTTAATAGTAAAACACTCACTTAAAAGGCGAATCGACAATCTGCAAGTCAGCGGCCACCAATTCCTGTCGAACCGGTGACTTTGGTTTCAACTCCTGCTGCTGTTGGAGGTTCGTCAGCTGTTCCTTCAACAGCTGACGGAAATGCTGCACTTTCTTGGACGCTGCCATACTAGAGGTGCTTGAATCGGGGAATACGTCCGTCCACGAAGGCTGAAATTATAAAAATGTGTAAATAATAGGCTAGCTAGATGAATGAAAAAAAATTATTGTTTTAATAGAATCTCATTCATATAATAAACAGAAAGAAAAAAAATCGGTTTTCGAATAACTATAAAAACAACCAAGATATAAGGTATTAAAGATTTTTCTCCATCCCTTTCTAGCAAAACGGCAATTTACATGGAGTTTATATGGCCGTACTCAAAAATGACGTCACGTTTGATGTCGGATCTCTCTGTCTGTTTAATCGCTTCCAAATTAACAGCTTTTAAAATGCTTGTATCGAATGTATTTCTAAGCCCATTTTAATTCTAATTCCACATGATTGCATCTTTTTCTACGGTATTTTAATATTTCATGGCGAGACGTGAAAATTAGAATTCAAATATTGACCTCCATAAATACGAAGTTACTATTGAACCAGGATCCAAATTTTGTGTACTTCGCGAAATCGTGAAAAAAAAAACAAAAATGCTCGACAACAACTGAAACTAGATCAAACTTTTTTTAAGCTTTTGCTTTGTTTGAATTGTTTTTCATATGGGAAAATATGGAATAGCTAATGGGGAAAATTTCCATTGGAAAACAAAAGCTAGTAAAATTGGATAAGAAAGTGTGAGTGAACTGGTGTATTGAAATATTATAAAAGAGGACAGTATAAATTAATAATTTTAACAATCATCATTATCACAGCTCACCGAGAGGCACGAGCCTACCCTTTAGCACAGAAGATATAATAGTACTCCGTACCTTTAGGCTACCCCAATTTTAAGGATAGGGTCGCAAAAGTAATTGTTTATTTTTTTTTATTACAAAAGGTCATGATGAGCCTTTAATTTCTGGTATTTTCCACGCTGTATGAAAATATTGTTTAAATAATTGAACATCTATGTAATAATTTAAAACTTACATCGATGTACGTCGCTTGAACCTTGTCGTGTGGGGCGTTATCCCTCTTTGCCGACCGTTTTTTCTTGAGGTTGTCATACACGTCCAACATATCGGACTCATATTTCCTGCGCATCGTGGAGTTCCAGTGGTTTTTTATTGCGTTGTCCGTTCTGAAAGGGCACAGTGTTACGTGTAAACATGTCGCTTTTTCTCATTTTGAAATTGATGTTTTATGACTTTTACACAATTATTTTAATATTTAGGACAAACATTTTATCAGTTTTATGATTTCTGATATATTTAATTTTCAGATTATTTCAAATATATAATTTTAATATTTAGGACAAATATTTTATCAGTTTTATGATTTCTGATATATTTAATTTTCAGATTATTTCAAATATTTGCTAAGTTAATTTTGAATTTAAGTTTGCAATAAATGTTTATCTTAATAATGTCATCCAAATTACATTATGTTTGTAATAGTTTAATAGAAAGCCTGTTTTTATTAGTACATGCATGTACTATCGAGGACACTGGCACCTTACCAGTCCTACGTCGAAAGTCGCTTGCACACTGCACGATGACAATCGCGTCAGACCACGCCCCGCTCCATTCATTCACCAATAGTAAAGCGTAAAGCAGACTGACACCAAGAGCGATGAAACCAGATGTCTGTCTATGATTGGCCGTAGTAAATCGTAGTAAAAATTGTTGCGAACTCATTTTATAGACTGCTAGTATTCAACATGTCATTATGAAACTTACTATTGACTTTGTCATTCGTAAACAAACAACTATGTGTAAAGTCGTGATTTTAATTGTGCTGTGTAAATCTAATATATAATTCGTATAAATATAATATTAACCTATTAAATAAATTCGCGTAAAACCTAAAAGTGTCTAAATAAATACTAACGTGCAACTCAGTGTCGTAACTTAAAGAAAGACTAACACTCTTCACCATCACTACAACCTTCCGCTGTACATTGCTGCATATTACTGTAAGTACTAAACTACGTCAGGTTACGGACCCCTAGCAAGATGGACAACGTTACGGCAAAAATTTCGATTGGTCTATTAGAAGGGAAAACCGACTGGGATACTTGGAAATTCAAAGTTACCATTTTGTTACGTACAATACCGCAAGCTACCGAAGTGATAAATGGTTCGTTCCAGAAACCAGTACCTCCTCCCGCAGGCGCAGGTGATGCCGAAGTTAGCGCTTATAATACCAACCTTGAAAAGTTTATTAAAGCTGACACAAACGCCCTTTTAGTATTAACAACCAATATGCACGTAGACACACTCAAAAAGGTTATGCGATTCATGAGTGCTAGAGAGGTTTGGCTTGAATTGCATAGATTATTCGATGGTTCAGATGAAGATAAGTCGTACAATCTGTTCATGAGTTTTTATGGTTATACAAAAGATCTAGCAGATGATGTAGCTACTCACATGTCTAAATTGAAAAATATTTGGTCAGAACTAAATTTAGAACTTATCAAAGAAACTGGAGTACCACTACCTGAGCTGATGCTTATAACCAAAATTTTAGACACTCTCGACGACTCTTTCTTCCCCTTCAGAAGCAGTTGGCTTTTAATACCGAAACAAGAGCGAACCATCGAAACTTTGACAAGTCATCTATGCGCGTTTGAACGGGCCTTGAATAAAAGCAAAACGCAGAGACAAGAAGCCCTTCCTGCGACGTCAAGTACCTCGTCCAATGAGAAGAAGGACAAAAAGATGAAATGCAACTATTGCCAAGCCGTGGGTCATCGTGTTCGGAATTGTCCCAAATGGTATAAGGATGGGAAACCACCTAAGAGCTGCAATCCTACTACGTCTTCTACTTCTAAGTCTGCGAATATTATATTATCGGTCGAAAACACAGAGATATACAACGTAAATCACGACTCCGAACATTGGTACGTGGATAACGGCGCGACGAGCCACGTGACCAATCGGCTTGACATACTACAGAATTACATTAGCTTTACGGATAATCGTACTGTAACAGCGGCTAATGGCACCGCGATTCAGGCCAAAGGCAAAGGAGCAGTAATGTTTGAAGTAAATGTCAAAGGGAAAAGACAACGTGTAACCCTTAGCAATGTCTGGTATGTTCCGGCAATTAACAAGAACCTATTTTCGGTTCTAGCGTTCCACGATAACGTCACAAATAGTGGATTCGCCTCAACGACAACGGAGTGCATCGCTTATGTCAACGGAGAGGCAACACTTTTGGGAAAACGTCAGAGATTAGGTGGTTTATACCGATTAGATGTGAAAGTTATTCCACCTGCAGTCCCTGAAGTTAATTTAACTTTAGCAATGATGCAGCTTTATCATGAAAGGTTCGGTCATCAGAATAAGAGGCACGTTAAAGTTACAGTCAAACGTGAACTAGGACTTGACCTACCTCTGGACAAAGATACCTGTGAAGGTTGTGTATATGGGAAAGCCCATCGATTAAAATTTGGAACGAGGACCCGTGCTTCCGCACCTGGGGAACTCATTCATACAGACGTATGTGGACCATTCCATCGGAGTTACTCTAACTACAGATACTACGTTTTGTTTAAAGATGACTACACGAGGTACCGTATGGTATATTTTATGCGGAGAAAGTCTGAGGTCAAGAATAAGCTCGCTTTGGCGCTCGCTCAGATTCACACAGCAGGACTTACCATAAAATGCCTACTAAGCGATAACGGTGGTGAATTTGACAATGAAGCCATACGAACTATGCTCAACTCTAAAGGTATTCAACAGCGACTCGTCACCCCGTACACGCCACAACAAAACGGTGTAAGCGAAAGAGAAAACCGAACTCTTGTTGAGACAGCGAGATCCATTATGTATGCGCACGAACCCATGCCGCAGCAAATATGGGCAGAACTTATCAACACCGCCGCATATCTCTTAAATAGAACTGGTCCATCAAGTGTACACGGAAAAACTCCGTACGAGCTTTGGAGTGGAAAAAGAGCAGTTATCAAACACTTGCGTGTGATTGGCTGCACAGCTTACGTCCACATCCCAAAACCGCAACGAAGAAAGCTTGACAAGAAAGCTATTAAAGGCAGACTCATCGGTTACGATGAAGACTGTTACCGTATTTGGATAACAGACGGAAAGAAAAATATGGTCGTTCGCTCGCGTGATGTCATATTTGATGAGAAATCTATGCCAATTAGCGACAACACTACACCACTTAATGGAGCTGGCTGTGATGCTTCTAGGAAATATGCAATCCAAATGCCTTTGGATAGCTACGTAGGCACTCGAGATCCCGTCTCATCAGAAGATGATCATGAAGAGAGAACAACTGAACCCGAGGGAGACGATATTGTCATTCCAACAGTTCCTGTCGATCGTCAACAATTTCCAGAGGGAGAAAACTGTCAACATCCTGCAGACAGGCCTTTACAGGAAAATGCTGAATCTATACAGGATGAAGAAGTGTTTTACGATATCCCTCCAGAAGATGCAGATCCTTCGGAAGATAGCACAGTGCTTCCTGTTCCAACCGATGGCGAGGGAGAGTGTTCATCACAATCCATCGATGGCTCTGGAACCAGATATAACTTGCGGGATAGAGCAACGCTAAGACCACCTGAGCGATTCAAAGATTATGTTTATTTCGTGGACTCTGAATATCCTGAAACTTATAAACAAGCTCTGGAGAGAGAGGACAAACACGAATGGTTAAACGCCATGCAAAGTGAATTGAAATCGTTAAACGATCTAAATGTCTGGACGCCCTGCACTTTGCCCAAAGACAGAAAAGCCCTCCCTTGCAAGTGGGTACTTCGAATCAAAAGGAATCCAGACGGCAGTATAGACAAGTATAAAGCTCGACTTGTCGTAAAGGGCTTCCTACAAAGAAAAGGACGAGATTACAATCAAACATTCAGTCCCGTTGCTCGACTTGCAACCGTCCGAGCCCTTTTGAGCGTTGCCGCTCAAGAAAACTTGTACCTTGTGCAGTTCGATGTTTGCACCGCTTTTCTGAATGGAAAACTGTCAGAAGAGATCTATGTGCAACAACCAGACGGATACACTGACGGCACATTAAATGTTTTTAAGCTCAACCGGAGTCTGTATGGTTTAAAACAGGCTCCCAGATGTTGGAATTCCTGCTTTGAGGAAATTCTCCTTAACATGGACTTCAAGCAATGTGAAGCAGACTGTTGTCTCTACACAAAGCATGTTAATGGCAAGAAGCTGCTCATTACATTGTACGTCGACGATGGATTAGTAGCTGCCACTGACAAAGATATAGCAGACTCCTTTTTGGATGACCTAAGAGCTAGACTGCGGATTACTGTGAAGCCTGTAACATATTATTTAGGATTAGAAATCTTCAGAGAAAAGGATGGCTCAGTGTTCATTAACCAGAAGGCTTATGCCAAGAAAATTTTAGAACGTTTCGGAATGGGAGACTGTAACCCTGTCAGCACACCCATCGAAAAGGAACCGTCACATTTAGGGAGAAGTGACGTTACAGAAAAATTTCCATACCGGGAAGCTGTAGGTGCATTAGCGTATCTGATGGTCGGAACACGTCCGGACATTGCTTATGCTGTGGGTATTGCATCTCGGAAACTGGAATCACCCTCTCGAGAAGATTGGCTGAAAGTCAAAAGAATCATGCGATACATCAAGGGTACCTGCTCCTATGGTATCAAGTACAGAACACTATATTTACCCGGCGCACTCGTAGGTTTCAGTGACGCAGATCACGGCGGAGATCACGAAACCGGACGCTCAACCACAGGAGTTGTATGCCGATACTCCGGTGGGATAATTTCGTGGCTGAGTCAAAGACAGGCTTCAGTTGCAATATCAACGACAGAAGCTGAGCTTGTGGCATCTAGTGAAGCTGCGAGAGAAATTGTTTGGCTCGCGAGGATCCTGAAAGAGTTAACAACGCTCTCACAGACTCCAAAACTTTACGTGGACAATGAAGCAGCTGTTCGTCTTGCCCACAACCCTGAGTTCCATAAGCGGACGAAACACATACGCATACGACATTTCTATGTGAGGGAACTAGTGGCCAAAGGAGCTATCGAAGTAGAACGGATCGGGACAGTTTTTCAAGTGGCCGATATATTGACCAAAGCACTGCCTCGTCCTGCCTTCTCCTCCTTACGTTGTGCACTGGGTCTAGAGAATTCATGTGTTGAATAAGGGGAAGTGTTGCGAACTCATTTTATAGACTGCTAGTATTCAACATGTCATTATGAAACTTACTATTGACTTTGTCATTCGTAAACAAACAACTATGTGTAAAGTCGTGATTTTAATTGTGCTGTGTAAATCTAATATATAATTCGTATAAATATAATATTAACCTATTAAATAAATTCGCGTAAAACCTAAAAGTGTCTAAATAAATACTAACGTGCAACTCAGTGTCGTAACTTAAAGAAAGACTAACACTCTTCACCATCACTACAACCTTCCGCTGTACATTGCTGCATATTACTGTAAGTACTAAACTACATCAAAAATACGTATCCAATCAGGGATAGGTATGGGTCGTGTGGGCGTGTCATGTCTGTCTATGATTGGTCGTAGTAAATCGTAGTAATAACACGTAGCCAATCAGGGATAGGTATGGGTCGTGTGGGTGTGTCCGATGCGATTCGCTTTCAAACGAATATTTCTACAAAGTGGTAAGGCACGAGAGACTTCGATAGTACATGTAAACCAAATTTGATTGAAATCGGTAATCAGCTCCAAGGGAGAGAAATAGAGGATATTGCTTCCCAAATAAAAATACTGTTAAATGAACATCAAAGTTATTAAATATAGGCTGTACTGACCTGCCTGGTAATAACTTGGCAATTTTAGCCCATTGGTTGCCTAGCTGCTTGTGCGCTTGGTATATGACACGGTCCTCGTGCTCTGTCCAAGCGGTCTTTTTTATTGACGGATTCAAGTGGTTGTGCCATCGCTCTCTGGAATTTAAACATGTTTTATTAAAACAATATTCGCAAGTTATATAAAAACTAACTATTGCTGGCGAAATATAATAACAAAAAAACTTAAACATAACAATAAATCGCTGTAATTATTACCAATTTGGACGATATCTAATCTATGCTATTATAACCTTTGCCTATAATTTTAAATTAAAACAAGTTACAAGTAAAATATATAAAAAATGAACGTAATAAACTCTAATAAATCAAAGTAACTATTCCATTTCCATTTCGGTTTTAAAGGCAATGAAACGTATGTATGGTTGGTTTGACTAACTTATTTAAGCAGTTAACAAATGGTTAACAGGATTAAGATTACACGAGAGATTGTTTTATGATAAAAATATTACAAGGTGATATTTTGGTTATGTACTAAAAAAAAATTGTGTTCTTGTTCAGACAAGCAAACTGAACAACTTTCACTATGGGACCAACTTTGAAATCGCAAAATGTTAAACATTTGTATGGAACAGCTGATTTTTTTTGCGATTTCAAAGTTGGTCCCATAGTGAAAGTTGTTCAGTTTGCTTGTCTGAACAAGCACACAATTTTTTTTTTGTAACTAAAACATAAACTTGTATAACATCGAATTTGCAAATTATGTGATAATGTATATTTCCAGAACTAGATCTTTACGCAATAACTATTAGCTGTCTAACCTGCATTGTTTTCCTATCCTGCCCTTGAGGTGCCTCGCAATCACAGTCCATTTTTTGGGTCCGTACTTTGCCACCAGCTCCACAACCTTCTCATCTTCCTGTGGACAATAAAAAAATACACTTTAAAAAGAACATACTTACATCTATACTTACTAATATTATAAAGCTGAAGAGTTTGTTTGCACGCGCCAATCTCAGGAACTACTGGTTCGAATTGAAAAATTTATTCTTGTGTTGGATAGTCCATTTATCGAGGAAGGCTTTAGGCTATATAACATCACGATATTGTTATTTTCGGTCATCCACGCGAACGAAGTCGCGGGCACAGCTAGTACTTAATAAAGATATTCCTGTAAGACTTGTCAACCACTTGCAGAAATTTAAAGGAAGCATTAAGTTTTGTACAAACTGAAGAAAACGAAACAAAGAGACAAATATAATATTCATTTATTGTTGCTCCTTATTATCGATTTATCTCTCCTTACATAAGTTGATTTGATTCATTTGAAAAGTTTTGAAGACATATTTTAGATACCAATCTCTCTCAAAAGCGCTATCGCGATAGCGCTACTCCTAGAGGTAGTTACCAGGTAGACTACACCTTTCAAAGGTTGACTGGAAGAGATCTCTGTACGAGATAAGTCCGCCTTTTGTACATACGTTTTGTATTTAGTGTGTGCATAATATTTTTAATTTGTGTTTTGTTTGTTTGTGCAATAAAGAGTTATTACAATACAATACATTACTCTCACATCTACATAATACATGGCCTATTGTTTAGACATAGCTTTTTTTTGGAGCAATAAATTAATATAATTGTTTAAATGATTTTAGCATTCTGTGATGAGAAATGAGATGTGATAATTCTGTCCTTGTGGTTGAGGATTCTACATAATACTTGCTTCCATTTTCAACCAAATAATTTCAGTTCATGTAAAAAAAAACTTTTATTTTACTCACATAAATAACCGAAAGGCTTCTTACCTATTTACATTTTGCAAAATGAACTCAAACCACTTAAAATCATTCTTTTATTTTAATCATATAATTCAAAGCCCGAGAGATTTTAATAAATGAACATAGATGGAATTTTCCTGTTCGTGCATACCTTAAAGCATATTGAACTGGTTCACATCACAATGCCCACTCTATATGAGTGTAGGTATCACAAAAAAATACAACAATACACTCTGCGGATTACGAATATCCTAATGGGAGCCTCACTCGATTGGGATGAAAACATCGATACATGAATGGCGATCAAAAAAATCGGACGATACGATCGACGTGCGAAATTCGTTGAAGCCCAAGGTGAGCGAGTTATCGGATAGTACAAACAAAAAATATGAATTACAACCGTTCCGATCAGCTGTGAACTGTGAGTATGTACACGAACGTAGCACGTGAAAATTAGTCTCTATTTCGCAACCTTCTTCCCTAACGAGCCATTTCAATGGATTCGTTTACTGGAGATAGAATTATGGCGCATTTCATATGGAGCTAAATGACAAGTCGTAGGTACCTAGCTAACCTACCTATATAACCGGAGAGAGACTCTGTACCAGGGTCGACTGCTTGGGTACCTCCGTCTTACCTATTTCTGCCGCAAAGCAGCAGTGCTTGCATTGCTGTGTTCCGGTTTGAAGGGTAAGACATGGCAGTGAAATTACTGGGTACCGTGACTTTACATGTTATGTCACAAGTTGGCAACGTACCTACACTGTGGTTCTTGTGGGGGCTGCAGATTTGCGGCGAATCTCACGGGAACAGCATGTACTGTAGGTGACTGTTACCACTTACCATCAAGTGGGCAGTTTGCTTGTTTAGCAACTTAGTTGTACCTCCAGATCAATATTGGGTGGTCTCACTAGACCAAGGAGACAGTTAAGGCCTGTTGTCTTTGGTGAACTAACAAATAAACTCCCAATATATTCGATAAGGGTTCAACATCCACAGCGTCGGTGGCGCTGTGGACTCGGTACTTGTCTTCCAATCGGGAGGTCCGGGTTCGAGACCGCCATGTACCATTGTGTTTTTCGTTTCGAATTTCATATGTACATTTGTCTGACGCTCCTACGGTGAAGGAAAACATCGTGAGGCAACCTGCATACATCTGCGAAAAAATTCAAAGGTGTATGTGAAGTCGACCAATCCGCACTGGGCCAGCGTGGTTGACTAAGGCCTAATCACCCTAACATAGGGTAGGCTCGAGCCCCTCGGTGGGGACGTATATGAGCTGTGATGATGATGATGATCAACATCCCTTATCGCAAATTATCTCATTTGCATCAAGAAAAGAACAGTAATATTTCGTAAAAGTACATATACGTAATACCAACATTTTATATATCACGTTATCCTTAGAGATTATAATACATTAAAAGACATATTGTTTCATATATATTTAGCTAAAGAATAGCAACAAATTTTACCACCATAAACCATAACCACCTAACATAGGCGTGCATTACAACCAAACAAGAAGTAAATAGCACGCCGAACAAAAAAGCCATCAATTAATCTCTAACCAGCTCAAGATGTAAATACGTCGGGTCTGTTCTGTTCCCACCAAAACTCAGACGTAGGTATTCGTATTCGCCCAACAACATCTCGATTGATCATCGCACAGACACGTGGTGTGGCGAGCGCAAAAAAAAAAAGTTTGACCGAGTCAAGGACTCCGAGGATGTGTCGCGGTCTAAATATGAACAGCTGGGCTGACAGATCGATAAAGGACCGAGTTATCCCCCCCTTTTCCCCCATCCCCTTGCGATACATCTAAACTGATTTACGAGTGAACATGTTAATTATGGTTGAGATGAAAGAACATACAAGGATTGAGAGTTTAGTTATTATTTTGCTTGTGTTTAATTAGGATTTCATATTTATTTTTTGACCTGCCTGAATTGAATTTTTTATACATATAACTATGTATACGTTTAGAGGCAATAGACATAGATCAAAAAGTTTGCGAACATAAAAATATGGATAAATTAAGACTTTTTATAATCATAACTATTTTCAAAATGTTATAAACTGACTAATATTATCATTCCAGAAAAGGCGTCTAGATTACTTCCAAGAACTTGTGGGTAGCTTGGTTCGTAATGTTCCGGATGTGTTTGGGTTTTCGGTCATATTCGACATATTTGGAGATCACCATGTTTCTGTTTAACAATAAATTTTATTTGAAGATGAATATTGTTGTGAATGGTTTCCTTTTCTTAATACTGAAACATAAACAGTGTCTAAGGTGAATCATAGTTTAACCATGATGCAAATATTGATAGAGACAGCTGTTCGCGTTTAAACTATGAATAACTTTAGACGTTTCGAAGGACCACCGAAAATATTTAAATGTGAAATACAATATACCGTCTGACGTTTTCACCGAATGCTTTTGTTATTGTGACCAGCAAGCTGATTATGTAACTGGAGCGCGTTCGCCTTGGAGCTTACTTGATTGGTTGTTATTTAACTCGCTCAGCCCCCGTAGCGTGAACACCGAAACAAACATGATATGATAAAACGATAAATCGATATGAACTGTTAAAATATATTGGATATAATGGCCACCTTGAAATTTTCTCGACATTAATATATTTAAAAATGCCCAAAATAGCAATACCAATGTCCAAAACATATACTCAAAAAGTCAAAACTTCAAGATGACTAAAAAATCTAACCTTTTAACAGTTAATATCGATATATCGTTTTATCATATCGCGTTTCGGTGGTCATTCTAGAGGGGCTGAGGTGTTGAACGCAATGCAGCA
Organism: Schoenobius gigantellus; assembly: GCA_963935595.1. Lineage (NCBI taxonomy): Eukaryota > Metazoa > Arthropoda > Insecta > Lepidoptera > Crambidae > Schoenobius > Schoenobius gigantellus. The sequence goes on from OZ012563.1 coordinate 9,151,821, forward strand.
ATAATAGGCTATCTTCTATATCTCTCTTTCACGTTAATTTTTCATTTCTTCCTCTTTCTAGCAGATGGCGTAATAGAATATGGACCCAAAATCATCCAATTATCTAAGAGTTTTTTAAGAATAATAAACGTCACAGAGCGTTTTTCAAGCATCAAATTGGAGGGTTCGGACGGTTGTTCGGTTGTAGCTTGCTCTGACAGTTTCATCCAAACGTTACGCTCTTAGGTATCGAAGAGGTTAGAACGAAAAGTTGTAGGTACTTACGCGAAGGCTCCCCTGTAATTGCTAACTTAGGACTGTCATTTTTGAAAGAAACTTTAATATCCATTACTGTTTCAATGAACGACGCCTTTACAAAACTATTCACTAAACTAATAATAGACATAGTTCGTGTCAAAAGTGACTGTTCTTGTTAGCAACTGAAGTTACACAATCAGAACATTTCACATACATTCCATTGTACTTAGATAAGTATATTAAACAATAGGATGGGGTGAGTGAGACGCACATACGGTTACATTCCTTCCAAGATCCAAACGTTTATTGATGTGAGAAAAAGAACTGGTTTTGTTTGTTCATAAAAAAAGGAGTCGATTTTGTATTATTACTTGTGTCTTTACATTTGTCTTCTTTCCATGACATCGGCTTATCCGAATTAAGAAATCAATATAGGATGTTAAATTGGATTTATTGACAACGAATAAAATTACTAGTTTTTGGCTGAAAGCAATTTTTTTTGCCAAATAGGTGATACCAGAGCCGTAAAAATAAAATAAAATAAAATTGTGTGAATAGCACAGACCAATAACTTAAAAGCTTATAATAATACCTGATGCTAACAGATATTTGCAAATGAAAGTTAACCGATTAGCAATGAGTGTAATAACATATTTTATTAGGTTTACACTACAGCTTAAAGTGCTTCAGAAGGAATTATTCAAATTTATACTAGGTGCATAAAACAGCATAAAAAACTTTAAAATCAGCGATTTCCCTAGCTAAAAATTAAATTAATAATTACAATAATTTACGATCACATAACAGGGGAATGTAATTTGATATTAATAATAAGGCTATCAATTCCTATTATAATATACCTACTAGCTAACCCGACCACGTATTACATTGGGTTAGTAGTTATAGCACGTTGGATGAATGTTATACTTCCAAATATTGTCAAATTATTAGTCACCAATAAAGATAAAACCGTTTTCATACAAAACGATTCACACCAATATAACATACTTAATTATAACACAATACATACATCGTAAACATAAACATAAGGTGGAATAGACTAAACTAACGCCATCTTTTTCTTAGGGCGGGGAATCTCTTTACGACTCTACAAGGGACTGAAAAGCTAACAATGCCGCCCCTTGGATATGCCATTGGACTCGGGTAAAAAACCCCATACCTGGCTAAACCAAACCACCCTCCAGTAACTTCCGCCCCCATGGAGGCATTTAGAAGGTTACCCAACCTAAAACCAACCAAGATAACCATCTGTTATCTCAACGAATTAAATCACACCGCCATCTCTCTGAAACTTTTAGAACTAACAAACAATTACAAACTAATTCGCAATAATAAAATATTGAGGTCAATAATCGAGGAAAAAACTATCCTAACATTTAAGATAGATTTAATAAAATTCGGTTAAGCAGTTTCGGAGTTTATCCGGGACAAACATCGTGACGCGAATTTTTTTTATATACTTATAGAAGATATATGAATGCTGAGCGAATTTCAATGAAATTAGAGATAGCTTGAGCCCAAAGGAAAGACGGGCTACTTTTAATCCAATTCCACGCAGACGACGTCACGGGCAATAGCTACAGTCTGTCTGATTTTTAATTCGACGGAATTCTGACAGATGTCAACCATAGACAAATCAGATATAAATAACCTTTTCTGCTTAGAATGTTTTAAATATTTAATAACAAAAAATATGAAACACAATTAGATCAAGTAATGTTTTTTTAATTTAAGATTTGACATCTTGTTATATTGGCTCATAGAAGAAGCAAAAATTTTACAAACGAAGAGGTTTTTATAAAAAAAAGTGTCGTGGGTGCAGTTACAAACATAGAATATCACATGCACATACGCCCAGACCGGAACTAATTTCTGTAGGCCATACAAAACATTTGCCCCGTACGGGAATCGAACCCGCGACCCGTTGCGCAGTAGGTGATCACTCGACCTCTGCGCTTAACGTGTCGTCAAATTAGGCACTGTATTTCTCAGAACAATCTGTTAAGTAGCTTTACATTACCGCGGAATGAATCAAAGATCTAAAATCTTTCTAAGAAAAGAAAATAAACAAAAAAAAATTGTTTTCGAAGAAATGAAGTAATCTTGAAAACGAATCGCGCCTTCAATATGTTACACAAAATTTACGATCGCTTTCCATCAATGTGAATCCATCGCGGCATCTTATAAGGCAGCAGGCACAGAGTCCCGCACTGACGGCGCAATGAAATTCAATGAAAGTAAAAAAAACTGGCACAATAGATTTTGAGTTACACAATAAGCGGATCTTAACAATTTTAATAATCTAATCCCGGATAGTTTCGCGGTGATAATGGCTATTTATGGCTTTGCTTGGCGGAAATAAATGACCCGATTTATATTCACACCACGAAATTTAATACGAAGGTTCATTCATGATTTGAAACTGTGTCGTCGACCATATTAATGTTGTCGACATGTTCATGTGTTCGTGATGTCGAGAAATGTTATAAAATTCCAGAAAGTCGATAAACTGTGTACTTATATCAAAGAAAGGAACATTTCGAAATGAAATCGAGATGTCACTTATGTTTCTTTATTGGATTGCTTCTTTATTATCTTGATAGAATATTTAATTTCATTCTTCAGTAACAATATGTTATTAAAATTTATAACAACATATTGAGAAGCCGCAAAATTACATTTCAATCCGGATTTCTGTTCGTCTATTAAATTTTCTTTCGCCCAAATTATGATCACAATCTAACAGATAAATGTTATTATCATTTCTTTATGATACGTTAACGAAAATAAAAACAGGGTAAGTACTTATTATAAAATTCAAACACAAAAATCTTTATCCAACATAGGCAGTTATTGACGTCAAAAATAAATGCAAAATTGTAAGTGAAAATGAAAATAATGTCCAATATACATATGTGTATATCAAATTGTAGGAGTATGTGCTTGCATACATCACGAATACAATCAAGGTGTTACGTGATCCGACTAGTCACGTGGTTATTCGAGCCGAAGGTAATAGAGCCACATGGCAATGAACCGAAGGTAACAGAGCCACGTGGCTATTTGAACCAAGGGCTATCTGAGCCGAGGAATATAGAACCACGTGACTATTTCAGCCGAAAGTAACTCATCCCTACTGATATTATAAATGCGAAAGAAACTGTCTGTCTGTTACAATATCACGCGTAAGGTAGGGATGGCGATCTGAGATCGATTAATCGAGGAACAGATGTTACAGGCCCAAAAGATAGAATTTTTAAATCGATATGCAGACTGAATCAATCTAGTGAATCGATATTTCACCCTTGAAAATCGCCATTCGATTTTTTTTTTTGTTTTGGTAGAAACCATAAATTATTTACAATTAAGTAGTTGAATGTATCCGTGATATTACGGTGTTGCCGGTTAAAGAGTTAATTACTCAGAGGCTGTGTCTATTCGGACCCGGGTTCCTATAGAAGTAGATTACTAGTCGGACCCAGAGCTATAGGAGACTATTGTTTTTAAAAAGTTTAGAATTTTAACTTTTTCATGACGTAATAAATACATTTTGAAAATAAATGTCTCCTTCCATACCCTGATCTGACTTTGATATGGCAATAAAAATAACTGTTATTATCGAATTCCATATAAAAAAATGCTTTTACTTATTAGAGATCATTTATTATGGTATCTTTCTTGTTTTTCATAAAATGAATTTATATATTTTTTTTACATTATAAATGCAAACTTTTGAAAAAAAACGATTTTTTAGAAATCGACCTTTTAGGCCTCGATTTTTTTGTGAATCGATACATCAGCTTACGATTCGAATCGATTTAAAAATCGATCTTTTTCGGAAAGAATCGCCAGCCCTAGCCTAGAGCTTAGCTTACCGTGCTTAAGCCCTTAGGAAGAACATGGACTACGTGTTATCCCCAATTTAATGAGTTCCATGCGTCGGTGGCGCAGTGGACTCGGCACTTGCCTTCCAATCGGGGGGCCGGGGTTCGAGACCCGCCATGTACCAATGTGTTTTTCGTTTCGAATTTCATATGTACATTTGTCTGACGCTCCTACGGTGAAGGAAAACATCGTGAGGCAACCTGCATACATCTGCAAAGAAATTCAATGATGTATGTGAAGTCGACCAATCCGCACTGGGCCAGCGTGGTTGACTAAGGCCTAATCACCCTAACATAGGGTAGGCTCGAGCCCCTCGGTGGGGACGTATATGGGCTGTGATGATGAACCCAACACTTGATTTAACCGAATTCAAATTCAAATTCTTCGGTCGGAATTCAACGGTCAAAGTCGCGGGTATAAGCTAGCACCGTAAATTTTAAACAATGATCACGTGCACGTAGTCAAGGGCAGGTACTTAACAGTTAACCCCAAACAGCTGATCGATCAGTTATGAGAACAATCGCAAGTGCAGTGTGTAACGACCTCTGAAGCCTCTGAATCATCAACATCCTTTCGATTCGACGAAAGCGATTAATCGTTGTAAAAAAAACTCTTGTTCATTTCAATAGTGTAGTCAAGTAGTAGGTACCTATACGTATATCGGGTATAACCGAAGGCCGAAATAATTTTTTTAAGGAGCGAAAAAGTCGGATATTAAGATGGCGCCAGTAGGCTTACTCTCGAACCAATTCCGATGGATTGAAATTGGGATTGTGATATTTCGAACACTAGCGCCAAATTGGATTGGAATTGTGAGAAAATTATATAACACTGAGTATGGTTCACTCAAATCAACGCAAAAGGGTCCAATTTGGCGCCAATGCGCGGCGAAATAAACGTACGAATAATCGCAATTTCAATGTCGATCGATCGGAATTGGTTCGAGAGTAAGCCTACTGATGGTCGCCATATTGGATTTCGCGCAAAATTAAAACGAATCGACTGACATGAGAATTATTAAAATCAGTCCACACGTTTGGCCTAAATGGTGCCTCAAAGAAACAAACATACATACATACACAAGACTGATGTTCACACGCTACCCTGCATTGCATTGCGCAGAAATTTTGCAAAATTCGCTCCTGATATAAACGGACCTATGTGTAAAATAGAAAAAAAGACAGTAACACTAACCTCCTTGGTCCAGGGACCTTTGACTAGTTCAGGGTTGACGACCTTCGTCCATCTCTGCTGGCACTGGATGTCGGATCTGTCCGGGAATTGATTAGCTATCTGCTCCCAATTAAAATTATACATCCTAACGGACGTCATTAACTTTTTGTCCTGGAACAAACAAACAAACAAATATTATTCGACGTACTATAATTATCTGACTAAGGCGTGATATGGGAGCTTAGAGCATTAAATGATCTAAGTATGGGAGACATAATTAATACTTAGTTAGATACTCAGTCAAATGAATGATATTGTAATTATTGTTCTTAAGACTAAAAATTTATAAAATTAGATTTGAAATAATAATAATTAATATGTATTTAATTTTAATTGAAAAATCAACATCTAACTTTAATGGTTTTAAATATCATAACAAATTTTTATTTTTAGTTGTATTTAAAATTTTATTAAATATTGTGTACATTCTTTGGGATGTACCCCGATGAATTTTGAGTCCTTTTCGGATACCTATAATTGATACCCTGTTTGTGAACCAATCACGACGCAAAAACAATTTTGCTCCGTGGCATAGGCGTAGGTATAACTTTTCGATGGGGGGAGGGTTCAGGTTCAGATTGAAGACTTCAAATTGCTATACAATACCTATCTTTTTACTTAAACGAAAAATTCATTCTATCTAGTGTATGCTGATTTTCAATGGGTGTCCGGACCCCCTTACTTACACTAATAAAAAATAATTAAATAACAGGCTTCATTAATGACGGTATCGTCAAAAATTTTTCAAGTCTATAAAAATAACAATGTAATCAATGAAAATATCAAAATTATTTGTTTTAAATTAATGGCATCAGGCATTATTTTTCGAGAATCCCGATAACGAATCACATTTGTGTAGGTTAGGGTTGCCAGAGAAATAGTGATTTTTTCGTAGATATTTCTTTGCACGAGAATTATCAAAATACATTTCTAACAGTTTTGTATAAAAATGTCAAAAAAAAATTGTAACTTTAACCTTGAATATCTCGGCAACTATTAGTTTCACAACCATGGTCTAAAAGACAAAAACTATAGTGATGATGGGAGCAATACGTGGGTTTCGGCTTCGGTACCGGTCTGTTTACACCGTGTATATTGCATTGTTAATAGTTGGTATGGCATGGTACTAAAATGTTTATCTACTTTTGAAGCTGGCTGTACCTACCCTCGTGTAAAAATGAAAAAGTGAACGTATCGTACCTCCTCCTTCGACCATCTTCCCCTATTGATATTCTTCCGCGGCCCAAAACTTTTGATATTGTGAACTTTTTAAAAGTGAACACGTACCTCCTCCTTCGACCATCTTCCCCTATTGATATTCTTCCGCGGCCCAATACTTTTGGTTGAAGCGGCCGTCTCCTCGTACGTCTCCTCCTCTGAATATTCGCTCGACTCCGACTCATAGCCGCTCCGTCTGTGAACAAAAAATAGATTACTTATTCATTGCTAATAATATTATATACACTAACATGTAACAGTGTAACGGGGTGAGCAGAAGGTGACGCTGTGGTGCAGTGGTTAGGTAGATAAATGAAGCACCAAAGTTGTGTCACTGATATACAGGGTGTAACTGAACACCCCAATAATATTTAAGGGTACGTATCCATCAGAAGTAGAGATTCTGTAGGAAAAATATTAGGGCTAACAAACCTACTTTGTTTTAAATAAATTATTTTATTAAAAAAAAGTAGGTTAACTAAGTTACCATAAAACTAAATAAATTATTTTTTGGTATTAAGTGCCGACAGCCCTACGTAAGCGTACGAGGAATACTACGCTCACGTCATACAAACTAAATAAATTATTTTTTTGGTATTAAGTGCCGAAAGCCCTACATAAGCGTACGAGGAATACTACGCTCACGTCTGTCACGTGCCATTTTGTGTTTAAATTTCTTTTGTGTTAAGAGCTGATTATGGTTGTCACTTGAAAGTTTTTGCTTTCAGCTTAAAATCAAATAACTCTGAAAGTATTGGGGTTCTAGGTCTCAGACAAGCATCGAAGGTCCATTTAGTATCTAACTTATATGCCCCTTAAATGTTATTGGGGTGTTCAGTTACACCGTTCAGGTATATATGTATTTGCCGTTACAATTTGTAGAAATAAAGGAAAAGGCACTCTGAAACAGATATTATGGACTATTGTAAAACTATGGCAAATAAACATAATAATATAAAAACTTACCAAAATATAAACTTACACATAAGTGCCTTAAAGATTTTATTGAATTCGTTACGTTATTTCCTCAGATTAATAGAAAGGTGGTAATAAAAATATTAATTTATATTAATTAGCCATCGCTACTTTTTTGCGTCTCGATGTCCATAAAGCAGTGACAGGAGAACAGAATGTCATTGAGACAAAATGTAAAGTTTGAAATGCAGTCAAGTAAGGCGGGAATGCAACGAGTTGCTATATGTAGAGTATAGCACCTCGTTACAATCATACTCGTAGATCATAAATAGATTAGTCATGGGCCCTAAGATACGATGATTATAAAACTAGACATAAGAACAGTTTCTAAAAAACTAACTAGTGCACGTACATTGTATGAGTACATACCTAATAAGGAGTGAATCACAAAAATTAACTGATTAAGTTTGATTCATTGATTAGTAATCAGTTTAATGTTCTAATTAGGTTTAATTTGAGAATGTTTAGTTTTACTTTTGGATTTAATGTTAATATTAGTTTGCCATTGACATTATTATGCAAAATAAAGATCTGATAGAACTTCACTACATAGTATTAAAAATATCACTTTCACTGTGTATTTCTTATGACTTTGTCTTTCTTACTGTCTCACTCGAGTCATAATCTCGATCGTCAGAGTAAGTATCTACCATCCTCAAACCCCAATCAATTGGCTATTCGAAAGGCTAGCCGACCGCCCGCGCTCCCCGCGCAATACCCCGTTCACTGGATTCATTCACTTTACCTACTTATATTAATTATCATTTCTTATTTTTAGCGCGACCCAAACATATTAGGTAACACTTTTGTGCTCATATTTCTCTTCGTCTGTCTGCCTGCCCTGTCCATTTCTTCGAGATCTTGGCCCCTGGGTCATCTAGCTCTACTTTGGGTTTTCAGGTATTAGTAATAGTTTTGCCGAAGTCCGACCCCAGGGTCATGCCACCTAGGGCCCAGAACTCGAATGTTTGTAAATACATCCAAAATATGGTTTGTAGCAACTCGTTGAACCGGATTTTTTTGCGCTGAGTATGGAAATGCTGAGCACCCTAATAACCTAGGGTCTTTGCACTTGTACACCTGACCTTAATTTGGTCCAAATTTTTTACTAGGTTTCCCTTTACACATTTTCAACTTCCTTCCAAACATCCTTATCTCCTAAATTTTCTTCACATTGCATGCGAATCATTGATTTATAAAAGTACTAGCTGCACCCGCGACTTCATTCGCGTGGATGTCGGAAAATAACAATGTCGTGATGTAATGTAGCCTATATAGTCTTCCTCGATAAATTGACTATCCAACACAAAGATAATTTTTCAACTAGAATCAGCAGTTCCTAAGATGAGCGCGTTCAACTAAACAAACTCTTCAGATTTATAATACACTAGCTGTCCGCTCGCGACTTCGCCCGCGTTATTTTTGTTTTCCCGTAGGAAAATTACCCTATGTCCTTCCCCTGGTCTCGAACTATCCCTATACCAACTTTCATCAAAATCGGTTCAGTTCAGTAGTTTCGAAGCCTATTCAATACAAACAACCAATCAAATCTTTCCTCTTTATAATATTAGCATAGATATTACGAGTAGTATAGTAAAGATGTTATTCCTCAGAACACCAGCGATAACCTGCTTAGCTATCCTCGTATCAGTCGGTTCATTGATGTAATACACTCTCATTCAGTAAGTAAGTAGGAGTCTGGTTTAATTCTTATCGTAAGTACTAGCGCGTCGCGTTTGGTAATAAACAATGAACTTTATGAGATGTGGTAGCTTTAACAAAAAAATGCGGCATTGTTACAATTATTGAATCAAGAATATTATTGTATGCATTCCAGTCATTCCAGTGCTCTTGAGTCATTCAGGTATAAAATATTAAACTACTATAAGTAGATATACACGGTTATTTTTTTATCACCCTGGAAAATTTAAGGGACGCTTTACGACATGGTATTAGAATGATTTAAATATAAATAAAAAAAATAACCCCTCTCCTTAATTTTATATAATTTTTTTTAAAAATACAAAAAATGCTGCATTAGCTGAGAGCAGCATTTTTAGAGATTTTTTTAATTTTTTTTATATTTTTTTATTATTTTTTATTTCATTTTTTTTATTTTTTATATAATATTGGATGTGTCCTTAAGCGTCCCTAAAATTTTCCAGGGTGATAAAAAAATAACCGTGTATAATACAACTTGGTAGACCAGATTTTTAAGAAAATTTTGAACTATAAATTATACCTACTACCATAAAAAAAGTACCGGTAGGATTGGAAATGTCATGAATTAAAACAATAAACATGTTGCTATAATCAAGAAATTAAGGGGCATTCTATTGAAATGTAATTGTAGACTGACTATAATCTTGGTAAAAAAAATAGAATTTCATTGTGAATACGTACGTAACTAATAAACACAATTTTTCAAGGGAAACGACAAAATTGAGAGAGTGATTATGATAAATATGTGATTCTGACTATTATTTATAGTTTCCTATTTTATCCTTACAGTAAGGCAAAAATTATACCAAAAACTAACACATGACAGAAAGATTTATTGAACAAACTGGTTTTAGTACTTTATGTTACCAGATAACCAGACACATTGTTTATTATTTCTATTCCTTATTCTGAGCAAATGGATTATACTGAACTCAGTTTATTGCCTACAAGAACCACATGATTATTACACATGACTTTGGTAAGTATGTCGAAGATAAAAAAGACACGATACATATGGAGTTACATCTCATATCGAACATTACAAAAATCGTAAACACCCTTAAGAGTGTGAAGATTATCAAAAGCGTAAACGATGCGGTAACTTGCACTGCACCTAACGTAAGTTCCTCGTAACTTAGTTAACATAAGTTACAAATAACAAGCTGAGAGATAAGACACGGCCAGATAACGAGAGCGGAATACTAAGTTATATGACAACAAAGATTTTAAAGTTATTTTAATAAGTTACTCACGTGAATATAAATTATTAATGATTAATCGCTCTGGTAAGATCTCGACTCAACGGTGTCACCAAAATTAGGAGAATATACGTATTCTCTGAAGAATAATGAACAGACAAAAACCTAACAACGACAAACCACAGCTGTTTAACCTTTGTCCTAAAGCTTCGTCAAACAGAGTAAATATTATATACATACATAAGGCTCATAAAATTTTAAGGTGAATCAGCCAAGAGTTGTATAGTCCCATTGTTTAACCTAACACGAGTCACATTCAAAAATAGAACTCGCTTAAAAATCAGCAAGTCCTTATCATAACTTCACGTCGACTTACGTAATCTTAAACACGTGCTGTTATTATTAAAACCTTAAAGGAACACCCGCTAAATCTATTCACTTTTAAGCTTCTTACCTAAAAGAGGTGGCGCCAAAAATTCCAAAATGTTAAAATGCAGTTTCTCGGAAAAGGGACTACCATAATTACAAATAAAGGCGGTCCTTTGAATATAAAGCTACACACAATTTTGAAACTTACAGCGCAATTGATAAGCTTTAAAATACTTCAGCAAATTTTCAGAGCATCGAAGAAACAAGTTCTGATAATATAGGCGTGGAAAAATAGCATACACCGGTTTGGAGGCCAATAATTCTTATAGACTTTGGATGAGGTAAGTATAAAGTGAAATAAAAATAACACTGCAGACAATTTATGCATAGTTTTAGAGACATCAGCTGACAGCGAAACGAGTTTTATTTCCCATTCATGGATGACCACATCTAAATAGGTGATAATGTTAAAACGTAAGCTATAGTTCGCAAGTACGCATGCTATACTGAAATTTGGGGATAGCTATAACAATAATAGAATCGACACATTTATAAGCTTGAATAAAACAGAAGAAATGATTTAGTTAACTTCAACCAATTCAACCGGTTAAATATACTTTTCATTAAATAATCGAGATCCTTTGTAATAAATAGCAGAAGTAATATCTGCATTTAAATGGCAAATAACATTGCCAATTATTCGCAGATTTATAAGGTGGTTTGCAGTGTTTTGATACAAGAAATCATAATCAGAAATCATAGAATTCATTTAAAAAGTTGATCTTATCCGTTTCATATTAGTTTCTTGACATCAAATCCGTAAAATTAAAGCATTAATCCTTTACTTACTGTCCAACAATTCCAAACAACTAATCAAATTGAATCAAAAATAAACTCACTCATTTAACATCACGGTAAATTATCCAAATAGTGATACGTAGACCGCCGATTTTTCTAACAACCACTCCATATTAATAAAAATCACACGAATTTCCTACAGCTACAGAACTATTACATCAAATGTCACGTTCCCGCCAAATTCGCCAAGTCATATTTGTACACACAAACAACTCACGCGCAGCCGAAGTTCCGACTATACGACAATAAAGAAAATGTATCCCTTATTCCCACACTCACACAAAACAAATTTTTACACACCTACACGGCTCGCATACGAAGCTCGTAATAAGGGTGAAGGGATCCACAAAAACCCTGGAGGGCTTTAGACGAGGACAGCGTATGGTCAATTAAGCGAGTGTGACGAAGATGCACGATCAGGTACAGAAATCATGCCCCGCAGTGGGGATGTGTGACGCAACACAAACGAAGGAAAGCAGGTGTAGGCAACTGGTACAGCAAAAGGAACAAAGAAAATCGATTTTATACTTTTTTATTGGATAGGTCAGCGACTACACCATAAATAAGTTTATTGGAGGAAAAAACTCGAATACTCTAACCGGAGCTTAAAATATAGATCCTAGAACTATCGAGTTAAAACGCTTACAAAAGTTTATAATTAACATTTCTATTTAAGAAGTTAAATCTAATAAGCCTATAACTAATAATAATGGCGTTCTCAATACATTGAATCATCTAAAAACTGGAATATAATAAGAACATTCAAAATCTGCAAATAAACTTCACCATTGCAAGTTACATATACGAGTATAATTTAGAAGAATTTATTGAAAAGGGTCTCCTTAACGGATGTCAAAAGAGGCGAACGCGTAAAAACCGAATGAACGGGATCTTTTTTCGCCAAGCAAGAAGTATCCAGATGTTTGCAATAAATCAGCTGATTTAAAACTTGAGACTACGCGAGCTATCTGTCGATTCAAGTATTTATTCTTCGTAAATATTATATTTCCTAAATATTCTTTTAGGTAATACAATTTCCGGACACACATGCCGATAAGTTATTCTCCCTCCGATTTGAGCTTAAGGGCATTGCCAGATAACATCTAATCAGATATTCGATAAAGTTAAATTCACATCAGCAGCAATAAAGTCACTGGGTAGGCATTTAGCCTTAATCCTGTCTGGAGAGCAAACCAAACAGTGCCGGCTTTCACGTATACTCTTATCACCCATATTTGCTTTAAACATTCGGAAGTATTATATATCCCGCTCATATTTGAAGCATGTTAGAGACATACACACAAAGCCTAAGAAGACTTTAAGACCTAAGAAGGTTAATTCGAGTAATCTATTTCTCATTAAAATAAGGAAGCTAGTCATTTCCACCTGTCCAGTGGTATCCTTTGATTTCACGAGCGATTATACTATGAACCGGAAACGAAAATTATCAACGCGACGGATCGCTCCTTTGGGGTTAATTCTTGGACCAACTTTGTCTAGAAGGTGAATCTAATTTTAAAATTGTAGGAGTAAATCGAACGCCAGAACTGGAGCGGATGCTTAATAAAGAAATAATGATGTGGTTGTGTCCAAGTTAAAGGTGATTTTTTATGCAAATCAATTCAGAAACATGAATCTTTTGATATAGGGGGGATTTAGGTACACTAAGCTCCTATTGAAGCTTTACATTTACACTACGAAAACCGCCACTATTACGAGCGACACAAGAACGGTCCAAAGGTCAAACAGTGTAGCTAGAAAAAGGAGATTACTGTACGTATTTGCGTGAGTTTATTATTTATTCACATTAAAGTTATGGTTATCGAACGTTTCGAAAGATTAAATCAACATCTATTAAGCGTGTTATCATTTTGCTTTCTTTCGTCCATATTGATAAAAGGAATTGTACGAGCTAAATCGCACGCTTATATGCAAGATGCAAATACTTCCGAAAAAAGAGAACACAATTCTACTAGTGAAACTGAAGAACTTTCCCCAAGAAACATAATCTGTCCAAAGACGCAAAAGAATTTTGGACATTCCATAACAATTTCCTTAGTAAAAAAAATCGTTTTGTATGGATAGTGCGAAAATTTTTGTCGTTTTTAGACTCAAGTTCCTTGAGGAAATTTGTTTCAGTTTCGCAAGAAGAATTGTGCTCTCTTTTTTTCAGAAACGGTTGCATTACATTATCAACCGGAAGCGAAAATTATCAATTTTCCCTGTATTTGTCTTGAATATTAAGTAGTCTTTCGCGTGTATGCATTGACCTACTGTTGTTGTTGTATCACTACATTTGTGTGTATGTATAATAAACACTCAAGTTATGACAAACACATGTTTATAATTCAACTCCAATTCTTTTCACAAATGTTCACATCTTGATATCATCTTATTCACACCTTGATATCAGTGTATATACGTCCTTAGCACAGGCCCGTACAGTTACTTATTTAATGCTATATTATTGTTACGGCTAGTAAAACCTTACATCTAATGGAATCTTAAATTATTTGAGTTTTGCGCATCCGTTTTGATAAGTTTTCGATGACCCGTATATTCAGTTGATTCTTTATAGAATCAAGCATAAATATTAAACGTAGCAAAAAATATGTCCCCTAGGGGTTTCTTGAGGAAATGTCCTGTTAACTCACGCATCGCCCGTGTTTCCTGTCTTGTGCCCCTTTATGTTCGCATGGACTACTTATTATCACTTTTTTTCTAGTTTTGTAGCTATAGAAAGTTGAGGATGTTTTAAAAGGATTAAAATTTAATGTTTTCTTGCTTTAGTGACGCTATGCTGGGGCTTAGGCCCTCCCTAGAGAAATCCTTTTAATGTGCTTTTAACAGAAGTCTGAATATATTATTATTATTAAATTAGATTAACACTATTTATTATTTCTGCAAACAAATAGTTTTAGTATCTTTTATGTGATTTAAAAAAAACTATAATTTTATCATCAATTATTTAGGCTAAACGACTTACTTTTTTCACAACACTATTTATTATTTCTGCAAACAAGTTGTTTTAGTGTCTCCTTTGTGAAATGAAAAAAACCAACTTATTTTATCATCAATGATGTTAACAAAACAACATACATTTTGCACAATTGCTGATTGATTAAATAGTACCTATATGTGTATTAAAATACATGAATTGGAAGCATTTGTCAATTCAGGGTTTAATATTCACGGCATTATTAACTAACTAGTACATTTAGGTCAAATGAAATGATAAGCCAATTGCGATAACGTTTGTTATTGTGTTGCAAATAAAGATATCCGCGTTGCTTCCGTTTTGTATTAATTTGATTCCAGACATCGATCATCCTTATGTACATATTGATATAACCCAACCAATAAATAAATATCTGCATTTGCGAGAATTTGAGTAACATACTAAGTACGATTGTGAAGATCGTAATCAGAACGATTCTATTTATCGTGTGACACCGAGTTAACAGTGTGCTGCCTGCCGCATTTATTGGCCTATTCAGTTCGCTGCTTGTACAATCTAGAGATGGATTCCCAGATAGAGTATCTAGATAGATATTCTATTCTTTACCTTCAGTGAAAATCCATCTAAAATGGGTATATACTGAGTCTACATATAAACGCAGTAAAAATGTTACCGACGTTGTTCTCACACATACGAGTATTTACTAGTTATATGGGCCTTTTAAAAATTCAATATGTAAAAAAATGCCCCGATGTAATTTTATTTTAAGCGCTTGTGAATTACCTTCTATGTATGATTAAGTATTCTTATTCAATGTATTATCAGACTCCAGTTGCGAAGTATAATTTTCAGACACATTATCATATATTGCGGACCAAACACCCCGAGACGTGATTAATTGTATAAACATACGACCCGAATTTTTCATTGATCGTGTTGCTGTTGACTCAGTGGATATTTTTAGACCAAGAACGTCCTCTATTCAGCCTGTTTTGTACCCTATTTGTTTGACATCGATAAAACCAAGCTTACATATTAAAAAATCTGCCTGCCCCCGTATAAATAAACATAAACACCGTAACACGATATGCTAAAACGATAAATCAATATGATCTGCTAAAAAATGTTGGATATAATGGCTACCTTGAAATTCTATCGACATAAATATATTTAACTATGCCCAAAATAACAATACACCAATGTCCAAAACATACTCAAAACTTCAAGATAACTAAAAAATCTAACTTTTTTAACAGTTTTATCATATCGTGTTTCGGTGGTCATGCTAGGTCGGCTGGAGTTCTAATAGTCAATATAAATATTTTTAATGTATATAAAACTGATTTCCTAAGTCCTTAAAAGATTCCCATGACTCCTTTCGCATTTTTTACACGAAACTATACACCGGATTCGCTGCGAGCTGCGACAACATAAACTGACGGCAGTCCATGCGGCCAGTAACTTAATCTCGACTGATCAACTGGAATTAATGTCTCACATCCTTCCACTAAACAAACAAGAAATTCGCAAAAGTTTCATCATAAGCTAGTTTGTAATCATTAACTTGTAGTAAAACACGAAACGTGTAAGGCGCAGGATTAAAAATTCCGTATTGGAAAATCAGTTTCTTGTTAGAAGTATACAAAAACATTTGATTAACGATGATTACATGTAGACAACAATATTCCTAGCATTCCCAAATCACCTCGCCAATTTAAAACGACATAGTTACATATTTTGCAAATCTTCTCAGGATACCCACATTCAAAAATCATGACCCCTTTCCCATTAGACTCACTGAAGCACCTGAATTAAATAGAAACCCTAATGTTAGAATGGCGTCAACTAAAACAGGTCCTCTATTCCTTTGAATAGACAAACAGACATTAATCTGAAAGGATGCCTCACGTGGAACATTCACAATGGACCGAGGGGTAGCACAGCTAAAACATATAATAGACCATCCATCCTATACAAGGTTCTCACGCAAAATAAATGATCGTCTGAAAGGACCTCGTGCGAATTTTAATTAACATGTTCTTTGTTTGCGTGTGCATTTTTTATTTCATTAAAGCTTGGTCATTCATGGATAATAAGGAACGTCAGTAGTCTTCCCATTACTCAAAGAGCTTTTTATGATTTTAGAATTATGTTGGATACAAAGATAATTAGAACGAATATTATTAAGATAATCAAGCTCACGAAGATAATATATAACTTAAAGGATGAATCATTCCTATTTGATCTAATTGTTTATTTAATGTATATATATGAACATGATAAAGATACTGATGTACACAAGACAACAGGCTAGACAAGTTTGACCTTTGCGCCACCCTGTTGCTCAAAATAGCGGCGATTTTTCTATAGTGCAAATGAAAAGCTCGTCGTGTTGTGTTGTGTGTGCTGCACAAAAAATAAGCGTATAATTGTCCTATTTTTAAAGGTGTGTGTTATCATATCCGTCAACAACACTACCAAAAATATCTGAAAGACTTCCGACTTTTATTAAAGCGACGTTTTTTGCACTCACTTTAGCGTCATAATGGACGATAGGAACACCATATGGTCGGTTCGGATGACACATTTATACCATGTGTGCGGATCTGTCTATTTCGCAAACATCAGTATCTTGCTCGCTACGAATTGATAAAAAGGTTTCATTAGCGTAATGAGGATTAAAGGAACAATCGAAAACTTACAGATGACATTACGATAGTGAATCGTGGGGTGGAACATGACGAAGCGGCAGCTGCTTCGGTCATTGTGATTAAAGCACGCGATAGAGCCACACAGGACTTGCATATTGAGAACATTCAAATATTTTCCGTCGAACTCGCAATTTATTGAACGAGGGGTCATGAGCATGAGAACGAATTTGCATTAATATCAAACAACATTTGACACGTAAAGTCAGAACCTCAGATTTTCAGTTGTTTATTAAAACAAATTCAAAACACATGTGCCAAATAATGCTTAGACACTGACATCACATCGAAGTTAAACCAAATAAAAAAAGGATGGAACAATATATGGCAATCACAAAAACATCCCTAGTATCTGAATAGATTGTAAATTTTGTTACCACTACTAAAATATTATCTTACTGCATTCAATCTTTAACAAAATGTCAAGTTTCAACAAAACGGAGTAGCTTGGCTTGGTCTTGCTATTATTATTGATCAGGGTCGCGGGCTGTTCACCTGGTCACTTCCCCTATTCCTTTCAAGATTAATGTCTTAGGAGTCAGTACAATGACTCCCTCGCACACATGGCCTGACATTTCTACGCCGTTTTTTATTTCCTTCCCTTATTATACGTCCATACAATTATTAGGCAGCACGCGCCCGAAAGGTGTTTAGTGAAAGCTTTAATGAACCATTCATTTTTTTTACTTCGTATATATTATTTTTCTTGGTGCTTGTTAAAAGCCAAACTGTTCTCACACTGGGGATTATGTTCGTCACAGCGATTCTGAGATCTAACATCTTCCAAACTATGTCTGATGAGTACCGACGTGAAACATGACCATAATTCATACAACCTAGTTTATGTGAAACAGATTGGAGGCGAGGGGCCACTCGAGAGGAAGATTGTAGTATGAGGTCATTGTTCCAAGCGCCGGGGTCTAAATTACTTCTTGCTTTTTGTTTTATCGCAACATATGTGCGACTATGACATTACTGTGACCTTTTATTGATTTCAAGTAACATCTGCTCCAATTAAGAAGCGATTTTTACACATTATATTGAGAATACAACTTTACAAAGCGCTTAGGATACATTCAAGGTATCTTTCAATTACTTAATAGAAAACATCATTTAATGTTAAGCTCCTGGAGAAGAATAGCTGTTTAACAATTTAAGACGCGAAAGAGAAACAAATGAAAACTCCCTTTACAAATAAAAATCAGACAACCCCGTGTCAACGACCGGTGCGTTCAGATGGGAATATGTTATCCAAAAGAATGCGGTCCCGGACAATCGTGTTCCGCAATGTCTCGATCAGTCTTCGCGAACGAATGCAAGCAGGTGATGCGCCATCTGGCCTCTACCACGTGTCAACGAACGGCAAATTTACGGCGATTAGCGCTAAACGGGAACTTGATTTTCGCTGTCCTAATAACGGGAACGGGAGCCTAATGTGTTGAATTGTTTTATTTATGGTTTGATAATAGAGGGCTTCGGCAATTTGTCTTATCGATTGCCGATTGTGTTATTTGTAAATAATCGATCTATCTTTTTACTGCCACTGACGCTTCTTTTGCATTCCGATCTCATATTGTTTCGCCAGAGTTGAAGGTTTCATTAAAAAAATCATCATTTTGTACTGTAGCAGCAGATTTTGGTTCGAAATACACATTTAATTAATATCTTTACCATCTAAAAGTAACTTACACGTCAAAATCATTCTCAGTGTACACACATTTGTCTCTTTCTTCCTGCCTACCTTCCCTTTTAGCTACCAGCTACGAGTAGCTAAGTACAGAGAATAGACTCATTCGGTCTTATTACAAAACCAGGTTTAAACCTGGTCTTAGTCTTGGTTTAAATCGCTTTCACGCTAAGTGCGCTTTCACTTGTGTCAATATACTGTAACACCGTTTTTTTCTTAAAATTTCATAAAACACTAATTTTGCAAAAACACTTTGCTTTCACTGTAGTTTTAACGCAAATTTCCCAACTAAAATCGTAATTACAATAACTTTGTCAAGGAATTTCACAATGTCAATGTCAATGTCAAGTGTCAACGTCAACGTCGTTTCACGTCACGTCAGTGACATTTGCAATTATCTTTGGTCATTATTCAATTTTTGCATAAACAAAATAAATCTCGCGTTTATCCTGGCCTTATTTACAAAGATAGTTTTTTTTCGCCCAAAATCCCGTGCTTCCATTTAGGTGGGTTGATTTTCTCAAAATTCGGAATTTGACATTTAGACCGTTTGTTTCGATCATTTCTATAGACATATTTTAATGAAATACACTTAAGCTTATAGATCATATAATTATAGTTTCGTCGAATAGAATTTGGGAAGCATTCACAGTTTGTTTATGGTTAATTTTTTCATTACGTTTCGTTTTTCAACCAAGCTTATAACTTGGGCTGGAAATACTTATAGCATATTGTAGAATTCCGATAGATCCGTACGTTGACTTGACACATCATGACACACATGCTATGAAATGAATTTGGTTTTAGGGAAGGTTCCGTCGCCAATACGACGCTTAACATTCGGTGAACGGACCTCGATTCTAGTATGCGCGTAGATGGAACGCGCCCATTTTTCACCTTAGTCTTTGAACGCGTCTATCGTCTATGTTATGATTTGTCTGTGAGACATCGACTGAAGAAATTTGTTATTGATTCGAAGATCATAAAGTATTTAAATTAATTTCAGCGAAGAAAATCCATAGGTATTTCTCTCGTTTTCCGTGTGAATTTAATTTGAAAAGAATTTACAAAATTCAGTTCTTTTTGTTTTCAGCTTGAAGAGTAAAGCTAAGAAAAAAATACTATATTTACTCGCCGGCACGCGATTTATTAAATTAAATGGATTTATTGTCTCAATAAGTGCAAAAAATCAATAAGGTATCTAATTAACTTATTATATTTCATGATTTAAAACAGATTTTGTTAATTTTATTTTTATTTGTGGGTAAATTGATTATTAAATCAAACATGTTACATTTCCAAAATTCGCCTTTTCCATCCCCTATTTCATTAAAAAAACCTGATAGTGAGCGGCATCTTAGTGGGATTAAGGCATATATTGAGTAACACTTGCGAATTTCCTGTTAAATTCCAAATTTTTACAATATTAAGTTTCACATCCTTCTTTGGCAAATAACTCACAAATTAAGCTGTTTTCTTTTTATTAATAGCAGTAATTATACACAAAATAGGTGCTCTCCCCTCCATATGTCCTTTTTATTAACTAACCAATAAGACAATTTGTCAATTTATTAAAAATTATGTTTTAGAATTCATTTGCTATGTTTATTACATGAAGTGCAAATGTATTGACTGGGATTCCTTCAGAACTCAGTGTTAGACCCACTGACCCTAAGATCATAGGCATATCTAATTCTATTTTTAACCTAACACTGTGCTATGAATCTCCAGGGCAGTTACCGGAGGCCGTAGGGCTCCGCTGCTTGACCTTACAGCTAGAAACCATAACGAACTAACCTAACACAAGGAGGAATTCTGTGGAATTGTACATATATAGAGAGAATAATCTAAGGAATTGGAATATTATATCTCTGACCCGTGATCGCGGAAACTTAGCATCTAGCAGAAGGTACGCTCTACTAACAACCGCTCCGGGGAAGGCTACTAATCTCTTTTAAAAAAAAAAGGAAACCTATAACTATTTGTTCGTGTACTCTATTGCCCCTCATTTTGTAGTTTTGTACCCAATTTGTACCTGATTTTTACCTGCCGAGATTGATCAAACAGACCTGAACCATCCTGCCCTTGGCTTGTATTAATTAAACATTATGTTAAGTGCTTTGCATTGAGGGATTTTGTGTACTTCAGTAACATATGCATATGTGTATTATAATTATGTACCTACAACAATAAAGCTTTTCATTTTGTATCGGACTAAAGGAATAAGTTTGTTTTTTTTCTTTCAACTAAGATTTCCCAATATTTCAACAATTCAGTGAGAAAAAGCACGACAATACATAGATAGAGACAGCGTCAACTTAGTCCTGGTTTAAACCAGGACTTACTTTAGTCCATGTTTTGTAATAAGACGGACCATCTTTGCAGATAGCGATCTAAATTTTGACCCTTGAGGCCATTCTAGCTATAGGAAAGAAACTCATTTCAACTACTGTCAAGTTGACGTAAGTGGTGAAGTGAGATTTTGTCCACAACCCGTACTAGGATCGCAGGAAATCGCACGAGCACGAGAAAATTCGTCAAAATCGACCTCGTTCCCGCTGATCATAACATGTTGCACCAATGCGATCGGATTCGACACACAAATTGTAATCAAAATGAGTAGGTAGGTAACTGCGTGGATCGATTTATCGGGTGCGTCGAGCGACGCGTGCGCCACCATCTGCGCCCCCCACGCATGAAACGCGTTGATTGTACGCAGCTGCGCACCGCGCCGAGGGATGCGCTTGCGCCGGCCGACCAATAATAACGCGTTTTATTGCCCCGAGCCGCACATAAAAAGATTTGCACTCGATATTCTATTCTCCACTTTTGCATAATGAATTTTACATGCGACAATGAAGCTCTAGGCCGTCATCTCACCTGATGATAGCCGACGATAAGATAAGGCCGAACAGAAGCGAGCTTCACCAGGTTTGCTCGACAACTGAGGAACTGGCTATCTAACCACTAATTACTATTCTTTAAATAATAGTAATACGTTCTATTTTGCGAATCGTCAAATAAAGAGACACAATAGCCACCTTTATGAGTAGAACTTGAAGATATGCTAAGTACACAGGCATGTTCGTTTTATGAACATGTTAACTATATTTTTTTTCTGCTATTTTCAAGAAAGCACGTTTAATCCTTAGGCCCCGTAATGACGGGGGCACAATCGGGGAATGGCTAACGCCGATCCCGATTGTGTCTCCACGGAGCACTATGTGGAGATCGAGTCGGTTTCGGGTCATAAATCTATAACTTCCATGTTTTTATAGATATACAGCTGATTTTTTTTTTAGGTAATCTGAGATAAACGTACTTTAAAATAATATACAGTCTATGCATATAAAAATATATTTAATAATTGTAAAAAAATACAAAACATGAAATATTGAAAAAATATCATAAATTTACGACTAATTTTAAACAATGTGACCTAAATGTTATAATTAATACAAAATAAACACATAAAATTACTCTTATTAATTAAATATAATAAGAAAAAGAAAATAACATAGAATTATATTATTCTACTAGCTCTACAGCTTCATCTATAAGTTCCATAGACTTTTTATTGGAAGGTTTTCTTAAACTTGTTATGTAAGGGTCTGAAGTGTACAAAAGTGTATGTAAAACGTCTTCATTTGTAGCTACTCTAGAGCATTTTCTAGCATGATGAAGTTTGAATCGTTTATAGTCTTTGTTCCTTGATTCCTGGGCATCTTCGGAGAGCTGTCCAAGAGGTAACACTGAATAATGCCGAATTACACTTTCCCCATGAATTAGGACTTTATGGACAGATGATGGCATATAATACCACATATATTTACTAACATATCGTTGTGCTGTATCGAAAGCATACTGTCCAAATTTCGTAGCATTAATTACTTTTCCGCTAGACATAACTTGAAGTAAAACATAAAATCGTTTTATCAATTCCTCATCCACACCGGTAATTTCTGCAGTGCACTGATAATTTTGAAAAAATCGTCTAGCTGTATTACCGTCATTACTGTTACCAGAACCTTGCTTAGGTTTATCTATATTTAAACCAAGTTCTTCTCTGAACCTTCTTTGTACATATGTCTTCTTTTGTTTTTTCAAATCTTTATTTTCTGTCGTTGTAGCAGACCATTTTTCAAAGCCTACATTATAAGATATATGTAAAATTAGTTCCATAAATCTAATCCAGCAATGTAAAGTCGAAAGCCCATATTGATAAGAATTTTCGTCAACAGGTTTATTTTGTACTTTTTCTAAATTGTTCATCTCTGTAGGTCTTGCACCACAAATAGTACATACAGCACCTGATGAAGTTTCTGACAAAACTTGAGCCACTTTCCCGTCAACCATTGTCAAAAATAATGTGTGTTTGATTTCAATACTTTCACCATTTTTATTGATTAAGCTTGTTGTGAGAGCGTTTCTTTGAGCTATAATTTCATTAACTACACTTGTAGTTTTCTCTGGTGTCTCTTTTGAAAATTCTATTAAAATGGGCCTACAAAATCTTACTGATGATGGAACAGGGTTTTCCCACAAAGTTTCATTTGTATTAATATCAACAAGTTTCAGAGGTACTAATGAAGATATAAATAAATTTGTGTCAGAAATTAACTCATCCTCTTCAGTTAAGACTTGCTTGTATTCACTTTGTCCGCTTGAGCCATCACAGCCCCATTTCGAATACAGCATTAAATGTTTTTTGCCAGCTTTGTATACACCATTGATTTTCAAAATTCTTGCAATAGTGTGATCCAGCAGATCTTGCAGTTTTATTTTTGCTGTAATATTATTAATTTCTATGCTTGATCTTGGTGGGTAGCACATTCCTTTAGCTTCCTGAATTGATTTATATGACGGAAATAATACGCAGTTCTTCGCAATTAAGCAATTTCTCATGTTTTCATACTCGTAAAATTTCGACAATGAATGCTTCTTCCGTTTCCCCTTGAGATCTCAATCCTTGAAGATATGAATTCAGTATAAAATCAAGGCCACATGTTTCAAGTAACTCCTTGTTTTTTCGTCTTTGTGTTCTATCGGAACTGTCTTCGTAGGTTTTAGAAGGGCGTCCTCGCTTCCCCGTCGATGTCGAAGGTTCAGATTCACAAGTAGGATCTTCCAGATTTACTGTGAATGTGGCATTCAACCACAGGCTATTCTGATTTAAAAAATTTTCTTTATTTCTGCCAGATTTAGTGTAGCGTTGACGAAAGTTCGTAATAAGATTTTTTTGTACACTCGCGACAATTTTAGCGATATTTGCCTCAGAAAAGTTGATAAAATTATTCCGTATATAACTTGTTAAAGCAACAACATAATTCCCGTCACTTTCAATCAAAACAAGACATAGGTCGCGTCTGGTACATTGGAATTCACTCATTGCGAGAGAGTAGGTGGTTAGATACACTTTTAATAACGACAATAACGAACGAAAAACAGTATGTAATTATTCAGTATGCAGATGCTCTATTTTATATTAAATAACTGATTTGAAACGTGTGCAAAGTATGGGAATAAAAACTATTTATCATTATGTGGTTACGCGGTTTCCTATGTGTTTTATTGATAATTTATTTTGTAGGCGAACTAAAAATGGTGAGAAATACTCGATACATTATCAAAACATAAACCGCAATTAATAATATATCACAAGTGTAACCTATATCAACTAATAAAACAAATAGATTCGCCCACGTATTTTTAAGAAATTATTACTATTTCATGTTATGATAGATAGCATTATGTTGTGCAATGAAGTTGCAACTTTTTTTTTCTTCCTGTATAAAAATATTAAATTTCCTATCAAATAACATCATTTACAGACCTTCGGCAAATTTCGGCAACTGTCAAAACTCTAATTGAAAGTTTCAGATACGCAAAAATGATATGTCATGAGATAAATATTTCTAGTAAATATATTTATAAATATATAGCATATTTGTGTATACCAAAAAAAAGTATATATTATAAGCTTTCTAAAATGGTATAATACTTGTATAATTTTCATTGCTAGCTTACTAGAAAATCATCCTGAAAAAAATACAAATTATGATGTTTTCGTGATAATTTTTCAATCATCGTATTTAGATGCTCTTTACTATAAAAAAGTACTAGTTACATACATAATTTATACATAATATAGTAGATCAACTTCTTAGCTATAGTTTGAGGTATAATACAAGTACCTGCGCCGATTTTTACAAAATGTATTTATGGCCAAGCTCTCTTAGGCACCTCCACATAGTGCGGAGGTAGAAGTATCTAGAGGGTTTTTAGCCGGTAGTGGGTCTTCCACCCGAGTCCTGCATATCCTTGGGGTGGCCTAGTCAGCTCAATTCCCTTGTCGAATACCGTAAAGACTGTATTTTCCCTCTTGTAAAAAAAAGGCCCCGTAATGACAAATACTTTATTAAAATGTCAGTATTCAGCCAGATTATCCTGACAATTTTTAACTAAATTTATGGTAAGTAAAATTTTTGTTACTTGTTTGGAGTCTTTACTTACGAGCATAAGCATAAGCATAAGCTTAAGCTCGTAGCTTCATGAAAGGTTAAGCAAAAAATTAATCTTCCTTGAGAGTGGTAGGAAATAAAACATGTTTTCAGCATTCAGCCGTCTTAAGCAGTTTAGTTTTGAAGTTGTTCTTGCACATGCATAGGTTTAACTTAAACGTTTAAAAATGAAATTAGTCGATATTTTACCAATATATTTAAAAAATCTCAAAACATGATCAATGTAACAATGCATAAATAACCTACTTAAAGGGCAATGCTCTTCTTGAAATAATACTGGGAAACACAATAAAAGAAATAGCCCTTAAAAGGGTTCGAAAACTAAAAACAGGTATGAATGAACCAATTTCTTTATTGACTCTTTAAAATTTACCATAACAATGAGAATGGAAGGGCAGGGAAGTGATTTTGGTTTCATCTTAAAGCAACGACCATGTTAGCAACTCAATAGAAAACAAAAAAAATATTAATTTACGAAAGAAAATGTTAATAAAAACATTGTAGAAAAACAAAACAATATACTTCAAAGCACAAATCATAAAAATACAAATGATCAAGTTTATTGATTGAACTAGTAACCAGATGCAACTGTGCATTATAATAGGTTGGGGAAAAAGTTTCTTCGCATTTTTTAAGAAAATTCAAAACATTTTTTAATATAGTTTATTTACATTTAACTAAAGTATGTACGTACCATTTTGTTCGATAACTTTTTGCCATCTTGTAGGTAGGGACATGATCCCATTGCTATAGAAATTTTGGGACTTCTGGTCAAAATACTGCGACAAGTGGTTTTGGCAGTCCTCTCGTGATGTTAACCTGACACTGCCTAAAGAATTTTGAAGAGACCGAAACAGGTGGAAATCTGAAGGTGCAAGGTCAGGACTATACGGCGGATGCATTAACACCTCCCAGCCAAACTCTCTTAATTTTTGCTGAGTGGCTAAAGATGTGTGAGGTCTAGCGTTATCATGATGAAAAACCACACCCCTTCTGTTGATTAATTCCGGCCGCTTTCTCTCAACTTCTTGCTTTAATCTCATCAGTTGTTCGCAGTAGAGTTCAGTTTCATTCAAAAATGGTTCGGTTTCATTACGTCGTAATAAAGAATCACAAATGACTACACGGTTCATTAGGTTTCTTTCAGTGAGCTCGTGAGGTACCCAAATGTCGAGCTTTTTTGTGTACCCAGTTTTTTTCAAATGCGCCAAAACTGTTTTGTGGTCAATTCCCAGTTCTTCAGCTACGTCGTAACTACTGACATGCCGATCTTGCTCCACTTTTTCAAAAATGGCATCCATTTTATCTGTAATAGGGCGACCAGAGCGACGTGCATCTTTGACATCAAAATTTCCGGATTGAAAACGCTTAAACCAAATTTGTGCTACCCTCACAGACACTGCACTAGGTCCATAAACATCGCAAAT
Source organism: Schoenobius gigantellus (assembly GCA_963935595.1). Lineage (NCBI taxonomy): Eukaryota > Metazoa > Arthropoda > Insecta > Lepidoptera > Crambidae > Schoenobius > Schoenobius gigantellus. The sequence continues at coordinate 9,178,840 of OZ012563.1, forward strand.
TTTTTTCGCGGCTTGCGTTGCATTTTTACCTTTTTTGTAGTAAAATTTTAAAATGTATCGAATTTCTTCATTAGATTCACTCATCTTGGCGGTACGAAAAACAAATGAAAATCACACATTTTCCTAATTTGAATTTGGAATTATGTTCTTTAAAATTTAAACTTTCAATGATACCAAAACCAGCCAGATACAAATAGTATAGCCAAAGAGATTTTATTACAAGTTTATACATACTATAATGCGAAAAGACTTTTTCCCCAACCTAATATGTGTGGCATAATCAAATCCGATAGTCAAAAATCACGATCAATTGATAAAATCCATGAGATCATGGGAACCGTACACCGAAAAGACAACGTCACTACATCTGGGGAATCGCTAACAAATGCAAACGCTGTCAAAAGATCAGAAGGACATGCACCAACAAGACCCTTTTGTCCAAACCTATGCAAGCCCCTCGGTTTTTTCATCGTGGGAATATACCATGGTTTACCTGTACAAATGGGGTGTTACTACCCTTATAATAATTACGAGTGCTATAAATTACAATTAGTATTTTGATTTGTTTCACGGACTATTAGGCAATGCAGTATGGTGCTTTCAGATGTCAATGGAAAAGTATAAAAAAAATCATCTTTCAATATTTAAATCACAATTAATTATTATAAAGTATGTACCTAATGTAAAAACAAATCCAACATTTCAATTAAATAAAGTCTTATTTAAATGTCTAAATGAACCTCGATATACCCTGAACTTTCATAACTCAACTAGTTATAACAAAGAAATATTAATTGTACCCTACTGTGGTCGCTAATGACAACGATGTTTGAGTGATCTTTAATAAAACAATTTAAAAACTTTTATTTCCTTTAGGATGTTAATGGTGAGCTTTTTGCCAAATGCTTTAATAAAAATTTGCTGTTTCAAAAGGAGCTAGAAATAATAAAACAGAAATTGTCTCATTAATGCTTAGAAGATTTAAATATCAACATGAAATTGGACAATCTAAATAAAACATCCTTAAAGCATTACACATTCTGTGTATTTTGTGTATAGTTCTTCTTCCTCGTTGACGAAGTGTTTACGAAACATATTAAGGATCCTCCCGTAAACATTAAAGTTCCCACACTTCATCCTTTGGACTCATCAGTGCATGACATGACTCACGTGCAATATGGCCGACACGGTTGGAAGTAACTAAACGATCGTCTGAATTAATTTGAAACGTAAAACTAATATAGATGAGTGGAGCGTTTACACGGTCCACTTATTAATCAATTACGATTTATTAGGAACACCAATAGAGTCTGCATGATTACAAACACGAATACTACACTATGTATGTTTGTGTTTGCCATTTTTGGTACTTCTTTTTATAGTGGGCCTAGTAAATGACCCCATTCCACTTGATGTTAACTGCTAAATGGATGTGGAGTCCAAATGCGAAGATAGATAGGGCAGGAGAGAAAATAGACACTGCACTAGCACCCTCGCTTGCTGAACTGCAAGGTGCATCTTCGCGCCTCTTTAAACAACCCGGGATTGTGAGGAGGGAAGGGAATCATGTAGGTATGCTGGTAGCGAGCATGGACTTATAAAAAAAAGATAGAGAGTATCTTTTAATTGTGCGAAATAGAATGGAGTTGTCAAATTTCTAAGTTAGCGTTGGAATGTTGGTCACAGTAAGACGATGACTTCGCAGGTCACCGCCGACCTGGGGTGCGATGTCAGACAACCTCCTTGTGGTGCACCCTGGGCAACCCGGCAGATTCTCTGCAGCGGGCTAATAGTCTGACGAGAGGACCCCCATAGAGGGGGGGGTGTGGGATGGCCGAGCTTAACCCGGCGGGCCACTTCGTGTGGCCACCCGCTTCATGCGGAGAAGGGCGAAGTCCCCTCTTCTTATTTTAAGAAGAGGTGTGGCTTTCGCCAGAAGCCCGATTTGGGCGGCTACATAAAAAGGTAGCAAGGTGTAGGCGACTTTTCGCCACGGCGCTTCGCGCCTGCCGGGGGTTTCCCAGAGCTTTGGCTCACCCGCGCGGCGGTGGATCCAGTGGGATCTGCCGTCGGGCAACCCGTTACCCGCACTGAGCGGGCCGGGGGCCCGGCGCACTGAGCGTCGGGCCGCGTGGAAGACAACCACAATAAAAAACCAATTTCGGGGTGTAGAGCGGTGCAATTCTGCGTCGCTCCACAAAGCAGCAGAGCTAGACGGGGAGTCCGGCAACGGACATATCTTCTCATATCTTCGTGGTTTGGCTCGACCACGAGGAATGCGTAAATGCATTTTCCCCCCTCCCAAAAAAAAAAAAAAAAAGGTCTCCGCCGACCTAAAGGAAACATTATAGGAAGTGCGCAAATTGAAAAGGAGACGTTATCCGCCGAAAGGAGAAGATGGCCCGAAAATCAACTTAAAATTTGTTTAGATTTTTATCACTAACATATCGTTGAAAATAAAACAGAAACTCATCACCCTACAATGTCTATAATAGCCCACATGTTAACATTATCACAACATAAACATATGGAGCTCCTTGAAACAATAGAATTATGTAACATAGGGGCCGTAAAGTTTTGAATATCATTGGAGCCCGCATAAAGATAGTGCTAACTGAGTATTACTTTTATGTAAGTTTTGTAGCCGGTTTTGTATGGTTGCGGTTGCGTCGGATATTAGGTAAAATGGAAAATTTGTTATATGTATGTACTACATTTGAAGCAAATTGAAACACATCTGTTCTGAATTTTTTAAATGTTTCTCTAATATTTAAAAAAAAATATCAATAAATTGAAAAATTAATAAAATCATTAGAGAAAAAATTTCGCCTCGGGCTGGGTTTGAATCCGCGTCTCCAACATACCGCGTTGACGCCTAGACCTCTCGGCCACCTCAGCTTAACTCTTACCAGCCCCGACGAAATCTTATTGACCTCTTTTGAACTTTGATAAGCCAAAATAGCCTTTATTAACTGTTATTTTTTTTCCAAATAATTGATTTAATTAATAATTTGAAGGCACAGAGAAGACTAGAATATTTTATTCAAATAGGTATAGATGCAATAGAGGCACAGTGAAGACTACTCATACTGTTCAAATGTCGCAACCACGTAAGTACGTATCCAACCAGCAAGAATATGGTAATGCTTATTCATTTTTCATTTCATTTATTTTGCTGTCCACAGTGGTTTTCTTTGGTATTACAAATAAATACATACATATTGCATCATGAGTACAAAATTATCGTTTTAAAGTGGTACTTACTTGAGTCGCAAGTACAGAGCCTGCCTCTACTCTCTGTTTTTGCCGAAAAGCAGCAGTGCTTGCATTGCTATTTCGGTTTGATTAAATTAAAACCGGCAGAGAAATTGCTAGGTATTACTGGATTATCTATATTAAAGCGAAAGTTAAATCACGAAATATGGAAAACCGCTTGTCGTACAAAGATTAAATTTGGCAGGGAGGTAGTTTACAGTTAGAAGACGTTCGCTAAAAACGGACTTTGCGACAGGGTCGGATTAAGGAGGTCTAACGGCTCTCGCAAAGTACTTAATTTTTTGTGCTACAAACTTAAAATGTGACAGGGAAGTAGTTAATAAACGTTCTCTAAGAACGGATTTTGGGACAGGGCCGGACTGAAGGGGACTAAGCAGTCCTATTTTATAGTTTATGAGTAGGAGTCATTAGCTAAGAAAGACTTTTGTGACAGGGCTGTGAACTAAGGGATCTCGCAAGTTTATATGATGTCCTAGAGTTAATGTACCTAAAAATTGGAAGAGAGATAGTATATAGTTAAGACATGTCAGGAAGTAACAGAATTACAACGCGGATGAAGTCCCGAGCAACAGCTTGTATGACTATACTTAGATCTTATGTCACAAGTTGGCGAAGTACACTGAGGTCCTTTAAAGGGTTGCATATTTGTGACCTTAGAGCCACCACGTGTAGGTACAGTAAGCGGCGCGTCAAGCTACACTGTTTAACCTTTGGACCGCTGTTAGCTCTTATGTCGCTCGTAATAGGGGCGATTTTTGTTGTGCAAATATAAAGGTTGGCATGATGCCTACTGTACTAATAGGTGGACAATCCGCTTGTTTGCCGAGTTTGTTGCATAAAAAACACCAAGCCGGAATCAATAAACTTAAAAGTCTGGCTGAAGTTAATTTTATCTCTTTCCATCTTATAAAATTTTACTTATGTTAGAACAAGGCAAAAAAAATAAATTTACTAAGTCAGGCTTAAAAAATGTTTATTATCAATAAGTAAATCTTCACTCATTCAACTTGTTCGTGTCGTTTGTTCACAACGTAAGCAACGAAGTACAAATAAAACATTTTAATTAAGTTCCAATGAACAGGTTTCAAAGCAGGCATTGAAAAAATGTTGATAACGCTCAGTCTCTAAATATCATATTATCAAAATATCATAGTCGCAAAACATCATATTGTCAAAACATCATATTAGCAAAACATGATACTTGCAAAACATCCTATTCTCAAAATATAACTCATAATTCATAAAAAAAATATAACGCCTCGATCCAGAGGATCTTTGCTTCGATCCACACACTTTTGTGCAATATTTCACCTTTCCACACATTTTTTCATAGATTAGAAATCCTCCAATGTTCAACCTACCTCTAGAATTCAGTAAGAAATTAACAGTATCCAGAATACCAAAAAAAAAAACAATACATAACTTCAAAAACACGACCGAACCGAAAAATGTGACGGTTTCACATGAATACTGCAACAAAACTGCAATGAATAGTTAAACGAGGGCTCATTGATTTAACTCTAGAACATGTGTACAGTTGAATGCTCTTCCCAATATATCGAAAATACGACCGACCCTGATAAATTTGCACAAATCATAAGAACCTCGATGAACCTCGATGAACACACAACAAGACGACCCATTTATTTCGCCGTCAAAGGAATATGTACCTTCGCGAATCTGTCTCGTCCTCAACAATAGAACTAGGCTCGCTGCCGCCTCGAAGACTTTTGTTCTGCTCGATCGCTAAAATAAGCACCCCAATTTTGTGAGGTCCCCTTGTAAGTGTATACAATATTTCTTACGACGACCGTCAGAACAGCTGGTCTTTTCAATGTTTTTTTTTTCTGCCAGAAAAAAAATACAAGGCTTCTTGTAATACCACGTGGTCGGAAATTGGTCTTTTATATAAACATCAAGTATTATTATTGGGTTCTTTAGGAAGACACACGTCTTGGTATAACATACGGAAATTCTAATCCATGAACACGATTCGATTAAGCGATAGCTCGGCGACGAACCATTTTACATAAGCACACTGGGCAATTACCAAGAAAAAACTAGGCTGAAATGTCAACTCTGTGATGCAAAGCAACCTTTAACAAAAACATTAAATTTCATAATGTTATTAAAGAACGAGTGAATTAGATGCAGTTGTTACTATCGTGTGAAAGTTTAGTCCTGCATTCACCCCAATTACATTGGTATTCATAGAAAAGTGATGTTAGATAAGGCTGTATGTAAGATATCGATAAAAGGATATCGATATACTGAAAACCTTTATAACTTGTTCGAAATTGATAATTTGCTAGACAGAAGGAACAATAAAATACTTCATCGCGACATTTAGTTATAAATGATGTGTTAAAATTATTTAAATGCATAATAAACTATTTTAACAAGCATTATTTAGATTCACCTATAGAAAATATTACGTTCTAACTTCTAACCACGTCTTCGTTTATGTGATTTAAAATTAGATCAGTGATAAGTTTTACACCTTCAAAATATGTTTAAAGCTTCTAAATTCTCTCTTCGGTTTAAATATTTTTAAAACGAAGAACTATCCTATTCTAAATACAAAGGATAACAAACAAAGACAGTTTCAATTAATAACAATAAACAAAGTCTCATAAAAAATGCTTTTCATTTAAATCATTTATCTTGCGTGCTCGGGAAGTTGAATGTAACTACTTACTCGCATAACACGGCTCGCGTGCAACATACGAGTATAAAACTTTAATGCCAGACACTGGCAAAAGTCGGCGTATAAATTACGGTCATCTATCGATAAACAAAGCCCATCCCTCGCGCGCACCTTGCCTGCCATCTGCCGCGATGCACGTGAAGCAATTAAGGGTCTCGGGGGTGCCACCCTCCGTGCCGTTTACCTTCAGGTAAGGAGGGTCATAGTGGTCAATGCACCGGCATGTTCTCATGATGACGACACTCCACGTTTTCTAAGCCAAATGGTGCAAGTGCCAATTGTTTGCTCACGTTTTAAGTCCTATTGTAGAGGGCATTTCTGCCCTAACCTGTTCAGGTAGTGTGTCTTCCTGGAACATTTGGCCTATGAGGTCTATTTGTGCATTCCAATGCAACTGTCATACCTACCTACTCTCTTATTCCTTAATCATGAACTACATGTTTGTTTTTCCCAGTTCGCAGAAAATTTCCTAGATAAAATAAAATTACAGAACTATACAAGAAAAGATAAAAAGCGTTAAAACAATATCTTTAGTTATAATTTATAAAATAAATTAAATGATTTTTCATTGTAGCTGATTATAAGCTGAACCCTAGAAAACTTATCTATCTTTTGATACCAAAATAAATCTCGGCGAAAGTGAACTAAAAGATGAAAATTTCTATAAGGAACTCGAGTTCCTGTCAACTTTTGATATATCCCGAGAAACATCGAACTTATCATGTTGCTTCTTTAGCCTAACGAACTTGCGTGAATAAGTGATGGATGATATTCGGGGCTTTAAAGCGGTGACGAATTTAAATGTAATAAAATATAAGTTAACCCATAACATCGAAAGTTCAACTTTAGGCTATAATAAATATATGTACGAGTACTTTCCCTTAGCTCTCAATAAAACCTAACGCTAAATTGATAAGTTACAAGATATAAAATAAAACACATAGATAACCATAATTAAATGCAACAATGACTAAGAATCAGCTGTTCAAAATTAACAGCAATATACCCAAAGGCATAATCATAAAAAATGTTTAGCCTGGTTTTTATTGCCTACTTAAGTAAACCACTCTTGCCATAACCATTACAGTTGAAGTGTTTAAATTCCAGTTCCATAAGTTAAGTAACGGAACAAGCAAATAAAGGAATCCTTTTGATATTTCCAGTTTGAGAAGATCTAGGTAAAGAGCCTACTAGCGTGTCTGAACATTTAGCCTCGTAGCAAGTATAAAACTGAAACAAAATAGATACACTCTATTTTTTTACTGACTATAATCTTGCCTGCTTTAACGGGAAGAGGCGTCCGAGATATCCGAAAATAAAGCTAGGATGTATTTCGAGAAATATATAATTGTCGACTATGTCCAGAAAGATGGGCTCATGCCGTCAAGCTTTGGGTCCCAGAGGGAAGTCGCGGACGAGGTCGGCCACGAAAGCGCTGGCGGGATGACCTAAGAAAGGGGAATGGCAGATGGCCATACTAACTTAGGCCCACAACGCACACATATAAACGAATGTGAAAATAATAGTAGATAATACCAGTATTTTATTGGTAAAAGAAAAAAATATAAAAAAACTTGGTGAATCTTATTTAATGTATTTTTTCCTTTTCGTAAAATCAATAAATGTATAACTTAACCATTATGGTAATATGTTATTTATGTCCATTACATTACTAATATAATATTAAGAATTATACACATTATGTCATGAGTAATAAATATTATACAACGTGCAACCCATTTCTGAGTAAGACATTGCGGAGATATAAAGATTTCTTATTTTTTTATTAGTCTATGTTATTTGTCATATATGACGAGAACATCATCTAAAAATTGAGCAGATACCTAATACCATATAACGTAACGACTTAGGAGATCTTATATTAAACTTTTCCCTCGCCTAAATAACCTGAAACAAAGACATTATAAGAGATAGACCGACAATACGCGCGGCCTCTAAGAAACCCCCTTCAACCACAACAGCGGTCAGGCGGCCGCTACTCATACTGTATTTGTACTGCATTTGACTGTCGAGCGCGCGTCAAGTTATAAAAATACTTAAACATGCCCAAATAACTTCGTTTTGTAGTGTAAAAAACGAATAGTAATAAAAACTAAATCACATTGTAACATTATTTATTACCGATGAGTCTTAATTATGCTTATTTATTTAGCTATTATCATATCAAAATTGGTTGAAGGGGACTTCATACATTTCGTTTGCATTGTTGGTCTACTCTTATAATGTGATTGACCTGAAAAATGCAAAAAAGCCCTCATTGATTTGAATACTAATATTATAATACAGTAGGTATTTTCATTATAGTAAAACCTATCCATCTATACAACAGCTGAGCTTTTGAAAGCGGGTGGACTACTAGTCCGGAAAGCGCTGCAGAGGTGCGCTATTTAACTCCATCATACTCGAGGGCATTACGCCTAAAGCATGGCACGGGGGTGTGGTGGCACTTTTCTTCAAAAAGGGCGACAGGGCCCAATTGAAGAACTACAGACCCATCACGCTCCTGAGTCATGTATACAAGCTGTTCTCGAGAGTCATCACGAATCGTCTCGCGCGCAGGTTTGACGACTTCCAGCCTCCCGAACAAGCCGGATTCCGTAAAGGCTATAGTACCATAGACCACATTCATACGCTGCGGCAGGTTATACAGAAGACCGAGGAGTATAATCTGCCACTATGCTTGGCGTTTGTGGACTATGAGAAAGCCTTCGATTCTGTCGAGACCTGGGCCGTGCTTAGGTCACTCCAGAGGTGCCAAATAGACTACCGGTACATCCAAGTGTTGAAGTCATTGTACGGAAACGCCACTATATCAGTCCGCCTTCAGGACCAGAACTCGAAACCAATACGACTTCAGCGAGGTGTGAGACAAGGTGACGTTATATCGCCGAAGCTGTTCACAGCTGCGCTGGAGGATGTATTTAAGCTTTTGGACTGGAGAGGACGCGGCATCAACATAAACGGCGAGTACATGACTCACCTTCGTTTTGCCGATGATATCGTGGTCATGGCTGAGACCGTGGAAGATCTAGGCACAATGCTCGAAGACCTCTGTAGAGTTTCCCAACAAGTGGGTCTTAAAATGAACATGGACAAGACCAAAATTATGGTGAATTCCCATGTAGTACCCACTCCTGTGAAGGTTGGCGGCTCTACACTGGAAGTTGTTGACGAATATGTTTACCTGGGACAAATAGTCCAGCTCGGTAAGTCCAACTTCCAGAAAGAGGTAAATCGACGAATCCAACTCGGCTGGGCAGCGTTCGGGAAGCTACGCAGCATATTCTCGGCCAATCTACCGCAGTGTCTTAAGACGAAAGTCTTCAATTCGTGCGTGTTGCCAGTGATGACGTACGGAACTGAGACGTGGCCGTTTACAATGAGTCTCATCAGAAGGCTCAATGTCACTCAAAGGGCAATGGAGAGGGCTATGCTCGGGGTTTCTCTACGCGATCGCATCAGAAATGAAGAGATCCGTAGAAGAACTAGAGTCGCCGACATAGCCCAAAGAATTGCAAACCTTAAGTGGCAGTGGGCAGGACACATAGCTCGCAGGACTGACGGCCGTTGGGGCGGAAAGGTCCTCGAGTGGCGGCCGCGTACCGGGAGACGCAGCGTCGGTAGGCCCCCCACAAGGTGGACCGACGATCTGGTGAAGGTCGCGGGAAGCCGCTGGATGCGGGAGGCGCAGGACCGATCGGTTTGGAGATCCCTGGGGGAGGCCTATGTCCAGCAGTGGGCGTCTCTTGGCTGAAATGATGATGATGATGATGATCTATAAAAAGCTATTATTTAGTTGTTTATAAGTATAATTATACTTTAATTATACTTAGAATAAGAAAGTACTTACCAAAATAAAATTATCGATTTGACATCGATAATAGTTACCGATTTCAAGATATTTTTATGCACAAGCAAGTTAGAATATCACTTATAGTTCACTACATAGCAATAGTTCACTTCCTGCAATCGTTTTAATATTGTATAATTATTTAAAACTAGCGCTCCGCCCGCAGCTTTGCCAGCTTGGATAAGTTATATTAATTAAACTATTACCCGTGCGAAGCCGGGGTGGATCGCTGGTTATACATTAAAGCTTCCTCTTGAATCACTCTATCTATTGCTGAAAACTTCATTAAAATCTATTGCGTAGTTTAAAAGATCTAAGCGAATACACAGTGGGAGCGACTTTCTTTTATACTATGTAAAGAAGATATAATCTAACATTTAGAGATATCTGGATAGAACGAAAAATTAAATACGAATATTTTATATTTTTCTACTGCATCAAATTTGTTGTGCATTCTTGGGCCTAAAATCGCCATTCCCCTTTCCACGAGGATTGGTGGCATATGGCTCGAGACAAGTTTTTATGGAGGGATTTGGGGGAGGTCTTTGCTCAGCAGTGGGACAGTACAGGCTAGAGAAAAAAAATATAATTCAAGTCGAGACTGAGAACCGTATCTTAACGGATTACTTAAGGCTTATAAAAAGGAAATAATAGTGATGAAGTGAATTAAGCGTGCTTATCAATACTGACACTGTTTTCCTTTTGCATGTGCCTATGGCAAGTCATGGCTGTATTTCGCCTATTATTAAATGAAAATGAAATGACCCGACCCAAATAACATACAAAAATGTACGAAATAGGTACTTATAAATCTTTTAATACATTCAGTTAGCACTGTGAGCCGGATTTCTTTCGACTCATTCATGAATTCATTCATCTCTGAGCTTGTTGCATACCAGTACGCCTACGCTTTGCGCTTAGCGAAATTAAATGTAGGGTTGGCACTTGAAAGCATTTAAGTCGACTTTTTAGGTTACGTAAGATCGTTCATTATGGTTTTAAAATTATCTACTTATACAAGTGGAGACGTCGAAACAACAAAAAAATTACTTGCGTACACTTAAAGCCCATCACACGCAGTGAAGATATTATATATTATAGCATCTAATATAAAAATATATTATCTTAAAGGACCACACACAGCTAAGATACGATAATATATCGCAACTGCATCATTGTATTAGAGGCAGTCTTGCGGGTCGTTTTTTTTTTGCCATGAACCGCATACAAATCTAACTGCTGTTGCTAGATGTATAAATACTTGAAAGGTCGTCTGATGACGAATGGGACAGTGAATTTGATCATATATGTATTGCGTCGAGAAGAAAAAAGCGTAAAATCTGGGAAGAGGACCACTTAAGAACCAAAAAACAGCGCTAGATAGAACATACTGTAGTTTATCTTAAGATAAATATCGCCGAGTATATTAATATATATTTCAATATCTTAAGATATCGTTGCTAGGTTAAGATATCTTTCACATATCGCTCAGTATCTTAAGATACTGTAATGTAAAATATATATTATATTAACTGTGTGTGGTGATCCATTGAAATGTAGGGTTAGCGATACGTCGCAGATAAGATATATTTTATAGTATCTTCATTGTGTGTGATGGGCTTGACAAGTTCCAAAGCCTGAATACCTACGAAAATCGAACAAAAATACTGTTTAGTCGCAGGACATCTTTTTTTTAATATTTCTACACAATGTATAGCTTCCTAGTTGTCACCTTACCTATGGTGCTCCCACACTACTACTAACATTTGTTAATATAAAACATATACTAACAAATGTTGGGAATTGTTACATTCTGTGCTTTTAAATGTTATGAGTGCTCCTACACTGACAGAAAATGTTTACAAACATTTTATAACATTTGAAAACATGACATTGACTCGCAATTTGGTTTTGCATTCTGAGGCGTCTTCACGAAAATGGAACAAGATTTGCTCATTGGAATAGCATTTATTTATTGTTTAAAAAAAGAAAAAGCGCTCTCACTGGATGCGACAAACGCTAAGAGTTAGAAAAAAGTATAGTGCCCACAGTCGAGGATTTGGGTATTAATGGTTGCTTAAATGATTTTTTAAGAATGAACAGTTCTGAATTTGTATACCCCAGCCCGCTGTCAGCTGTACAAATGTTTACAAACAAAAGATAACAAATGTTTTATTTAGTTACATTTTGTTTACTATCAATTTTGTTTAGAAATGTTTACTAACATTACCTTACATGAAAACATTTTTTAACATTGTGATCAAATGTTTATTAACAAAATGTTTACTAACTTTGTAAACATTTTATAACGACAATGTGGGAGCACCAGTACTGGTTATAGACCCCGTGTTTGTCTAAACAGGTAAATTGTGATTGTTTTTGTTGCCTTTTAATGGTAACACTTCATAAATGGTGTTTTGTTTAAAGTTAGTTTTATTAAATAAATATCTTATAATTCGGACGACTTATTTTAAATAAGTAATCTTAAAATAAACTTCTATCAATCGACTAATATCGCACGTCGAATTATTATTAAAATAATCATATAAGTTGGCAAACAAGCAAACTCGCATATCTACAACCCCTATCTAAGGACGCCAATGCGTTGCCAACTTGTGACATAACATGAAAACTTTAGACCAAGTTTAGACCAGGTTTTGAAATAAAACCGTGAGACTGTTGTGTTGTTGTTGTTGTTGTGAGTATGTTGTTCTATGTGCTCTAAGTTTAGTTATTTAAAATGTCGGCTAACGGTTTTTATCAAGATCAAAGGAATACCACATCTGTACGTAGTACTATTATCTAGTCTGTGTCGCTGCTTAGCGGCAGAAGTAAGTACTCGTAAGATAGAGGCACAGACTACTAGTACTGAGTCCCCCTATTAAATTCAAATAATTATGATCAGAACATCAAACTCATAACTTTTACTTTGTGACCGACTTTGGGAATCGCGAAAAGAAATCGGGTATTTCTTACAACAGTTCAAAACCCACTTACGGTTGAGGGTATGAATGGAGCAGCAATTTTTTCGCGATTTCTGAGTTGGTCTCATAGTGATGATGTTCAGTTCATGATCTGAAGCTGAACATCATTATTAAATGTCATATCATCACACCTTTTTGGAACACAATCATTTGAAATCAACTTGCATTCACACAATGAAGAATGCGATTTACATCTCAATTGAAAACATGAACAGAATACAATAAGTATGTCATGTTCACTAAAATCTTCAAAAATGTGTGAAGGTTCATATCATGTTCAACTTTAATGTTGGCAAAGTTTGTGAAAATTTCACTAATAATATTAATCAATACATCTTGACACTTGGTGAAATTTGTGAGTAAAGTTCATTTAACTTAAAATTGCTAAAGTTCGAGAACAAGCACAGCATTCGCGTTAATTAATACCGCTTTCAATTAGGCAATTTTGAACACAGTTCATAATCATGTACCTATGAGGCAGAATTAAGCTTAGAATCATAGCGTCTCGTCGGAGTAAGGAGTGCCGTTCAAGATTAGCGATTCTGTTGCCATACGAACGTGAGGCATTGGTACCAGTTTCAAGGTCTCGGAAAGCACGCAGGATTATCCGGCCGAGTTCAAGGTCGAAGTCGGCGTTGGCATTTCAAATGCCTACTATTCGTAGTTGTCAGATTATCAGATGGTCGCTAAAAAGCTGAGGTTGTCAAAGAAATTTGTCCGAATGAACGAATTGAAACTATTGAAAGAAGGAAAGACCTCCGAAAGAATATGGCAAACATGTGTTCTTCATATAAAAAAAGAATACCTACCTACCACATGACTCGCGTGAAGGTTTATTTTTCCATGATTCACTTGTCTATTGGCATTTGAATAGTTTTGTAAATGCAAGTTCCTTTAGAACTACAGTCCAATACAAAGTTTGGGCTCCGGTCGTCTATGTCCAGAGTGTCAAACGGACTACAGTATCAAAAGGACTACTGTCCCAATTCGACTAGTCTCAATTTGACTAGCGTGCCCCACTGACTAGTGTCTAATTATCTTGCTCCACATAAGGACTACTGTCCCATTTTGTCTAGTCCCGATTTGACTAGTATCAACATACAAAGTAAAGGAAACCAATCAACCGTAACTGCGCTAATAATTTGTCTAGTTGTAGTTTGCCCACAGGTTGGGCCCTGGTTATTGCAAAATTACCATGATAAGAGATCAAGATGATATGCTTCGCTTTTAAATCTCATAATACGATTAATTATATGAGTAAAATAATTAGTGCGCGATGAGGGCAAATGCAAGTTATCAGCCCGACGAAGCAACCGCTTGCCCTTCTCTCTGTTGGTGTTATAAGTTATTTAAGAGTGTATACAGTTTTAATAAAATTTATTTTATTGTTAAACAGGTATTGTAGTGGTATAGTTGTTTGAGGTTCATAAGTTTCGTTTCATTGTAAATGATGTTCGATGAAGTGAGGAAATCGTAATTGAATAGAACTTAATTATTTTAATTTGGACTACTTGGTGTACGTAGGTATAAGTAAGTATAAGTCTTTTTTAAATAAACATTAAATATAAAAGGGTTTCATGGATCGTGATTACGTTTTCAACAGATCGAGTTCCAAAAGCCAGCAATTTTTTTATGTTCACTGTAAAAGAAAACCTGATTTCCAAGTCAAGCGGACTGTACAACATCGTCGGATGCCGCAACGCCGCATCATAGCGCCCGCACTGCGTAACGCATCATAAAGCTGCTACTTTGTAAAAATAAATCAGTTTAAAAAATTAAAAATCTTTTTTTTTTATTACAGACGACAGGAAAGCTCATGGGTTTCATCTCACCTGATAGTAAGCGACGATAAGGCCGAAGGTGGAAGCGAGCTTCACCTGGGCTCCTCAACACCTGAGGAGGAACTGGCTATCTTACCTCTAAGGCCGCATTTATATTTGTTTGACGCGACGTGTTGTGAGGTTTTGTGAGTGACGCGTCAGCCAAATATGGGTTTCATACATTTAGTACGGTGAGATTTATATTTGTGGACGCGATTAGGGAATGCAAATCTCGCGAGATTGGGGCTCAAGCGAGATCTCGCGAGTTTATGAATAACAATACTGCGAGATCTGGCCAATTTCGAGATCTCGCGAGATTTTCAGTTTGGTGTTTTTTGCAAATAATCACTTTATTTGAATAAATTAGGAAAAAAATAATAAATATTATAAGTATTATAAGATAAATATTTATTTTCACGAATTTTTTCAATAGACTTTTATGCATCCAACATTGTTTGACGTATCTGTCTATATTTTTTTTAATAAACTTCTAAGTAGTAAACTTTGACATACGTATCTATCAAATAACAAATGCAAGAAACAACCAGTCTTCTCTTCTAATATCAAACAAAAATCTTTAAATAATAAAACAGTTCTTTTATAACAAACAAAACAACGAGAAAAAAAATGAAACTTATTATCTAAGTTGGGTTGACTATAAAACTGAGATATTTTTATCAATTAAATGAAAGTAATGAAACTATATCTACTCAGTAGATCCATTAGATATTACAGATTAATTAACAACATATGCCAATTAGTCAGACTATTAGACTATTTTATGCTCAAATGCAATCTCGTTAAACTCGCGAGATCTCGCCTTTTTTTCGTCCGAGATCAATCTCGCTAAAAAAGGCCGAGATCTCGCGAGAACGAGATTGCATTCCCTAGACGCGATATCGGTATGGGTTTCATACATTTAGTACGGTGAGATTTATATTTGTGGACGCGATATCGGTATGGGTTTCATACATTTAGTACGGTGAGATTTATATTAGTGTGTCGCATCAGAAGCGATCCCGATCGCGTCAGCAATGTGCACGCGCCTGTGTTGTTGTGACGTGACGGTAAACTGTATTCTTTCTAAATATTTATTAAAATTGAATTTGGAAGTATGGACGACCTGCAGGCCTATTCGCTAACTACGGTTGGTAACTAGAACTGTCATTTTTGAAAGACACTTTAAATCCATTACTCGTTTAGTGATCTGATGTGTTACGGCAGCGTTCATGATATCGGTAATGAAAGTTAAGTTTCTTTCAAAATAGACAATTCTAGTTAGCAACCGAAGTTACAGAATAGACCTGCTGAACGTAAAAGTAAGAGATTATAAAGTGATTTATGATACAAAATGTAAAGAATACAAAGATCAGGCCATTTTAGATCAGCTGTTTGGGAAAAAATAAAACTAGATGAACACTGGATGAACCCCATATCGTCGGTTCATTCTTTCTTTTTTTAGACGATTTGCCACCACCATAAACTGAATATCTTCTTCAAAATCAGAATCTGAGTATTCATAGAAAAACTACGAACGTGTAACCTCTCCGCGAGCATCAACTGTATTGATTAAAAAATCGTCATAAGACATCAGAATGCGACACATTGATGTGAACGCTAGCCGTCACGTCAGAGAGCATCACAACACGTCGCGTGAGACAAATATAAATCCGGCTTAATTGTCGAAACACAACAAGGCCATCAATAGCAAATAATAATATACATGTACAGGGTGTAACTGAACATCCCAATAACATTTAAGGGTATGTATCCATTAGAAGTAGAGATTCTGTAGGAAAAATATTAGGGCTAACAAACCTACTTTTTTTCCCATACAAACTAAATAAATATTTTTTTGGTATTAAGTGCCGACAGTCCTACGTAAGCGTACCAGGAATACTACTCTCACGTCTGTCACATGTCATTTTGTGTTTTAATTTCTTTTGTGGTAAGAGCTGATTATGGTTGTCACTTGAAAGTTTTTGCTTTCAGTTTAAAATCAAATAACTCTAAAAGTATTGGGGTTCCAGGCCTCAGACAAGCACCGAATGTCAATTTAGTATCTAATTTATATGCCCCTTAAATGTTATCGGGGTGTTCAATTACACCCGCCCGGTATAAGACATTTGTTTTTTTCATAACATTATTTTGTGAAAAAAGTTTTTATCACCTGTAAATCACAGAATCAAAACTATGATTGATTTGCAGTTTTAGATTTAAAGACAAAACATACATCCCACTATGGATCTATTACTTTTTAAATGCCAAATAAAACTGTTGTTCAGTGTTGATAAATAGGTATTTTTATGAGATTTGATATAATTTTAGGCAAGGTCAGACAAAGGCATAGGATATAATTTTGGACAAAATGTAAACCTGCCTGCGTCATAAGCATACAGTGTTGTTGAAGATGCAGGTTCGAAATCTACCTGACTGGAATTTTTTTCTTGTATTGATTTATTCACTATTTGAATTATATTTGTATTTTTATAGAAAACTCGATTTTATCCGCAACTTTGTACACATGTATTTTGTATGGAGTGTGTATCACCAAAAGAGATCATTACAAATCATTCCAGATATGCTAGAAAAACGGATGGTCTAGCTTAATTTAAAAACAAAAAACAACCCTATACATATACATATTGCCTTTTGAAAAATAGGAAATTCTAGTTTAATATTGCTAGTCAGTGACTTTTGAACAATTGAACAGATTTTCATCAAATAAAGCTAATAAGCCCGCCAAACAAAATATAAAAACTAACTGTACTGATTTCAATTTACTTTATTAATTAAACCAAAGTAGATTTTATTCAATGTAAATAATAGCTACATATCAACATCTAATTTTAAAAAATTACAGATTTCATGTAAACCCACACGTTGTAGGTATACGCCCACCATGTTGTTTAACCTGGCGCCGTTGTGGTCGGGTATCTAATAACCGACAGTTTTTAAAACTTCAATAACTTTAAAATAAAATACGCAATTTGCGGTTCACAGTAGCTGCGCTTGTTGACTTCTTACAACAAGCTAGCCATACCATTTTATTGCTGCTGCTACAGTGGAATTTACACGTATTTGAAAATAGCGCAGGTACAGAGGGAGGCTCTGCGCCGCCGGGGTAAGGCACTCGCCTTCCCAGCTGCCGGCCACCGAACGATTGAGGCGATCCGTTCGGTGTTAAGGCGCATAGTGCTCCCAATGACCTTGCGTCGATCGTCCCGCACTGATTGATGAGACATAGGAGTGAGTGAGTGAGAGTGAGGGGAATATTCAAGCAAACCTTTACGCGTAAGATGAATTATTTAAATAAAAAATTAATAAAGGCGAATAAGAAAAATCTAAAAAGACCATCCCCTAGAATATTGTTCACTTTATTTATTGAAATCGAAAGTATGTGATTTAACCTAATATTTACGAAGCGATTAGGTTTTTAGTTTTAAAATCGAGGCATGTTTGGGTCACATTTTAACCAAGTTTTAATTCATTTATCAAAAAATTAAAAAGACCATCCTCTAAAGAATGCGTTGAATAATAACATATCCTTTTTAAAGATTTTTTTATTCAATATTTATGGAGAGAACCGGTTTTTTCTGCAGTGATTTTTTATGATTTACGTTACTATGCGCCTTAAAGGAGTGAGTTGGGCGCCGACAGGACAGCCTCTCATTCCGCATGGTGCAGGTACTGACCGGACATGGTTGTTTCGGTCACTACCTGCACCGAGTTGCACGTCGTCGGGAGGAAGCTCCCGAGCACACCCTGTTGGTGTGACCCGCTCCCTTCCGCCGCAGACAGACAAGCAGAAGGCGGGCATTCGCTCAAGCAATGCCTGTCTGATGACCCTGCCGTGACGCCTGCGCGCACGGTCAGCTCCCGTGCACGCCGCCGTAAGGCTTCTACGTCTGAGGATTGTATTGGTGTTGTCGGACAATCCCCCTTGGCGATAGCCTGACCAACTGGCCGAGCTAACACGGACGCGTGAGTAGTGGTATCGCATTGTGGACCCTACCACACGCGCCGAAAAGGCAGGGAAAACACCGAGGGGGTTTAGTAGGTAGGTCTGCCACTCTGACGGGTGAGCCCCACACACGCTCGCCGTCTAGCCAACGGTGGGTATGGTGCGGTTGCGCATTTTCCCCCGAAAAAGGGTAGGTATAAGTAAATTGTTGATTTTGCATGAAAAAAATATTAAGTACTCTATAGAAGTTTTTAAGACTGAGACATTTTATTATACCGTTATTTTGCATAGATACACCGTTTTATTGAGAAAAGATTATAATTTTGTGTTTACTCACAGTGGATGAGTCATAATAACTGATAATAATTATAATAATTGACATATTCATTATTTGAAAACTTTATTGTAATCTATTACTACTATTCTTAACTGTAAACATTATTATATTTCACGAACCGAAAAGCACCGAAAATAACCGGGTACCCGGTTCTTTGGTAAAACGGAACCGAAAAACCCGGTTCCTAAATAATGTCCGGTTCTTACATCCTCTATACATTATATCTGGCCAAAATGGCCGTGTAACATTTATATTTATACTGAGTTTTTGTTTTTTTTTAATATTTTTTGTGTGCTGCTTATTCTTTTTCACAGTATTAGATTTCTTACGTAAATAAACAAATATGACTTCGAGCTTTATTTGAACAAGCTTTTAGTACCAATAAAAAACTTCAGTTCGGATAATGAGAAATAATTCGACATTATTTCACAGTGGAGACAAGACAGTGATACGCAACAAGAGTGCAGCGGTAATGAAAAGCAAGAAGCAAAGTTTTTTACCAGCTACCACTAGTAGTAGTTTATATTAGTAGTTTTATACCCGAAAGGACAATACAACCAAATGGTCTTCACCTTCTAAGATAAGCCTGGGGTAAAGCCTATTGCACAAAATGCTAAGGCAGAAATAGTGTCTTGAGGATATTTCATAAGTTATAGGAACAAATACTTTGCTAAAACAATACTACAAAAACAAAGACAATAAGCCAACTCATAATTTTTTTATTTTTGAAAATATATTTAAACCTATGTTCTAAAAACTTGATTTTCAGAAGAAAAATAGTTTAAGTTTTTGATGATTATAACATTAATATATTATAAAAAATCTTCAATTTTGTTAAATATTGTTTACAGTTGATTATTCCCCAAAATATTATTCTAGTACAGACATAAAATTGATGTAGAGTGTAATGAGTTAGTGTAATATAAATGGGTATAATATACACAGCCACATCGGCCATGTTCTGTTAGGTCACCACAACGGTGCCAGGTTAAGTTCATTGAGTAGTTTCTCATTATTTTTTGGATAAGAATTTCTCAGCTTCCTGTGAGAATTTTGAAAAAGCCTTTCTGAGTGGCCGTCTAGATAAACCAACTAACCCCTGTACTAAATTATATGCTTCAGAAGTTTGGGCTCTACGTTGACACCTCAATCGGTCAGTCAGTCACCAAAGCCTTTTATAAATACAGATGCAGTCATCAATATAATTTTTTTTATGTTTTGTTATTTTAAATAGGACTATTTTTGTTTTTTTTTATATTAGGTATCATGATTATTATACACGGTTATTTTTTTATCACCCTGGAAAATTTTAGGGACGTTTCAGGACACATCCAATATTATATAAAAAATAAAAAAAATGAAATAAAAAATAAAAAAAAATATATAAAAAAAATTAAAAAATCTCTAAAAATGCTGCTCACAACTTGTGCAGCATTTTTGTATTTTTTAAAAAATAATATAAAATTAAGGTGGGGGGTTATTTTTTTTATTTATATTTAAATCATTCTAATACCATGTCGTGAAGCGTCCCTTAAATTTTCCAGGGTGATAAAAAAATAACCGTGTATATAATTGTGTTGTTAATAGTGTGTCTGTTGTAGCTAGCGTTGCCAGATGTCCCGCTTTTTAATTCTCTCAGGACGCTTCCTACCAGACCCCTGAGCAGGACGCCCAAAATCCCGCTTTTTCATGAAACTCCGCTGGCGCGTGTTAAGTTATTATCAGTCAATCAGTGCCCAGTGGTCAAGCAAGATGGCCTTTTGCACTTGGTTCGCTTGTCAACACTTGCATAATTTACTAAACTTATACCAGTTTATGTCATCAATACCTGTGTCAAATGCATCGACTGAAAGGGTTTTTTCTCAAGCAAATGTAACATGGACTGACAGTCATAATAAATTATCAATAGAACATGTGAAGGCGGAGATTCAAATAAAAGTAAATTTTCAGTTGTCTTGTGAAAAGTTTTATAGATTTGTCCTAAAAGAAAAAAAATGTTAAAAGTGGCAAAATCAATCTCAAAATACATTTTCAATAAAAAAAATTATGTTTCATTAAATGAAAGTAATTAGAGTTATTGAATTCTTGATAGGTAGAACTCTCGTTTATTCATTTAAAAAAATATATAAATTCCTAAAAATAACAATATTATATTTGTTTATATCTTAAGCTTTAATTGACCTCAGTAATCTGTAGTTTTTTAATAATGGATTTTAACTATAATTTTGATATTTTTTTACGTCCCGATTATTTCATCCCAGTCCCGCTTTTATTACGTTTAAGTCCAGATATTTAGAAAAACGGATCTGGCAAGCCTAGTTGTAGCTCTAAATTAATTTTTAATTATGTCAGTGGAAATTAACTCCTTACATTTTAATCTCAATAAATCAATGAGGTTGTGACCAATCACAAGGAAATGATGTAAGTTGAAGACACACAAAACAAATTTTGTTGTATGTAATATAGGTAGGTATATACAATGATGTAACAATGAACAGTATTTAACTGTTTTAATTGAATATGGTATCAAAAAAATAGTAAACCTAAAAAAAAGTTATATCTATTTGATGTGTTAATCAGTCAAATTTCTTCAGTTTCAACTGTGTAATTTACAAGTAAGTCTAGTAATGTATTAACAAACTTATAATACAAATTAAAAAGGAAATGATATCAAAATAGTTAAGCAGTAAAATTATTACACTTGAGTATGTACTTACTGTGTTAATCACTCAAATTTATTCAGGTCTACTATGTATTAGAAATTAAAACTAGTTAAATTAATAAAACCATAAGACTAATGAAAAGGGAATAATTTTGATAAATTTCAGAACACTAAAAAGTAATCTAAGTACGTCAAATAGTACAAAAAACAACTTACGGCACAGATTTCGACACAAGTTTCTTTGTATTCAACATAATTAATTACTAAGTATACTTAATAACTAAACTACTATATTTATATGATATGCATAAAATTACAGGTGTATAACCTACCGACTTATTTAATTTGCTAGTACCTACAAATTCGTGTATTCTGAATCGTGATATTCATAAAGCAATACAAGTAAACAAAAACTCACTTTCTACGCCGCCCGGCATCCGTATCGCTTTTAATGGGAAAGTTGAAGGAGTCGCCAAAAATCCGATATTGTAAATCATCCTCTTCATTGCTTTGATATTGCATCGCTCAAACAATTCAACGATTGCGACGAAACAAACATTAACAAACCACCCTTGTGTTTATTTGACCTTAGAATCATCGTTGTGCATTGTTTTACTACTAATTATAGCGTCTTAATTGAGTACGCGTTTAATGTTTATGAATTGTACTTATATTCGCGCCAAATTACAGATTGACATTTAAAATTTTAAAATTTCTTTTTTTTTTATTTGTTCACGCGAGGGAATCTCGGCTGTAGCGCGCGCGGAGCCGGACTGACTGACTGAAGTGGGCGCCGAGCCGCGGCACCGGCAGGCTACGCGGGAACCATGCCTTGCTTTGCTTGTCCCACCCGTCCTGCCCCCGGGCCTTGTATTATGGAATTCCTGCGTTATAGTGGTTATAGTCCCTGCGTTCCAGATAAAGCACTGCTACTTTCTGAGGCTAACATCTGATGTTAGCCTCGTTTTGCGTTTCTTTTAAGAAATGTTGACATTTTTAGCCACGCTAATTGTTACAAATGAAACGCAAGGTACTGATTTTTCGTGCTGAATTTTGACACCTCACTTAATTAGTCCAGCGACTTAAAATTTTTAATAATATAAATCAGAATTGGCTAATACTATAAATATCTTTCAATATTTTTTTTAAATCCGCTGAAAATCCTTTTTGATTCCTGAAAAAAGATTCCAAATGTCAAATTTGAAAGCTGTCAAAAAGTGGTATCAGAGGACCCATCTATTAGCATGGGTATTTGATGCTAGCATTTCGTGTTAAAAATGCTTAAATGAAACGCATGACAACCAGCAAGAAAAACTAGCATCACCGGCTAATGAAACGCAGAGATGCTAAAAATGTTGGTATTTATGGCTAAAAATGCTTATCTGGAACGGGCCGAGTGTTGCAAGGTTACTTGAGATAGTGTCTTGGCAATTTGATTTGGGAGAAACATTATCATGCATGACATTCGTTTATAATGACATTACTACTTTAGGTACCTTTAGCTAGTTAACATGTTCAGTTTCAATTTATTTGTTAAATAAAATAAAACATTGAACAACCTCACAACGTTTCATAATATAGCTGTTCTGATAGACTTAAACGTATGTTAAAATCATTAATTATTTATATTAATCAAATATTTCGACAAAAAACAAAAATTATTGATTTTCGTCAAAAATGAAATGGGCGGAAATCAATCAATCAAATCAAGAAATAAGCGCAGACGACGCTAGGCACCCGAATAATGATTCAAAAATATATGCCTATGGCCTATGGTTAACGAATATGCTAAAAGTTAGCTTTAATATAGTTCATTTCAATGTGGTATGTGATATTTATGCGCAGGCGCAGATCAAGGGTCGGACGCCGTGACGTCACCACCCGTCGACACCGGATTGCCGACATCCACTTTGATAACGATAAAGTTTGTTTATTTAATTAATATATTATTAGTTAATACCTACCGCACTGGGCCAGCATGGTTGACTAGGGCCTAATCACCCTAATATAGGGTAGGCTCGAGCCCCTCGGTGGGGACGTATATGGGCTGTGATGATGATGATGATGACCTACCAGTTAATTTTTAAGCTTTGTAAGCTCAGAGTGCTGATTTCTAAAAAAAACAATACCCTAAACAAAACAATGGAAATCTGTTGCGAATTTAATTACTTTGATTTTATGAATTTATTTTTTTATTTATTTATTTATTCATCATGTACGTTTGTGTTCAAAGGCGGACTTAATGCCTGGGGCATTATCTGCCAGTCAACCTTTGGGCGATGCAGAGAATTCTGAGGTAGATGTACCAATTCTAAAGAAGTGAGCAACATCATCTTAATGAATACCTATATAACATAAATGTATACCTATCAACATATAAATAAATATGTTTCATATATAATATATATATATAGTTATATGGACATACAAGTTATTTGTGTTTAACTATACATCAGATTTTTATTTCACTTTGCAAAATTCGAAATTGCCTGTTTTGCTATGTAACGGAGAAGTGAAGCGACTCTACATAGAACCTTCACTACGACGTCCACCTACCATCGGATGCGGCCCACATTCACGATCTGTCCCAACGCTACTTCGCTAGCACCACCGGCCACCCTAACTCATTATTCAGACAGGCGGCCGACTACATCCCCTTGAATAGTGTAGCGGCCAAAAGTCGACCGAGGATCATCCTCCTTCAGTGGCGGCGCTAGGCGTCGGCGACGTCGGCCACCGCCGACGGCCTCGCGCCTGAGGGGGCCTCGCAAAAAAGTTTTACAAGTTTCGTCAAGTTTCAAAATTATTTCGTCAAAATCAATAGCTATATCATTTACAAGTTGTAAATATTCGTAATATTAACTAAGAAATAGGTACCTAAGGTAAGTACTAACATATAGGTAATCTATTTCTCCTTAGAAACCGAAAAAGAAAAGTGAATACCTAGTTTTAAACCTGCGCTAGTGTTTTTTATCGAGAACATATAAATTTTTTGCCTTTCAATCAATGCCTTCGAGTATGTTTTGTATGCGTCAAAATTCGTAACAATTAAAGGGCCGAACAGCCGAGGGCGAAGTAAAATAGGCCTCGCGAACTTGATGTCGCCGACGTCCACATGTGGTCTAGCGCCGCCACTGTCCTCCTTGACCTGCTATAACCGCCTGGCGACTCTACTCAGAGAGCGGGACACCCCCGTGGTGATACCTCTCTGGGATAGAAATTCACCAGGTTTGGTTTGCCAAACGAGGCTTGAGGACCCACCAAAATTCTCGCCTTATAAAAATAATTAAGGTGAAGCTGTAACAGCCATCTGCATCTAACAGCATAGGTCAAAAAAGGGACTCTGCGTAGAATGATAGAAATGCTTTATTTATTGAAAATGTTTGTGACTAATACAAAGGAGTGTCCCGACTCCCGAGAAAACTTGTTTGCGAATTTAATTTATTTATATTACAACTCTTAGAGCATGCTCTAAGTTACAACTTTGTGTAAGGTATTACGAAGATGTGAGAAAAGGCGGTCCGTTTATGGGGGCGGCGCACTTTTAGCACGAAGGGGGCAGCATAATTTCATAATAAATAATAAAAATATTTTTTAATATTTGAACCATTTCATATTTTTGATGCACCTACGATTCGGAGCGATTGAATCGAGTAGATATAGAATTTTTCAGCATCACTACTTATTCTGTGAAGAAATCGAGGAATCCCCCTTCTTTCAAAGAGTGTAATAATAACTATTTCCGAATTCTTTTTTCTGAATATTTATTTCGTGAATTCTGCAACGAATGGGCCTACCCACTCATTTTTATTTTTACTAGCAGAATATACGCAACTCATAGGTACATACTTATACGTTCCATTGCCGGTTTTTAAAATAAATGACTTTGTGTTCTTCCCGGCTTTTTATTATTTCTGCGTGAAATGGAATCTAATTTAAAATTAATTTTTAATGACAACACTGAATTCGAGTGATTTGAAATTCTTTGAAATTGTGGGTAGTAGAAAATAGTTTTGCACACAATTTGTATTTGTGTTCGATTTCAATATTCACTTCAAATGATTCCAAAGTGCGTCTACAGATTATCAATTTTAAAAAGTAAAGAATAATAATTTTTTAATTAGCAGTACTCACTCTTGTTTGACAATAACGTAGTCTTCCTCAGCTTCGGTCGAAAGCTTAGCCTTCAAAGCTTTAAGCTTCTCCAACTGAACTTGTAAGTATGACTTGGTGTTTTCATCCTCCATGCTGAAAATGCAATTAAATTAAGAAAAAAGACGTCTTACTGATAACGTAAAAATGACACACAAAAACAAAAAAAAATATTTAATGTAATTAATAGTTCGTGTAAATCCGTGGTTTTATAGATTACCCTAACTTATGGTGAAATAGTTCTTCTAAGATAATTGGGATGATGACTGAATTCTAATTTTTACGTCTCGTCATTATATATTAAAAAACCGTGGAGAAAGATGCAGTCCTGTAAAATTAGAATTAAAATCGGCTTAGAAATACATTAGATACAAGCATTTTAAGTTGTTAATTTGAAGGCGATTAGACAGAGAGATCCGACATCAACCGTGACGTCATCGTTGAGTACGGCCATATAAACTCCTTGTAAATTGCCGTTTTGCTAGGAAGAGATGGAGAAAAATCTTTAATACCTCATATCTCGGTTGTTTTTATAGTTATTCGAAAACCGATTTTCTCTTTCTGTTTATTATGTGAACGAGCTTCTATTAAAGCAAACATTTTTTTTTGTCATCTAGCCTATTGGTTTGAATTAAGTATGTTAATCGACTTATTAAATGACATTGATACCACAGGTGACCTACTCCTATCCCACCAGAAAATTCACTAATTCTTGCCCGACGCTATATGAATACATTCAAAACAATGATCGACCTCCATAATTCAAGGCTTATGAGTTAATTCAGTTGTCTTTATCTTGAATAAAAAATCTTCTAACTATATATTCTGCGTCACGGTGTAAATAAATAAGCTTAACTAAAATATTCTTGGTTTGAGCACTGAATTCATGAATGCATATTTGTGACCGCGAAAAAATTCTCCGTCTCATTTCTGTCAACACGTGACGACTTTTTATAATTTCACTTTTAATTTACGTTATGTCAAAAGTTATGCCGAAGTGAGACCAACACCTCCAATATGTTTGATCATTAATCTAATTATTATAAGTATTTTAGATAATACGAGTATACTACAAATTATTATTGACGATATGCTCTCTAATTTTTGTAACTATAATAATTACACGTTATTAAAATTCGTGGAAGGGAAGGTTCGGTCGTGGTCATTAAATTCAAAGGAACCACAATTTCGAACTAAGCGGAACAGAATACAGATTATATTGTCGTATTGTGTCCGAGACGCCCTTTTTTCTCTACACTACACACAAAAGTCTTGCTACGTATTGAGATATATATTTGCGTCACATTATTTTATTGAATAAAATGATGCAGTCTTCACTCTGTCATTATAATTTTAAATGTAGGTACGAAAATTTTTATTTCTTTCTTTCTTACAAAACTCATTATTGCACAATGGCAATTACCAAACAAAACCACCCATAAATAGCAATTGGCAGCCTTTTTCTATATTATGTATATTCAAAATTAAATTCAAATTCAACATTCTTAATTGGTTCGTTTCCATGAAAGCGTAAATAGTCAATACATATCTCTCTTCTAGGCGACCATAAGTGGATATTAAATGGAAGATTATTCTAAGAAAAATGGATAGTGCAAAATAGTGTGAGATATTATCATCACAGCCCATATATACGTCCCCACAAAGGGGCTAGAGCCTACCCTATGTTAGGGTGTCTAGGCCTTATTTAAGCACGCTGGCCCAGTGCG
Organism: Schoenobius gigantellus; assembly: GCA_963935595.1. NCBI lineage: Eukaryota > Metazoa > Arthropoda > Insecta > Lepidoptera > Crambidae > Schoenobius > Schoenobius gigantellus. The sequence continues at coordinate 9,206,340 of OZ012563.1, forward strand.
GAGTTGTCGACTTCACATATCTACACCATTGAATTTTTTCGCAGATGTATGTAGGTTGCCTCATAATGTTTTCCTTCACCGTAGGAGCGTTTGATAAACATAATATGAGTAATAGATATAGATATAAGTAGGAGAAATAAAAATAGAATAATTTTAAATATTGGAGATGTAGTGCTTCTTTCATCAGTGACTGGAAGAACATTAAGTGGGAAGTTGGAAAGGTAACTGTTAGGTTTTTCGCTTCTCAAGTGAAAAGACTAACAGTATTTTTTTCAATATAGACGGACGGGACAGGATAGTACGAGTATAAGAACATATAATATTGAATCTTGATTGCCATATAAATTTGATTTGAATTAAGAAATCCCCATTGCATTTGAATTTAACAATTCCTGATTCCAGTAGATGACACTATCCCTGCGTACGTTATGCGAAGTGGTGACATAAGTTACAATCGATAAATCACTCGAAAGATGCTGGCTGGTGAGATGGAAGAGAGGTTGTCATCTCCTTCTGCGAGAATGTAATCTCGCTGGAGGCAGTGGGAACGGGAAATCGACCCTCACGCCGTTCCTCTCCAACGCAGATGAAATTGGGCTTTCCCAATCACCAGAATAGCTCCACAACACAATGGACATGTTGGACATCGAAGTTGGTTTAGTGGGTATGCTAATCTGTTGGAGTTTGCTAATCTTGAACATAATCTATGGTCTGTCTGTGATGACAGCCGTTTAATTGTTTGTCATTGAATTTTTTTTATGTTTGGATAGACTTAAAATGTTCTGTTGAATTGTACGCCGCGTAATGTTCAGTATTCGGAAAGAATTATAAAAGTGTCAAATGATAATTAAAAGTTTATTAACAGTTTGGAATAAAATAAAATGTAGGTATGTGAAACTGTTTACATAATGGGAAAATATATTTGTTTCTGAAAAAAACAAACATACGCTACGCAAACTGCGGGGTGAATACGGCGCGTAAAATGCATCTACTTGCACAAAAGTTGGCACCAAGCATCTATCGCCAAGAGGAAATTTTAATTTAACAATGATTTTCGTTAATCGTCTTAGTAGATTGCATTTTTTTCTGATTCGATATTATTTGGTTTAACTGAACCCAAAAATGTGTCGTGTATATAGTAGTTAGGTACCTATTAAAAAAATATAATCAAAATAGGCATACATTATTTTTATGTAATTTGGCACATTTTTCACTGTAGCAAATAAATAATAAATGTAAATTATCATAGATATGATTTCAGTATCTACCTTAAAAAATTTAGTTTCTAGCTCCGAATGTTCAGCTTTGCACGAAGAGTGCATTTCGGACCGCTCACGTTATCTGTGATAACAAAATAACCTCATCATAATTTGAAGAGATTTAGCTTAATTTAAAAATAAGAAAACGAAGCATAAACATTAACACTTTTGCTCTTCAAAGTCAATTGTATCAAATTCATATACTAAAATTATGTCCAGCATGTAACTGTACATTTGGAAAAATAGAACACGACATTGAACAGCTATGAGACATTTAAACGCACAATGAGTGTTAATAATAACAAAAGATGAACGAATAGAATATAATAAATAAATTACATACAGTCGTTTTTAAGAACACCTCAATTTAGATATATTTGACAGTTAAAAAAGAATCCGTTAATATTCGAAGATCGAATTCGAAGTAAAAACGTTACGCCATAACGGCAATCCTCAACACGAATTATTTCACTTTCGTCACGTTTTGTAAAATTATATTTACTTACATAGTCACCAGTAAGTGATTCACGATAAAATAACATTAAATTTCATTAGAAAACTTTACAATCTGAAAGTAATAGCACTTTTCCTAGCTAAGGTTACCACAGTTGAGCGATGACGACATTATCGATTGACAACATACCTCTTGAACTCATTATTCTCCATAAATTCGTCGTTGTAGATTTGAATGACAAATATAGATGAATTTATAAGTTATTAATAATCTAAAATAATTGTAATAATGTTTAAGATTGCACAGTAAAATTAAGATAAATAGAAACTTTCTCGGATATTCAATTGACAATTCGTTATTATTCGTTAGAATCAAAATGGTGAAATAGTAAATCTATTTTTACGTCTCTTTTAGATTAATGCAATGTTTAGCTGGACAAAAAGAGACAAAACATTTTTAAGACTCTAGGGAGAGTTTGTCTCGAACTCTACATTTTTTGACGTAACGCCATCTTGGCGGAAATAGAATTAGTTTATGGTTATATAGGGATGCCACTGTAATAAATTTGTTACCCTGGACTATTTTTTAATGTTTTATCTCGCTAGGCTTTAATATTGCAACTTATTTTGGAAATGTATTTTCATTGTCAATGATTTAAGTTATGGCCGCAATAACTTATAGCAAATGTAGGAATAATTTTTATATCAATAACATATCACGGCATAGTATTTACATTTGACCATAATAACCACCGTTATTTACATAATATGACTATTATGTAGATACAAAAATTACTCCCATTGTCCGACAAAAAAAAAGAAAATTGAGAGCGGTACATGCTAATATGTTTTTTAATTTTATTCACAAAACTTTATATAAATAGTATATGTAATTTCACTGTTTTCAGTGATAATTTCACTGAAGACCTTGTCGTGGTTTTTTTTTCAGAACAGCTGGAAAGCACGGACTTAACAATTAATTTGAGATGGCCATAGCTTATAAATTAATACCTCAGACAAATGTTTCCGAAAATAAAAATATAAGTTCCGCGAATACGTATATAGGTTTTCTACAGTTTATTCTAGTGCACTGTACATTTATGCTCATATTTCTATGATAGTATATTAAAGGCCATAGGAGAAGCCACTATCATTTTCCTTTTTTATCTATTATATTGGATGGAAAATGAAAACGTGGTGTATTGTTTTACTAAGCCAATAAAAGTTTGTTTACTCAGATTTTAAAGAATTCTTGATTATATGGCAGCAATAATAATTTTAGTAGTTTACATCAAGAAAGCAGAAGAAAAATGCTTCGTGTTTATAAATTATATTATTATAATGCCAAACTTTCAGGGATTCTTAAGGTTACTCTTGGGAACTGACGTGATATAGTTCATGGGTTCTTTTTTCAGTGTATGTAATGCTTTGGCTACACGCTCCGTCTTGCCTGCGCAGTCCAGGACTGTGCAGTCATGACTGTACAAAAAGACGGTACACGGTGTAGTGGCCACACGTGCAGGTAAGCAAACTGGACCGTGCAGTCCTAGGATAACTCGTCACGCATCACGTCAAGATGTGGCCAACAGAAGAGGGTTTTTTTTATAAAATAACACTCCTAGTGTTATTTTATTGTTTGATGATAAAAAAGCAACAAGCAAATAATTCGGCAACGATTTGTAAAGTTCTATGAACTGAGTTAAAAAATCCTTTGAATAACCCCTTACATCGAGCTACCTACTCAATGTCAACAAGAAAAATAGAAAAATTTTTTTAGATTCGCGATGTGTATGTACTTATAGCGATGTGTAGTCGAAAATAATTTCTTCGGACTGACGCGCGGCTTGAATGACCGGCCACACGCTTAAGTAAAACCGTGCAAGCCAAATTTGCGCAGTCCAAATCTTCAGCAATTCATCGATTGCACAAGCCGCGCTTCCGGGACTGCGCGAGCTACCGTCTTGCCGTCCACACGTACGCATTTACCTGCGCAAACTGGTTTGTGCAGGCATGCTCGCAGGCAAAACGGAGCGTGTGGCCGGGCTATAAGAGAGAGAGAGACATTCCAATTTTCTGCTGGTATACTGCGGCCGTACCGCCTAACTCAAAGCGAGCACTCGCTATCGTTATCATGACATTAGAACAATAGTTTTAATGTCACAGATGACATTAGAGCTATTGTTCTAATGTCACGAAGCGATAGCGAGTGATCGCTATGAGTTAGGCAGTAGCCCCCCTGGTAACTGAGCATCAATATGCATAGCATTAGTTGTTCTCTATAGATAGACAATAGTTAAAGACTACCGAATCTTATAGAACAATAATTCCGTGGTCACTTGAAAGCAATAAAGGATTTAATTTAATTTATTCGTAATAGAAGAAAAATGAAATACGAAAATTTAAGTTATCGTATGAGCTTATTTCTTGAATTTATTAATATCGCAACTTATTTAGTTTGGCGAATACTAATGTCTTTGTTTATCTATTAAGTAATATTTAAGTATTTTTTTTAAATGTTTGATTGTTTTCTTACACACACACACTTCTGATTTTCACACAAAAATAGAAAAAAACAATAAATTTTGGGGGTTCCCCATACATAGAACTGGAACTCAAATTTTTTTTTTCATCAAATCAGGTGGGCTATTTAAGGATAGGTCTTCAAAAAATCATATTGAGGTTTCTAATATCATTTTTTTCTAAACTGAATAGTTTGCGCGAGAGACACGTCCAAAGTGGTAAAATGTGTCCCCCCCCTGTAACTTCTAAAATAAGAGAATGATAAAACTAAAAAAAATATATGATGTACATTACCATGCAAACTTCCTTCGTTTGAACGAGATCTAGTTAGTAGTTTTTTAAAAGTCATAAATCCTACGGAACCCTTCATGGGCGAGTCCGACTCGCGCTTGGCTGGTTTGTTATTTGTTTTTAGTTTTAATTTATGGTTAGGTTATTTGTTACTGCATGCATAAAAAGGCAATAAATTATCATTATTATTTTGTCAAAGAGCAAATATGGTAGCCTAGCTTTTGCCCGCGGCTTCGCTCGCGTCAAATTCGGGGTAAGGCAACCACCTTCCAGCAGCACTTTGAACTGTACTAATTATATGTAGATGCAGAATTATTCCTCATAACTACTCCTCTCGTCTCGCCGCGCCGCCCGCGCTCGCCTAGGTACCCGATTGACGACGATCGAATCGTTATTGTTTTTGTAACCAGCGAACCGATAAACCATACAAAGGATACCCATATTAATTTTCAGCCTTGACACCCCATATCCCTAATAAATAATTTTTTATCCCGAGCCCTATTATGTAGAGAATTAAATTTAGAGATTTTACAAATATCTCCAAAGTATGCATCGGAGCTTAAAAAATAACGAAATTTTAGATCCCTGTGATACCCAAGAAATAAGTCGGAGGAATCTAATGTACTTATGAAAAACGGTGAAGTGTGAGTTTGATAAAAAAAATCATATATTTTTCCTTCTGGCACAGAAAAGTTAGCGTGTGGCATTTGTCTAGAGCCTCAGTGAGATGGGCAGGACGAGTATGTGAACACGATACTTCTCAAGCTACTGCCGCTGCTACTCGTGCTGCTCGGGGCGCTCTCCTAATAAACGATTTTTTGCCGAAGTCAACGTTAGTTAGTTCTCGCTGATTTTTTTGAATGATCGTGCTTTCCGTCTTCTTGACTTTTTTTTTTGCGCAGCTAATGTTTTTCCATAATTTTTTTCTGTCGAATGACTGCGGAAAAGTAAGCTGTGGCTTTTGTCTAGGCCCACTGTTTTGCTGAATTTAAACGCGGTACCTAACACTATCAACGGCCTTGATTTTCCAATGCATGTGGGAAAGTAGGTACCATTACAGCAGGTTGTCTATGGACGTCACTTATTTAATCTATGGTGACTTTGATGGCGCCTCTTCACAATGGCCCATGATGGCCAAGTATACACTATCACGATAAGATTGCATTCACTAAAAAATAAAAAATATTTTACAAAAAATAAAAACCGACTTCAAAAACACTGAAAAGTTAAAAATAATATAAGAATAGGTACGTACAAACAACATCACACTTCTATATTGAAGTCGGTGACAAATTTTAAGACTTTCGAGGAAATCATCGTTTGGCACCGACTTCAATATAGTGTGATCTTGTTTGTACCTATTCTTATATTATTTTTAATTTTTCAGTGTTTTTGAAGTCGGTTTTTAGTTTTTGTAAAATATTTTTGATAGACGTCTTATCATAACAGTAAACAGTTAGTAAATGAATGTTCACGATTGTGTGGAGAGTTGCCCGATCATGGCGGCAATGATGGACGATCATTTGATGGGCCATCATGGGCCATTGTGAAGAGGCGCCATGACATTCACAAATTAACAGAAAATGTCAGAATTGACAGATTGTTCGTTTGGTTGGTAGCGCGCGAGCCAAGTAAAAAGTGGTCAACAAATAAATATCTAGTTTTTGTTAAAAACCATTCATATATTAAATGAACGTGATTGAATTCATCACTTCAATAAAGATGAAATTCAGATCTGTGATGATAGATGCTGGCCCTATGAGAGAATTTTCTAGTACGTTTTGGTTTGTTTTATTTTCAACCGAAATAAAGTCAGATTTTTCACAAACTTATTTAAATATTGTTTTTAGATATTGTAGCGACTATATCAAAGTTATCCAAGGAATGTGTGCTCAGAGTAGCTGCAGAACAGTTATATTTCATAGTGAGTGATGAGAATAACGGACCAGCTCCGCCGGTATTGTGGTGTGAAATACCACAAGCACTATTCTTTTCGGAGTACCAAATGGTTGGTCTAGATGATGCACACAAGGATATTTATCTCGAGTTTGTTGCAGGTAAACATATATTTGAGTTTCATTATTAATTCGTTATAACTAAGGATCAAATATGTTGTGGCCAAATCCTGCATTGATTCCTTTCAACCATACTAATGTTATACAGTTAAGAGATTGTGTGTTTGAACTACTGATTCAAATTGAAAAATTCCTTTTGTGTTGCTGTCCATTTATCGAAGAAGGCTATATATCATCACTATGTTGTTATTTTTCGACATCCACGCAAACGAACTTGCGGGCACAGCTAGTATGCCAAGTTCTTTCTTTCTTTTATGCTTATGGCAATTGGTCGTTTTGAATGCTTACAACCATTAGTTAAATCTGTACCTGTTATTTAATAGCCATATGACAGATTATAAATTTTTTGATGATAGGAATAGTGCTACTATATCATTATAATATTGTATAATGTATATTAGTATGCGTCTAATGAATGCAGATGATTAAAAAAGTAGGCCAAAATCCAGGTGGCAGGCAAATTTGCAAATTTTATGTACTTTGATCTGTCACTGGTCTGGAACAGTGTCAAGTAGGACATAGATCTGGTCGATGAAATATGAGCTGTAACAGTATATGATATGGCTCAGTCTCTAAATTTGATATTATCAAAATATCATAATCGCAAAACAATATTCTCAAAACATCATATTAGAAAAAAATTATCTAAAAATTAAACCAAATCACAAGCTGTGCTCGTGAATTATGTTTCACCATATATTTTTTCCCATTTCAGTTCAGCAACATTTTTGATTGATGCTCAGCTATTAGTCATAGCGTGATGTTATATAGCCAATAGCCTCCCTCGATAAATGGACTATAACAACACAAAAGAATTTTTCAATTTGAATCTTTCGTAATCTTTGAATAGTTCCTGAGATTAGCGTGTTCAACCAAACAAAACCGTGATATTAGTAAAGATTACAGTGTGAATGTGATCACACTCACAAAAACCCTTATTATTTCACCATAGTATAAAATTAAATAATCACTGGCTGAAATTTTATTCTCAGACAACTCAACAGTGCATATACTTTTTAACTGCCATAAAATTATCAATTTTCCTAATACCTCTGATGTTGGTTGGATAATTATATTACTTCATTTATTTTTCAGTAAACCTAGCAAAGTCTCTAGTAACATTAAAATCAGCAAAATCCTTAAAAATGAAGTTGACGAAGAAGCAATGCCCATGCCTTACTTTAGAAATTGAATCTGTAAGTCATAATCTTCTTCTTCTTCTTCTTATATATAAAAATGAAACGCTGTGTGTTAGTCTCGCTAAAACTCAGAAACGGCTCGATAGATTTTTAGGAATTTTTGTCTGTGTTTGTATAGGTCCAGGGATGGTTTAAAAGTACAATTGGACCTGGTAGATGGCGCTGTAATCAGGCAGGACAATGTCTGCCGGGCCCACTAATCTTCTTCTTCTTATATATAAAAATGAAACGCTTTGTATTAGTCTCGCTAAAACTCAAAAACGGCTCGACAGATTCTTACGAAATTTTCTATGTGTATTTGGATAGGCCCAAGGAAGGCTTAAACGTAAAGTTGGACCTACCGGGTCCAACTTTACGTTTGAAATGCTGGAATTAGCATTAAATAATTAATGTATATAAATGTAAAGTTGGACCCTGTAGGTCCAACTTTACGTTTAAAATGCTGGAATTAGCATTAAATAATCATAATAACCAATAAATAATCAATGCGTTATCTAAAACTAATTATTAAATTGTGTTTACCCGTAATGTCATTCAACCCAAAATTGTCATGTAAATCATAGACAACTATGATATACATGAAAATTTTGGGTGACGCTGGAATCGGGCAGGACAACGTCTACCGGGTCCACTAGTCTTATGAATTGCTGTGTGTTAGTCTTGCTAAACCTCAAAAATGGCTCTACAGATTTCAATAGGTCCAAGGAAGGTTTAAAAGTACAATTGGACCCGGTAGGTGGCGCTGTAATCGGGCAGTACAACGTCTGCCGGGCCCACTACACTAGTTTAACAATAATTTTTAACTCTGTGCTTAAAAAATGAAAACTTTTCAGGGTGAATAGAGGCTCAATATTTTTACTGACAGACATCATATTATCTAAAAAAAAAATATAGCCACTGATGCTTTATTTTACCATTTTATAAACAAAGGTGAAGGTCTCGCGAAGGCCTTTGATCGGGTGTGGCATGAAGTGCTACTCTCAAAACTTCCTTCATATGGGCTTCCCGAGAAATTATGTGGATGGGTCACTAGCTTTTTAGCAGACAGAAGCATCAAGGTCTTAATTGATGGGGAATGCTCAGACTTATAACTGCACGAAAGAAACGACATGGTCATGGGAACTCTTACGAACACATCCACGACGCCATAACTTTTATATGACTATGTTAACATGGGCATGGGCTCCCGATAGGAACAAATTATAATTAGTTCTAAATAAAATCAATAGATGTCGCAGCATGTACCATACTAGAATGTAAGAACTTATTCTTACGCATTGTGTAAATATTAAGCTGTAACTAACCACTAGATGTGTTAATTAAAAAGAAATTATTATTTTCAAAACAGATTTGTTAATTTTTTAAGTAAAATTGATAAGTTGCAAAATGAGTCTGCTTTGTTGTGCTTTTTTGTTTTGAACTGCCATCTATTGTGAGCTATTGTTAACATCTCGTCCAGACGTCGATAACTTTGAAATTAAAAAGTATGACTACAGATGGCAGTAATACAGATACTGATAAACAGAAGTGAGCTAGAAGAACTGAGTCTGAGTGTTTGCGTTGTTGTTGTTGTTTTCCAAGTGTGTTTAGCATTTTTATGTCTAAATCGCAGATTAGGTACATATTCTAACATCTAAATGTTATCAATTATTCGTTTGTCGTTAAATAATTTAGAAAAAAATATACATTAGGTAAGAACGAATCTTAAATAAATGTTTTGATTATATTGTCATCTTTTGAACTAATTGTTTAAAAACATTGCGACTGTGAGTTTCGAGGTGAATTTGTGCTTGCTAATTTCTGATGTTTTATCGACGACCTGCAGGCCTTTTCTCTAACTTCGGTTGCTAACTAGAACTGTTATTTTTGAAAGAAACTTTACATCCATTACTGCATCATGAACGCCACCGTAATGCCTCCTCCAGACTACTCGCGAAGTTCCTCGACGAAGTACTCGGGAAAGTTAACCGAAGTCTGAAGTATGTCGCTATACACTCGTTGAACTTCGCGAGAAACTCATTCGTGCCGCGCGGCAGTACCGTCAGGACTCGCACGTCATGAACGCTCAAGTAGCAGCTTCCAGGAACCACAGAATTTGCTCCTGCGACCACTGTGTACCACTCATAATCGTGTCGTGTGAAAATATTAATAAAAAATAATTACTAGCACGCGCATGTACCTACTCACGACTACGTATTGAAGCCAAAAAGTGAATATTTAAACTGAAGTTAGCCGAGTAGTGTAGAGAGGAACTTCGCGTAGATACTTCGTGCAACTTCCAGTCCTTTGACTCGGGCGCAAAAACCGATAACAAATGGAAGTCGCCCGAGGCGAGTCGAAGTTGGACGAAGTAAGACGAAGTGCCTCTCCACACTATTGTATTCGCTTAACCTCGTTCAACTTCGCGAGTAGTTTGGAGGCCGGGTAACACATAATATCACTAAACTAGTATTGGATATAAAGTTTCTTTCAAAAATGATAGTTATAGTTACCAACCGTAGTTAGTGAATGGGCCTACTGGCTTTAAAAACGGACAATTCGAATTAGGTACCACGATTATACACAATATACGACTGCCGCAATTTTGAATTTGGACTTCGACGAACAATCCACACACGACGATTATTAGGCTTTTGAATGTCGGTCATAATATCAAATACTTTCGTAATGCACGGTTAGCGCAGAGATCTGGTGATCGCCTGCTGTGCAACGGGTCGCGAGTTCGATTCCCGTACGGGACAAATGTTTTGTATGGCCTACAGAATTTTTTCCGGTCTGGGCGTATGTGAATGTGATATTCTATGTTTGTAACTGCACACCCACGCACGACACAGGAGAAAATCCTAGTGTGGGAAAACGTTTTTTATAAAAAAAAAAATAATAAAAAAACGACGTGTTGCTGACAACACGTCAAGCTAACAACAAAATAAATAAAATGTCGTTTTGAAGAATGATATTTCATTTTGATATCTATCTCTACGCGTTCCTGAGAAAAGGGGTCTTAAAAGACACACAGACGAACAATGAATCCTACACAAGTTCCGTTTTCTCCTTTTGAGGTACGGAACCCTAACAATGATATTTTGAGCTTAAGTTTTCAATTCCTTTACTGATCCGTAGTATTTTTTTTTATTAAGTTGGTAAATAAAGTACCTACTTAAGGCGTTTTATTTGGCCTAAGGAAATATCTTACCCTGTTAATATGAATGAAAAAGTACATCGATTTAGTCAGATTCTTCCTGGGGACTGTGGTGGAAATTCTTCTGTTATGGGCCAAAGCAATGTCTTTTTAAAAATATTATCACATCATTATTATTTCAATTAGGTACTTAGTTAGGTAGGTATAGTCACTGTCTACTCTTTTCTTTATTTAATTTTATATACCTACAAAATTAGGTATGAGAAAAGATCCCTGTCGATTGGTTCTAAAAATAGTATAATAGTACTTAAATGTTAGAATTTAACGAGATCAATTCGCGGTTTATGTAAGTATCGAAAACTTTAAATAGGTACAGCTTTACTATTTTTTGAAAATGAAAATCAATATTTAGGGTACATTCTCTTTCAGGGAGAACACCGTGGGGTTTTAGTGGGTAGGCCTGACACTCTGCCGGGAGAGCCCCACACACGCTCGCTATCTAGCCAAAACGGCGCGGGTACGGTTAAACGCATTTCCCCCCGTGAAAAAAAAACGGGTACATTCCCTTTGTCAAAAATCTTTAATTTCCATTCTGTAGAAATAATTGGAATATTGATAGTAGGTAAGTAATCAATCTGTTATTTTAAGGGGGCAAGGGGCGACCAATGAATGAGCGACCCCCAGTGGGCCATTGCGACCTGCGGCCGTCCCGCCTAACTCAAAGCGATCACTCGCTATCGTTATCGTGACATTAGAAGAATAGTTTTAATGTCACGTGACATTTGAACTATTGTTCTAATGTCACGAAAGCGACAGCGAGTGATCGCTTTGAGTTAGGCGGTAGCCCTCTGTACAGATATATTTTGGCTGAACATTGATAGTGGGTAAGAATTCAAATTGACGAATTGAATAAAATGACGACTAATTAAACAAAATTAAGACTACATTAAAAAAATTATTCACAATAGGCTAGATGACTAAAAATTTTTTTTGCTTCAATAGAAGCTCATTCATATAATAAACAGAAAGAAAAAATCGGTTTTCGAATAACTATAAAAACAACCAAGATATAAGGTATTAAAGATTTTTCTCCATCTCTTTCTATCAAAACGACAATTTACAAGGAGTTTATATGGCCGTACTCAACTATGACGTCACGGTTGATGTCGGATCTCTCTGTCTAATCGACTTCAAATTAACAACTTAAAATGCTTGTATCTAATGTATTTCTTAGCCGATTTTAATTCTAATTTCACAGGACTGCATTTTTTTCCACGGTATTTTAATATTTAATGACGAGTCGTAAAAATTAGAATTCAGTCATCATCCCAATTCTTTAGCTAAATTTTTAATTATTGTAGGTATTACCTACTGGGCAATAGTTCGTTATTTTACGCAATTCGTCAATTTAAATTGACGAATTAGGTGTAAGTACCGTAGAACTAATTGAACAAAATAAGTATTCATTCAAGAAATTATGTAGGTATTATTCTTTAGATAAATTCTTAAGTTAAATTATTGTATTGTATGGTCGGTGAAGATGCAATGAAAGTAGGTACACAAATTGACTTTAATAGTTTTATTTATTTTACTATACCTAAGTACATTCACTAATTACAGCTTCATGAATCATTGAAATTCTCAAAGAATATAAAGTCTTCTTGCCCATTAGAACATTTCTTATATTGGGTAAGTAGGTAGGTATGTGGTGGGTTCAATTCTAAAATCTTATCGCTCTCTAATAGTTTTCTACGTTGAGTTTATTAGCGACGGTTTAAATATGAATTGAATTTATTTAAATAAGAAGGCAAATTAATGCTAAAGTCTAACTACACTAAATTACAAAAATTATATCATGTAGGTACTTAAGTTGTTGTGACAGTTAAGATGCTGTTTCCGAGTATTTCCGGTTTCTCTCAGAATCCCTTGCTTTTAATTGCTTGTAAAAATACTGCCATCTATTGACATGCTTACGCAACTACGCAATAAAACGTCGATTTTCGAACCAAAGCATTGCTATGTGCTCTCTTTGGTTTAGGAACAAAAAAGCAGTGTCCAGTGCTGCCGCCTGGCTAGAAAACTATGATAACTTTTTAGTTACCCGAGATAGTTTCCTTAGGCGTGCACGGATTCGTACTATGGGATTGGGCATCTGTACTAGTATTATGTTATCTGTGACATGGGTAGGTTTCTGCTTGATAGGGTATTGACACAAACACGGTATATATTCATCTGGATATCCCATTATCCGGCTACAAGGTTGGCTAAGGATGGCCAGATACCAGCTGGCCAAACAGCTATTCGTTTCATCTATAGTAATTTATATTAAAAAATATCAGCACAACTATGGCTCAGAGTGGCACATGTTGTTACCATGATAGGAAACGTAAACCTTTGATTGTAATAAAAAGGTTTTAAACGTAATATTCTGTGACAATTTTTTTTGTAAGTTTTTAATATTAGGTCCTTACATATGAAATTGGTGTTTTGCCGTACTGGCCACTTTGATCTCAAATATCTCCTCTATGGTTAGGAATTCCAAATTCAAATTTATACTCATTTATTTGTGTTTCGAAAATTATAATGAACTTTTTTTTCCTCAATTGTTTTGGACTTTTTAATCAATTGTTTTGTTTTCAACTTTTTTGGAGTCATTTTCGCTTGGGGCATGCTTTGGCTGGTTCGGCAGGGTTCAGCCATTGCGATGAGCGCTTCCGATTATCGTACAGGACCCACTTTTCATCACAAGTAATGATTCGATTTAAAATCCCTTCATTATTGTGCCGGTTGAGTAATGCAACGCAGCAGTCAACGCGCGTTTGTTGATTTGCTTCACTCAATTCGTGAGGTACCCACCGTTCAAGCTTTTTCACCTTCCCAATTTGCTTCAAGTGGATTAAAACAGTTTTATCACTAACACCGCAGCCCACAGACGTGGTTTGCGATGGATCTGCTTCCACAATAGCCTTCAATTCTTCATTATCAACTTTGGTCACCGGCCGTCTACGGGGCTTGTTCTGTAGGTCGAAATTTCCAGAAAGAAAACGTTGGAACCAAAAACGCACAATGTTTTCTTTTGCGGCACCGTCGCCATACACATCATTAATCTTTCGAGCCGTTTCTGCAGCACTGGTGCCAGGGTGGAACTCGTACTCGTAAATAACGCGATAGTTCAAGTTTTCCATTTTGTAAACTGAGTGACGCAAAGAAAAAAACAATCGAGGAAAAAACAAGTGAATTATAATTTTCGAAACACAAATGAGTAAATAGCTGTAGAAATTTGAATTTGGAATTCCTAACCATAGAGAAGATATTTGAGATCAAAGTGGCCAGTACGGCAAAACACCAATTTTATATGTAAGTACCTAATATAACCCTGAACTATTCTTTGTCTTCGTCAGCCCTCTTCAACGTCACAGCAGATGAGGCATGTGACACATGACATTCCTGTGACAGTCATACCAAGGATGAGGTGGTCAGAATTCAATGAGCCCAAGACTCCATACCCAGATGTAATGTATCTAACTTATGCTTTTTTTGTGGTATCAATATACCTAAACCATAAAATAAACATTGCGTTCAATTTATGGTTTAGGTACATATATATGTTTTACATTAAAGATTGAATTTAATGTAAAACATATATTAAACGTAAGTATATTTAACGTAAGTAGGTTGTAGTAGGTAGAGTAGTCAGGTAAAAATTTAAGTAGTGAAATTGAATACCCATGTGGAGTTTATAAAAATTAAATTGAACCATTTTTTATTTTCTATGTCTCGAACGCAAAATATCATTAAATAAAAAATTTTAAAAACCCCCGACAAAAACCTCCAAAAAGTAAAAAATAAAATGTGTTACAACCATCGAGTTTGATGGTTGTAAAACGCTCTGACGTTTATTACTGAAAAACTCTTTTCTGATTGGGTGATATTGGGGTTATTATCTGTTACGTCATCTGCTAGAAAGAGAAAGAAATAAAAAATTCATTTGAAAGAGGAGGATAAAAGAGATATTCTTGCTGCAACGCGTTCAACACCTCGGGAGTGAGTTGAAAACAACCGAACGACTACACTCCAAGGCATTGAACGCGCTCCTGTTCGCGCGCATCGATAGTTTTTTGTTGCAGTTGATAGTTGTTCTTTGAGCGCGTTTGTAATATCGGTTGATATTAGCGAAAGTTCCCTTTGACTATTAGTGCATGTACTGTCGAGTCCTGGACTTCCGTGGTTTGTCCCTATATGATGTAGTGGCAGTGGTCAATAAGGTTGGAAATATTTCCATGGTTGGATTGTGCTGATATACGTGTTCTAAGATGCAATACCTCAGACAGCCAACGTATTTTCATTATAAAAGAATTATATAAAATAAATTCTCGCGAATTATTTACGACGTTAATTATGTCCACGTTTCTTTTTTGTTGAATATCTTGCAAATTTTAAACACCATGGTCGCGCTAGCGATTGGCGACTCGAGTTAAATAACTCGGGTCAACTCGGATTCGTCATCCAACCCGTTGACCCGAGTTGATTTTCTCATCTACCGAGTTGACCCGGTCATTCATTACGGACTCTTGACTACTACGGCGAATGGTGGCGCTACGCGCTACTACGGTGGGCGAGTCGAATTGAATAGCCCGAGCCCGGGCATATTCACATCGGTATTCTTGGATAAATAACGTAGTTTCGTTTTACTACAAAACACAAAAATAAATTCGACTTTGAATCGTCAGTTGGTCGAAGCTCGACTCGACCCGAATCAGCCCGAGTTGCAACCCAAGTTAGTAGGTACGAGTTATTTCAACTCGAGATAATCGAGTTGAAAAAATTGCGACTCGACCCATCACTATCGCGCGCCCGCGAATAAGATGTCGCATAGCCGTTGCACCGCTGATAAGAGGTAGAGGCGGGCGACAGAGCCGTAGTTGAAAATTTACATTTGTATAAAATCTGACCCATGTTTTTTATAAGTGGAACCGATTCTTCTGCCGATTCTGAACAAACAATATTCAGGTTTTGCGTAATTTAATAAGCACGTTGCATTTTGAATTGCATTCTAGCCTCCCGGATTCACTCTGTTCTTGGGATCAATAGAATCGGCAGTTGTGTTGCCGCGCATATAACATGTCCGCAACAGAATTAATAGGCTAGATTGCATGGATGAAAAATGCACAGCCTCCAAAATGAACCTGTATAGTTATTGCTGTGGATTCTAGATATCCATCGAGCTGCCTCCACTGAAGCAACTTCGTACGACCATAGACCGAATGCGGGCGATGGCGTCCGAAATTGTCATCAGAGCCTCGGCAGAAGGTCGCTTGACTCTTCAGATCAGGACTGACATGGCGAAAGTGTCTACTAGATTCAGAGGGCTGAAGGTAGAGGCCTTCGGAGGTACGCGATCCTTGATTCTTTTTTAAATTTTCAAACAAGAATACAGGGCACCCGATGTTAAGTGATTACTGCAGCGTGGGGATACTTTTGATTTGGTACCCACGTTGAAAACCCAAAACCTAATAGACTAAGGACCCGCCGCATGAATAAGGGTACTGAATGGGACGATATGCATTGATGAGTATTGATATAGACCAATATATCAATACTTATCATATAGACCAATATATCAATACATATCGTCCCATTCAGTACCCTTATTCATGCTTACTACAACGGTTATTTTTAAAAGAAACTATGTAAGTATATCCATTGCTGCCATAATGAACGCCACCCTAACAAAACTACTCACTAAACTAGTAATGGTTTAGTTAGTAACCGAAGATACATAGAGGCTGATTGTTCACATGGAAAAAATATAAGCCTGAGTAATTTAGTGATTAAAAACTCAGCTTGATGTTAAAAAATTTTTGGCAAGAAAAAGATACAATATACATATTCAAAAACTTAGCTAGTTCTCATATTTTGTTAGCTATTTCAATGTATTTAATGGATTTCGTTTCCAGGTCCCATCGAACACTCAGACTCCGAGACAGAATCACAAATTAACGAAGACATGTCCAGGATATGTTACTGCAGAGTAGATGCGAAGAAACTCTCTTTATTCCTAAGTGCGGAACAAATTGCTCATAACCGGACTGTGTGTAATGTGGTGCATAAAAAACTGGTGATATTGTGTTTGCAGTCCCAAGAGAATGTGAAAATACAGTGTTTTATAAGTGGTATAGTGTACTGAGAGGAAATTAAATAAGCCATTCTTTGCTATAAACCTACAAACAAATATAAATAATTTCATTTAAAAAGTTGTTCATTTGATAATTGATTGATTAATTAATAAATTTTGCCACCGCCATAATTCTATTTTGAAATGTGTAAAACTTATTCAACACTAGGCAAAGTGAATCAATAAAATGTGAAGTAAATGTGAAGTATCTGGAATTAGGTTATTGATTTTAGAATTAAAAATTATTCGATATTCATACTTTTTTCATACTTCATTATTTGGAATCATCAATTGATACCAACCAGACGCTGTGTCTTGTATCTTTGAGAGTTTTTTGCTGTCTATACGTATATTGCTCTGGTATCCTCACGATGTTTTCCTTCACCATAGGAGCGTCAGATTAATGTACATATGAAATTCGTGAAACGAAAACACATTGGCACATGGCAGGATCGATCGCAGGCCTCAGTCCAGTGCCGAGGCCACAGCGCCACCGACACTCCAAAAAAAAAACATTTATTATTTATATTAATTAACAGATTTATTGTTCAAATTTTCTCATATTGATTTCCTGAAAGATTATCCTCAGCACTTTTTATCACTTACAATATTGTTCTCGAATCAAAATAGCTAGTTATAAGTCAATTGGAATGATCTCTCGTTGTCTCTCCTCAGTGTGTCGTGCGTGGCTTTCAGATGGTCTAGCTTGGTGGTGATCTGCGCTATCGAGTTGTCTATCCACTGCATCGAGGACATGTGAGCGTTGAGTATGCGACCGATTTGGACGATCTGAAATTAAACAATAAAGATTTCACATTTTTCAAAATTCAATTATTTTACGTTAATCACCTGTCGTGGGTCTGCTCATGCTGACAGAAATTTCTTTAGAAATAAGCAGTTCACTTTGTACTCGTCTTTACTTATGTTTTATCCTTATCTTGTAATTTTTGTGTACATAAATTATAAATAAATTAATTAAATATACAGGATGCCACACAATGTCAATATCCAATGAGAAGTAAAGATTCTGTAGGGACAATATTGGGGCTAATCGAGCTATTTTTTCACATTCAAACTACAGACATTATTTTTTGATCCTGAGTGTCGACAGCCCTACATCAGCTTACAGTCGGCCTCAAAAGAAGATAAGCGTTTTAGTACCATGTCACACCAACTATTAACAATGCAATATAGGTGTAACCATACTAAATAAAAGGAATAGTTTAGGAATAGCTAATAAAAAAGAACAGTTGAATTTACATTTTTTATGTGTTAATTCCATAGTCAACTGAACAAGGGTTGTCACTTGAAAGTTTTTGCTTTCAGTTAAAAGTCTATTAACTCGGAAGTATTAGGTTTCCAGATCTAAGACAAGCAGCAAGGGACCATCTAAAATGTACGTTGGCAACTTGTGACATCAGATATAAAGTCATAGTACCCAGTAATTTTACGGCCATATCTTGCCCTTCAAACCGGAACACAGCAATGCAAGCACTGCTGCTTTGCGGCAGAAATAGGTAAGATGGAGGTACCCAAGCAGACGATCCTGGTAGAGAGTCTTCTTAAGTGCATATACAGGGTTAATTTTGAGGTACCGGCAACCTCGCAGGATTAGATAGCTAGCATCATTAACTACATTTGTTCTACGACTTTTGATTATTCTGTAGATTTCACTTTCATACAAAAATAAATATTCATTTAATATACCTCTAGAATGTTTGTAACTCTACGCGCACAGCGCGAGCGTAGCGTTGTCTTCCGTCGTCGTTTATAAATGAAACATAGACTTATCAATGTCACGACAGTGCAATAAAAACTTGAAAATTGATTTTTGTTCAATGTATTGAGTTATCTTAAAACTCGTAAAACATTGTGTTTAATGATGTTAGCTATCTAATCCTGCGAGGTCGCCGTCACCTCAAAATTTACCCTGTATACGTAAATAGCAATAAATAAAACTTACAGGATCATTACTATCTTGACTTCTATTAGTTTCATTCAGATGTTCAATAACTTCTTTCAAGTCTTCCGACATTTGTCTCAACTGAGCGTCCAGATTCTCGGCTAATGAATACCTGAAACAATAGGGTTTTCTTTGTGAACAAAACGCATAACGTAAATAAAAAAGAAACAGCTTCGTCCGTCATCATACTTATGTAGCAAACAACAACATTTATGTGAAAATAAAACGTAATACGGCTACTACTAAGGTGTTTAGTCAATACAATATCAAGCCAAAACCTACCTATGTTAACATAGTCATATAAAAGTTATGACGTTATTGAAAATTCGAAATCGTAAAATTAATTTTCTAATTCACCAACATTTTTTTCACAGACCAAATTATTTGTATGGGGGATTTCAAAATTAAGAATTAAGAGAGAAACAACTGCAGTTCGGACCGAAGATACCTAGAAAAAGACACAAAATAGACGTTTTGTAGTCTCATGTATCTTCCTCTAAAACAAGATCGATTTAATTACTTTTTTTAATCAAAAATTAAAGAAAGGCTGTGTTTTGCTTCATATAATCTCGTCAAATTAGTTTGCTGGGTGCTAGGTGCTGGGTGTGATTTAGGAAACAAATCTGGCCAATTTATTAGGGTTTTGAAGATTTAAATCTCTTTTAATTATTTTAACTTTAGAACAAAAGGGAAACATAGGGACATGCTAACAGTGGCCATAGATTTTTTGGAAAAAATATTAAAAATTCATAGAATTATTTATCCACAATCACATCTACCATACCTGCTGCTCTCCATCACCCATAGGTATTCTCCACCAGTTGGTCGAGAATGCCTATACACGGTGTTTCAAAATCTTATATACAAAAATGAATCGCTGTGTGTCAGTCTCGCAAAAACTCTTCAATAGCTCGACCGAATATAACGTAATTTTCTCTGCGTGTTTGAAAAAGTCCAAGAAAGGTTTATACATACAGTTGCACCCGGAAGGTGGCGCTGTAATCGGGCAGGACAACGTCTGCCGAAAATGGGTTTAAACGTAATGTCATTCAACCCAAAATTTTCATGTAAATCATAGACATGATGATGATATACATGAACATTTTGGGTTGAATGACATTACGTGTAAGCACATTTTAATAATTAGTTTTCGATAAAGAAATGATTATTTATTGGTTATTTTGAAATACCGTGTATATGGCACTAAGTCCGCCTTTGTACACATTGTACATGAAGAATTAATCAATGAATAAAAAGGTCAATTTCAAATCCATACTAAATATTTTAAGCGAATGTAACTATATGTTACGCTTTCCAATAAACTGCTAAACCAACCAATGAAATTTGCCATGCAAATAGGTTAGGTCCAATTTCACCAATATTTAAACAGGCGGTTAGTTAACGAAAAATCATATTTTTGGCATTTCACTCATACAATAAATGTCAAAAACGGTTGTTAGTTAACTATAACCACCTGTTTAAATGTTGGTGAAATTCGACCTAAGTTGAGAAAGTTAATAGGCTACTTTTTATCCACAATTTTATTGAGTTCACTAAGCAAAACGCGTGATATACTCGTACTGAAGTCGTCGACAACAGCTAGTATTTTTAGGGTTCCGTACCTAAAGGGCAAAAACGGGACCCTATACTAAGACTCCGCTGTCCGTCTGTCTGTCCGTCCGTCAGTCTGTCACCAGGGTGTATCTCATGAACCGTAATAGCTAGACAGTTGAAATTTTCACAGATGATGTACTCGTTTTTTTGTTTTGTTTTTTTTCTTTATTTGTCTAATATTATACAATGTTCTTAAATAATACAGTATATTATAAACTACACAAAGTTTTTCTATATACTGTAGATTATCGGTGGACACCAGTTTTATCAAAAAATATAAGTAGGCATTCATACAAAATAATTTAACAAACATGTGGGTATCTAATAAAAATGTGCAATGAATAGCGAGGGCCACGATTACAATGACAAACGGAACGGAGCGATGTTATGTGTGGGGAAGTGTGTGTTATCTATCACTTATTAGCTGCCACCGCCACTAATAGTCATGCAATCATGTACAGCGTGTTAGCAAAAATGCTGCGGAAACTATTTTTATTACATGCTCATGCTCTATAGTTAGAAACACAACATTAGAAAATATATTAGGAATTCGATTGATTTACTTATTTACCATATTTTATATTATATTTTAATTTGGTTCAATCAATTTGGATATAAAATATTTTTTCAACTTATATTTAATGTTCTTGGTATTTATTTCCTTTTTAAGATTACATGGTAATTCATTCATTAATGTTGGTATTTTATATTTCAATAGGTTTTTGCCATATAAGTTATTATAGTAAGGTATGGACAGTTTAGCCTCGTTTGTACGACGCGATCTTTCTCCATAACTACGAATAAACTGTATACTAGTGTTAAAAAATTGTTCAACTAGTAGCGTATACTTTATTTTATCATAGACAGGTAGTCAAATACTACAATAGTGGAAAAGTCTATTATAGTCATCTTTAAATTTACATTTAATTTTTTTCGGTACTATAGTCTTTAGTATGCGTAGCTGGAGTCCATAAATTCTATTTAAGTGACTTTTACTTGTTAGTCCATAGCTGCTTAGTCCATACCCTATTATTGATTCTCCAAGAGATTTATACAGTGTTAACAATATTGGGTAAGGTATTTTATATTTAATTATTGAAAACTTAGAAAGAATTGCTCTTAGTTTGTCACACACGGTATCGATGTGATCTGTCCATTTGAGTCGTTTATCCATTACAAGACCTAGATATAGCTGCTTATCCACAACATCGATTGAAGGGCACCTACATGCATCACTCAGATTTTTTTTTTTTCGTATTTCGAAATATTCGATCAATTGTTGCGATCTAAGTGTGTTTCTGCATAAAGTGCACATACGAGATAGGGGACATAAGGGGGTCATTTTAGTAAGATATTTTTTCATTTTTTTATCACTGAAATGACCCCCTTTTGCCCCCTGTCTCGTATGTGCACTTTATGCAGAAACACACTGTATTTATATATTTTCAATCCTTTGTCAGTAGACATTACATGAGGAGGTGTAAAGTTCCTCGTGGATAGATTATATAAAAATAAATAAATAATAATTCTTACATGTGTTCCCTCTCCGGGTCCCGTAGCCTGTCAGCGGTGTCTTCTGCGAGTTGCTTCTCGAGCGGAGCCAACAAATCTTCTAGCTCCTTCTGTTGAGCCAGTACGAAGTCGATCTCATGCTCCAAGCTCTGCTGTTCGTTCTTCACCGACTGTACTGCATCATTCAGTTCCACGATCTGTTCAAACATAAATATTTTTTTTACTTATGACACTTGATTTTTATCTCACCTGGATGGTAAGTGATGTTTTGGCCGAAGAGAGAAGCGACCTTCACCTGGACTTCTCAACAACTGAGGGATTGGCTATCTTACCTTAATTTGTCTTTATATGACAGATTAAACTGCTTGGGATTGACTATAAATGTGATAATTGATTCAATTATCACAACTACTATGGTTAGTAATAAAATTAGCAATGGGCAATGCAGAATTCTCTTAACCTTATTTGGAAGTAATGATTTTTTTTCACAGTTTCATTGAGAAAACAGTCTATTGAAGCTGTTTACATACAAGGGTACCTCAAATACTTGGCGAATATTACAAGAATCGCACGAACTACAAATCACTTACCATCAGACGAGCGCTCGGTCAACTTTGTTGTATGAAAAAAAATAAAAAAACTAGTTTTACGAGATAAATTTATTCATCTCACCTTCTCCCCATTGGCTATAAGTAACCGGTCCCACGCATTGATTTGTGTGGCCTGGTTGATGAACGTCTTCTCCTGTTCCTCCAGCTCCAGTGTCCACTTGTTTATGCTCTCCTCGAGTTGGGCAAAGGAGATGGACTGCACTGCCGCAGGCGGGGCGGCGGCGACTGTACTGTTCGAGGAAACGAAAATTTATTATGAGTTTCATACTACAGTCTGATTTTAAATTCGATGGAATTCTGACATTTCAGAAGTGTTGCCAACATTGAAAAACTATTCCTAAAAAGGAAGAGCATTTTAGCAAAATAAAAAATAAACCTTTATGGAATTTAAGGATTCCATTAGAGAAACTAAGACTTAAAAAATTAGTGATAATTTTAAAATGGTAATTATATTGTTTAATATCATATTATTGAAGTTACAATAATTGTCAAGGAAATTATTTTTCTGTTACTGGGATCCCCGTTGAATAATCCATAGGCTGCCAACCTATTTTAGAAAAATTTCCTTTTAGAAAAGTTTTAGAAACCTATTTTAGAATTTTCGTTTGTAAAATTTTTGCTTCTTCTAAGAGCCAAATATAACAAGATGTCAAATAAAAAAATATTTACGCCACGTCATGCACCGCGGTACGAGTTTAGCAAAGTGAAACAATTAATATTAGAGGGCATATAATATCACAGCTGAAAAATGACAAAAATGCATAAACCATATTATTAAAGAAGAGGATAAAATGTGCCCTCTTAATGATCTGCTGGATAGTGTGTGATAGTCTTTTATACTCCGAGTTGTTGATAATGGTGACGACCGACAATGATGATAATTAATAAATATTTTTATTTGAGAAATATGTTGCTTTACTCTGTTTTTCCATATAGCACTTAAAAATTAATGGCATGTTATCGTCTCGGAACGATCGTCAGCGCGCTTATGTCAATAATATTAAAACAAACATAACCTCAAAACGAATTTAACTCGTAATTTCAATTGTTTTCTGTGATATCCAAGCTTTAGCAGTTTTTCATTGCCTTGTACCTACCTTTTACCATTTTCTGCTCTTTTAGCGTCTTCAAGTGACAGTTTGAGGTAAACTACTTTGTTTCTACTTCAACAAAAACTGGTAATTGTAATGTCATCATTTTTTCCTTATATTTAATTAAATTTTTAGGATATTTGGCTTATTTTTGCCTTCAATTCAAATACAGAGTAATTTTCAACCATCGAATTAGCGAACCAAAACAAAATGTCAACTCGACAATGACATTTGACTCACGGTGCTGACGAATTCGGCCTGAGCACTGTAAACGTTGTTTGTGACGCAATCAATGACGTCATCACATCCAACGTGAACGCTGTTGTCGCGATACGGGCCGCCTGTTAGCGCGCTCACAGTGCTGATGGTCACTATAATCGCGAAACGGAACACGGCCCATGTTTGTATTGCTGAATCGATTTTGATGAATTGATAAACGTAATTCGCGCCTCATCAAGACGAAAGTCTTCAACTCGTGCGTGTTGTCAGTGATGACGTACGGACCTTAGATGCGGCCGCTTACAATGGGTGTCATAAGGAGGCTCAAGTTCACTCAACAGAAAGAACTCGCGTGAAGAGGGTTCCGTACGATGTTACCTATATTGAGTGATTTACCATGTTATTTTAATATCATGGACTTCTTATAGGTTTTCCTATAATCTATAAGTAGAAAACTAATTTCTGTATTTTAGACAAAATTTTAGGTTTAGTAGTTTCGGAGATAAGGGGGGTATGGTCAATTTTCGTCTATTTTCTTGAATAATTTGGAAACTATTTATTTTAAAATTACAAAAGGAACTAACTTTACCGGAGGGAGATTTTGTACCAGGGTCGGGTGCATGGGTACCTCCGTCTTACCTTTTTCTGCCGCAAAGCAGCAGTGCTTGCATTGCTGTGTTCCAGTTGGAAGGGTAAGATATGGCACTGAAATTACTGGGTACTATGACTTTACATCTTAAGTCACAAGTTGGCAACGTACACTGTGGTTTTTGTGGGGGTTGCAGTTTTGCTGCGAATCTCACAGGAGCCACATGTATTATAGGTGACTGTTACCACTTACCATCAGGTGGGCAGTTTGCTTGTTTGCCAACTTAATTGCAATAAAAAAATAAGATCTTCACAACAAGACCTTTCACATGTCACACGATGCAGTTTTCAAATTTTTTATTTATTTTCCACCTTCCCCCCCAAAAATTACCTCCCATATACGGATTTCATCTATTCACGTCACACCTCTGCGTTTGGGTCACAGAAATTGATATGTGTACCAAATTTCAACTTAATCGGTTTAGTAGCTTCGGAGATAATTTACTGTGACCGACAGACAGACGGAAGCACGAGTGATCCTATGAAGGTTCCGTTTTTTTATTTGGACGTACGGAACCCTAAAAACACAGTACTCACGTAGTTGCTGTGGTCAAAGAAGGCATAGTGGTTGCTGCTGTGGTTTTGCCCAGAGCTGTGATGCCGGATGGGACAGTCGACGCAGCTGAAATTACAAAAATCAACATATTATCACATTACAGTTATTACTTGTATTGTAGTTATGTTACTATGTATGTGTAGCTATTATGCTCTAGGAGGAACCGGGAAACATTGCTAAATCAAAATAGGTCAGGCCTTACCTACATATCAGGTCTTGAGACAGCTATATTGATGTATTTAAATCTGGCTACGGACCTTACTTTCTTTGTAATCAACACTTTGTGTAAGAATTTGATATTTGATACCAAATTCTAAATAAGTATATGTTGCGTTATGATGTAACGACTTCTAAACGTAAAATAAGTTATATGAATGATTTTTTTAAATATGGTTATAAAATGCGTACAAGTGAAGTTAGGCATATAATTATTTAATTTTGTCTGTAAAAAGTGATACTCTAAAATTTTGCACAATTTAAATTGAATCATTTCTATAATTTTGACAGAATCTGTCAATAATTTTTAAATTGCCATTTCCACATTTAAACTAAGAACAATGTCATATGTACAAATAAGCATTTGTATGAAGTTTGGAATGAGTAAAATATTAAATTCCGTTCACTTGCTTTATAATTGAATAACAAATATCCATACAAATAATATCATACCACTGTTATTAGTTTTATGATTTTGTTTTATCTAGACGCTACTTGTAACCAATAAATTATGTATAACAACGTTATGGAAGAGTGGGGCTGGGGACTCCACAGACATATTAATTTGCCTACTAGATCTCAAGCACTGTTATGAACTATTTTCTTTTCATGTTGTCTATACATAGATTATGACGATGACTTTATGAAAGTAATGTATTAATAAGATACTTGATATATAGCATAAAAAACTATTTATTTTCTTGAAATCCAATTAAAGCTCGGTGTTATACATACCTGAACTTGAAGCAGCGGTTGTCGCAGTCGTTTTAGTCCCAAAACTAAGCCCGGTTGTTGCGCTGGTCGTGCCGAAACTAAGCCCGGCTGCGGCTTGCGTAGTTTTCGTAGCGCCAAAACTAAGACCTGCCGTAGTAGCCGCTTGGGTCGTAGCGCCGAAGCTGAGGCCTGTCGTAGGTGCCGCTTGGGTCGTAGCAACGAAGCCGAGGCTCGGCGTAGTCGTAGCTTGGGTCGTAGCACCGAAACTAAGTCCGGTCGTCGTAGCAGCTTGGGGCGTAGCGCCAAAGCTAAGCCCTAATGTAGAAGAAGCTAAAATTTACTTTACGAATTCAACTAACGTTATGTATGAAATTTTGGGTTACATATTAGATAACTCAATAGAATTGAATTGAAATATGACTTATTTTAAATTTATCTGCGAATAATCGTTCAAAATTTCTATAAGCACGACTATCAAAAGTAAGAGAAAACCTTGAAAAGAAAACATAAAGATTTCCAAAACTCACTCACTTTATTCCAACCAGTCTTTAACAGCAAATTATACTTTATATGAACTATCGAAAATTCTATTTAACTTCTCACCTTGCTTATTAATTTATTGTTCATCAATAACAAATGCGAAAATTACAAGAATTCCAATACTAAGGTGTTTATCTTCCCGGAATACTTTCAAACACTTTCTCACCCAGCACTTACTCAAAAATCAGAGGGGAGGAGCTCCTAAAAGTTATGTACCTTAGTTTGACTAACCACTTGTTGTTTTAATTAGTTCTTTAATTATTAATTATATCAAGAGAAAAAGTCTATGAAAGTCTGTGCATGAAACTTGAAGCTTTTGTTTGTCTCATTGTTTCATAGTTTTCATCCTACATGTCAATATTTTACTCTCCTTCGTGATTTCGCTAGCATGGAGTGAATTGGATTTGAGTTTAAATATTACCGAATGTGTGTTGTGATTGTGACACATGGAATTTTTATTTGTTAAATATTTGTTGTATGGTTCTATGTAACGGGTCGCCGAATGAATCCACGGGATGATGACTGACAATCAGCGCTATGTCCTGTGGCATAAACGTCGCTGAGCCTTGACCCTTTATTGCAGCACGCAAACATAATGACGTGATGTATGTATCTCGTGTATGTAAATCCTGTACTTGTTTGTGTGTTTTCTCAGTATTATTGTGTTGACTGTAAGCAATAAATGTTTACTACTACCTACTACTAACCTGTTGTCGTCGTAGCACCGATGCTTAGACCGCTCGTAGCAGGCGCTTGACTTGTAGTGCCAAAGCTGAGACCACCCGCTTGCGTTGAACCCAAACTGAGCCCAGCCGTAGCGGGCGCTTGACTCGTAGCACCATAACTAAGCCCCGTCGTAGTCGCTGGGGTCGTAGCACCGAAACTAAGCCCGGTGGAAGGTGCGGCAGTACCAAAACTAGTTCCCGTGATTTTATTAGCTGCGGTTGCAGCTAAATTTAGTCCGGGTTGTGTTGTTGTCGGGAAATTAAGACCAGTTTGGGGGGTTGACGTGAAACCAAGCCCAGGTTGGGTTGTGGCCGTCGATGTTGGCCCAAAATTAAGCGCAGTCGATGCTTGGGGAGTCGTGAAGGTCGCTGCGGCTGAGTTTGTAGCTTGATTGCCGAATCCGAGCCCTGTTTGAGGTTGACTGGAAGCTGCCGGTGCTTGTTGAGCGCTAAATCCTGATGCTTGAAGTTTTGATGAGAAGACTGGAGCTGTGAATGTTGAAAACATGTTAACAATCAAATTGTCGTAATAAGGTGCAATTCGTTATTTTAATGGAATTTTCCATTATTAAGTTAATAAATTGCAATGCCCTAGCAGGGTGTAATAACGTACTGTGATACTTGTTTTTAACATCTTGTAAACTATGACAGGCAATAAAGAATTAAGAAATTACTTTTTATACAAAAAGCATTCTTACTATTCTATCGGCCGATTGCACCAAATTAACGTTTTACGAGTTCTTAAAAGTAACAATATAAAAACGTAAGAATTACACCATTATTTATTTATTTATTTAATCTTTTTTGCACAATTAAAAGCAATGTACAAATGGCGGACTTAATGCCATATGGCATTTTCTGCCAGTCAACCATTGGGTTCAACAGAGACTACATGGCGGTGCAATCTTATTAGTTAATTTATCCCTTCAAATATAAGTACTATAATATATACATTACACTAATTTAAACAAATAAAAATAACATAGGTAGCTACTATAGATATACTTTAACTAATTAATATAGGTAATTAAAAAAAACTATGCATGATGAAGAGCCTTTGTCTTAATATTTGGGATTTAAAAGTTCTGCGCGAACAGCTTTTTTAAAACTAAATAAACTTTTAGACTGTTGAATATTCAGAGGTAGTTTGTTCCACAGTCTTATTGCGGTGACCCTGAAGGAACTAGACAGAAACTTGGAGCTATGGAGAGGCATCCGGAGGTGAAGATTTCCCTTGGATCGAAGCTTATTAATAAAGGGCCTGTCGACACCACTATATATGAAGTAAGATTTTAGGTAAGAAGGCGCATTAGGTCCTTTGAGAATATTGAATAAAGTACAGAGAATACGTAATTCCCTGCGCTAGTTTCAATTGTAGTTTTATTGTATCCTTTAGGTTTAAAAAGGTTAAATGTACGGCGCGAATCATATATTTAATTGTAAAACGACCCATTTTTAGGTATTGTTACTTTTTACGAAATCGTATAACGTAAAACTTGGTGCAACCGGCCGTATGTCTCTATACATCCTAACTTCACTGTGCTTGTGCAATAGATCCTCGTATGGTGAAAAATTAATTTATTTTTTTTGATTGATTGATTTGAGCGACATGTTTTTCTGTATTATAGTGCCACTATGATTTTTTATCGATCACAAACACAAAAAAAAAACAATAGCTTCAACTAAGTTGTCCTAATTACCAGCACTGGTAGCGGGCGCTCCGAATGTAGGGTTCGATGTAGCCGTGGATCCGAAACTGAAGGCGGGCTTGGTCCCGAAGGAGCTGCTTTGTCCGAAGGCGGGAGTCGAACCGAAGGCCCCCGAGGTCGTAGTGGCCGACGTGAAGCCGGCCTGGCTTGTTTGCGGCGCCGTGGACGTTGTCGCCTGAGTGGATTGAACAATTTCATTTTTATCTGTGTGTCATTTACAGTTTGCGAGTTATTTGCCATTTTCATTATCTTCATCAGCTGGGCACGTCCACTGCTAGACATAGGCCTTGAGCACGCCACTGATCACCACAATTCAATAAAACATTCAATGAGTGTCAGTTAGTTTAATAGTTAAACCAACTAACGCTCATTGAAAGAGTGTTTGTTTATTGCTTCTAAGTTGGCAAACAAGCAAACTGCCCACCAGATGGTAAGTGGTAACAGTCATCTATAATACATGTGGCTCTTGTGCGATTCGCAGTAAAACTGCCACCCCCACAAGAACCACAGTGTACGTTGCTAACTTGTGACATCAGCAGGCGTAGCACGGGCTGCCAAGACGGGACTTGAGTCACGCGTTATCTCACAATTTCAGTGACATAATCTCTATGTCTTAAAGTGTAGCACGGCGGCGCGTATTAAGGCTGCGGTCCGATAGCAGCGCTCACAGTGCTAACGATTATAATCGCCTTGTCCAAATTAATAAGAACACTGAAAATTCTATCAGCGTGCTTATGATTTCGGTCCGGAAGAACAGGTACATTCATTTTGAACCGAAAACACAATTATCGAACGTCAGAGTGACAGTTCGCATAAAGAAATTTCACTCCAGAGTATTAGCGCCGTAATTTTTATTTTAGTAACATATAGGTAAGATTTTACAACATTACAGTCAAGACAAGATTAAATATAGGAAACATATATTCATGAGCCTGAACTAGGATTAACCTGTGTTTCAGGCAAACAAACACAGTACGTACTATAAAAAAACGGAAAATCAAATGCAGAATCAATAACATTAACAATAGCTACAAAAGTGTTATTATTATGGACACACACAACACACACCAGAAATTAAACAATACAAATTACTTATCTACTACTAATAATTTTTCTGTATCTTCATACGACATATTTTGGAGAGCTTCTTGGAGAAGTCTCTTAGTTTTATAATAGGTACAATTATATATACTCAGTTTAGCGTTTACTCTGTTATATAGAAATGGGCCCAAAAACACGTAAAATCTGTGCAGAAAAGTATGTTTAGTTCCTATATTTTGGCAGCAAACAATATCTTTACGTCTTTTGTTAGTAATTTCAGTGCTAAAAGTAAGTGAAGAGTGCTGTTTGAGAATAGTACTGATAATAAATAATTGTCTTACAGTTAATACTTCACAGTTCTTATATAAGAGGTGCGTAGGGTAAATAAAGGTGCGAAAAGTAGATACCTTTAGTACTGCTCTTTGTGCCCTCTCAACCGTTATTAAAAGCGTTTTAGCAGTGCCACCCCATGACGTAATACAATAGGTAATAATAGATTGACATAATGAAAGGTAAACTTGTCTCACTAGCTTAAAATCTGCGATGTCACGAAGTTTTTTAAAAACAAATATTAATTTGCGGATTCTATTACATAAAGCATCAATATGATATTTAAATGTGAGGTGTTCATCTATTATAACACCCAGGTATTTTAATTTGTCAGTGATTCTAATATTTGGACATTTACACATATTATGATCCTTACAGTAGTGAGCATAAAGATTTTGATGAGTTAGTGCAGTCTTAGATTTACGAAAAGAAAAATGTATATATTTAGTTTTATCAGCATTCAACGTTAGTAAATGATTCTGAAGCCAATTGTTTACAATATTAAAACCTTGCTGCGCACATTTATAAACATTGTCATCTGTGTTCGCAGAGAAAATTAGAACAGTGTCGTCAGCATATGAAATGATTTTTGCGCAATTAATATTCAGATTACAGAGATCATTAATATAAATCAAAAATAAAGTCGGGCCTAATATACTTCCTTGGGGAACACCAAAAAAGGTATTGTTCATCTCAGAGCTGACGACACTATCGATTTTTACACATTGCGTGCGGTCTTCCAGATAACTCTTAAATAATTTAAGTTGAGTGCCTCTTATACCTAATGACTCAATCTTCTGTAATAAGATGGGAACAGAAACAGTATCAAAAGCTTTGGCTAGGTCGAGAAATATTCCCAACGTCCGGTTTCCTCCATCAAGTTCCTGTACTATATAATCAGTAAGCTGATGCACAGCGTCCGCTGTAGAAAGTTTCGATCTAAATCCAAACTGATTTTTGGAAAGCATGGAATTTTTCTCTAGGTATTGGACAAGACTATTATTAATAATTTTTTCTAATATTTTCGATATTGATGGAAGTATCGAAATGGGCCTGTAATTTGATATTTGCTCTTTGGTACCCGATTTATATACCGGAGTAACAATTGCTTTTTTCAGACACTTTGGGAATATTCCGTCTGCCAAACATTTTTTTAAAATATATTTGAGAGGGGTAATCAAGATATATTTAAATTGTTTTAGAATTTTATTAGATATGCGATCCCAGCCAACAGCTGAATTGTCGTTGAAACCCATAATAATCTGTTCAACATCGGCCTCATCGGGATTCAACAGCACAAAAGATTTAAGCGAATGTCTAGTAGAGATCTGGTCGAAAAACGGTGATGTAAATGTGTGATTATGAACTTTTTCGGCCAAAGTTTTTCCAATGTTAACAAAATAATCGTTAGCGCTGTTGACCGAGGTCTGCTGAGATATATGTTTGGGTAATAATGCAGAAGATGACTCACGCTGCTGCGATAGAAACGTAACGTTCTTGACATACTTCCAAACTTTTTTACTATCCGTACCCGCCTTCTCTAACTCAGACTTATCGTAATTCGACTAAACTTTTTTCAAGAGGTCGTTACAAAAATTTCTATATCTTTTGTATGAAACTTGAAGACTTATATTCGATGGATTGGATTTGGCCTTCATATGAAGTTTATCCCTGTTTTTAATACAGCGAATTAGTCCCGGAGTGATCCAAGGTTTGATGTTATAATTTTTATTACATGATCGTATTTGCACCGTATTATTTAATATTGCTTGCTGTATATTGTTTATAAAATACGACATGCAGAAATCCGCGTCATCAGAACTATACACTGGGTCAAGATTTATGCAGCGTAAGTCATTCTCCAGTTTATTATAATTAATTTTAGACTTGCATAAGTGCGTGCGTGTTAGTTTCGCTAACTTACAATTAAGAGTTAATAAAATTGCCTTATGATCTGTTATTGTCGAATTAGTGACCAGTGTGATTGACTGAAAATTAGTTTTTAGCATGATGTGGTCCAAGCAGGAGCCACTTTGATGTGTAGGAAGCACATGGGCGGGAAGCAAACCATGAAAGGAGCATAGGTTTAGGTATTCATGCGCAGCGGGGTCATTATTAGTCGGGAGAATGTTAATGTTTATGTCACCTATCAGAATTATGGACTTATAACTTGAGAGTTGCTGTAATGTATTATTCAGCGATTCAACAAAACTACTTGCATTGGTAAACGACGTGGGTCTGTATATTGCTAATATTGCGATATCGGATCCAATTTTGAGTAATAGTCGATTACAATTTGACATATCAGGTTCATCAACCGATACGATCAAATTATTTCTAGTATAAACAACTACTCCATCATTTTGGTTATAATTAACACTACTGTGATGCATGCGGTAGCCCGGCATGAGCGGCAATGAACGATTATCACGTAACCAACATTCGGTAAGAACAATCACATCACAATCAACATTCAATATTTGCTGAAATGTACTAAAATTATTATAATTCTTAAAAATACTGCGTATGTTTTGTGTTAGTATACTTATTGGGTAATCATAAGAAGAAATATATTGTTTGCACACTTCAACGTCACAACTCTTCGATTCCGATACAGAAAAATTGTCTAAATCAGAAATAATACTAACAGACATAAGATTGAAAAGTTCTAAATAACACTAAGGGGTGGCGCTCTTAGGCGCCTTCATAGTCTATTGAATTAATGTACCGCTTTTCTGCCATTTTCTTAGCAGGACATTCACTGTCACCAGTTTTGTGGTCACACGGCTTCTTAAAACGGCAGCATGTAGCACATCGTGGAGGTGCTGATTTTTTAGTGCAGTCCTTCATGGCATGACCTATCTCACCACAATGACCACAAGTGTTCACATCTTCCCGGCACGTCTTCGCCGCGTATACGGACACGCGGACACTTGAAACACCTTGTTACCAGGGTGAAATCTCTGATTGGGCATGAAGACCAATTTATAAAAAGTCTGTCGTTAGCTAATAAAACCTTACGTATATGAGCAGGGACTTCTATTATATAGTTGCAGGTGTCGGACTCTTTTTTCCCCGATTTGTGACTCATTCTAATTGAGGTCAAAAAGTTTTCTAGAGTGATGCCTTGATGCTTGTCGGCTAGATTTTGGTGAAAAATAGAATTGAAGACTTCAGACTCTTGCATAGATGAGGGCACTCCAAGGATAATAATTCTGGGCTTCCTTTTTTGAGGTTCATCTAAAGTAAGGCCAGATGATATCAGCTGTTCAGACTGCTTTAGCTTCTCAATATCGTCTTTGGTCTCCGTACTGATTATGACACCTCCATTCCTGGTTTTGCTCAACCCTCTCACGTGCAGTTTCAATTGTTCCGGACGGATGATTTTTTGGACAAGAGATTTAGTGTCTTCACTGGACTTCATTTTATCGGTGGGAAAAATTGCAACAGAACTAAGATTAGATGGGCGGATAAAATTATTTGGGCTTTTTTTGACCATATCGGCGAATGAAGTCGACTCTTTAGTTGGCTTTGAGGACTCATCGATACTCAGTTTAATTTCTTGGAGTACATGGGCAAGGTTGTGCTTCTCTTTTAGGGCTTGGAGAGAATTGTGCGTAAAAATAGATTTCTGCTTAAGGGATTGGTATTGTACGGCTAATTGAGATGCCCCGTGACTAACTTTACGGCAAAGATTGTTAATTCTGATTTTTTGGTC
The DNA here is from genome assembly GCA_963935595.1 of Schoenobius gigantellus. NCBI lineage: Eukaryota > Metazoa > Arthropoda > Insecta > Lepidoptera > Crambidae > Schoenobius > Schoenobius gigantellus. The sequence continues at coordinate 9,240,658 of OZ012563.1, forward strand.
AGAATTTAATTTGCCTTCGCATGAGATGGCACATACCTCATTCAGACACTGCTCGATGCTGATCGTCCAGTTTTGAATCTCCGCTGTTGGTACTACTTCTGGGTGCTCATCGTCTTCCATGTCGGGCTGGGGTGGTGGTCTCGAGGGCGTGGGGGGCGGGCTGCGGCGAGTCAGCCCGCTTCGATTAAAAGGGCTGCTATCCATATGTTACAATTACAAGAGCATTGATATACACTTGCATCGCCACGAATCAATTCAAATGAGTCACACAAAACACGAGTATGACGTACGAGCCTGACACGCGCAGATCTCTTCCGCGTTATGGAACTAGGTCGCAATTTTGCAGATGATTATTTTATAATTAATTATTTACACGTCCGATCACATTGGTAGACAAGGATAATCAACATTAGCGCGCTCACAACATTTCGGGACGCGTTTGAGCGCGCTAATAGTGACTCTTATTGATTTTCGGAACGCAGCCTTACCCTGCGTTCCAGATAAAGCACTGCTACTTTCTGAGGCTAACATCTGATGTTAGCCTCGTTTTGCGTTTCTTTTAAGAAATGTTGACATTTTTAGCCGCGCTAATTGTTACAAATGAAACGCAAGGTAGGTACTGATTTTTCGTGCTGAATTTTGACACCTCACTTAATTAGTCCAGCGACTTAAAATTTTTAATAATATAAATCAGAATTGGCTAATACTATAAATATCTTTCAATAAATTTTTTAAATCCGCTGAAAATCCTTTTTGATTCATGAAAAAAAGATTCCAAATGTCAAATTTGAAAGCTGTCAAAAAGTGGTATCAGAGGACCCATATTATTAGCATGGGTATTTGATGCTAGCATTTCGTGTTAAAAATGCTTAAATGAAACGCATGACAACCAGCAAGAAAAACTAGCATCACCGGCTAATGAAACGCAGAGATGCTAAAAATGTTGGTATTTATGGCTAAAAATGCTTATCTGGAACGGGCCGTTAGTGTGACTGACATGATAAAATTTCTTGACGCTCCTCAAGGGATACGTGTGACTGAGTCTTATCGCAAATTTCTTGGCAGCCCGTGCTACGCCTGCAGATGTAAAGTCACGGTACCCAGTAATTTCAATGGCATATCTTTCCCTTCAAACCAGAACACAGCAATGCTAGCACTACTGCTTTGCGGCAGAAATAGGTAAGACGGAGGCACCCAAGCACACGACCCTGGTACAGAGCCAGAGCCTCCGGTGTTTTATGAAGATGAATATTTGTTAAACATGGCTTGAAAGTGGTTGCTGCAAAATTTAATTAATACCCCAATTGAAAAAATTGATTGACCTAAGATATTTAATTCTATTCTGTAACGTTGTGTCACATTCCACCAAAAAATTGTAAACGTCTTCTATTGTATTACATTTTTCACACAATGGAGTTGAAATAATACGTATCATGTGTAAAAAATTATTTAGTGGAATGTGACCTGGACATACTCTAAATTCAGAAATTAGCAATTCCCTAGAGGCTGGCACAATCAAACAGGGTGTTTTAAAAATTTTGTTACTAATGGAGTAGTACAGTCGGCTTCAGAAGATGGGCATTTCAGTACCATGTCACACCAACTATTACTTTTGTTTAGTATTGTTACACCTATGTTGCATTGTTAATAGTTGGTGTGACATAGTACTAAAATGTTGATCAACTTTTGAGGCCGACTGTACCATATTCCTTTAGTTTTTGATATTTCATCAAATAACATTTGCCACTACACTCGCTTGCTGAATTATAGTGTCCATTCTATAAGCCGTTTACTGCAACTGCGGTTGGTGAGGCCAACACACTGCCACCTCAGCTTGCTTATTCGGTGGGCTATAACCTTCCTTCTCTGTCAGATCACCTTGTTTTGGATCTGATCCTTCAGACAATTTTTAGGCCTCGAAAGGAAAAAAAATGGAACCCTTATGATCACTTTATTGTCCATCTGTCTGTCTGTCATGACAATTGTTCTCAGAAGCGTGTGGGGATATCAAACTGAAATTTATAACAAATACTCGGGTCTACAGTCTTTGTCGGCTGTGAAAAATTAAACTTGTAAGTCAATGCGATCAAAAAATATAGTTTAATAGTTTATGTCGCACAGTTTGAGATTTCACAACGGAATTAACACCTAAGGGATACTTCCCGTTGACCTAGAATCATTAAAATTTGGCAAGAAGGAAAGTTTTACAGCACATGTGAAGGAAAAAAATCTGAAAACCCTAAACATGTACATAGGGACTTATATACATAGATATGTTTGTACGGAGCCCTCGGTGCGAGGGTCCAACTCTCACTTGACCGTTTTGTCTCTTTATTTTGAGATTTAATTGTGCTTCACGTATACAGCCAACGACTTACAGTAGCAGACTGTGGTGCCGAGAATCCCGACGTAGGCGTCGAGAAGTTGAAGCCGGAGCCTGACGAGGCAGCCTGGCCAAATCCATACCCACCGCTAGCCGGAGAACCGAAAGCACTGGCAGCCGGAGCTGTGGAAAAGCAGAGACAGGGTAATTAGGCAGGCGTTTGCGACAGATACACTTACGATCTGCGACCAACCGCCTAGACCCAGATTCAGATCCGGAGTGACTATTCGGACCAAGGTCCCTTTAGAACGGAAATGCTATGCGGACCCGATAGTGAAGTGTAATCGAAAAAGAAACTTACATGATAAAAAAAACTTAAAACTGTATGTTAGATATTGTGTCAACACATTTAAAAATGAAAATGCATGTTTCATGCTCTGGGTCCGAACAGCAATCGACTTCTAAAGGGACCCGTGTCCATATAGATGCAACAATTCAGATATGTATCATTTGTCTGATAGGAAAGCACACGAGGATCTGAGTAATTGTAGTAGTCCACATTGAGAATATTAATGCGGATATATGCTGACAGAATGCAATATTGGTTGGGAATGGACACCATTTTTGGTTGGGAACATTATTTGTTAATTTTCGTACAAAGAAACATCAAAGAAGAAATCAGTATTTATTAAGAAATATATTTTTTAAATTTACAGCGCGTAATGTATTTACAAAGGACGCAGTCTTGTCGCTACGAGCCGCTGAATCACGCAGAGACGATATCCGTAGCGCGTGAGCGCGCGTTACATTGCGTAGTACTTTTTGCAGTTGTTTTTTTAACACCTAAAAATTCATTTCCCATAAATATTTTTTACATAAGTTAAATTTAATGGTATGAATGCATAGACGCGGGCTTCGTTATGGGTCTTTTTACACCGTGTATAGGAAATAATCGTTGAAATTGCGCGCGTATAAAACACTTGTCCTGTAAGTAGTTACCTATTATAATTATTTCTTATCTCCATGACAGATCTTTTACTCACACGTCAAGTTTGTATGGAATTTCGTACATTTTTCAATGTATATTTTTGAAATAGCTTGACTTTCTTCAAATCGATGAGGGGCAAAGGAGTCACCACTTTACATGGCAATTCGCACGAGTTATGTAAAAATAACTTAAATATGTATATAGAAATTTTAAAAGCTAATTCTAGCTTATTTATTTATTATCAAAACCATCCCAAATAACTTATCTGTCTACGTAAGGAGCAGCTCGGTTTTGGAAGTATCTTAACCCTTAGAGCGCAGACAAAGAAAGTCATATTGTGTTCCGACTGAAGGACACAGTCAGTACTCTTAGATTGCTGGTGTGTGGTTATAGGTAACAGGAATCGCTTACCATCAGGTGGATCGTGGCCTGTGTGCTTGTTATATCACCTATGTTGTATAATGCCGTCTTTTATTCCATTCAATTTAAATTTGGTATGTAAGACAAAAATAAAAATAGTTCCCATCTAGGACTGTTTAGTGAAATTCGTTGTATGCATAAATATTTCAGAATTTCAGAATATAGACAATCTCGAAGCACATCGCCCGCCTTTGTACACAAATGTACACACGCCTGCACATCAGACTATACGTTTCTGTTGCAAAATAGTACTTATTACAACGACATAAGAGGCCACAGTGTTTACCTTGATGTGCTGTCGTCCGTACATAATCAGTATAAAAAAGTTAATTGCTAAATACATTGCGTTGCGTAAAATTTGATTTAGCTTATTATTTTTTTAAAGTTTTTCTTGGATTCCACAGGACTTCTGAGAAGATAAATTGAAAAAATTACCAGGTAAAGCGTAAAAATAATTTTTTTTCCCTGTCTTTTCAATCAGATGTTATCTTCAAAATGTCAATAGAAGACAAGAGTTTTTGACAGAACGCCGGGATCGGGACAGCTAGTGAATAAATGAATGTCCAACCTTGTGTTGTAGGAGTGCCAAACGCTGGCGTTGCTTGCTGCTGACTAGCACCAAACGACAGGTTTTGAGGTGCACTCTGTTAAAACAAAAGAACAAGAACACGTGAGGCTTTGTAATTGACTTTGAGACAGCCCTTATCTTGTACGTGATAGAGTACGGTTTACGTAGTGCAAATGTAAACTTGATGTGTAGTTGTGAAAGTTCATAAATTGTGAGGTAATTGAAAATTATTCCAGAAGGTACCCAGACACTCTTGTTTTGCCTACAATGACAACAACTCTATACAGCCACAGTTGCTATCCAATGGCGATACGCATTTTCAATAAATTACCAAAAATAATCAAAGACAATTTAAGTTGCAAATTTAGGTCAAATTTATTTAATTTACTGCTTGACAAGTGTTACTACTTGGTGTATGAATACTTAAATGGCAGCGAACTTTAGCGGAATAAGTAAATAGTCTTCTTTTATGGGTGATGGTATTTTGTCTATTATATCAATTATAAATATGATAAATTATGAATAATGTTGCATTTTAAAACAAATGACTTTATTATGTATATTTTTATAATTTCGCTTATTAGCATCATGCCTAAATTTATATCCTTTCATATTTGCATGTCTCGACGGCTAATTGTGAGGAACTTATTTTAAACTATGACATCTCATGTTACCACTTTTAAAGCAAATAAAAAATATTCTAGTCCATTCTATCCAAAAAAAGAATCACATGTAATTTACCAAAACGAAAACACTAAGCCACTTAGGCCGCAGGTGACGGTGGGTTTTAGACAGCAAAAGTATAGGAGAAGCAGTATTAAATCCATGGTAGGTCAAAGGGCAAAGACCATAGAGCCTTGGACCACCGTCACTATTAAGATAAAAACATTAAAACACTAACTTGTTGAGTAGCTTGTCCAAACGCAGGGCTGCCTACTGTCTGGTTCGGTGGGGAGGTGAACCCGCTAAAACTCAGCGGTTTGCTCGCTCCAAACGCCGATGTTGTCGTTGTGGTAGCAGGGGGAACTGTAAAAGAAAGATGTCTATTATGAAATAGTTGCATTAGTTGTTTCATTACACAAACAACTCAGTAACTTTGAAATAACTATAAAAACCATGTGCCTGTTAGACGGAGTGATTTGACATAAGACTATGATTCGATTGTACACATTTGCTAATACACATACAAAAGTCTGTTTCTAAATAAAAAAGAGATGTAATGCAATTTTTAGAGGCAATTTTTTTTCATTGTACTTACTTAAAAAAAATTTAAGGTTTTCCAATGTGGCAAAATTGTATTATCTTGTGTTGAGAATATAATCCCAATTAGGTAATGCGTAGTCCCTATTGTTGTGTTTACTATAATTATAGTAAATATGAGTCTTACTTCTGTGTACTCATATGTTTGTAAAATTGTTATGAAGATTCAGAAAATTACTGTTAGAAACACAGCACAAAATGTTTGGCAGGTGGGAGAAATAAAAAAAAATTAAATTTACAATTATATGTAAAAAACGTTAGCAAAATGTTAGTTGTGTAATGCATCCACATCTGTGACATTGTACAAATAAAAAAAAACTATTTGATATGAGGTCACTTAGAGAATTATTTAAAGAAATTAATATCTTAACTTTAGAAGGTCAGTATATTTATGACAATAGGGTAGTTGACTCATATCAAAATTTATTAAAATATTGTTTATTTCTAACAGTATTTGGCATAAGGTTCCACAATATACCGATTTTAATAAATAACAATGAATGATTGCTGTAAAATTTTAATTTGAAAATGCTAGAAATAATCTTTTTTTATCTCACGCCGTAAACGCTTTGATATCCTGTGGTCAGGGCCGTGACGTCAATCATATAGTAAACAAAGAAATGTCAAATTTGATTCAACAACTCGTCGATTTGCACTATTCTTTCCTAAAACTGGCAAAAAATCGTCCAAGTCTCCGTTATTATATTTGTAAATATCGTAAATTATTTGTATTAATAGCAAAATCAACCATTGATGTTGGATTTGTGAGAGCAGATAGTACAAATCTTCCGAAAATAGACAGATTGATGGTCAGGAGATTCTTTGTGTATCGCTCTAAACAATATAAGTACAGTTTCAATACTGTTATAATGAAGAACGGTTACAAGTGTACTTGTCAAGATTGTCACGCGGCAGAAGAGAGTTGCAAACATGCATTTTTGGTGTGGTTGCACCATCACAGTGAGGAGCTATTTTGTACAGCAGTTGAATGCTATTGGATAGAATTCTATCTCTCAAAAGTCAAATAAACACTAAAAATATTTACTTCAAGAGAAATGTTGAAAAGAAAACATCAGGATCATGTGTCAAATACCAGTGTAGTACTGCAAGAATTTGTAAATGAACATAAAAAGAGAAAGATTGGCAGTTGTTCATTTGTCAAGCATGAAGAAAATTACTGGGAGGAAAAATATATATACATTCACAGACACAGATTGTGACATATTTCTTAAAAAATAAAAGACCTCTTCAATGAAGAAAGAATAAAGTGCATAGAAAACTAAACCACGAATCATCAATACAGAAGTGCTCTTTAGTTCGAGCTTCGTTATAAACAATAACAGCTTCCATGTGCTATAAAGTCAGCCAGTGCATAACACATGATGGTTCTTTTGTTGGGAAGATTTTTGGTAGGAAATCTTGCAGACACCTACGAGTATAATGAAATGTGGATAAAAGTTGAAAGATGAAGATTTGGGTTGAAATTTGCAAAATGTGACCTCATTTCTGATTATACCCTGTAATAGTCTATTCAACAAACGGTATCCATAAAATTAGATTAATACAAAATTGTCATGCTCTTTTACTGAATAGAATAGAATAGAATAGAATAGACTTTTATTTCGCTTGAAACATGGTACATTAGCGGTGTAAGGTTATAAAATTACATTAAGTCACACATATTTCACCAGCAACTGGCATGCAAAACATTAATTTTTTTCAATAGTAAATTACATTATTACACATTTTTGTTCACCAAACACAACTTATACAATAATTCCATAAACATAATCTTTAACAATTATTATAAAAATCAAAATATTCTTGTAAGGAATAGAAGCATCTATCTATAAGCCATTGTTTCAATTTTGTCTTAAACATATTTATTGGTAAAATTTTAATATCGTCATGAAGCCTGTTATATATTTTTATTGCCATCACAAAACTATTCCCTGCGTATGAAGCAGTTGTTATTGTTGGCAGTTCAAGTCTGTTAGGGTACCTGCTGTTTAATCTCCATTGACTTGCTTTAGTGAACAGCTCGTTGTGAGTCCGGACAAAAACACAAATCTCATATAAATATAAGGAAGAAACAGTTAGAATTCTGAGATTTTTAAAAAATGGTCTACAAGATGTTAGCATATCAACGTCACATATTGCTCTTATACATGCTTTCTGAGCTACTTGAACTTGCCCGATTCGGCTGGCGTTGCCCCATATCAAAATACCATATCTAAGTATTGAGCCTATGTATCCATGATATGCTTGAATAGCCGTTGAGGCACTACTAATCTTAGCCAGGCGCCACAGTGCAAATACAAAAGAGTGTATCCTATCACAAAGAGTAGTTATGTGACAATCCCATGTGCATCTATCATCTATAGCAATACCAAGAAACTTTGTTACATTATTTTCAAGGATAGATTTGTTGTTAATAATAATATTGGTTGGTATAAATAATGGTTGTTTTTTACCATTTCTATTAACGAATTGAATAAAAGTTGTTTTATCTAAGTTAATTTTTAAATTATTTTCATATAACCAACTTGCCATTGCATTAAGTTTTGTTTATTTCTTGGTTGTAACAATCAGCATTTTCGCATGGCACAATGACACTAATATCATCTGCAAAGAGCAAACTAACATGATTTGTTACATCCGGGAGATCGTTAATATATAACAAGAACAATAAAGGGCCAAGAATGCTACCCTGTGGTACGCCTAGGCTTGCGGTTTTTGTTAGAGATTTACAAGTATTTAATTCCATTTTGCTGAATTTAATTATTTCGACATATTGCTTTCGATTTGTCAGATAGCTATGAAGCCATTTCTGAGCCACGCCTCTGATACCGTAAAGTTCACATTTTTCTAGTAGTAATACATGATCCACGTGATCAAAAGCTTTACTCATGTCTAAGAATACTGCAGTGACAGGTTTACGCTTATCAGTATATTCAAGTATTTTATTAACCAAAGTGAACGCAGCTAGACTAGTCGATTTATCTTTTTGAAATCCGTATTGTTGTGGCTTTATAATTTTTAATCTGTTTAAGAAATCGGTTAATCGCAAGTGCATGATTTTTTCAAATACTTTTGAAAGTATTGGTATTAAAGCAATTGGTCGATAACTTTCCACTTTACTTTTACTGCCCTTTTTATAGAGTGGCTTTATAACTGATAGTTTTAAGGCGTCAGGAAAAACGCCATTACTTAATGATAGATTTACTAAATATACCAAGACCGGTGCAATTTCATTTCTGCAATCCTTTAGTACATTCGTTTTTATTTCGTCATATCCAGTGGCATTTGTTGAGTTTAATTGTTTTATAATTTTAGTTACTTCATATATATCAGTCGGTTTCAAAAATATGCTTGCGAGAACAGGGTTTATTTTATTACACTTTTTTACATTATTTACACAACAATTGTCTGTGTTTATATAATGATTATTAAATTCATTTGCTATATCCTGAGTGTTATTTATCACTTTATTACCTATAACTAATTGTTCTACATTAAATTGTGATGGATGATTATTATGTTTACCTTTGATGACTTCCCAAGTACTTTTGCATTTATTGGATGAACTAGCGATATGTCGAATATTTGTAATCTTTTGCGCTTCATGCATGCACTTTTTTAATAGTTTACTATATTTTACATATTGAGTTCTCTGATATTTCTTATTTTTTTTATAGTATTTAAAACGTAGTCTTCTTTTTGTTTTTGTAGAAACCCTTATCCCTTTCGTAAACCATGTTTTAGATTTTTGTATTGCAGAAATCTTTATTTTCTTAATAGGAAAGCATAATTTATAAAATAATGAAAAGTCATCATAAAAGATATTAAAGGCCAGATCCAAGTCACTTTGAGAATAAACGTCAGACCATCCCAAATTGGATAAACATGTTTTGAATTTAAGAATATTTTTTCGACTATAATCCCTTTTCTCGACAAACCAATACTTAACTGGAGCAGTAACATTTTTTATTTTAACATTAAGTGACTGTGCTGTCTCATGGTCAGATAATCCCAACTCTAGAACTTCAGAGTTAATTTGATCTAAATTTATGTTGCTAATTATGTGATCCAAGCAGGCATTTCTTCTAGTCGGCTGATTAACATGTTGGGTAAAGTTATTACTTTTTATAATCCTACTAAGTTCGGAACTAGACGATGTAGCCTTTAAGATATCTATATTTAGGTCCCCTGCTATAATACTTTTGTATTTCACTTTTCGTTTTAATTTGTTCAACAGTAATTCAAACTTTTGTAAAAATGAAGATACATTGGACGTAGGCGTTCTATACAAGCATACTATTAAACATTTCCATGGAGTGATTTCCACACCACAACATTCAAACTGTAATTCCTCTGAGAAATCCTTTAGAAAATCAAGTTCACGCGTCTGTAAATAATCCCTGCCCAGAATACAGACACCACCTCTTTTTTGATTTGCCCTCGAGAAAGATGCCAATAAACGATAACCACTAATGTGTACATTACGTTCGCTTCCTAACCTTACAAAAGTTTCACTTAGACAGAGGATATCATAGTTTTTTTGTTTTTTTCCTAGTTCATGTAAAGTAATTTCAAGCACATCTGTTTTACTCAATAAACCTGCTATGTTTTGATACATTAAGGATAAATTTATTTCATTTGATTCTAATTTTGAATTTGTTGTATCTTTAATGCTATCTTTATTTGTTACGAAATAATAGGCTAGTTGACCCTTTTTTAAAGTAGGGCTTAAAATGTTCATAATTGTTGTATTAGACCATAGCACATGAATATTATTTTTTTCGATGGCTAAAAAGTGCAAAAAATCTATTTTAAATTAAGATTTTCAATTTTGGACCGAAAACACGGTCAGCCATGATAGTCTGTTCATTATCTGTGGCAATGACGTCAGTCTTATAGTAAACAAAGCACGGGGGCGAAATAACCTCACAAAAACAATGCTTTCTATTAAATATCACAAAATATAGTAAAACTGTATATGGAACGGGACAATAGAACAGTAATATAGAAATACCTCTTCAAAGACTCCAGGAAATCTGTGGATTAGACGTACCCAGTGATATAGACATGCGAAATATTTGGTTAACACTCCCTTAAAGAAATCCTGTAACTATCTACTGAAACTCAAATGTATTTTTGCGAAAATCACATTAATGTAAGTACTATAACTGAATAACTCAATCTGTGTAGGTACTTCAGTTTCAACTTAAACAAAATAGAAGTTTTTAGGTTGTATGTAAAATCAAATCTGTATGTAAATTAATTAAATTTTTATCTTTCAGTTAGAATGAAAACTGACTGCAGCCGACCAACCAAATTTTAACTTGACCAGAAAACTGAGAGAAAACTTGACCATTTACGCCTTTTTGATTTAATCTAAGTTATACACTGACACTAGATGATGTTTCAAGGAAAAGAATATGTACTTATGTCCAATTGAATAATGATGTAATTGAATATTAATTAAAAAGTATGTAATACAAACAAAAATATCAAAGTTTCATAATGAATATATTTATCTAAACAAATTTACTTGAATTTACTGAGTACCTAATTAAAATTTGTTGCTTTCAGTGGTTACTTAATGAGAACTATTGTGTACTAACCTGTTCTCCTCTTGACAACGAGATTGATAAGGCAGTAAAAGTTGTGCAACATAATACAAAGCAGTGCATGCTCAGCCACAACATCAAAATGTGACCCGTCAATTAGAACAACATTATGTAAACAAAATAACTCAAGTATTCATATACCAAAGCACGATAGAAGTAAATAGGTCCAGTTTGGTAAAACTGAAAGATGTTATATCTTCACTGATTAAACCTGCTGGCCACCATGGCTGGTAAATTTCAGAACAGCTTACGCAAGAATATGCAAGTTATCCATTTTAAAGCCGTATACAAATATATTAAATGTGTTTGCTGTGTTGTCAGCCTGTGCTCTTCTTAATTTACAAGACCCTTCTTATTAAATAAATAATATAAAGAAATTTTTTTTCTTTACTTCATACATAACTAACATCTAAAAATGACATAATAAATTTTTGTACTACATTAGTCATTATGTTCTTCACAAAAAAAAATGTTCTATGTTTATTTGACAATGATGACTTGTAAAGGTTTAAGTTGAATCAAAATATTTTAATTTGAAATGCATGTGTTTTATTTTTCTGTTACACCTTAAAATATTTATAATATTTTATAGGTTTGTTGCTCATTTTTATCATTGTTACTCAAATATAGTATATGTTCCAAAAGTACAAATAGGTTGAATAGAGTTAGATCAAATTTATTAATTTGTATATATTGCCTTAAGGTCACAGGTAATAAAAGTCAAAATAATAGTAAAGTGATTTATTATGAAGTAATACTTTCATATAATTTAGGAAAAATGTAGTATAGTTTCCAAAATGACACTATTTGATCAATAAGTTTTTTGACATTCAGATTGTTAGAACAAATACCTATTATAGCTAATATTGTCACCTTTTGAGTGTTTTCAAAATGACATACTGCTAGCAACACAAAAGTATATAAGTTTTGTTTGCTTTAGCACAAAACATCTGCATCTATACTTGAGTTAAGCATACTGTTCACAGTTTTCCGTCTTTGATAATTAACATTATCTTCAGTAAAAGAGCATGACAATTTTGTATTAATCTAATTTTATGGATACCGTTTGTTGAATAGACTATTACAGGGTATAATCAGAAATGAGGTCACATTTTCAACTTTTATCCACATTTCATTATACTCGTAGGTGTCTGCAAGATTTCCTACCAAAAATCTTCCCAACAAAAGAACCATCATGTGTTATGCACTGGCTGACTTTATAGCACATGGAAGCTGTTATTGTTTATAACGAAGCTCGAACTAAAGAGCACTTCTGTATTGATGATTCGTGGTTTAGTTTTCTATGCACTTTATTCTTTCTTCATTGAAGAGGTCTTTTATTTTTTAAGAAATATGTCACAATCTGTGTCTGTGAATGTATATATATTTTTCCTCCCAGTAATTTTCTTCATGCTTGACAAATGAACAACTGCCAATCTTTCTCTTTTTATGTTCATTTACAAATTCTTGCAGTACTACACTGGTATTTGACACATGATCCTGATGTTTTCTTTTCAACATTTCTCTTGAAGTAAATATTTTTAGTGTTTATTTGACTTTTGAGAGATAGAATTCTATCCAATAGCATTCAACTGCTGTACAAAATAGCTCCTCACTGTGATGGTGCAACCACACCAAAAATGCATGTTTGCAACTCTCTTCTGCCGCGTGACAATCTTGACAAGTACACTTGTAACCGTTCTTCATTATAACAGTATTGAAACTGTACTTATATTGTTTAGAGCGATACACAAAGAATCTCCTGACCATCAATCTGTCTATTTTCGGAAGATTTGTACTATCTGCTCTCACAAATCCAACATCAATGGTTGATTTTGCTATTAATACAAATAATTTACGATATTTACAAATATAATAACGGAGACTTGGACGATTTTTTGCCAGTTTTAGGAAAGAATAGTGCAAATCGACGAGTTGTTGAATCAAATTTGACATTTCTTTGTTTACTATATGATTGACGTCACGGCCCTGACCACAGGATATCAAAGCGTTTACGGCGTGAGATAAAAAAAGATTATTTCTAGCATTTTCAAATTAAAATTTTACAGCAATCATTCATTGTTATTTATTAAAATCGGTATATTGTGGAACCTTATGCCAAATACTGTTAGAAATAAACAATATTTTAATAAATTTTGATATGAGTCAACTACCCTATTCAGGACTGCAATCAGATCTTGTCGTCAACATACTTGTCATATTTACATAATCAGTAATTTTGGTTTGTAATAGTTGTTTCGGCACCTGTCTTAATGAATTATGATATTGACGATTATTAAATTTTTTATGACATAATAATTTTATCTTATTTAAATTCAGATAATTCTCTTCATAGTATAGAGTATCGATTAGAACATTAATTTTAACAATGACATTTCTTATATAATTTGCTTCGTACAGAATATCATCTGTCGATAAATACTTACAATTTTTGAAATTACTACAATAAACCTTTAACATATTATTTAGTTTCATTTCATTCAAATAGTAGCTACTCTTAACGCCCAAAATAATAACTGTTGTACCTGGATAAGATTTCACAATAAAACTAAGTTCTGCACATATCTTCACAGGGCTTCGATCCATTTCCCCAATGTTCAAAATTATTATATCATTTTCCGTTATATTAATAGTTTCCAAACCTTTCAGGATATCTTCACAAGGTGCATCTGGCTTTATAAAGGAAAACACATTATATTTCCCATATTGGGATTTTTCTCTTGACTTTATAAGGTTTGATGACAAACCTAAGCATTGCTTTCCCCCAAGTATGTAAAAATGTTTTTTTTCAGAAGATGTTATCAAATTACGTTCTGCCTGGATTTTTCTGGCCTCTGTTTTCAATTTTCTGTCTTCCTTAATTTCGCCAGACACTGCTTGGTCGCTGGATAGACATTTTTCAGGTATATTTTGCTGGATTTGTGAATCCTCAATTATTTCAAACACAGGATAATCTTTGTTAGGTTTCGGCGACATACATTGTGGCTGACTATTTATTTGTATGAGCGGTGTATGATTAGCATTTTCTATATGATTTAGGGCGCATGCCACATCCTCGCTTTGGGTGAAGTCTAATTTAGTTCTGTTTAAACTTTTTCGTCCTCTTTTTATAATTGGTGTCGATTTACATATTATCTGCAATTTTTTAACCTTTTCTGCTTGTTCTGCCAGTTGCTGTTTGAGTTTTCCATTTTCAAGCAGTAGGTTTTCAATTTCAGATTCCGCAATTTCTAGTTTGGTTTCTAAAGTTTTTACAACTTCTTTTAGTTCAAGTGATTCTAAATTATTAGTGACATTTAATTCTGGACAACTGTTATGACTAGTTTCATTTTGCAAAAACATTGTATCATATTCATCTTCCGAAATAAGCTGAAACGAGTTGTTCATTTGTACGTTGTATTGTCTTCTAAGCGTTACATTATCAGGTGTGGTATTTATTAATCTCCTTTCATCATGTTTTGTTTGACAATTTTTACATATCCAGCTCCCTTTACGATTCGGACTCATTAAATAAAATCTTTTTTCAGAAATATTTACACACTTTATACCATACGTCCCAGAACAGTTCATACAGGCTAGGAATTGTCTGTGAGAGATCTCTCCCTGGCATTTATAGCATTTTGGCGGCATATTTTTTATTCAATTATTATTATTATTGTTGCTAAAGAAAGTCGTCCGGTAATCATGAAAACAATTAATAATAAATAATGTACGATGTCAGAAAAAATCATTGATATTAAAAGCAATGTCAACAGAGAAGCATTCTATGAAATAATTTCATAAATGTCAATACAAAAAAGCAATTCCATGAAAGAAGATAATGTTAATTATCAAAGACGGAAAACTGTGAACAGTATGCTTAACTCAAGTATAGATGCAGATGTTTTGTGCTAAAGCAAACAAAACTTATATACTTTTGTGTTGCTAGCAGTATGTCATTTTGAAAACACTCAAAAGGTGACAATATTAGCTATAATAGGTATTTGTTCTAACAATCTGAATGTCAAAAAACTTATTGATCAAATAGTGTCATTTTGGAAACTATACTACATTTTTCCTAAATTATATGAAAGTATTACTTCATAATAAATCACTTTACTATTATTTTGACTTTTATTACCTGTGACCTTAAGGCAATATATACAAATTAATAAATTTGATCTAACTCTATTCAACCTATTTGTACTTTTGGAACATATACTATATTTGAGTAACAATGATAAAAATGAGCAACAAACCTATAAAATATTATAAATATTTTAAGGTGTAACAGAAAAATAAAACACATGCATTTCAAATTAAAATATTTTGATTCAACTTAAACCTTTACAAGTCATCATTGTCAAATAAACATAGAACATTTTTTTTTGTGAAGAACATAATGACTAATGTAGTACAAAAATTTATTATGTCATTTTTAGATGTTAGTTATGTATAAAGTAAAGAAAAAAAATTTCTTTATATTATTTATTTAATAAGAAGGGTCTTGTAAATTAAGAAGAGCACAGGCTGACAACACAGCAAACACATTTAATATATTTGTATACGGCTTTAAAATGGATAACTTGCATATTCTTGCGTAAGCTGTTCTGAAATTTACCAGCCATGGTGGCCAGCAGGTTTAATCAGTGAAGATATAACATCTTTCAGTTTTACCAAACTGGACCTATTTACTTCTATCGTGCTTTGGTATATGAATACTTGAGTTATTTTGTTTACATAATGTTGTTCTAATTGACGGGTCACATTTTGATGTTGTGGCTGAGCATGCACTGCTTTGTATTATGTTGCACAACTTTTACTGCCTTATCAATCTCGTTGTCAAGAGGAGAACAGGTTAGTACACAATAGTTCTCATTAAGTAACCACTGAAAGCAACAAATTTTAATTAGGTACTCAGTAAATTCAAGTAAATTTGTTTAGATAAATATATTCATTATGAAACTTTGATATTTTTGTTTGTATTACATACTTTTTAATTAATATTCAATTACATCATTATTCAATTGGACATAAGTACATATTCTTTTCCTTGAAACATCATCTAGTGTCAGTGTATAACTTAGATTAAATCAAAAAGGCGTAAATGGTCAAGTTTTCTCTCAGTTTTCTGGTCAAGTTAAAATTTGGTTGGTCGGCTGCAGTCAGTTTTCATTCTAACTGAAAGATAAAAATTTAATTAATTTACATACAGATTTGATTTTACATACAACCTAAAAACTTCTATTTTGTTTAAGTTGAAACTGAAGTACCTACACAGATTGAGTTATTCAGTTATAGTACTTACATTAATGTGATTTTCGCAAAAATACATTTGAGTTTCAGTAGATAGTTACAGGATTTCTTTAAGCGAGTGTTAACCAAATATTTCGCATGTCTATATCACTGGGTACGTCTAATCCACAGATTTCCTGGAGTCTTTGAAGAGGTATTTCTATATTACTGTTCTATTGTCCCGTTCCATATACAGTTTTACTATATTTTGTGATATTTAATAGAAAGCATTGTTTTTGTGAGGTTATTTCGCCCCCGTGCTTTGTTTACTATAAGACTGACGTCATTGCCACAGATAATGAACAGACTATCATGGCTGACCGTGTTTTCGGTCCAAAATTGAAAATCTTAATTTAAAATAGATTTTTTGCACTTTTTAGCCATCGAAAAAAATAATATTCATGTGCTATGGTCTAATACAACAATTATGAACATTTTAAGCCCTACTTTAAAAAAGGGTCAACTAGCCTATTTAGTTTATGTTCACAAGCATTATGATACATTTAATAAAAATAGGAATTTCCATAATATAAACACAAGAAATAAAAAAAAGCTTGCCGTTCCAACTTAAAGGCTTCATAAAACTAGTGACTCGTTTCTGGGGAAGTGTGTAGCTTTTTATAAAAACCTTCCACAAAGTGTTACCAATTCGTAAATTTAAAGTTCATGTCGAAAAGACTCTCATGATGAGCAAAGGTGTACAAAGTGAGTGATTATTAAAGTCAGGATCACACAATATGGAACTAGCTAGACTAAATTATCATAATAATATGTCATGTTTGGTAATAACATAATTTATTGTAAATGCTTATCATTTTTATTGACATTTTGAGTGTATGTAAGCACACCGATTGTATTTTATCTTGCAATAATTATAATCACTATGTAACAAAACCAATATGGTAATAAATGGTGATTTAAAAGAGGAGATAAAAAAATATTAGACCTTCCGAGTTTCTTGTCTGTTCTTCTCGAGAAGGCTCTCCCAATTTCCGAACAGGTGCAGAGTCTACTTTTTTTTAAATTCTTACTTGTGTTTGCAGACATCTTGATTATATTCAGGATGTATGCACATACAAGGTTTAAGGTGTAATAAATGTTTCCTTTAAATTAGAATGTTTGCTCCATTTTGACGTCAATAAGTGCCTGTAAAGGCCATGTTGAATATAGATTTTTGAATTTGAAAAAAAGGTAGGTATTCCACTTGGTGTCTTTGTTTACATTACATAGGATATTAAAAAAAAATAAAACACACGGGATAACTATTAGTCAGCCTTAATGGGAATTTATGCATCTGATCAATAAGTCATTACAAAAAGATTATTGATAATTGATTGGTAAAGTTCTCTGCCAGTATAAGTCAGTGACATTGCATAATATGTACAAAATAGTTTTCAATGCAATTAAATTTTGCATAGTTGAAATTGTAGTAAAAAGTTCACTAACCTTTCTTCTTGGGTGTGTAGTGTCTCATCTTTGCAATAAATACAATAAAATAATCACAAATAATTGATAAAATATAATGATAATAATTATTATTAACATGAATTTATTTAATTTATAAAAAATATTACTAAAACATTGCCATTACTTGATTACTGATTGATGAAAGGTATTACAATTATGTAATATTTTTGAATTCTACCTTCACACAATATATTTATTTGTACCATTGTTATAATACGAAACTGGGGTAGTTACATAAAAAATGATACTGAAACGGAGGGTAAATCTCCTAATTTTAAAAGGTTTTTATCTATCATAATCAAAAAAATCAGAATAGAATTTGATAACTTGTAATAAACACGGACGAAACGGTTAGCGCAGAGGTCGAGTGATCGCCTACTGCACAACGGGTCGCGGGTTCGATTCCCGTACGGAACAAATATTTTGTACGGCCTACAGAAATTTGTTCCGTATCACAGTATTCATATGTGCATGTGATATTCTGTTTGTAACTGCACACACGACACAGGAGAAAATCCTAGTGTGGGGCGATGTTTGTTTTAAAAAAAACACAATTTTTATGTGATTCTTTCTAGAGTGGGAAAAGGACATTCCATTTGTCTAATTATGTGGTGTTATACTTTTCTTGGTGACAATTATGATTTAATAAGGTTATATCAATATGGATTCTATTGACAAAAAATGTAGCTAGAATTAGACAATATTACATTTCAGCTTAACCAATTGTTAAAGCTCAATCATATTTAATTTTATGTTTCACCATTAAGTCAGAGAGAAAACTAGTTTAAAGTAGTGCTACTTACATACTGATGATGCTGTTGTGGTAGTTTTTGCACCAAATGAGAAACTTCCAAAAGCTGAATTGGATCCAGCATTAGTAGTTGGACTTGTGAAATTGAAGAGTGGTTTATTTTCTAAAATAATAAGTGTACTTTAGAGATTGTTTCATTTTTGATAGCTTCCAATAAGGAATATGCACACAGTTTTATTATTATATTAGCAAAAGCTTTTCTATCAAACAAATAACTCAGTAAAGTTATTTTTAATTATTTTATTATTTAGTTTTTAAATAATATAAAACCACAAAGTTATCAAGTTTTTAAGTTTCCATTTGGTCAGAGCGATCCGACATAGACTATGACATAATTATAATTGTACACTTCCAATGTATAATACAAATATATTCCAAAGTCAGCAAAATCTGAGGAAACTGTCGTTTTAAGTGATGGATGACCACTTGACCGTCAATTTGTTAAGATAAAATAAGATGTTAAGATAAGTGGCTATTGATTGACTATTTTTATTACCTGTATTAGTTGAACCAAATAATGGTTTTGTGGCATCGCCACTTCCAAAGGAAAAGCCTGTAATATAATAATTAATTATTGACAAAAGCAAAATGCTTGACTATCAATTCAATTTTAAAGTTTAATCTAAACATATTCTTTTTCTTAGTTTTCAACTATTCAAATAACATAGTATATGAAACATTCAAGAATAAGTGTTTTTATTATGAGGATTATGAAATGATATTAAAGTAAGTAAATTCTTTGTCAACTATTTGAAATAAGATATTGATAGTACATTAAAATCGCTTTTCGAAAGATTGTCCCTATCATATATGTTGCTATTTCATTGCTGTAAGATGTAAAATTAAAAGTTTGATTTCCCTAGACAATAAAGTTTTATATGAATTTTGGTTACATAGTTGTAGCTTCAGCGCATATGTCTTAAATAAAAAGATGAACTGAAAACAACTGTTACTTTCTTTACCATTTCCACATTTTTTAAGTAAATTATTCTTTTGGAATTAGATTACCTCATAATAACCTAACTTCAACAATGGTATACCTATAGTATAGGTTATAATTATAATGTATTGTTTATTTTTGTTGTAGACGGTAGGGACAATATTACAAAAAGCTACCGATAATACTTCCTTAGTTAAAGGAATTCATTATTACCAGTTGACGGAGTGGCAGTACCGAAGGTACTACCTGTGGTTGTTGTTGTACTACCAAAACTAAAACTCATGATTAATAATTTTTGGTATAACAATACCAGTCACATTTAATAGAATCAATATGTTGATTTTAGTTCAAATAATAATAAATAGTAGCGTACTATTTTTTTACAATTGAGTTCAACAACAAAACGAAATTACGAAAATAATAACGCCGATTAGCCGCCGTTATTCGACATTGACAAGTTGACAGTCTTCTTTTTTAATTGTTTTCTCTGTTTCGTGAAAGGCAAGGGAACTGAAGCCCATGCTGCTTAGTCATTGGTATCTGTGCATTATGACTTTTTGTTTCTGTGCATAATGCCATAGGTACCTTTAATTATTTAGTACTAGCTGTGCCCGCAAACTACGTTTCGCCTCAAAGATTAACGCTTTCTTAGTTATATCTATACTAATACAAACTTCCAACCCCCGTTTTACCCCCTTAGGCGTGGAGTTCGTTAGCGGATGTCTACACCCTATAGAGAACCTACCTGCCAAAGGAGAATGACCAAAAGTGGGCTAAATTCTGTTTTTGTTGCACATTAACCATTTATACCTCAAAAATCGTTATTGCAAATATCATTAATAACTACTTATATTTACTTAAAATTTGTAGGGGGGGGGGGAGGGGAAGTAGTTTTTTAGAATCTAAAGTTGAAAACATATTTACGTGTCGTGGCGTGTCGCGGTGCTTACTGTCGTGACGGTGAGTGTGCACACTTCATTTATGTATCGTGTCGTGGCGCGCTCTAGCGTTATTTCTTTCATTTCTGAACAGAACCTCGCAGTGTTTAAACTTTAAACGTACATAATGTTTTCCTCTGATCCGATAGTGATTTTGATGAAGACATTCTTGAGGACAAAAAAAAGAATAGAAGGTACTAGGTTCTCCCTATAAACAGAGGGAGACAGAAAAAAGAATTTCATCAGTACTTTAGAATGAACAAAGCACAATTTGAGGAAATCCATTCGCTAATTGAAGGAGTTACTTTACACTTTGTGTCATATAAAACTTTTCGTTGACGTACAAGTTCAATAAGCTCTTCAGTCATTTTTCAGAAATACGCAGCAAATAAAATAAAAAGGTCCGCTAGATGTTCGCGTCACGAGCCACGCGCCCGGTATAGAAACACATTTGCCTGTTATGTCGTGTCGCGTCATAACCCCCACCACCGTTCTGGCGCAATCGGTGGCCAGCAGTCGGCGCCACGACAGAACGCGTCACGACACGACACGACATACAAATATGCTCCTAACCATATTAAATATATGAACCCGATATCCTACTGGCGCGTCACGACACGCCACGACACGTAAATATGTTTCTAGCCTTAGGATAAAATCCTGTAATTTACGGAGAGAGATCTTCATATTATAACCATAGATTAAAGAATGAAGTGGCTATTCGGACCCGGGTCCATATAAAAGTATAAAGGTCGATTGCTATTCGGACCCGGGGCCCTACCGCCTAAAGTGCCTATTACATTACGCTATTTCTCGGACCCTGTTTATCGGGTCCCGATTTATCGGGCCCTGTCTGGCGCGTGGCCTATTACATTACACGATTTCTCGGACCCTGTTTGTCATGTGCCTATAAAAGCGCTGCCTGCTTAACTCGCTCTCATCTCCTCTCCTGAGGGGCGGTCGCCATCCGATGAAGCCTTAATGACCTTCGGGTTAAAGGCATAAGGTGGAGTTTAGCCGGTAAGAGTCCGGCATAACCCGTGCGGCCGGCCGTGCGGGTATCCATGAGAGATTCTCCACCTCCACTCCGCATAGTGGTAGGCAAACTGCGTTTGCCGAAAAAAAAAAAAAAAAAAAAAACTCGCTCTCAGTAGAATCGAAAGTCGAACGTTTTGCACGTCTAGCACTATGGCACCGAGTTTATCAAAATCCCAAAAAAGGCTTAGCCGTGACTTTGGCTGTCGGTACCGTGTAATCTACATAAAGAAATAAAAAATATTTTTAACAAAAAAATAAAACCGACTTCAAAAAGTCCTATATAATATAAGAATAATACAACATCACTTTTAAGTAGCTATATTAACCATGATATTAACTAATTGTTCTTATATTTTTTAAACTTTGAAGGTGATCTTTGCTTGGCACCGACTTCAATATAAAACTGCGATGTATTCTTACATTATTTATAACTTTTTGGTGTTTTTGAAGTCGGTTTTTTTTTGTTTAAATAAATTTTTTCCAATATTTTTAGTAAATTTCTTATAAGAGTATGCGTATTAGAATTTGAGCCAAGGTAAACACCACAATAACTTAAAATAAAACGTCATTCTCTCTAAACAGATTTGAAAGAATTATTAATGATTAACCTTACATCATCAGCTCATGTCATGCTCAGTCACATGACATGATGACTACCTACCAGACGCAAATACGAGTGCATGAATATCTTAAGAAAAGATATAAAACACGTTGGACGTGCCTATAAAAATTTAAGGGTTTTGCTCGATTTGCCCGGGATTCCGGGATCAGATCATGACATGGTGACAATAGGACCACCCCCGGAGTGTACTCTTACGATTACAAAAATAATTTTGAAAATCGGTCTACAAATGGCGGAGTAATAAGTGAACATACATAAAAAATAGATACAGTCAAGAACATTCTCCTTTATTATATCTATTTGAGTAAGCTTTATGTTCTTTTTCCAAAGATATGGCATATCCCTATAAACTTTAATAAAAGAAAATAAATAAAATCCCCGAAAAAAAAATATACTCCAAACCTAAACACACTAGCAATTTAAATCGACGTGTAAACCCTGCGCTCGCGGCCACGCGACTGAGCTCCGTACACGATCTACAGCGTGGCAGGGAGGCAGGGAGGTCGGTCGCCCTATTTAGGGACCCTGCCTCCCTGTTTCTTATTACACTACCCTGTCCCTGCCGACAGGGCCCGAGAAATAGGGTAATGTAATAAGGCCTTAACTCATAGCGATTAATACGAGTTTGCTATGAAAACCGGCGGCCCTACCGCCTAATTCACTCGTTATAGTTTTAGCTCCCTAATCTTGTGATTTCGTATCGCCTATCATAGTAAATTCGTGAAATTAAAACGATTGCGAGCCTTTTGATTAGACCCATTGTAAACGGCCACGTCTCAGTTCCGTACGTCATCTGGCAACACGCACGAATTTTCACAAATGATTCGTTCTTGTCTCCTTCAAAGAACTGCCTTTCCATATACCCACACTTTTCCGAGCTATGGTTCCAGTTCGCAAAACAGTCCTTGTTAGTTTCGTTTGAGATGGCCTTCAAGGTCTGTGACGAATTTCCCTTAATATCATCAACAGTCTCGAAAAGACATCCTTTCATCACCGATGCTAATTTTGGATTTTTAAATAATTACAAAAAGTCAGATCTGCCCTCCTAGACAAATGCCACACGCTAACTTTTCCGCAGTCGTTCTGGAGAAAAAAAAGTAAAAAAAAAACTTTAAACGAGGAATTCTAAAAAAATGAGGCAGAAAATAACAGAACCCTGAAATGCATTATTATTTTAGAAATTAAAAAATAGCAAAAAGCCAACATCACGTGGTGTTTCCCAGGGGGTCACCCATCCAAGTACTGACCGCGCCCGACGTTGCTTAACTTCGGTGATCGGACGAGAACCGGTGTTTTCAACGTGGTATGGACATTGGCAAGCTAAGATTTTAAATTGCACGCCGCTTTCAGTCAGAGCTGTTTGATGATGTCACTCCAAATTAAAATTATAGGTATTTTATTTTTTAATACAGTTGCTCAAAAAGTAGTATATTGCAGGGCTGTTTAGCGTGCGAGATGACCACCATTACGCACTAGTGCTTTTTCTTTACCAAATGGCTAGAATCTGACACACATTTTGCTTTTTTCCTGCTTTTTTCTAGCATACTAAGTTAAGATTGCGCTAAATGATCTGACTGGTCTACCAGATTTCGTATTGTAAAAGCATGCCTAAAAGCAAAGCATTACAAAAAGCACGACCGAACCTTGCTTTTAAAAACACGGCAGTCAAAGCATAGCACGCATTTGCTTTGTCACTGCTGTGTACGTACGACGACTTATTTGGCGCCATTTTTCTAAAATTTTCTCTGCGTGATTATTGATTGTTGTTATTTGCTTAAAAGTTTAATAATTCTATAAAATGAGTGACTCTGATAACATATTAATTGATTTAACACCACCGGAATTATGTTTAATTGCTGAAAATGCGAGTGTGAGTATTTTACCTGTAAAGTCCAAAAGCTACATTGCTACATATGGTTGCTACGTACTCGTATTTATTGTTTCATTTTTTCGCAACTGTATTAAAATAGTTGTTCAATACACTTGCGTGACTGTCATTTCCACTCGTTCCGACTGTCAACCCTCGCCTTCGGCTCGGGACGACATTTGTCGGAACTCGATTCTGGCGAAATCCAAAAGGGAAACGCCACCAAGCAAAAAGAAGAAGATTTGTCGGAACTCGTTGCAATGACAGGCTTCCCGCACTTGTAGTGAAAATAACTATATTAATGCAAAGCGAGAGTTGCAGCGTAACGTAATAGGTCGCACATAAACCTGTGGTACTAATAGGATATAACATCATCGAGCATACACGCTGTCTGGCTTAAGGCGGCGTACAATTTGAAATTCGCTGTTGCCAACGTCCATACCACGTTGAAAACACCGGTTCTCGTCCGATCACCGAAGTTAAGCAACGTCGGGCGTGGTCAGTACTTGGATGGGTGACCGCCTGGGAACACCACGTGATGTTGGCTTTTTGCTCTTTTTTAATTTCTAAAATAATAATGCATTTCAGGGTTCTGTTATTTTCTGCCTCATTTTTTAGAATTCCTCGTTTAAAGTTTTTTTTTTACTTTTTTTTCTCCAGAACGACTGCGGAAAAGTTAGCGTGTGGCATTTGTCTAGGAGGGCAGATCTGGCTTTTTGTAATTATTGATATCATCTATCATTGGAGATCGGTTGGTAATACGAAATGCAGCATTTCATGACTTCTTTTTCTTATATTTATACCATGTCATACGATGAAAGATCCATAATTGGTCTGCAGATCAAAACAACACTACTTTCCGAATACTTATGAGAAATGAAATACCTAGTTATTTGTTATACATGAGTGCAAAGTTGCTTTTTAGCTGCGTGCTCAACTTTGATACCGAGCAAGCGAAGGATTCTAAAACTCAAAAATTAGAATCCTGAGCGTTAGCCAGAGAATCAAAAGAGCACAAGGTGAAAAATCTTTGCACTCGAGTGCAACACGTAACTTTTCATCCCCCCTCAGCGAGGAAATGAAACAAAGCAAATTAAAAACAAAAGTACACCAAGGAGGTTCAGAGTCTGAGTTTTTAACAAATTTTAAAAAAGTTGTATGATAAATTCGGCACTTCTGTGTTCTGTGTTCGGCACCATGTAAATAGGTTTAATGATGTTTTGAAATCACATACCTACCTAGTGCAAACGATGTTCTAAATTCAAATTTACTTTAACCTCAAGCGGATAAAAACGGCTTTGGCGGTCAGATATCAAATAGCAAAAATACTCTTTCCGAGATGAGGGGATGAAAAATATTTCTTTTTACCAGTCGGACTGAAAGGTTTGAAGATATAAGTGATAAAAAAAGTGACCCACTGTTAACCAGGTGACCCTACGTTGTAATCTACGACTTGATGCTTTGTTAAATTATCGATAAAAAAAATCAAACGAAGAATTATAAAAGAATTGAGACTGAAAATGACTTAATATGAAATTTTAATGCCCTTTAGTTTTAATAATCAAAAAAGTAATAGCAAAAAGCCAACATCACGTGGTGTTCCCAGGCGGTCACCCATCCAAGTACTGACCACGCCCGACGTTGCTTAACTTCGGTGATCGGACGAGAACCGGTGTTTTCAACGTGGTATGGACGTTGGCAACAGCGAATTTCAAATTGTACGCCGCCTTAAGCCAGACAGCGTGTATGCTCGATGATGTTATATCCTATTAGTACCACAGGTTTATGTGCGACCTATTACGTTACGCTGCAACTCTCGCTTTGCATTAATATAGTTATTTTCACTACAAGTGCGGGAAGCCTGTCATTGCAACGAGTTCCGACAAATCTTCTTCTTTTTGCTTGGTGGCGTTTCCCTTTTGGATTTCGCCAGAATCGAGTTCCGACAAATGTCGTCCCGAGCCGAAGGCGAGGGTTGACAGTCGGAACGAGTGGAAATGACAGTCCCGCAAGTGTATTGAACAACTATTTTAATACAGTTGCGAAAAAATGAAACAATAAATACGAGTACGTAGCAACCATATGTAGCAATGTAGCTTTTGGACTTTACAGGTAAAATACTCACACTCGCATTTTCAGCAATTAAACATAATTCCGGTGGTGTTAAATCAATTAATATGTTATCAGAGTCACTCATTTTATAGAATTATTAAACTTTTAAGCAAATAACAACAATCAATAATCACGCAGAGAAAATTTTAGAAAAATGGCGCCAAATAAGTCGTCGTACGTACACAGCAGTGACAAAGCAAATGCGTGCTATGCTTTGACTGCCGTGTTTTTAAAAGCAAGGTCCGGTCGTGCTTTTTGTAATGCTTTGCTTTTAGGCATGCTTTTACAATACAAAATCTGGTAGACCAGTCAGATCATTTAGCGCAATCTTAACTTAGTATGCTAGAAAAAAGCAGGAAAAAAGCAAAATGTGTGTCAGATTCTAGCCATTTGGTAAAGAAAAAGCACTAGTGCGTAATGGTGGTCATCCCGCACGCTAAACAGCCCTGCAATATACTACTTTTTGAGCAACTGTCGGCCCGTTCCAGATAAGCATTTTTAGCCATAAATACCAACATTTTTAGCATCTCTGCGTTCCATTAGCCGGTGATGCTAGTTTTTCTTGCTGGTTGTCATGCGTTTCATTTAAGCATTTTTAACACGAAATGCTAGCATAAAATACCCATGTTAATAGATGGGTCCTCTGATACCACTTTTTGACAGCTTTCAAATTTGACATTTGGAATCTTTTTTTCATGAATCAAAAAGGATTTTCAGCGGATTTAAGAAAATTATTGAAAGATATTTGTAGTATTAGCCAATTCTGATTTATATTATAAAAAAATTTAAGTGGCTGGACTAATTAAGTGAGGTGTCAAAATTCAGCACGAAAAATCAGTACCTTGCGTTTCATTTGTAACAATTAGCGCGGCTAAAAATGTCAACATTTCTTAAAAGAAACGCAAAACGACAGAAAGTAGCAGTGCTTTATCTGGAACGCAGGGTGTATTAAAAAATAAAATACCTATAATTTTAATTTGGAGTGACATCATCAAACAGCTCTGACTGAAAGCGGCGTGCAATTTAAGATTTAGCTTGCCAAGGTCCATACCACGTTGAAAACACCGGTTCTCGTCCGATCACCGAAGTTAAGCAACGTCGGGCGCGGTCAGTACTTGAATGGGTGACCGCCTGGGAACACCACGTGATGTTGGCTTTTTGCTATTTTTTAATTTCTAAAATAATAATGCATTTCAGGGTTCTGTTATTTTCTGACTCATTTTTTTAGAATTCCTCGTTTAAAGTTTTTTTTTACTTTTTTCTCCAGAACGACTGCGGAAATGTTAGCGTGTGGCATTTGTCTAGAAGGGCAGATCTGGCTTTTTGTAATTATTTAAAAATCCAAAATTAGCATCGGTGATGAAAGGATGCCTTTTCGAGACTGTTGATGACATTAAGGGAAATTCGTCACAGACCTTGAAGACCATCTCAAACGAAACTAACAAGGACTGTTTTGCGAACTGGCACCATAATAGCTCGGAAAAGAGTGGGTATAGGATTTGGCTTTTTGTAATTATTAAAAAATCCGAAATTAGCATCGGTGATGAAAGGATACCTTTTCGAGACTATTGATGACATTAAAGAAAATTCGTCAAAGACCTTGAAGGCCATCTCAAACGAAACTATCCAGGACTATTTTGCGAACTAGAAAAGCGAACTAGCTCGGAAAAGTGTGGGAATAGGGAAAGGGAGTTCTTTGAAGGAGACAAGAACGAATAATTTGTGAAATGAATCATAAAGATTTAAAAACAAAAGTTTCTGTTTTCTTAACAGATCTCGTCTATCGATCGATAGACGATCTCATCCATGAAAACTACATGAACATGAAGAGAAAAAAGGTAATAATAATAATAATAATAATAAAAGTATTTATTAAGTAGTAAGTAGGTATTCAATTTACTCGAGATCGAGACTCGAGTTAGAGTCTATTTATCCGAATGTACGAGTATGTGTACCTACTAGCAAGGATGATATAAAGAAAGGATTGTCAATGTCTAACATTTCTAAAATTAGTTATAACCACAAGCAATAGATGGAGCGAGCTGTATTAAATCTAAAATTTGACGATATTTTTAAAAGCAACAAAGCACACACGCTCCTAGGATGCACAGCAGTGATTAATTATTAATTAATTTAAATTAGTAAATAAGACAATAGAGGATATCTCTAGCCATGTATTGACAATAGAAGGGCGTAAGATGGCGCTGCAAAGAAAACATTGCGCTCGTGCATAAACAACATTTAAAAATATAAATAAGTGCAATTTCAATCAAAATTTGACAAAAACTTGTAAAACACATAAATACTTATCAGTGATATTATTGTCATTACTGATCCGGCAGTTTTATTCGAAAGAATTAACAAGAAGAAAGTGATAGTGAAACTACGATAACAACAAGAACAGAGTGCAGTGTATCCGCAAAATACTATTTTCAATTAGCAGTGAACCAACAAATAACACTTAAGAATAATAATAAAGTGATAATTTTAAAGTGAAAAAGCCTAATTAGTGAATATTATTATATTTTTTTTTGCTTTTAACTCGACGGTATAACTTTAAAAACAGTGAAGAGCTCCTCAACATTATTAAATAAATGAAGTCGTTAATTCGGTACACTAATTTCACCACAAAAGCAATCGCAAGCGTGGCGTAATAGTTCTGCAGACGGAATTGAAACTGAAAAGCATACTAGAGGGCAACGGAACGATCCTTGGTCGTGTACACTCTTTTTGTTCTGATTTTTTTTTGTGGGAATTATTTTTGTCTTTTCTTATCAACTTATTTTTTTCTCACATAATTATACGTAGGCTATATACTTACGAAATAAATTAATAAAAAGAAAATGGATTCCGAGTATGTAACATTTCGTATGCCAAGAAGATCAACATCACTATGCGATCTTACCGATTCTAATTCTTCATTGTTTGATGCTACTATGACAAGCTTACCTAATACTTCGCTAAATGAGACACAGAATATAGCAGAATTGAATGAAACAATAAAAAAACTTACTTGCGAACTCCAAAGTGCTCACCAAGAAATAGATAATCTAAACATTGAAACTAATCGTTTAAAAGGTGATTTAGATAAATGTTATAAAACAATAGAGACATACAAACGGGTGCAACTACACACACCTAAAATAAAAACTACTACTCCAACTGCTAACCTTAAGAATAAAGCCAAAAGAAGTATTATAACCCCCCTGACACAAAATACAATATAAATTGACTTTGAATGTGCGACAAACGCGACAAAAAATCCTAATGAATTGGAGACTGGAAGTGACACAACCATTGAACATTTATCGAATACTAAACCTAAACAAAAAACGCCACAAAAGTCTGCTCTGTCCGATAATCAGCTCTGTCGCGAAAGTGTTAGTCACAAGGATATAATCATATCGCAAAAAAATATAATAAAGAATGTTTACCACGCCAAAAAGAAGAAAATTGTTATTTTAGCAGACGAGCGAGGACGAAATATTAGAAACATACTACAAAATCTTGTAGGCTCCAATTATGTAGTATCCTGCTTCTGGAAACCAAATGCCAGACTTCTTGAAGTATTAAATTGGAATCAAGATATTTTTAAAGAGCTAACTAAGGACGACATTGTTGTCATCTTGGGTGGTATTAACGACCGCAACCCTTTCGAATTTAAAAACTGTGTAATTGATCTGTGTAAATCACTGAAACATACTAATGTCGTAATACCTGAAATTCCTTATAATAATTATTTAAGAGTGCGAAAATTAAACTATGAGCTGCGATTTGTATGTAGTAAGTTCCAAAATACAACCTACATCGACATGGACTATTGTACGTATCTTCCAAGCCATAAATATTTTACTCTGTGCTTGTGTCGTACACTGTTGCGAGAGGTCATAAGTATTGATTACAAAAATAAGATTAATGTGTACAAATCATATACCAATATTCAAAAGATAAATAAGAGCACACAAACAGATCATACACAAACAATCGTTGTTGATGATTCTTCAGTGTTACCTGTTTTGCATACACCTGAAACGACTGATAGTTTTTTTCGAGTACAACAATATTAATATTATACACCAAAATATTAACGGACTGATTAATAAAATGGACCTGTTATTAGTAAACTTAGATTTATTGACTGACAAAAAATTATACGTTGACGTTCTCTGTATCACTGAGCATAATATGACTCACAATGACGTTTCAGTCTTAAAGATGCCAAATTTTTCTCTAGCCTCATCATACACTAGGAAAACTAGACGCGGAGGATCTTGTATACTTGTCCGTGATAGCCATCAATACAGGGAAATTTCTGAGCTAGCCAGATTTAGTATTCCAAATATTTTTGAATGCTGCGCAATCGAACTTCTAGATTATAATTTAATTGTCGTTTGCATTTACAGGCCACCTAAAAACAATTGTGAAGATATCGAACTCTTTTTTGAAAACATAAACAAAGTACTAAAAGCAATATGTTTTAAAAAGAAAAAAAGTATTATTTGTGGTGATTTTAACATAGACATTTTGAAAAATAACAGAACCTCCATTGCATTTAAAAACTTAGTTTCTGAGTACAATTTGAGAATGGCTATTAAAAAGCCTACAAGAATAGTCAGCGGCACATGCATTGATAACATTATTCACAATGTTGTCGGAAGTAAGAGTGATATCATGGAATTTGCCCTGTCAGATCACACCGCTCAGCTTCTGAAATGTCCAGTTAAACAGAAATACACAATTAGTCATTGGTATAAAAAGAGAAGAGATATATCAAATGAAAATCTTGTTAAGTTCCTAAGCTGTCTTAAATCTTTGACATTTAATGATGTTTTTGAATGTGATGACCCTAATAATGCATTTGATAAGTTTCATGACACTTTTACATTATTTTATAATTTGTGTTTTCCAACTCTGACCGTTAAATTATCAACACGAAAACGTCCAAAGTGGATAAGTAAAGGGATCAAAAAATGTTCTAAGCATAAAAGATATTTACTATGGAATTACAGGAAAACGAGACATTTAAAAGATAGAATAAAACTAAAATTATATACAGCTCGATTAAATCGTATAACTAAACTCACTCAACGATCACAAAATGAATATTACATAAAAACTGCAACTAACAAATCGAAGGCATGCTGGAACATTATTAATGACAACAAATACAATTGCCCAAAAAATGACATACAAAAATTAAATATTGACGGAAATATTGTAATAAATCCTATTGACATAGCTAATGAATTTAATAATTTTTTTATTGACCATGTTAAGCCTCAGACAAATTTCTCTGTTAATCCAAACTCTGATATATGTAGTACTTCTAATTCTATTTTTATGAAACCCACTATCCCAACTGACATTCAAAATTCAATAGTATCGCTAAAAATACAAATAGTACTGGTTATGATGAAGTGTCCACAAAAGTATTAAAATATGTTAGTAAAGTTATTTCTCCGGTTTTGAGTCACATTTTCAATATGTGTGTTCTTTCTGGCATCTATCCAGATAAATTAAAAAAGACAATTATAAAACCTCTGTTTAAAAAACAAGATAAGGAAAATATGTCATGTTATAGACCAATCGCCTTAGTCCCAGTTATATCAAAGGTATTTGAGAAAATAATGCATAGCAGTTTGTATAACTTTTTTGAAAAACATAATATTTTAGTAAAGGAACAGGTGGGCTTTAGAAAAGATAAAAATATATACATGGCTATATACCAATTCTTAGAAAAAATTATAACGAATCTTGATCAGAAAAATCCTGTATGTGCCTTATATATGGACCTGACCAAGGCCTTTGACTACGTAAATCATGACATATTAGCATCAAAACTATACATGTATGGAATAAGGGGTAGCGTACTCGATCTCGTAAAATCATTCTTGAGCAACAGAGAGCAAGCAACTGTTATCACAAAAATTTGCCCTAAATCTAAAACAGAAAATAACTATCAATCAGACTACAGAACAGTTCAATATGGTGTACCGCAGGGTAGTGTGATGGCTCCATTGCTATTCCTAATATATATAAACGACTTTCCGGCAGCAGTAAAAACACCAATGATTTTATTTGCTGATGACAGTACAGCAATATTCACAAATAAAAACTATCAAACTCTTGAAAAGGAAATTAATGATACACTTTATTCTATTATATTTTGGCTTAAATCTAACAACTTGCAAATAAATTTAGATAAAACTTGTTTAATGACATTCCGGAACAGGTCGAAACCCCCTCAACTTAATGTTAATTATAATGGCAAGAAGATTGACGAAGTCGAATACACAAAATTTTTAGGTTTAAATATTGACTGTAACTTGAACTGGAAAATGCATATAGAGAGCGTGTGCAACAAATTAAGCCGGTTCTCGTATGCTCTTTATATGCTCTCAAAAATAGTAGGTACCTCTACGGTGGTGACCGCATATCATGCACACGTAGCATCTATTTTGAGATATGGTCTGATTTTCTGGGGAAACTCAACGGAAAGTGTCGCTGTATTTAAAGCACAGAAAAAATGTATTAGGTCTATTTGTAAACTAAAGCAAACGGATAGTTGTAAAGAATACTTTCAACAGTTAAAGCTTTTAACTTTACCTTGTATGTATGTTTATGAAACAGCAATATTTATCAAAAAGAATTTACATTTATATAAGAATTTTAATAGTGCTAGACATAGATATAAAATACATCTACCCCCTAATCAAACATGGCTGATGAATAATAGTGTATTTTGTAAGGCACCACAAATATATAATAGGCTTCCTATCGACCTCTTGCAAATAGCAAATATTAATAAATTTAAACGTAAGCTTAAGATGTTTCTGGTCAGTAAAGCATATTATAGTATCCAAGAATTCATGGAAGCTAGAAATTAATTAAAACTCCCTATGGATTTTATAATTTTATTTAGTTGACCATAGTATGACATATTATTTTTATTTAATCTAGTTGACCACAGTATTGAGTGTAATTATTATTTAATCTAGTTGACCATAGTATTGAGTGTTATTATTATTTAATCTAGTTGACCATTGTATTGAGAGTTATTATTATATTATTATGCACAACATTGTTTCAATTCATAAATGTATATTAATTTTAATTAATTGATTTATTTGACATGATTTTTTTTTGACATTAGATTCCAATAATTATAATTCAGCATGATATAATTCCAAACTGACCTAAGTATTTGCACACCTGACGGTAAAATATGGAAATGTACTTCTTTTTAATGTAAACACCACAAATGGACCTGTATTTCGCAAATAAATGATTTGATTTGATTTGATTTGATTTGATTTGATTGTTTACGAATTGTTCACCAAAATATTCAAGGTTTTTCTGGCAAAGACTTAGAAATTAATTTATTTTTATCAGATGAAAATATCGACATATTATGTGTTACCGAACATTGGCTTAAAAAATATGAATTTATTACTTTTGATAATTACAGTATTGTAAGATCATTTGTTAGACAGTCCGCAATAAGAGGTGGATCTTTAATTATTCTAAAAAATATTTTTCATTATAAAGAACGCAAAGATGTAATATCACTCTCAATCGAAAGAATCATTGAGATATCGTGTGTGGAGCTTAATAATCTAATAATAGTTTGTGTGTACAGACCTCCGTCGGGCAACTATCTGGAGTTTGAGGCCGCTATGGAGGATGTCTTGCAAATAGTGTGTAGAAAAAATAAGAAAATAGTTATATGTGGAGATTTTAACATAAATATCTTAGATTTATCTTCTCTGTCTAATAATTTTATTAACTTATTCAAATCGTTTGATTTGCATTATTTATTCAAACAACCAACCAGAATAACACCTACATCAGCCACATGCTTAGATAATATTTTTTGTAATTGTGAAATCTTGGAATGTGCTGTAATAAGCTTTATTAACTCTGACCATAGTGGTCAATTAGCCTGTATTAAACACCATCATGTTAATTCTGAAGGTGAAATAATTTGTAGACCAATACCAAAACGTAGTTTATTACATATTTCCACAAAAGGTAATTAAACTAAACGAAAATAGGACGAAATTTAGTGACTGGGCTACACCAGGTATCTATAAGAGTAGGAGAAAGCTATATGAACTTTATTCACAAAAAGCAGCTTCCGCTGATCCTGTTGTTTTAAATTATGTTAAAAAATACTCAAAAACTTTTAAAAATGCTTGTTTGGCTGCTAAATCTCTGTACATATTTAATAAAATTAATATGTCGAAAAATTAAATTAAGACAACATGGGATATTATAAATCAAGAAACCGGGAAAGTAAAATGTTCTGGAAACTCATTCTCGTTAGAAATAAACAATAACATTATTAAGTCGGACAATGAAGTTGCCAACGCTTTTGTTGATTACTTTTCTGAAATTCCTATTATAACTACCAGTAATCTAAATTCATCTTCCAATGTGGCGGTCACCCTCCTGGAGTCAAGTGTAGATAAGTGCAGCGAAACTTTGAAATTTAGCCATGTTGATTCGACCACTATCTTGAAAACTTTCCGTTTGCTTAGCAAGAAAAAGACGGAAGATCTTTGGGGCATCTCGACTCACATAATTCAGTCTATTATAAATGAAATAGCTCATCAGTTAGCGCTAATTTTTAATACTTGTGTTGATGAGGGCATATTTCCTGATCTAATGAAATACAGCAAATTAATACCTTTGTTTAAATCTAGAGATAAAAAAGATCCCTCGAATTTTAGACCTATTTCAATATTACCAATATTAAGTAAAATTTTCGAAAAAAACATGTATAACCAGATATTAAGTCATTTATTAACAAATAAATTACTACATGGCAAACAGTTTGGCTTCACCAAAGGAAAATCCACTACTGACGCCGGAATAGCACTTCTTAAACATATTTTTGATGCTTGGGAGGGCAAGCAGCATGTAATTGGAGTTTTTTGCGATCTCTCCAAAGCGTTTGACTGTGTAAGTCATGAAACGCTTATTCATAAACTTAAACATTATGGTTTTTCAAATGAAGCAGTAAGTCTTATTAAATCATATTTATCTGACAGATTGCAGAGAGTTGTCGTTAATAAATCGGAGTCTGCCAGTGCACCTATTCTTATGGGGGTACCCCAGGGATCAATATTGGGTCCATTACTCTTTTTAATTTACATCAATGACCTGCCTTATTACATTAAAGACTTATGTGAGACTGTATTATTTGCAGATGACACATCATTATTGTTTAAGGTTGACCGAGGGAAACAATGCTCTTTCGATGTAAATAATGCTCTCTCTATAGTTCTGTTCTGGTTTACAACTAATAATTTGTCATTGAATTCTAAGAAAACGAAATGCATTAAATTCTCTTTGCCAAATGTAAGGCAGATTGATACCCACTTAAATATGAATAAGGATGTAGTTGACCTTGTAAATAACACGAAATTTTTAGGCATTACTTTAGATTCACGGTTACAATGGGACCCACATATTGAATCCTTGGCTGGCAAACTAAGTTCGGCGGCGTACGCAGTAAAGAAAATCAGGCTTTTAACTAATGTTGAAACAGCGAGATTAATCTATTTTAGTTATTTTCATAGTATTATGTCCTATGGATTATTGTTATGGGGTTCGGCGGCTCATATTGAAAGAATTTTTGTGTTACAGAAGAGAGCAATTCGCGCCATTTATAATTTACGGGCTAGGGACTCACTTAGAGAATTGCTCAAAGAAATTAATATCTTAACTTTAGCCGGTCAGTATATTTATGACAATTTAGTTTATGTACACAAGCATTATGCTACATTCGTTAAAAATAGTGATTGCCATAATATAAACACAAGAAATAAAAATAAGCTTGCCGTTGCAACTTACAGGCTTCATAAAACTAGTGGTTCATTTCTAGGGAGGTGTGTAGCTTTTTATAATAAGCTTCACAAAGTATCACCGATTTACCAATTCATAAATTTAAAGTTCACGTTAAAAAGACTCTCATGAACAAAGGTTATTACAAAGTGAGTGATTATTTAAGTGACCACACGATATGGAATTAGCTAGACTAAGTTATCAGATGTCATGTTTGGTAACAACATAATTTATTGTATAATGCTTAGTGTTAAGCTTATCATGTTTTTCTGACATTTTAAGTGTATGTAAGCATACTTACTGAATGTATTTTATAACTTTCAATGACTATGTAACAGAACCAATATTGTAAACGGCGATTTAAAAGAGGAGATAAAAAAATTGATCTTTCGAGTTTCTTGCCTGTTCTTCTCGAGAAGGCCTCCCAATTTCCGAACAGGTGTAGAATCAACTTTATTTTTTTTCATTCCTACTTGTATTTGCAGACATCCTGATTATATTCAGCATGTATGCACATACAAGGTTAATATGTTTCCTTTAAATTAGAATGTGTTGTTTTGTTTTGACGTCAATAAGTGCATGTAAAGGCCTATGTTGAATAAAGATTTTTGAATTTGAATTTGAATTACATCAGCGTTACCGACTTCCACGGTCTGGATTACCCAAAAACCTATCTGAAAAACCCCAATTTTGGGGAAAATATAGTTGATAATCCCCACATTTTCCCCACAAGTTTTCATCTAAGAAATTAAACTTAATAAATTAAAAAAAATGAACATGACATATAACTTACTGTATGAAAAATAATATCAATCGAGAAATACGTCAGGTATTTATTCCAGTCTAAACTAAAATAAGTTAAAGCAATTTTTGCATCTAGTACTAACTTATACATATAACTCACTATTGAATATTGGTTTTATAACACATCTTGAAATAATCGTCGTTCTTATTAACTTTCTTTTTTTTATACATATACCTATTTTAACTACCACTTATTCATTGTATCTTTCTATTACTTATATTACATAAGCAACAAGTGTCAGCAATACACAACAAGCAGTATGTGTGAACTCGAAATATGACTGAACACCAATTAACACTCAACAACAGTTCTCTGCCATACGTACTCTGTAGGTATAATTCGTTACAAAGCTAAAGTAAACAACAGGAACTTCCCCGATAAACAATAAAGGTTGATGGCATTGATTTACTACCAAACATAGATAGAGCACTTCGTACAAAAACGCGCTTGAAATCTCTCACCTAATCGACTATACATTTGTACGCTGTTAAATAGGTAGTTGAATATGCACACCCGAATTAAAATTACCATAAATAAAGTACCGTATTTATCGAATTCAACCTTATTCTTTATTATTACGGCAACTATTTGAAGTACAACCGTGTGAAGTTACATCATTTCATACCTAGCCACATTAAATTTGACGTGTTAGTAATTGCTACAAGAAAATATCAACTTTATACTCTCAAACATAATGCTCAAAATTGCTTATCGCGTTGTCGCTCCAACGCATGGAAAAGAACTGCACGAGGCCCGATTGGGCAGTTCTTCACCAGCCCACCCTTCGAACGTTCATGCGTTATCTACGTTTGGTAGTAAATCAATGGTTGATGGACATAAATGCTGCAATAAAATAAACTCCAAAACCTTCCAATCTGATAATTTGAGGTTAAGTATAAATAATGTATAAATTAAACTTACTTCTAATACTATTTTTATTACTTTTAAGTTAAGCTCTAGCGTAAATGTCTAAATTCCCCGCATTTTCCCCACATAAACGCTCTCCCCACAAATTACCCAATTAGACTGAAAATCCCCACAGTTTGGGGAATTCCCCACTGATTGGCAAAGCTGGATAACATAGATTTATATAGTTATACAAGAGCACGATAGATGGCGCTATCTACATTTTTGACACATTCTGTCAGACATTATACCACGACGTTGCATCCTCGAGATTTATATATTAACCAGGTAGTCCACTTTCCAATGTACCGGGCACCAAGCACAATTTTAGAGCGAAGACATAAAAATAAAAAGATAGTTTTAGTATTATTCACCCACTTGCGCGATGTTACGTCGTTTGACTCATTCGCTTTCTTTGTGCGGGCATCACAGCATCGGAATATTAAAGATCAAAGTTTTATTATTTTATAACTTTATTTTTAGTGTGTTGTGTAGTTGTTATAGATATCAATATGTGTAAATGAAAACGTAAGTATTCTGAGCAATATATTAAGGAAAAGATTCGTAAACTAGAGAAACGTTTGCGTCACCGCCGCCACCGCTGCGAGCATTTTGATGGTGCTGGAAGTACCTATGTAAGTTTAAATTATAAGTGTTTATTGTTTATTATATTGTACTATTTTTTCGATACGTTCTCATCTTTGCATTTCGTTCGTTTAAAGCAAAACTTTATTTCGTGTTTGTTCGAATCAGTAGATTATATTTAGCTCACTAATTAATTTCATTTTGAAATTTATTGAGCAACAAAAAGAGCCTTGCTATTTGCGCATTGCCTAACGTTACTGTTTAATTAGAAAATATTCTGTATACAGTGTTAAATAAAATGGTATCCGCAGAATACCAGCGTCAAAGCACTCTGTGCCTCTGCATGCGGGGCCTATTTGGCCTAAAATCTATCTGAATATATATTTATATTTTTTTTGTTACATTGTGTGTTGTATTTTTTGTACCAAATAAACGTCTATTCAAGCAATAATTCATAATTACTAAAGAACCGTGAATCGGCACTTTGAAACACGCCTTGTACACGTGTTAAAGTGTTATTATTTCTTTATATTTATAGAACAGTGTGCCTTGGAACTATGATGCGATTATAGTCACGCACAGTACTACGATGCGATTGTAGTCATGTTTTTTTGGTCAGATTTATTGGTACCGTGACGCGATCACGGTCTCGATCACAACACTTCGTGTCATGATGCGATAATGACCTAGCTTATTTTTTCAACAGAATGTTATTATTTCTTTATATTTTATAGAACTGTGTGCCTTGGAACTATGATGCGATTATAGACACACACAGTACTACAATGCGATTGTAGTCATGGTTTTTGGTCATATTTATTAGTACCGTGACGCGATTACGGTCTCGATCACAGCACTTCCTGTCATGATGCGATCATGACCTAGCTTATTTTTGAAAGAATGTTATTATTTCTTTATATTTTATAGAACAGTGTGCCTTGGTACTATGACGAGATTATAGTCACGCACAGTACTACGACGCGATTGTAGTCATGTTTTTTGGTCATATTTATTAGTACCGTGACGCGATTACGGTCTCGACCACAGCACTTCCTGTCATGGTGTGAGCATGACCTAGGTTATTTATTCAACGGAATGTTATTATTTCTTTATTTTTTAATAGAACAGTGTGCCTTTGTACTATGATGCGATCATAGTCGCGCACAGTACTACCACAATATGAGAGGTTTGGTATCAAAATCGGCCAAATCCAAAAAACTTACTTTTTAAACTGAATATGCAGCTAAATTAAGAACGTTCCATTTTGTAGTTCTGTGTCATTCAAAATTGGCCAAATCCATGTTTGTTATATGAAATTTCATTGCAAATCGTGACTCTGAGATCAAAAGTAGACAAATCGAGTACTATTTCAAAACAAAACGAGCCAAATCCATAACAGCCAATCAGATTCAAGGATTTAGTACGGCGTGTCAGCCATTTTGTTTTTACGTCGAAGTGCTTGATTTGCGTCGTGATCGAATTCCTAGTGTTTTTACATAAAAATAAATAGAAAAAATGGATGAATCAACTGAAGAAATAAAAGAAACTGCTCCAGAAATGTCTAGGAAACGGCTGACACAAAAAACTAAGTGGAAGCGTAATGAACAAAAAGTTTCTAGGTAAGTAAAGTTTGTTGCATCAACTCGAGTCCTACTGACGAACATTTGACAGGCAGGGGTGCTAAACAATATTTTGCATTAAGTTCGCATTTGATCAAGTCTAATTTTTTGTTATTATTATCATGGATGGCTAAATTGCTCCTACGTATTAAAATAAAATTACTAACAACCTAAGCTACTTACTACTGGACAATTTTAAAAATGTATTTAAATTATCGAGTCTGGTTGTCTTTGTGGTCGTGTTTGTGTTTGTCCATGGCACACGACACGATACATAATTTCCCTATTGTTATTAGGCTATGAGTGTGATGGTGTTTTTGACAGTGGGACAGTGGACAGTGGGGCAGTGACAGTGGACAGTGACAGTGGACGTTATCACGTAAAATTATCGTCCGTAAACCGACTTTACAGACAACCACTTTTTTTTAAATTTGATTCATAAAGTGTATAACATGAAAGTGAGTTGTGCACTTATGTATGTATAAGTCTGAGGCACAGTCTGAGGTGTGTGTGCCTATGCATGCGTGTGTGTATACTTTTTATACGATAGGTGTGTAAAATGTAGTGTATTTTACTAATGCTAATTGCTTTGCTTGCTTCATTTATCAATTTTGTTTTAGATATTCACCAAAAGCTCCTCCAAAGATTAAAGTCCCATGTGAACATTACTCAAAATCATATAGATGCACATCGCTAAGAAAAGTTGACATTGTAAAATTTCATGCAGCATTTTACAAATCACCATCTAAAATTGACCAAGACAACTTTATTTTGCAACATTCTAAGGCGTCTGCTGTAAGTCGCCATCGGCCTAAGACAGGCACAAGAAAAATGAAAGGAATGCAAATAGTATATTATTGTCGAAGAAGAAATAACTTGATTCCCGTGTGCAGAAAAACATTTCTTGAAATTTTAGGAATTAAAAAAGGACGAGTGAATGGTGTGATTGCTCGTAATTTTAAAAGTGGTGGAGCTTCAGCTAGTGAGTCTCGGGGAGGCAATCACAAAGAACATAAATATGCCGGTCAGAAAAAATCCATACAAAAATTCATTAAGCGTTTTAAACCACTCGAGATCCACTACTGTCGAGGAAGTATCAAATGCAGACAGTATCTTTCATCTGATTTGAACATTAATAAACTATACAAAATGTATAAAGAGCAAGCAGAGGCACAATTTCAGACTGTTAAAGCATCTTACTTTCGAAGAATTTTTAATACTACATTTAATATTGGTTTCGGAAGCCCACGGACTGACGTTTGTTCTACATGCCTGCAATTACAAGAACAGATCAAATATGAGAAAGACAGTAATAAAAAGAAGGATTTTATGATTAAAAAAAGAGTACACAGTTTAAGAGCCAAAGCATTTTACAACTTATTAAAAGAAAATGATGAAAGTTTGCTGATTCTTAGTTTCGACTGCCAAAAAAATCAACCTATGCCGAAAGTGCCAGATCAAATTACTTATTACTCGCGTCAACTTTACATTTATAACTTCACTATCGTTGTTGGTCACTCAAAGTCCCAACTAAATAGCGAGAATGTGTTTGCATACACTTGGACCGAGGACTTATTGCCAAAAGCATCAAACGAAATTGCCAGTGCCGTGTTTCACTGCCTGTGTACTGTTGTCGAGAAACATGAAAAAGTGACTTCGATACGCTTAGTCGCAGATGGCTGCAGTGGCCAGAATAAAAATTCTTCTGTACTTGGTATGGCCTCTAAGTACCTTATGGATCATGCTCCGGATAGGATTAAAATGATCGAGATTGTTTTCCCTATCGTAGGCCATTCTTTTCTGCCCCCAGACAGAGTCTTTGCACAAATCGAAAAGAAAATTAAAAAAGTGGAATCAATACCTGGACCAGATGGTTATGAAAACTTTTTTAAAGAACAGGCTACTGTGCTCCATTTAGGTACTGACGTGCAAGCTATGCAATGGAAAGAAGCAACTGGAAAAATATTAAAAACTACAATTGCAATGCACTTCTCAATTAAAAAATGTAAGAGATTTTTTATTAAAAAAAACAAACAAAAGACAAACGTCGTGGTGCGTGCCGAAGAAAGTTACCACAACCGTCTGGGAGATTTTAAGAACATTTGCAAGAAAGGAAAATCTGCTAGTCATATTAACCCAGACCCTGTACCTCTGTACGTCAAAGTTAAAGACGCGAAACTAGGAGACGTTAAAAATCTACTCACTACTCATTATGGTGAACGATGGAATGAACTACCAGAGTTAAAATATTTCAGCGATGTGTTGTCAAGGCCAGTTGAATCATTACATTCTTATGAAGAAGAAGATTGTGATGCTTTGGAAGAGTTGCCAAATTTAATTGTTTAATTTTAATTGTGTAGTTGCACAAAGTTATAATTTTAGTTCTAAATAAACAAATAAAGTGTTCTTATATTATGTATTCTTTACTTTTTTTTTGAATATCTGAATATTTGAAACCAAAATTTACCACCCCTGACCTCCCGTACACGACAAATACAAAAATGGCCAAATCCATAAATAACCAATCAAAAACAGTCAAATCCAAAGCCATGACAATCAAATTCGGCCAAATCCGCCCCTCACTATCAAATTTGGTCAAATCCGGCAGATTTTATTTGAAATCCGACTTTTTTTGTTTGAGACTAAGGTAGATATTTGTTTAGTTTAGTTTTAAAAGACTCGTTTGAATCACCCGCCTTGCGCCGAGTTGTCAAAAATATTGCCAATAACAAAAATTAGTTTATGCACTATAATGACAAATTGGGTGAATTGGACTTGACTGATTTTGATACCAAACCTCTCATATAGAGAATGGTACTACGATGCGATTGTAGTCATGTTTTTTGGTCATATATATTAGTACACAGGCTGAGGATAGCCTCGCAGAATATGACTCGCCTCGCAGAATATTACTAATGTTACTCGCCGACAAACTACTTCGTAGT
This sequence comes from Schoenobius gigantellus, assembly GCA_963935595.1. Classification (NCBI taxonomy): domain Eukaryota; kingdom Metazoa; phylum Arthropoda; class Insecta; order Lepidoptera; family Crambidae; genus Schoenobius; species Schoenobius gigantellus. The sequence continues at coordinate 9,283,649 of OZ012563.1, forward strand.
TTTGTGTTTATGTTTATAATAGTACATTTTGTTAAATAAAAAAAAAATAAAAAAAAATCTATGGAGAGGATGAATTGGCTTCTGTGTGTTATCATACATCCCATATGTTCAGTCAGTGGTTCATGTGACTGAAACTTGTAATGAGTGACAATCTAGTAATGTACAGGTGATGATATCAGAAGCATCAGCCAAGTGTCCCATACCACCCACTAGCTCTCAGGTACGTGTAAATGATGTTAACCCTCCAGCAACCAATTTATTTGAGAATATTTTAGAGGTCTTAGGGACCTCAAAAGGGAAACACGAGCTTTTCGGAACAAAAATCCAGGATGAAATCTCTGAACGTTGGGGTCATATATTGTGCGGAGGCTTAAATAAGGATTAAAAGAAAGAGTTAGAGGGCAACATCTTCATACCTGAAAACTTTCAATTAGTTAAAACACCCAAATCGAATCCTGAAATCACTGCTGTGTTACTCAAAGAAATCAGCTTATATTGGACCTTCATTATAAAAACACGCTTAATCGAAGGAAATTAATAATGTATTCATTAGATTATAAGTTTAAAAAGATATTGCACGTGTACGAAGTGATTCATTTCTCTTTGGCGGGAATCTCACTAATAAAATTAAAGCATCGAAGTTGGCAGAAATATCGACTCCAAATCAAGAAAGTTCCAGCGGCGAGTACTTCTTCTTCTAATAGGCCTTCAGTCAGCCAGCAGGGAAACTGCAAAGCTCCACCGCGTCAAATGCCACGCACGCAGAGACGTGGTTAGGCGTGGAGTCACTCGTACCATTAGTCTGCGAGGAAAGCACCTGTAGTAGATCGATATCAGACAACGAAGTCTCGACCAAAGGCGCCGATCCAAACATAATACTTAAATGAAAATATTTAATTCACACCTAAAAAAAAAAAAAAAAAAAAATACAATCGATCCAGTTCTCTTATGAGTTGTAACGGGTAAAACGGATTACAAATTTCTTTTTAAGAAACCGAATCTCAAACATGTTTACCTATAAGTTCACGTTTTTCACAGTTAAATATTGTGACATTACGTTATGAAATTAAGAAGTTATACTAAATGAGAGCAGTAAGATGATGCAATGATGAATTAGATCAATTTATATATAAACTAACTAACATAATATTTCCCACCTGTAATGCTCTTTTCTTGCTAATTGTCAAAATTTGGGAAAAGAAAACAAATTTAATCCTTGACTTATTGAAATAATAAGCTTTATATGTTTACATACAGTTTCCTTATGCATAAGCATAAGAGAACAATACAATCATAAGCCAGCCATCATAATAATAGTCAGATACAATCATATCCTTAGAGTTGTAAGTTAAATTAAAGAGAATCAGGTACCTATATTATAATAGATACAGAAATCTATACAATCAAAGGGCAGAATGGTTCGGGATTTTTTATCAATCTCGGTATCAAACTAATATATCTAAAAATTGGGTACAAATCTGGGTAATGGAATACACCAAATGAAAATGTTTTGTTTCTTTTTTTTTAAGATTAGCCTTCCCCGTAACGATGGTTAGTGGATCGTACCTTCGACTTTAAGTTTTTGCGATCACGGGTCAATGATACTGTACTCCAATTCCTTAGATTTTATATGTTTTAGATATGTAATTCCACAGAATTTTTCCTTGTTATACTAGTTGTTTCTTAGTTCCTCCACTGAAAAACCAGACAGCCAAGCCTTAAGGGAACTGCCCTGGAGATTCATAGTACAGTGTTGGGTTAAATATATGTAACATGTCTATGATCATATGGCCCGGGGCTCTCACACTGGGTTTTACAAACATATTTTTTAATAAATTGTTATATTTTGTTATTTGTTGGATTATAAAAATAACATATGGAGGAGAGAGCACCTATTTTGTGTACAACTACTACCATTAATTCAAAGAAAATAGTCTTTGTGAGTTATTTGCCAAGGAGTGATCTGAAACTTTTTATGGTGAAAATCTAGAATATTTATAACATGAAATCTGTAAATATTGTTCATTAATCCACCAAGATGCCGCTTACTATCAGGTTTTTTTATGAAATAGGGGATGTAAATGACGGATTTTGGGAATATATTGTGTTTGAAAAAAAAAAATCCTACCTACCAAAAAACTTAATAAAATCTGTTCTAAATCAAAAAGAAAATTCAAGTAATTAAGATATACCTAAGGTACCTTGGTAATTAGCGTAAGTACTTAAATCATTATAACAAATTGATGAATCATTCGGAGAATCCTTATTATTTATAGCTAAATATGTATTGCGTGTCCTGAGCCTTGATCTCGAGCTGGAAACGGAACCTCGAAGGTCGCGTGCACTTGATATGTTCTAACGAAACTATTTCGTAATTTTTCTTGAATAAAATGAAAAGCAGGAGAAATGATATACTTCGATTATAACTAGGGATTGATTTTTCTAAGGTCAAGGTTGGTAAAGGAATCACACCCATAATACCCCAACCAGTTACACCACCTATGAAACTCTTGTTATGAACTATCAATTTAGATGTCTATTTTTTAGCCACTATGCATTAATCGTCGAAACATTATCTTAGATTTAAATTTGAGCAAATAACTTAAGAATTTCAATGTCTTCCCTTTGCACTTGCTTCAGCTTCATACATTTTCACTAAGCTTTTGAAACCCATATTATCTTATCTTAGAAGTCTAGTTTACTATTATAAATTATTTAGGTGATTTTCTGTGCCTTGGAAATTCTTATCAAGATTCTATCAAGTGTCTATCATGCGTAATAAAACTCTTATTCACTGATTTAGATTTTGTTATAAATTATAAAAAAAGTCAACATATACCGAATTAACGACAAACTTTCTTTTTTCTCTCACTTCTAATCAAAAATTTCTCAAAATACTCTAAACATCCTACCTGGTTAATATATAAATCTCGAGGATGCAACGTCGTGGTATAATTAATGGTTAAACAAACTTACCTTTGTGATGTTTGACCATAATTATACGAGACGTTGCATCCGAAGAGATTTATACTCCCTCCCTACCCATTATTTGCTGTGTTGCAAATAAATACCCAATGTTTTTGAGAAATTTTGCTCTAAAGGAATGAGTCAAACGACGTAACATCGCGCAAGTGGGTGAATAATACTAAAACTATCTTTTTATTTTTATGTCTTCGCTCTAAAATTGTGCTTGGTGCCCGGTACATTGGAAAGTGGACTACCTGGTTAATATATAAATCTCTTCGGATGCAACGTCTCGTATAATTATGGTCAAACATCACAAAGGTAAGTTTGTTTAACCATTAATTCTCTCTCACTCTCATTCTAAGGTGCGTTGGAGAACAAGTAATTTGATAGCGTTCGAGAACCAAAGTGGAGTAATTTTCGCCTGACAGGAGTGAATTTCTCGTGGACCCCAGAAAGCGTTAAATTTTACCTGGAATTGACAGATGATTGTTCTGTGATTAGTGGCTAGCATTTCGTTTTTATGTAGAAGTTAAAGTTTGCAAATTGTAAGTAAAGCTTTGTGCAGTTGTAAAATAAAGCAAGTTCGCGTTGCAAAACACAAAAACTCTTTTCTTTATTTTTGTGCTACTAAAATATTTAGGAGTCTTTCTTCTTCTTTCTTTTTTTTTTAAACGTCGCCCCACACTAGGATTTTCTCCTGTGTCGTGGGTGCAGTTACAAACATAAAATATCACATGCACATACGCCCAGACCGGCACAAATTTCTGTAGGCCATACAAAATATCTGTCCCGTGCGGGAATCGAACCCGCGACCCATTGAGCAGTAGGCGATCATTCGACCTCTGCGCTAACCGTGTCGTCGATTGGCAAAAAATAAACCTTTTTTTAACCGACTTCTAAAAAACCGGCTAAGTGCGTGTAGGGCCACGCGCAGTGTAGGCTTCCGTTCCGTAGTTGCAAATGCCAACTTTGAGTTCACACTCACACCTGACAACACGTTGCTATTAAATTAGGCATTATTATTATGATTAAAGCTGCAATGATTTTATATTTACCTGGTTTCCGAGTACATTTTATAATTTGGTCGTCTAAAACTTTTTGGTTTGTACTTAGTACTCAACTCTGATAGTTTTCCTTTAAACTTCGTTATACATATACTACTGTTGTAATTTTTTCAGGTGATAAAAAAATACCCGTGTATATGGACACGTGAAAAAATTACAGCCTTGCAACTCAGCACCAAAAAGTTTAGGTACCTACCGTGCATAGAATCAATATAGAATTAAAATGGTAGGTATACGTCCATGTGGTGACCCTAGCGGCGTCCGCAGACTACTGCGGGGCGTTACAGGAGGAAGGGCGCTGTAGGTATGCAAATAGCGGCATTTGGCGCACCCACAAAGGAGATTCGCTTCTATACTCGTATTATTAGTTATTCTTATGGTCTATGCTACTAGATAGGATTACTAAGCAGATATGTCTATGTTGTAAATAAACTCTTTTTACATAAAACTTGATGTCTATGCCCAGCTTTATCGCCTAGGGGAATAAAAAATAGCCTACTCTTCTCTTTCTTTCTCAGATCTACCAAATATATACAAAAAAATTCATAAAAATCGGTCACGCCGTTTCGGAGGAGTTCGATAACAAACATTGTGACATGAGATTTTTATATATAACTAGCTGTGTCAGCGAACTACGTTTCGCCGTATATTTTTTTACCCGTTTTTGCAATATTTGTCATTGATGCTCAGCTCCTATTAGTCGTAGCGTGATGTTATATAGCCTAAAGCCTTCCTCGATAAATGGACTATCCAACACAAAAAGAATTTTTCAATTTGAATAAGTAGTTCCTGAGATTAGCGCGTTCAAGCAAACAAACAAACTCTTCAGCTTTATAATATTAGTATAGATATAGATACTTTATTGTACACCGGAAAAATAGATAGAGCAGCACAAAGGAATCTTAATGTACAAGGGTGGACTTATCTTACTTTTATATACCTATTAGAAGATATACCACAATGAAAACACCAGTTCTCGTCCTCCTGGTGCGGTCAGTAATTGAATAGGTGACCGCCTGCGAACACCTTTTGCTGTTTCTATCTATCTACACTTGATACCTATTTTAGGCCTCAATCATTTTCACCCATAATGCTTCTTTTGTAATTCTTCGTTTGAAATTTGATTAAAATCAACCTTAATACTACGTGATAACATCCAGAGTAGCAGCCCTTCTGCTCTTCACAATCTGGCTTGTTTACATGTCGCTTACATGGATGATTTGCAACTATTGGCCGCGTTGGCGCACGGCCAAAACCAAGATCAGCCCCCTAACCATGATCGCCCAAAACAATATTAAAACCACACTAAAAGCGGGATGGCGCTATACGCAACAAGAGCGGTGTCTCTGTTTCAATATTGTTTTAACCTTGCTATAAGCGATCATGGTAAGGCCCCTGCACTAAATATTTAAGGCGCATAGTAACGTCAATCATAAAAAATCACTGCGGAAAAGACCGATTCTCTTCATAAATATTGAATAAAAAAATCTTTAAAAAACATATGTTATTATTCAACGCATTCTTTAGTTAGAGGATGATTTTTTGATAAATTAATTAAAACTTGGTTAAAATGTGACCCAACCAAACATGCCTCGATTTTAAAACTATAATCCTAATCGCTTCGTAAATATTAGGTTAAATCACATACTTTCGATTTCAATAAATAAAGTGAACAATTTTCTAGGGGATGGTCTTTTTAGATTTTTCTTATTCGCCTTTATTAATTTTTTATTGACATAATTCATCTTCCGCGTAAAGGTTTGCTTGAATATTCCCCTCACTCTCACTCACTCACTCCTATGTAATCAGTGCGGGACGATCGACGCAAGGTCATTGGGAGCACTATGCGCCTTAAACCAGCCTAACAAATGTGGTATAGTAAGCCCCCATTCAAGCTTTACATTTGCACTACGAGAACCGTCACTATTATGAGTGACATAAGAACGGTCCAAAGGTTACGTAGTGGGACGAAGGGGCAAAAAAAACAGTATAGCTTGACAAGGAGCTTACTGTACGTTGAGTCAAGAACAACAAAAGCTCGTACGTAGATTAGATGTTGTTTTTACAGAACACCTCATTTATTAATTAAGTAAGGGATTAAATATAATGACCACTAAAACATACTTTGATACTCTATATGCTCCTTTACCAAAATATAAGTACTTAACACCTTTCTTTCTTTCATTAACGATCACCACATCTTAGCGAACAAATTAATGCGCTATGTCTGCCTAAATAAAGCACTATGATTGCTTTAAAATTATTACAGATGATTCGCTTAAAGATTTTTAAAATGTTTATTATTAGTTTTAGAGGACTGACTTTTTATGTTTGTTAAAATTTTAATAAAAGGATTATTGAAATTGTATGACTTTTATTTTTTAACCTTAGGTATTATAGCAGGGTTTCTTAAACTTTTTGCAGTCGCGGACCATTTTTACAATTTAAACAATTCCACGGACCCTGTGAAAAATATTTTCGAAATGAAAAAAAGCCTTAATTATATTAATATTAATAAAAAAAAATTATTGGTACTTTCACTACACTTACTATTAAGTTAATGAGAAGGGTGCTGCTGTTTGGCCGTAATGAGAACGTTAAATTGTGGTATTATCTTTGACAGGACAAGGCGCATGTCATGTTTACGTCGAGTTTACACACTTTACTAGTAAATATGTTTACAGACTGACCTACTGCGGACCCCTGATACACATAGTACGGACCCCTAAGGGGTCCGTGGACCACACTTTAAGAAACCCTGTATTATAGGCTCGCGCACGCATTGTCCTTATGTGGTGACTCTCATTTTTACTCTGACCTAGTGAGCCTAGTATTTGGTTGAATAAACGCTCAAGAAAACACGTTTTTCAGTAGTGGTTAATCAATTTAGAGACATAAAAAGCTCAGACCTTAGTAAACATTACAGTAATAAAGGGTCAAACTTTAGGAGTTTATTTACTATGTTTGGGTAAATAATTATTTACCTAGCGTAATGTACTACGCACTACTGTAGGATAGCGAGATGTTAAATATTTGCATGTCATTTTAAATTAAAATGTGGTTAATAGTTTGGTGATCATTTACTATTTTTGACTGTTATATTTTACTATATCTGGTGTTAGGCTAAACATAAGGTGAATTATTCCCATTTCGCCCCGTCTAATGAATTCTGTGACAAGTGGTTACGTTTGTATACAGTTATGCCTTTAGTCCCTTTAGAAAATGAAGAATGTTCACTAATTTAGATTTTAACATCTTCGTATTCTCCATGAAAAATAAAAAAATCTCATGGCAATAATATTTTGATGCGTCAATTAGGTACTTCCCGAGATTTATAGAATTTTCACGGCACGAGTTTCCTGCGTCCGTCGCTTGCCGCGAGTAACGTCATTTCGTAGTAGTAGTTTATTAGTATTTATTTGATTGATATGGTTTATATTTACTTTGATGAATAATCTAGGTTTTGTTGGTTAGTTTGTACCAAGTGGTTTAATTTTTTTTAAAATATTGTTTTTTTTTTAAATTGATGTGAAATGACACAGTTCATTTGAATTTTTTTTAATAAATTATTTTAAAAATACATGTTGATAAATATTCAGTTTTATGCCCCGGGTGTGTTCAAGGCTACCCCGACTACGGGGCAGCTTTACACATCTACAAGTCTGTACAAAAATTAAAATACTTATCTAATTATGAGGTGAAGGACATGATTATTTGATTGTCTGATCACAATGACCGCTTTTTAGGAAGAAAGAACTAATTAAATCAGACAAATTTAGAAATCTATACTAATATTATAAAGAGGAAAGATTTGATTGTTTGTTTGTTAGTATTGAATAGGCTTCGAAACTACTGAACCGATTTTGATGAAAGCTGGTATAGGGATAGTTCGAGACCAGGGGAAGGACATAGGGTAATTTTCCTACGGGAAAATAAAAATAACGCGGACGAAGTCGCGAGCGGAAAGCTGGTTATATAATAAAGTATGAAAATTGTTCAAAGCTTTCCCCCCCCTCTCCCCTATTTATACTATGGTTGTCAAAAATTCAGCTTCTTCATTGTGTTAGTCAATATTACTTTACAAATACATTAACACGTACCTTTAAATAACCATGATCATCATCACAAACAGCTCATATATGTAAGTATGTCCCCACCGAGGGGCTCAAGCCTACCCTAAGTTTAGGGTGTTTAGGCCTTAGTCAACTACGCTGGCCCAGTGCGGATTGGTCGACTTCACCACAGATAATACAAAAGTACTTCACATGGGTACACGTTTGAATCGAAATGTATGCAGGTTGCCTCACGATGTTTTCCTTCACCGTAGCTCGTAGGAGCGTCGGATAAATGTACATTTATGAAATTCGAAAAACTAAAAACACATTGGTACATGGCAGGATCGAACCCCGTACCTTCCAATCCCAATTAAAAGAACAGTGTCGAAACAATAACGCTACCGACGCTCTTATTAATATTCAAAAAGCATAATTAATTAATAAAATCGCATTGTTACTCAAGAAAATGAAAGTTTCAAAATTTAAAAAAGCGAGAGAAAATAATTGTCGATTAAAAAAATGAGCAAAAAGCCAACATCACGCGGTGTTCCCAGGCGGTCACCCATCCAAGTACTGACCGCGCCCGACGTTGCTTAACTTCGGTGATCGGACGAGAACCGGTGTTTTCAACGTGGTATGGACGTTGGCAAATTAAATTTTCAAATTACCTATATCCCGCCTCAAGTCAGCGCGTATGCTCCTCAATAACGCCTCTCCAAATTGTACCACGCCACGCCACGGTAATAGTACCGTGATTGTACTGAAAACCGTGACTGAGGCCATAAAACGATTACCGTAGTAGTGAAACTGATTGCGTCGTGCAATTTGGAACTTAAAGTCGCCAACGTCCATACCACGTTGAAACCACCGGTTCTCGTCCGATCACCGAAGTGAAGCAACGTCGGGCGCGGTCAGTACTTGGATGGGTGACCGCCTGGGAACACCGCGTGATGTTGGTTTTTTGCAATTTTTTACTGTCTTAACAATACATCGACAATGCACTTATCCCAAAATTATTAAAAAGCTATGGTATATTCAATTATATTAAACTGGCTGGACTGATATCTTGTTTCTATTTAATGTGGAATTAGTTATTGCATTTTTGAAACAATATTTTTAAATCTCTGATAAATTTTTGCTTCTTGTTAAATTGTACTAAGTACACACAGCAACACGTCAAGACTTTACACGTTCACCTTCAGATCGCTCTTAATTCGGTCGTAATAGCGACAACTTTCATAATGCAAATGTATAGCTTGACGTGTTGCTGACTGTATAATAAAGGAGCTGAACGTGGTTACTCTCTAAGCCAGCCATACCAGCCATACTCAAACTTTTTTTTCTTGGGCCACTTTCAGATTTTAGCCGCTACCTAATAAATCACAACTTGTTTTTAGGCGTTAATAAAATGCGTTTAATTGTTTATTTAAATCTTAGCGAGAATGATGATATTGGGAACATTTTTAAAAAATTTCTTCTAGATCTGGCTTGTAATTGCTGCATGCTACTCTTAATACGTTATCGAGGTGAGAATCTGTAAGCGGGTTTCTGTATACGTTCTTTGCATTCATTTTTGAAAAAGATGTCTCACAAATAAATGTCGATGCTAAAAATGTAAGCAGAATTTGGGCGCATTTTTAAAAGTCTTCTAGTGATCAGGCACTATTATCAAATATTAGACGTACTCCTTCTATTCTCTTTAAAAATAACTTCTAAGTTTGTATAGTTTTTCATTAACACGCGCAACGTGTGCAATCAGTGCCCTGCGCTGCGCTTAATAATCCCGCGGAATTTAAAATAGGTAATTGGGATGATGACTGAATTCAAATTTTTACTTCTCGTCATTAAGAGGGGGTATAAAGCTAAATTGCTAATCGTAGATTTGATATTTACACTTGAAATTGAATAACGAACTACCCCATTTTTTAAAAATAGATATTTAACTTTATTTGTAAGTGAACGGATTGAGTAAAAACATAAAATCATCATATTTTATCGATAGAAAAAAATCGCGAAGTTACGTCTAATTTTCAAGCAAAATCGATTGTTTTTCAATGAGATGCATATAACTGCGTCAATATTTTAATATATAATATAAAACTATATTACCCAGGAACCGTACTAGCGATTTTCAAAAATAATGTTTATTTTACGAGTAATTAAAATAAAACTAATTCGGCGCTTACAGCGTTCTTATTCCGCGCAGAACGCTATCGTCTGTCGCACCTGACCAGAGGTAACAGGCATGTTTTGTTTCAACAATCAGTCTTGATCGCTCCGTTGAGACGAGTAAACTGCGTTTCCGTGCTCCCCCACCCGAGAAAATACATCGATAAAATCATGGCAAATAAAAGAAATAAAAGAAAATTGTCTAAAAGAGTACTTAAGAAGTCAAAAACTCAATGTATGGCTTATTGTAGAAGGTACCTATTTTATATTATTTTTATTTATTATTATACACAACAACATTAACTAACAACATTACATTAAGAAAAACGGAAACGAAAGGTATGTACCTATTACTTTACTTTTATTGTTTGCCTCATATCTTTTTGTAAGTAGGTAGTTTCACATATTGACTCTTGCCGTCGACTTTAGTGGTCATAATTATCATCACAGCTCATATACGCCCCCACCGAGGGGCTCGAGCCTACCCTATGTACCTATGTTAGGGTGATTAGGCCTTAGTCAACCACGCTGGCCCATTGCGGATTGGTCGACTTCACATACACCTTTGAATTTCTTCGCAGATATATCTAGGTTGCCTCACGATGTTTTCCTTCACCGTAGGAGCGTCAGCCAAATGTACATATGAATTTCGACACGAAAAAAAAACAGTGGTACATGGCGGTCTCGAACCCAGACCTCCCGATTCGAAGGCAAGTGCCGAGTCCACAGCGCCACCGACGCTCATTGCTCATATCATAACATAATACGAGTACAAAGTGCAAGCGGTACAACGTCGGCGCGGGTAGTGTATGCAAAACAAATCGATGCTTTTGACTACTCGCGTGTTGGACGCTGGTGACAGTATCTGAAGTTATACTTTTTATAGTACTAACGTTTTGACGCGAAATTATCGTATCCATACATATCCATACTTCACATATTTAGTGACGACTGTCTGGCGCTGTGGTCAGAACGCAGTCTAAGGCGCCAAAGGCCCCGGATTCGATTCCGGTCGAGGCAGATTTTTTGTGATGAACATGAATATTATGTATAGCCTCAAATCATGTATGTTTATTTATATTTATTTTTGCTTTATTTATATTTATTTATTTATGTGTACCCATACCACAAATTCTTTATGATACTTTATTTATTTATTGGGTTATATAATTGGAGTGAAAAGTAAAAGAATTTTGTTTATTTATTTGGTATTTCTTAATTATTTATAGTAATTTTGTATTTTAGAGTTGCTGCAGAATGTAATAACGCACAAGCATGCGATCCAGTTAAATCTGTAAGCAGAAATCTCTCATCAACTTTGTAAGTTTATTGCGATTGTTCAATAATTTGACATTAATGTTGTGTAGATTTTTAGTAAAGACTTACATTTACTTAATTAACTGTCAAATTTTATTTTGAGGTTTAAACTACTAATCAAAACTGGATCAAATTTGCGGTTAAAATTTAAGGCAATTCGTTACTTTAATCGTTCAAATTATTGTATTTTTTGTTAGACGTAAATAACACTGTGATATAAAAATAAGTGAATAGGGCGAAATTTTTTTTGTTATTTTTCAGATCATATTCAACTTTTAACAATATTCCGACTACCAAAGTCCATAAAAGATAAGTGAGTATCAATTTCTCTCCTATTTTTCCCATATTGGTTTCGACTATGATTTGAAATACAGTTTAATATTATTGAGGCGATCCAAGTACTGCGTAAACCTTTTTTTTTTAACCCAGTTAAAAAAGATTTTATATCTACCGCAGTGGGAATGGGGCCCAGCTGCGGTTATGTGGGACTCACCCCGCTAATCAAGGCATACCCACTAAAAATACTGGGGGGCTCCGTCAAATCGCATTCTCGATACACAAAGGGTACTTCTCGCAATCGCTTTGTGTGTCGAGAGCGATGCTGCCCGACTAAATCGAGCTCCTCTCAAGAGTAGGGAGTGTCTGTGGAGCGCCTTCAGGCACCCCCTCAGCATGGGGGGCTATTAGTACGAGTGACGGGAACCCCACTCCGTCACCGCGACCCCTCTGGCAGCTGGTGGAGGGCGTAAGTTCTCCTCCTCCTACCCGGCCGCCGCCTACGAGACGGGTCAGCATTAGGATCGTCCTCGCGAACCCGTTCTGCGGCCTCCTTCTGTGCAAGGACTTCCTCGCAGAAGGAGGCAAACGCCCTCCAACATATCTCACTGCTGGCTATGTTCTCGACGACGGCCGGCAGAGACAGGTCACCCCCGATATCGGTGACGAGGGCGGCCCGCTGAACAGCCCATGCCGGGCAATGTTCTAGCGTGTGCTGCGCGTCATCCTCGTCTGCCCCGCACTCGTGGCACCGCGGGGTGCTCTCCCTTCGAGCAATGTTGTGCAGATACTTACCGAAGCACCCGTGCCCCGACAAGATCTGCGTGAGTCGGAAGGTCAGCACCCCGTGATGCCTCTCCGTCCAGCGTCTAAGGACAGGCCGGATTGTATTTTATATATGATTTCTATTACCTAATCTAGTCCGATGACGGTAACGAGCCAACTCTCGGCGTTTGCTATTGCATGCAGCGCGGAGGCCGGCAATCTCCTCCGACCACCAATAAACGGCCATTCTATCAAGTGGGCGACGGCGGATTCGAGGCATTGCCGCATCGGATATCCTGTGAAGGGACCGCTGGAATGAGACGGCCTCCTCATCTATGTTCGCCGGTCGAACAGTGGAGCGGGTAGCCTAGTCTTCCAACAATACAGCCTCCTCCAAGCGGTCCCTATCCAGTTTGGTCAGTGACCACTTGGGAAACGGGCTGACCAAAGGCGGTGTAGAGGAATTTATAGCGCGTGGCAGAACCAAGTCGAACCTGATGTAAACATGGTCCGACAAGGTCTCAGCGTCCGTGACCCGCCAGTCTCGGACGCATATAGCTAAAGCAGGGGTGGTGAACGTTAAGTCCATCACTGACCCACCCTGTCGACGTACGCACGTATAAGCTGAACCTCGGTTGGAACAAACTAGCCCGTATCTCTCCGCCCAGGCCTCAACTGCAGAGCCACGACGATCAGTGATGCGGGAACCCCAAGCAGCAGACTTGGAGTTGAAGTCCCCCATCACAATAACCGAGAGAGACGCAGGAATCCGCCGGAAGGCCGCTCCGAGCTCACCGAGGAAAAGTTCAAACTCGGGGAATGATCTATTTGGGGAGAAGTAAACGCCAATAATGGCGATACTCCCCCATGATACTGTCGTGCTTTTTCTCGCTAAATTGTAGAAATATAGGGAAATCTTAAAGTTAAAGAAAAAAAACAAACTTATTCCTTTAGTCCGATACAAAATGAAAAGCTTTATTCTTGTAGGTACACAATTATAATTCACTTATGCATAATGTTACTGAAGTAAACAAAATCCCTGCAAAATCAATGCAAAGCCCTTAACTAAATCTTTAATTGATACAAGCCAAGGGCAGGATGGTTCAGGTTTGTTTGATCAATCTCGGCAGGTAAAAATCAGGTACAAATTGGGTACAAAACTATAAAATGAGGAGCAATAAAGTACACCAACAAATAGTTATAGGTTTCTTTTTTTTTAAATTAGTAGCTTTCCCCGGAGCGGTTGTTAGTAGAGCGTACCTTCGATGCTAAGTTTCCGCGATCACGGGTCAGAGATATAATATTCCAGTTTCTTAGATTATTCTCTCTATATATGTACAATTCCACAGAATTCCTCCTTGTGTTAGGTTAGTGCCCCTAGCTTAAAAGCCAAGCAGCGGAACCCTACGGCCTCCGGGAACTGCCCTGGAGATTCATAGCACAGTGTTAGGTTAAAAATATAATTAAATATGCCTATGATCTTGAGGTAAGTGGGTCTAACACTGAGTTCTGAAGGAATCCCAGTCAATACGTTTGAATTTCAGGTAATAACCTAAAGGGGAGCACGGGATTTTGGGCGAAAAAAAACTATCTTTGTAAATAAGGCCAGGATAAACGCGAGATTTATTTTGTTTATGCAAAAAGGGAATAATGACCAAAGATAATTGCAAATGTCACTGACGTGACGTGAAACGACGTTGACGTTGACACTTGACATTGATATTGTGAAATTAATTGACAAAGTTATTGTAATTATGATTTTAGTTGTGAAATTTGTGTTAAAACTACAGTGAAACCAAAGTGTTTTTGCAAAATTAGTGTTTTATGAAATTTTAAGAAAAAACGGTGTTACAATACGACAACGAAGCCGCTGCCTCTCTCACGAACTGAGAGATGCGATAACGGAGCGACTGACGATTTTGTCACTACCACAGTCATATCCAGATCCGAAGCCCAGTCAGGGCCAGTCGGGACATAATAAGGCTCGGCAGCCACAGCGACGTGAATCGACCACTCTCTCATGGTGTGGACCAAAAGATCCTGAGCACCAGAGCAATGGTTCAGATTCGTCTGGATGAACCTACATTGCGGGTGTAGGTCCATCGACGGCGGGTGTTGTGTCCATGGCCTGCGGCTCTGGCTGCTCCTCCTGGGCAGCAACCTGGGTCTTAGCCGCTTTGTTCCTCACTATTTTCCTGGGTTATTTTACTGGAGCGTTACAACTTCTACCCCCCCAAATATGCCCCGAAGGCTTCCTCGTCACCGCGCAAATGATACAATGGGGTTCTGCAGTACATTTCGCCGCTTTATGGCCAGGCTGGCCGCAGCGGAAACATTGTGCAGATCGGTCCTCACCGGTGCACTGTGGACGTGCATGCCCTCGCTGCAGACAACGGAAACACTTTATTGGTCGGCGTTCAATTGCCCGCACTCTGGCGGAGCTCCAGCCGACCTAGAGGCGTCCAGCATCAAGAATAGCCTTGGCTGCTGCAACAGGACACGAGACCCATATCGTTCCTAAGCCACCTGGGCCAGGACGGACATCGCCCGTTTTAATAAGGTGTTGGGCTACACCGGTCTTCTGGGAGATTGCCGTCACCACATCCTCTTTCTCAATAGAATCGTCGAGGTCACTTACTGTGACCTCGGCGCATTTAGTGGGTCTCTTGACCCTTATGTCCTCCTCATTTTCTAACAGGACGCAGAGATCGTGACACAACTTATCAGCCATCGATCCCCGCTCACTGCCAGACACCTCGAATATCTTGGCACCCGTGACCGATGTCTTAATACGTATCTGGTCGTCCGTGATACCAAGAGAGGGCAAATTTATGTTTGTCCATGCCCTCTTAATAATCTCGGCGTAAGTGACGCCACGCTTCTCCGCCTCAGAGCCGATTGTTAGAACTGCGACAGCTGTCCGCGGCTCCCTGAGCTTTTTGGGCTTGGGCAGCTTTGCTGCGGCTTTGCCCTTGGCCTTCGACTGTGAGCCTTCTTTAGGTACAGATTGAGGCACAGCAGTAGCTAGGAAGTTCTTCTTTTTGCCCTTTCTGACAACGGTCGTCCACCCGGAATTTCGCGAGATGGAGGGCGTCGGCTCGGCAAGGCGTGCTTCGAGCCGAGCAGTAGGCAGGGCCGTTTCCTCCTTTCCCTTGCCTTCCCCTTCTGGGAAGTTATGGCAAGAGCGGGAGTAATTGTTGAGGCAGCCAACTTCTTAGATTTTCCCCTTTTTTTTGACTTTGGGTCATGAGCCGACGGTGGCTGTATGTTAGTCGCCGCTTTTCCGTCAGCTGCTAATGGTGGCCGTGGGCGGTTCGGCATCCGAAGGCCTTCAATGCGGGCTTCAACCATATTGCGAGCTGACGTCATTGCCGCCCGTATCTTATCGTCCACTATGATGGAGACGGCCTCCACAATCTCGCTAACCTCAACAGGTTTCGAAACGGTCGATGGCAGACTCTCGAGAGAGCGACCCTCCACTTTAGAGCGCAGCTAGTCCAGCTGCTTCTGAAGGTCACTCACGCTATTATTGAGACGGTGGTTCTCTTTCTCCAACCTGATCACCTCTTCGTTGACGTTGCGCTTCAAAAGCGCAGCGGTGCACTCCTGAATGCCCGTCACGGAGAACTTGAGGACCTTCTGATCTGTACCCTTGAGATGGCTGGATTTAGTGGCGACCTCGAGAATATTGGCCAACGCATCCTGCACCGACTTATAGAGTCTGTTGGCTCCTGTCTCTCCCTGCTCTTCAACAAAGAGCAGGTCCAACGCATCAGATCGCTGCGAAGCAGCGGACTGCGACCGAAGTTGATGCCGGGTTAGCTCATCTGCAGACTCATTTTCCGCCTGCTGCCTTAGGGACTCCTGGAGCAGAGCGTTAGCTTTTTTTGCTTTCGCTAAGCCTACGGTAGTGGGCGGACGCCCTCGGCCTCGTTTAGCAGTCGTCTTTTTTGGGACTGTCTCTTCTGAGCTCGAGACAGCACATCCGTCCGATTTTCGGCTCCATTTGGGCCGGGATCTTTTCCGTCCAGGAAGGGACACAGCTGTCTCTACCGAACAGCACGACATGGCATCCGACCCATCTTCTAGGTTGGGTTTCTTGACTGGCAAACCGCCGGAAGCCCGATTTTGCAACACAGTGTATTGGGTTCTAATTCCAGATGAACTGGCGACCCCATCCTTAGTTCCTAAATCCTTAGAACTAGCACTTAAACCTACGCTTAATCCTACACTATTTACATTATGTACAGACGATCCCGAATTACACCGTGTACGGGTAGCATTCGGCGCCGTATATCCCCCACAACTATTGAGCTTAGCTCCTCCTCCTTCATCAACTCTCCCACTCGCCTCGGTTAAATTATTTCCGCCAACCGGCCCGGATACCGGCGACGGCCCGCTCTCAACGGGTTCATATTCAGTTACTAACGCATCAATGGTGGAACTCGGGTGGCACGGCACCAGATACTCCCGACTGCCCGCAGCCGCCTTGCGCGGTCCTACGGGAGGGACTGACACCCCCTGGTGTGTTTGTTTTTCAACACCGAATTCCATAATTACTTTTTAAGGGGAAGCTCCCTGAGGAGGCCGTTCGGGACTGGACTCCCTCCAGCCATTCATCCTATCGGCACGGACCATACCTTAGGATTTGGGGTAATTTTTTAATGTGGTTTTCTTCCACTTGGCCCAATGCTCAATGCGTCGGACCGGCCCACTCAATGTGGGTAACGGGTTTGACCGACGGCAGACATCATTATATCTACCGCCGCGCAAGAGAGCCGAAGCTCATGGAGCATCAATAGTGACACATCCACAAAACGTCATGGCGAAACTTCGCCCCTTCACTGCCATTTAATGTGGATCACATCACATCCTCAGGCAAGAGTCTTACCTCTTTTTGAAAAGAAGAGGAGACTTCACCTTGTACCGCATGACGCGTTGGGCCACGCAAGCAGTCCGCCGAGTTGCACTCGGCCATCCCACGCCCCCCTATGGGAGCAAATTAAACAAGTATAGTCTCTGAGATATAATAGACCGACTTTGACGGTTAACCTGTGCAAAGCAAAATGTTGCTTACTTAGTAATATGGTCTCACTCCCTAAGGTGATGGCTGAAAATCAGTGTTTTGTCCTTTTAGGGCAAAAATCCCCACTGAGCCTCGACCCTTTTAGGCACTGCAGCACACATGTACATTCTACTCAATTTTATTATTGGTTTGGTCTCTTTACGATTGTTGATATAATATTACATGTGCTTTTTTCAAAGTATTTTCAAAGTTAGATATATTCTCAGAATCAGAGTCAAAATTCAAAAGACAAGTTTTTAATGTTTTACAAAGTAGACAAGCTGAACGAAAAATGATTACCATCATTTCAATACATACATACACTGCTATATAAAGCTGGATTACGGGATGCTTTACGACATGGTATTAGAATGATTTAAATATGAAAAAAATACTTAATTTTATATAAATTTTCTAAAAAATCCATAAATGCTGCACTAGTTCAGAGCAGCATTTTTAGAGATTTTTGTATGTTTTTTAATATTTGATTTCATTTTTTTTATTTTTTACATAATAATGGATGTATCCTGAAGCGTCGTCCTGAAGCGTCCCTAAAATTTTCCAGGGTGATAAAAAAATAACTGTGTATATTTTTTATATAGATTTTAGTATGTATCTTCTTATATGAATGTAAAAGCAGTTTTGTTTACAATTACTTCTATTTTTATATACAACTAGAATCTGCACAAATTTGTTTCGTACATATCGAGTAACACATTATAACAATCCGTGGATAACGGTATGGGCTTCACAATAAATAAGATTATTGTTACTAGTTTCTAGTATCTATTAGTTATACTCTAATTTAAGACTGATTGTGACAGCTGTTTGTTATTCCTTATAAATAAAATAAAAAATAAAGTATTTTTGTGTTTGAAGTTCATACCTATATAGATTATCCGATGAGTGCTTAGCAGGTAACTGTAAATAAAGCAATTATTATGATAGGATTAAATGAACTTACCTAAAGTGAAGTTCAATCCATATTATATGAAGTAATTAGTCCAAGGTATAACTATTGTAGTAACGCCTCCTCCCGCTACTAAATACGCGAATTTTAAAGACACCATTAAAATATAAAAGAAAAATACACCTGGCAACTCCACCGTCACCATAGCTCATTAGTTTAGAGTATTAGGTATATATAATTGGGTTAGTAATTTATTACTTCAAAAGGGAAGGGTGGGATGCTCCATACCTTGGACTAATTACTTCATATAATATGGATTGAACTTCACTTTAGGTAAGTTCATTTAATCCTATCATTATATTCGTAATTAGTCCAAGGTATAACTATTGTAGATGTTTAGAGTTTTTGATAAATAGGTAAACATTAGTACCTATTTACAACTATCAATAGGTATTCAATAACATTAAATATTTATTTCATAATGTAGATAACGTTTACTAGTGTGAACAGTTTCATGTTAACCATATAATAACTATAAATTTCAAGAACTACCAGCCGTGGCAAAAAGGTTTGCCAATCTAACTAGCGTGGTATATTATAATATTTAGCAAATATCGATAATTTATTAGATCATCCAATAGTAGGGATATGTCACCCAATGTGTTATCTAACTCTTTGTAAGTTTCGGTTCCCTTTCCAGATTGAAACCTAATGGGATTTCAATGTACAGTACAGAGACTCAATTAATTTTGCCTTAGTGAAATATTTGTAAGTACAGAAGTTAATAATGAATATCAAATACATTAAAAATAATTTAGCCTTAGTCTGTTCCACAAACAAACTACAGTAATCAACTAATAGTAATAAAATCCTGAAATCAATCATTTACCATTATAGGTACCTATTTGTACTTTGGAATGTCCCATGGACAGAGTACATAATCGCCACGCGAAAATGTAGAATTAACAATTCCTTAGGACTGTCCCACAGACAGAGTACATATTACATAATCGCCACGCGATAATGTAGAATTAACAATTCCTTAAAATCATTCATATGCCTGGACATATATTTGTCCTTTAACTTGTCCCACGGACAGAGTACCTACATCCTCGCCACGCGAAAATGTAGAATTAACGATTCCCTAAAAAAAAATTTTATGTGCTTTGAAAGATATATGTCCTTCAGCCTGTCCCACGGACAGAATGCATAATCGCCACGCGAAAATGTAAAATAGTGATTTACTGAAAATGTTTATTCGCCTTTAGAATATTATAAACAGTTAATCCTGCCCTAATGCATGATAATTTGAAGCATATTGTTTGGAGGGTGATGAATAAATAGAATATTAATATGAAAGATGAACAATTAGATTAACTTTCCTCCATTGTTTGCTTTAGTCATCTACTAATGGATTGAGTAGTAGTTTATCAAATGTTTATTTCTATGGTCCTTTATTATTTGTTACTTCTAAAGCAATAACAAAGTTCTCACAAGTAAAATATCTGGAATAATCTTTAAATAGAGAAGAGACAACTTGCTTAAGTGTCGCTGTCATAGAACTTTTAATATCTCTTAAAATAGCCATCTTAATTTGAGAAAACTATAATTAATACATAACTAATTATGTATAGGATTTGTGACTTTTTGGGCAGTGGTTTTGCTAATAATAGCAGTTTTTAATGTCAGTTTTCTTGAGTCTAGGTTATTTCAATGTCAGGTTTCTAGATGACCCATGCTTAAGGTAATATAAAACTATGGCAGGATTGCAAATGCCATATTCCATTATGCTGACATACATAGGCTTTGCCAGACATAGTCTTTTAACTCGTTTTATCCATTTTTTAATTTTATCATCTGACCTTATTCTATTGCCTATTGTTAGATAATTGGTGTAAGAGCTGAACAGTGAAAATGCAATGATTGATGTGATGCTTCTGCTTTAAAAATAAACATAAGATTTGAAAAAAGAAACTTTTGGTATTAAAACATTGGATAGATCTGAATGAAACATTATATCTTTGCAGTAAGCCTGAGTGGTAATGGTCTAAAAAGGAAATACTTAGATTCCTTAAGCTCTGTCAGTTATAACTCTGCAAAAATTTCAAAATCAAAGAAAAGGAGTTATTCTTCTTTTATAAAAATATCCTATGGTAAAAGTATCAACATTTGAAACATAAGACGATGCCATGATTACATGTATATTATAAAATATAATTTATTTATCATATAATCATATAGATATATATTTTTTATTTTTTATTGAAATGTGTTACAATGAATCAATGCATCACAAATCTTAGAAGTACATTATGTCCTGCGACAGTTTCCAACTTACATCTGCATTGAGACTACAAGATTTAAAATCAGCTTAATAATATTTTGAAATTTTATATATTAAGCAAAGAATCAGATGCTGCTAGTTTCACACCACTGCCAAACGTTTAGCAAGATCATTTGGATTGATATCAAACTGAGCTTTTTCTGTTAATGTATTGAAAGTGTGGTGTTATCTATTTCTAATAAAATATCACATCTACTTGAGAGGTCAGCAAAACATCTTAATGCATAATTATATATCTAACAGTTCTAAGAAATTGATACTGTCTTGTTTTTACCATTTAATTACTGTCAGTTGATAATACACCTGAGAAAATATCTAAAGAAAATATTTAGGAAGTACTCCATATCGCAGAATCATTTTACAATACTTTTCATATACATAAGCATGTTGTAATTGCCCCCCAAACATTCAAAGTCATAAACTTATATCTATCTGAGCTCAAAGTGTAAACAATTAAACTGCCATTCCTAATGAAACATTGAGCAAAATTACAAACCAAATTTATTTATAAGTGATGATGACTAATAGTGTGATACATTTCCTTTCTATTGCACTTAATCTTTAAAGTCATATCCAAGGAATATATTTTAAAACCTACAAATTATTTTACATTGAATAAAATTAGTAAAATTTTATTTTTATTTAAAAAATAAAGCCTAACTATTGTAAACCGTTATAAGTTATAGTTTAAAATTACAATAACTAACATTTCTTATTGATTTATCAATATTTTAATCAAGTCGTCAAACATTTATTAATTTTAATTATTATTATGTTCTTTATTCAGCTTTTTTCTTAAATATATATATATTTTTTACAATATAAAAATACACATTTTTTTTTATAAAAATACCTGAAATTGAATTGAGACAAATGGTTAAGGTATGTATGTACTGTATTTAACCCGCATGGAAAAGCAATTGTATTCATACAATTATTCAAACATAAAAATTAAAAATTTTCTTTGTTATGAATAATTTGGATGTAAATAGTGCATGCATTAATTTAATCAAATCTATAACATGAAATCTTCATTTGAAAGTGTAGATTTTCAATAAACTTATTATCAACTTATTTTAAGGAATCATTATTTTATTTTAAAATAAATCTATGGAACCATCCTTTTAGGAATAGTAAAACTCAAGAAATCTTTGCATGGGGCCAAGCATTTCTGCTACCTATGCGGTTGTTAATTTGTTTGTATAATTATCCATTTCACAATATTGATTATTGTCCAGTGGATAATAAAGTTGATTCAAAATAGTAACAAAATGTATTACATAGTCTCTTATCCACTTTTAAAATTAATTGACCTCGGTTATTTATTCCCACGATGGGTAAAAATATGGGGTCTATGGATAATTGGTTCGAGACTGGCTGCTGATAACAGAGCATGTTCATTCGTGACCTGAATGATAGTTGAGGTTGGCCCTCTCTCTGAGCCTCTCCGAGGAGGATATTGATAGAAATTATTGCAGCGCACAGGCTGCTTATTGCAACACACAGGCTGCTGGTAGGTTTTCAAACTAGAAGCAAATTTTTGAGGTTTTTATACATGGCTTATATTTTAGAATGTTTTATCATTCTTTTTATGACTGTAAATAATTTTACACTTTTACAGTACAAATATTCATCCCTCTTATTGCTTTTAATAGCTTCTATTAGGTCTTTTATAAAAGCATAGTCATGTTTCCTTCTGATCCTGGTGTACTGAAATTGTAAACTTATTGCATTGTAATCTAAAGACATCACTCAGATATTTTAAGAAGATTGTTTGGAAATTGAAGTCAATACTTGTGATATTACAGCTATTGCAAAACTCATATCCTTTGACTTTATTTTTCGAGTAATTTATCTCAAGTTTTAGAAGGATATTAGGAATTTCCATGTTATGTTATGGACCATCTAACAGTTTGCAGTTTTCAAGAAACTTTATCTACATAGGCAACCTCAATTAAAATATTTTTCAATGCAATTCTTTGTAAACTTGGTCATAAATATAAACTACTCGTATATACCATAATTTCCTATAAAGGTATTTGTGCTTTAGCCTATATCCAATGAATAGAGTTCATAATCGAGTAGGTACCTAGATACATCATCTAATTCATTTGCCTTGATAGGTAACGCTTTCCCACGGAAAGCAGGCAGTTTTAAAAATATATTTCTTATTATAAAATTTTATCTAAATTAATTGTATCTAGGTCCTCTTGCCAAGCTAAATCAAAATTACGACGCATCTTCAAAACAGGTAGGTACTTACTGTTTCGACATCTTGGGTTATTTTCTTTATGTTAAGATAACCATTTTACTTTCGAACAACTTTTGACATCTTTTCTCCATTTTTATCACTGCGTATCTGGATTTTAGTTTTATTTATATAATTAAATCACTTTGAAAAACATCAACATGTAAAATATGTGTCAGCTGCGTAGAGCGCGAAAAAACGAATGAGCTATGGTGACGGTGGAGTTGCCAGGTGTATTTTTCTTTTATATTTTAATGGTGTCTTTAAAATTCGCGTATTTAGTAGCGGGAGGAGGCGTTACTACAATAGTTATACCTTGGACTAATTACGAATATAATCTTAAGTAACGTACATATACAAAAAAAATAATTATATTACTTACCTTTTCGTTTTACTCATCACCAGCGAAAAGTATTTTATATTCACATTGCAAAGTACAGATACATAGTCCGACTCGCACTTAGCCAATTTAATCTGCTTGTGTAAGGTATACTGGGCGCGATCGCACAAAATATTATGAAGAGGGAGCGACTTTCGGCGACGTTGTCGCTGCGATGGACGAGAGCGGAACGTATGAGGCGCGCGGGTGAAATCTGATATTTTTCTAGCTTTATGCCCGCTCTTAAATATTAAAATATCGTGGAAAAAGATGCAGTCCTGTGAAATTAGAATTAAAATCGGCTTAGAAATACATTAGATACAAGCATTTTAAGTTGTTGATTTGAAGGCGATTAGACAGAGTGTTTACGCTCGAGGAAGAGCGAGTGGCAACACTGCATTGTGGTCTGTGCAGTGAGAGCCTTTTTGGCGGCCGGCCGCATGTGACATGTCAGTCAGTTGAGTCGAAATGTCATGACGTTGAATTAGGTTATAATGACCACCGGGTTTCAATAAAATATATAAGCAACAAACAAATAGTATTGCGCGGCGCACCAAGTGATTGTTGGTGCGAGGTTCCGCAAAGTTTTAGTGCCGGTGAGAGTGTATCAACGCCTTTGTGTTCGTTAACGAGTTCGGGTATTGGTGGCCTAATAGGCAAGTGTACCATCCGGTTCGGCCAGAAAGCAGCCCTTCAGGAGCCGCGACTTCCTTCGAGCTAGCTCAGGAAGTCCACCGGCTACATACGGAGACCAATCGGATCCAAGGTAAGTAATACCAATTTTCTAAGAGCTGGTAGTCGGTGAATAAAATTCAGCAATACAAGTCGGTGAAACGCCGACGTGGTGGAGTCTACTTTGGGCATCACCATCTTTTGGTAGCAGAGCGTGGTTCTTAGATTTGAGTATTTGATTAGTATTGTACAATTAATATTGTAATCTTGTTGGTTGTCCAAACGGGCAATACATATTAATTGGTTTTGATTGCTGATTTTAAACCGACTACAATCTCATTTGTGGACCGATCTCCTTAACTAATTGTCATTGTATATGAAAAATTGGGGTTAAATGTCTTTTGTTGTTCTAGTTAAGTTCTAGCATTTACCTATATTTGATTTTGGTTTGTTTTTTCATATCTTTGTTTTGCCCTTGAATATTTTGTTTGTTAAGTTGTAAACTTATACTTGAATTTAATTTGTTTAAAAGATTTTGCTGCTAAATGACTTTGCTGTTGTTGTAATACACTATTTTGCTGTGTTAAGTTTTAGCATTTACATTTGATTTTGTTTTGTTTGCCTTTGAATATTATGTTTGTTAAGTTATTGACTTAATACTTGATTTTAATTTGTTTGAAAAATTCTGTTGTTAAATGCCTTTGTTGTTCTAGTTAAGTTCTAGCATTTACACTTGATTTTGGTTTGTTTATATATTTTGTTCTGCCTTTGAAGTTCCTCCTGATCTGTTTTGTTGTCTGCGGTTGTCGGTCTGTTTGTCTATGTATTATTATAGTGTTTATTAATTTTGGTGCAAAATGGTCCCGCCAGTCAGCCCGCTTAGTGGTGCACGCGCGGGTGCACAAAAGATTTTGAGATGGTTTGCTAGTGCCGTCGCTTTGGTAGACCGACCAGACCGAGAACAGGCCTTGTTAATTCGGCATGAGGGAGTACCTGCTCGCTTGAAGGAATTGGAGCAGCTTTTTGTTGTTCGTCAACAATATTTGCTCGACCACCCAGCCGAGGGTGCCGCTGAGTTGCGGGCAGTCGACCAATTTAATGCCGATTATGATCAATGTTTTGAACAGGCGGATGTGATTATAAACAAGGCTCAGGCAATCCTATCCGCCCGGAGGGGTGAGTCGTGCACGCCCGGGGAGGTCAAGCCTACCCCGGCCGGCTTGCTGGGCAGACTGCCCACTTTAGACATCCCAACCTTTGATGGGAACCTGGCTTCTTGGATGGGGTTCATTAACCTCTTTGACAGCCTGGTTCACTCGAGGGACGACCTGTTCCCTAGCCAGAAATTGGCCTATTTGCTCTCTGCCTTACGTGGAGAGGCTGGTGTGCTTGTCCAGCATCTACCTGTCAACGATGACAGTTATGAGATTGCAAGGGCGTTGTTGACCGCCCGGTATCAGAATGTTCGCTTGCTAGCGGACACACATGTGGCTGCCATTTTAGGGCTGCCACGAGTATCGCGGGTCTCCTCATTGAGGAAGGAGATTTTGAACCCGCTGCTAAGCGCTATTAACGCGCTCAAACGACTTGACCTACCGGTGGACCAGTGGTCCTTCATATTGCTCCACCTCATCCTCAATAAGCTTCCCATGGAGATGAAGGGGCGCTTTGAACAAAGGTTTGGGGGCAATAGTGCCTCGTACCTCCCCCCCTTCTCGGATCTCCTCAGATTTTTGGAGGATGAGTGTCGGATGACCGACCACTTGGATCTGGCTTTTAAACCGGGACCGAGTACAGGCTGCTATGAGGCAACCCGGGCAGCGCCACGGAGAGAGCGCCGCCCGCACAAGCAGTATGCTGCCGTGCGGCAGAACTCTCCACAAGGGGAGAGGCCGCTGCCTTGTAAGTGTTGCAAGCGCGATGGCCATCGTTTGCCGGCCTGTCCCAAATTTGTTGGCCTACGCACCGAGGGGCGTAGAAATATGGCCAAGCAGCGGAATTGGTGCTACCGCTGCCTGGGGGCTCATATGGCATCGGCTTGCCCCCACCCACGAGATTGCCACTGTTGTGGAGGGGCCCATCACCCCCTTTTGTGCTTCAACAATAGAGACACTCGTGAGGTGGTGAGAGAGAGGGACTCGCACACGGGCGGGGGCCCTCGTAGGTCACCCACATCTCCGAGGAGATCGGAGGGGCGTGCCACCCCTCCGCGGAGATTGGACAGGCGCCCCCCCTCCAGTGAGAGGATTGGGCGCCCCACCCCCCCTACGGGCGGGGGGGATCGACGCGCCGCTTATGAGGCGCCACCGCGGGATTGGGCCGCGGTTATTAGGGAGCCACGTCGGGAGCCGATACGCTTCTCTCCCCCTCTGATGGAGAGACCCCGGTTGTCACGGGCTCCCCCAACTTTCGCCCATCATGGGCACCGCCCGGCCCCCCGATGCAGCTTTGGTCGGGGTGTGTACGTGCCGGATTGGGACCCGCTCGAGCGCCTTGAGCGCCCTATTCCTCCGCCGCGCACGCATTTTTCCTTGAACCCCCCTTCCCCACCGTTGCGGGGAATGCGGGAGGATTTTCATTAAACCAACTGTCGGCTGCAACCCCCCCACAGGAGCAGGTGTTGTTACCAACAGCCTCCGTACAGGTGTGGGGCCCGAGGGGCACCTTTGTTTTAGTTCGCGCCCTTTTGGATACGGGAGCTCAGGGTTGCATTGCCTCCAGCTGGCTGGTCCGGCAGTTGAGTTTGAACACATCTCCATACCTTGAATCGGTACGGGGAATCGGAGACCTGCGGATCCCGGATCCGATCGGTCAGGTTTTGTTCTCCTTCTCCCCCCACTACTCTTCAGCGCCCAAAATTGGCGCTACCGCGATTGTTTATGAGAAGGTTGTTGGTCAGCTTCCGCAACAGCACGTTTCGCGCGCTGTCGTTGATGCGACATCAGGATTGACCTTGGCTGACCCTTCCTTCCACCGAACCGGTCCGATTCACTTATTGCTCGGTGCCGATGTTCTAGGCCGCGTGTATTGTGGGAAGAGGAGAGAGTTACAGAAGGGTGGGCTGGTAGCCTTATCTACATCGCTTGGGTTTGTAGTGATGGGACCAGTTAGGCATAACCCACCATCTCCATCGGTGGACAGTTACATAACTGTTAGCTCCACCTTATCGGATGTCCTTCAACGGTTTTGGGAGGTGGAAGAACCACCTACCGTGAAGCGAGTGAACCCCTTGGACGAGGAGTGTGAGTTGTTCTACCAGAACAATACAGGTCGCCTTCACTCGGGACGGCTGATCACTCATTTGCCCTTTTTGTCAGTTCGTCCCTCACTTGGCAGCTCCCGGCCGTTGGCCGAGAAGCGGCTGCTGTCCATGGAGCTTCGTATGAGTAGGAACTCCGACCTCAAACAGAAGTATATCGACTTCATGCGAGAATATGAGCAACTGGGGCACATGTCGGTCTCGCGACTGGACTGGCGAAACGAGGAACATAATTTTCTTCCTCACCACGCGGTTTTGAAACCTTCCACCGGGAAGATACGCGTTGTTTTTGATGGGTCAGCTCCCACGTCTACCGGAGTTTCGCTGAATCAATGTCTGCATGCTGGACCGAAGTTGCACCACGAGGTGGGCGATGTATTGACCAACTTCCGTCGCCATGCCGTCGTCTTTGTGACCGATATCCGGATGATGTTTCGGCAGACTGTGATTCACCCGGACGATAGACGATATCAGCTCATATTATGGAGTGAGGATCCCAGAGATCCCATGCTGGTCTACGAGCTGAACACCAATACATACGGTTTGCGTTCGAGCCCCTTTGTGGCAATTCGCTCACTTGTGGAACTCGCTGAACGTGAGCGGTTACGATACCCTCGCGCATCCTTGGTTCTCAAGGAGGATGCATTTGTGGATGATATTTGTACGGGCTCCTCTAGTGTCGAGGAAGCCTTGATTTTGCGAGATGAACTAATTGCTCTTCTCGGGGCTGGTGGTTATGAACTGAGGAAGTGGATGTCCAACTCACCTCAGCTTTTGTGTGACTTGCCAGACGACCACCAGCAGGAGCCTCATATTTTTGAGAATGCCAACACTCCAGATTTACTGTCTGTTTTGGGAGTGCAATACAGACCTGTCCAGGACACGTTCACCTATCGATTGGAGCTGCCAAGCCCCAAGGTCTGGACGAAACGGTTGGTTTTGTCTACAGTAGCTCGTACCTTTGACCCAAATGGCTGGATTAGTCCCGTAGTGTTTTGGATGAAGTGCTTCCTACAGGAACTTTGGTCAGCCGAAGTGTCGTGGGATGAGCCCCTCTCGGGCCGTTTGCTGCGAGATTGGGAGTCCTTCATGTTGTCTCTCCCCGACATTAACCGTGTTAGTATCCCTAGACATATACTGCCTAAGGGACGGTTTACGGCCAGCCTTCATGGCTTTTGTGACGCGTCTGAGAGTGGATACGCAGCCGTCGTATATATCCGGACGGTCGATGATAGAGGAGCTGTTAAGCTCCACTTGCTAATTGCTAAAAGTAAGGTTGCTCCACTTCGGACTCGATTAACGATTCCGAAGTTAGAATTGTCTGGAGCTACTCTTCTGGTTCGTTTGATGAACCACGTTGTTGACACCCTGGGACGTAGTGTGGACTTTGAGTCGCTCTTTGCTTGGTCCGACAGTCAGGTTGTCCTATGTTGGATTAAGAACTCCGTCCACTCCCTGGAAGTATTTGTGGCCAATCGGGTATCCCAAATACAGGCCTCGAAGGCCACGTTGATTTGGCGCCACGTGCCAGGTGAAATAAACCCTGCTGACTGTGCATCACGTGGCAGCGAAGCCCCTCAGCTTATTGACCACACTCTGTGGTGGGGTCCCGAATGGTTGTTACAGCCGTCTTGGCCTTCCACACCAGCTGTGGTGAAGGTACCAAATCCGGGCTGGCGTGTTCACGCTATCGAGACTATGGCGGCTCCAGAGCGGGAATTTTTATTAGACCGCTACAGTTCTCTGGACAAGTTGCTCGGCGTGACCGCTTGGATAAGAAGATTTATACGAAATTGTCGCCGGCCTCAGGACAAAGATTTGTGTCCGGTCCTCTCTCCGCAGGAGCGCCAAGATGCTCTTTTGCATTGGGTGCGTATGACCCAGTCTAGAGCGTTTGAACCGGAATTTAAGATTTTCCGTACCGGGACGTCCAAATTGAAGGGACCCTTGGTGCGTTTGACTCCCTTTCTGGATGATAAGGGATTGTTGCGTGTAGGAGGCCGATTGAGGCACGCTAACTTGCCTTATAGATCACGTCATCCCCTGTTGCTCCCCAAGGACGGATCATTGGTGCGATTGTTGATCATTGATCGCCATGTGAAGAATGCTCATGCCGGATGTAATGCATTGACCGCGCTCCTCCAACGGGAGTTTTGGATTTTGTCAGCGCGAAGAATAATCCGATCTGTTATCTTTCGATGTCTGCCCTGCTATCGTTTACGCCCCGAGACGATGCAGCCCCAAATGGGTGATTTGCCTGCTGATCGTGTGAATGAATCGATGACCTTCTTAGGAGTTGGAACTGATTTCGCGGGACCATTCACTATAAAAACGTCGCGACTCCGTAATGCTAAGACTGAAAAGGCTTACTTGTGTGTGTTTGTTTGTTTGGCCACTAAAGCCGTTCATTTGGAGGTGGTGAGTGCGCTCACCATGGACGCTTTCTTAGCAGCGTTAGGCAGATTTGTCTCCCGCCGGGGACTGCCTTCTCTAATTCGGTCCGATTGTGGGACGAACTTCAAGGGCACTGATAGACATATAAGAGAAGTTTGTGAATTTTTAGATAAAAATAATATTGAGATCGGATCCACACTCTCCCGTAGGGGGGTAACATGGCGATACTCCCCGCCGTCTTGCCCTCACTGGGGAGGGATTTTTGAATCTGTTGTAAAGGCCGCCAAGACTCACCTTCGCCGCGTTATTGGGGAGACTATTCTCACGTTCGAGGAACTCGCGACGGTGTTTCATAAGATTGAGGCGGTTCTCAACTCGCGTCCGTTATGTCCGTTGTCTACCGACGCGAACGATTTGCAGGCCCTCACGCCGGGCCATTTCTTGATAGGCAGACCACTTAACGCCCTGCCCGAGTATCCTTATAGAGATATCAATCCAGGACGCCTTTCGCGGTTTGAGTTGCTCCAGCAGCTTACCCAGAGCTTCTGGCGCCGCTGGCACCTTGAATACTTACACATTTTGCAACAGCGCGTTAAGTGGTCAGATAAGACAAACCCACCGAGGGTTGGAGACCTCGTGTTAGTGAAGGACCCAAACCTGCCACCCTTACGTTGGCGTCGCGGACGCATTGTCCAACTTACTCTAGGGTCTGATGGTGTGCCCAGGTTTGCCGAGGTCCTAGTTGGGGATTCTGTTTTGAAGCGCGCGGTCGCTACTCTTTCTCGCCTCCCCTTAGACTGATTTGGCGGACAGTCCGGGACTGTCCGGAGCGGGGGGATGTTTACGCTCGAGGAAGAGCGAGTGGCAACACTGCATTGTGGTCTGTGCAGTGAGAGCCTTTTTGGCGGCCGGCCGCATGTGACATGTCAGTTGAGTTGAGTCGAAATGTCATGACGTTGAATTAGGTTATAATGACCACCGGGTTTCAATAAAATATATAAGCAACAAACAAATAGTATTGCGTGGCGCACCAAGTGATTGTTGGTGCGAGGTTCCGCAAAGTTTTAGTGCCGGTGAGAGTGTATCAACGCCTTTGTGTTCGTTAACGAGTTCGGGTATTGGTGGCCTAATAGGCAAGTGTACCATCCGGTTCGGTCAGAAAGCAGCCCTTCAGGAGCCGCGACTTCCTTCGAGCTAGCTCAGGAAGTCCACCGGCTACATACGGAGACCAATCGGATCCAAGGTAAGTAATACCAATTTTCTAAGAGCTGGTAGTCGGTGAATAAAATTCAGCAATACAAGTCGGTGAAACGCCGACGTGGTGGAGTCTACTTTGGGCATCACCACAGAGAGATCCGACATCAACCGTGACGTCATCGTTGAGTACGGCCATATAAACTCCTTGTAAATTGCCGTTTTGCTAGAAAGAGATGGAGAAAAATCTTTTCAACACACTTCCTCATAAAGTGGCTCTAATCCCATGGCAATTAGGCACATAATGACACCTATAATCAAACTGCGACTTTTTTATTACTATTATTCACGAGTGAGTAATAGTTTTTTTTTAATATTATTGGTTGAGTTACGCTTACACTTGCGCTAAAATGCTATCCGCGAAGAGCCCAAAAAAAAGAAACCTCATTTTTTAGTCTATGGCCGATGCGCGCGCATAGGAAAACTGATTAATTTTTCCCGCCATTACGAAATTTATTAGTCTATGGCCGATGCGCGCGCATAGGAAAACTGATTAATTTTTCCCGCCATTACGAAACATTTTTAACAACTCGTCTCGTTTTCTCTTTTGAAGTTAGTTATTAATTAAGATGTCTGCAAATACAATTTATGAAGAAAATGATTTATGTTGTACACCGCCCGATATAAGATGTGAAGCCCAGAACGTTATGGAAAGTTTACTACCAGAAAACTCAAAGGAAAAATATCTATTAGCGTACCAAAATTTCATATAATGGCAGAACAACAAGAATACGCAGTCTTTTTCAGAAAATGTGTTCATGGCGTACTTTAAAGAATTATCTTCTAAGTACAAACCTAGCTCTTTGTGGTGTATTTACTCAATGTTAAAAAGTACAGTCCGAACAAAGAATGGAGTGGACTTAAAAACATACTCGAATTTGTCAGCTTATCTAAAGAGACTATCTGATGGATTTAGAAGCAAAAAATCAAAAGTTTTATCATCTGATGATATTGAAAAATTTATTAAAGATGCTCCAGATAACCAATATTTGGCTACAAAGGTTAGTTAAATTAATTTTAATTAAATATTTAATAGCAGCTTGTGTTGTGTGTTGACCTTAATTATTGTTTCTTTTGTTTCAGGTTGCTTTAATATTTGGTGTAACTGGTGCCTGTAGGATACAAGAATTAACAAATATAACTGTAAAAGATATAGAGAACCATGGCCAGATGCTTTTAGTGAAGATACCTATCACGAAAAATAAAATACCTAGGTCATTCACCATACACGGTCCATTCTATGATATTGTTAAGAAGTATGAAAGTTTGCGTTCGCCAAAAACAAAAAATGACCGTTTCTTTCTAAATTACCAGAATGGTAAATGTACCTGTCAGCCTATAGGTATAAATAAATTTGGTTCTATGCCTAAAGAAATCGCTAAGTTTTTGGGTTTAGTAGATGCTGAGAGCTACACTGGACATAGTTTCAGAAGAACTTCAGCTACATTGCTGGCAAATTCAGGAGCTGATATAATGACTTTGAAGCGACATGGCGGGTGGCGATCTAGCAATGTAGCAGAATCATACGTAGAAGATTCCATACAAAACAAGAAGGAAATTTGTGCAAAAATCACAAAAAGAATTAAACTTGATTCTGAGACGCATCCTACTGGCGAAATACCAAGTACGTCCAATGATTGGATTTCACCTACCTACACGAATAATGAACCATCACAAATAACAATAGAACATGAAAGTATTTCAATAAATAATCTATCTGATGAGACCGCTAAGGTAGAAGGCCCATTACTCGTCAGGTTTTGAACTTTGCTGACTTTGGAGCTGTGTTACAGTAAACCTTGTAGACTTAATAATCTAAAACTTCGATAGCTTGCTAAAATATTTATTGTAGTTTTCAGAGGTATACTTGGTTTTTAAATAAACTAAATAAATAATTTATTGTAATATAAAAAAGTAAAAAGGAGCCAATTGTACCAGTAGTCGGCAGGTTTGTCCTAGTAACCGTCATGTTGACCCAAAAGTCGTCAATGTTTCACGCAACCTTGAACTTTATTGCTATACGTTAAAGCTTCCATTATAATCATTACGAAAAGAATATATATGTTCATTTTATTAAGAACATATGATAACATATGATGAAACATGCCTACCTACGGCATATCCAAGGGACAGCCTTGGTAGGGCATCGGAACCGGGTTTTCCCGGTTCCAAAAGAACCGGGAATTCCCGGTTCTGAGGGTCCCTGAAAGAACCGGATCTGTAAATCGGAGAACCGGTCTTTTCGGTTCTTTCGGTTCTTTCTTAAAATAAGTTTAGAAATACATCTCTTTATGCTAAATATCAAGTTATTATCATATCATAATATTATTTTCACTTGCCTCTCCCACATAATGACATAAAACTTATTCCACAAGTGTGGATCTAGCCACATTTGTCGATTCGGTTTCAACATCGCATTATACCGATCGACAATGTATTAATTTTTGGCACTACAAAAGTCATCAAAATTACCATTATTTCACTGTTAAGTTAATAAATAACGTTATTATATTAATATTAGAAAAAAAAGAATTTTTTAAGGGATTCGGCAACGTTAACAATCCCTGGTTGGCAAAACTGGCAGACGCGCTGTGAGTGGGTGTGTTGTTTTGTTGACGCCGATTTGATAAGTGAGTAACTTTATATTATATGCACATTGTTATCATTATTTTTATCAATCAATTGAGAATATTTATTGTAATTGCAATCAGTTAAGTATAACGCTTTCACTCTTGCGGGGTAAACATATTGGAAGGAAACGTAATAGAATAATAATTACACCAGACTCGGCTGGACACGCGCCCGTGTGTCATGTTGTTTTCGTTGTACCTATTTATTTCTCTTTTCTCACATTACTTTGTTTTTTAGCATCCAAATTATGTTAATTGTGTGTGATTTGAGTTGTATTATCGCAACTGCGAAAAGACTCTAATTTTAAAGAAGTCATTCATAATTCCAGTCAAGAAACGCTAACTGTTGGACATAGACCTCCCCCAGGGATTTCCAAACTGATCGGTCCTGCGCCTCCCGCATCCAGCGGCGTCCCGCGACCTTCACCAGATCGTTGGTCCACCTTGTGGGGGGCCTACCAACGCTGCGTCTCCTGGTACGCGGCCGCCACTCGAGGACCGCCCCGCCCCTACGGCCATCAGTCCTGCGAGCTATGTGTCTTGCCCACTGCCACTTAAGGTTTGCAATTCTTTGGCCTATGTCGGTGACTCTAGTTCTTCTACGGATCTCTTCATTTCTGATGCGATCGCATAGAGAAACCCCGAGCATAGCCCTCTCCATTACCCTTTGAGTGACATTAAGCCTTCTGATGAGACCCATTGTAAACGGCCACGTCTCAATTCCGTACGTCATCACTGGCAATACGCACGAATTGAAGACACTGCGGAAGATTGACCGAGAATATGCTCGTAGCTTCCCGAACGCTGCCCAGCCGAGTTGGATTCGTAGATTTACCCCAGGTAAACATATTTCGTCAACAATTTCCAGTGTAGAGCCTCCAACGTTCACATTAGTGGGTACTACATGGGAATTCACGATGATTTTGGTCTTGTCCATGTTCATTTTAAGACCCACTTGTTGGGAAACTACAGAGGTCTTCGAGCATTATGCTTAGATATTCCACGGTCTCAGCCATGACTACGGTATCATCGGCAAAACGAAGGTGAGTCACGTACTCGCCGTTTATGTTGATGTCGAGTCCTTTCCAGTCCAAAAGCTTGAATATATCCTCCAACGCAGCTGTGAACAGTTTCGGCGATATTACTTCACCATGTCTCACACCTCGTTGAAGTCGTATTGGTTTAGAGTTTTGGTCCTGAAGGCGGACTGACATAGTGGCGTTTTCGTACAATGCCTGCAACACTTGGATGTACCGGGCACCTCTGGAGTGACCTAAGCACAGCTCGACAGAAGACTCATAGTGCACACACGCCAAGCATAGTGGCAGATTATACTCCTCAGTCTTCTGTATAACCTGCCGCAGCATATGAATGTGGTCTATGGTACTATAGCCTTTACGGAATCCGGCTTGTTCGGGAGGCTGGAAGTCGTCAAACCTGCGCGCGAGACCATTCGTGATGACTCTCGAGAACAGCTTGTATACATGACTCAGGAGCGTGATGGGTCTGTAGTTCTTCAACTGGGCCCTGTCGCCCTTTTTGAAGAAAAGTGCCACCACGCCCCTGCGCCTAGGCGTTTTGTCCTCGAGTATAACGGAGTTAAATAAAACGAAGTGATTATTTCTAAATAATACTAAAAACAATTTCATACTTTTAGTATAATTATAAAAATGATAAATAATGTGAATACCAATAGTGTGTTTTATTAAGATCCATTCTCCTTTGTTTATTTTGATTGTAGAAAATCTATATAATAGATAGTATAGCTTATCAACTAGAATTTATCAAAAAACCGAAAGAACCGAAAAAACCGGGTACCCGGTTCCGGCTTGAGTTCGGAACCGAAAGAACCGGTTCCTAAAATAGGGCCGGTTCTCGATGCCCAGTTGACAGCTACAGTCCCTTGTAAATTATGAAGAGATTCCCCCGCCCCAAAAAATTCGAAAAACGAAACATTATTACATGGCAGGATCTAACCACGGACCTCCCGATTAGCAGGCCCTCGCCGAGTCCATATCGTCACCGATACTCGATATAACTGCTTTCTGACCATTGTACTAATCGAGTTGGATTCATCATTTACCTCTTTCTGGAAGTTGAGCTTACCGAGCTGGACTATTTGCCCTAGGTAAACATAATATTTGTTAACAACTTCCGATGTCGAGTATCCAACCTTCACAGGAGTGGGCACCTACTAGATGGGAATTCGACACGTTTTAAATCTCGTTCACATTCATTTTAAGTCCCACTTGATGGAAATCTACAGAGGTCTTAATGACTACGAAATCATCAACTAAACGAATATGAGTCATGATCTCGCCGTTTATTTTGGTTCCGAATCTTCTCCAGTCCAAAAGCTTGAATTCATACTCCAATGCATCTGTGAATAATTTAAACGATATAACGTTGCCCTGTCTCTAACCTCGCTAAAGTCGCATTTGTTTAAAGTTTTGGTCTTGAAGACAGACTGACATAGTGATGTTTTCGTTTCAATAACTGCATGAATTGAATTGAAATGACTTGGGTGTACAGATCAGTCCATTTCGACACTTCTGGAGTAACCTAAGCGCGGCCCAAGTCTCGACAGAATTGAAGGCTTTCGCATAGTCCACAAACGCCAAGCATAGAGGCAGATCATACTCCTCGGTCTTCTGTATAACCTGCAGCAGCGAATGAATGTGGTCTATGGTACTATTGCCTTTGCGGAATCCGGCTTGTTCGGGAGGCTTGTTGTTCATGAACTGCTTGAGAGCCAAATAATCTTGTACAGACAGACAGATATATAATATATCATATCATAGACTCCACTGGAATTAGTAGTGAATCTTACCAAACTTCCTGAGTGCTACTTGCACCCCATCAGCCCGTACTGGGCCAGCGTGGCGGGAGAAGGCCCAAAACCTCCCCAAAAATGGATCGAACTACCCAAAGGCCCCAAGTGCCCGGCGGTCCCGGAGGCCGTGTTGACAGTGACGGTCGTCGACCTGGCGCTAGGACCTGGGGTGAAGAATCCCCAGGCGGCGATAACCTCCCGTCAAATGACCTTGGCCCTGGCAACATATAACGCGCGTACACTGCGGACCGAAGAGAAGCTGCTGGAACTAGAGGAGGAATTGAGCAGGATTCATTGGAGTATTCTGGGACTATCCGTAGTTCGAGAAGAGGGTGAGAACATGATGGTCCTTAAATCCAGCAACCTGCTCTATTTTCGGGAGGCCGAAGACCTGTCCCAAGGTGGTGTCGGGTTCATTCTCCATAAGTCTCTAGTGAACAACGTGGTACAGATCGGAAGTGTGTCGAATAGGGTGGCATACCTTATACTCAGAATCACCAAACGGTATTCGCTAAAGGTCATACAGGTCTACGTCCCGACCTCGACCCACCCCGACGAGGAAGTAAAAGCTATTTATGTCGTTGTCGACATTTCTCGGACAATATACCCTTCCAAGACTCACTACACCGTTGTCATGGGAGACTTCAACGCAAGGCTAGGCAAGCGAGGCGATAATGAGTTGAAAGTAGGGCAATTTGGAGCTGGAATCCGGAATTATCGAGGTCAAATGCTAGCCGATTACATGGAGAGAAAAGGACTCTATAATAATGAACTCTTTCTTCAAAAAGCGGCTGCATCGAAAATTTACCTAGAAAAGTCCGGAGTGACAAAAAATGAGATTGACTTCCTCTTGTTGACTAAGACCCAATATTGAATGACGTCTCAATGATCAACTCGTTTAACACAGGGAGCGATCACCGAACGGAAAGAGGCGCATTGAATTTTAACATAAAAGCGGAATGGTATCGCCTGGTGAAGTCTACGCTCCGTCCCTAAGCAATCCAGATCCAAAACCTCGAGCGCTTTCAACTCGAATTGCAAAATTGCTTTGATTGCCTGGAGGACTGCACGGATGTAGACATTTATAACGACAGGGTTCTGGAAGCTGTCCTTACGGTAGGTGCAAAGTTTTGCAAACCCAGCCGTACTAAGCAAAGAAGTAACGGAGCCGACAGATAAGCTGACGGAGGAATGGCGTAGAATGGGTCTGCAGTCTTCTGAAGGTTCTCGTCGGCAACTTAACAAACAGTTCTCTAAGTGTCTGACTCGCGACATACGCTGTTTTAATACGGAACGTATTAAAGAGGCCATCGAGCAGAACAATGGCTCCAAAGTGTTCGCAAATGCCGTGCTTAGATCACTCCAGAGGTGCCAAAAAGACTATCGGTACATCCAAGTGTTGCAGTCATTATACGAAAAAACCACCATGTCAGTCCGCCTTCAGGACCAAAACTCGAAACCAGTACCACTTCAGCGCAGTGTGAGACAGGGTGACGTTATATCGCCGAAACTGTTCACGCTGCATTGGAGGCTGTATTTAAGATTTTGAACTGGAGAGGACTCGGCATCAACATAAACGACTCAAGTACAAGACTCAATTTCGTTTAGCTGATGATATCGTAGTCATGGCTGAGACCGTGGAGGATCTAGGTACAATGGTCGAAGACCTCTGTAGAGTTTCCCAACAAGTAGACCCACTTGTTGGGAAAATGAACACGGACAAGACTAAAATAATGTCGAATTCCCGTGTAGTACCCACTCCTGTGCATGTTGGAGACTCTACGCTGGAAGCTGTTGACGAATATGTTTACCTGGGGCAAATAGTCCAGCTCGGTAAGTCTAACTTCCTTTCCGGAAGTTAGACTTACCGAGCTGGACCATGGCTGAGACCGTGGAGGATCTAGGCACAATGGTCGAAGACCTCTGTAGAGTTTCCCAACAAGTGGGTCTTAAAATGAACATGGACAAGACTAAAATAATGTCGAATTCCCGTGTAGTACCCACTCCTGTGCATGTTGGAGACTCTACGCTGGAAGCTGTTGACGAATATGTTTACCTGGGGCAAATAGTCCAGCTCGGTAAGTCTAACTTCCGGAAAGAGGTAAGTCGACGAATCCAACTCGGCTGGGCAGCGTTCGGGAAGCTACGCAGCATATTCTCGGTCCATCTGCCGTAGTTTCTCAAGACGAAAGTCTTCAATTCGTGCGTGATGCCAGTGATGACGTACGGAAATGAGAAGTGGCTGCTTACAGTGGGTCCCATACGAAGGCTCTAAGTAACTCAAAGGGCAATGGAGAAATCTATGCTCGGGTTTTCTCTGCGTGATCACATCAGAAATAATGAAATCCGTAGAAGAACTAGAGTTACCGAAATTATCCAAAGAATTGCAAACCTTAAATAGCACTGGTGGGATAAATTGCTCGCAGGACTGACGGCCGTTAGGGCGGAAACCGGACGGTACCGGATGTATAAGGATCTCCATAGCAATCGGTATGGAGATCTTTGGAGAAGGCCTATGTCCAACAGTGGGCGTCTCATGGCTAAAATGATGATGATGATGAACCAAAATGCTTATCTCACGAGTCATGGATCTTTAATTTAAGTAAGTTTGAATTCTAATATTTATACATACTGGAATTTTAATACGATCTAGCATTTATAGATTGCTTTTCAATATGAGACCAACCTCGAAATGAAGAAAAAATCATCTGTTTCATAGAAAAGTTCAAGACTTGCTCGATCAAAATGTATGAAACAGTTAATTATTTTTTGTAATTTAAAAGTAGGTCCCATAAAAAAGGAATTCTATAAATGTTACTGAACCATATAAAATGTAATCATAATAATGAAACTATTATACTAATATAACTAATACAAAAGTTCAAGAAATTATTGGAATTTAATAACAGCTGTACATATAGAGATACCTACTTTTTATCTAATAATAAAACAAATTGATTCTAACGATTATCGTACATAATTTAAGGTAATAAGAGCGCTATGATGGGCTTAGGTACAATTGTAAGGAACGTCCCCTTATCCGTCGTTATCTAAGTATAAGATTTTCTATAATGCCAATGGAAAATAAAACTTAATACCGAGAATTAAGGTAACGATGACGGGTTAAGGTACTTTTGGTAATGCTCGCTCCAGTATCCGTCAAAACTACATAAATTTTGACGAGTATTGGGCAAAACAGGAATAAGCGAGCACCAATTAATGTCACATGCAATAAAAAAATAAATTCTCACGATATAGCACAGATTAATAGGTATAGTATTTGAAAATGTATTGTACTATCTTTAAAAAATAAACACACTTACCGTATAAATATCCCAAGCGGAATATTATGAAAAAAAATAGGAGCCGGTTGTTGCTCAGTTTAGTTGCCGAACTATACCTTTGCCACATTTTTTTCTGAGCACACACTTTTAGCACCTCGAACTTTAGACGCAATTACAATTTTAATGCAGTGTTGCAAATATAATAGAACATTATATTACTGTGATTGTATTTCAATAACAATTCTTTCATTTACGGTTGGTAGAAATATTATAAGCCCCTTTTAAAGTGTAGGTATAGGTACCTGACGAGTATTGGGACACTGACGAGTATACCAGCGTTTACCTTATGTCATCAAAAATAGTTAATTATAATTTTACTAACTGCACATTTACTAATTGTTTCTCTAAGTAAACTTTTTATCTACTATGTAAAATGGTTTTTTATTTAAGTATTGTTTTATTCAGAAGTGTGTTGAAAAACGTTGTATGATACACGTGTGTATTGATGGTTACCGTCCTCGGCTTCTTAAGACCCTCGCCTGACGGCTCGGGCCTCAATGCGCCTCAGCGGTAATCACCAACATTACACACTTGTACCATAATGTACTATTATTACCTTATATCTTGGTTGTTTTTATAGTTATTCGAAAACCGTTTTTTTCTTTCTGTTTATTATATGAATGAGCTTCTATTAAAGCAATAAACATTTTTTAAGTCATCTAGCCTATTGAAGATACAATGGGTGGGCCACTATCAAAAGCCCGGCGGGCCGCAGTTTGAGTATGGCTGCTCTAAGCCAACACCAAAGCCCATATCGTCGGCGGACTGTAAAAAGTTCGTAAGTCGCAAATTTTGTGAAAGCTCTTTTAGTTATTTTCCGTGATGCACCTGCAAGGTTTTCACAGCTCGCCGACGATATACAAAAGAAATAAGTACTTCTTCCGTAAAATCCATTTTTGAAACCTTAGCTCCCATACTACATTCATTAGAAACCGACACTGATACCGCTGCCGGTCGCGAACAGCTGTCGCCGCAAAGTGTCGCTAATCTGTAAGAGCTCTAAGAATATAATGGATTACAATAAGATTATTTATTAAAGGAGGTTCCATTAATAAAT
Organism: Schoenobius gigantellus; assembly: GCA_963935595.1. Lineage (NCBI taxonomy): Eukaryota > Metazoa > Arthropoda > Insecta > Lepidoptera > Crambidae > Schoenobius > Schoenobius gigantellus. The sequence goes on from OZ012563.1 coordinate 9,324,651, forward strand.
AATTTTATTGTAATCCATTATATTCTTAATTATAATCTACCATCTGTTTACATGATACAATCACCGGCAACTGAACGTAGAGAATTTTTAACAATCTACTCACTTATTGATGAAATACATCTTAGTACAGCAGTTTTACAGCAGTCTTAAATGTCCTTTGTTCGCCCAAGGACAGATTTTTAAAATAAATAGTTTCTCAAAATGACAGATTCTCATACCTATATCCAAGGTATTAGAATCTGTCATGTCATGTCGAGAAAAGATTTCGACCGAAAAATAACTTTAAGACTCAGTGAGCTGAAGTGTCATGTCATTAGCCTCATAGTTTGTTTTCACTAAGGGAAAAAATGAAAAAAAAAAATACCTACAACCCCTACGAGGACGCCAATGTACGAGGGTAGATTGAAAAGTTCGTGGCCTAGTCAAGAAAACAAAATAAAAAATGAATAAAAATAATTTTATTTTTTGACGTAATCTCCATCTAGCTCTATGCATTTTTCCACCTGGTCTACGTTCCCAAGTTTATATGCCATTCTTAAAAAAGATGTTCACAGCACTTTCGACCTCTGCTCGCAAATCTATGGCACGCGCTAGATTCCCCCCCCCCCCCCTGAAGTTAGTCGCATACAATCTCGCGTATTGATAAGTCGGAGACAGTAGAAAAACAAAAGGAGTATTTATGTGTGAGGCCGTAAACTTGTAAATCCACCCTCGTATACATTGCCAACTTGTGACATAAAATGTCAAGCCATAGCAAGCCATTTCTCTGTCTGTTTTAACCTTTAACCGGAACGCAGCAATGCAGCAGGCACCGCTGCTTGGCGATGGAAATAGGTAAGAGGTATCCATGTAGAAGCCTCTGGCACAGAGTCTCCCTCTGTATATTGTTTTGAGAAGGTACTTGTATTTACCATTGGACTGGCTGTTGTCAAAGTACGTATATTCACCCCTCGTGTCGCTTACGGCTTGTAGTCTGCCGCTGGACCCCACTGCTCGCGTGCGTGACTCGCGACTGCGACACCACCTCCTGACATGACACCACCACCCCACGAAGACCAATGGCCCCCTCCTCCCCCCACCGCTCCTCCGGGCGCAGTGAAGCCGCGGCCTGCTCGCCGGCGCTCGCTGGGCTTGGGACAAGCACCTCTAACTCGGTGTGCTTGACCGCGGAGGGCCGTGCCTCGATCCCGGAGTGGTAGCACAGGGGGGTGGTGAAGAGGGGCCCGTCACTACATGACGTGCCTGTAATGTATTTTGGTATTCAACCTTTCGTTTAAAAAGTTTCGGTTATTATACACGGTTATTTTTTTATCACCCTGGAAAATTTTAGGGATGCTTCAGGACACATCCAATATTATATAAAAAATAAAAAAAATGAAATAAAAAATAAAAAAAAATATAAAAAAAAATAAAAAAATCTCAAAAAATGCTGCTCACATCTAGTGCAGCATTTTTTGTATTTTTCAAAAAATTAATATAAAATTAAGGAGGGGGGTTATTTTTTTTATTTATATTTAAAGCATTCTAATACCATGTCGTGAAGCGTCCCTTAAATTTTCCAGGGTGATAAAAAAATAACCGTGTATAGATTGTTGACAATGTGTCAGACCGTCATTAAATTGTTATCTAACCAGAACATTGCCTTTCCTTTTGCTCCGTATTTTACAGTGCCCAACACCGGCGAGCTGCTGCTCGCCGAGAAGATGCCCGGGCAAGGGGCGATCAAATGCCCGAAGACCGCACCCGCCCATGGCAGATGAAACCCTGACTGACTGACGTATACTCGTTTCACACATATTTAAAGTTCTTCTCCGAGGAAAACTTGTAATTTCGATCTGCCAACTGAAGTAGGTTTATGTACCGGATTAATACTGTGTGGGGACGCAAAATGCCAAAACTGCTCTCCAAACCGTTTGCTCGCACTAAATTGTTGAAGGAGGCGCCTCTGACGCGGGCATTTCGCAATCTCAATCAATTCACTCAGAGAAAAAATATATTTTCTTTGTTCTCTGAGTGAATTCACAAAGACGGCTCTATTTGGTATTAACACTCGTGCAAATAAAAGACAGTATCATTTGAAAACTACTAAGTATTAGAATTGCCAATGTGTGTAAATATTTGCCAACATAGTGTAGATTAATAAAATTAGTTTTTGGGAAATAATTTATTTATTTTATTTATTTAATCTTTATCGTACATAAAACAAAAGATGTACAAAAGGCGGACTTAATGCCTGAGGCATTCTCTACCAGTCAACCAGTAAAAATGTGGGAGAAATTGTAGACGGTGTACGAATTAAAGTCGCAAACGACATAAGTAGGTATATTTAAATTAGGATGAAATAAGTAAACATAGATATAATAGAATATAAATATTAAAAATATATAAAACTACATATATGATATATAATAAATATATATAAATAATGCTAATATTATGATGAAATACTGTCAAATAAAACTAAACAGATTCCAAAAAGAGTCTTCGTATCTGACGTTTGAATGAAGCCTTACTACAGGCTGATCTATAGTTAGGGGGTAAGCTATTCCACATGCGGATAGCTGAAAGTGTGAAAGAGTCCGAAGCGAACCCGGATATATGACTTGGAAACTCAAGTGTGAGTTTTGCAGCAGAACGTAAGTTGAGTGTATGAGTACTACCAAGCGCTTGAAAGGACAATGGCGAAATATTTGTTGGCGTCTTTAGTAAGCGTCAATTAATTCCATTTTAGTAGATTTGTATAAAATAATTTCATTAGTTTTTTACAATATTTACTTATATTTGACGAAGTCTCAATAATTTGTTTGAATTAATTATAAGGTTAATTGATATTGTGACTTCCAATACATAATTACTGGTCTGTGGTGACTTCAAAAGGATGTTATTTCTTATAAAGTAACATCTATCGTGGGATAAAGCATAGGGATCTATATTATACTGTCTGAAATGATTCATTGTCTATTGCTGTGTCTATTCAGACCCGGGTCCTAATAGGAGTCGATTGCTATTCGGACCCAGAACATGAAAAAATGCAGTTTAATTTCAGTTTCTGACTTTCTGTGTGTGGTCACAATATCTAACCTAACCTATATCTTTCAGTTTGATTCTATAAGTTTTTTCGATAACAATTAACTATCGGGTCCGAATAGCAATCGACTTCTATTGGATCCCGGGTCCGAATAGCCACTCCGTTCATAAATACAATAATTGCGATAAAATAATGATATGAATAGTTGATAACATTCTAGTTTAATAAAAAATATAATAGTGAGCGACAGTTAATTGTGGTTTTACAAAACTCGTCCTAGATCTTTGGCAAAATCTCAAGATGTATTGCCATCAAACACAAAAAAAGGTGTTGTCTGTTGTCTATTGCTTTCGTTGGTGTTGTTTTATTTGTTTTTTTTATTATTATTTAAAAATATGCTGCTTATTGGCATTAAATAGGGATGTTATCATATTGGGTAATATGAATAGTGCATTGGAAGTTGTTCATTGAGGAAGTTTTGATTATTTACAAAGCCATTTAACCAATCGGCAAAAGCTAACCTCTAAAACTTTAAATAATAATTTTACAAAATACACACTTTCTACAATATTACTTCCTAAGACAATTTTGTTTAGTAATTGATTCTTAATGTTTTTGTACATATTTTATAAATTGACGCAAAAAAAATTGTTAGCAAAAATTTGTTAGGAAGTTTGCCATTGTCCTTTACTCTTTAAGTAATCAGGAGTATTTGGATCGTAAATAATGCTGAAAAGCTGGGAAGCGACTCTCAGGTTCCTTCGCAAACGGATAGGCAACCATTTGAGTTTATCTCGAAAGAAGGAAATGTGGTCATATTTCCGCAGACCGAAAATAAAACGAATACAGTTGTTGAGCATTCGATCCAGCTTGTCAAGAAGTTCTTGGTTAACGTTGGTGCAACACACATCAGCATAATCGATTAAAGGGAGGACTAGGGATTGGACGAGAAGAACTTTGGTGCTAGGAGGGAGGAAATTCTTAAGCCTGTACAATGAGCGCAGAGATCCTCTAACTTTATTACAAATGCTGTTGATGTAAGCATTCCAAGATAATGAACTGTCCATTAACAAACCAAGGTTTTTAACAGCCGGTTCAAAAGGAATTGCTACACCATTAAATTGGACAGGACCGCATGAAGTCAAGTCGATCTTCGCAAGTTGCCGCGAACTACCAATAATGATCGCCTGGCATTTGCTAGGGTTGACAGCGACTCCATAATTATTAGACCAATCCAAAATTTTGGCCAAGTTGTGGTTAATAACTGAAATGGCATTATTAACTTCCGTCGCTGAGGTGCTGTAATAAAGCTGAAGATCGTCAGCATAATAATTTTGTTTAATTTTTTATTATCATGACTTTCGAGTTGTTTAAATATTGCATTTACGTGGGCAAATTAATAAAAAAAAACTTTTATTTTAATAATTAATTAATCATCAACATTTAACTCAGATACCAAAATGATTCGTCAATTAACGAATTCGAGATTTGATTGAGTTCGTCCATCAGGAACTGCTGGCCCGATCCCCTTGGGGATACACGTGAACTCGTCAGTTCATTCATGGACCCCCCATATATATACACGGTTATTTTTTTATCACCCTGGTTATTTTAAGGGTGGCTTCAGGACACGGTAGAAGAATTATTTAACCATTAATAATAAAATTTACTCACCTGTTTAATTAGATATTTATCATCTAAAATATCCAAAAAATACTGCACTGGTATGGACACTGAGTGAAGTTGTAGGCAAAACGTTGAATGAACGCGAACTGGCAACAACGTCGCCGATTCAAAGTCATCACTGAGTTGATCACAATTTCACCTTCCTACTTTACGGGCTTAGGACCGGCAAAACAAAGTTTTTAAAGAAAACAAACAGTACTAGGTAGGTATTACGGTTATGGTAGGTTGTTTTGGCGTAGTTAAAAATTGTAATCAACTTTAAATACTTACCTACCTAGGAAACAATTTAAATCAACTTTAGTTCTAATAACAAAAGAGTTCTAAATTTAAAGGAAGTCCTCTAACTCATACATAGTCGTGCACGTTTAAAACTATACATGACCACAACAACATATCACTTTGGTTAGTGTTTAACGTCTCGAAATGCAGTTTTCGCTTCCAAGTCTTACGTTTGTGGGTTCACTTTCTTACACCAAACACTTAATTTCACTTCACAAGTAAAAGTCTACGGTCTACCGGAGTAAGGTCTGTGTATTCGCGAGATGTGTTAACTTGAAACTAAAATTCCGAATGCGCCCGATTGCCGCGCGTCAGGCGCGGGCTCGACATCGCGATACGTTCACACGCGCTGGGGTCAAAGGCAAACTAAAGCCGGCCGGCTCGTGCCGACAAGCGACAGCAAACAACAAAACGCCGCCGCCGGCGCCGACTGTCTCTGTCTTTCACTATTGTAATGTCTAGTGCAATAATAACTCTTATTTCAAACGAGTTGTAGATTGATCTTGCTTGAATTAATAATGCGACGTTGCCGCATTTTCCTAAGCCCGTAGTAGTAAATGCTTTATTCATTCATAATCTTACCTTATCTTGTAGTAAACAAGAACAATGTCTATAATTTAATATTATTGGCGGATAAAATTTAAAAATATAACCACATGTTTTTTTTATTGATATGAGTCGTTTAGCGTCTACCGAGCTGCCTCTAAAATTTTCCAGTATGATAAAAAAATAACCGTGTATATATATATATATTTTAATTTATTTTGGTTTAATATATTGAAAGTACGTAATGACGTGTTCATATGCTCAAGAGTTTTAGTCTATAAAGTTAAAAAATGTTGTCCAAAATCTTTTCTTTTATTCTATTACTTATAAATCATCATTACATAACTATATTTAAATTTTTACCTGAACATGGATAAAAACGTAAAGCATAAATTTTTCAACAAGTAATGTACCTACGGTGCTTTTTATCGCTAACAAATATACTTATACTAATAAAGTTTTCAACATTTCGTCGAGATTTTTTTACATAAGTACCATCATGCTATTTGAAAAAAATTGATCCGTATAAATAATTATCTTTTTAGATTATTGGTAGGTACCTATTAATAAAGTACGGTACTTATATAATTTTATTGGCATTTTAACCGGATCAATATCCGTAAGATATCAAAAATATATGATTGTAGTTTTTTAAATTAAAAGAAATGAAGGAATCCTTCAATTAAATATTTTAACCTAACCTAACCTAACCTAACCTTTCACGTGTCCAGTCTTTATTATCTATCCTATATTGTATAATTATGTCTGTGGACCTACTCAATACGGCACGGCTCTCCATGACGAAGTTATTACACCACAGTGGGGCTAGCACGCAGGAGAATCGAAAATCGAATCGAAATCCGAATCGAGGAGTTCGTATGGCAATTTTATTAGTTCTGCTACTCACCGCCGTGGCGCTAATAACATTGCCATACTAACTCCTCGATTCGGATTTCGATTCGATTTTCGATTCTCCTGCGTGCTAGCCCCACAGCACACCCCGGACACTCCATACAACGTTCGCAAATCAATTACCTATTACTACTACTAAAGCAAATGACGTTTCTTCACGCGCAAATGTGTGCGTGGAATCTAGTAGGGCTGAGTGCGCGGTTATCAATCGAAATGACGCGAGGAGTGCAGCGACTGCCTTCTCATTTACCTGCATAGCGCTGTCTCTGTTTTCAAAAATGACAGTTCTAGTTACCAACCGAAGTTAGAGAATAGGCCTGCTGATGGTAAGTTGTAACCACCGCTCATGGACATCTGCAATGCCAGGGGCAAAGCTCAGTTGCTGCCTAATGTGTTTTGATGACGAACTGTATCCTAATGAGATTACACATCTTTCCCTTTTTTAACAAGAATCTTAAGAATTTTAACTTCAATGCTGGTGAAATCAGCTTCGGGCTATTCGTGACTATTCAACTAGCGCTGACGATGACGGTTACCTGTGGGCACAGAATAGATAATAGTACTACGTACAGAACGGCCACTCACCTCCCCGCACTCATTTCAAATACCTCATCCCACGCCGCACTTCGTTGTAGACATCACTGACACATAAACAAGGGCGCGCGCGATCGCTCGAACGAGTAGACGCGAGCGCCGGCCGATAACAGAGACAGCGCTATGCGGGTAAATGAGAAGGCAGTCGCTGCACTCCTCGCGTCATTTCGATTGATAACCGCGCACTCAGCCCTACTTGATTCCACGCACACATTTGCGCGTGAAGAAACGTCATTTGCTTTAGTAGTAGTAATAGGTAATTGATTTGCGAACGTTGTATGGAGTGTCCGGGGTGTGCTGTGGGGCTAGCACGCAGGAGAATCGAAAATCGAATCGAAATCCGAATCGAGGAGTTAGTATGGCAATGTTATTAGCGCCACGGCGGTGAGTAGCAGAACTAATAAAATTGCCATACGAACTCCTCGATTCGGATTTCGATTCGATTTTCGATTCTCCTGCGTGCTAGCCCCACTGTGGTGTAATAACTTCGTCATGGAGAGCCGTGCCGTATTGAGTAGGTCCACAGACATAATTATACAATATAGGATAGATAATAAAGACTGGACACGTGAAAGGTTCCCTCAATATTGATAATAGCATATTTAATTGAAGGATTCCTTCATTTCTTTTAATTTAAAAAACTACAATCATATATTTTTGATATCTTACGGATATTGATCCGGTTAAAATGCCAATAAAATTATATAAGTACCGAACTTTATTAATAGGTACCTACCAATAATCTAAAAAGATAATTATTTATACGGATCAATTTTTTTCAAATAGCATGATGGTACTTATGTAAAAAAATCTCGACGAAATGTTGAAAACTTTATTAGTATAAGTATATTTGTTAGCGATAAAAAGCACCGTAGGTACATTACTTGTTGAAAAATTTATGCTTTACGTTTTTATCCATGTTCAGGTAAAAATTTAAATATAGTTATGTAATGATGATTTATAAGTAATAGAATAAAAGAAAAGATTTTGGACAACATTTTTTAACTTTGTAGACTAAAACTCTTGAGCATATGAACACGTCATTACGTACTTTCAATATATTAAACCAAAATAAATTAAAATATATATATATATATATATATATATATATATATATATATATATATATATATATGGGGGGTCCATGAATGAACTGACGAGTTCACGTGTATCCCCGAGGGGATCGGGCCAGCAGTTCCTGATGGACGAACTCAATCAAATCTCGAATTCGTTAATTGACGAATCAATTTGGTATCTGAGTTAAATGTTGATGATTAATTAATTATTAAAATAAAAGTTTTTTTTTATTAATTTGCCCACGTAAATGCAATATTTAAACAACTCGAAAGTCATGATAATAAAAAATTAAACATAATTATTTCCCAAAAACTAATTTTATTAATCTACACTATGTTGGCAAATATTTACACACATTGGCAATTCTAATACTTAGTAGTTTTCAAATGATACTGTCTTTTATTTGCACGAGTGTTAATACCAAATAGAGCCGTCTTTGTGAATTCACTCAGAGAACAAAGAAAATATATTTTTTCTCTGAGTGAATTGATTGAGATTGCGAAATGCCCGCGTCAGAGGCGCCTCCTTCAACAATTTAGTGCGAGCAAACGGTTTGGAGAGCAGTTTTGGCATTTTGCGTCCCCACACAGTATTAATCCGGTACATAAACCTACTTCAGTTGGCAGATCGAAATTACAAGTTTTCCTCGGAGAAGAACTTTAAATATGTGTGAAACGAGTATACATCAGTCAGTCAGGGTTTCATCTGCCATGGGCGGGTGCGGTCTTCGGGCATTTGATCGCCCCTTGCCCGGGCATCTTCTCGGCGAGCAGCAGCTCGCCGGTGTTGGGCACTGTAAAATACGGAGCAAAAGGAAAGGCAATGTTCTGGTTAGATAACAATTTAATGACGGTCTGACACATTGTCAACAATCTATATAATAACTGAAACTTTTTAAACGAAAGGTTGAATACCAAAATACATTACAGGCACGTCATGTAGTGACGGGCCCCTCTTCACCACCCCCCTGTGCTACCACTCCGGGATCGAGGCACGGCCCTCCGCGGTCAAGCACACCGAGTTAGAGGTGCTTGTCCCAAGCCCAGCGAGCGCCGGCGAGCAGGCCGCGGCTTCACTGCGCCCGGAGGAGCGGTGGGGGGAGGAGGGGGCCATTGGTCTTCGTGGGGTGGTGGTGTCATGTCAGGAGGTGGTGTCGCAGTCGCGAGTCACGCACGCGAGCAGTGGGGTCCAGCGGCAGACTACAAGCCGTAAGCGACACGAGGGGTGAATATACGTACTTTGACAACAGCCAGTCCAATGGTAAATACAAGTACCTTCTCAAAACAATATACAGAGGGAGACTCTGTGCCAGAGGCTTCTACATGGATACCTCTTACCTATTTCCATCGCCAAGCAGCGGTGCCTGCTGCATTGCTGCGTTCCGGTTAAAGGTTAAAACAGACAGAGAAATGGCTTGCTATGGCTTGACATTTTATGTCACAAGTTGGCAATGTATACGAGGGTGGATTTACAAGTTTACGGCCTTAACATCCATTACTGCTATCATGAACGCCGCCGTAACACATAAGATCACTAAACCAGTAATGGATATAAAGTGTCTTTCAAAAATGACAGTTCTAGTTACCAACCGTGGTTAGCGAATAGGCCTGCAGGTGGGCCACTTGCTCGTCTGCCACTTTTAACAAAAAAAAAAAGTATAAATCAAATATCAAGTCCTCAATGGTAAAAGTTTAATTATGTACATACATACACAAAACACCATTTACATCAATATCTGTGGTATTTTCATTTGCAATTATGTAGGTACCTATCTTAGTCCTTAAATATTTCAAAATTCCAATCGGATAATAGTCTTTAAAATTACATAATATTTGTATTAAACAATAAAAAAATAAGGCAATAAATATTATTATGTGGAATACATTGAGTAAAACGTTTTTATAAATTAAGTAATACTTACCTAAAAACTGAACTATAATTTATTTTATTAAGTACTTATATCCACAAAAACGAATTTACTTCATAGAATTGATTTCACTTCACATAATTTTCAGTTCAGTTTATGGCACGACGACCATACAGCCAGTCTTAAATACAATTTGGCGCGAAAGATATTTTTTTCAACTTTTTTAAACGACATTGTATCGTGTCCTCGGTACGAAAGGCACAGGGTTCGCGTCGGGCGTAAGTAGCAGTTGCACGTTAACATTGGCCCTCCGCCATCGATTCCACATGACGTAGTGGTCCTTCCACAAAAGATATACAGTCACACAGTAGCCGCACAGCACGATAGCCATGAAAAAGTCCATTGCGGTTTCTGTTATCCGATGTGAAATCCCTAAAAGAGTTAAATTAATTGTGATGAAGTATTATGACAAAGGGATAACTTTTTAAATTACGAGTAAATCTTGTTCCTGGACAGCATTATGTAGGCTTACTAAAGGAACGATTAGTACTGTCTCTTTCTTTTTTCGTCTATTCGATGTCCTATTAGGCTTAGAGCATTTAGCCCAAGGAGATGGCAAGGCTGGGCGAACTCCTCTGCCGAAGTACGTTGACCATAATTATGACCACACACGTTATAAAAAACTACATAGTTGACGCGCGGCCGCTGCCATTTAATGTTGTTTCGTTATTCGTTATGGTTAATTGTGCAGTTTCCTCTTGCAAAAGGCGATCCAGTAACACAAATCTTCAAGACTATGGCATTTCCTATCACGTGTATGTAAGTATAAAATATACATTAACGTATTTTATTTAACTACCTTCAATTTGTAAGTTATTTTAATGCCGTTACGATAAAAAATACAATGGTACGTTGGTAGCTCACAGGCATGATTTGCGGGCGATTCCGTAGATACACGTTAATTTGTCGATGTGTCTGTGTTTCTTCATGGTAAGGTAATATTATCGTAGTGTGTGTATCTGTCATTGAAATCTAGATTTTCGTAGTGTGCCAGTTTACGTCGCCTCTTGCAAAATGTGCCAGAAAAATGTATACTGCGATTTCTTGCGTACCATCTCCATAGGCTAAATGCTCTAAAATACTAGGTGTACTTTTTAAAGAATACTATAAAATATTAAAAATGTTTTCTTGCGTGCTGTACATACATGCGATGTAAAAAAAGAGCTTTGCAATAATAGGACACTCTATGAATGATGAAGCTAAATCAACATGATTGTAATAGTACTCAAAAAAAGTCAGCCAAAAATTGCTGAATTCTATATCTGCTGTTATTATATAGTTCGCTGATTGCTACACAAAGTAGTCTCCCTCCAGTAGTCCCATTATGGAACTACATCAAGGGATTTAAGATATTAACCCATCTATTCGAAATAAAAAAAATATTTATATTTATTATAAGCGTTATGTTTTCATTGTCTTCTGCAACAGTAACAAAGAGAAACAGAGAAAGAAATTAAAACTAGTAGAAAAAAAAGTAAAACACACCTTCCTGCTTTCTCAAACCTGCATCGAGCTTACCAAATTTGTTGCCCTGGATTACAAAGTACTGTGTGCCAACGATGCATACCGCGAGTAAGCCAGCTGTTACGGTGGATAGTAGCCAGAATATTAGGCAGTCGGACTGTGGACACAAAAACGACACTTATTAACACAGATTCTAGGTTCAGATTCCCCTCCAAATCGGTCGGAGGAAAAAACATCACACTACAGTACTTTACAGCGCCGGCACGATCCCGATTGTGCTCCCATGCGAAATGGGTGCTTATGTTTTTAAGGATAAAAGCTACATTGTTCCGCAGTCCGTTAGGGACCCTAAAGATTTTAAAGTTGGCGGCGCTGTTCGTTAAGTTTAAAAATTAACAGTTGACTGTCGGCTCGGAAGCTTTTTGTGAATTTACGATAGCGAGCCTGCAGATGACAGGACACGACCTGTGCGAAAAAAGAAATATAATCAGTACTTATACCTATTTAGTTTTGGGCATTGAGTTCTAAAAAACGGGGATACCGTAATATGAATGCCGACAAATTTGATTGTCAAACTTTTCTTTCAAACGTTTTCTTAAGTATAGCACTAACCATGATACCAGAAATCATACAAATTTGAAAAACGTTCAAATTTGTTTGATTTCTGGTATCATGGTTAGTTATACCACGACGTTGCATCCTCGAGATTTATATATTAACCAGGTAGTCCACTTTCCAATGTACCGGGCACCAAGCACAATTTTAGAGCGGAGACAAAAATAAAAAGATAGGTAGGTAGTTTTAGTATTATTCACCCGCTCGAGCGATGTTACGCCGTTTGACTCATTCGCTTTCTTTGTGCGGGCATCACAGCATCGAAATATTAAAGATCAAAGTTTTATTATTTTATAACTTTATTTTTAGTTTGTTATGTAGTTGTTATAGATACCAACATGGGTAAAAGAAAACGTAACCCATAACAATATACTTGGAACACATTTGGTCTTTTTTGCAAAAAGTAAACTCAAAAACAGTGTTTATCCAAAACTTGAGTTTGGCAAAAATGGTTGTGTTTACGACCGATTGCCATTTTTAATGAATTGAAGTGTACATTTTAAAACGAGTAGTACTGGAAGTATGTAAGTTTTAAATATAAGTGTTTATCGTTTATTATATTGTACTATTAATAGACACGTTCTCATCTTTGCATTTCGTTCGTTGAAAGCATGACTTTATTTCGTGTTTGTTCGATACAGTTGATTATATTTAGGTCACTAATTATTTTATTGAAATTTATTGAGCAGCAAAGAGCGCTTTGCTGTTTATGCATTGCCTAACATTACTGTGTAATTAGAGAATATATGCAGTGTTTAATAAAATGGTATCCGCAGAATACCAGCATCAAAGTGTGACTCTGTGACTTTGCATATGTCAAGCGGGGCCTATATGGTCTAAAATCTATCTGAATATATATTTATATTTTTTATTACCTTGTGTATTGTATTTTTTGGTACCAAATAAACGTCTATTCAAGCATTAATTCATAATAATACCGTGAATTGGCACTTTGAAACACGCCTTGTTTACACGTGTTCAAGTGTTATTATTTCTTTATATTTTATAGAACACTGTGCCTTGAAACTATGCTGCAATTATAACCACGCACAGTACTACGATGCGATTGTAGTCGTGTTTTTTGGTCATATTTATTAGTACCATGACGCGATCACCGTCTCAACCACACACAGCACTTCGTGTCATGATGCGATCATGACCTAGCTTATTTTTTCAACAAAATGTTATTATTTCTTTATATTTAATACAACAGTGTGCCTTGGAACTATGATGCGATTATAGTCACGCAAAGTACTACGATGCGATTGTAGTCATGTTTTTTGGTCATATAATTATTATATTAGTACCGTGACGCGATCACGGTCTCGATCACAGCACGGTCATGATGCGATAATGACCTAGCTTATTTTTAACAGAATGTTATTATTTCTTTATATTTTATATGCGATCATAGTCGCGCACAGTAAGTATTACGATGCGATCGTAGTCATGTTCTTTTGGTCATATAATTACCTATATTAGTACCGTGACGCGATCACGGTCTCCATAACAACACTTAGTGTCATGTTGCGATCATGACCTAGTTTATTTTTTTCAACGGAATGCTCACAGGCTGAGGATAGCCTCGCAGAATATTACTCGCCTCGCAGAATATTGCTAATGTTACTCGCCGACAAACTACTCAATAATTTGGTGTTTATGTTTATAATGTATGCATTTTGTTACATAAAATTTTTAAAAAATAATCCATGAAGAGGATAAATTGGCTTCAGTCTGTTCACATACATACATGGGATGTTCAGTGAGTGATTCAAGGAACAACCTAGTAATGTACAGGTGATGACATCACAAGCACCAGCCGAGTGTCCTATACCATCCACTAGCTCTCAGGTACTTGTAAATGATGTTGACCCTCCAGCAACCAGTTTGCTTGAGAATATTTTAGAGGTCTTAGGGACCTCAAAAAGGACATAGGAGGGTTTCGGAACAAAAAACCAGAATGAAATCTCTGAACGTTGGGGTCATATATTGTGCGGAGGCTTAAATAAGGATTAATAGAAAGAGTAAGTGGGCAAGATCCTCATACCTGAAAACTTTCAATTAGTTAAAACACCCAAATTGAATCCCGAAATCACTGCTTTGTTACTCGAAGAAATCAGCTTATACTGGACCTTCATTATGAAAACACGCTTAAACGAAGGAAATTAATAATGTATTCATTACATTAAAAATTTAAAAAGATTGAAGATGTACGAAGTGATTCATTTCTCTATGGCGAGAAGTCACTGATAAAATTAAAGCATCGAAGTCAGCAGAAAAATCGGGACTCCAAATCAATCAAGTTCCAGCTACGAATACTTCTTCTTCTAATAGGCTTTTAGTCAGCCAGCAGGGAAACTGGAAAGCCCCACCGCCACCGCGTCAACTGCCACGCGCGCAGAGACGAGGTTAGGCGAGGAGTCACTCGTCGTACTATTAGTCTGCGAGGAAAACACCTGTAGTAGATCGATATCAGACAATGAAGTCTCGACCAAAGGCGCCGATCAAAATATAAAAAAGTAAGCCGGTAAAATTTAATAATTATTCTGGTAAATGAGAATATTTTATTCACACCTGAAAAAAAATACTATCCATCCAGTTGTATGAGAAGTTGTAACGGGTAAAGTGGTTTACAAAATTCTTTTTTAACAAACTAGTATATCAAAGATGTTTACCTATAAGTTCACGTTTTTCAGTCAGATATTGTGACATTACGTTATGAAATTAAGAAGTTATACCAAATGGGAGCAGTAAGACGATACAATGACGGATTAGATCAATTTATATCTAACATATTTCCTACCTGTAATGTTTTTTTTTTCATGCTAATTGTCAAAATTAGGTTGAAAATTAAAATTTGGGAAAGAAAACAAATTTAATCCTTGACTTACTGAAATAATAAGCTTTATTTGTTTATAAACAGCTCTCTTATGCATAAGCATAGGAGAACAATACAATCATAAGCCAGCCATCATAATAATAGCCAGATACAATCATATCCTTAGAGTTGTAAGTTAAATTAGAGAGAATCAGGCACCTATATTATAATAGATACAGAAATCTATATAATCAAAGTACAACTATATAATCAAGGTTCAGGTTTTTTTTATCAATCTCGGTATCAAACTCATAAAGCTGTCATCTATATTGGAAACAAAACTGGGTAATGAAGTAAACTAAGTGATAAGCCTTCCCCGAAGCGGTGGTTAGTGGATCGTATCCTCGACTTTAGGTTCTTGCGATCACGGGTAGGTAATGCTGTGCTCCAATTTCTTAGATTTTATATGTTTTAGATATGTTATTTCACAGAATTCTTCCTTGTTATATTAATTGTTTCTTAGTTCCTCGACTGAAGGGTCAGGCAGTCAAGCCCTATGGGAACTGCCCTAGAGATTCATATGGGGTTGAATAAATCTGCACTGGTTTAATCTGCACAGTATGGGGTTGAATATAATATGTAAACATGCCTAACGATCTTATGGTCAGGGGCTCTAACATTGGGTTCGTCAAACATAATTATAAATGAATTATAAAATTTTCTTTTTTGTTGGATTGTGGGAATGAGATATGGAGGACAGAGCACCTACCTATTTGTGTGCAACTGCTACTATTAATTCAAGGAAAATAGCCTTTGTGAGTTGTTTGCCGGAGAGTGATCAGAAACTTTCTATGGTGAAAATCTGGAACTTGACATGTGATGTGTAAATATTGTTCATTAATCCACCAACATTTCGCTTACTATCAGGGTTTTTAATGAAATAGGGGATGTAAAATACGAATTTGGAGAATATAATGTGCTTGAAAAAAACCTAATACCTAGTTACCAAAGAAAAAAAAAGTTAATAAATTTATCTGTTCTAAATCATAAAAAAAAATCAAGTAATTTAGAAATGTATTAGGTACCTTGGTAATTGTCGTAAGTACTTAAATTATTATAACAAATTGATGAATCGTTCGGTGAATCCTTTTCATTTATAGCTACGTATGTATGTATTGCGTATCCAGAGCCTTGATCTCGAGCTGCAAACAAAACCTCGAAGGTCGTGTGCACTTAGTAGTAAATTCCAACGAAACTATTTCGTTATTTTTCTTAAATGAAATGCACGCAGAAAACTTCGTTAGTAAATATAAAATTACGGATTAATTTTTTATAAGGTCAAGGTATTGGCAAAGGAATCATACCCATACTACCACAATATGAAATTCTCATTGTGATTCAAGATGTGTTAAGGACGGACTTATCGCTTATCACCGTCACCAGTCAACATATGAATCTTTGGAAGTTCTACAATATATAATTAGTAGTTATTCTAGGTAAAAGTTTTGAATGTTTGGTTGAAAATGACAGAAGGTCATGAATAATTAACAATAAACAAAAATGTAAACACTTTTAAAAATTGTACTCAACGAAAATCTTTATATGTCTATCAATTTATATGTCTCATGTTAAATGTTTAGCATGATTTATTAATTTAAAATATGTTCTGTTAAATGTCTCTAAAAGTTATCAAAACAAACGGACTAAATGTAAAATCGATTTTCTTTAATTTTGTCTATGCACAAATTGCACAATGATCAAAGGTAGTTGCAACTGTCACGTGCAAAAATGACTGTTAAGGATATTTTGAAACTAATTGACAAAGAATTGCTGTATTAAAAAAAAAAAGTTGTGATTTTTGTGTAGAAACAACAGTGAAACCAAAGCGATTTTGCAAAATTTGTGTTCAATAAAATTTCAAGAAAAACGGTGTTACAATCCGTAAACCTGAACAGATTTATTCTTATTGTCAAACCTTTCAATAAATTTGTTCAGAGTTGCCTTTTAAAATGGAAGACATTCGAACGGCTATTAAGCTGATGTCTAAATTCTGTTATATGGCGTTCATTGATTTATATGTCTATTTTTTTGTCACTACGCATCAATCATCAAAACATTATCTTAGATTTAAATTTGAGCAAATAACTTATGAATTTCAATGTCTTCCCTTTGCACTTGATTCAGCTCCATACATTTTAACTAAGCTTTTTAAACCCATTTACCTCATCTTAGAAGTGCTGAGTTTACTATTATAAATTATTTAGATGATTTTCTGTGCCTTGGAAATTCTTATCAAGATTCTATCAAGAGTCTATCATGCGTAATACTTGTAAAACTCTTAACTTACTGATTTAGATTTTTTTATAAATTACATATAAAAAAAAGTCAACTTATACCGAATTAACGACAAACTATTTTTTTTTCTTTGTCCTAATCAAAAATTTCTCAAAATACTCTAAACATCCTACCTGGTTAATATATAAATCTCGAGGATGCAACGTCGTGGTATAATTAATGGTTAAACAAACTTACCTTTGTGATGTTTGACCATAATTATACGAGACGTTGCATCCGAAGAGATTTATACTCCCTCCCTACCCATTATTTGCTGTGTTGCAAATAAATACCCAATGTTTTTGAGAAATTTTGCTCTAAAGGAATGAGTCAAACGGCGTAACATCGCTCGAGCGGGTGAATAATACTAAAACTACCTACCTATCTTTTTATTTTTGTCTACGCTCTAAAATTGTGCTTGGTGCCCGGTACATTGGAAAGTGGACTACCTGGTTAATATATAAATCTCTTCGGATGCAACGTCTCGTATAATTATGGTCAAACATCACAAAGGTAAGTTTGTTTAACCATTAATTATATCTAAAGCCTCAGTCTTAACTCATCATCATCACCATTCCTGCCGAGGGACGTTCTAATAGTCCTCCCCATTGACCTACCAATAAATGGACGTCGGCGTCAGATCTAATTGTATAAAACACCACAAAGCTGTGTCGTAAAGGAGATAAATGTCTAAAAATGTAACATTTTAGTTTACAATGTATTCTCATTGTTATAGTGCTCAATATTGCCTGTAACGATTTATCACCGATCGTTTCTCGTTTTGCGTTTTGATTCTCTTTTTCTTGGGACACTTGAGCGCAGACGTCCATTTGTTGGAAGGTAAATAATCCTCTAAAGCTTAGATCGCCACTTCAACTTGTAGGGAGGCTGCCGTCACCATGCGAGAACCTTTCCTTCTCAACAGTCGTCAGGGTCCTGATCACTACTAGTAAATTGAAATGCAAGAGTAAAGTTTGCTATAGCAGGTTTCAATTAGTTTTTTTTATACTACGATGCTGGCAAACAAACTTACGTCCCGCCTGATGGTAAGCAGTCACCGTAGTCTATGGACGCCTGCAATACCAGGGGCATCACAAACGCGTTGCCGACCCTTTAAAAACCTATATACTCCCTTCTTAAAGAGCCCCATACTGTATTCCTCGGGGAAAACCTCGGCAGGTAGCTCGTTCCACAACCGGAGCGTGCGTGGGAGGAAATTTCTCTCAAACCGCACTGTGCGTGACCATTTAGACTCCAGCGTGTGAAGATGAACACCCTGCCGATGGCGAGCGGTGCGATGATAAAAGGTGGCCGTTGGCATCATGTCGAACAATTCTTCAGAACACAACCCGTTGTACAAGCGGTAGAACACACATAATGAGGCAAAGTCTCACCTCAGACTTAAGGGCTCAATACCGCTTGTGAGTTTGGCATCGTCAACAATTCGTTCAGCTCGTCTTTGGACCGAATCAAAAGGTCCAAGTTGGTATCGAGGTGCTCCCGCCCACAGGTGAAAGCAGTACTCCATTTGAGGCCTGACCTGTGATTTATACAGCAACAGTCTTTGCCTTGAAGAGAAGTACCGCTTGGCTCTGTTAAGCACACCTAGTTTTTTGGACGCCAACTTGACCTTGTCATCTAAGTGACTTCGAAATTGGACGTCGCTGGAGATGTCGACACCGAGGATCCCTAAACTCTTTGAGATGGTCAAGGGTGTGTTCTGGAATTGTGGGGCTACAGTAAATGGGGTTTTCTTGGCGGTGAACGCACAGACTTGTGTCTTAGAGGGGTTAAATCGAACTAAATTGTCCCGCCCCTAATCGGAGACTAGATAGAGTGCTCTCGATTTGAGACACAAGTTGTTCACGACTTTCCTCCACAATGGAACGAGGGATATTTGCACGGCCCGTGTAAAATGCATCTCCAGTGCTATCGTCTGCAGAGCAATGGATGCCGTCAAGCGACAGCATATCATTGATATGCAGCAGAAACAGTGTTGGAGATAGCACGGAGCCTTGTGGGACACCAGCATTTATCATCCTGGTTCCGGAGCATCTACCGTCAACTACGGCTCTAATGCTCCTCCCGGATAAAAAACTAGCAACCCACTTGCACAATCCCTCGGGAAGCCCGTATGATGGCAACTTCGATAGAAGACCCCGGTGCCAGACCCGATCGAACGCCTTCGCCATATCCAGGCTGACTGCCAAGGCCTCACCTTGACTCTCAATGGCAGAGGCCCAACGGTGTGTGAGATACACTAAAAGATCACCAGTCGAGCGACCGTGGCGAAAGCCGTATTGGCGGTCGCTGATCAGATCGTGATCTTCTAGGTATCTAAGGAGTTTTGTGTTAATCACACGCTCCATCACCTTCGAGAGAAGGGAGGTTATAGCAATATCTGATTTATCGCCCTTTTTGGGCACCGGGTGTACATTTGCAGTCTTCCACGAAGACGGAACTTGCCTTGTGCGGTAGGAAAGTGTGAAAAGTCGCGTTAGCACAGGACACAACTCAGGAGCACACTATTTTAGCACCACTGCCTGTATGCCGTCTGGCCCATTCGACTTCTGAACGTCGAGAGAAAGCAGCTCCCGCCGAACTTCACTTTGTGTTATCTTGACTTCCGGCATGGAATGACCACACCACGGGATGGTAGGTGGTGTGGCGCTTTCGTCACCGTTCATAGTCGAGTTTGAGGCAAAGAGATTACCCAAGAGATCGGCTTTCTCTTTAGCGCTATGGACCAAGTTGTTACTGACATTTCGGAGTGGTGGTAAGGACGACCGACAAAAGTTTCCCTCGGCAGCTTTGCGCAGCGACCAAAAAGCACGACTACCCGAGGGGTAGCTTGCGAGCCGCTCGCCAATTCTGCCGACGAAATTGAATTTAGCTCTGGCAATAATTTTTTTAGTGGCCCTCGGGGCCGCATTATACTTGCGTTTCACATCAGTTAGAATGGGGTCATGTGTCCTACGAGCCGTGGTCCAAGCCTTGTATGCGGCTTGCTTAAGAAGTAAAGCTTCCTTACAAGGCCGGTTAAACCACGGTCGTTTTTTTGCCCCCGCAGCTACTAGTGAGTTAGTAATAAAACATTCCATACCCACCAGGATTGTCTGAGTGACTGCGGCCGCGCAGGTGTCAGGATCATCTGATGTAAAGCAAAGCTGCCTCCACGGGTACGATGCATAACATTCTCGCAATCCATCCCAATCTGCTGACTTGTATTGCCACATGCGGCGCAAACTGGGTGGCCTAGATGGATCAGGCCGCGCGCAAGCAACTTGAGTCCGGACGAGACAGTGGTCGGAAGAACCGAGAGGTGCATCCACTGAAATAAAATATCTGTCCGGACGTGTGGTCAGCAGAAGGTCCAGTAGGGAGCTCGTATGGTCCTCAATGGTCAGTTATTTTTTTGTTTTCAAAACTGGCTCTTTAGAACGCTTTTAGGTTCTTGCATGGCTATGTGGTAAAAAAGACTTTTAAAATAAGCAAGCAGGATGGGCACCGCTGTCTGTAAGAAAACACTACAAGGGTGATTTATTACGATACCAAGAGGATAAGCTGATGAAATCTGGTACTGCTCGACTTCGACCTGCTCGGGTACTGTACGCATGACTCTATTACGCGAATTATTAATAAAGAGTTATTGATTGATTGATTGATTACTAAATTATTGACGTACCGAATTCCCGGTTATTCCTCCCCCTGGAATCTACCAGCCCTCTATGTTTATGTCGTTAGAGTCAATGAGTGAAGTTGTATTTTAGAAGATGGTGTACTCTAATTAATGTCGATTATTCACTGAAGTTTCATTTGGAATAAACGCCACAGAACCAAGCCTCTTACATGTATTTTGTATGAATTAAACGTGACACGAAATATTAATTACGTTTTATTGTAGCCTTTCAAAATAGCGTTTCACTGTTTGATGGCTAACCGAGAACCACAGCGATTTACATGATCGGTTATGGAATTGGAGTGTTCTTTTTATATGAAATAGATATCATTTGTGGAACGTAAGTACATTGTAAATCTTTATTCAACATAGGCCTTTACTGGTATTTATTGACGCCAAAACAAAGCAAAGCATTCTAATGTATAGGAAAAAAAGTGGGAACCAAACATAACAGTTATTGTTGTTCATTCAATGTGAACTAAGAATAGATAGATAAATAACACAAACAAAACAGAAACAATAGCATAACACAGACTAATATAAGTCTGTGCATAAAAACTATTAAAACTGTCGTGGGCAAAGGCGATATTGCTAAGAGCGATTTCTGCCAGACCTATTATTGCGGATAAGATAAAAGCCGGGGGGGCTACCGCCTAACTCATAGCGATCACTCGCTATCGCCTTCGTGACATTACAACAATAGCTCAAATGTCACTTGTGACGTTAAAACTATTGTTCTAATGTCACGACAGCGATAGCGAGTGATCGCTATGAGTTAGGCGGTACGGCCACGGGAAGGGAGTATGATGTGGATGGAAAGCATGGCTTTAAGAACGTTTACAATATTGGGATAGCGTGAATGTTGTAGAGATGTTCGAAAAAGTTGTCAACAGGTCTGAAAAAAGTTAGTTGTATGTTGAAAATATAAAAAAAATACTACATCAAGTAGGTACTTTTAAAGTTTTACGCCGTTAAGTTGCATTATAGCAACATTTAGGAACGTCCGCTACTGTTAACGTAAGATGACGTTATTATCTACAATATAGCCATAAACTCACGCAAACGGATACAAACCACACAGCTTTAACAAAACAAACAACACAAGACAAAATCTTAGAGCAATCGAAATATTGATCGACAATCGTAAATAACGGGCCGGTCGAAATAGCTAGCAAACCGTGACAGATTGCGTGAAGATTCCAGCGTTTCTCAGACGATATTTCAAACGCCCCCTCGGTGACCGCAAGGAAGGTGGATGTCAAGTCGCGCCGATGACAAAACACGGGCATATTGGATTCCGAGCCCGCGCTGTTCACATGTTGGGGGTGGATGGATTGCTCTGGCACTGTTGACTGATAGGCTTTTGATTATGGAATATTAAATTCCTAATTATGTGATGGGTGTGTGTATGTGTGTACGCTTTTTGGTTTCGCAACGAACCATATGGGGTGGGCTATATACCGGGTGTAACTGAGCACCCCAATAACATTTAAGGGGCATATAAGTTAGATACTAAATGGGCCTTCGGTGCTTATCTGAGACCTGGAACCCCAATACTTTCAGAGTTATTTGATTTTAAACTGAAAGCAAAAACTTTTAAGTGACAACCATAATCAGCTCTTAACACGAAAGAAATTTAAACACAAAATGACACGTGACAGACGTGAGCGTAGTATTCCTCGTACGCTTACGTAGGGTTGTCGGCACTTAAAACCAAAAAATAATTTATTTAGTGTGTATGGAAAAAAAAGTAAGTTTGTTAGCCCTAATGTTTTTCCTACACAATCTCTACTTCTGATGGATACATACCCTTAAATGTTATTGGGGTGTTCAGTTACACCCTGTATATTAGCGTATCACTGGTCATTTTCCTTATTTTTCAGTTAACTTATTAGACAATTTCTTGATTCGCCAATTACTATACCAATTCTACCATTGCCAATTCTACCAAGCTGTCTGTTTCTTTAATAAGATAATTTCCTTGTTCGTACGTTTCCCCTTTTCGTCAGTCATTTAGGTTGTCAATTTTGGTACTTTGGCATGTTCTCAACACTTTAGTTTCTTTATCCGTATATTTTTGTTTATTTATTTATTTGTGCTCGGGCAACTTAGGCCCATAGATACATACCTTATAAACTAACATACATATATCTATAATACAATTTGGTTAGTATATATGTAGTGCTTAATAGACTATGTTAGTAAAATTATATAGGCGTTTTCTGCGCCATTCCGGTGGTGTTTGGAATCCTTCCACAGAATCTTCTATACACCACTCCCTTCGGCCAGAAGTCCTCCTTCATGAAGGTGTCCAGTGCAGAGTTCGGAACTCGCGCCACAAATGCTTTAAAACTAGCGTTGTGACGCGATTCCAATGGCTGCACCCTCAAATTGAAGTTGGCCTCAAGTTATTCAGGATGTACTGCCTGATGTCCTGCTCTGTGGTGTTATAGTGCATAATGTGGTGGTATAGGTACTTTAGTTAGTCAGTTTAATAATTTAAACTACTCTTGACTCCAGTACTAGATTTGGAAGACTTATACTCTTTTTGATGATGGATAAGTACGGTATTTTATACTATTACAAAAAAATTGACCCAAAGGTCTCCAATCGGGTGAATTTGGAAACTGACAAACAAGTAATGAGGATAACCTGGATAAATTGAAGAATAAGTAAACTGGCACACGAGGAAACTGACGAATTTACGAAATTGCCAGCCTAGAGAAACTAGCGAATGAGGAAACCGACGAATCAGGAAAATGACAAACTAGGGAAAATGTCAACGTATGGAAACTGACGAATAAGTAAACTGACAAATGATGTAAACTAACTGTAATGTAATTGGGGCAATGACCAGTGATACGTTAACTCGGGCTGGGTACTAAATGATTCCACTCTATAAAAATTAAATTAAAAAAATGTCAGACATGAGCTTTGATATATTGACACTTTGATTTATTGACGTCAACCTATACAAGACTTTATTCAGATTTGCACGACTTTGGATCATCAACAGAAAAAAAGTTACGTTTATAAGTATGTTGCATAAATATGACTGGAATTCCAATTGTTCCTAATAAAAATCCAGTGTGTTATCTGCCTTACTACGCTATCTAACATATAAAGGGCTGCTGATATGTTTTGCTTATTAAGTTGTTGCCATTTATCTGTTCGATATACATGTAAAGTTAAAATCTGTCGTTTATCCTATAATTAAGTTACCAAATGGCTACCAGGTAAATTATCAGCAAGTGATGAAATGTATTGACCAGCGCGGGGAGTCTCCGATGCCTCGGCATTATGCAGAGTAGATGCTCTTTCCCTGGCACATGTATTTCTGTTTTGCTCATTTTTATGTATGTTATACTGTGCTAGTGCCACCGAATAAACAATTTTCTTTCTTTCTTCTTTCTTTCTTGTGCTCATAAATTGATAATGACGAGTTATCTCTAAATAAAACCTCTAAAAGATACTTCCGGCAGAGATACGGCATTGACATTTTAATGCACGGTGTCTACTTTGTGTGTATGGGTGTGTTTGTGTGTGTGTGTGTGTGTGTGTGTGTGTGTGTGTGTGTGTGTGTGAGAGTGTGAGAGTGTCCTTGTATCTATGAGTTGGTACGCTGCTTAGTACACAAAACACAAATGCCGTTGCATGCTCTACGTTGTGATAATCTAATAATTAAGTTCATCTGTTCATCTGTTGTTTTGAACGAAAACATTTGATGCAGTAAAATAGATTATGGAAAAACATGCAACATCTAGGGGTAGAAATAGGGGACAAAAAATTTGTATAGGAAATCCCAGACACTAGGAAAATCTGATATTTTCAAAGATAACGTAAATAAAGATCGGTACAAAAGTCAATTCAAGAGGAAAATACGAAACTCCGAATACATAATATTATGAATGAAATATCAATGGAAAGGGCGAGCGAGGGAACTTAATAAGGCCGTGTCACACCGAATCTCAGATAAACTGTCGCGACGAGTCATCGATATGATACGTCTACTATTTGTTAATAGCGTGTCGTATCGAAAACAATGAGGATTTATCGATAGACAAGTCATCCCTCTAGGCAACTCTTGTTATGATGATGCGCTTGCAAAATTGCTTTTGATCCACATTTGTAATGGTTGCCCAAAAATAATTTTACAGTTTCCGGCTAGATTTCTTAGGATGAAACTTTGTATATGAAATTCGTGACTTTTGAAGTCGTTAATGTGGAATCATTTGAAGAGGTTTGTATTTGCGGAACATCATAAATATAATTTTAGATAAAAAATTCTCGTGTCACAGTGTTTGTTACCAAACTCTTCCGAAACGTCTTGACTGATCTTTATAATTTTTTTGTATGTTCGGTAGGTCTGAGAATAGGTCGTAAACTATTTTTACAAGCTTTTATTTAACTTGCAATGTAAGTATGTTCGGGTGAAATCTTGCAACTCAATTTTGAAGCAGATATCTTTAACCGATTGAGCTGAAATTTTGTATACACGTTCAGTTTGGACATGGATATGGATTGGAGTGACATACTCGTAAAAGCTTGTCGCGAGATTTACTTTTGTAGATAAACAAGTAAATTAAATAATTTGATGTGAATAATTTTATACATTACAATTTTCAAACTAAGTAAAAACGAGTAGGTACTTAAAAGTACTTTTAACTTACTACACACTAGTAAATCTCGCGACAAGCTTCTACGAGTATGTCATATAAATTGTGACAAATGTGAAATGACGTTATAAGTAAACGTTTTAGTGTAAAAGTTTATTTTTTCTTTTTAGCGCATTTAAATAAAAGCTTGTTTTTAAAAAGCTAGCTGAGCTAGCGAATGAATAATGCATCGGTGTATTACTGAATGTAACAGTAGATTCCAGATAAATATTTGCTCTAAGATGATAAAAATAATTTTTAAGCAAATATTCAATTTCAGAAACATTATCACCCTGCATATGTATACGCTATCATGTGGGTTCGGCGCAACACGTAAAGAAAATATTCGATATCCAAATATCCTTAGAAAATATTAATAATATACCTTATTGCGCATCGCTGAATAGCCACCGAACTCCACCAACCCTTGAGAGGAAACCGTAAGGGCCGTTATTCCAGGAAAGAAACAGGGGACTACAAACGTAGTCTCCTGTTTCTTTCCTGGATCTTGGCAATAGTTGTTTATTAAAAAAAAAAACTATAGCCTCTATTCAGCATGCTCCTACCTATGTTTTCCTATTTTTATTACTTACAGTACTAGTCGGCTATCATCATCATCACAGCTCATATACGTCCCCACCGAGGGGCACGAGCCTACCCTAACTAGTTAGGGCGATTAGGTCTTAGTCAAACCACGCTGATCCAGTGCGGATTGGTTGTCTTCACATACACCTGTGAATTACTTCGCAGGTGAATGCAGGTTTCATCACGATGTTTTCGTTCACCGTAGGAGCGTCAGATAAATGTACATATGAAATTCGTGAAACGAAAAACACACTGGTACAAGGCAGGATCGATCGCGGGCCTCCCGATTCAACTCGGTGCACAGTCCAGTGCCGAGGCCACAGCGCCACCGACGCTACAACAATAGCTTAGTTTAAGAAAACTAATAAGCACCAATAGCACAAAACAGTGTTTAAAATTGTTAGTAATTACTAATAATTTTAAACCTCACACACAGACGAGATCAGGCCTAGAAATCATTAGAATTGCGTTTTGGTTTTAAAGAAAGGAAACGAAGGAAGGATTTGCAGGAAAAATTATGCTACATCATTATGCCCCTATATGGCACATGTAGTTGTCGCTGTGGCTGGCGAAACACTGAGGCAGGTGGGCCATGTGAGCTAGAAAGCTACAAGAACGCACAGTCACTCGCGTACGTCCTACATTTGACGAAATATGATAAAATCCAAGTGGTTTGGGACTCAATAGACCCCACGCGACTAATTAAAGGTTAAAGGAGATTGAAAAACAAAAAAAAATTGCTAGATTTTCTGCTGTACTAGCAAGCCTTCTTCAATTTTTAATGCAAAAAGTAATCAAATCGGTCTATTTTTGGAAGAGAAGAGGAAATAGGGGACTACAAACCCTTTATTTTGTGTACTTTTCATAGGTATCTTCGTTTCGTGTTGCAGTTGTCTCTATTGTTCGAGGGCACAGCGCGACAGCAATTCCTATTTTGGAATTAACTAGGCCTTACGGCCGGTTGCACCAAATTTAAGTTTTACGATTTCGTAAAAGTAACAATATACATACATAGGTAAGAATTGCAATATAATCTAGTTTCAATTGTAGTTTTATTTTATCCTTTACGTTTAAAAAGTTTAAATGTACGGCGCGAATCATATATTTAATAGTGAAACGACCCATTTTTAGGTATTAAGTTACTTTTTACGAAATTGTATAACGTAAAACTTGATGCAACCGGCTGTTAGTGTTTCCTCTTAAACCACAAACGTATTGCCAGCGATAGCGTCCTCTCGAATCCTTGCCACTTCATTCAGGTTAGTGGCAGCTTAGTGGAGTAGCGGAGCTTCATCTGTTGATGAGCTAGGTGCACCGCGAGCAGGTGAGGTGGACCTAGGACCCGTTCATAGTCCCTCACACCCAAGTTATGTAAGCAATTTTTTTTATAGTGGGCCTAGCAAATGACTCCATTCTACATAATGGTAATTGGAATTGGGGTCCAAATGCGAAGATAGCTAGTGCAGCAGAGAGAATAGACGCTGAACTAGCCACCCTCACCTTGCCGTCCTGCAAGGTGCTTTTTCACGCCTCTTTTAAAGGACCCGGGATTGTAAGAGGGAGGGAACACGGGTGCTGGCAGTGAATTCTATTATTTATATTTTGTTTGTAAAATGGAATGAATAGTCTTCCAACCTCCCGCACATTGGACATCACGAGAACCACTTTAATTAGCGTCCGCGGAAGCGCAACACGGGAAAGCTTTTCGAGATAATTGTCATTAGCGCATTTTTCAAGATTATGAACGGAGCTATACCGCGTCCGCTGATGTGTGAAACATGTTGTAAATGTCCGGTGACAAGAAAATTTACAAAAAAGGAGGTAAGAGATTAATCACAATACGTGTTTGAGGCATTGTGGTACAAAAAGGTATTATTACAAAACTCCATTGTTTGTTTTCAAAATTAAAGAGAATAAAGAGTAAAGATTAGATCTTAAAATCGAAATCTATTCGGGTTTCATAAACTTAAAAAATTGAGAATATCGATTTAAATTCCCCATTTTTTCTATCACCATCTAAGTTATCCACGAGCTACATAGACTACCTTTTCTCGGGTAGATTTGCGAACAGCTATGGGCGAGGCCTATATCTAACAATGTGCGTCATTTGACTGAAATAATGAACAGATTCTTACTAAGAACCTTTAAAATAAATATCTGAAAACGGTACGCGATCATTCTGTTTGTCAAAATAACATCACTCGGAAACTATCTACCTAGGTACCTAAGTCGATGTCGAACCTAATATAAAATCCAAAAAATTGTGTCCTATATGCCCTGACATATTATGACATACTTATATGTCATATTGTCACATACGAAAATTTTTCTCAGATTAATGTCTCAATATAATAAACATTTTGATTGAATTGACAATAATGCTTAATATGCTTCTAATGATTTATCACAGACTGTATCTCTTTTTGCATTCTGTTTCTTTTCTACTTCGAAAACTTTTGAGCGCCGACGCGATGCACATAGATCAGTAGGTTAATGAACTGATTGTACACAGGTCAAATTTTATAACGCATATCAATGAACTGTAAATTTCCTACATTCAAATCGTTGCGCTCAAAATCCAACGCCAGAATGATATGCCCCTCAAAAGTTAACAGAAAACCAGACGATATCATTTTTGTGAAAATACGAATCGCATGGCAATGAGCATCCCCGGGGACTCATTTCCTGTGCGAAATGATGTTTTCGTTCAAAAATACACATGTAAACGTGTGCACGCTTAATTTCTCTCCCTCCTAATGCTCGTGCCGTACACAGACACCGAACAAATTATGCACACAAGTCACGCAATTTTGGCCTTTGTCGATGTCGTGATAAAGTCTTAATGAGTGTTAACGGAGTCTAGCTGATTATGTACTGTCCTGTCTCAATTGACTTCGTAAAACGGGGAGGTGTTAACTTTGTCTGCACGTGTTTTTGAATCGTTCCATATCAGCTTCGAAAACTCATAATTGTACGAGTATTTCACGAGAGCCTCAACAATCAACATTGATTGATACACAAGATTCTGTGGCCAGAATCACCCGGGAAGCATGTGGATCATGCTTGTGTTGGGTGGTTCTGCCCTTCCTTAGGTACATTAGCTGCCTACTTGTCGTAGGCAAATAAAGATTAAACTATTTTAGGTAAATAACAGACAATTCTTATGAGGTTTTATATTTTTCTGTCGATAAATTAATGTTTAGTTGCCGCTAGAGCATAAGGCATACACAGTACCTAAGTATATATTGTATTTTAAAATAGAATAACGTATCAAATCAAATTAATCAAATCAGTTTATTAATTCGTTACTACAGGTTACAATGGTATGTTTTGGTGCTAGCATCTCTCTAATATGTACACTTAGCATAGACATCAGTCTCGCACAAGAATAAAAATAAATAGGTAATTATACATTTGTAAGCTTCCTGTGTTGTTGGTATTGTTTTTGTGATGAGAAAATAAAGATTATTATTATTAATTGACATACGAACTTAGATAAGAATTAACAAATCAGTACGTACTTATTTAAGTGGTCCATGGAAAATAATTCTAGTTGGTTATTATACATAATTATCATCCTCCATAATACATTATACTCCAATACAAAAAGAATTTTGAAAATCGGTCCACAATTGGCGGCGTAATCGCGTAACATACACACAAAAAAACATACGCATCGAATTGAGAACCTCCTTCTTTTTTATTTCGGTAAAACAATGTCACATAAAAACTTCAGCATTTAGAAGTATTTTTTTATTCGTTGTTAAGTGTAGTTGGACTTTGTTGGCGTTTAATCAGTGACAGAGACCGAAGAATTGCGAAACCGTTGGAGGGAAAAGATCCTGAGTGGCGGCTGCGTCTCCTAGTCCTCCTTGTGGTGGCACAAGGAGGACCGGCGATCAGGTAAAGGTCGCGGGAAGCTGCTGGATGCGAAAAGCGCAAGGGTTAGAGATCGTTGGGGAGGACTATGTCCTAAGTAGGCATCTCTTGCACGAAATGATGATGATGTCTAACATTGTCAGACTTTCTTAAATAATTCGCGTACTATTCTTAATACGCGTCGAGCATACTACCGATAGCGATTCGTCTTCCCTTATTTATACTTTTCCCGTAAACAGGAGTCGATATCGAATCGAAACGACTTTTAAACGGTCGCGCGCGTCGTAAAACTTGTTTATGGCTTGACCGCCATTGTTGTATATTGCCCACCGCCCGGTAGGTATTGGCAATGCAGCGAGTGAAATTTTCAAGAGTCTAAAGCTCAATTCTACCAATTTTACGATCATAAATCATGCAGCAGTCGTATTTGAGTTGTAAAAATAATGTGAGCCTAGTGTACTCAAAGATCTTGCATTCAAGGAACATGGCCGTTTATTTACGCTAGAGTTGTGTAACTCAGGAGTGATTGAGTCAAAACATATACTCAAGAAGGGATTATATCAGTATATCACTTCAGTTTCAAATATATCAGTATCTCAGTAACTCATTCAGTTGCCTGAGATGTCCGAGAGCATTGAAACCGCGTTGAATCCTACTGATTCAACTCTTCTTTTTCACTCGGCAGGATTTTATTAGGTGACTGATTTTTCATATTCACAACAGTATTAAGAAAATCATTCGAAGTATATTTGTATGGGGAAACCAGATTACTTGCTCTATTTTAATCGAAACTTCACATGAGTACTCCAATCGATAAATAAGTTAACACCTGTTTCAGGATTTTCCAAATTTCAACCCCTAAAAGGGGGATATGGGGTGTCAAAGTGTGAAAATTGATAATATCAACGCACAGCCCAAACCACTGGGTCTAGAGATTCCAAATTTGGCACGCAGGTTCCTTATGAGGTGAAGGGGTGCACTAAGAAAGGATTTTTTAAAATTCACCCTCTAAAGGGTTGAAAAAGGGCTCCAAAGTTTGTATGGGGAAACCAGATTACTTGCTCTATTTTAATCGAAACTTCACATGAGTACTCCAATCGATAAATAAGTTAACACCTGTTTCAGGATTTTCCAAATTTCAACCCCTAAAAGGGGGATATGGGGTGTCAAAGTGTGAAAATTGATAATATCAACGCACAGCCCAAACCACTGGGCCTAGAGATTCCAAATTTGGCATGTAGGATCCTCGTGAGGTGTAGCGGTGCACTAAGAAAGAATTTTTGGAAATTCCACCCCTGAGGGGACAAAATGGGGATGAAAGTGTGTATGAAAGTCCGTCAGTTTTGAAGTTAGGATTTCCAAATTTTGGATTTAGGCTGGAGATTTATGCAAGTGCAAAAAGAATGGATTTTTCGAAAACCACCCTCTATAGGGTTGAAACGGAGGTCTTAAATTTGTACAAAATTAGACTATCTATATAAACGACACACCAAAAAACCAGGGCAAACACCCTTACTTCTGTTCTTTCAAAAAGCACCGGACCGCCAGTATCTAAATGGGGCCATCCCCGCGATATCACAGAAATCGGCTCTCAATAAACGAAGTTCCACAGTAGCGAACATAACTGAATTGACAGCCCCCTCCTTTCTGAAGTCGGTTAAATATGCAATGCAGCCAGTACCAGAAGGAAAAATATATGAATTTTTTTATCAAACTCACACTTCACCGTTTTTTATAAGTAGATTAGATTCCACCGACTTATCTCTTGGGTATCACAGGGATCTAAAATTCGTTATTTTTAAAGCTCCGATGCATACTTTGGAGATATTTGTAAAATCTCTAAATTTCTCTACATAATAGGGCTCGGGATGAAAAATGATTTATTAAATTGTATAAATCATAATTTACTTATTTCGAAAATGGCATATTACGGGTTTCACAATGATACATTAAAGTGGTTTTCCAGTTACCTCAGTGGCCGATCGCAACGGGTTGAAATTATTAACGAATCTGGTATCAAATCACGTTCTGAGTCATGCTTAATCACCCGTGGCGTACCGCAAGGGTCAATTTTGGGACCACTTCTTTTTATCTTATACACTGCGGATCTGGCTAATTGTATAACAAACTGTAATTACCACATTTATGCAGACGATCTACAAATTTACCTTTCGTTCAAACCGAATGAGACCCTTGGCGCGGTAGCTATTATCAATGAGGACTTGAAGCGAATTAGTGAATGGGCAAATAAAAATTCTTTAGTCTTAAACCCGCTTAAATCGCAGTTCCTCGTATTGGGCTCTAGTAACCAAATAAAGAAAATTAACACATTTAATCCCGATGTTAAAATTGGGGACACTGTTGTTGAGCAAGTTACTGAAGCCCGAAATCTTGGGGTCCTAATGGATAGTCAATTAAAGTTCCACAATCACTTTCTTACGACGGTCAGAAACTGCTTTTACAGACTTAAGGTTTTATATAAGGTGCGTAATTATATAGATGTTGATCTTAGAGTTAAGCTCTGTGAATCGCTCATACTCTCTAAGCTCAATTACGCAGATGCTGTCATGGGAGAGTGCATTTTTGGTTACACTAGAAAACTCATCCAGCGTGTCCAGAATTCCTGTGCTCGATTTTGTTTCCCCGTGCCACATAGAGCCCATATCACTCCATTTCTTAATCAGGGAAATCTCTTGAATATGAAGTCTAGGCGGACACTTCATTTCGCCTGTCTACTGTTCGGTGTAATACAAAGGAAGTCACCCTTTTATCTTTATAATAAATTATCATTTTCTCAACGCCCAGTCAGACTCGCTACATGGTTGGTTTGCCCTGGTCACAGCACAGCGGCATTTCGTGGCAGTTTTCGTTACTCTGCCACCAAATGCTGGAATAATATACCGCCGCCTATAAGGGGATGTCGTAGCGTAGGGTCCTTTCGTTGCAATTATAAAAAGTATTTACTAAACTTACAGAAATTGTGTATGTAAAGAAAAAATATTGCTGTGTTTGTTAACTTTCTCTAAGTTTTTGTATTACTATGTTATGTAACCTGTCACAATTTATGACACGTCATTTTTTTTTTTTTTTTTTTTTATGGATGGCCCGGCAAATGACCTCCTCCCGCCTGATGTTAAGCGGTGAAAGAGGCCCAAATGAGTTGACAGATAGAGTAGGGACGACATCCACTCTCCTACCTGCCCGCCCAAAAGATGCTTTTTCACGCCTCTTTTGAAGGAACCCATGTTGTAGGATGGAGGAAACACGTGCGCAGGTAGAGAATTCCAAGTGTGGGATGAACGACAGAAGAAGGAATCTTGGAATTTCTTGGTACGGTGTGAAAAGGAGGACACAGTGTACGGATGCCTCCGAAGGCCCTTACGCGTGTTTCTGTTAAGGAATGGAGAGGGAGGGATAAGGTTAAAGAGCTCCTCAGAGCATTCCCCATGAAACATTCGGTAAAAGGCGCTAAGAGAGGCGATGTCACGACGAAGTTGTAGAGGCTCGAGGGTGTTAGTTGCCTCTACATCGCCAATTATGCGAATAGCGCGACGCTGCAATCTGTCCAGAGCATCGAGGAGGTACTGAGCGGAGCCGTCCCAAAGGTGCGAGCAATATTCCACGCAAGACCTAACCTGAGTTTTATACAACAAGCATAGTTGGTCCGGCGCAAAATACCTACGCACCTTGTTCAGGACACCGAGTTTCCGTGAGGCAGTAGTTATGACGGATTCGATGTAGTCTCTGGGGTTCAGATCGCAGCGAATGTTCATTCCGAGCAAGGTGATGTTGCTCTGTGTGTGAAGGGTTGTGCCCTGAAGAGAAGGAAGGGGGAGGAAAGGTGACCTTTTCGCCGAGAACACGCACACCTGTGTTTTCTTAGCATTGAACTCAACAAGATTGTTGGAGCCCCATTCGGAGACGAGGTCCAGCGTCCTGTTGAGCTCAATGATAAGATTCTGCCTTTCCCTACCAATATCACCACGAGCAGCCCCCGAGGCTCCGTGATATCCCCCATGCACTGTACTGTCGTCTGCATAGCAATGTATAGCTCCCAAGGAAAGCATATCATTGATATGCAGAAGAAACAATGTGGGGGATAGAACGGAGCCTTGCGGAACACCAGCGTTCACTGCCACGAACCGCGAAGCGCAGCCGTCAACGACAACGCGAATTCTACGCTCGTGGAGGAAGCTGGCAATCCACGTACAGAACTGCGCGGGTAATCCGTATGCCGGAAGCTTGGAAAGAAGAGCCTTGTGCCAGACTCTATCAAAAGCTTTGGCGATGTCGAGACTAATAGCCACCGATTCGCCGCGCTTATCGATAGATTCACCCCATTTGTGCAAAAGGAACGCTAGAAGGTCACCTGTTGACCGTTTAGGACGAAACCCATACTGTCGGTCATTAAGTAACGAGTGACCTTCCAGGTAACGGATCAGCTGTGTATTAAGGATCCTCTCCATGATTTTACACAAAATGGAAGTGACGGTTATAGGGCGATAGTTAGCCGGATCAGAACGATCTCCCTTTTTGGGAACCGGCTGGACATTGGCCTCTTTCCAAGATTTCGGCACACAACCAGCAGAGAACGACAGACGGTATAGACGCGTAAGGACCGGAGTCAACTCCGCTGCACACTTCTTAAGAACAATCGCAGGAATGCCGTCTGGTCCACTCGCTTTTCGAGTATCGATCGACTGGAGCTCCGCCCGCACATCACGCTGTCTGATACGGATATCGGGCATGGTGCTGCCACAATGGGACAGTTTCGGAGGTTGTGTACCACAGTCATCGACACGGGAATGAGCCGCAAAGAGTTTTGCCAGGAGGTCGGCTTTCTCCTGCGGCTGATGAGCAAGTGAGCCATCGGCAAGTCTCAGCGGTGGCAGCGAGGGTTGGCAGAAGTTTGATTGCACAGCTTTGGCCAGGCGCCAAAAAGAACGGCTACCCGTAGGGTGCGATAGCAGTTCCTGGCCCACTTGTGCAATGCGCTGAGCATCCGCTCTAATGTAAGCCCTCTTACATAACTTGGTGGCATTATTGTAGGCTGTTTTCAGTAGGCTTGTATTGGGATCCTTAGATGCTCGGCCTCTGATCCAAGCGCGGTAAGCCAGCTGTTTGTTTTCAACAGCAGAGGCGCACTCGCGATTGAACCAGAGGTTACGTCTGCCTCTACTGACGAGATTGGAATGCGGAATATAATATTCCATTCCTAGTATGATCTCGTCAGCAACAGAGGTAGCGCAGGAGTCCGGATCCATCCTATTGAAACAGCGCTGCCACCAAGGAACAGATGCGTAATAATCCCGCATACCGTCCCAATCTGCTGACGCATAGTGCCACAGACGGCGTGCTGCAACCACAGGCGACGGTCGTGACGCCTGAGGCACTGAGACGGATACCAGGCAGTGATCCGAAGATCCTAGTGGAGCTCGAACCACCACCTGATATCCGTCAGGGCGATTTGTCAACAGAAGGTCCAATAAAGACGGCGCTTGACCGATAATATCTGGTACCCTGGTGTTCTGGGTGACCAATTGTGTCAGGTCGTGCGTGAGAGCGAATGCGTGGGCAGTCCTACCCGCATGGTCAGTTTTAGAGGAACTTAACCACAACTCGTGGTGAGCATTGAAGTCCCCTAAAAACACCAGCTCGGCTGGTGCTGAGCGGTCATGCTGTTTGTATATTTCTATTATTCCATGTTGAGTGTATTACGTAGATATTAAGATTTTTTTTTGTTGTTTATTATAGCTTAGTGTGTGTGTGCCATAGTAGTGCCTCTTAGAGCGTCTTCGGGGTGTCTACGGAAGACCAGCGCCGGGGAGTCTGCGACGCCTCGGCATTATGCTGAGTAGATACCCTTTCCGTGGCACATTTATTAGTGTACTCCCTTTTTTATTTGTTATTCTGTGTCAGTGCCACTGAATAAACCATTTTCTTTCTCTTTCTTTCTTTAAATATAGGTCTCGGCTACATATTACTTATTATCTTCTATCTATATCTGTATATATAAAAGAAGAAACCGATTGACTGACATATCAACGCACAGCCTAAACCACCGGGTCTAGAGATTTAAAATTTGGCACGTAGGTTCCTTATGAGATGTACTAAGAAGGGATTTTCCAAAATTCACGCCCTAAGGGGTTGAAATCGGGCTCCAAATTTTGTATGGAACAAGATTAGTTGGACTATTTTATTCGAAGCTGCACAGGAGTACTCCTATCGATAAATGAGTCAACACTTGTTTTAGGTTTTTTTCAGAATTCACCCTTTTAAATGGGGGATATGGGGTGTCGAAGGCTGAAAATTAATATGGGTATCCTTTGTATGGTTTATCGGGTCGCTGGTTACAAAAACAATAACGATTTCTAAATCCAACCTAGCGGTCGTGAACTACCATCATCGTTTTCTATCTTCTTCTTAATATGGAAAAGAAGAAACTGACTTACATATCAACGTACAGCCCAAATCTTCGGGTCTAAAGATGCAAAATTTAACAAGTAGGTTTCTTATGAGGTTTAAGGGCTATGCGCACTAAGAATGGATTTTTCAAAAACCACCCTCTAAGGATTTGAAACGGAGGTCCAACATTTGTATGAGGAAACAAAATCAGACTATTTTATTCGAAATTTCACAGGAGTACTGTTATTAATAAATGAGTAAACACGTGTTTTAAGTTTTTACAGAATGCAACCCCTAAAAAAGGAAAATGGGATGAGAAAGTCTGAAAATCAACATGGGTATTCTTTTTGTGGTTTATCGAGTTGCTAATTACAAAAACAGCAACAATTTTAAAATCTAACGTGGCAGACGTGAAATATCATCACCAAATAAGGGTTCTATATATTTTTTCATTTTAGGTATGCCATCTCCATCGTCGTCAATCGGGTACCTAGGCGAGCGCGGGCGGCGCGGCGAGACGAGAGGAGTACTCGTAGTTATCAGGAATAATTTGGCATCTATAATTAGTACAGTTCAAGGTGCTGCTGGAAGGTGGTTGCCTTACCCCGAATTTGACGCGAGCGAAGCCGCGGGCAAAAGCTAGTAGTGATATAAAAGAGTGATATATATCAGCAGCTCCAAAAGATACATATCTCTCTTTTCCTCTCAGTGATATACTCTGCACAAGTCTAAATTACGCGCCTTATGAGAAGGTTTGTCACCTTAAGGGCAACACAGAGTGGTATATTCTTTGTGATGGAATTATTAGAGCTATAAGATCAAAAGGTGAATAAGGGTCCAACGATAGTGGGCAGGCCACATTGGAAGGAATGTCGGTCGTTGGACGGTGAGTTCCTAGAGAGGTGGCCATGTAAATGTCGCATTGGTATTGATAGGTTCCTAAAAAGGTGGACCCAAGATTTGGTGAAGGTTTTTGCAAGCTGTTTGATGCGGGCAGTGCAAGACCAGTTTGGGGGTTCTGAAGCGAGGCCTATATCTAGCAGTGAGCATCTCTTGGCCAATATGATGGTAATGATAAGGATTAATTAAAACGTACTTGCAAATGGCTCCTATTCCTTGGGTTGCCAAACCATAATCGCAGTGCTTGGAGAACGGTGTAACGGGGTGTTCTAATTGCTGGATAACTGTAAGGAAAGAACAATAGGTAAGGAACACCAATCGTATGTGATGATAATAGCAAGCTAGCTCCGTCGGGTGTACGGGAACACTGCATACTAGCTAAATAATGTTATAATTTCCTTTTGCCTTTTAACCTTTCTTTTATTAAAGTTACAGGTGCAGTCTACTCTGCTCTTCTTATTAAAGCACCACTAGTCTAGGACCCTCACACCTGGATTCAGAGCAGAGGATCAGGTTATATCACTTAATCGAATCTGCTAAATTTAAATCTTAAAGCACTGTAAAACACTTTTATGGCATTGCCAATTCAATATTTATCAAAATTACATAACTTGTCTCCACCGGAGGGACTCTGTACTCTGTACCAGGGTCGTCTGCTTGGGTTGGGTACCTCTGTTTTACCTGTTTCAGCCGAAAAGCAGCTGTGTTTGCATTGATGTGTTCCGGTCTGAAGGGTAAGATATCGCAGTGAAATTACTAGGTACTGAGACTTTACATCTTTAGTCACAAGTTGGTAACGTACACTGTGATTCTTGTGGGGGCTGCAGTTTGGCTGCCAATGTCACAAGAGCCACATGTATTATAGGTGACTGTTACCACTTACCATCAGGTGGGCAGTTTGCTTGCTTGCCAACTCAGTTGTAGAAAAAACATGTTCGTTCGTCATCTCATCCGCTCTGTGATGTACGTAACAATTTGTCGCTAGGCCGCAATTAATTCAGTATCCACAGAATCGTAACTAATTACAAATTAAACCATTTAGTGCTGTGAAAAGAAATAGATTGACCCATATTGCTTGCTTTCTGGATTCGTTTATTAAAGCAGAGCGAATATAGTCCCTTTACACTTTAATTAACTTTCACCCAATCCAGGTCTTTGAGGAAAATTGAGACCACGACTTGTAAATGCAGTCAGAACCGACCGACCTGTTTTTTGATTGCTGTTCGTGATAACGTTAGTTAGCTAGCTTTAAGGTTGTCATATTTCTTCTCACTTTAACTCTAAGTTTTTTAAGTTGACCACTAAAAAATGCTTACATCGAGAGTGTTCGATTCTCTTACAGATGAAGTAGCTTAATGGATTTCTTTTAACTTATTCAACAGCTAAGAGAAAATAAATTTGCATTGTGTTTCGGAATCGACAATGTCATGTGAAAATTAGGTATGAAATGTAGACATTATAGTGTATGTCCGTGTTAAGGAATGTTAGGAAATTATTTTTCTTTTGTTTTCGATGTGGGCGATAAAGGGCCATACTAATAACCATTGTATAAGCCTTGTATAGTTAAGCAGTGTTTTGTCTCTTTTGTTCGAATTTGAAATGTCATTCGTGTGAATGTGACAAAACACTGTTTAACTAAATCAGGCTTATACAATGGTTATTAGTAAGGCCTAAAATATTCTTCTAATATACTGGGTACTAGCTTTCCGCTCGCGGCTTCGCCGGGGTTATTATTGTTTTCCCGTAGTAATTTTATATTTTCCCGTAAGAAAATTACCCTATGTCCTTCCCCTGGTCTCGATCTATTCCTATACCAACTTTCATCAAAATCGGTTCAGTAGTTTCGAAGCCTATTCAATACAAACAAACAATCAAATCTTTCCTCTTTAAAATTTAGGTCGTAGGCTAACTTTAATATCCCTTGGTAATAAGGGTGGGCCTCTGCAGAAATATTTGAGTGTTAAGCTTTATTAAAGCGAAACGTAATTTGCTGAACGTAAACTATAAATGGCTGAAAGAAACTTAATCCATGAGACGAGTATTCAGACGTCTACGTGTTTGAAATATAGAATGCTTCACGCGTAGCACAAGAACCCCGAGATAAATATGTCTATAATTAAAGTCACTTTCTCCTCACTAAACAATAGCTATCATTTGTTTCTGTCAAAAAAATATTTTACAATAAATAAAAACCGACTTCAAAAACACTGAAAAGTTAAAAATAATATAAGAATAGGTACAGACAACATCACACTTTTATATTGAAGTCGGTGCCAAACGATGATCTCCTAGAAAGTCTTAAAATTTGTCACCGACTTCAACATAGAAGTGTGATGTTGTCTGTACCAATTCTTATATTATTTTTAACATTTTTTAGTGTTTTTGAAGTCGGTTTTTTTTTGTAAAATATTTTTAACTTTTTAGTGAATGAAATTTTTAAAGTGAAATAAACCCTGATTAGGGCTGGTATTAAATAAGGGTTTCCCTCGATTTTCATGGGATCCCATCATCAGATCCTGACTTTGGTGACTATGGGACCATCCTTGAAGTATACTCTATCGAATACAAAAAAAATTTTTGCGGCGGCGTAATCGCGTAACATACACAAAAAAAACCACCAATCACTTTTTAATGCGTATGGCATCGATTAAAAAGTGTCATTTTGGTGTAGTGTAAACAAACAGGCCGAGAAAATACGCTGTGCTACGCGTGCTGCAGCAGATGAAATTACCGTAGCTACGGCACAGCGTCGTAGCGTGCTACGAACGTAGCGCTAAGAACTACGGATTCTCGCCGAGTCTCAAGGCAGAATGCCCATTCGTAATCGGCGAACAACTATTCCCACACATTCCCGAGATATTACCGAGCGTAAATACGCCGTTGAATTACTAAATTCCCGGAATTCAGTTACGGTAGGCTATTTTGTTGATTTATTTGTGCTATTCGATATGTTTTAAGCGGTATTTGTGGGTTGTAGTTGGGAGCGTTTAATGTTGCCGCTTATAAATACTTTAAGGAGACAACAAGCTTGAATTAAGCTACATTTATGCTTGTTCCCATTTTCCATTGACTACATATTATTCTTCGAAAGTTCAGTAGATTTCTAGAGTTTAACATAATCGTTAAAACGTTCGCTGTGGTTAGGTAGGACCCTGATGGCTGACGTCAAACACTTCTCTCCGTACTTCGGAAGCACGTCGAACCTGCCTGATCTAGCTCTGCTTGTATCGGTTAACCATCCCATATTGATCTATACCAGTAAAGGAATAGGGAGTGCATCTGTGTTGACGCAGATTCTAGTGCACTGTAATATTTCTCGCGCAGCTAGCTTGCCTTTGTTCAGATTGGTTATGAGGACTCTTTTGTCTTGTGATTATTCTCTGTCTTGGTAGTTATGTAGAAATTTTTCTTTATAAATATAATTAATGATTGAACGAACTTACCTGTACGTGAAGTTCGATCATAATTATACGAAGGCTTCGTCCGAAGGGATTAGCAAGTAATACTCGTAGTACCGCCTAGTGGAACGCCAGTCATGCACTATATTTGAGGGTATAAATAAAATTAATAATGAATCTCACGTCAACGAGGTGGGCGACCTATCTGCTCGCTTCATTTATGTTACGCGCCACACCGCCTCAGCCAATCGCAAGCCAGCCAAAGCCAGCCAATCAGAGCCAAGCACGTGCAGCCATGTGCCAGCCAGCCCAAGCCAGCCAATCAGAGCCAAGCACGTGCAGCCATGTGCCAGCCAGCCCAAGCCAGCCAATCAGAGCCAAGCCAAGCTAGCGCCTTACTATCGGAGAAACTATAAAATGCCGCGCCATCTCATATTTAGAGCACTTCTCTGTTTTACTGTTGCTAAGACGGAGCTCTGCCCGATTGTAAATCGAAATTAAATCAGTGTGATTCCGCAACGTCTACTTTTTATTTTATCACGTTACATATCAGAAGTGGGATAAATATTAAAAAAAAACCCTAAAACGTAGTTACGTCAATGCGTCGAGTGTAGGCCGCCTGGTCCGTCCGCACGAATGGGGTAAATCTCCGCGTGAAGATTATTCCGAGACAACTAGTGAAAACGAAGACAAAGTTTCGCCACCAGCCTCGCCTTCAGCTCGAAAAATCCTACGCAAGCTTTTGAAATCAGAGGTACAAAAGGCCATGAGTTCTTTAAATAACGAAATACCCTCCGTCACTACAAGAAAAGAACCCCGTACAGCCTTGCTAATCCCCGAGTTCGACCCGGATAGCGAAGAGTATACTACTGGACGGCATGGCTCACAAAAAAAATTGATTAACTTGGTGAAATTCATATGGATGGTGCGAAAACACGAAGTCGTTTCATCTGCCAGATAGAATAAGGAGGTCAAGCAAGAAGATGGTACAACCGGCTGGATGAATACGATTACTCTTGGGAAGACTGGAAGCAAATGTTGATACGTGCATTTCCCAGACATCGCATATATGGATTCGATGACCAAATATTATCAGGACAAAGTCGCCATGTGTTTTCGGTGTAAGTTGTCAGACAGCGCAGTTGTCTCATGCATCATTCGCGTTCTACAACCACCAGCACAAGCGAATGCGAGAGCATATCATTACGAGCGACCCGAAGAATGATACGAAGGCTTCCTATGTGTGATGGATGACTACCAGCCACCGTCAATTTGGATTGGAACAAGCCCGTCAAGTAACGATGTCGTCAGCCGACAAGGAAACAAAAAAATGTCTGCCTCGTTAGCAAGAAGCAGGGCGAAGTGCTGAGCAGAGCCACCAGCTGCACTACTACACCGCCTTCGGAGGTTCAGGTTAGCCCACATTATTTTATTGCACTACCTTTGTAGCCAAAATAATCTATTGCACACTAGCCAAGCCAATATTAGCACAATCGGGGCATCAAACATAGAGGAAATCAGTTCAGATCTATTGAATAAAAACCGATTATGATTATTTGATTGCTTTACTAATCAATTTCCCTGACTATTTTGCAAATAAAACACAAGACTTAGGATGTACAGATTTATTAAACATAAAAATAAAGTTAACAAGTGAACAGCCTATATACCGTCAACCTTACAGCTTGTTGCACAGTCAGTAGTTAGATCCAAAGTGTCTGAATTGCTAGACGCAGGTATAGTTCAAGAATCTGAATCATGTTTTGCTTCTCCCGTAATTCGTTAAAAAAAAGAACGGCGATAGTAGACTTTGTGTTGACCCTTGCCTAATATCTATGATTAGGTCTCCAAATTAGCCGTTAAGAATTTCTTTACGAGTCTTAATTTGGCACAAAGTTACCATCAGATCAAAATCGACCCTGCAGATAACCACAAAACAGCCTTTATAACGCCACATTGGTAAATGAATATACGCGTGTTCCGTTTGGCTTAGATAACGCACCGTCTGTTGTTATACGAATAATGAATAAGGTCGTAGATTCAATACGAAATTCCAATCACAAAAGGCGGTAGTTCAAAAACCCACAATGACTTTCCCGATAAATATGAAATTTTAGCATTCTTAGACAATTTGTTGCTACCCTCTTTTGATGTTCAGTCAGGTTTAGATATTTTACAAAAAGTTCTTTATAAATGAAGATCGGAAATTTTAAAGTGAAATGTAAGTAAGTGTTCATTTTTATAAAACAAAATTACATACTTAGGACATGAGATATCTTCGAATGGCATTCAACCAGGTGAATCAAAATTGTTAGCAGTGTCACAGTTTCCTACCCCTAGTAGTGTTCATGAAATACGTCAATTTATAGGGCTATGTAGCTATTTCCGTAAATTTATTAAAAGCTTCGCAATTTAATTGCTCGCCCTTTAACAGATTTAACAAAGAAAAATGCAGTTATGGAAATGGGGCACTGAACAAGTCGATAGTTTTCAATAATTAAAACTGTGTTTGTGTACAAGGCCAATACTGGCTTTATATGACCCTGTATTACTAACTGAGATTCACACCGATGCATGCAAATCCGGTATCGCAGGTATTTTTTTTTACAAAAATACAC
Source organism: Schoenobius gigantellus (assembly GCA_963935595.1). Taxonomy (NCBI): domain Eukaryota; kingdom Metazoa; phylum Arthropoda; class Insecta; order Lepidoptera; family Crambidae; genus Schoenobius; species Schoenobius gigantellus. Next base: position 9,368,050 of record OZ012563.1, read on the forward strand.
TGATAATTCCCTTAGGCCTGTCATGTATTTCAGTAGGGCAACGAGTAAAGAAGAAAGTATATACCACAGTTACGAGCTTGAAACGCTTGCCGTAGTAGAATCTATGTGTAGGTTTAGAGTGTATTATAGTAGGGATACATGTAAAAGTGGTAACTGACTGTACTGCCGTTCGCGCCACCCTTACTAAACGTGACCTTATCCCACGTATTGCTAGGTGCTGGCTGTCAATACAAGATTTTGACATGAGTGTACAATATGGTCTGGGGAAAAAATTTAACACGTAGACGCGTTGAGTAGAAATCCCATCGATGCTACGAGTATTAATGTCAACCGCCTTGAAGTGTCAGACGGGTTCTATACAGTCCAGTACCAGGATGACAAGTTAAGGGGTATCATTGTTCAGCTTAAAGATAGCTAGCTATAGGAAGACATTGTATGGTAATCGCCTCGTAGTGTCTGCATTGATCAGATAGACTAGTTCAGATGCACCACAATGATATAAGTCATGTAGGCTTTCAAAAATGTATAGATTTAATAAAGAGGGAGTAAATGGTACATTGTTCCCTATTCCGAAACCCACAGAACCCATGGTCATGGTTCATGTCGACCATATGCCCCTTTTGTAGAACAGCAAAAGGTTATCAATATATGTTGGTTATTACAGACTAGCTTCTGCCCGCGACTTCGTCTGCGTGGACTTTAATTTTGAACAATTTTTAATTTTCCCTCGGGAACTACTTAAGGAATCGGGATAAAAGGTAGCCTATGTCACGTTCTTTTCCATGTCAAAGGCTACATGCATGCCAAATTTCATCCAAATCCGTTCAGCCGTACACTTTCACGTTTATAATATTAGTAGGAAGTAGGATAATTTCTCTAAATTTGTTATTGCTGAGCCCACCCACGGTCAATTCAGTAAAAAACAATAAGAACACTTTAAAAAATTATTAAGTTTGTTTGGTTACCCTCATAAACTTGTCAATGATCATGGCAAAGTTTTTACCAGCATATATTTAAAAAAAAAATTCAACTGACAAGCAATTTAAGTACATTTTGACATCTGTTGCATGTCCACGAGCCAATGGTTAAGTGGAACCGGATCTTACTGAATGCGTTACGTGCGATTGATCCTAGCCAGACTTCTAATAATTGGACCAATAGCTTACCTGACATTATTTGGGGTGTTAATAATACTGTAAATGAAAGTACAACATAGTCGTTTAGCCCTATGATTTGATGTTATGAAAGTAATAATGAATCGGTTGAAACCAGGCGTAATAATAGATCAAATTAAAAAAAAGGAAAACTAGTCGAATTTACAGAAAGGGAGATTTAGTTCTTTGGGCGGCAAGCACCCACAAGTAGTGTAACAAGAGTGAGCGCTAAGCTTGATGATATTTACTCTGGCCCATATAGCATTACTAAGGTGGGGGTAATAACATATACAGAATCCTCAGTATCAAGGGGTTCCGAGGCTACAAGGCCTTTATTAGCCTGGTTGCATCGGACTCTTGAGGCCCTATCACAGAATCACCGTACCCTATATCATACAGTGCCAGTAGCTCTGATGACCAGCTTGAAACCGAAGATCTTATTGACCTACTTGAAAGCTAACCACGTGTTTTTCCATTGCGGGAGCAATGATTGTTTCAGGACGGCCGACTGTTACGCGCCACACCGCCTCAGCCAATCGCAAGCCAGCCAAAGCCAGCCAATCAGAGCCAAGCACGTGCAGCCATGTGCCAGCCAGCCCAAGCCAGCCAATCAGAGCCAAGCACGTGCAGCCATGTGCCAGCCAGCCCAAGCCAGCCAATCAGAGCCAAGCCAAGCTAGCGCCTTACTATCGGAGAAACTATAAAATGCCGCGCCATCTCATATTTAGAGCACTTCTCTGTTTTACTGTTGCTAAGACGGAGCTCTGCCCGATTGTAAATCGAAATTAAATCAGTGTGATTCCGCAACGTCTACTTTTTATTTTATCACGTTACATTTAGTTTAGAGTACCAGCAGCCGGAATATTTCACACAAAAAAAGGGGGACTTTAGTTGGGAGGGAGGGTTGCTAATCCCTTCGGACGAAGCCTTCGTATAATTATGATCGAACTTCACGTACAGGTTAGTTCGTTTAATCATTAATTATACTTGGCTTCGTCCTCGGGATTAGCATATAATACTCGTAGACTTTGAGAGATACTAGCGTGAAATATTTTGTTTATTCCACAATTTTCCTTAATTTAAGTTAATAAGAATAAACATCAATCATCATTTGTATTACTCGTATTATTAACAATTGTCTTGGCAAAATAATCAATTCCATTAGCATTGACATTACTTATGGTTCTATTATAAAATCGATAGAATGTGCTTGAAGAGCGGCGTTCGTCTTATTTGATCTAGGCCGACACCTAGGTGATAAGCCGCGGATGTAGCGGCGTGCCTTGTGCGCGGTAAATATGTTTACATCGATACCGCTATCGCGCAGTGTGTCCTTTATCCACTGACATAAGGTTTGGGAACCGACAGCATTATAAGGCTTTTTAGCACTTATGAAGAGAAGGAAAGATTTCAATATTTTTAATATTAATCTTGGACAAGGTTTGTACTTTGTGTGCTGTCAAAAGGGCAATGAGAGTGATGAGTTTTTTCGAAAGTTTTTCAAAAGACAATGTTTCATTGGGGTAAAATGGGCTGACATAATTAATAACTATTGAGGTATCCCATGTAATTGCATATTTGGGTAAGGGAGGGCGTAACTGAAATATGCCTTTAAAATATCTTTTTACTCTGTCATCTTTTCGTAAATTATTTCCCATAAGCAGGGCGAGCGCGGATCTACAGGAATTAAGCGTGCCATATTGAGCTCGCTCTTCATAATAGTTTGTTTAAGAAATATATTATTTGTGGAATTGAAGGATAATACAAGTCACAATTATTGTCGTTACATTAATTGAACCAGCGCCGTAAATAAACATTATATTGTTTAAAGGAACTTTGGGATATAGATGCTAATATCGGCGGTACACTCCACGCCGTCCGCATAAGCTCATATTTATGTCCCCACCGAGGGGCTCGAGCCTACCCTAAGTTAGGGTGTTTAGGCCTTCGTCAACCACGCTGACCCAGTGCGGATTGGTCGACTTCACATTTTCTTCGCAGATGTATGCAGATTGCCTCACGATGTTTTTCTTCACTGTAGGAGCGTCGAACAATTGTACACAAATGATATTCGAAAAACGAAAAACACATTGCTACATGGCAGGAATGCAGGATCGAACCCCGGACCTCCCGATTCGAAAGCCAGGGCCGTGTCCACAGCACCATCGACGAACTATCATTATTCAATAACTATTGCAGCTAAATACCTCCAGTTTCCAAATATTTCGATGCAAACAGGTTGAATCTCGTCGAACCATAGAGACGAACTTCGCCCGAACTGCGTTTCGATTCCCCGCGTTCAATTCGAATTTCCACTCGATAACAAAGCAAAAACTCGTTTTAATCGATAGTTTGACGAGACACGATTGTTAAAACTTCGCCTGTGCGGACGTTTCGACCGGTCGTACCTCGAGGACGGCGAAACCTGTCCAGGTTTTAACTAAAGTAAGAATTAATTGGAGTGATTGAATTGCCGTTTTGATTTCACATTGTTAATTTCTCAATTTTAAATATTACTTTAAAATCTTTGTATTAACACCGATAGTTACTACAAAAAGATTAATTTGTTTTAAAAGGATAGATAGAGATAGCAACATGCTTAAGTAGTGACTAACTTTAGAACATCGTATTATTTCTCTTTTGTCAATACGAAGAAAAATATATGTTTAGGATTGGGATTATGAAATTTCGGCAAATTGTGAAAAAACGATGTAATAAATAAAAAAGTTATTAGCTAATGAAAATTACATGCTATCTCGCTTTCTTCCAAAGCAGATTGTTGTACATACTTACTAGTATGTCGGACATTTACAATGACGTTTGCTTACGTCGGATCTCCATGTAAAACAGGAAACATGATAGCTATATCCTTTGTTTAATAGAAATGTAATTGTTAATCCCTACATCCATACTAATATTATAAATGCGAAAGTGTGTCCATCTGTCCCTCTGTTACCTTTCCACGCTTAAACCGCTGAACCGATTAAGATGAACTTTGGTATAGATCACTATACCAAAGTTCATTTCATCTTAATCGGTTCGAGTGCCCGGGAAAGGACATAGGATAGTTTTTATATCAGAAATCATCCTTTAAGGGGGTGAAAAGGGGGGTGTAAGTTCGTATGGCGAATCAATAACCACTGAACCGATATAAATGAATTTTGGTATGGAGATAGTTTGAGATGTGGGGAGGATAAAAAATAGGCTGCCCAAATTACTAATTCCACGCGGACGAAGTCACGGGCAACTAGTAGTATTATAAATGGGAGACTCTGTAGTATTATAAATGGGTACCTCTATCTTACCTATTTCTGCCGCCAAGCAGCGGTGCTTGCGTTGCTGTGTTCCGGTTTGAAGGGCATGACAGGCAGTGAAATAATAGGGGTTTAAAGTATGAAATTGCCGTTTTGTATGAAGATTTTTAAGAACATTGCTTATTTCATACTAACGCTTTTCTTAGTGATTTAATAATCAATATAGCAAACTTTATGCTGTCAAAAATGTAATTAATTAATATTTAAAATCCTCTTGTTGTACTTCAGATTTATAATATTGTGAACTTTATTCGGAAGGAACTGGCTCCTGTAATACAGTTAATACTAGTTTAGGAGTCAGGGCTACCATTTATTTTGTGACTTGCTCTTAGTACAATAAAGATTTATTATCATTATTATTATTATGAAACTTTTAGACACTGGTCAATAGATTTAAACTAAGTAATAACATAATTTTGAAGACAAGAAAATTAGTTCGCACAAAGTTATCGTCAATAATGTACAACATTCTGACGAAAAAAATACGGGGTAATTTTTGAAATTCTTTTAAATATATTATTAAACTAATTCTGAGATTAAATTGTATCCAAAACGAGCACTCTAAGGTAAAAAACTAGAAAAGCTATAAAGTTATATAAACAAACGAAAAAAAACGGCAATTTCATACTTTAACCCCTATTAACTGGGCACTGTGACTTGACATCTTATGTCACAAGTTGGCAACGGACAATGGAGTCCTTGTGGGGATTGTAGATTTCCAACTCTCACAGGAACCACGTGTACTATAGGTGACTATAGCCACTCACCACCAGGTGGGCAGCCTGCTTGTTTGCCAACCTAGTTATGTATAAAAAAAGCAAAAGTAATTATGTCTGTCTGTCTATTTAGTTTCACGCCTAAACTGCTGAACCAATTTTGATGAAATCTAATATAGATATAGCTTAGGCCCCGAGGAAGGATATAGCTTACATTTTATCCCGAATTTTATTGAGTTCCCTAGAGAAACAGAGACTGGACTAAGCTCACGTTTAAATTGAATTCTAGGCAGATGAAGTCGACGACAACAGCTCGTATAGTGAAAAAAAGGATGTACAGTCACTAACACATCAAGCCTTTCATTAGAATTACGAAAGTCGTCGCTATTACGAGTGACATACACGTAAGAGCGGTCAGAAGGTCAACATGTAAAGTCTGGCGTGTTGCTGTGTTTACATTCCTCAATATGTTAGGGTGTGTAAAAATGTGGCGTGTTACTGTGTGTACATTCTTATGTTAGGGTATTTATGTCTGGATGTTATAATCTCATCATTAACGATTGAAAGTTAAACTTTACTCAAACAATCCATATAAATAATGAGTTAAAAAACAGTGACTTGCAAAAAAGAAATAACATTTCAAACAAACCATGATACAATCATTAAAACAGAATTAGGTTAGTTAATATTTAAAGTTAAATAAAAAAGAGACAGTAAACGGAAATGACAATATAAACCTAATTTATGGAAGTTTGAGCGAATTTTGAAAGTACTCGTATCTATTATTATAAAGAGGAATAATTTGATTGTCTGTTTGTTTGTATTGAAAGGGCTCCGAAACTACTGGACCGATTTGACAAATTCTTTCACACTGAGAATACTACGTTATCCCTGATGAACATAGGCTATAAAATTACTTTTCCTACGGGAAAATATAAAATTCCCACGGGAAAACAAAAATAACGCGGGCGAAGCTGCGAGCGGAGAGCTAGTTATTTATAATTTGCAATCCATAAATCGAAAAATAGCACACGTTCACTCTCACGTCAACACTAGCAACACGTACGAGTTGAAGACTTTCGTCTTCTAAAAAGCGGTAGATGGGCCTATAGTATGCTGCGTAGCTTTCCGAACGCTGCCCAACCGAATTGGATTCGTCGACTGACGTCTTCTGCAAAAAGACTCACCTATATCCACATAATTCACAATGATTCCTGCCGACTTGGTTGAGCCAGCGCTCCAGGCAGCTAAGGTGAACGTTGGCCAATGATCCTTTGCAGTTGCAAGGTGAAATCAATCTGGAATATGTATATTGTAAGACGAAATAGTAATAAAACGAGCAAGTTAAGCCACTCTGGGCTTCTTGGAGCTACAACGTTTACTTCGATGAGTAGAGTGTTACCACAAAACGATGTCTAAAACAGTTGTCTAATGTAACTCATTGTTTAAACATGCCAATTTTCATTTGTGCTTATTAACACAAATGAAAAGTGTCATGTTTAGAATGTCTAATATGCTTAAAAATCCAGTTTCCTATAGGTACGTCTGGTCTCTGACGCTGGAAGAGGTTGGCTTTTTAGGCTGTTAACTCTGAGTAAACTAATAGATGAAATGTACGCTAGATATTATTTTATTGAGGCGCAGAAATTGATAATTATTCAAATTAAGATGAAAGAATTTAGACCAAAAAATAGCTAACCTTTCTCTTCCTCTTGTCATACAAATCCTGCAAACGTTAGAACCTATACTTGACAACGAGTCCCTTTGCGTAACGCAATAATCAGACCTTTCGGTTAAGTTGCCAGATGTCTTCGTTTTCTCTGATGCTACTTTCGATGTCTTTTCAACATCGACGTTTGAATTAACTGTTGCTTTGTTTGATTTATGAACAGCAATACTTTCATTTGCATTTTCGTGAATACTTGAGTTTGGTGCTTCGCGAATAGCGACATTGTTGATGACAGTAGAGGCCTCAAGGTCTTGATTAGCAATATTACTTATCTTAACACCACTTTGAGATTCAATATCAACTTTGTGACACGTCGCCAGAAATTTTTTCAAATCAAGCAATGTTGTTGGTTTTTGCTCATTATTTTCACACTTACCGACGATCGGTTTTTTGACTTCATTTGTGCCTTGTACAAAGTGCTTAGAGGTGTTAATGTTTAGTGATTTTAGCGCTAACGCAACATCTTTGCTTGTTATAATGTGTCTTAAACTATGTTCCGATTTCGAGAGGCCAGTTTTTGCTTGGAACTGCAATTTTATCGGTTCCACTTCACCCGGTAAAGATATGCAGGCTGAGGGTCCTTCGTCACTTTGCCGATTTTCTGTCGAACATTTCACTTCTGTTTTTACCTTTTTCTCTTGATTCGTTTCTTGATTATCTGCTTCGTCGGGTGTTTTTTCACTATCCATTAAACAATTTGTTTCATTTGAATATTTGGATAAGAAATTGATAGAAAAAATGTATGGATAAAATTATTGGTGTTGTGACAGTCAAAGGATAGGGATTTTGACACATATAGATGACGGATGTTATGTGGTCTAGGTGTACGTTTTGAGTCATAACGAAGGTTTATAGTGTCAAAACTACCTACTTACCTTACCTACTCTATGTTGATATTACTGAAATCTAGAAGACACCTTCTTGGACCTATCGTTATGTTTTTATTTGGATTTTACAATAGTTTGAATAACGCCTTTTGGTCAGGTTCAGTTTGCTTGTTTGCCAAGTTAGTTGTATAAAAAAATAGTCGGTTTTATTGAGGTATTTATATTTAAAAAACTAAACAATAATCTCAGAAGAATAACTAAAGCATTCTGAGACAATAATTAACTATTTTCAAAGCAGTGTCATTTTACTACAGTAGACCATAGACGTAATATAAAGGGAAGCAGATTTAACATAATATACTTACACATTTGTCATAAGTATATATTTATTTATTAATTGCTTACATGTACGTGTAAAGATGTAAGTTACATTAAACAGTATCAGTACATGCACCAGCTAGGGCACTGCAACACTATTAGCAGATCGCGAACGGAGTTACAAATTATAATTAATACTTTGCCATTAATTGTATTAACTCTTATTTGTTATTTATTATCATTAATTACTGTTTTTACAACTAAATTAAATTAAAAATGGTCAAACATTCCAACATATCATGCAACATTCAACAGTGAAATATAAATTAAACAACGCAATTATCAATCCATTAATACAAATAATAAAAATAAAATAACGCAATTATTAATCCATTAGTACAAATTACTAGTCAATTACAATAAGGTATGTCAATATTTAATAATGATTAATTTAATTTGATTTAAATACTTTATTCTTGGTCAATTGTTTATGGTCTATTATCAGGCGTATTAATTGTCACTTTGTGGTAAATAGGTCATTTGGTCATATTTATTTACAGTTGTTGTCACTTAAGTACTCCTTAACCATTTTAGAACTAGGTGCTGTTTTAGTTTACTACAAAAAGTTGTGTTTTTATTCTCATTTCTTATTGCTTGTGGTAACATGTTATAAATACGAACGATTCTATAGAATGGGCTTTGTTTGAAAATTTGGAGCTTTGGGGTGGTGCTTAATTTTAGCAAGGTTTTACGTCTGGGATTAATATACATATCGTTTTTACTTTCACTCCAAAGTGACATGATATATCGCTATTTCTGTTTTTCGTCTATGGCGATACTAACGCACACATAAACATTTCCGAAGCCGTGGCTAAAACGTAGTGATTATCTTCTCTCTGGCCGTGGCCGCCGCGGCCACAGACATATAAATATGTCTGTGGCCTTGGCAGACGCCACGTGGACCGCACGCCATGCTTAGCTTTGTCAAAATAAGAGACAAATGGCGTCGTGACATTGTGTTATAATGTTTTGTTTTATGATTATAATAAAAAATAACTGCTAATCGGGCAAGAACAATGGTAAAGTGCTGTGCCCCGAAGTGTTCTAACGCATCATATAATAAAACTCCAGAAATTACAATAGAATTAAATTAATATTGTTTGTGTGTGAGCATTTTACATGTGGTAAAGTTGCCACGCTTTTTGAACGATTCGTTTAGTCTGCTTCCCTTTATACGTCTGTGCAGTAGACTGAATGAAGAAATATTGCAATAAACAATAAATCACCGAACAACATTGTGGTTCTGAAAATGATTCTGATTTTTTTAATAACTCTTAATATTTTTATGAGATGTTATCAAAAAGTTCCCATTTCAACAATAACGGCTTTGGATAATGGCAAAACATTAAGGAAAATGGAAAATATCATAAAGTGTAAATTATGTTACAGTTTATTGGGTACCTAGTTTTTAGTGTCGAGTTTTGGTGACATTGTTGGTAACGATTAAAAGGATGCAAGTTGTAATTGTTGATTTTTAACCGACTTCAAAAAAGGAGGAGGTTATCAATTCGGTTGTATTTTTTTTTATGTTTGTTACCTCATAACTCCGTCATTTTTAAACCGATTTCCAAAATTCTTTTTGTATTTCATAGAGTATACGACAAGGGTGGTCCCATGGTCACCAAAGTCAGGATCGGATCTTGGGATCCCATAGAAAATCGAGGAAAACACTAATTTATAACCAGCTCACCGAAGGTGAGCTGGTATTAAATTAGGGTTTCTTTCACTAAAAAGTTAAAAATAAATTTTTTTTTTACAAAAAATAGAACCGACTTCAAAAACACTGAAAACTTAAAAGTAATCTTCTTCTATATTGAAGTCGGTGACAAATTTTAACACTTTCTAGGAGATCATCGTTTGGCGCCGACTTCAATATAGAAGAAGATTATTTTTAAGTTTTCAGTGTTTTTGAAGTCGGTTCTATTTTTTGTACAAAATTTTTGAGTGATTTGTTTCTACCCTAGTTTATTGGATAGAAAATATAGATAACCATATAATAGGAAAGTAGTTTTAAAAATCTGTGATAGAAACCCATTGATTTCCTACCATAGTAAATCAATGTAGAAATCACAAAGAAACTTTAGAAACACAAAACAAAAAAGTTAGATACGATACCTATGATAACGTTACGTCTACACTATCTATTATACTTCTGTGATCTACACTGTTATTATAGAGAGGAAAAGGATTTGTAGAGTATGTAACGAATACACTCAAAAACTACTGAACCGATTTCGAAATTTCTTTCACTATTAGAATACTAAATAATCTCTGATTTATATAGGCTACAAAATTATTTTATACCATTCCCCCTCTAAAAGGCTTCTTTTATTCACTGAAAACAGTGATTAAAAAGTACTTTTAATCACTATTTTGTTTTGTATTGTGTGTTTGAATTTAGAACACACAAATATATTCCACCTCCATCTCAATGCTGTACAACATACTTGCACAAAAAATACTCGATATTAAATGTCTATTTCCGCTTAAATCTTTCTTTTTCTCGTAGTCATGGTATAAAGTATAGTATGCAACTCTTGAATAAAACGAATTTATACCGAGGGCCATGAATGACTCGCGTCGCTCAGGATTCTAACACTTAAAGCACTCGCTACGCTCGTAATTCAATCATCATGTGACAATCACGATGACGATATTACATCCATGAACCATGGATTTGGATTACTAAGTCCATGTAAGGTACACATCAAATCAAGTAAATAAATATTTTTTAATCATAGCTCTAAACAAGTGTTATTTTCCGCGTGTCACGTACACAATTGATACAAGATTTTTGACATTGTCTGTTTAATGCCGACGCAATTCGAGTACACAGCAAACTAATTTGCGACGTCTACTGCAATTATATTGCGGGTGGAAGCTAACTGAATTACTTGCAGCAGGCGATGGAGCTCGGGACCTCAGTAATTAAATAGTGACACAGTTGGTGCCGTGCGACAACGTTATACATCGAATTTCGAGTAATTTTGTTTACTTTGACGGCATAATTGTTTTGATTTTCGAATTAACAATGTTGTTTCGAGAAAGTGAGAAAGCCGATAGCGTTAACCATTGCATTTCAACAGCTTAAGTTTCATCAACCGATCTGAGACGTGGCCGCTTACAATTTGTCAAGCCAAAACTGTATTTGGAAATGTTCGAATATATATCTCAAAAAAATATGCGGGAAAGATTTCCAGTCAATCTCGATCTCCGGACCCGTTTGCTTAGTGAACTATAGAGCCCGGTCACATCTATGCGTAATTTACACGGCTCATCTTCGGTCGCGTAGTATTTGTTTCGATTGTTACGCGGCGCATTTTCGGTCAAATGTGAACAGTGCGAAATACGTAGTTAGGATGTGGAGTTTTGTGTGCAGCGCTAAGAGGTACTGGACTGGACCCGGCCACTAGACCTATTTGCGAATGGAAGCGGTTCGTTGTGAACTTAACGAAAAACTTTTTTTTAACACTGGGTTCGTTAAATATCAAATTCCATTCCTACATAAATATTATGAAAAAAGTCAAAGCATGGCGTAACAAACACTTACATATTAATTATTTTAATACGGCCACTGATTTCGATTTCCGCCTTTTCCAGCCCGCCGATTATTACATACGTGAATTCTGCATAAAATTATGTTAAAACTTATGGGGTGTATTAATAAAGGTTGCGCTTTGGCCCAGCGAAATATTTTAATTAGGTTGTCCGAACTCGCGGGGCCACTGTGTGTTGGATGGTGTTATGCAGTTACTCACAGAACATAGAAAGAGCAATAGAATCTATATGCGGAAGCTTGTAATTAGTATCTAGACTAGATGTTAATTATTTTATCCAATACTGCAAACGTAGCTGTAAGCTTTCCCAACAAATGAAATAAAATAAAACCGAAGATCCCTCCTGCACCGTGTCCGTCTCCAATCTCTGTTTGTATTGATTTCATTTTAACCAATAAACAAAAGTTGGCGCACATAATTATTATTAACCAATTAATTATTTCTTTATTTATTTCTTGCTTACATGTACGTGTAATGATGTGAGTTACATTAAACAGTATCAGTACATGCACCCAGCAAGGGCAATGCAACATTATTAGCAGATCGCGAACGGAGCTACAAATTATAATTATTACTTTGCCATTAATTGTATAAACTCCTATTTGTTATTTATTATATTATTATTAATTACGATTTTTACAAATAAATTAAATTAAACATTCCAACATATCATGCACTATTCAATAATGAAATAAAAATTAAACAACGCAATTATCAATCCATTAAGGCAAAAAATAAAAATTAAATAACACAATCAAGTTAAACGGTGTAAATTAACTCTCCCGTTTTCAAATAATTTCGAGTTAATATACCACCACAAATATGAAACATGCAGTTCTGATATTCATATATGACATTGTTAAACATAATATCTAAACATTATTAAAGACAGAAATACGATAATAATATTTTACTAGATAGAAAAAATAAACCCAAAGATCACTCTGTTCAATATTTTAAAACAGCAGTCAATCAGAAAATATAACAATAAATGACATTAAAATTTTCCCAATAGACGTGCATTTTTATTGTCTAGAAAATTGAAAAACACATTTTTTATTTTGTAATCCAGTCTTCGTAAAACGTAGTAAAATGTAATGTTTTCGTTCGATCACAGCGCATAAGCGACATTAGAAGCTATGCAATTCTCAACTACATTCCTTACAATAACGCAATCGCTGTGCAAGAGTAGATTTCCTGGAAAACCTCACTTTAAAGCCGCTCTACATACTTGCATAATCGTATTACGTTATCGCGGCATTTCATGCGACATATTATATTTTACTCCTCACAATTCCTCCAGTGAACAAAAGTAACATTTGATACTATTGTATAAAAGCGAATATCGTAATCGGAACATTTCCGTTTGTAATTAATGGAAGTGAAATGCTTCATAGTACTTAGCGACGAAATGTGATCACTTTATCGGTATTTTTAAAAAGCCTTGGCTTCGTATTCTCCAGGACAAATTCTGACAATACGGCATATTTATACTTTCTCAGTAGGTATATCAATTTTTACATTATGTTGGAACAATAATAATGATCCGAGTACAATTTTGATTTGACACTTTTTGGAGCGATAAGTGCGTAAGCTGTGTAACGTAAGCCCTTTGCCACGTTTATTTTTTGTCTGGTGTGTGCTCTTAGTATTTGAAGAATTCAGGATGCTAAGGACTTTTTTGACATAGGTACCTAACTACCTACCTAGTTATTTTGGATCTCAAATAAGGTATTGTAGAAAGTTATCTTTATAGTTCATATTTGTAAATTAATCAAAAATTTAAAAATCAGCTCCCTTTTTGTGCAACTCAAAATTTTTTTCGCTCCTTATCTTAGAATAATTATTTGTTTATAGGTTAACAACAACATTATTTATATTTAACATTAACATTATTATAGCATTACCTGCCTTAAATGTGTTCATATACAACCTCCTATTAGATTTAAGCCTCCAAGATGATTTGGTCTGTCCAATAGTATCGCTGGTCCAATATGGGCCGGTGGGTTTATGCACCATCGTCAAATGCAGCCGATGTAATTGGTTTTGGTCCTATCTGATGTTATACAGAACCCATGACACCCCATGCATGTGTGACTAATTAAAATGCTACTTGGTTGCATAAAGCGATCCCGTGACACAGCCGGGTGCCTTTTGACGGCCCTAATTACAGCTCTCTGGTAACCGAGGCCACGTCAGCGAGCCTACCAAGAATTTGCATCAATTGCTACGTGTACACAACTACTGTTGTCATACGTAGAGCTAGGTTTCTTTCCACGTACACTTCATATTTCCACGAAAATAAAATTATTCGCTGGAGACAGGGCTAAGAATAAATTAAACAGTTTGTTCAGAATAAGTTCAATCAGCAAATACAATGCACCTTACTAAAGGAGCATTTCTTCAATGAGTTGTTTAAAACACCAGAGCATTTTTTCAATGAGTCTTAAAATACCATTGATCATTCTGTATACACTCGAGCGATTTCTAAGAACCAGCAGGCGTAGCACGGGCGGCCAAGACTGGACTCGAGTCACGCAATATCTCACAATTTCAGTGACATAATCTGTATGTCTTAAAGAGTAGCACGGTGGCGCGTATTTAGTGTGGCTGATGTGATAAAAATTTCTTGACGCTCGTCAAGGAACAAGTGTGACTGAGTTTTATCACAAATTTCTTGGCGCGCCTGTGCGCCAAATGCTGTGATTGTAGCAAGGGCTTTTAATACTTTGGAAGACGTAGCAGCAGTGGAGCAAAAAAATTGTGATAAAACCCAGTCACACGTGTCCCTTGACGAGCGTCAAGAAATTTTTATCACGTCAGTCCCGCTAAATACGCGCCACCGTGCTACTCTTTAAGACAGAGATTATGTCACTGAAATTGTGAGATAATGCGTGACTCGAGTCCAGTCTTTGCAGCCAGTGCTACGCCTGCAGTTATGGCAGCCGAGTGCAAACAGCGCGTACGGCGCTCGCACAGTGAAGTACCTACTGCCCCGACTTATCAATAGCATGCCACACGAGGTCGTGTATGAAATTACGGAAAAAATATTAAACGTAAGATTAAAGATTACTTCATAAACTTATTGTAAAATTAATTTAAACATGTATCAAATAAATAATAATGTGCTGTGTGTTATGTTAACAAAGTACGGTGAGCTCCACTTCAAGTTACGCAGGTTTTTTACCGGAGGGGACTCTGTACCAGGGTCGTGTACATGGGTACCTCCGTCTTACCTATTTCTGCCGCAAAGCAGCAGTGCTTGCATTGCTGTGTTCCGGTGTGAAGGGTAAGATATGGCACTGAAATTACTGGGTACCGTGACTTTACATCTGATGTCACAATTTGGCAACGTACACTGTGGTTCTTGTGGGAGTTGCAGTTTTACTGCGAGTCTCACTGGAGCCACGTGTATTATAGCTGACTATTACCACTTACGATCAGGTGGGCAGTTTGCTTGTTTGCCAACTTAGTAGCAATAATAAAAAAAAAGGTTGACCTTTGGACAATTCATATGCAGTTGCAATAGCAGCGGTTTTCGTGGTGCACATTGTATGGCTTGATGTGGCACCTATTGTATAAATATACTTTGAATTAAATTATAATTAATGTAAATGCAAACTCGTTAGCTTTAGTACAAACCTTTGTGGTTTTTTAAGGTATCTAAACTGTTTTTTTTTTCTTTAAAAAACGTCGCCCCACACTAGGATTTTCTCCTGGGTCGTGAGTACATCACATGCACATACACCCAGACCGGAACAAATTTCTGTAGGCCATACAAAACAACAAAATATTTGTCCCGTAGGGGAATCGAACCCGCGGCCCGTTGCGCAGTAGGTGATCACTCGACCTCTGCGTTAAACGTGTCGTGAAACATGTGATGTACTGTATTGTCACTGCTTTTTAAATGATAAATAAATTTAAAAAAAAGTTACCAAATCAATTGCAAGTGATTTGAAACAAGTTCTTATATTGTCTCAAACAAATTTTAGTTTATTACATTTGCAAAGGTTTATATATTTTCATATTTTTGTTCATAGTTTATAAATATAACAAAAATAATACTGTAAAATTAACTTCTGTAATACTTAATTTTTTGAGTAATGAGCATAGGGTTAATAGATATAAGGTGATTAATAAAAGAGTGAAATGTCAAAATATGTGGTTTAATCCGGCAAATCCGACATAAGGATTTTTTTTTCCAAGGGAACACAATATTAGTGGGCGCACTGATTGTGGCCTACGGCTGCCAATCAGTGGTGAGGATTAGTATCACTAATATTTTTAGATAATATGGTACAGGTTCTTTGCACGATTTGATCGATAACGCTCTCTTTAGTTAACTCCCTAAATGCCTTTACCTAGGGATGGTAGAATTATGTTTTATAATAAACTTATTTGGAGTGGACTCAGCTGTGAAACTCGGGGAGATCCTGCTCTGGAGACACCACAGGCTCCGGGCCACCGGACACTGGTGGTAGAAGAGAAGTCGGGGCAACCGGGTTCAGTAGTTAAGTCTGACTCCGGGGTATTCAATAACCACGGGGTAGGGAATTCCTCCTGAAATATTACACGAATAGGTATGAGCAATCACTATAAAAAATTGCAATACAAGTAAGTAGGGGTAACTGATGAGAAGATTAGGAATATTATGGTAATGTGGTTCACTTCAATTTGAAAGGTCAATGTTCACCGAATGGCTGGCAATCATGTAGGATAACCTTACAATTAAAAATATGAAATCTAAGAACAAATTTAAAACACTACCACAGGAATCGATCTCAGAAAACGGTAACGTACCTGTCGGAGGAAAGTGGGTCTGCCTGGCTGTGCTGGTAGATTGCTGGCTGGTGTCTATTTTAACGACGCTACACTATGTCGTACGTGCTTCATAATCATAAGAACGAACGGCTGAAAATTTAGAAAGCAAGGATTGAAATATCGAAAAGGCGTCATAGGAATAATATAATCATGAACATAACTTACGTAAAATGGGTTAGAGGCCCTTATATGAAATTGAGTAAATCCAACTGTGTGGAAGATTAGGTGTTCGCTTATCGATGCTTGCTGAAAAGGAATACCTGGTTAAAACGCTGCGCTGAATACGAGACAATCAATTAAAAGAATCAAAATGAAGAATTAACCATTTCACGGTGCGATACTTACAGATTTGTTTTAATAAAATAATTTAGGCTATCTAGCCAACAGACACAAGCGTTCGACCGTCAACGTCAAAACAGCAAATATGGCTGTCTCGGCTCAGCCAGTCCACACTCCACAGACTAACTATTCTGAGATAACATAGACTAATAAACATAGATAAAAAACCAAGTAAACTATCGATATTTATTGAATTAAAAGTTCCTGAACTAAATTTGAAAATAATCAAAGACACGATATACATAAAACTATTATAACCCAAGGCGCGTTCAATGTTTTCTGAATTTAGATAAAAAAAGGTAACTAATACATGGAAATGTCACTAGATGGCAGTAGGAACCTGATTAGAAATTTCCTGTAGGGAAATTTATGTTACACTTCTCATGTAGAATAGAGCTTGGTATATTTTTACAAAAATGGAACAAAGACAAAAAACTATAATATCTAACTGAATAAAGGCCTTTTTGTATTGATCTAAAGGAATAAGTTTTTTTTTTAAATTTAAGGTTTCCTCATATTTTTACAATTTAGCAAGAAAACGCACTACAATTTAGCACAAAATATGTACTTGAATACATATGTTTAATTGTAGAGCAGTCACAATAATGTAAACCAGCTGATGGCTGGCGCCGGCGCAGCATTTGCACTGCATCGTGTACGCGCATGTTTCTGTCATGTACATTTATACCACCAAATTCATATAGAGGTGGTGAGTATAGAGCACCTGAAAATCTTCAGAAAAAACAAGAAAAATTTTGACTTGCCTATGAAATTTAAGGGTTTTCCCCGATTTACCTGGGATCCCATAATCAGATCATGACTTTGTGATAACGGGACCATCTAGGGAGTATATTCTTTCGATTACAAAAAGAATTTTGAAAATCGGCCCACACACACAAAACAAAAAATAGATACATTCGAACATAGAACCTCCTCCTTTTTTGAAATCGGTTACAAAGAACATGCATGGATCGCTTAATATTTACATCGCAATAATCGATATCGATTAGATTTTCAAGTATTTTTGGGATTCCTGAGAATGTTCTTATGAAGAAAGAAGTAGGACAGCTAGTATTAAAATAAGTCTACGTTCATCGCTCCTGAAGACCGCTGACTGACTGTTATTAGATTTTTGAATATTTTTTTAAAGCCAAAGACAGATTTAATATGTAAATTTAACTGTGAAACAGTCATTAACATTTTTAGAAGTATGTCGTGGTCAATAAATAATCTAACGTTATATTGATAACCTTCTGAGTTTCACGCTCATTTTTTTGATGAAGGCTCTTATTTCCGAAGTCACTATTTACAAAACACTGGTACAGGAGAAACCGACACAAGCATTCGCGTCTCGCTTCTTTATCATATGAAAGAGGGAGAAGATAAATGCTATTGTATCTAGCCCCGATTTGTCTACCGCGGCCCGTGCCAGTCCTACAGGTGTAAAGTTACTTTTCTCCTTGTATACATCTTAATTTAGTGGAGATTTATAAAAATACAAGTATAGTACTTTCGATATTATCAAATCGTTTGCATGTTTTTGGGTTCAACATGTTTTACATTCCAAAGTTTGGTTTTACCATAATCATCCTTGGTTTTACATTCCAAAACTCCAAGTTGGGTGACCACACCCAGCTTGGAGTTGACCACTGAAAACGTTGCTCAACTTCAGCAACTTAGCTCTCATAACAGCACTTAGCTCCTCTAACAGCAGGCGTAGCACGGGCTGCCAAGACGGAACTTGAGTCACGCATTCTCACAATTTCAGTGACATAATATCTATGTCTTAGAGTAGCACGGCGGCGCGTATTGAGGCTGCGGTCCGATAACAGCTCTCACAGTGCTAACGATTTTAATCGCCTTGTCCAAATTAAAGGGAATACTGAAAGTGCTATCAGCATGCTTACGATTTCGGTCCGACAGAACAGGTACATTCATTTTGAACCGAAAACACAATTATCGAACGTCAGACTGACAGTTCGCATAAAGTGATTTCATTCCAGAGCATTAGCGCCGTAAGTTCTATATGACGTTAACGATGACGTCATGTGGCTCTTCATGCCGGCTAACATTAGCGCGCTCACAACATTTCGGGACGCGTTTGAGCGTGCTAATAGTGACTCTTATTGATTTTCGGAACGCAGCTTTAGTGTGACTGACATGATAAAATTTCTTGACGCTCCTCAAGGGATACGTGTCACTGAGTGTTATCACAAATTTCTTGGCAGCCTGTGCTACGCCTGCAGCAATAATCATCATCATCATCACAGCTCATATACGTCCTCATCGAGGGGCACGAGCCTTTTTTATTTTTTTTAAGTCGAAAAAATGCCTAGCGCACTTCTTGTCCTCAGGGGGCTGACGACAAGGGTATGTGGGGCTTGCACCCACTAAAAAACCGACTGCGTTTCTTCCACCACCAGTATCCTAGGAAGTATTGGGCCCGGGAACTAAACAAGTCTACCGCGCTACCCCCTAGAGGTGGTTGGTCGTCTGCTGGACGACCTCACCTGCGACGGGATACTGGGCTAGGTTCCCGTTTTCTCTGCTAAAATGTATTGCAGAAAAGCACGTTTGCCTCCCGAGGATCGTATATTGAGCTACGGGCCGCCCCTGACCCGCAACCTAGAACCGTCTCGCGATGACGCTGGCGTGGGGTTTGGCGGCTTATTTAAAAACCGCCGAACCTTCCTCGATGGAGCAGTCAGACATACACTGCTGCCCACCCAGTAGTCAGCCGCCTTCTCTACCTCGGCGCAGGGGCCGCAATAGGGCTTGGCGATGCAGGACACCGCCTTGTGCCCGACTTGACCGCAACGAAAACAGTCTCGGCTGCGGTCAGCCTCCTCCCTACAGAGGGTGGCCATGTGGCCTACCTTGAGGCACCGGTAGCAGCGTGTCGTCTTGGGGGGCAAAAGTCTCACCCTAGAGGGGCACGAGCCTACCCTAACTAGTTAGGGCGATAGCAATAATAAAGCGAACAGCAATAATAAAGTTAATCAATTCTTAATTTCTCATTCTTCATATTATTATAGCTAGATATGAATCGATACGATAAAAAGTCTATTCCCGAATAAGAATTCAATATGAAATACAGCTATAAATTTTTATCTGCATCTATAAAGTCTCATTCTCTCACTTAGAACACCGTAAATATATCTTATAGGATCGCGGAATTCTTTATATCAACACATATTTCTTGTTGAAATTCAAATCGACCCAATAAAATGTAATGGCGCCGTATAATTCTGGGATCCGAGTGCTTTCTCACCCAGAAACATTACCATAAACAAAGGAAAATGACCAGAGATGTTTGGCGCGAAAAAAATGATGTGCGCATAAATAAACCCAATCTTACCAATGCAGAAACTAACTTCGAAATTGTTCGAAGACATTGATTTTTGTTTCTTTACATTATTCGATGATATGACATTATTCTCCGTAGACTGCACAATAGATTCATTATTTTTCACAATGTTTGTGAAATATAATATTGTAATGTTGGCATTTTAAAAGAGGAGACAAAAAAATAGAAGACCTTCCGAGTTTCTTGCCTGTTCTTCTCGAGAAGGCTCTCCCAATTTCCGAGCAGGTGTAGGGTCAACTTTTTTTCCATTTGACTTGTATTTGCACACATCTTAATAATGGTTGGGGTGTGTGTGTGTGTGTGTGTAGGGTGGGTTCATACAAGGATTAAATAATTTAGTAAATTAGATTCTTAGTTGAAGATTCTTATTTGACGTCAATAAGTGCCTGTAAAGATCTATATTGAATAAAGATTTTTGAGTTCGAGTTTATTCAGATACAGTATAAATCTTTATGATGCACATGTTAAAATGAAGGAAAATATGCTTAATTTTATCGACGAAAAACGTATAAAAAATCTAATTCAAGTTTTCTACTGTGACCCCCGTGTAAACAAAAACGGTGATACTTTTAAACTAATCGAACTGTCACGACGAGTCAAACTCAGTGATAATTGGAGGTACCCGAGCGTTTTCTTGAAAATGATAATTGAGGCATTTTTTTTGAAAACAATTTGTTTCTCTCTTAGCCAATCTCTACACAAATAATAAAATTCTCAATAAAACGCCTCATTTTTCTAACTAACTTCTTGAATCATACTATCAATGATAGAGATCAACAATTTTTTAAATGCCTTAAAATATATTTTAATTATTTCATCTATATTTTTGTGTTTCAAGTTCCCCAACTCGGTTCTGTGTGGTCATAAAAAAATTAACTTAACCTATCCGCAACTGTGTTTGAGGTGCCTCGAGTTGGTTCTGGGTGGTCTATCCAACTACATATATTTGAGGTATCCGAGTCAGTTCAGGTTAATCACTTTAACCGGTTAACCTATACTAATATTATAAAGCTGAAGAGTTTGTTTGTTTGTTTGCTTGAACGCGCTAATCTCAGAAACTACTGGTCCGACTTGAAAAATTCTTTCAGTGTTAGAGCTCATTTATCGAGGAAGGCTATAGGCTATATATCATCACGCCAAGACCAATAGGAGCGGAGCACCAATGAAGAATGTTTAAAAATCGTTTTTTTTTCCTATTGAGAGCTTCCGCTGCGTGCGCTGCGTAAACGGTTAAAGTTTCGCAAAAATCATGTATGACAGAATTGTTCCCCTTTACAAGTTCTAAAAAAAAGTCCGCGACAGCATATGTCTATCTTTTTAGTTTAGCTCACTATAACCTTTTTTATGCTAGCCAAATTTGTTCTAAAATAATGCATTATTTGCGAAGGTGTTTTTATAAACATGATATTAATCCTTATCCAAATAAATACGTTATTCATCACAAGTATTTAATTTAAAACAAAATTGCCCTTTACATCATTCGATTTAAATGAATATCTTAGGAGATATCGCAGTTTTAAAATAACATCACAGCAAAATAATGATCGAGTACTGCGCGCACTGCGAGTAAGCCGGCGGGCAGTCATGAGGGGGAAGGGCGGTGGCCCCAGTTAGCCATCTGCCGGATAATAACTTCTGCCGGAAGAAAACAAAACTAAAAATATAGTGTACGCAGAAGTACTTTAAAATAACATTAGTTAATTTTTTTGAGAATAACCTATCTACATGATATAAGATTATAAGACCCAGTACTTCTATACTCACCTATACCGGGTGTAACTGAACACCCCAATAACATTTAAGGGGTATATAAGTTAGATACTAAATGGACCTTCGGTGCTTGTCTAAGACTTGGAACCACAAAACTTTCAGAGTTATTTGATTTTAAACTGAAAGCAAAAACTTTCAAGTGACAACCATAATCAGCTCTTAGCATAAAAGAAATTTAAACACAAAATGACACGTGACAGACGTGAGCGTAGTATTCCTCCTACGCTTACGTAGGGCTGTCGGCACTTAATACCAAAAAATAATTTATTTGGTTTGTATGACGTGAGCGTAGTATTCCTTGTACGCTTACGTAGGGTTGTCGGCACTTAATACCAAAAAATAATTTATTTAGTTTGTATGGGAAAAAAAGTAGACTTGTTAGCCCTAATATTTTTCCTACAGAATCTCTACTTCTGATGGATACATACCCTTAAATGTTATTGGGGTGTTCAGTTACACCCTGTATAAACGAATTCGCGGGTTAAAGTTAGCGTTAGCCCAAAGTAACTATTCCACGCGGACGAAGTCGCGGACAGAAGCTAGTTATTAATAATCACCGATTATTTACTCTGACCGTAACATTATATATTTTTTACTTCAATACATTTTTGTAATGTTTCATATAAAGCATGCTTAATTTTAAGCATCTTCATTTTTTTTGTATGTATGGCTGCATATTCATTCAAAATGCAAAGTTAGATGAAAAATCAATAAGTACGAGAAAACTACTTTTAACCGCCTCCTTGGTCTAGTGGTTGAAACCACTGGGTGTTGATCGGGAGGTTCGGGGCTCGATTCCCCATGGGCAGAAGTTTATCTGCTCGGTTTAGTTGGTGGTAGGGTTTTTGGTAGCTACCACCGTCTTACGTACTCGTAAGTTAGTCTCCGTAACAATGTTAGTTCTCTTTCGCACTTAGCCCCATGATTGGGCCATTGTGCTTCCTGAAATCCTGACCTTACGTCAGCCTCCATCCTAGTCCATCCAACCCAGGTTCTCTCAGAATGCCAGCAGCCTTTGTGGGCTATTACATGCTTCTGGCATGGATGCCGGGGAGTGGAGAAGTTTCGTCCGTTGATCGGACACACTTGTGCATTCCATAAGGACGTGCTGTGGCGTTTCCTCCGCCTCCATGCATTCTCTGCATAGAGGGCTGTCTGTCACCCCTATTGTGAATAGGTGTTTGTTTAGGAGACAGTGTCCGGTTATAGTAGCTATAACTTTTCGGATTTTGTCTCTCTTTAGTCTGATGAGGGAACGGACTAGCTTTTTGGATGGTACCGGGATTGCGTCTTTTGTTTGCTTGCATCTGCATTGGCTCTCTCCATTGGCTCTCCACTCTGTTAGATGTTGTTCCTCGGTTTTCTCACGCAGCCAGGTTTTTATCTGGGCCTCTGGAATGGACATTAAGGGCTCTGGTCCATACACTTTTGTGTTTGAAGCTCTCTTAGTCAATTCATCTCCTGCGTCGTTGCCAAGTGAGTCGCTGTGTCCTTTTATCCATTGCAGAGTTACCCGGTTTGTGTCTGCTATGGTTTGGAGCATGTTATGCTGATGCTGCAGCACAAATGCGCTGTCTGAGATAATGTTATTAGTAACAATGTTATTAGTATTGTTGTGTTCCGACAATCAATTCCAATGTTGTTGAGAAGTCCAGGTCGCTACCACCTTAAGCCTTATCCTTCCTTACCATCAGGTGAGATAAAGGCCAAGAGGTTCCCTGTTATATGTAAAAAAAACCCGCCTCTTCATTCAACATACCGTTTCGAGAACTTGAGCGATTGGGTCAACGAGCTTTTACCCATCTTGACGAAATTTCAACTATATTGTATTTCTTTTTTACAAGTTTTTATTTACTTTCACCTGTCGCTTGTCTGTAATGAAATCTTGCATGCATATAATATATCGCGTGACAATGCAATATTATGATGATATAAAAGCTTGTATTTAATTTTTAAAAAATAATTTTACTTGTTAATTTATTTTTTTTATAAAGCTTTGTATAAGTGTTTTGTGTCTGTAATGAAATCTTGCATGCATATAATATATCGCGTGACAATGCAATATTATGATGATATAAAAGCTTGTATTAATTTTTTTTAAATAATTTTACTTGTTAATTTATTGTTTTTATAAAGCTTTGTATAAGTGTTTTGTGTCTGTAATGAAATCTTGCATGCATATAATATATCGCGTGACAATGCAATATTATGATGATATAAAAGCTTGTATTTAATTTTTAAAAAATAATTTTACTTGTTAATTTATTGTTTTTATAAAGCTTTGTATAAGTGTTTTGTGTCTGTAATGAAATCTTGCATGCATATAATATATCGCGTGACAATGCAATATTATGATGATATAAAAGCTTGTATTTAATTTTTTTAAATAATTTTACTTGTTAATTTATTGTTTTTATAAAGCTTTGTATAAGTGTTTTGTGTACTCTTTGTCGTTCCAAATAAATGAATGAAAAGTATATTTTACTGTTAAGGCGAGGTTTTCCTGGAAATCTACGCGTGCACGGCGATTCCTTTATTGCGAGGTAATATAGTTGATAATCGTATAGCTTCTAATGTCGCTTACGCGCCCGTGACCGAACGAAAACGTTACTTTTTACATGTTTTATTCGATTTTTGAAAAACTGGAGTACAAAATCAAAAATGTATTTTTGCAATTTTCTAGACAATAAAAATGCACATCTATTAGTAACACTTTTATGCCATTTATTATTTTATTCTCTGATTCACAGCTGTTTTAAAATATTGAACAGAGTAATCTTTGGATTTTTTTTCTATCGAGTGAAATGTTAATAATCATGTTTCTGTCTTTAAGAATGTTTAGATAAAATGTTCAAAAATATCATATATGAATTTGAGAACTGCATGTTTTATATTCGTGGCGGTACAGTTGATCGAAATTGTATAAAACGGGAAAGTAGCGCCTTAACACTACGCATCAACGTCCGATTTCAATTTCGTTACAATCAGTATAGAATAAAGGTTTTTATTTGTGATTTTGTATTTTTTAAAATGCTAAATAAAATGAAAATAGAATAAATCACTACAAGAAAAATTTTAGACTGACGGGATTTGAAGACGCGTCTTTGACATTTATTTGGCGCGCCGTGACCAATTGGCTTAGCTTAGGATGATTGTATGTAGTTTAACTCATAGCAAAATTGATTTAGCTTTGAGTAAGGGATTCAAATTTGAACACTGCCTTTTGTAACTCGGCGCCAAAAACATATATTTAAATATTATGTATTTTATTTGTTTTCTAAACTCCTAAAAGTTGCATAGTAGTTTTTTTTTGTCTCGCACCTTTAAATCACATATTGCGTTTAGTAAAAATTAACTTTAGAAGCAATTTTAGACGACTTCGCTAGATCGTGATTTGAAATTAGCACTCATAGTAAAAATGCTCACTTGTGGAATAATAGAAAATTAAAAAACAATATATTAATAATTATATTGTTTTATAATTTCCTATTTACAGGAGGAAACGCAGACTGCTAAACAAGGATAAAAGTACTAGTCCTCGTCTAAAAGAACTAGCATTGCAGTTGTGTAGACCACTGCGTTATTCGAAATGCGCGATTGGTTATTCGAAATAATAACATCGAAAATTCGAAATATACTTGAAAATAGAGACAGGTAATTTTAATTAAGAAGACGAACAATTCTGCGCCCCGGGTTACCTCGTACTGTATTTTCACCCTCAGAACAATAACTGGAGCATATATTCTTTAGTTATTCTTCTGAGTTTTCACCTCGCTACTCTTGTTGACCATAGACAATGAGCTCGTCATTGTATCGAATGCGCTGTATTGTAAGCCGCATAGCTCGAGGTAGTTCTGGCCGATGGCCAAGCTAACAAGCGGTGGCCGTGGGCTAAGCCAATTGTCTGGGCCCTCTAATTGGCCGCGAACCTAATTGACATTTCTTGCCTTTGATATTCGGTGAGAATAGCGGTCGACCGAGTGCTTTGAGCGAATTGTTGCTTTTGATTTGTGTTTGTGTTGATAAAGCCACTTTAAGGCCCTTTGACATTGCGACTTTTTGCAGCGATACAGTCGCGATACTCAAAGAAGCGATACAATCGCGCTGCAGTTGCGATTCA
Source organism: Schoenobius gigantellus (assembly GCA_963935595.1). Classification (NCBI taxonomy): domain Eukaryota; kingdom Metazoa; phylum Arthropoda; class Insecta; order Lepidoptera; family Crambidae; genus Schoenobius; species Schoenobius gigantellus. The sequence continues at coordinate 9,394,142 of OZ012563.1, forward strand.
GTAGCTAGCCGCATAGATTGTAGTGGTACAATCGCGATGCAAACGCGATACAGCATCGCTGCAAACGCGATACAGGATCAATACAAACGCAACGATGCAAAACGTTCAGTATTTGGTCGACAGCCACAGCGCGATGAGTACGCTTGAAACAGTTTTAATGACGCTATGTGTATTATATTATTACTTTTAAAGAAGAAAGGTAAACGCAGACTACGGAATTATTGGGTGCATCCATGTATAAGTGAAAAAACGATGTGTGGACATTATAAGTCAACATTTAAAAAATCCATCGATACAAACGCGCGTTTACATCGATAAAAACGCGCGTATGAATCGATTATGAATCGATACAAATATAAAAATGGCCCTTACTGTAAAAGGCCCTTACTGTTTATTTCTTAAATCGCTTACACCGTCTGTTTATATTTAGAATCTTTCAATCATCACCACACATACGTCCCCACCAAGAGGCTCGAGCCTACCCCAAGTTAGGGTGTTTAGGCCTTAGTCAATGACGCTGACCCAGTGCGGATTGGTCGACTTCACAATTTACCTTTGAATTTCTTCGAAGATTTATGCAGTGCTGATGTATTCAGTGAGGTGTATGCAATCTTTCAATGCTTTTAATCAATTGTTCGTGTGGTATTCGATATAAAATACATTTGTGTATCCTTTATTGTGGTAACCATAGGACAAATTTCAAAAACATCACTGTCGAATATTGGCAATCCATATAGCACGATGTCATGACTAATTACATACCTATCTAGAAGTATAAATATCAAGGTTATTTATTTCAGTTAGCATTTATTAATCGACCTCGGAAGTGAAAGCATCTCATTGTTGTCGCTCGCTGCTTATCGGTGACTTATCCGCGCGGTGTTTGTCTTTGGCGATTTTTAAGAAATGTTAATAAATAATAATAATAATCTTTATTTTCCCATAACAAAAACAATACCAACAACATAGGAAGCTTACAAATGTACAATTACCTATTTATTTTTATTTTTGTGCGAGACTGATGCCTATGCTAAGTATATTAATATAACTGTATTACAGGACATCAGGACAATTATTTTGTTATTTGTGTACAGTGAAGTTCCAAGACCAGGGTAAGTGTTTTGTAAATGATTAAGTTTTTAGCACCTAAGTACTTATTATTATACTTTTTGTTTTATGAGGGTGCTACGCCAACCTATTTTTCTTAGTTTATTTTTCCGTTACTGTAACTTTATCAAGAGATACAAAATTTGCACTGAAAAAAAAAATTGATAATATGTATCAAGAATGTGTTACCTTTATTCATGCAACTTATTTATATATTATACGAGCGCACAAAGGTCATAAAGTATAGTTGGTTGGCCGTAGTAAGATTACTTTTTAATGTCACTATGATGTTTGTGGATTTTATTAAGAACTTGATCACTTTTTTGGCAAGTCGCAAAGCTTGATATGATTGATATGATCATTGAACTCATGCATACCTCTTGAGTTTCTTTATAATACGAGAATTTTCGTAATCTCTCTAAAATCTAAATAAAGTTGCATCTGTCTGCCCAATATTCCAGCGCCCTGTATATTAACCATAATGGAGATGTATGCAAATAGGTAATAGTAAAAAGAAAAAAAAAAGACTATTAGGCTGCAGTCCTTTTGAAGTGGAGGTACTTTCATACTCTTCATTAGAAGCGGTCGTCGATCTCAAAAAATATCACCCCCGTTTTCTTGTAATGCGAGGAATCTCATCGTGTCTCTGAATAAAGTTGCATCTGTTCACCCAGTATACCAGCTGCTTGTATATTAAGCTGTTACGCACGCGACGACAAGACTCATAGATATTGTGGGGAGACATTTAGTGGCTGCAGTGTGCGCCGGCCTTAATACAAGTAACCAGTGTTGTGCAGCCGAAATACTACAGAGACCAAATAAATATAAAATTACAGGATACAATTTTTCAAGCTAGTTAAAAAACAAGATAATTTCTGCTTTTAGTACTCGTCAATATGAATCAAAATAGCCCAAAATCGATGGGACTGTGTAGTTTTGATGCGGAGTTCCTATGACCACCTTCCAGCTCCAGCATTAGATCAGCTCCATGTTATCATAATATTACATTGTCAGGCGATATCCTTACATATGCATGCAAAATTTCGGCTCAATCGGAAACCGGGAAGTGGGTCTTTAACTTGCAAGATTTCATTACAGACACCGGGACAGGTGAAAGTAAACAAAAGCCTTGTAATAGATCAAGTTTCTTAGCTTTATTAATGTAAATATTAATAAATCTATGCATTGGAATAAAAAACGTTTAAAGAGACATATTAATAACCCTTTAACATTCACAGTCAAAGATTTCTATATAATAAATAATAATAATCAAGTTTATTTTTTTTTCAATACAATCTTACACACTAACTTAAACTAGAATATAAGAATTAACATTTAAGATTGTGAGAGACTGGTGCCTGAACTAAGCAAAAGCTTGTGTCTCAGTGCACCAGTGCCCTCTCTCCTGCAAGATGGTCATAGCTATTGACAAGGAACACAAAACAACACAAAGGATCAATTGCAGGTTAGGAGCAGATATAAAAAGTTTGTCCGCTAATAACGTATAGTTAGTTGAGTAACAATTTTAGAAGTTTAGTTTAATGTCTTAAATAAACGAATAAACGATTCATTCATTCATTTATTCATTCATTCATTCATTCATTCATTCATTCATTCATTCATTCTTACTAGACTATACTATAACTTAATGTTGGGAACCGTTTATTTGCTTGGCTTTACGCATCGATACCTTTTTAATATTACCAGAATTGAGGAAATATTTCCGAGAACCAATCTCTAAATGAAATTTTTCATAGTGTTTTAAAAATAGAACTATACACTTTACTACGAATACATTTTCATTGATCGCAACAACAATATACGGGCGAGTTAAAAGGAGTGGGGCCTTAGTCGTTCCATCTTGTTACTTGTTACTGGTGCCCTAACTATATTCGCCGAGACGCGGTCTCCGCTCCAGCCTAAGTTCCCAATCAGCAATCTGCTCTGCGGTGCAAATGTCCGCTCACTATCATTAACTAGATAATGTTGTATTACTCTTATAACTTTAGTTCTCTGGATTCGCTCCCTTATATGGTTGATATAAACGCAGGTGGCAAGGTGGTGTTAACGCATGCACCGTAACATGTGTTATTGAACGCATTTAAAATAATGCCACCATACCAATTAACGGTCTAAGCAGGTGGAGTCGTAGCATAAGACTCGTAGATATTGAGTGCTTTTGAACCTATACTCGCTGATTGCTTTTAAACCTATACTCAATCTTAAAGTCACTACATAAGTGCCTTTAAGATTTTATACTACAAATTGTAACGGTCAAGGAAAATATATATCGGTGACACAATCCTGGTGCTTCATTTCTCTGGCCCTACATACCCACTGCACCACCCTGTCGCTACTGCTCCTCACCACGTTACACTGGCGCCCAACGTGGGGCATCAGTGTATTCTTAAGAGGACTGTGAAGTGCCAATTCATGGCTCGAGTATGCACTTTCAAAAATGCAGTTTGTTGCACACGTTTAGAGTTGAAAGTCCGAGGCAAGTGCCTATATTTCTTATTGAAATATTGTCTCGGGCGATAACTGTTTTACCCCCCTTAAACCTTTACTAAATTAGACACTTTTAGTCTCATTAGATTCAGTATACCTAAATCTATGTTTGTACGTTTTGTTTTTTTTGTAATATAGTATAATTTAGTCAATAAAGATAAAAATGCACGAGGTAGTTTTTAAGTCTAAAATATGGATATTTAGATGCTAATAATTTATATTCTGAGTATAATTACTTCAAAATCAAAACGTACAAACCTAGATCTTCATTATATCTAGAAAAGCGTTATCGCTTTTTGTATGAAAATTTACAGCTTCACAATCCTCTTAAGGTCATTTAAATTGCTGTTATCTCTTTGTTTTAGATTTAATGGTCGCCCCAGCGCTTACTCCACGAGGGGCCATAAAACCGAATTGTCCGAATTGGCTCTGCCTACGCCAGTTTTCCGATCACATCTAACACACCAATCTCCTTTGCCTAAATGACAAGTGGATAGCGCATGGCACATGACACCATCGTAAGAATATAACCAGAGAATATAACAGTGAATATTCATTGGAATTCGAAATTAATTTGACACTGTTGTGTTTTTTCAAATGACTTAAAAAAGTAGGAGGTTCTCAATTTGGCTGTACGTTCTTTTTTGGATGCTTGTTACGCGATTTTAGTCTTTAATGTTATACTGTTCTACTCAGAAGCATAACTAATGCTTTAATTATTCTCCTGAGACTGTTCTATGTCCGTGCAGTGACAAATTAAGATTACAGTGTCGCTGTTTCTTTTCTTCACGTGAATGTTGTATAACCATGAGTCGACAAAGGGAGCAATTATACCTTTGAATATTGTATAGCCATAAGCCGACAAATGGAGTTTTTATCGCAATTATACCTATGCGAAGAGGAGAACCTGAAATAACGCCATCTTACACAAACCAGTAGCCTGCGTGATGTAATAAATGAAATGAAAATACTTTATTTTGAAGATACGAAGCACTTACTTGAAAACGTCAAAATTAATTTATTGAACTAAAGAAAAAAAAAACAAACGAGCGACACCAATTAATATAGGATAGTAGTCGTATATATTATTGGTGTGTAATCTCACTTCACAAAGAGCGTCGGTGGCTCTGTGGCCTCGGCACTGGACTGTGCTCCGAGTAGAATCGGGAGGCCCGCGATCGATCCTGCCATGTACCAGTGTGTTTTTCGTTTCACGAATTTCATACCTATGTACATTTATCTGACGCTCCTACGGTAAAGGAAAACATTGTGAGGAAACCTGCATACACCTGCGAAGTAATTCAAATGTGTATGTGAAGTCAACCAATCCGCATTGGGCCAGCGTGGTTTGACTTAGGCTTAATCGCCCTAACTAGTTTCCGTCCGTTTTTATTAAGTCACTGCCACAGATTGCAGGAAAGCGAGAGGAATGATGTTAGACATCAACAAAGAAAATTTGATTTTACCACTCGCTTAGAATGCTGACTTGCTGACCTCCCCGAGAAAAGCGAGCTAGAAACTCGGGGGTCTAAATAAGCTAATTCCTCTGCATCTTGTAGAACCAAATACTCTCATACCACTAAGTTGGCTAACAAGGCTACTGCCCACCTGATGGTAAGTGGTAACAGTCATCTATAGTACATGTGACTCTTGTAAGATTCGCAGCAAATTTGCAAACCCCACAAGAACCACAGTTGCCAACTTGTGACATAAGATGTAAAGTTACGGTACCCAGTTATGTTACTGCCATATCTTACCTTTCAAACCGGAACACAGCAAAGCAAGCACTGCTGCTTTCCGGCAGAAATAGACAAGATGGAGAAAGTAAAGTTGAAGTTAACTTGAAGTGGGTATCCCAAAAAGTGGTAAATTTCTAATTCATATCTTTCTAACCGTCCTATCAAATTGTCATTTGCCGCAAAAAAGCGGGGCTTGCAGTGTTATGTTCTTTTTGAAGGGTAAGGTAGGCAGGGAAATTTGTTGTACCCAACCCATGAAGCAAATACAAAGAGGAGATGTTATAAGCATCTAGGTCCAGCTCCTATTACCAGAGTCCTGACGTCACGCATTTTTAGTTTTAGCTACTTAACGCCAGAGGCGCTGACATCAGTCGATCTTTTTATCTGTCGGATTAGTACGTCGTACGCTCTTCTTTTATTTTAGTTTTAAATTACCTAAATACAAAATGAAATGTTGTATTCTATCGTGCAAAAGTTACACAGACGACAGAAACAAAGTGAACGAAAAAAAAATCTCTTTCCATTTGTAAGTACATTAAACAAGCATTATTAATTTATTACTTGACGTATTGCTTCTAGAATGTTCGACGCCACATGGACGCTTCTGTCAATGTCCCGATAAAGCACAAAAGGCCCTCTAATGGCGAGTAAAAATACTAACGAAAACGTAGGATGTATTAAGGGCGAAAACAAAACACGTGAATTAATATAAGCAGTTTTAACGATTTTTATTTTTAGATTATATTGACACAGCACCTAATAAATTATCTTTCTCCTACGAATGTATCTTTTACTGCCACCTAGTAATGTATAGCGGAACTTTTATGTTAACGTCAATAATGCTGGCATTTTAGTCTGTACTAGCACTGCTGCCACCTAGTAATGTATAGCGGAACTTTTATGTTAACGTCAATAATGCTGGCATTTTAGTAATTCTACTCGCTACAAGGTGACAGTGGCGTCGCGCACTCTCCCCCCGCACCCCGATTTCCGGCTTCACTTGATTTCATACGGAAAACGCGATAGGGCACCTCCTCTTTGTATTTGCTTCATGACCCAACCAGATGATTTTAGGAGACGTAATAAAACTATTGTGGAATTAGATCATCCAGGAGATTTAGGGAATCAAAATAAGTAAATTAAAGACATGTAGAATTTGATCACCCAGATGATTTGGTGCCGGGTGATTTAAGTACACAAAAATGTGGAATTTGATCACCTGGGTGATCAAATTCCACATTTCATTTCACCCAGGAGCTCAAAGTTGAATAATTCGAAATTTCGGGTTATTGCCCGGATTCACCTATATAGTTCACCTCAGTGTACTACAAGAGAAAGAAATACCCCATGTTTCACTTTCTAGGTACTATGACTAAACATGTTATGTCACAAGTTGGCAAAGTACAATGTCTTTTTAGAGGTTGTATATTTAGGTAGCTTACAGGAAACGTTTACTTTTTTTTATTGATTATTTATATAAAAAAATCAATAACCGCTTTATATAGTATAGATACAGGTGCCGGACTGAGCCGTTTCGCCAAAACACAATTGCATATTGACACCAACGTACCCAATGCCGCTTAAACCGAGTCACGTCGCCAAGGATCAGAGGTCTCGCATGACAGGAATATAATATGCTAATGACACGTCATTTCATACAGGTCGCATTAATATTTATGACGCGTGATTTACGTTTACTACGATATTTGACTGACAGAATATAACATTAGCTGACGTCGTCGCTACAATTTTTAGGCGCGGGATTGTGTGGCTCTTTTAGTCTTTGTTGTGGATTAGATCTCAAATGTATTTTATCTCAGTGTGCATTTTATATTTGTAGTAGAGAGTAGGGTCAAACACTAATCATTATTGAACATGGCTACAAAAGATACATGGCGTATATGTATGTGCAGAATTGCTTGTGAGCTGAATAAAATGTGTTTAATTTGATTTGTATGTCAAAATAAAGTAACAATAATAATTATAGATCTTTAAAAAATCTTTTATATTGCTATGTACAAAGCAAGAAGAAAATTTTCGTATTTTTTCACCTGACATGTTTGATAGCCTGGTATTTGTTGGGGATTAATCAACGTCACGGAAATATATTCAATAACCACCAATAACTATATCTTTTTGTCCCGACGTAGAATCAATTTTGTTATGTTACCGCCTTATCCATTATCATAAGCTGATCGCAATTAATTTAAGACCGTGATTAGGTCTACTCATAATGTGACATGTCAAGAGTCTTTTGAAATTAGGTACGTTCATATTTCGTTTCGTCCAACATCAGACAATGAATACTGAATCTCTCAATTTATTCCTTCGGTAATTTGTCCCTTAATTGGTACTGTTTGCGTTGGCGGCGGATATTAGATCCCGAGGGTGCATAGGATAATTTATCACTCCAACTAATTTAGTGATGCATGAGATTGTTCAACAGAAGTGAAAGTGACAACTTCATAATGAAGGAGAGCGTTAGTCTACGTAAGGTACATACCTAATCATACCTAATCACCATATCATAAACTCGTAGGTATGTGTGTTTTGAGTTTGTGTATTTAAAACTAACCGGGTTCAATTTACGTAAAAAATCTCTTCAGGAGTGTTCCAGTGCCAGAAACAACGGATCTAACGCAACTAAAAAACCTTTTTTTTTTCTCTTTATGTTGTTCAGATGATAGGCGTTGTTTTATTTTAATCTCATTTATAACAAACTAGGTGAGATTGTAGTCTGTCATGAATTCGGGTCGTTTGTTTTCAGTTGGTCAGTTTTTCAAAACGTCAGACTTTCAGATAGCAAACGTGTGTCCGGTTTGCGAAAACATAAAAGTGATTTAAGTTTCACTTTTTGGACACGAGTAAAATTCTTGGCGTTTTCAGATGATGAAACAATAAGTGACACTAATTTTGAATTTCATCAACTGGACGCACGTGTGCCCAGTCTCTTGTGTCGAGTTGGTGAAAAATCCGACCCGACGAACTTCGTACCGCCATATTCTTTTTCGTGAATATTTTCAAAATACAAATGGTCTATTAGAAGCGTGGATTTATCAATCATGGTAAGTCTATGGTTCGAAGTTAGCAACTGCTAGCTGAACAATTGAACGTCAATCTGTCAATGTTTGGTCAATATCTTGAAGATCTTGTAAAAATAGTGATATTCATTCAGTTAATACTAGACAAAAGAATATGTTAGCTTTACCAAATACCAGGCTCCAAAAAATTCATAATTCTTTTAGAGGCCTGTGTATACGTTTCTACAATAAAATCCCAGGTTGTATGCAAGAACTTAGCTTAAACAAATTTAAAGATGCAATCAAAGATGTACTTATTAAAAAAGCATATTATAAAGTGTCTGATTACATGACAGACAAAAAAGCTTGGGTTTGAACTCTCAATTCTAATATTTAACAATGTACTGCGTTTTGTTTCAAAGAAACGTTCAGTGAGAGCAATTTATAAGCTAAGTTCACGCACTTCTCTCAGAGATTGCTTATATAATGTGAATTAACACATCTATTCTTGTAATGGAAGTTGAGCTCAAACTTTTGCTTTGAGGTCAGCTTCCAATTGACGACTCTGTAACAAACCAAATTGTAAATGGCGATTTAAAAGAGGAGATAAAAAATTTTGACCTTTCGAGTTTCTTGCCTCTTCTTCTCGAGACGGCTCTCCCAATTTCCGAACAGGTGTAGAGTCAACTTTATTTTTTCATTCCTACTTGTATTTGCAGGCATCTTGAGTATATTTAGTATGTATGCACATACAAGGTTAATATGATTTCTTTAAATTAGATTGTTTTGCTTTGTTTTGACGTCAATAGGTGCTTGTAAAGGCCTATGTTGAATAAAGATTTTTGAATTTGAATTTTGAATTTGACCACCCAGTATAGATCTGCAGGTCTGGGGTTCGATTTCCCGATAAGAGCAGCATTTTTATGCTCGGTTTGGCTTCTGAACCCGCCTGGCTAGCTACCACCGTCTTATCTATTTTGTCGCCATAATAACAATGTTAATAGCATTGTTGTGTTCCGATAATGAGAGGTAAGATAGACAGTTCCTCAGTTGTTGAGGAGTCCAGGCGAAGCTCGCTTCCATCTTCAGCCTTATTGTCACTTACCATCAGTACCATAAAGGCTTTCCCCTTGCGTGTTAAAATTTACTAGAGTGAACAAAAAATATAGATTTCACGGCAACATAGCTTTTTATCAACTGTCTGAGATTTCTTGAATATATCGTAATAAATGTTATTGAAAAAGCACCATATGGATGGTTATTTATTATACACTCAGGGACAAATTTAGAGGAACGATAAAAATTCACTTCTAGTTTTGATAACGCTGTGCATTTTAGCATACGAAACCATATTTAGTTTTACCAGCTTTCTAGCCATCGTATTCGCTACAAAAAAATCATTCACCGCGGAAACCAGTTGTACGATTGTGATAAAAAAGACCACCATTAAAAGTTAACGTTCTTATCCAGGTCACAAATAGGGAAATTTTGTCATTATCCGTTATGGCCTTGGTCATGAATCCTGGATAACAATCAAACAAACGCATTAAAGGTCAATCACACATCGATATTATGTTGTAAAAGTAGCTTGAATCTATGTAAAAAGTGTAGTGTTCCTCTAAATTTGTCCCTGAGTGTACATTGATCTGTAAATACAATTAAAAAAAAATTGATATTGACTACTGATGTGAGCGAAATGTCTATCCAAAATACCGCAGCGCCCCGCCGCCGCAGTCAAATAAAGATGTTCCTGCGCGTGATGAGGTCGCCAGGAGCTCATTAGAGGATACTTATGTCGGCGGCGTAATATATGGGTTTGGAAGGCAACTCGCGTCTCTAATTGAAATCATTCGACAAACAAAGGGATGTTGAAGCAATAATACTTTAAATTAATAAATATTTCAATATTATTTTTTTTGTTGCGGTCGACATATACATACAGCGCGCGATATTAGGCGACGTCAAAATCAATGACTGATATTAAGCCGCGTGCTGCCCGCCTAAAACACCGTACGCACGAGCGCTTTTCTAAAGTGCGTTAGAAAGCTTTCAAATAGAACAAATGCATTTCTGTGTTCACACGGCAGAGCTTTTATAGCGACGCTTTTTCTACCGAGCACTGCTCGGTAGAAAATGCTTTTCGGTATAAAAACTAATTCGGTCATCGTAATTAACAGTGAATATAATTATAATATTTTGGCTTAACAAAGCTCAAAAGAGATCAATACAGTTAAAGATTACGTCGGGGCTGATAAGAACTAGGTGGTCGAAGTGGTCAAGGCGTATGGTATGGTAAAGACGCGGGTTCGATTCCCGCCCGAGACGAAGTTTTTTCTATATTGATTTAATCATTTTTAATCTATTTTAAATTTTTTAATGCAAAGTTCTACATAAAATGGGTTTGTTTCGAATTTTCCATCTCTACGCAGATTGGCGTGAACAACGACATTTAAATAGAAAAAAGGGAGAGGCGACAGATGGCTCCTAAATCCGGAACCACGTGTATAGCCATCTATGTTGTATAGGAACAAACATACTAAATAGCACTACGTCGCAACGGTAACGGTAACGGTAACATTTTGGTAACTACGCGTATTTTCCCAACATATTTCCTAAGCAACCGCCATCTTGCGAAATACCGATTATGACAATTTATTTCATTAAAAAAAAGTATTTTTTAGATAATTTCTATGAAAAATTCAACTGTTTTAAATTTACTTAATATGCACTGAGAATTAGCGCCTTCATTTCGCTGTCACTCAAATTCACCGTGAATGAACGGAATGAACCCTTCATATTATGAACCTGAACGGTCTCTCCATACCTACACAAATTTTATAACAGTTCGTTCGCAGTCGCTAGGTAAGATTACTTTTATCGGTAAATTTAGAGCTTCGAAAAACTCAATTTATGATAATTACAATTCCATTCGTAGGTATGTATGCTGGAGCCTATAAAATTTATACGCTCAGTGCTTTATTCGGTGAATTTACGATTGAGATGAAGTTTGAATGTATTATCCAATTTTAATTTTTTTTTGTTTAGTTTTACTTCTTTTGTGAATGTGGGATGGAATACGCATAGAAATGCTCCGCTACGCGTGGTTGGTCGCATTTTTTTAAAGGCGAGAAATTCTGGTACGATACCTCGAGGACAAGTTGATGAAACTATCTGTTTAGGATTCCGTTGCACTGTAGCTAAATCACTATTACCTACTGTTAAATACCCGATTAAAACCTCCTTTCAGGACCTTTCTGCTCAAAATCGCATTCCCGACACACAAAGGGAACTTTTCGCAATCGCTTTGTGTGTCGAGAGCGATGCTACCCGGACAAACCGGGCCCCCCTTCAGGGTATGGAGTGTTTGCGGAACGCCTTCAGACACATCCGCAGCATAGGGGTCATTAGTGCGGGTGACGGGAGCTCCACTTCGTCACCGCGACCCCTGCGGTAGCTGGTGGAGGGCGAAAATTGGCCCTGTGGCGCTGTGCACTGGAGCGTCGGTGGCGCTGTGGACTGGGGCGTCGGTGGCGCTGTGGACCGAAGCGTCGGTGGCGCTGGGGATTGGAGCGTCGGTGGCGCTGTGGACTGAAGCGTCGGTGGCGCTGGGGACTGGAGCGTCGGTGGCGCTGTGGACTGAAGCGTCGGTGGCGCTGGGGACTGGAGCGTCGGTGGCGCTGTGGACTGAAGCGTCGGTGGCGCTGGGGACTGGAGCGTCTGTGGCGCTGTGGACTGAAGCGTCGGTGGCGCTGGGGACTGGAGCGTCGGTGGCGCTGTGGACCGAAGCGACGGTGGCGCTGTGGACTGGAGCGTCTGTGGCGCTGTGGACCGAAGCGACGGTGGCGCTGCGGACTGGAGCGTCGGTGGCGCTGTGGACTGAAGCGTCGGTGGCACTGTGGAGAACTCACCTTCCAATCGGGAGATCCGGGGTTCGAAACCGCCATGAACCAATATGTTTTTCGAATTTCATATACGTACATTAATTTGTCTGACGCTCCTACGGTGAAGGAAAATATCGTGAGGCAACCTGTATACATCTGCGACGAAATTCAAAGCTGTATGTGAGGTCGACCCATCCGCACTGGCCCAGCGTGATTGACCAAGGCCTAAATACCCTAACTTAGGGTAGGCTCGAGCCCCTCGGTGGGGATGTATATGAGCTGTTATGATGATGATGATGCGTTCCCGAATAAAAGGATCTTGACAGACAGACGGACAGACTGACAACGAAGTACAACTATCCTTTAAGGGTTCCGTTTGAGGTACGGAACACTTAAAACGAACATACAAAGACAAAAGACTACGGTCAGTTCAGCTTTCAACCAAATGGAACGCGCTTGACACACCATTGTAAAGTTGGTAAGATATTGCGAAGTCTTCGTAATCAGAACGAAAGGGCTGAATAAGGAGGCGCCGTTTCACTCGCGTTATTACTGACCTCACACCGGTATAAATAAGCGTGTTTATCCCGGCGGGCGGCTTCCGTTATTTCAATCCAATTTGGAGCGAGATGCTATGTGAACTAGCGGGGACTCTTTTTCGAATTTTCGAATTCGTCTGGTTTCGAAACCTTACCTAGCGCGCCCATAAAGGCAGGGAGAACACCGAGGGGTTTTAGTGGGTAGGCCTGGCACTCTGCCGGAAAAGCCCCACACACGCTCGCTGTCTAGCCAACGGCGGGTACGGTGCGGTTACGCATTTCCCCCCGAGAAAAAAAAAATGGTTTCGAACGGTTGATCATGCGTCGTCTTCGCTCGAGTTTTGCTAATTTTCATTTCCTTATTTATGGAAATCAAAATGATATTGTTGTAATATACTTGTTGCAATAATATATTGATCTTCATCGAAAACTAAGCGAAAGTCAGTAGAAATCGTGCGTGGACGTCACTCGACGCTGGGCTCGGCAACAAATACTGGTTAATTTTGTTCCAAAACCGGTTTTTATTGTGTTCATTTATTAACCGGTTTATCAAGAAAACTGATATCAATTACACCGAAAATTTCTGTTAACCGGTTAAAACAAAGAACGTTATTTAAAGACTCGTGCCAACTTAAATTAACCCGTTAAACTCAAAACAACTTCCACGTTATACGCGGCACGGGCCTCTTGTCGGCCGGCCTGTGCGCACCCTCGTACCTCTCTTTCACATTATTGTAGGCTTAAGCCGCGCTAGCTTGTCGGTTCGCTCACTCTGCAGAAGGAATAATTTGCGTGTGACATGCACGATCTTGAATCTCAAACTAACCGGTTTATTTCGCTCAATGGGAACGATATTTGTGAAATATCGGTTTACAAATTTAACCGGTTAAAAACCGGTAACCGAAACCATAACCGCAATACATTTCGGTTTGGGGTTTATGACCGAAACCGGGTTAAAAAAATTACCGGTTTCCGAGCCATGGGCTCGACGAACGCTCGACGCCAGGCGAATGATTCAAAAATAGGGCCTCAACGTAATGTTCGCGGTCCGACATAATTCACGATGAATATATGAAAAAAAAACTACCGAGTTAGAGCACATTAAAGTTATGGGGGGTCTTGCTACGTCACAAGCTAGCAGAAAATATACTTACGTATGACGTCATGCGACATTAAGTTGTTGGTTACGTAAAAAAGGAAAAATGTGCCTGCAATATTTTTTTTGTAATCTACGAGGCGGACATAAAAAATCTCCGCTTCCCTATCGATTACACGTTGCGAGCGTCTATCCTACTTACTTTAGCACGTTCCGTGAAATCACTTGTTTCTGAAGTTACCACGAATCAGGCGGTTGATTGCTTTGAAGATTAAAAGTTAAGCTCGAGAAAACTATCTTGGCCTAGTTGCGAATAAAAACGCGGACGAACCCGTTAACGGTCCGCAAAAAGGAAAAGCAATTTTATTCCAATCATCATACGTTTTATTTCAGCTTATAAGCTCGCGCCACACGTAACTATAGTCCGTGACCTACGTATTACGTGACCTGCCGCACGCCGATATTAGCCGGGCGGCTCTAAGGTTGGCAGGCGGCCGGGATTCGTATAGTCCCGGAATAATACAAGTCGACGCAGCGGATCTGGGATTGCCCAGAATGCCCGGAAGTAATTTCATGCATGCACATGCATGCAAATAAAACACTAAAATCGAGTCCACTTTTTTTAACGTAACTCATTACGTTTTGAATTTTTATGATTTCAGGCTCACTTTATCCTTTACGTTTTGACGTCAAAAGTATAGTGATAAAGTATATTTGGAAGTGGGCCACTTATTCTTGCGTGAATAGTTGATTTAAACGTCACATTTAAGAATATGTATAACGTAAAACTTGGTGTAACTGATCATTTCAGTGCGCTAAAAGAGACTTATCGCGGTCGCGAATGAACTAATGTTACGGCTTTCACGATGATTTCACATGAAATCGCTTTTTTGTCTATTTTTCTTAGCATGCACGCACTTTGGTGAAGGGAAATGGATGAAAATATTAAAGTTGTACAACAACATGATTGTGTTGCTTGGTAAGTACCTAAAAATGCATCTAAAAAGCATCCGATCGTATGTCCCACCTCCTCTGCCAGTGTTTTTAAATCTCTATCGTATAACAAATGCAATATATTATAATTATATATATTAGCTAATTCTGTAAGCTTCGTATCATCTTGATAGATGATGGATCTAAATAACCAATTGCGAAGTATACCGTCATTTTCCATACAAGATTACTATTATTAGTAGCGAGACACCCCAGCTTTGCATGGTTAGTTTTGTATGAAAAAGCCAAGTTGGCAGATCTAAATGTGTTAATATCTAAATGTGCTAAAAACCATAGAGGAAAATTCCTACCTACAACAGCAAAGTCGCGCGCCGGCGCTTTAAAGCCATAAAATAACCATCCGGATGTCTCGGACGACTGAAGGGAATGCTTATAGGGAAAGTCTGTAGGTGTACCTACAGTGTTAAAAGGAATTAAAATTCAAAATTATATTTAAAACCTTACCAAAGGTTCGGTTGCGGGTTTCAGTTTGGGCCAGTTTCAGTCTAAAACTCTAGTTTCGGCCACAGTTTCGGTAAAAAATTCAGTGTTTTTCATTGACTAGTCGCACACGTTCAATAATATTTACAATTAGTACATAAATCAATCTTATTTTTGTTACCAATCTTATTAAAATTTGTTGTTTTCGTGTTATGAAAAAAATACTGTGATTATATGTATTGAAACTAAGTAACTAAATTAATACTCAGAATGTAAACTTTTGAACATGCCATATATGAAAGTTATAATTTAAATTATATGTCTATACAAGTTTCGGTTTCGGCCGAAAATGGGTTTGTCCAACTAGTTATACTATAAAATGTACTTTACTAGTATTGAAAGTATTTTCGTACTTCAAAAAAGAGCAGTTCGCGCTATTTATAATTTACGAACAAGGGATTCTCTAAGAGATTTATTTAGAGAAATTAATATATTGACCTTAGCAGGACAATACATTTATGAAAATTTGATTTATGTCTATAAGAATTATAATACATTTGAAACCAATTTCCACGTTCACCAGTTAAACACAAGAAATAAAAATAAACTTGCCGTTCCAACGTACAGGCTCCAAAAAACTAGAGGCTCATTTATGGGGAAATGTATAACGTTTTACAACAAAGTTCCACATAGTGTAACTGACTTGCCTTTTCATAAGTTTAAAGCGCATGTAAAAAAGACTCTAATGAGTAAAGGATATTATAAAGTCAACGATTATTTAAATGATGCCAATGCCTGGTGCTAATATGAAGTTATTATTCGTTATAATGTCAATAATCGTGTTGTTGTGTATAGCTATTGATGTTAACAAATGTTGTTGGCAGAAAAGAACTGACACTGATTTTGAATTAGACTAAGTTATTAAATGTTTGGTAACAACATAATTTATTGTATTATGATTAATGTATACGTCTATAACTATTTTTTGACATTTTAAGTGTATGTAAGCATACCGATTGTAATTTTTTTAAAAACGTTCAATGACTATGTAACAAAACCAAAATTGTAAATGGCGATTTAAAAGAGGAGATAAAAAATTTGACCTTTCGAGTTTCTTGCCTGTTCTTCTCGAGAAGGCTCTCCCAATTTCCGAACAGGTGTAGATTCAACTTTTTTTTTTTTCATTACTACTTGTATTTGCAGACATCTTGAGTAGGTATATTCAGGATGTATGCACATACAAGGTTAAATTTATGTTTCCTTTAAATTAGAATGTTTTGCTTTGTTTTGACGTCAATAAGTGCCTGTAAAGGCCTAAGTTGAATAAAGATTTTTGAATTTGAATTTGAATTTGAAATGAGTTCAGAATCGAAAGTTCGGTTTCGGTTTCGGCTGAAAATCCTCTTTCAGTCACGCTCATATATTAAAAGACTTATGCCCGCTTTCTATATTAAAAAACGATTCGTTTTTGAATATAGCAACCGATGAGCGGTTATATATATTGACTGACCCCAGCAGTTGACATTTAACGCATACTACGATTGTGTATTGTTTTGACAACCCTAACCAAATAACGCTCTGGAAAAAATCTCACGCTTTACATCCAATTGTATCGCGGGCTGTAGCTTTATTTCTTGGAGCACAACACCTAATTTGCTTTTGCTGTGTGACTGCAGCATTTTGGCGTTATGGCTCGATACCAGGGCAATGCATGTTTTCCTCATTGCTTCCTGTTGATTTTGACTGCTTTTAAGGTTACAAAGAAACTCATTTGCTTTTTTCGTTTTTCAGGTTAATTATCATTATAGTCACAATAGCATATTTTCGGCTCATCTACCGCAGTGTTTCAAGACGAAAGCCTTCAATTCGAGCGTGTTGCACATGATTACGTACGGAACTGAGACCTGGCCGCTTACAATGGGTCTCAAAGTCACCCAAACAGCAATTAAGAGGGCTATGCTCGGAGTTTCTCTGCGTGATCACAACAAAAATGATGAGATCTGTAAAAGAACTAGAGTTGTAACGGTGTAACGGGTGAGGAGTAGGTTCGCAGTAGTGCAGTGGTTAGGGAGGTCAGCCAAATGAAGCACCAGAGTTGTGTCACTGATATATATATATATATATATTCTCCAATCGTTACAAATATTATAATAATAAGGAAAAGGCACTCTGAAACAGATATTATGGACTATTGTAGACTATGGATCACAAATATATTATAAAAACTTACCAACATAATAAAAGACTTACACATAAGTGCCTTTAAGATTTTATGATATTCGTTAAATTATTTCGTTAGATTCATAGAAAAAGGTGCTGATGAAAATATTAATTTATGTTAATTAGCCATCGCTACTTTTCACGTTTCGATGTCCGCAATTGAGTGACGGGAGAGACGAATTAAATTATGTCAAAGACATAAGATTTGAAATGCAGTCAGGTTAGGCGGGAATTCAACGAGTTGCTATATGTAGAGTATAGCACCTCGTTACAATACCCGACCTCCCCTGGAAGAAAAAATCCAGAAGGGATTTTTTCTAAAAAAAAAAAACCGACCGACATAAGTGGCAGTGGGCAGGCAGTGGGACACATCGCTCGTAGGACTGACGGCCGTTAGGGCAGAAAGGTATTCGAGTGGATGCCGTGTATAGGGAGACGCAGCATTGGTAGGCCCCCCACAAGGTGCACCGACGATCTGGTGATGGTCGCGGGAAGCCGCTGGATGCTACGCAGGACCGATCGGTAAGGAGATTCTTGCGGGAAGCTTATGTCCAACAGTGGGCATCTCTTGGCTGAAATGATGTTTGTCATAATTTAAGGTCACACTATGCTCACTACAGAGTACAAACTTTTCTTAGGATTTGGGACGTTCGTTGGCGGGAAGTGCCAGAGCCTTGTTTGCTAATCAGCAGGGTGAAACCGATCCCAAGACAGACTTTAGCCTTTAGCTTTATTTGCGCAAGCATAGGTACAGTCGCACAAAAATGGTTTATCACTCTCAGGTTGAAATTCAGTGGTGTCCATGGATAATATCGTGTCAAAGATGTTTTGCGTTTCTCTCATCATGCACCTGACCACAGCAAACGTTGCTTAACTTTGGTTATGGAACGCTAAGCGCAAACGACGCTGTAATACCGAGCTCCATCACAGTACAAAAAGGATCTAAAGGCGTCGAGGTGTATGGGCTCGACAGGGTTCTTCCAACACAAGCTGGGTTGTTACAGAAATTTTCCTACAGTAAAGAAATCCCAATAATAGTGGTTCTTTAACACTGAAACGAACTTGAAAAAATCAAGCTCCCACTACACTGTATCAGGTAATTTTGCCACCGCATTCAACGTCAAGCCAACCAAACAAAAGGAAATATCGACAACGATTTGAGGTCGGCTTTTTATCGACCAAACAGCATCGACCCGAACATATCGATATAAACACTTTTAGGGTTCTCTGCCGATCGACATTTTTACAATACTATTTACATTATTATTTTCTTATAGGCTGGCACTGAGGCTGTCGGTGAAATATTTGGAATTGGTGAACGTAGAATGTATTGCCACTTTGACGCCGGGAAAAGCGTTCCGCACACTTGAACTTGAGATGTAGAACTCTCTGCACTTGCTATGATTATGTAGAGTGCTGAATCTTCTAACTGTGCCCTATCGACTAAAACCGAGCAATGTCTATGCGCGTTACATTTCGATCGCTTACGTCAAAAAATTCAGTGCAAATGTAATCCTTATTCCTATTTTGATGATCGATCGTGAGCTATGCTGGTGTCCAAATTTACATTCTTCATTTGCAAATTTCCATATCAACTATCGTAAACCAAGTGACTGGTGGTCATCTATTTCCGTGTCTCAGCGTGAGAAGAGCAAGCCTGACCATGTCTTCATCTCTCTCCAAGTTCTGTCGGTGATGGGAATGACTTCGAAGCGTTTGAGACCTTCCAGACTTATTGATAAGTTCTTCTATTAGTAGGAAACAGCTGATTTTTATCGCGTTTGAGTAGAAGTTCAGTTGATGGTCCAAACAGCTTCTTTAAATAACAACGTAATTTATTATTACACTAGCTGTGGACGCGAACTACGTTTCGCCTTCAACAAATATCGTTAATGTACACAGAAATAAATACAAAAACTTAACAAATGATATACTAAAACCTTCCTCGATGATCACGCTATCGAGTGGTGAAAATCGGTGCAGTAGTTTTTGAGTTTATCGCGAACAGACAGACAGTCGCGGCGGGGGACTTTATTTTATAATATGTAAGGATATATAAAAAAATGAAAACCGACTTTAAAAACACTCAAAAGTGAAAAATGAATGATGTTGTATGTATTGAGGTTCGTGTTACTTGTACAAAGATGCGATGAACCTGACTTTAACACCAAATAACTGGACAGAACACTACTTATTTACGACCTAAATAATATTTAAATATTTTTTCTTAACTCTTAACTGTTAAGGCGTTAGGTATAGTTTCCATCAACAGCTCACCTTAGCAACTTGAAAGAACATTCGCTGCGATCTGAACCCCAGAGACTACATCGAATCCGTCATAACTACTGCCTCACGGAAACTCGGTGTCCTGAACAAGGTGCGTAGGTATTTTGCGCCGGACCAACTATGCTTGTTGTATAAAACTCAGGTTAGGTCTTGCGTGGAATATTGCTCGCACCTTTGGGACGGCTCCGCTCAATACCTCCTCGATGCTCTGGACAGATTGCAGCGTCGGTCGCGCTATTCGCATAATTGGCGATGTAGAGGCAACTAACACCCTCGAGCCTCTACAACTTCGTCGTGACATCGCCTCTCTTAGCGCCTTTTACCGAATGTTCCATGGGGAATGCTCTGAGAAGCTCTTTAACCTTATCCCTCCCTCTCCATTCCTTAACAGAAACACGCGTAAGGGCCTTCGGAGTCATCCGTACACTGTGTCCTCCTTTTCACACCGTACCAAGAAATTCCAAGATTCCTTCTTCTGTCGTTCATCCCACACTTGGAATTCTCTACCTGCGCACGTGTTTCTTCCATCCTACAACATGGGTTCCTTCAAAAGAGGCGTGAAAAAGCATCTTTTGGGCCGGCAAGGGGCGGGCAGGTAGGAGAGTGGATGTCGTCCCTACTCATCTGTCAACTCATTTGGGCCTCTTTCACCGCTTAACATCAGGCGGGAGGAGGTCATTTGCCGGGCCATCCATAAAAAAAACTGAGGGTCAGTCTGAGCCTAAAACAAACCTCTAACTCTCAAAAGTCAAGAATCCTTCAATCATCAGCTCAGCATGAAGTAATAACGCTCGTTATGATGACAACCAGACGTAAAAACTTGAACAGCTACTCACTGTCGCCATATTAAGTCAATTTCGTTCTACCTTAGACGGAACCTTCTATAGCGCTTACTTTATCGTCCAATTTTTCCCCGCAGCTAATTTTGCGCGATGTCGTGCCAACACTGATGTCTTCACCGTTAATGTATCGATTCGTTTTTCTATTCTTTTTATTTCCACGAGTCAGTTTTCCGTACCGGTCTGTGCCCGTTGGTACACCGTGGCTTTTCTTTTAAGCTTGTCCAAATACTTCGGTGAAGTAAGTGCTCCTCCGATGCAAAATTAGTGGTTGTCTGCGCAAAATGACTTGTGTTGTTCTTTGGTACAGGGGGTGTATTATGTCGTCTTAATTCCAGGCAGTTTTCTGAATTGTTATAATGCCATTTCTTTCTCTTTGTATAATGAGTAAAATAGAGGCACTAATAGCAATTCAGAAAACTGGCTGGAATTAAGATGTCATAATACACGCCGTTAGGTGTGTGTATGTGGCAACGGTAGTTTTTATAATCTACTAGCTGTGCGCGCGATCTACGTTTCGCCATTTATTTTTTTCCCGTTTTTGCAACATTTTCCCCCCCTTCCATTTGCTCCCATTAGTCGTAGCGTGATGTTAAATAACCTTTAGCCTTCCTCGATAAATGGACTATCCAACACAAAAAGAATTTTTCAATTTGAATCAGTAGTTCCTGAAATTAGCGCGTTCAATCAAACAAACAAACAATTAAACAAACCCTTCAACTTTATAATATTAGTAAGTAAGTATAGATTAACATTTTTTGTATTACCAGTACGTACTTATTACAATTAAGTACAGTAGAACCTGTTTCTTAATTGTATTTCTCGTTTTTAATAACAAGAAATGCCTAATGCATTTTGATATTAAAAAAAACAGGTTTCGACTTTGTTTTTGTACACTGTCTTTCCGAAACACCTAACCAATTTACATGTAATTTTTGTGAATACATTTCTTACAGTTTGAACGTTAGGGACCTGACGGATTCAATATCTGCCAAGAAAAACGTCTGCTCAAGTAAGTGAAGTATTTGTATACTTACTTAGTAAAACATTTTATAATAGGTGCGCGTATTTTCAGTCTTGGTATTATGTTTCCACTACATCGTTATTATGGCATAATGATGATGGATCAGTCAGTAGTATATATATGTAGCAAGTACGAGTACATATATTCTTTGATATTGTTGGAGCCTCCACAGTACTTTTAGGTTTATATATAGTTTATGCTTTTCTAACAAGTACTTTTTTGAATTTCGTATTAGGAATTTGTCATGTAAATATTAGTTGTCAAGAAAATGAAGAAATGTATTAGAGCTCGGAGTTCGTGTTTTTTATTATCTCCGAACCATCAAAAATCATCAGGCTTGCAGCGTATCATATTTATCAGACCTGCGAGACACAACACCCAACAGATATGTAGTTAGTAAATACATTTTATTTAAATAGATGAATTTTTTTCACTCGTTGATTTAAATGTTATTGGGAACTTTTTATGACAGATATTTTGTATGACCTACAGAAATTTGTTCCGGTCTGGGTGTATGTGCATGTGATATTCTATGTTTGTAACTGCACCCACGACACAGGAGAAGATCCTAGTGTGGGGCGACGTTTTTTAAAAAACAAACAAAACTAACTTATCAAAGTTTTTACTTGGATTTGATAGGTAGTTTATGGGTATGAATAATAGAGGCTTTCGTTAGCGAAAAAAAAACTACTTCAATTTATTATACTCGTAACGGTCTCAACCCGTCCTTTCACAGAAATGCTTATCTACTAATCGAGTGTCAAAACAATTCGAATCTAGTTGGTCTCTAAGCAATATACTCTGTGGGTTGGGGTGACCAGATGTTGTGAGGTTATGAGATATTATGTTTCCATGGGCCATTGCCTACACCAGCTCACCGAAGCAACTTGAAAGAATATAACTGAGGGTCAGTCTGAGCCTATTATATTAAAATAACAAACCTCTAACTCTTAAAAGTCAAGAATCCTTCAATCATCCTTTTATTCGCTTAAATTTGAATATTATGTCGTTTAAATATTTGATATTTACTGAGACTTTGATGTTATGTCATACGACTAATTGACGCGATCAGATCGGGTTAAGCAAATAGGTGATATATAGAATCTGATGGCAAATGTAGAGCTGAAATATATAAAAAAATATATTGGAATAGTTATTTTAAAAAATCTTTAATCCTAATAAATAATTGGTGATCTGAAGTAATCGTATATTAAAGAAAATATCTTTGTTTTTATTACAGTAAATTTAGCTCTAAATTTTCAATCAGCTGCTGGTTAACCTATAGAAACTGTTTAAAATTGCGTCGCGAATACCGTGCGAAATTTGACGACAGGTTACCACACTATCATCTGATGCATGAAACGATCGAGACATTATACATTTTGTCATCCATGCGATGTATGTAATTTGTAGCCCACATTATAAATATTTTGATTGAATTATTTTAATCCTGTCATTTATTGCAAACGGGAAAGACACAATCTTATTCAAATGAATTTTAAGTTTTAAGCCAAAATTTAAAATAGGAGTTTGCAGCAAATTGAAAACAAAAGACAGTAAAATGAAAATGAAAATCAAATTCAAAAACATTCACTATATCATTTAAGCCTTAATCTTAGAAGTGACAAATTAATTTCTTTCGTAGTAAATTGTCATGAAAAAATCCGTCGTCAACCGTAGCTGTGGTCACCGTATCTTAATTGAAGTGTCCCAAGAACAGGTGTTTGATGAAAGAGACCAAATTGAACCGCTGGTTCTACTAATCCGTTTACCAGACAGAAACTTTACCAGCTTGACTAAGTAAATAGACGCGCTTTGAAAATTGTTTAATAGTTTAATTTATTAGCTGAATATCTGAATGGAATCCTTGATTGCCATCTTCATTAAAGGTAGTTCCAAGATTGGTGAATTGTTGTAATCTATTAGTTTGTTTGAATGTTGATTGTCGGCAATATACATAATTGTGTTGGTGAAGAAGTAGCAAATGGAGACTCAGTACAAGATTGTCTGCGCGGGGTGCCTCTATCTTATCTATTTCTGCCGTCAATCAGCGGTCCTTTTATTGATGTGTGGTCACAAAGGGGTCTAATAAGCAGTTCTTCAATGGAGGAATACTGGTGAGGCTCGCCATCATCATATTATAACCAGGCAAGATAAAGAGCAAAAGCTTCTCTGTTATCTTTGCATTTTGACGCCTTACTTTAATGCCCGTAGCACACCTCCGCCGCGTAACTTACAAGGCGAAACCGCGTCGCATAGTCAGGAACAAACAAAACGGCGAATTGAACGCGGAGGTGTAGACGGCGTCTGAGCAGATCGGGCGGAACCGCGCGCGACAGAGACAGCGCCATAGTTAAATATCCGCGTTAGAGCAGGCAAGCTCGCCACAGCTCGCGCGCCGTACAAACGACAACGCGGGAGAATCATTTAGCGGTTTCGCTACTATAGTTTCGCGGCGGAGGTGTGCTACCGGTGTAAATGTAAGCGAAATGGTCCCAATACCAGGGGGGTTTCACTCCGCAGTTTAGGTATGTTTGGCCGGCGCACCGGCGGGGCGGTCTATGGCTAAAGGTTGCCGCTCTGCTCGCACGCTGGCCGCGTCGCACGTAATAATTTAGATCTTTCTCGGTAACGATAACTGCATTTGTTATCGCCAAATCGTTATCGAGTCAGCGACGCGTAACGGAATTAGAACACTCGTGTTATGCAATAAATTTCAATTTCCCGTGCAGTCAGATGAAGGTCGTAAGAGTAGGTAAATTTTCATACCTAAACTTGGCTTTTCTTCGAGAGGGATCCTTCTGTACTATAGTACTATTATTGATTCTGTGCCAATTCGTAGTATTCCACTCAGGTAACACCACCTCGCTGGCTTGGCTGTGGATGGGTGGCCCGGGGAAAGTGGGATTCCTAGTCCCTGGATGGCCCCGACTAAGGACAAGATGAACGTCGAGGTGATGTAGTGGGTGTACTCCGCACAGTGTGGGGAGAGTCCCACATGTGCCTGTCGACTAGGTACGGTGCGCAACATCATTCACTTCGTTAAAAGAAAAGAGCGGCCCAACCAGTGTGCCTTCGCACTTAGACCCACCGTGGATTATGCTTCCCCATGTTTTAGTCCGTTAAGATATTACCACATACGGCCCTGTTTATTGTGCCCATGAGCTTTATGATGTCCCTCGGTGGTATGGGCCTGTAGTCTTCCGGTTTTGGGTAACTGATTCCTGCCAGCTTCATCTTCCCATAGGCAAGAACATCGCAGCGGAACAGTGGACGCTCCATGATTTCCTCGTTCTCCTTGTAGGCATAAAGATTTTGGAACTGGCATCTTATCCTGGTTAGCATGATGCTAGTGTGAAAATGTCCGGCCAGAGCACCCAATATTAGAGGAGTCTGGGATCTGCTTGAGCTCAGTGTAAATTTGAGCCAATTTTCTATACCCATGAAGAGCTTGGTGTGTTTCATTCCTTTTTCGTTTGCCCATTCTTCCTGGTGCCTCCTTTGCTATTGAGGTCTTAGACTTTACTTATGATTTTTACGCAGTGATCTCATTAAATGCCATACATGCCTGACTGAACATTTGAACCACAGACATTTGAACATGATTAAAACCTATCTTAATCATAGAATAAAGTGACGTATTGAATGTCCTTCCTTCAAAATATTTACGTCATTTTAACCGATGGATTACCTAAGAGACCTAAAGTCAAGAAAGTTTAATAATCGTGAAGCTTTCTTGGACATTGTGAAATAAGCCCTAGTGTGTAACCGTAGAAGACTCGTGTTTATGGTTTCTACCTTGACTGAAGTTTGCTGTCTAACGCTTATTACATAATAATTGGTGGCATTGCACTAGATTATTGGTTACTTAGTAGTCTGTGATTATTGGCGAGGATTTGTAAACACCTCAACGTTGTAATGTTGCAATTTAAAATTCATTATTGGTTGCGTCGATAAAATATAATTGTGAGTAAATTGGTTATTTTTGCTTCCAATAATATTTCTTAATCATGTTCGTTATGTGTTAAGTTTGTGAAGTTTGTGACGGAACGTTGTATTTTTTTGTAGGTCCATGACTTTAAAATACAATTTCACTTGGTATGTGACAGGTAATTTTTTCTTAGCTATTTAGTATTTTTGCTATTGTCGCGTCATGTCTGTTTCCTCTCTATGTTCTACACGTATAGTACTAATATTGTCCAGAATAGTAAAAAGTCTTTATTTATTTATTTAATAGGAATACCAATCGCATACTTACATATAAATATATTGAGCACTTAATATAATATGAATGTAGTATGAATGAATGAATGTAGTTAGTAGGTATGTATAATTCTGTGTATACCTTTGTTTGAATGTATTTGATATCTGTGTGCTAAACAATAATTAATAAACTTTTTGTCCCTCTATCTATCTTCTTTACGAAATAAAGCTTCCTCTCTATGGGTGGTGACGGTAGATCAGTGTTTGTTCGCAAGGGCGAAAAACACGTGTCTATTGTCCTGCTGCAACACACACAGCACAATATTGTTATATTGTTTGGAATCGTTTAAAGTAATACTGTAAGTATACGCTTGTCTGAATGTATTATGATATGATGTGATATTTGTGTGTTAAACACATTGATTTACTACCAAACGAAGATAACGCATGAACGATCGAAAAGTGGGCCGGTGAAGAACTGCTTAATCGCGACTCGTGCAGTTCCTTTCCATAGTGACTGATTAGCTGTCGGCACGTAAATATGCCGAAGTGCGCATTCAAAAGTTGTGGTAACAATAGCCAGAAACGGCAGAAAAAGACGGGATTTCATATTTTGCGTGAGTAAACTCATAACACATCTTATCATGTATTCAAATATTCGATTTATACACGTAAAAACCGATCAAAAACAATTATTTTAATCATAAACATGTCGCTTTGCGTCAGTGTCAGTACGTCACAATCGTCTCGCTCGCACGGGCGTCGTATGACGATGTGTTATCTCATTCATGCGTTGGAGCGACAACGCGATAAGCAATTTCAAGCATTATGTTTGAGAGTATAAAGTTGATATTTTCTTGTAGCAATTACTAAAACGTCGTTGGATCTGTGGCTAGGTATGAAATGATGTAACTTCCCACGGTTGTACTTAAAATAGTTGCCGTAATTCTATAAATACGGTACTTTCTTTATGGTAATTTTCATTTGGGCGTGCATATTCAAGTATATATCAGCGAGTACAAATGTATAGTCGATTAGGTGACAGATTTCAAGCGCGTTTTTGTAAGAGGCGCTCTATCTACGTTTGGTAGTAAATCAATGGTTAAACAATTTTTTTTTACTTTTTATCTATGTATACAGGGTTAATTTTCAGGTACCGGCAACCTCGCAGGATTATATATATTATATCATCATTAACTACAACGTTTGTTGTACGACTTTTGATAATTCGTTAGATTTTACTTTCATACAAAAATTAATATTCATTTAATATTCCTCTAGAATGTTTGTAACTCTATGCGCACAGCGTGCGAACGCAGCGTTGTCTTCAGACCATTATGATAATTTTGTATAGGAAACCGATTTTTTTTAAATTCGATGTTTCCCGACGAATGTTGTTATCGTAAAATAATTACTCCTACAAAAAATAGTAGCCGCTAGGAAGCCGAAATTTTCCGGTTGAGGTACACATCACTATTTAAAAATTGGTAACACAGGAAATGTCAGTTTAGTCTACGAGATTCAAAAATAGATTTTAGGTATTTGCATTTTCCAAGATTATTTTTATGCCATGACAAGACAACACAATATACGTATATCTCTATATAGTTTGTAAACACAACTAAAACTAGCTGTCCCCTTAGAACTACGTTTCACCGTAATAATGGCCAATATAAAAAAATCTGGAGAGGGCCACCCTTTTCACCTATGAGTATAAAAAATGTTGCCTATGTCCTATTCTCAGACCTACCAAATATCAAAAATTTGATAAAAATCGGTCAAGCCGTTTCGGAGGAGTTCGATTACAAACATTGTGACACGAGATTTTTATAGTTATCGTACCTACTACGAAACTCCTCCGAAGCGGCCTGACCGATTTTTATCAAATTTTTTGTGTATATTTAGTAGGTCTGAGGATAGGTCGTAGGCTATTTTTTATACCCATAGGGGATAAAGGTGAAGCCCTCCAGATTTTTGACAATTAGTATGGCGAAACGTAGTTCGCGGGAACAGCTAAGTAATATTAGGTAGTACATAACTGCTATATCTTTGTAAAATTTTTCCAAGTAGTCAGACGAAATTCAATTGATTTACCATTGTGTTGATTACAGCGAATCGAGAATATGCCAATTTGTGAGTTGCAGAAACGTAGATGTCCTATTAATACATCTATTAGAGTTCAATGTTAATTGGACGCGTCTATCCTCAGGGAGGGGTACTGAAGTCGTTTAAAGTTCGAAGCACTGACTTGTTGAACACATTTTCTCTTCGATTAACATGACTTTCTATTTTATTTATCACTTGCTTGTTGCTTGCAGCTCCGCTCGCGTTATTTCTCACTTGCTTACAGCTCGCAGCTCCGCTCATGTTTTTTATCACTTGCTTACTGCTCGCAGGTCCGCAGGCTTATTACCGATCTTAAGAGACAGTCGCAATTGCTGTAATTGTACAATTATTATATTGCTTACTAGCTTTCCGCTCGCGACTTCGTCCGCGTTATTTTTGTTTTCCCGTGGGAATTTTATATTTTCCCGTAGGAAAATTGCCCTATGTCCTTCCCCTGGTCTCGAACTATTCCTATACTATTTTTCATCAAAATCGGTCTAGTGGTTTCGAAGCCTATTCAATACAAACAAACAAACAAGCAATCAAATCTTTCCTCTTTAATATTAGTATAGATAAATCGCAAATACGTATTATGGAACGTTAGATTGCGGTATGAGAGCGCCACATATGAGCGACTGATTAACTAAAAGTGCACATCAACGCTTGGACACAGCGACCGATTGCTTAATTTGATTGTTGATTGCGAGATCGCGTTGCCTTTGTACAATTAGCAACCGGTTGCTTTGTCCGTAATAATAATAAGTCTGCCGCTCGCGTTATTTAAGTTTACTGCTCGCAGCTTAGCTCACGTGATATACTCTAAGCGCGTGATTTATCACTTGCTTGCTGCTCGCAGAACCGCTCGCGTGATTTATCACTTGCTGACTGCTCGCAGCTCCGCTCGCATTATTTATCACTTGCTAACTGCTCGTAGCTCCGCTCGCGTCATTTATTACTTGCTAACTGCTCGTAGCTCCGCTCGCGTCATTTATCCCTTGCTTACTGCTCGTAGCTCCGCTCGCGTCATTTATTACTTGCTAACTGCTCGTAGCTCCGCTCGCGTCATTTATTACTTGCTAACTGCTCGTAGCTCCGCTCGCGTCATTTATCACTTGCAAACTGCTCGTAGCTCCGCTCGCGTCATTTATCACTTGCTTACTTCTCATGGCTCTTAGATTATACGTGTTCATTCGTTGGTTATTATTGGGTTCGTTAATGGGTTAAATTAATACGCGACTATCAACATAAAGTCTTTACAGCTTAATAGTCTTTTTGTTACATTACTCCTTTCCATTTTTAACCGGATTTTAAGAAAATTGGCAGTTGACTAATCCGCAGTGGGCCAGCGTGGTTGATTAAGGCCTAATCACCCTAACATAGGGTAGGCTCGAGACCCTCGTTGGGGACGTATATGGGCTGTGATTATGATGATGATGATGGCAGTTGAAGATTTGTGTATTTCTTTACTAACTGCGCCCACGAACTACCTTTTGCTCTAATAAGCTCAACACTGTAGTTTCCTTATTATCGGACGGGGATTTCTCAGCTTTCTATGGGAATTTTGAAACATCCTTACTTAGTGGGTTCCCACATAAGCCACTAAACTGAGCTTCATACTTCCAGCTCCAGTAGCTTGGGCTCTACGTTAATACCTCAGTCAGTCACCTCTCGTGAATACAGATAACTGAATATTTTCAGCTGAGCCATGGCGAAGAGTGCAGAGGCTGAAGTGGAAAAAATGAAGCACCTGGAAGACAGGATCAAAGCCCCCTCTATATGGGGCAGGGTGCCCTGTGGTATACGCTTCGAAGACCTCCAGGACAGGCGCTACGATGACGCTGCCAGGATGCTGAAAAAGCATTACTTACCCGAAGAGGTATTCGTTTTTTTTATGACTAAATTGGAGTAAGGTGTTTATTTATTTATTTATTATTGCACACACATACAATATGGGAAAACACATTTAAAACAATGAGCAAAAGGTACTGCATATTTCTGTTAGAAATTTCTTCCTGCAGACCCGAGTCAGTGACAGGTGATTTAAAGGGTAAGACTTTGTGTGTACATACTTTTTTTTTATTTTTTTTTATTTATGTATATATTTATATCCTAACAATTTTCACAAAACAACAAAAAACCTCGTTGAGGTTTGTCCAGTTGCTAGGGTCCTCGAATTTTATTAATAATGTTTATAAGTGCACTGCGCAGTGCGCATTCCGCCTGGAGCGCGCCGTGCGGTTCAGGCTCGCGCTTGCATCGCTACGTCACAAACCGGCTCCGACCCAAGTCGCAGCGATGCAGGCGGCCTGCATACAGGATGCTCCCCTTACTGCATTTTATTAATGAAATGGCTAAATAATTTTTTTTTTATATTGTGTGGTGTCAGTTTATCCATAAATTCGATTGGCAATTGATTAACGTAACACGGGATAAGATAAACGGAGGTACGTTGGCCATAAAAATTATTTGTTCTGGGAACAAATCATTTCCTTTTCAACATATTACGAGTTGTTATTTTTCCTGTTAGTTTGTGTTGAATTTCGGTTCTGAAATATTGTTCACATAGCATGAGATATATTAGTTTAGTTTGTACAGGTAAAACATCACAGTGTTTGAACAGTCCAAAGGGATTGTCTTTAAATTTTTCTTTAATGTGGGGAGGTACGATAAGTTTTAGCAATCTGTATTGGAGTTTGAATATCTGGTCTAAGTATGTTTTAAATGTTCGACCGTAACTGCTTAAACCATAACCAACTATGCTCTCAACTAATGCTTTATACATGGTAAGCAGTACTGAAAATGGTACGCGATTTTTAATTATATAAAAGTTTGCCAGTATGGCACGCAGTTTATCACAAATTTTATCGATTTGCTTAGACCAATTGAACCTATTATCAATAACAAGTCCTAGATAAGTCTGCTCAGTAACTTGTTTCAGCTGTCTACAGTCTCTGGTACATCGACTTATGCTATTAGAAGATGTATGAAGACAGTTATGACCATGAACTGTTAATTTGATCTCATTGTCACAACATACACGACTAGACCTAATATGGAGCACTTTAGTCTTTTCGGCATTTAACACGAGTCCTGCATCGTGAGACCATTTGCAGATTGCAGTAAAATCGGCTTGTAAAACACTTTGCGCCTTAGAGATGTCTCTGTCAGCAGAGATGAGACATGTGTCGTCGGCAAATTGGTACACCTTGCAATGCTTAATAACGTTATTAATATCATTGACATAGGCTAGATAGTGCAAGGGCCCCAGAACTGATCCTTGGGCTGTCCCCTCTGTGACATGAATAGGGTCACGTATGTCCGTTCCCACTTTAACCCTATAACTCCGTTGTTTCAAGTAGTCCTCACACCATTCCAGCATTTTACCCCTCACTCCGCTATTTTCTAGTTTCCTTATCAGTATGTCGTGCCTCAAAGTATCAAACGCTTTACTATAATCAATAACAACTATCAAAACATGTTTTTTGTCATTTAGATAGGAGTTTATATCATCAGTAAATCGCGATAATAATAGAGTTGTGCTCTTTTTACGTTGAAACCCGTATTGATTTGCTGATATTATTTGGTGTGACCCATAAAAGTCCTGAATAGTATTACATATATATTTCTCTATAATTTTATCTATAACCAGTAGGATTGTAATAGGCCTATAATTTCCATAGTCACTTGTACTACCGATTTTGTGGATAGGCCTTACAATGCCCTCTTTATGTTCTTTAGGGTATATTCCTGTAGCTACACATGTATTAATTAAATGTGCTATAACTCCTGTTATTCTATCCGACAACCTTTTTATATCTACAGCTCTGATGCCGTCAGCACCTGGAGCTTTATTTGTGTTCAAACTGCGTACGATTTTTAACACATTTGACGCTGTGGCTGGCCGATAAAATATAGATTTATTCACATACTCTTCATAATCATTTTTATTAAGGAGTTTTACATTACATTTCGGAATAATCGACTTAACGTTGTATTGAAAACTTTTGGCTAAGTTGTCAGCTATATCTTTATCTTTTTTTGGACTAAACGCTTGTTGAATTACATTATCAATAGATTTGTTTATCCTTCCTGCTATTGTATTTATTAGTTTCCACAACATTTTAGTATCCCCTTTATACTTATATATTTCATTTTTATAGAATCTATTTCTAATCTTGTGTACTTGTTTGTTTGTAATATTTCTTATTTTATTATACTCTAACCTTAATTTTTTATTACTTGTATCTTTAATCCATCTACTAAGCAATTCATCTCGTTTCCTACATAATTTTTTTATTTTATTATTAACCCATTCAAAGCGGTCACGTTTGGAATTATCTCGTAGTTTGCATTTATACTGTGATTGCTTATAACATTGGTTATAATTATCTGCAATATACCTATAAATCTTATTTGGACTGTCCATACCCTGCGGAGGTTGCCAATCTATATTGTCAAGAAGTGAATTTAATTTACTATTATTACATCGATTGATGTAAGTCGGAGCAGCCTGTACATGCGAGCCTCCTACCAAGGTGACGGCAGTCAGTCTGTGATCGGCCAGTACTGTGCCGAGTGCAGCGGTGCGCGCGTCTCTTATGCGGGATCGTATAAATATGTGATCTATACAAGTTTTCGTTATTTCGTGTTTTAGTTTTTCTATTCTGGTAAAATCTGAGATTCCGCATAACAGACCGTGCCCGTGCATTACCTCTAAGTATGATTTTTTGTCGGGTGAATCCTTCTTTAGATCAATATTCGTGTCGCCTAAAAATACACAGTTTGAATTAGTGAACCCATCAAGCGTTATATCCAGCTCTTTCACAAAAGATTTTTTGCTAGTATTGGGTGGTCTGTAGACCGCACATAAACATAATGAGTACGTGTTAGTTGTTAAAACGCCGGCGAGGCATTCAAAAGTGTCGGTATTCACTTTAGAAACGGTAAATTTATGTCAATTTTTTACATATATAATGATACCTCCACCCTTACGCTTATTTCTTAGTTTTGTGAACATAGTATAACCCGGAATACTGTACAGAGACTGGATAACGCTGGATATGTTGACTTCTGTTATTACTAGGACGTCAACGTAGGTTCGCGAGTTACATAATAATTGTTCTACCTTCCAAAAATTTTTAATCATTGAACGAATGTTAACTTGTAAAGCTGGACATTGACGATCAGTTTTGCGCGTCAGTTGAACTGACGTCCATCCAAAATTTGATCGTGAGTTTCGAATCATCACTCCAGAGTTTTAACTGACGACGCTCCATGAAATTTCCGGGGCTACCATAAATCCAACCCGGCGCGTCGCGCCAAACTGAACGTGAGTGTGTGATCGTCATGCTAATCGCGTCAGTTCGTGCGCAGCGCCCGCGCCGCGCGGTGATTTAGCGTGCTGTGCTGCTGTGTATGGTATTTTGTTGATACAATGACGGCGTCGCTGTCCTCTAGACGTGTCATAATGACAGAATTTATTGAAAAATATAAAAAATTCTGAATGTTTGTGGAAAGTATCGGACAAAAATTATAAAACAAAACAGCATCGACAAAAAGCTCAAGATGAATTGCTTCCTTAGTGAGGTGACATTCATCCACTACTTATAATATAACTTATGTATACAAACAATATAATTAAATATATACTTAATTAATAATTTATAGGTTTTGCTTCCTATTTTAATTGACGTGAGTTAATTGATTTCTTTTTTTAAGTCATTCCCTCATCCATTGCTTTCTTTTTTGCTTTTTGGTAAGTATTTGGCAACAAAGAGTAACCGCAGTAAGAATTAATGTTTCTTTAGAATCAGAATCCACTTTTTTCTCGACACAAATAGGCCGGTCGAAAACTGAAGAGCCGGAGTGACGCCAGTGAATGGGCAAATCTAGTTGGCATAAAACCATTGGAGTGGCGCCACAGTTTTACATCTAGACTGACGCGAAAAACTGATCGTCAATGTCCAGCTTAAGATGGTTAGATTATTAATGGTTTTAGGTATCGTAGCTATATAGCATACTAGGTTTACACAGTTAAATACTTCACTTACGTTAGTAGATATATCAACCATAATTAATTTTAATAATTTATAGTGGGACTATGCTTAACGTTCAAACTTAAGATTTTAGCACATCAATGTCATTTTTTGATCTAATTCTTTGCACTTTAGTGTTTTCGTTTTTACGTGCTAGCACAGACCCGTCCTTGAACCACACAAACTTGAAAATACCTTTCAGTTCCTGCTTTGCCTGCCAAAGAAGATGTTTGTTGTATGGAGTTAAAGCTTCGCGAACAATCAATTTCTCATCCGCAGTGTTCCCAGTTAGATTCGGCATCAAACTTCCAGCTCTGATTACCTCCATGCGTGCCGATGAAAGCAAGTGACTGCGATAGGGCTCGGTTTGCAGCTTCACTAGAACTGGTCCAGCTCCAGTTGCACGTGATTGCAGTCTTTTCACCGACACTACTTCCTCTCTCGGTACACTCAACTTTTCTACAACATCTTTGACCATACGCGGGAGTTCGATATCACTACACTCCGGTTTACCAGCTATTTCCACGTGGGTGGATAGTAGCTGCTGGTCCATTTCACGGACGTGCTGCTCTAGTGCTTGAGTTTTGAGTTCAAGGTTTTTGGTATGGTTCTCAAGCTGCCCCTGTTTTCGCTCCATATCCTTCATTCTAGACGTGAGAGCTTGGATATTTTCAGTTAGGTCCTCAACTTTACCACTGCAAAATTCGATCGCTTTGGACATAGATTGTATTTCTTCCGACAATATTTTGTTCACCTCCTTCTTTATATCTCCCAGAAGTTTTTTGATGTCTATCGGGAGTGGAGTGGCCGCTTCTTCTTCATCATCATCGTCATCATCCAGAGCTGCAAGCGTCACAAATGATTTTCTACGAGAGGAGTTTTGATTGCAGTCGTTACATGTCTCCACTCCAGATTTTCAGCAGCTTTTAGTGCAGCCAGTTGTTTATTACTAAGCCCCGTGCATAGGTTCGAAGCATGTACAATTTTTTGACAACGACTACATTCCAGTATTGTACTTTTCTTGCTAAGTAATTTTTCACAGCTATTACACTTCGGCATGTTAAACTAGAACGATGTAGGTATGACACCTTAATGAATTACTAGCGTTAGCGTATTCTTGCGTGTGCACTCGAAGACGTCTGAGCGAGAATGAACTTAAATATACATACCAAAAATTTTTACCTACATAGATATTATATAAATAAATATAACTGAATAAAATACATAGCATATAAATAACACTGTATTAAAATATAATTATATATATATACTTGTAATTTTTATACATTATACATAATATACAGGTACATACACATATACACAAAATACATATGTCTAATATGATGGCTATTATGGTACGTTAGATACATTGTTTTAGATAATGATCCTTAAGAGATGTCTTGAAAGCAGATATTTTAGTACAATCTCTAATGTTGGCAGGTAACTGATTCCATAGGCGTGCAGCAGAAACAGTAAATGACTCAGGGTAGGTGTTTGTACTTCGGTTCGGAATAAGGAGAAGCGTGCGTAATCGAGTTCTACTAAGCCTGTCAGCTGAACGTAAAAAACTAAAACGTTCTCTAAGGTATTGCGGGGCCAAAGGATTATGCAGAACATTGAAAAGTAGACAGAGAACGTGGTAGTTTCTGCGCTGTCTTATCGGGAGCCACTTCAATAGGGATCGAAATTTGGAGACATGGTCGAATTTACGGAGGCCGAAAATGAATCTTATGCACAAATTTTGCAAGCGCTTCAATTTATTAAGGAGATCCTCATTTGCATCCAAAAAACATGCGTCGGCGTAATCAATAATAGGTAAAATTAAAGTTTGAGTAAGAGAGATTTTAGTTTTCAAAGGCGTTTAATTGAGTTCCTTGCCTGTTTTTATCGAGAAAGTTCTCCCAATTTTCGAACAGGTGTAGTTTTAAATTATTTTTCAATTTACTTGTATTAGTATCAATCTTAATATGGTTGAGATAGGACTTTAATATATATCTTAATATGGTTGGGGTGTATGTAAATACAAGGTTTAAGTTAATTACTTGTAAAACAAACTTCCTTAAACAAAATTCAAAGTTCCTACACTAATCATTTGAGTGTAAGTAACAGAAAAATAGGGGAGTTTATATGAAAATATTCATGCGAAAGCGGAGATATTTGAAAAGTTTGTTAAATTAGTTAAACTTGACTTCTGAAATATCATGATTTATAAAGTTTAAAGCAACAAAATGACATTAAATAATTTGCCGTGGTCGAAACTCAGTCATAACGATTTTATATCTGACACTGAAAAACTTATTTACAACAAAGTTTCTAAATGATAATTTTATTATATACAAACACGGATACACACACACACCCACTGACACATACACACACACATACACACGCACACACACAAACTCCATCATACATTTGCGCCCTACTTTCTCGAAGCTTTTATTGTTGTTTGTTATTTTTAATATGTTTATTAATCGACTTCAAAAAAGGAGGAGGTACTCAATTCGATGCCTATGTTTTTTTTGTGTGTATGTTACGCGATTATGCCACCAATTGTGGATCGATTTTCAAAATTATTTTTGTATTCGATAGAGTATACTCCAAGGGTCGTCCCATGGTCACCAAAGTCAGGATCTGATGCTGGAATTCCATGAAAATGGAGGGAAATGCTAATTAAATGCTAATTTAATTAGGGTTTCTTTCACTAAAAAGATTTCATTCATTACTAAGTTAAAAATAAAAAATATTTTCCAAAAAATAAAAACCGGCTTCAAAAACACTGAAAAGGTAAAAATAATATAAGAATAGGTACAGACAACATCACACTGAAAAGGTAAAAATAATATAAGAATAGGTACAGACAACATCACACTTCTATATTGAAGTCGGTGACAAATTTTAAGACTTTCTAGGAGATCATCGTTTGGCACCGACTTCAATATAGAAGTGTGATGTTGTCTGTACCTATTCTTATATTATTTTTAACTTTTCAGTGTTTTTGTTAATCTTAATATGTGTACATAATATACACAGGCAATTATTTTTAAAATAACTAGAAGAGACAAAAGCTCCTTATGCTCAGAAAGGAAGACGCTGGCAGCTGTAACACAGTTCATACTAACTTAGGAGATGTACTTTTTAACGAGCGTTTTTGTAATATTGTTAAAATAGTTTATGCTGTGATT
Source organism: Schoenobius gigantellus (assembly GCA_963935595.1). Lineage (NCBI taxonomy): Eukaryota > Metazoa > Arthropoda > Insecta > Lepidoptera > Crambidae > Schoenobius > Schoenobius gigantellus. The sequence goes on from OZ012563.1 coordinate 9,431,364, forward strand.
TATAAAACAGAGAATAAAATTATTATTATTATATCTACCACAGACAGAGTGTAACCTCTTGTGGTTATTTGGGACCTGCATCCGTAATCGAGGTATACTTACTCACTAAAAATATTGAAGGGTTCCGTTGAATGGCTTTCTCCACACACAAATGAAGTGTTCGTGTGGATTTAGGAGCCAGCCACACCATGAAATCAGTCGAAGTTCACGCCTTGATTTAGCGGCAAATTAGGTCATTTTGTTAGCGAAATTCTATGTAGTGTAACATATCAAAGTTACATCGATTCCCCGCGGAGAGCAGAGGCCCAATTCCACTAATAACTTACAGCCGAATCGAAACTGTACCGTTGCGGTCGACCAATCGGAGCGCTTATATTGCTATTCAACTCTTCGATGACGTGATAATGTGGCGTTCTGATTGGTCGATCGCAACGGTTGAGTTTCGATTCGTCTATAACTTATACGTAGAATAGGGCCTCAGAGCGGGTTCCCGCGGTGGGCAGCCGCCCGTGTAGTATGGCATTAACAATCTGTCTGTAAAAACAAAATTACCGTTCATGGCAACTTTATTCGAAAAACAAAATCCGAAATAACCCTTTGCTTGCAGTCGGGTAATAAACTGAATTTCTTCATTCCAAATCTACGCTTACAGTTGTATTCTTAAAGACATTGGGTAGTTCCAGAGCAACTGACGTAGAATAAAAATTAAACAACTTTTCTTTTGGATTTGAATTAAACTGTTCTGCTACTAGACAATGGAGTTAAGTTAAAGAATTTCTGTTTGTGATATCTTAATTAATATGGCAGAGGAGTGCTTTCCGCATTCCTGATGGCCTGGTATCCCGTGGTGAGATTTTGAAACGTTTCTATCGGAAACTTTTAAATATTTGACCTAAGATTAGTTTGAAACAATATAATATTAAGCGCTTATTTTAACTAATCATTGATCTAATATTAGTTTGTAGTACGCCACATACTATATGTGACGTAGGTATTTTGAATTACGCCACTTTGTTGGATGCCTGGAGTAATTAATGTAACATTTATTTTTTATTTAATTTATTTAGCATATACTTACAAATATGTTACAAGATAACTTAAATAGATGCCACAAAACCTTTAATAGGTTTGACTTGGGATCCTGATATTCGAAGCTTATTGTATACCTACGTTATTGTTATTAAAAACTAGCTGTGCCCGCGAACTTCGTTTCGCCTTACGATAGATTTCCCGTCATATTTTTCCCGTGGGAAATATAGCCTATGCTACTCACGAAGGATGTAGCTTTCTAATTGTGAAAGAATTTTTAAAATCGGCCCAGTAGTTATCGAATTTTCCCATAGGAATGAAATATTTTCCCGCCGTAAAAATTATAATATAGCCTATAACCATCAGGGACAATGTAGCATTCTAATGGTAAAAGAGTTTCTCAATTCGAACCAGTAGTTTCTGAGATTTGCGCTTACCAACACATTTTGCGATTCATTTTTATATATAAGATTACCAATTTTTTTACATAGGTATCTTATATGAAAAATACAAAAATCAATTCACTAAACATAACATTAACAATAAGTACATGTACTTGTAGAACTTGTGAAACAGGAAATGCTCATACACGTTTTCTTATTCTAAGGAAATTCCAATTTGTCACTTGCAAAACATCCAGTTAAACTTTTGCATTTCCATCCTTTTGCCACACCCAAAACACCCTGTTAAACTTTTAAATAAAAAGCACAGAAAACCTACAGATATTTTTGAAATTAATTAAAAAACTTTTATAAGCAATTAATGTTAGGTGCGCTGTCACGTGAAATTGATTAAACTTCAAAATTGTATGCAGCGGTCGGGAAATTGACGAAGGGTTTATCTTTCATTTTTCGAGATGACGTCACTGTGCTTGGTGACGTCAACTCTGACTGAAGATTATCAAAACTTAAACATATATTTCTTATTTTAAGTCATAAGCTAAGGTGATTCAGTAACTTATTTCTGTTTCTTGTATTGGGTTGAGGAGCTTGGTGGCACATTGGCGCGAGCGCTCAGCGAACGATTGCTAAGGTTAAGCATCGTTGGCTGTGGTCAGTCCTATGATGGGTGATCGAAATACGAAACATCTCAAGCTCCTCCGTGCTTCGGAAGGCACGTTAAACATTGGGTCCTGTGCCTGATCTGTCACTTGTGCACTATAACATCTCCTGCGCAGATGGCTAGTCTCTGCTGAGATTGGCCGCAGTGACCGAATATCGGTTTGGAGGGCATTATTATTATTATTATTGGGTGAACAATACTCCTGCTTTTGCAGCTGACATACAGATCATTGAAAATAGTAGAAGATGAAGAGGGAACCGAGGAGTTCGTCCATAACGTGAGGATATGGATGAAGGACAAAATGTCCATAGCGGCCGTGAAGGAGGGAGAGGACCAGCTGGTCGGAGTTCTCATCATGAGGATACAGGAAAAAAGTTAGTTTTTTGATCATAATAAAGAAAGAAAATATTTATTTGGTCGCACACAACAACAATATACAACATTACAATAATACACAAAATATATATTCGGGAAAAAAAAATATTAAAAAGAGGCTGTGCGAGGCCAAAAAGGTTCCTGCCTCAGCTGCAATCTATTGGCAGCAGCGCCGCAATAGCGCTGATTTTCAGACAGAGCCTTTGCTGTGGCCATATAAGTGATATACATATTTAAGATAGTAACATATCACCTCCATGGCAGCAATAAGAGAATCATCATTCTAACCTCTTGACTTTTCGGCGATTTTGTAACTCATCGGCATCGGCCATCGTATAGATTTGTTGATTTTATTTGATTGAAACTGACTTTTAATACGCTTAATATTTTAACGGTCGCCATCCGAGCGGTTTTGGTAATTTCACATACACCTTTGCCTCACAATGTTTGCCTTTAACGTAGGAACGTCGACAAAGGTACATATGAAATTCGAAAAACGAAGAAACACATTGGCACATGGCAGGACCGAATCCCGTACCTCAAGACAGCGACAGGTTAGGCCAAGACTAAGTTTTGCTTGACCTATGCATCGCCTCGGGCCGCTTCCCCAGTCGGTGGAAAGCGGGCAGGCTCTGCCTGTTAAGGAAGGAGAACCGCCCCGCGGATTCCCCGACTGGGTATCGGCCGGTGGTACTGCTCGACGAGGCCGGGAAGTTTTTCGAGAAGATTCTCGCTTCCCGCATCGTTGAGCACCTAGAGGACCGGGGGCCGCATTTAGCAAATAACCAGTTCGGCTTCCGCACCGGCCGGTCCACGATGGATGCAGTGGCCCTCCTCAAGGGGTGGACTGAGGGGGCCACAGCTCGTGGGGAGACTGTTGTTGCGGTGTCTCTTGACATCCGCAACGCTTTCAACAGCCTGCCCCACGAGTGCATAAAGGAGTCACTCCGCTTCCACCGGGCGCCTCCGTACCTCCGCGACCCCGTGGAGGTACGGAGGACGGGTCTGCAAGGCAGGTCCATCCTCTACGCGGGGCCGGATGGGTGCGTCCATACGTGGGCACTGGCGGCAGGTGTGCCCCAGGGTTCCGTACTAGGTCCTCTACTATGGAACCTGGGGTACAACTGGGTCCTGCGAGGTGACCTCCTTCCACGAATGGAGGTCGTCTGCTTCGCCGACAACACGCTTGTCGCAGCGAGAGCAAAAACGGGGGAGGAGGCGGCCTACCTTGCGTCGGTCGGCGCTTCACTTGTCGTTTGACGCATCCGCCTCCTGGGCCTGAACGTCGCCCTCGATAAAACGAGGGCCATGATGTTCCATGCCTCTCGTCGCAGGATCCCACCGGGGCTTCGAGTCCGATTGGAGGGGGTCAGCATACCAGTCGAGGCACACCTTAAGTACCTCGGCCTGGTTTTGGATCCCCGATGGAGCTTTGAGGACTTCAAACTCCTCACTCCACGGCTATGTGCCGCCGCAGCCGCACTCGGACGGGTCCTCCCTAATGTAGGAGGACCAGGATCGGCGTGCCGTCGACTGTATCACGGCGTGATACGGTCGATGGCACTCTACGGAGCCCCGGTATGGGCGGAGTGCCTCTCCCCCCGAACGGTGGCCCTCTTGCGACGTCCGCAGAGGGTCATAGCAACCCGGGCCGTGCGAGCTTATCGCACGGTCAGCCACGGCGCGGCCTGCGTTCTTGCGGGCCAAACGCCGTGGGATGTCGATGCACGGATACATGCAGAGGTGTCTCGACATCGGGTTGCCGTTAGAGAACGGGGGGGACGATCCGCTCCCGAGGAAGTGGGGCGGGTTCGTACCCAAGTGCAGAGGGAGGCTCTGCGTCAATGGGGTGAGGCACTCGCCTTCCCAGCTGCCGGCCACCGGACGATAGAAGCGATACGTCCGGTGTTGTAGGAGTGGGTAGGGCGCCGGCAGGGCAGTCTCTCGTTCCGCATGGTGCAGGTATTGACCGGACATGGTTGTTTCGGTCACTGTCTGCATCGGGTCGCGCGTCGGGTGAAAACGCCGCTCCCGACGATACTGCCGAGCACACATTGTATGTGTGCCCGGCCTGGCGACGCCAGCGCAGCGAACTTCACGCTGCGCTGGGAGGCGGAGACCTCTCGCTGCCGAGCATGGTCGTGGCCATGCTCCGCGGCGAGGCAGAATGGGAGGCTGTTGCCTCCTTCTGCGAGGACGTCATCTCGCAGGAAGCCGCGGAGAGGGAGCGGGAGAATGATCCTCAAGCCGCTCCCATCCGCAGCAGATGGACAGGCAGGCGAAGGCGGGCGTTCGCGCAAGCAATGCCCATCTAATGACCCTGCCGTTGAGGCCTGCGTGCACGATTGGCCCCGTGTACGCCGCCGTAAGGCCCTCCGTCTGGGGATTGCCCTGGTGTTCTCGGGCAATCCCCCTTGGCGATAGCCCGACCAGCCAGGTCGGGCTAGCCCGGGCGCGTTGGTAGTGGTAGTCGCAGTGTGGACCCTACCACGCGCGTCCATAAGGGCAGGAAGAACAGCGGGGGGTTTAGTGGGTAGGCCTGGCACTCTGCCGGGAGAGCCTCACACACGCTCGTCGTCTAGCCAACGGCGAGTATGGTGGGTGACGCATTCCCCTCGAAAAAAACAAAAAAAAGGCCAAGACTAAGTTTAGGTCATGTTTGCAGTAAGACGGAAGGGGATTTTTATACAATTATGTTGGCAAACAATCAAACTGTCCACCTGATGGTAAGTGGTCACAGTCATAGTACATGTGGTTCTTGTGAGATTCGCAGCAAATCTGCAACAAGAACCACAGTGTACGTAGCCAGCTTGTGACACAAGATGTAATCTCACGGTATCCAGTAATTTCACTGCCATATCTTACCCTTCCAACCGGAACACAGCAATGCAAGCACTGCTGCTTTGCGGCTGAAATAGGTAAGACGGAGGTACCCAAGCAGTCGATCCTGGTACAGAGTCTCCCTTCGAGTAACATCTAAAAATCCAACCTTACCGCGGTAGTACCTCTGCTGATATACGGGTGAGCTAACGCCTTGGCGACCCGCCAACCTGGAGCCTAATTCCGCTAACCTTAACGTCGTTGTCGCGTCGTGATAGTGTTTCAATAAGACTGCTTTCGTCGCTTTTATGTGCATTTTCTAGTGCATTTTATTTGTACTACAATCTCTTGATAAGTCAATAGTGACAAATGTTTTAGTTAGTGATCGGTTAACCAACAATAACTCATGTCTCAGAAAGCGATGCTATTGAAGCGTTATTGACACGCCACAAATGCGTTAACGCTAGCAGAATAAGGCCCCTGTACTGGGCTATCGTGATAGGTTATACTCGTCTTTGAGAAGGCCTATGGCGAGCCGGGCTTTTTATTGTGTCACATCACAGATGATGATGACGATGCAAATGACTCAGTCGCAATTTGCCGTGGCTAACTAAATCGTGAAAAAAAAATTCAGCAGAAATACACTTAGCAATTGCTAGACCTGCTTCCAGTTGTTCATTAAAGTCAATGCGTTGTATTCCCTTCCACTTAAACGCACACCACAAATAAAGCCTATTGCCCTGTGAAAAATTTACATACAAAGAGGGAAGTATCAAACGCTCACGAAGCTCGCTCAGTCGCGATTCTCGATACACTATTCGGAATCTATTTACGTATCTATCGATTCAAATAAAATTCGATTTGGAATGTATCGATGGCAGTAACATTAGGGGCCAGATTCTTTGAATGCCTCGTGCCTAAATTTTTACTGCATCCGTAAAAAGAATTCCGATTCAGCTTGAGGATTTGGCGTGTGGTACAAGTTGTGATGGGGAATTTGTTAATTCTCAAATTGTTGTAAATTCTCCACTGACAATTACTGATATTTGAAAACCAGTTGTAGAAAAAAAGAAATAAAAAAAAAGTTTAAATATTATCGTTTTTATTTTTTTCGTTTATTTTACGTTTTTAGATGTTTTGGTTTTATTTCATTTACCAAATGGTAAAGCATTTATTAACCGACTTCGAAAAAGGAGGTTTCTCAATTCGACCGTCATCACGTCATGTTACTGAGCTGATGATTGAAGGTTCTTGGTAGGTTAGGAGTTCGGAAATAATTCTTTCAAAACTGTTAAGAGCGAAAAATGTTTTATTTAAAGTTATTCTGGTATTTGCTTTGGTTCAAATTGTAATGACTAAAAATATTAAAAAAAGAAAAATTTACGAAAAAATAAAACCGACTTCTTGTTTTTGACGTCGGTTTTAATTTTTTATTTTTGTTAAATTTTTAAAAAAGAAAAACTGTATATTTCTTACATCATATAACGCTTTAACAAGCGTACCATATACCCAATATAGGAATCATAAAAATGCTTTCAAGTTAGCACGGCACTGGAATATTAATCCAAGACGCAAGTCAGTTTTCGGCGCCAACACTGGCGCCTATTACAGACCTAATGTAAATCTAAACCTTTCTTTATACCTAGTTGATTCTTTTATGTGTTATGAAACGTCTATCTATTAGGCATAATCAAATAAGTACTCCAGTCGACTCAGCTTGTCTTGATCCTGAATTACCTCGGCGTGGCGTTACAACCACCGGAGACGGCCCTACCGCCTAAAGGTCTATATAAATTAGCGTTTGCCTCGATTTTTATGATATACCATGATCAGATTCTGACTTTGGGACCACCCCAGGAGTATACTCTATCGAATACAAAAATAATTTTGATAAACAAAGTGTCGTGAAAATTACATCGTCCATGTTAACAAAAATGCTCATAAAATAAAAACAACTCGGCCAAACTAAATAAAATTTTTATGGGACCAAATGGCAACTATTCCGCATCGGACAAAAAAGAATCACGTAAATCGGTTCAAAAATCTCGGCGTAATCGGTGTACATATATAAAAAAAACATACCGACCGAACTGAGAACCTCCTCCTTTTTGAAGTCGGTTAAAAAGTGAGTTCGTGCTGACGATTCTCAAAGATTACCATTACGATACCATTTAGTTCCTAAAACGACCGTAGCGGCGCTGATATAGCTTTCATACAAATAATACGATTACGATAACCGTAATAATAGTGGTTCGTACTTGGGGCACTGGTTTGTGGTACTTTATACATATAATAATATGCTGCTCTTATGCATTCCGCCTTGAGAAACTAAAAATACTGCAATTAAAAAAAACACTTCGAGCAACATTACCTTAATACACTGTTGACGCCTTGAACACACGAGGATTTGTCTAACCCGAACGAAATTTTAACTTTATTGGTCAATTTTTAATTAATTAATCCAAAGTAGACTTAACTCACTCAGCTACGTATCAACTGTCTTATTTAAAAGTCTCCTTTCAAAGCAAAGATACACATTTTTAATTTGAGACTTAGCATTTTCTTTAAAAATGTTAAATAAATAAAAGAAAAAAATATTTTCGAGTAGGATTCGGACATGGGGGCAGACAAAGTAACAATTAATAGAATAAAATATATGGGAATGATTCCAGATTACGAATCGTTCAGACTTTACTAACTGTTTTTGTTTTTAATTATTTTAAATGGTTCGTTTTATTTTTTTCTGAATTTTATTTGAATTTATTTTAGTTGTGACTGTACTATGGGTGTCTTTTTTACCAGTAATAAATTAATTTTATTTTATTTTTTATATTTTACTGTTAACAGTTATGTATAAAGTGTCCAATTTGAAATTCTTTACAGATCTGTTTCAAATTAGTTAAGAACAAAGCAAACTTGCAAATTTTATATTTGTGACTTTGCATTTTCTTTAAAAATGCTTCATTAATTAATTAATATAAGAAAAAAAAACTTCGAGCAGGATTCGGACTTGGCGGGCCAACAAAGAAACAATAAAAAAGATAAAATATATGGAAATGATTCCACATTGCGTTCTAACAAAACGAACATGAATTTTACGTTGGCAGCTTTGGCTACAAGCTCAGCGTCGTCAACATACCCTTTTAATACCACGACCAATTAGATCACACGAGGACTTATCCGGCTCACACGAAATTTCGACTGTATTATTCTTTTTTTTTCACTGTTCAGCCAAAGTAGAAAAAAATACGGCAAGAGCCCGTCGCTCGCTCTTATCACTCCGCCTTTCGCACGCGCTGAATTTTTCCAATGTAAATTGGATTCCAAGTAGTCGATCGGGATAGGTCTATATTACGGGCTGTCGGCATCGCCCACTGAATAAGGAACAACAGAAGGTGAACCGTATCTACTGATTACCGGAGTTCGGCTCTGTCTTATTATGCAAGTATAGAACAGGATGAAGCGTAATTGTTGGCAGGTAATTTTACTCGATACTTGAGATGGGATAGGATGGTCATATTTACTGGAGGGAGACTCTGTACCAGGGTCGTCTGCTTAGGTACCTCCGTCTTACCTATTTCTGCCGCAAAGCAGCAGTGCTTGCATTGCTGTGTTCCGGTTTGAAGGGTAAGATATGGCAGTGAAATTACTGGGTACTGTGACTTTACATCTGTTGTCACAAGTTGGCAACGTACACTGTGGTTCTTGTGGGGGTTGCAGTTTTGCTGCGAATCTCACAAGAGCCACATGTATTATAGGTGACTGTTACCACTTACCATCAGGTGGGCAGTTTACTTGTTTGCCAACTTTCTGCAATAAAAAAAACATTGAATTGTTTCCATTGGCTAAGAGACGCTCACTGTTGTTCATAGGCCTCTCAAGGATCACCGATTGGATCAAACTGATTCGTTCTGAGCTCCTTGCCCTCAGGTCTCATATCATAACCCTTCTCTCGCTAACTACCATCAATCCGTCGAGCGGTTTGCTCTGCTCATTGCCACTTAAGCCTTAGCTAGTTCACAACAGGAAGAAAATATCAATGTTTGAGTTCCCAGTGTGAAAGAATTGTGTAGAATTACACAATTATTACTGTAAGTTGAACTGAAAAATGATAAAAAGCATAATGGTTTTGTAAATCCTTATCACCATACAAATATTTCGTAATTATTTGTGATATGATTTTGTTGTATAAAAAGCATATTATTATACAGGGTGTAACTGAACACCCCAATAACATTTAAGGGTATGTATCTATCAGAAGTAGAGATTCTGTAGGAAAAATATTAGGGCTAACAAACCTACTTTTTTTCCCCATACAAACTAAATAAATTACTTTTTGGTATTAAGTGTCGACAGCCCTGCGTAAGCGTATGAGGAATACTACGCTCACGTCATACAAACTAAATAAATTATTTTTTGGTATTTAGTGCCGACAGCCCTACGTAAGCGTACGAGGAATACTACGCTCACGTCTGTCACGTGTCATTTTGTGTTTAAATTTCTTTTGTTTTAAGAGCTGATTATGGTTGTCACTTGAAAGTTTTTGTTTTCAGTTTAAAATCAAATAACTCTGAAAGTATTGGGGTTCCAGGTCTCAGACAAGCACCGAAGGTCCATTTAGTATCAAACTTATATGCCCCTTAAATGTTATTGGGGTATTCAGTTACACCCGGTATATTTCTTGCTCGCACACAATACCCAAGTTAGTTTTTAATAAATGAACGTTCGTGAATCCGTTGAAGCGCTATAAGCAACGCCTGTGAAACACTGCGGTAGATTGGTTCAGAGTCTTTATAGTATTCTCATGAGTATATATTTTAATCCAATCTACTGCAGTCTCAAGACATGATGATTTGCAAATGATGACCTACAAAACCGCGACGTGGTCGCTCGAAATATGGATCTCATTATTTATTAACTAAGACGAACATTTCGTGAGAATTATCCCACCGCTTGCACGTCATGAAAGCTCGAATAAAGTGGTTCTTCTGTTAGGAGTCAGTTAGTTCGGCAGTGGTTAACTGACTGCGAAGATCTTCTGTCAATTGTTGATATTTCAGCATTTGCTTCTGTATCGAATGGTGAGGATGGTGCTTAGTTATACCATTCTTTTTCCATTCATCCCAGAGACAATACGCCCATGCTTGCTCTACATGGCTGAGCATAAGCTTACCCTAAAATAGCGGATTTGTTCTCCCACCACGTTGGTCCAGTACGCACTGGTTGCGCTGGAGCCTCGTCCGCTAATCAGCAGGGTGTATCGCGAGCTGGTAATGCTGGTTACGGTTCCGGAGCGTTTTATTTGAAACCCCTCATGTAATAACCATGATTGTAAGACAAGTATGATATTCATGGTTGGTGATTACAGGTGCATTTTCCAGAACGTTCAGCCGCGTGAAGATCACCCATAATCCTCTGTATACAACTGTGATGAAGTTCTATAACGATCTGGAGAAACCGATCGACGTTTATGAAAAGCTTGGCGTTCGGAAGTATTTGAAGGTTTACGTTATGGCTCTGAAGAAAAGGTATAGGCACAGAGGTAAAATAATTAATTATACGAGGGATTTTTTGATATATCACGCAGAGGATTCCTCGGAGGAATGCATAAATTTAGCGTAGCTAATGTTCGTGAGAATGCTGGCAATGCAGCATTGTGCTTTTTCCTGTTTACGACGGGAAGCGCTTGGCTTTCAGTTCACCTAATTTTAATTTTTAAATGATGATAGGCAAAATATGAAGACAAACATCACCTGGATTCTTTAATGATAGACGGCCTGGCAATCTTACACCCAATTGTCAAACAATAACTTATGTTTTTAGGCCCATACCTCCAACCGAACCCTGCAAATAAGAAATAAAACACGGTGTACTTAGCTTCAATTGCAGCATGAAATTTTAGATTCAATGATATATAAAACTACGCAGCTTTGCCCGCGTTGTTTCTGTTTTCCCGTGGGAATTTTATATTTTCCCCTAGGAAATTTAATTTTGTAGCCAATATTAATCAGGGATAACGTAGCATGCTAGCTAATGGTGAAGCGGTCCTGTAGTTTTTGAGTTTTTTCGCTACATACATACAAATCTTTTCCCTTTATAATAATAGTGTGGATTAATTGACGGTTGTTTTTTCCTGCCCAGCCCGGTTGCCGTCAAAACATGACAACGTCTGACTTCACACATTTCCACATAGCCAGCAGTGGAGAAACGACCAATGCTTTGCAGGTATAGCGAAAGACATGCTTAAAGCGGCGATCCCTCTGGCGGAGAGCGCCAACGTGCCAGCGGTGGCGGGCATCTTCACCACTGCGAGGAGCCAGCAGATCGCCGAGGAGATTGGGTTCGAGAAGCTCAACGAGATATACTACGTCAGATATTTGAATGATGGACAGGTTTGTTTTTGTTTACAAAGCTATCTATTCTATTGATTTGTTTACAATCAAATTACCTTTCCCTACCCAATTTTTGTAGTGGAAAATCTTATGCACCTAGTTAAATCAGAGTAAGACTCGGTACTGAGCCGTTAAAGTCGGCTTCAGAAGTAGATAATCATTTTAGTACCCCAACTATTAACAATGCAATATAGGTATTATAACTATACTAAATAAAAGGAATAGTTGGTGTGACATGGTACTCAAATGTCCATCTACTTCTGAGGCCGACCATCTTACATATTTATACGGTGCTTGAATTGCTGTGGTCCAGTTTGAAGGGCCTCAACCTTTTGAGGAAGGCTATGAAATTATGTGGCACAGCCCGCTCTCTCATTTTAAGAGAGAGGGGTATTGGCTACGTGGCTGCCATGTGGGGGAAATATTGGACGTGTCGACCTACTTCTCCCCCAATCGCAGCCGGGTGGACTTCACAGTCTTTCTGGCTGCGCTAGAATTGGTAGTTCGTAGGACGGCTCCGGTACGAGTGTTAGTCGCGGGGGACTTCAACGCGGGGTCTACTGCGTGGGGGTCCTCCCGCGCCAATGCGAGGGGTGGAGATCTGGAGTCCTGGGTTCTGTATCTGGGGCTCCAGATTTTGAATAGGGGCTACTTGCTTGAATAGACGTGCCCTGCACCCGGACGCAGGTAGGGCCACCCCTACCTGCGTCCGGGTGCAGGACACGTCCGTGGTGGACGTATCCTTTATCTCACCCGTGGATTCAACGACTGGCGAGTTGAGGAAGATGTGAAGGCGCGTTCACGACGGTGCGGTCACGCATTCCCCTCGAAAAAAAGGCCATTAAATTACGCGGTGACTCTTACGTCGCATGTTGGGAATGTATACTGTGATCCTTATAGGGTTTGCAGTTTTGCGAAGTATTACGTAAGTTTCAGATTTTTTTACTAATTCTTTGGGATTTATTCTTATTTTAGGTAGTCTTCAGCGATTCTGGCCTCGGCAACTACGGGGCTGCTATCATGGCGTACCGTATACCTGGCGTTGAGGAGCCTCAGGAGGTGCACGCGCAAGCGTCATCCAGGTTCAACGTGCAGCCGTTGGATGAGGAGGTGGCGGAGAATTGAACTGATGAGAGAAATAGACGTTTTGTTACAAATGATTGTTTTTCAGTTTCAAATGTCCAAGAGAATATTGAATTATAGCGAAATATTATCAACGTGACCCTAAAAATATTGTCAACTATCAATTCTTATATATCATTCAGGACGTGTTTGGTTGGATAATTTTTCGACCGAATTACATTTGACGGAAAACTGTCTTTACGTGCACGAGTACTATACATTTTAATAAAACTGCACTTTCATGATTTACTCGCGTATAATTAAGTTTTAAAACATTTTAATTATTTAGCCCCACAACGTTTTGAACACTTTACAGCATTCATGACCACCACTAAATATACGAGAATAAATCCGAAAAGTGTAGTTTTATTTAACGGTAAACTTTTCCACTGTTTACGTTCCGTCTTTTTTTACTTCGTCGAAATCACGTTTGCCACGCACGGTATAATTCATTGACCGTTATCAATTCGTTTTACTTTTGTTGCTCCAACGTTTCATTTGTACGTAGTAAACCGTTTTACCGGCGTTATTCTAGGCCGAAATAACATTTCTTCGATGTATTATGTTTCCACTGTTTTATTTGCCATACTTTGTTTTCACACTATTTTCCATCCCTAAACTATGCTGTTACTGTAGGTATGCAAGCAAGCCTGCAGCATGCAAGTTTGCGGGTTGCAAGCCTGCAAGCAAGTAAGCAAGTAGCCTGCAGCATATAACATGCTGTGTGTGGTCACAGTTTCTAATCTAACCTAAAGTTTTATCCTATAAGTTTTTTCCTTGCGTTTTCGGTCAAATGTAACATGGACAAGTAAATTTCGCACAAGTAATCGGCACCCTTTGAATCGATTAAAGATAAGACGTGGTGCCGTTGTTTGGAGGTCGTCAGAAAATTTATTTTTAATATTAAACCCTATAGTGACTTAATGACAATAATCCCCTGGGAAAGACAACAACAGGGTTTGTTAGTTTTAATTGCCGAGGCGTCAAACGATCATGTATACACGTACGTGAACTGTGCAGGAAATATGACGTCATAGCTCTACAGGAACACTGGCTGATGCCAGATGACATTGATTTTCTTGGTCAAATACACCCTGATTTTGACTACCATGGGTTCTCCGCAGTTGATACATCTGCAGGAGTGTTGAAAGGTCGTCCATACGGAGGTGTAGCGGTTATGTGGAGAAAATCAAGATTTCCGTGTGTCTCCCCTGTGATTACGAATTCGTCGCGCTTAGCGGCAGTGTGTATGCGCCTCGCTCAGTGTAGTTTGTTAGTTAGTTATAATATGTCACTATTGGGTTTAATGTAAGTCATAGGCTTATGGAAAGATAAACAAAATGTATTAAGTTCATTTTTAAGATAAAGGTTTTTATAAGAGCTAACAGCCTACCACTACTATCTGTATTTATAACAGGATTTGGTGTCTGACAGACTGAGTTATCAACTTAAAGCCTTAAGTACTGGAGCTAGAGTCATGAAATTCGGTATAGGGAGGGATTTGTTTTCCTATGTAGGTTAGTACACACCTACCAGAAGGGATTTTTCAAAATTCCTAAAAAAAGCTGAGAGTTCGCGGGCACAGCAAGTCTTATCTAAATCTATCGCCATAACATAATGTTCAAATCATTGTCATGTTCTGATAACTATGCGTCGGATTGTTACTACTTGTGTATTTGAGTAATTTGACTGAATCTCGATTCCGTGATCGACTAAGAAACAGGGAATCATACTAAAGAATTAAGGCTTTTGGTGTCAATAGTTCAACACTTTTTAGCAATCCAACTATTGGCCTTAAAGCATCAGTAGTCCGTTAACCAGACTAATTAACCAGACTACTGTCACTAGTAGTACTACACGGTATCATTGACATAAAATAAATGTCGTGCTCGTCGTGAAAAAAGTTATTAATTCCCATGATTGCCCCATTGCCACCTATATGACGATTAATGAAGAATTCGCAGCCATTCGCAAAAGCTCTAATCACAAAAACAGGATATTTTATTACACAAAGGGATGTACTACATCACCTATAAAAGTGCTTCGCTTTACTCGGTATCATGACATTGTCAGACAAACGAATTACATGGTGGCGTCGTCGTCCGAAAGAAGTGGTTCTTCAAAAGAAGTTTACGACGCTCCCGTAAAATTCTTAATCGTCGGACATCCGGCGAAATGGCAGCAATTCGGATCGGTCATTTCCTGTCTAAAGCCATGCTACAGGTGGCGATGCAGGTTGACGGTGGGAATTATGGGAAATATATATATGATATATCTCGTTATTCCTGAAATAGGAACTAGATTTTTTTGTTCAGAACTACAGACTCAAAAACCATAGACTAAATGGCCTAGGCTATTGCACTAGCCTTGTCTTAGTTAAGACAATCCTAAAAAGAATGCTGTCACTTCTTGTCCTTCTTGTCTATAATGAAAAGAATGTGACAGCATGCCACTTAAGATCGGCCTAAGCTAAGACAAGGTTAGTGCAATTGGCCATTAGGCCATTAGACTTTCATACGGTGAAGGAAAACATTGTGAAGAAACCTGCACACACCTGTGAAGAAAAAATTGATTTACAGGCTGTGTGTGAAGTCGACCAACCCGCACTTGGCCAGCGTGGTTGACTAAGGCCTAATCGCTCTGGTATAGGGTAGGCTCGAGCCGTATAGAACAACTGACAGTGCGAGCGAGAAAACTCAGAGTTTGAAAGAGACAGTACATTTAGCTGCTACTTTGTGACAGATTTTGAATCACAGATCAGCCTTGGATCAACATTGAATATTGGAATTCAGCTATATAGTACTGGAATTGACATATCAAAATTGGTTACATTAAGATGAGCTGTCAGTACGTCTATGCCAGTATATTTTCTAAGTAAGTAGATCTTCAGAACATTCCGCTTAAATGGCTTCCACATACTTTATCCATAAATAAGTGAAGGTCCACCTAAGCTGAATTTCTTTTTTTTAACCGACTTCAAAAAAGGAGGAGGTTATCAATTTGGTTGTATTTTTTTATGTTTGTTACCTCATAACTCCGTCATTTTTAAACCGATTTTCAAAATTCTTTTTGTATTTGATAGAGTATACTGCAAAAGTGGTCCCATGGTCACCAAAGTCAGGATCGAATGATGGAATCCCATAGAAAATCGAGGAAAACACTAATTTAATACCTTCGGTGAGCTGGTATTAACTTCGGGTTTTCTTTCACTAAAAAGTTAAAAATAATTTTTTTTTACAAAAAATAGAACCGACTTCAAAAGCACTGAAAACTTTAAAATAATCTTCTTCTATATTGAAGTCGGTGACAAATTTTAACACTTTCTAGGAGATCATCGTTTGGCGCCGACTTCAATATAGAAGAAGATTATTTTTAAGTTTTCAGTGTTTTTGAAGTCGGTTCTATTTTTTGTAAAAAAATTTTTTAGTACAACTAAGTTAGCAAACAAGCATACTGGGCACCTGATGGTAAGTGGTAACAGTCACCTATAGTACGTGTGGCTCCTGTGAGATTCGCAGCAAAACTGCAACCCCCACAGGAACCACAGTGTACGTTGCCAACTTGTGACGTAAGATGTAAAGTCACGGTACCCAGCAATTTCACTGCCATATCATACCTTTCAAACCGGAACTTGCTGCTTTACAGCAGAAATTGGTAAGACTGAGGCACCCAAGCATGCCTTGGTACAGAGTCTGTTTACGCTCGAGGAAGAGCGAGTGGCAACACTGCATTATAGTCTGTGCAGTGAGAGCCTGTGGCGGCCGGCCGCATGTAACATGTCAGTCAGTCGAGTCGAATACGGAATGACATTGAAATAGGTTAGACCACCGGGCGGCGCGTTTTCGTTTCGAGAAATATATAATAATAATTGAACTAGTATTGCGCGGCGCACCAAGTGATTCTTGGTGCGAGGTTCCGCCAAGTTTTAGTGTCGGTGAAAGTGTAAATGCACCAAAGTTTTTATCGGGGAAGTGAGTGATGGTGGCCTAATAGGCCTATGTAGTGCTCCGGTCTCCATCGTTGGATTGACACCAACCCTTCGGGAGCCGCGGCTTCCTTCGAGCTAGCTCAGGAAGTCCACCGGCTACATACGGAGACTGAACGGATCCAAGGTAAGTAATACCAATTTTCTAGGAGCTGGTAGTCGGTTAATGAAATTCAGCATCCTTATTCGGTGAAACGCCGACGTGGTGGAGCCAGCTTTGGGCACCACCAGAGTCTCCCTCCGGTAATCTACTATCTACAAAGAAATTGATCAACCACATAAATGCGGACACCGTCAGGCTATAATCAGTTAAACGGAGACTATAAATACTGATGATGACCGAAACATAATGTCTTCAAAAATGTTAGGTTAGTTATTTCAAGTTGAGATTCCCTCTTAGTTGTTTTTAATAAAAAACGTCGCCCAACACTGGGATTTTCTCCCGTGTCGTGGATGCAGTTACAAACATAGAATATCACATGCACAACGCACATACGCCCAGACCGGAACAAATTTCTGTAGGCCATACAAAAAATTTGTTCCGTACGGGAATCAAGCCCGCGACCCGTTGCGCAGTAGGCGATCACTCAACCTCTGCGCTAACCGCGTCCTCAAAAGGGAACACTGAACCCTTGTTTCCGGCAGGAGACGGGAGGAGGGGGGGGGGGGGGGGTTGCTTTGAATTTTTAGAATTATATATATTTGAGAATGTCATTTGTATTAGTTTATTTAGTGGGATAAGAGTTATCAATTTCATTTTATTTGAGAGTTAGAATTTTTTTTCATGGGTTCGAGGGACTCTATACCCTTTATAGGCATGATAAATTGATATATTATTGTTTATTTTGGTAGATTTATCTAGGATCACTTCATTGACTGTTTGTCTGTTGTGACCCATTTTCACGGGATCGCGTAGAGATATCATATCAAACCGAGATTTATATCGAATACTCGAGTATACGGTCTCTTTCAGTTGTGAAAATATCATACTTGTAAGTTAACACAATCAAAGGTTTTTTTATACAACTAAGTTGGCAAACAAGCAAACTGCCCGCCTGATGGTAAGTGGTAACAGTCACGTGTCGTTTTCGTGAGATTCGCAGCAAAACTGCAACCCCCACAAGAACCACAGTGCACGTTGCTAACTTATGACATAAGATGTAAAGTTACGGTATAATTTCGCCGCCCTTGAAACCAGAACACAGCAATGCAAGCACTGCTGCTTTGTGGCAGAAATAGGTAAGACGGAGGTGCCCAAGCAGAGTTCCCAAGGGAATCAAAACCTATCAGGTAGTACTTGGTAGTACAGGGTACTGGACCTAGAATCATGAAATTTGGCAAGAAGCAAGGCCCTATGTTCAATGCCAAGGAAAAAAATCTGAAAACTATTTAGGATGTTATATACTTACATAAGTTTATACGAAGCCCTAGGTGCGCGAATCCAATTCACACTTGGCCGGTTTTTAGGGTTCCGTAGTAAACAAGGAACCATTATAGTTTCGCCATGTCTGTCTGTCTGTCTGTCTGTCCGCGAGTTTACTCAGAGACTATTAGTACTAGAAAGCTGTAATTTGTTATGGGTATGTACGAGTATATTAATCATGCCAAAAAAGTGGTGGAAAAAACATTGAAAAAAATTTAACAATTAAAGTGGGAGTAAATTTTCTTTTTCTCAACTAACCCATCGTGTGGGGTATTGTTGAATAGGTCTTTAAAAAAATATGTCAGGTTTAGAACACTATTTTTCGATATAGGGATCCGTTTCTGAATTATTTGGTTTTAAAGTGCAAATTTTTGTTAGAGGTAAGTGTCCCCCCCCCTCTATCTGGTAAACGGTTATATATGGACACGTGAAAAAAATTACAACAGTAGTATATATAACGAAGCTTAAAGAAGAACTATCAGAGTTGAGTACTAAGTACAAACTAAAAAGTTGTAGACGACTAACTTATAAAATGTACTCGGAAAAGTAAAATTTCTTTGAAAATTAGTACTGAATATAAATTTACGAACCACGTGAAGTTAAGGAAATATAAAATCATTGCAGCTTTAATAATAATGCCTAATTTAATAGCAACGTATTTAGTAATCTGTGGCAACGAGTTGTGAGGTGTGAGTGTGAACTCAAAGTTGGCATTTGCAACTACGGAACCCTACACTGCGCGTGGCCCGACACGCACTTGTTTATATCTACGTTTGGACTCAACATTACTGTCATATGAAACAGCGGGGTTTTCTCGTGCTAACCTTAATAGATTGTAATGTTAGTGCTTCAGTACAAAGCAGTGCAAATAATTTCCCTGACACGGAATTTGGAAACTTAATCTACAGAGCACAATACCCATTGAACGCCCTCCATCAAATCAAATCGAAGATGAAAGTCTGCGATAAATTTAATTCAAATTTCAATCAAGTCAATAACCGAGCGTAGCATCGAATGGCGATTCCTCAAAAGATCCCAAAACAATGGACGACAGAATATTGCCTACAAGCCGATCAAGAACTCGAAGAACTTCATTAATGAAGTCTTAGCTAAAATTTCCCCCGGAGAAAAATAACTTATTTAATTTAACTTTCTAGTGTACAGATAACGAGATCTCATTAAAATTGGCAGGGGCGGGTTGACAGTTCTCGAAAGGTGTCTAATTTCAGTTGCCGAATTTCGTTCGACCTCCAACCTTGCGCAGATGGCGGAAGATTCTTGCTCTTGTATCCGTGCCGTTTAAATTTGACGGAAGCCACTTTATAAATGTCCGCGAAGTTTCCGTTATATTTGTTTTATATGTGCTTCTCATTTAAATGATTGTCATGATTCGGTTAAAGCAGTTTCTTGTTACTACATAGTTTCAATCATATTTGTAACAGAACACTATAGTTGTTTTCTTATGATTGGGACGGAATTCACTCTTTCAATCCTTAAGTTATATGTAGCTACTGTGAAAGATTTCTAATAGGTCCTACAAAATTATGTAGGCCAATTAGGTACCATGAAATCTTCAGGGGGTATGATAGTTTTAGTTTAGTACCCGGACTAATCTCGGCAAATATAAGCACGCATTCCAAATATTAAATTTCATGTTTTAATTTTAGCCACAAGGAAAAAATATCGAAGAATTGGAAACAGAGGTTTTTTCAACGTTACGATGAGTAAGCATAGTTAGGCAAATCAGGTCAAATCCTAATTTTTCCTTTACTTATATGACGAAAAAAGAATTGTGTTTTTACAATAAATCGAGTATCTGGTAATCGCGTAGATGAAATCGCAGGTAAGTATATTCCATGTCAACAAGAAAAATATTACCAGAGATGCTAAAAAGTTTCCAGCGTTGAAGTGAGATTTGTGTGCCCAATCCAAAGATTTATTTGTTTTGTTCAAGTTTCCAGCGCCGCGATGAAAAACGAAGCGCACATTACAACATCTCTTTTATATTCAAACAGCTTAGTAATAATAACAATAATTGATCCGCTTCCGTGCTCTCTAGCTCTTGGCCTTCGTCTCATCTTCCCCCTTACCATGATCGCTCAAAACAAAAAAAACACCGCACTGAGAGCGAGATGACGCTATACGCAGCAAGTGCGGTGTCTCTGTTTCAATATTGTTTTAACCTCGCTATAAGCGATCATGGTAAGGCCACTGATGATTAGTGATGATAAAGCCAAAAATAGAAGCGAGCTTCACCTGAATGCCTCAACAACTGGCTATCCTCTAATTGTGGAAAACAACAATGCTGTCACCATTGTTATTATAGCGATAAACTTAGGTAAGACTATGGTAGCCAGGTGGATTCTAAAGCCTACCTACACTTACCAACCAACCAAACTAAGTAGATAAACTTCTGCCCCTACGAGGGATCGAAGACCGGATCTCCAGATCAATATCTCCGTTCTACCAACTACTAGACCACGGAGGCTGTAAAAATACACTCAGGGACAAATTTAGAGGAACACTACACTTTTTACATAGATTCAAGCTACTTTTTAACCGACTTCAAAAAAGGAGGAGGTTCTCAATTCGATGCTTGTTTTTTTGTGTATGTTACGCGATTACGCCGTCAATATTGTGGACCGATTTCCAATTTTTTTTTTGTATTCGATAGTATGAACTCCAAGGGTGGTCCCATGGTCTCCAAAGTTAGGATCTGATGATGGGATCCCATTAAAATCGAGGAAAACCCTTAAATTTTAAGGTATGTCCAACGTGTTTTGTATGTATGTTACGCGATTACTTCGCCAATACTGGATCGATTTTCAAAATTCTTTTTGTATTCGATAGAGTATACTCCTGGGGTGGTCCCAAGATCACCAAAGTCAGAATCTGATCACGGAATCCCATGAAAATCGAGGGAACGCTAATTTAATATAGAAGTATAGAAGTGTATAGAAGTATAGCTCCCGACTTCAATATAGAAGTGTGATGTTGTCTGTACCTATTCTTATATTATTTTTAACTTTTCTGTGTTTTTGAAGTCGGTTTTTATTTTTTGTAAAATATTATTTTACAACATCATATCGATGTGTGATTGAGCTCTAATGCATTTGTTTGATTGTTATCCAGGATTTATGACCAAGGCCATAACGGATAATGACAAAATTTCCCTATTTGTGACCTGGAGAAGAACGGTAACTTTTAATTGTAGTCTTTTGTTATCACAATCGTACAACTGGTTCCGCAGTGAATGTTTTTTTTGTAGCGAATCCGATGGCTAGAAAGCTGGTAAAACTAAATATGGTTTCATATGCTGAAATACACAGCGTTATCAAAACTAGAAGTGAATTTTTATTGTTCCTCTGTGTACATAAATGCTCCTGAAACCACACACAACTGCTTTCAATTGAAGATTCGTTACAGTGTTGTTGATAGGTACTTAAAACGATGGTAACAGATTTCGGTTGCGCATTAAGTGTGGATGAAAGCTTAGATAAATTAGCTGCTATGGCTGATAAGATGGCAGAAATGTCCCCAAATACAGAAATTTTTAGTACTGACAACAAATTAACCGCTAATAACACAACACCATTCGACAAATTATTTTCCAAAATTGAAGCACTTGCAAAAAAATTTGATGCATTAAATGTATCCAGAACTTCTCGATCTTCATCGCAAAGTACATATAGAAGCCCAAATCGAAGCCAATCAAGGCGAAGATATAACCCGGATGGAAAATTTTGCTTTTACCATTTCAAATTTAGAAAATTTTGCAGAGCTGAAAAATGCAAACCACCCTGTGCCTGGAAAAATATGGGAAACTTGAGCTCGCAACAGAATTCGCGGTAGATTCTGCTGCTGACATTCTTCAATACCGCAAATCACGACTGTTTTTCACCGACAAAATAACTGGTTTGCGATTTTTAGTAGACAGTGGTGCCGATGTTTCACTTATACCAGCTAGTCCAAAGGATAAAATAGATACCTCTTTTAAATTATTTGCCGCAAATAATACACAAATACCGACGTATGGCATCAAGATTCTGACTTTAGATTTGGGACTTCGACGTCAGTTCCAATGGCCGTTTGTTACTGCGAAAATTCAAAGAGGTATTTTAGGGGCAGATTTTTGAAACATTTTAACTTGCTGATTGATCTATACAATAGAAAACTAATAGATAATACAACCAAATTACAAACCGAAGGAGAAATAACAGAAATACATCAGACAGAAATATTAAGCACAACAGACAAAAGTTCTCAATATTTTGATATATTACAACAATTTCCGGACTTAACCAAACCAAATTTACTGCCAGGAAAATTAACTCACAACATAAAACATCATATAGAAACTGAAGGCGAGCCCGTGTTTTCAAGACTAAGACAGCTAGATGGCAAGAAAACACATATCGCAAAACAAGAATTTGAATTCATGCTTAATAATGGTATCATTCGACCTTCAAAATCACAATGGTCTAGCCCCTTACATATGGTCCCAAAGAAAGAAGGTTCGTGGAGATCATGCGGAGACTATAGACGACTTAATGACCGCACCATACCAGACAGATATCCGTTACCAAGAATAGAAGACTTTCAGCATATTCTTGTTAATACAACAATATTCTCCAAAATAGACCTGTTAAAAGCTTACTACCAAATCCCAGTTGTAGAAGTGCACAAACATAAAACCGCAATAACAACACCGTTCGGTATGTATGAATTCAATGTCATGAGTTTTGGTTTGCGTAATGCTCCAGCAACCTTTCAGAGGTTCATAAATGAAGTGCTTAAAGGCCTAAACTTCGTCTTTCCATATTTAAACGATATTTTAGTGGCGTCTAGTAACGAAGTCTGTCACAAAATTCACCTAAAACAATTTTTTACACGGCTAACTCAATATGGATTACGAATTAATGCATCAAAATGTAAAAGAAATTGAATTCCTAGGATATCTGATTACACCCAAAGGCTTAACACCAATGCCTCGATATAAGCAAGCAATACTCGATTATAAGTTACCAGAAACATACAAAGATCTACAAATTTCTTGGTCTTTTGAATTTCTACAGACGACACATCAAAAATGCCGCTGCAACTCAAGCAAAATTACACGATTATCTTAAAGGAGCAACAAAGAACGACAAAAGAAAAATACCTTGGAATGACGAAACAAAAATACTATTTGAAAAATGCAAAGAAGATCTAGCAAACGCTACCTTATTGACGATACCTAATCCAGACCTACCGTTGGCTTTATTTACTGACGCCTCTAATGAAGCCATTGGCTCAGTACTACTCAGTACAATAACTGGACACCTATTACTTTCCATTCAAAGAAACTGAATAATGCACAGAAAAATTACAGTACATACGATCGCGAATTACTAAGCATTTACGAAGCCATTAAGTATTTTAAGCACTATGCGGAAGGCAGAGAATGTATAATCTTTATCGATCATAAGCCTCTAACGTACGCATTCAAGCAAAAGCACGATAAAGCCTCTCCCTGTCAATTACGACATCTACAGTTTATCTCCGAATTCACAACTAACATTCAACATATTTCTGGCAAAAATAACATTGTAGCAGACACATGATCCCGAATTGAAACAATAGAAATAGTCGATTATAGCCAAATAGCAGAAAACCAAAAGAATGACCAGGAACTCCAACAATTATTGATAAATAGCTCGCTGAAATTCAAGAAATTTACTTTACCTACAAAACAAACTTTATGGTGTGATGTATCTACTAACTTTATCAGGCCATACATACCACCTCAATACAGGAAAACAATTTTTGACAAAATTCATGATCTTAATCATTCGGGCGTAAAAGCTACCATCAAACAAATTACTGCAAGATTCATCTGGAAAGGTATGAGAAACGATATTAAATTATGGACAAGAGCCTGTATGGGCTGTCAGAAAAATAAGATTATTAGACATACTAAATCGGAGTTTCAGAATTTTCCAACACCGGATGAAAGATTTGATATCATTCATATCGATTTAATAGGACCACTACCACCATCTAATGGAAAACTACTAATTAGGTTAGAAGTCATACCGATAGCAAATATTCACGCAGAGACTGTTGCAAAGACCTTTTATAACAACTGGGTGACGAGATTCGGCGTACCTAAGACAATCATAACAGACCGTGGAACACAGTTTACGTCATCATTATTTGCAAATTTCACTAAAATATGTGGCACAAAATTACAACATACAACTTCATATCATCGGCAATGTAATGGAAAAATCGAAAGACTTCATAGAACTGTTAAAACTTCTTAGAATATTATTTTGAATTTGAGCTAGGTACAATGTTATGTCAGTTATATTATGTTATTGTGATTGTCAAATACTACATTGAGAAAAATGAAAAATTATAAACATTAAAACAAAAATATCTTTTTTCTTAATAGAACCCTCAAAGCTGCCATTAAATCATATGACACTCGGAAATGGTCAGACGTAATACAGACAGAGAAGAAGAAACATATTCGGTATCACAGATGGTATATGGCAAAACAATAAGATTACCTGGAGAATTTTTTGATAGACCAAATTTTGATTTTAATTTAGACAATTTTACAAAAAAATTGATAAAACAGTTTGAAGATATTAAACCAAGGAAAATTAGATTTCAGACACCCAAACATATTTTCATACCCAGGGTTCTACAAAATTCTACACATATTTTTATAAGAGTCGACAAAGTTAAAAAGCCGCTAGAATCGCCTTATGACGGGCCGTATGAAGTTTTACAAAGACATGACAAGTATTATTTATTTATTTATTTATTTATTTATTTATTTAAACTTTCGTACAGCATAAATAAAGTGTACAGGGGCGGACTTAATGCCTGAGGCATTCTCTACCAGTCAACCCGTAAAATGTGAGAAAAATTTTGTTGACGGTGTACGAATTGGAAAAAAAATAATAACTAAAAAAACTTGACACAACAAGTAACAACATACTAAATAAAGATAAATACTAAGTACAAAAATATATAAATATTATAAACATAAATATGGATGTATAAATAAATAACAAACTGATAATCATATCATCTTGTTGTCATACCTATTTAGACAGATTCCAGAAAATGTGTCCGTACTAGACGTTTAAATGATGCCTTACTACGAACCAACCTCAAAGTTTGAGGCAGTTTATTCCATAGACGAGTGGCGGAAAGGGTAAATGAGTCCGAGACAAACCCGGATCGATGGGCTGGGATTTCAAGAGCACGTCTGACAGCAGAGCGTAGGCTAAACGCATGGGCACCACCAAGCGTCTGAAACTTTATCTTTAAATAATTGGGAGCATTCGGATCGTTAATAATGCTGAAAAGCTGGGAAATGACTCTCAGGTCCTACGCTGACGAATAGGCAACCATTTGAGCTTATTGCGAAACATGGAAATGTGGTCATATTTACGAAGACTGAAAATAAAACGAATGCAATTATTAAGCATACGATCCAATTTGTCGAGAAGGTCTTGGTTAACGTTGGTACAACACACATCAGCATAGTCGATGATAGGGAGTACTAGGGTTTGGACGAGGAGAGCCTTGGTACTGGGAGGAAGGAAATTCTTGAGCCTGTAAAATGAACGCAGAGAATCTCTTACCCTATTACATACGCTATTGATATGCGCGTTCCAGGACAACGAATTGTCAATAAGCAAACCCAAGTTCTTAACAATGGGCTCGAATGGGATTACTATGCTATTGAATTGGACAGGATCGATTAAACTTGTATCAATCTTCGCCAATTGACGCGAACTGCCAACAATGATGGCTTGACATTTACTGGGGTTTACGGTCACTCCGTATTTCGTGGACCAATCATTGATATTAGCCAAGTTGTGATTGATGGTAGAAATGGCATTATCAATTTCGGTTACTGAGGTGCTATAATACAGTTGAAGATCGTCTGCGTACAGATGGTAAGAGCAACTGAAGGATCTGGTGAGAGAATTAATAAAGAGAGAAAAAAGAAGAGGTGAAAGAATTCCGCCTTGAGGTACGCCTGCAGTGAGATCACACCATTCAGATATAGTACGATCAACACGCACGGCCTGCCGGCGCCCTCGAAGATAAGAGGAAAACCAGGAACAGGCAGAGGCAGAGATGCCAAGGTTGGACATGATGGCGAGGAGGATATCATGGTCGACGGTATTAAATGCGTTGGAAAAGTCAATGAGAACCAATACAGTGGCCATTGATTGCTCCATCCCATCACGCATGTCATCTATAACCTTAATCAAAGCAGTAGTTGTGCTATGTCCCGGCCTAAACCCCGATTGGAACGGACTGAGAAGGTTATTAGAGAAAATAAAAGAGGCAAGCTGCTTATGAACCACGGCCTCTAGTATTTTGGATAGAAAGGGGAGGATTGAGATGGGCCTGTAGTGGTTCAAGGAAGTAGGGTTTGGAATTTTGGGAAGAGGAATAGTGTAGGCATTACGCCAGAGAGCGGGGAATGTACCTGTAGACAGAGAATGGTTCACGATGGTAGTCAGCGGCACAATAATGCACTCCAATATAGACATTAACATGGTGCGGCTGATTTCATCACAACCAACTGCCTTGGATTTAATTGAACGAAAGATTTTTGACACCTCTACCTCTGTAACAGGAACGAAGGAGAATTCCTTGGAATGGGGAGGAGGGGTGCTGGAAATATTAGAGATAGTTGTAAGTTTGGTGTGGAGAGGTACACTAAGTGTATTAGAAAAATGATGGTTTAACTCCTCTAAAGGAAAACCGGGATGATCAGAAAGGGAGGTAGCATTTTTGCCAAAACCGAGTGAATTTAAAAATTTCCAAGCATCTCCAGCATTTACATTGAGCACATTTTCATGAATATAGCGGCGTTTAGCGACTCTCACCATCTGATTACAACGATTCCGTGCCAGCCTGTAAGCTTCCCAGTATATGTCTGTACGATGACGCTTAAATGCACGGAAAGCTTTGTTCCGTCTCCGCATGGCCGTACGAATATCATCTGATATCCATGACGCCGGTGGTCGCTTGACTCTGACATCCATAATAGGTGCGTGATGGTTAAATAATTTAAGCACTTCCGAGTTTAAGGTGGAAATCATATCATCAACCGATGTAGCAGTGTGTAGCGGAGACCAGTCGATACTTCTTGCATCAATTATAAGTTGGTCTGCGTCCATTCTGGCTAGATTTCTCATTGGTATCAATTTGACAGGAATTTTTGGTGGTTTGACCTTGTAAGAAATATAGAGAAGATCATGTCGGGAAAAACCAGGAGCAGGAAGTTGACCATGGTCAATAACATGAATAGGAGAGGATGTAATGATGTGATCGATCCAAGTGTCAGGAGAGGAAATATTATGGTGGGTGGGATCTAAGGGAAGGAGTTCAAAGTTTGAGCAGTCAATTAATGAACAAAACTTACGGGAACTAATAGAATTACACATAAGATCTGTATTGAAATCACCCATAATTATGTGATGTGCGTAGTCCGAGGCAACCAAGTCGAAGACAGATTCTAAGTCTGAAAAGTAGTTAATGGAGGGAGGGCAGTAAACTACCCCGAGTACGAGTTTGGTGCCCCTGAGATGAATCTCCAAGATTAAATATTCCGCGCAACCGTGACGTGAAGATGACGAACATATAATTTTATGAGAAATGTTACTTAGCAAGTATATTGCAACACCACCCCCACCCTTCCCCACCCGATCATTACGAATCAAAACATGGTCAGGTAAGCAAAAGGATGTCGATAATAAGGTCGGTTTAAGCCATGACTCCGACACAAGAATCGCATGTACATTGGCAGGAGAAAAAGTATTAAGAAAATCCGTGTAATGACATGGTATGCTCTGAGCATTAATATGGCAAACATTAAAGCTCAACGGACTTCTCGAAATTACCGCAGAGAGTGAGGCGTTGGACGCAGCAGAGGCATCACAAGAACTAGTTATAGAGTGAAAGGAGACATCACTTTCGGAATCTGTGGCTGAGAAGAAAACGGAATCAGACATAGTGATAAGCAGACAACAAAAGAAAATAAATATAAACTAAATAAATCGAATAAAGTATAAATTAATAAGCCTAATATTAAAAAAAATATATATATATAAGAGATAAATATATGAAATTAAATCGATAAGTCTGCACATTTTGCCGGTTAACTCGTTTACAAACATTATTATATTTATGTAAAATAACAATCGGACAAGAAACCCAAAATAGTAAAAACACAAAATCAACTCAAACACAACAAAAACTTATCATAAAGTGGCTGTCTGTGGATAAAACATTCACATCAATCAATAGCCAAAGCAATATGTCCGTGGCCAAGAAACTTAAAAAAAAAAAACCGAACTATGGATCCGGATTCAGCCTTATTTTCTTGTCTGTGTATGGATCTGACAGTAGTGACAGTGACAAAACAGACAGCTGACTGAGCTATAAAATTAGGTGTTGAGGTTATGAACCTACCTGCATTGCAATACTATAATAAACTAAAATAAGGTACATAGCCACATCCAAGATAATCATTGTGTTAAGGTACCTACAGATATGAAATTTATTTAAATTGGCAAAAGAGGTATATAATTTCACGAACTTATAACATTGAACACTTAGTGAAAAAAATTGACTACGTACTATAAGAACCTAAAAACTATAAAAACCACAAACTTATTAAGTTTGTGTACCTACTTCACCGGTTTATTAATGCGACGAGTGCGTGTTGCTGTTGGTGCTGGCTTAGCATCCTTGTTCGATGTGACCGACGGGGGCTCACTAACCTCTTGTGGGTATCGTTCAATCAGAGGAACCAAATCTTCTTCAGATAAAACCTTGTGCCGCTCACCATTGCCGGTCTTGATAAAAATGTTCCCTTCCATTGACCATACATTGCGGATCCCAAAGTGCTTTCGGGCCTGAGTAAATAGTGATTGCCTGTACTTGGTCAAGAACTCATTGATGACAAATGAAGTGCCCTTCAGCTTTGTTTTAAGGCCCCAGACCGTAGATCTTAATTCATAATCAACAAATCTCAAAACAATTGGTCGAGGGCGCTCAGTGGCGCTGGAGGATCCAAGCCTGTAGCAGGATTGTATAGAGGAAGTTGACAAGTCAGGCAAATTGAGCTGGCCACTTAACAGCGAACTGACTGTGGAAGGTAGTGACTCATTGTTTTCCTCAGTAACACCACAAAGCAAGAGGTATTTTCTTCGGTGACGCATCTCCAAAGAATCCTGTGATCTAAGTAAAGCTGAAATTTGAGCCCGTAGACCAGCTAATAATTGAAGAACCAGTTCTTGGAAGCCTTTAAATTCATTGAATAGTTGACATGTCTTCTCGGACTGAGTCACCCTTGGGGAGGATGCATCTCTGAACTCCATCTCAAACTTGTTCATTCTATTTGAGACAGTGGCTTCAAGTGATTTCTGTGAGGCAAGGAGCTCCCGAATGTTGTCCGTAGTGTGTGAAAAATCAGAAAATGTTCTTGCTAAACTGTCTTATAGGAAGTTGGCAGGTATGTGCAGCTATCTTCTTGATCACATATACAGCAGCTTACACTCCAATATATGATAGATATTAGATGTTTTTATTGTGAAATATAATATAATTGAAGTCTAAATACTGATATAATAATTTAAATAATAAATATATTCCGAGAGATGTTATTACTTGTATTATACTTTGAAAATAAAATCTAAAGAAGAGAATGTTTCTATAGATAGGCTGAAGCCTGCTTTTCTTCTGTGAAGAAATCAGGAAAGGGAGTAGTGTAGCGGATCTTTATGGTCGATAGTCGCTACAGCATAATATCGGTTTTGAAAGTGATTGGCGTTTAACAGCTCTTGACATTGTCATATTATTAATATTTTGTTGAGTTGTAAAATAATAACATTATTCTATATCAGCGATTTGTTTTAATTATTTGAAACATTTGAACTACAATATTTATTGGTGGTTTGGTTTTATTCTTGTAATGGAAGTTGAGCTCAAACTTTTGCTTTGAGGTCAGCTTCCAATTGACGACTCTGTAACAAACCAAAATTGTAAATGGCGATTTAAAAGAGGAGATAAAAAATTTAGACCTTTCGAGTTTCTTGCCTGTTCTTCTCGAGAAGGCTCTCCCAATTTCCGAACAGGTGTAGAGTCAATTTTTTTTTTCATTCCTAGTTGTATATGCAGACATCTTCAGTATATTTAAGATGTATGCACATACAAGGTTAATATGATTTCTTTAAATTAGATTGTTTTGCTTTGTTTTGACGTCAATAAGTTCCTGTTAAGGCCTATGTTGAATAAAGATTTTTGAATTTGAATTTGGACCTTGGCAAGTGGTTCCTTATTAAACAGGGGTGTACGCTACATGTTTGCTAATGTTCTCACATTGGTAAATTAGGATGTTCCCGTTTCTCGAACCCATTTCGTAGATTTTGTAGATTTATGTATACATTAATCACCCAGGTGAATTAACTCTACGGACATGGAATAGGGATGATAACTTAAATTTCTTTAACGTCAGTTTTGTTGATTGAAAAAAATATTGGGTGAGTATTTTTTGGAACATATTGTGACGTAGTGAGTTAATTGAGAGCATATAGTTATATCGCCACCACCA
The DNA here is from genome assembly GCA_963935595.1 of Schoenobius gigantellus. Taxonomy (NCBI): domain Eukaryota; kingdom Metazoa; phylum Arthropoda; class Insecta; order Lepidoptera; family Crambidae; genus Schoenobius; species Schoenobius gigantellus. Next base: position 9,462,209 of record OZ012563.1, read on the forward strand.
CATACGTAACAGAGACAAAGCTGCTAACACTGAAAATGACTAGACATTCAAAATTGGCCCTTGTTCAACCCATTGGCTGAACATATTAATTAAAGCCCGTATATCTCTCGTTTATACGTTTATCAAACCAGCCGTAACGAAGATATATCGAACAAATTATTAACACTGACAGATTCTGTCAAAAATCAGGGGCATGTGAACAAAATTGTCTGCTCGCCCTTCGTAGCGTTTCGACACATCTACCAAGCGTTATCTCCCCACGTCAGTGTCCACTCAACTGCGCTAATTGTTTCCAAATTATAGCATGAACCGAGATAGAGCCTGCATGCCGTCAATTGTGGCTTAGTGTAAGCCAAGAAGTAGGACAATTCGGACCGCATGCGAGCGATAATAGATTTAGCGATATTTTTTTTTTACTGACGTAGGTACCTAGTTGTTGTTTTCAGTTAAGAAACGACCAAAGGTTTTTTTCGTTAAAACTAGACCGATTTAATTACTTTTGGCATTAAAAATTTTAAAAAGTCTTTGGCTGTGTTTCTACTTTTTGCATTTTTCATATAATCTCGTCAAATAAAGGAGAACATAGGAACATGCTAGCTGATAGTCGCCATAGATTTTTATGAAAAAATAGAGCGACTATTGCCATGATCCACGAGGAAATAGGCGATTACGTTTGTATGAAAAAACAACTCGTATGATTTTATCTTAAATGCAACACACACAAAAGCCGCCAACCCGCCGATACAGCCCGCGAACTATGTTTCGCCTTTAGAGTTCAAAGAAAAAACTGTAAATCTACCTTCCCGCGGGAGCTTCTTACTTTTCCGAGACAATAAGTAGCCTATATGTTAATCTCTGTCATCATCCGTCTACTTACAAAATTTCATCCAAATCCATTCAGTAGTTTTTACGTGAAAGAGAAACAAACATCCATACATCTATCCATCCATTAGTAAGGATCATTTAGGCAACATGCTACATACAACACTGCACAGTGACACTCGGCTGTAGTATTTTATTTTGCGACATAGAAGGGGACGGCAAAAATACTTGAATTTCAGACAAAAATGATGCTAGAGATATAGCACACATGTAAAATATGACACAACGTTGCAACACGCGGCAATCATTAACTGCCAAGAAAGTTTATCTCGAGCTACCGACATACCGCCGACATGCGACAGGTTTCCGACTTGCAATGAGTGAAGCCAACTAGCCCGCCGATGAAACGTCGCCGACGTAGTTCGGTGGGTCGGCGGATTTGAAGCTTACACTTTATGGTAGTGCAAGAGCCCATTCAGAGCCTTGGAGTGTAGTTTTTCGGTTGTTTTTTAACTCACTCTGAGGTGTTGAACGCGTTGCAGCAATAATATCTTTTATTCCACTCTTTCATTTTTCTTTCTTTCTAGCAGATGACGCAATAGATGAAGGCTTTAATATCATCCAATCATATATGAGTATTTCAGTAATAAACCCAATAAACCTCAGAGCGTTTTACAACCATCAAATGGTTGTTCGGTTGTAACTCGCTCTGACACTAAGGTCTTAAGCGGGATGTTTGTTTCACCCGCGCGTCACGCTCGAAGGCATTGAACGGGGTTAAAGCGAAAAGTTGAACTTCGCGGGAAGGCTCAGGATACGTATTTTTGAAACAATAGAATTCAAATTCGCATACGAAATCGTAAGATTCGCATACGAATTTCCAAATTCACTATTTTTGAATATTCATTCCGTGAATTCTGCAACGAGTGGTCCTACCCACTCGTATCTGATTTCTACTAGTAGAATATACGCAAAGTGTGTACATTCCGTTTTACCTGCGATTCGTCTGTTTTTTTTTAAATTAATGAGTTATTGCCATGCTGTGATTATTGGGTATCGGATTTAATTTTTTCGGTGTGTAACGGTTTCTAATACAGAATTTGTTTTTAATGGCAATACTGAATTCGAGTGTTTCAAAAATCTTTAAAATTGGGAACAGTAGAAAATAATTTCGCACGTGATTTGCATTCGTGTTCGAATTCAAGATTCATTTCTAATGTTTCAAAAATGCGTCTCCTGCCCCCGTAGCACGTCCACCAAAACACGATATGATAAAGCGACATATCGCGGTGAACTGTCAAAATACGACGAAACCCTATTGTATTTTGACAGTTCACCGCGATAAACCGCTTTATCATATCGGGTTTTGGTGGACGTGCTAGGGGGGCTGATCGCGTTCCAGTGAAAGCATTGTTATTGCGTGCGTGCTGTGATGCGTTGACTCTGGCGAGCACACATACAAACTGCGCTGGCTTCGTATGTTGTGACGATTACCTACTTCTCTGCGTACACTATGATTGTGGTTTTCGGAAGTCGGAAAACGAAAGAGGAAATTAATATTTGTTGTGGTGAATGGAATTAGATTGGACGGCAGTTGAATGAATCGTAATTGCCGGTGGTCAGTATAGCTTCCTAATTCTATGGTTATTTGTATTAGGTTTCAGTTGGCGGAAGTCCGTTATCCAATCAGCAGATGAATTGGTGTTCAATTATCCAAACTTAATATAGCTTAATAGCTAGCTTGTATTAATAACTAGCTTGTATTTCTATTTGTCATACACTACACCCTTCCTGCTTAGAATTCAGAATACGCGTACAATACTCCTCTTCTAGAAAAGAGATGGGAACCAACCCGTTTGGCTGGTGTGGAGTTGTTGGCGGAATTCCCCGAGTCGGAGAAGAGACCCGTGTCCAGTGGGACATTAAAGGTTGATGAGATGATTTGTGATGATGATGAGAAAGTAGCCTCATTCAAGATTCATTTCTAATGTTTCAAAAATGCGTCTCCTGATCGCGTTCCAGTGAAAGCATTGTTATTGCGTGCGTGCTGTGCGAGCCTTCACTAGAAAAAATGCCAGAAACACGGATAGTCTAATCTTTGATTCCGTCTAAAGAACAATGAAAATATAAATAAATACTGTGTATTATCACAGAATAAATAATAGTACTAAAGTAGTATTATGCTTAATTTATAAGAAAACATTTAACTTTTACCACATATGTAGGTATACCACTTTTGGTAGAACCAACCATTCGATCTCTGTACTGTAGGTAGCATTTAATAGACATCTTTAATGATTTTTGTATGTAATCAATCGTATTTTTTATCTTTTAATAATAATTATCATGACTATGTGAAAGAACTGTCACACTGTCACGCATCGCCACGATTAGGTTACGCACCTACGTACATTTAATTAAATAAAAACGGTCCATTTTATCACTCATTCCTTCTGATAAAATCATGTCACGACTTCGTGTAAGGACATAATTAACTGAGTAATTGGATTTCCGCGGACGCGGTCGCTGTATTTTGCATTTTATTTTGTTGCTCTTTCTGAATTGTATATACAGTAAAGTAGGCAGTAAACAGTACAGTACATAATGTGCTGAAATTATTTAATGATTTTTTTATTGTATACAAAACAATTCTTAATAAAATTAACTCACAAAAAATAGAAAATAAACCGGTTTTATCGCTATAGGCGATCTCTGTCAGACTACCCCTAGGTAGTAGTTAACTAACTACATGGCAGGGAAAAAGATTTCTATCATGTCATTATATTAATCACTCCTTCATTGTCCATATTTAGCTACTACTGCACGCATCCCCGATTTGAATTCCCTTTTTGTATTTCCCTGGTCCAAGGTTGCCTGGAAGAGATTGCTTATTAGCAATAAGGCCGCCTGTGTTGTACATTTGTGCTGATTTAAAAAAAATCTGTTTCTATATTTTTGTGTGCAATAAAGTATTTATTATTATTATATTTAAATAATAAATATTTTGATTCTGACATTAAAATTAAATTGGTGCATAAACGTACTGACATCACATCATCATCACAACAGTTCATTTATATGTCCCCACCGAAGGGCTCGAGCCTACCCTAAAGTTAGGGTGTTTATGGCCTAAACTTTAGGTCATAGTCAATCACGCTGGCCCAGTGCGGATAGGTCGACTTCACATACTCGTACACCTTTGAATTTTTTCTTTCAGGATGCCTCACGATATTTTCCTTCACCGTAGAAGCATCAGACAAATGTCCTACATATGAAATTTGATAATGAAAAACACATTGGTACATGGCGGAAGGCAAGTGCCGAGTCCACAGCACCACCGACGCTCCAAACGTACTGAACGTACTGACATACCATTACACGAATAACATACACAAAGATGATTAACTATCAACATTTTTTGATAACACATACATTTATACAATATACTACTAACGAAAAGAAAAAAAAATGATAATAATAATATGGCCTCCTCTGCTGAGGGGTGATCTTCTATTTGTCGAGTGACCGGGAAGAAATTAAAATTAAATTCTCGATATTAATAATTACACACACAAAAACGTAGGATATAGGTACATCAACAAATACACTTTAGTATACTTAAATGATAACAATATCATAACCTTAATGTGAGAGTCTGGAGTCTGAAAAAGGATAAGCCTGCTCCACAGTGATTAAGTGATTTTACATGAGTGTTACTATACTCCGAGGAAATATAGACTTCTATGTTAGTAATTCATATGAATTGTATATAGGTTACTATACTCCGAGGAAATATAGACTTCTATGTTAGTAATTCATATGAATTGTATATAGGTTGTGATGAAAAGTTGTAGTTGTTGTAAAGGAAATCAGGTGAAGCTCGCTTCCACCTTCGGTCTGATTGTCATTCACCATCAGCAGGCCTATTCGCTAACTACGGTTGGTAACTAGAACTGTCATTTTTGAAAGACACTTTATATCCATTACTGGTTTAGTGATCTTATGTGTTACGGCAGCGTTCATGATAGCAGTAATGGAAGTTAAGTTTCTTTCAAAAATGACAGTTATCGTATGTAAAAAAAAAACTAGCACAGCACGTGGACTGTACAAGAGATAGTAACCAACTCCCGTCCCATCCCGCTTCATTGTTATAAGAGAGAGAGAGAGAGAGCGAAAATAAACTCGTTATTTGTCACTTGTCCCATTTTGTCCACGCTCCGTGCTATACACGGTTATTTTTTTATCCGACATGGTATAAGAATAATTTAAATATGAATAAAGAAATAACTCACTTACTTAATTTTATATTAATTTTCTAAAAAAAAAAACAAAAAATACTGCACTAGTTGAGAGCAGCATTTTTTGGGATAGTCTTTAAAATTTTTATTGCATTTTTCAAATTTTTTTATATAATATTGGATGTGTCCTGAAGCGTCCCTAAAACTTTACAGGATGATAAAAAATAACCGTGTATATGCTGCCAAGTTTATGGTTGATGGCAGACATAGGGAACTTGCTGATAAGGAACTGACGAAATGAAATGTTCACGCATAAACAGACTAACAGAAAACCAACAACTCCATCACTCGCACCACATAGCGTCGTGCCCAAGGAAACAAGGAATAATAGTTTTCACCCTACACCCTCATTATACGGGATGTTTTTACGTTTGTTCGTTTATGTTAAGTTTACGATCGACCCGCGCACCCTGAACAATAAAAACACGGCAGTAAAGTTAATTTGATGGCTAGTTGACACTTCTTCTTGCTGTTAATATTTGTTTTACGCCACTAATTAATCTGAGGACTGGAGATTTGGAAGGCACCTAAGATGTAGATTGTGTGAGCGTTTGTGTGTTCTCAAATTGGCAGTGAAGAATCTGCTTTAAAACTGACGTATGATACGATGACAACTGGATTAACAATAATTGTTAAGGAGTAGGTATATAGCAAAACTTCCGATAAAAATGTCGGTAGTTGGTACTAACTACGCAGGCCAATGGTGCACCGCCCGCCCTCCCTCAATCACATGCGACAAAGGAATATCAATAATTAGTACCACACCAACAGGCAAATACTTAGATTCGACGCGTTTCGCCACTCCACGTGGCATCATCAGGATGTTGTCGCCTTCGTATGGCATCATCAGGATGTTGTCGAATCTAAGTATTTGCATGTTGGTGTGGTACTAATTATTGATATTCCTTTGTCGCATGCGATTGAGGGAGGGCGGGCGGTGCACCATTGGCTTGCGTATGTAGTACCAACTACCGACATTTTTATCGGAAGTTTTGCTATATACCTACTCCTTAACAATTAGTAATGGACTTCCGAAAAATAACGCCTGACACCATCAATTGGATTAACAATATCTTTTCAATGTAAATGAAATGCTTTTTTCAAAGTTTAACCTTGTATTTCTGAAAACACTTTGCAGATGCTGTAAAAACCGACTCCGCAATGTGGTGGTTAAGATCGCTTGGAGTTCAGCAGGCTTATTACGGAAAAAAGCAACCATTGGTTAATCGTACAATGGCAACGCCATCAACAAAGTGTCTCTAATGGCCGGTTTCTATATTCAAATACGTGTCGTTTTTAGGGTTCCGCAGTAAACAAGGAACCCTTATAGTTTCGCCATGTCTGTCTGTCTGTCCGCGGTTTTACTCAGAGACTATTAGTACTAGAAAGCTGTAATTTGGTATGGGTATGTATTTTTTATAATGCCAAAAAAGTGGTAGAAAAAATATTGAAAAAACTTTTTTTAGGGTAGCTCCCATACAAGTAAAGTGGGAGTAATTTTTTTTTCTCGACTAACCTATCGTGTGGGGTATTGTTGAATCGGTCTTTAAAAAATAATGCAAGGTTTACACATTACACGTTAAAACACCATTTTTCGATTTAGGGATCCATTTTTGAAATATTTTGTTAGAGGTTAGAGGTTGAAAAAAATATAAAAAATCTTTTAAAATGCTGCTCTCAACTAGTGCAGCATTTTTTGTTTTTTTTAGAAAATTTATATAAAATTAAGTGAGTTATTTTTTTATTCATAATTAAATCATTATAATACCATGTCGTGAATTTCCAGGGTGATAAAAAAATAACCGTGTATAACGAAGCTTAAAGGAAAACTATCAGAGTTGAGTACTAAGTACAAACTAAAAAGTTATAGACGACCAACTTATAAAATGTACTCGGAAAAGTAAAATTTTACTGATAAATTAATACGAACCACGTTAAGTTAAGGAAATATAAAATAAGCTATAATAATAATAATAATCATATGCCTTGTTTATTAGCAACGTGTTGTGAGGTGTGAGTATCAACTCAAAGTTGGCATTTTCAACTACGGAACCCTACACTGCGCGTGGCCCGACACGCACTTGGCCGGTTTTTTAATATAAGTGATTTGTGATCAGCAACTAAACAATCGGTCGCTGTGTAGAAGCGTTGACGGGCATTTTTAGTGCGTCAGTCGCTCGCATGTGGCGCTGCCGTAGCGCACTGCAATGTTACATAATACGAATTTGCAATTTATAAGCAATAATTGTACAATCGCAGCAATTGCGATTGTCTTTAAGTCTAAAGATCGGTAATAAGTCTGCTGATTTGGAGGTCTGTAGGCCTATTCGCTAACTACGTTTGGTACTATACAGGGTGTAACTGAACACCCCAATAACATTTAAGGGTATGTATGTTAAGTATGGTATACTTTTATATTTTATTTCTATGGTAATATTTGATAATAGTCTGTATCCGTGTCCATCTCGGTAATCTGTGTTTTTTGCTACACCCTGATTATTAACGTTGTCCGTTGTGAACAGTTGTGAAAATTACAAATAAAAAGATAAATAAAAGTATTAAACAGTTTTATTATGTATGAACAATCCAAAACTTAATATGGTAGCAGAGCGTGGTTGCAAGAAACGCCCAATTGAAAAACAATATTGTAAGTACACAACATTGTTGAAAAAGAATTTACGCAGTTTACACACACCAAAATGGCGTTCAAACAAAATGATATTGTAATTCCTACTTTCGATGGAACCGAATACAAAAACTGGAAAATCAGGTTATTAAAATTTTTGCAATTTAAAAAATGTGAAGAGGTTGTAAAGAGAGAAAAGAAAACTAAAGAAGAAATAAATGATTGGGATGAATTAGACATACAAGCCACGAACTACATTTATTCGGCCATTACAAATAGACAATTGGAATATGTGTGTCACTTAGATTCGGCTTTCAAAATAATGTCGAAATTCGATGAGATGTATCTAAATAAATCTACGTCGCTACAAATAGTCAGTCGAAATAATATTGAAAATATCAAATTGAAAAACTATAGTGATGTTAACAGTTTCTTTGACGACTTCGAAAAGGCGGTAAATGAACTCAAGCAAGCCGGCGCCATTGTGACAGAATCGGAAAAATTAAATTATATGCTAAAAGCTTTGCCACCAAGTTATAGTCATATTGGTGATTTGATTGATATTTTACCAGAAAAAGATCGGACAGTGGAATATCTGAAAAACAAAATAAAGATGAAAAATATTGAGTCCAAAACAGGTAACGGATCTGAACCTTATAGTGAAAAATCAAATGTTTTCAAAGCAAATACAGAATCTTTTAAAACAACTAGTTGTAGTACTACACCTCAAACATGTTTTATATGTGGAAAGCGTGGCCATAATAAAACCAATTGCTGGTTCAATAACAATAACATGCATCATGGCAGAGGCAGAGGAAATACAAATTTTAGAGGTCGCTTTATGAATAACAGGCGTGGAAACAACCGTGGAAGCTATAGAGGAAGAGGTCAAGCTCGAGAAAACCCAAGTAGTAGTTTTTACACTACAATACAAAGTAATATGTCAATGACTAAACATACAGGAAATGAAAAAGAAATAATATGGTTATTGGATAGCGGATGCACCAATCATATAATAAATTCAGATCAATATTATAATGAAGCAATAATATTAGACAAACCAGTCAATGTCAAAGTAGGAGATGGAAGAGTACTAAAAGCTACAAAAGTTGGCAACATAAATATTTATTTTCAAGTATACAATAAAATATCGAGAGTCAATTTAAAAAATGTTTACTTTGTAAAAGAAATGAAAGCGAATTTGTTAAGTTACACGAAGATAACAAATTCTCATAAAATTACATCAAGAGGTCAATATACAAAAATATATAAAATGACGGGAGAATTAATAGCAATAGCTAAGCAAGAAGAAGGATTATTGAAAATGACTAGTTTTACTACAGAAGAAAATATTAAAATAAATATGTCTCAAAATGTACTAACTGAAAAAGAAAAATTACATAGAACTCTTGGACATGTAAATTTTAATTATCTAGATATTATGTGTAAACACGAATTACTGGAAGGAATACCTAAGGAATTAGAAAAAGAATACCTAAAATGTGCTATATGCATAGAAAATAAAATGCATAATTTACCTTTCAAAAACAATAGAAGAAGAGCTGAAAGTATACTTGAGATTGTTCATACAGATCTCAATGGACCTCACAGAACAACAGGATGTCATGGTGAAAAGTATTTCTTAAGCTTCATAGACGATTATTCAAAATTAGCAAAGGTTTATTGTATCAAATCTAAACAGCAAGTTTATGAATGTTTTGTTGAGTATGTGAATGAAGTTCAAAATTTAACTGGTAAAGTCATAAAAGAGCTCTGATGTGATAATGGGACAGAATATTTAAATACAAGTATGTTTAACTTTGCTAGAGAAAAAGGAATAATATTGAAACCATGCCCAGCATACGTACATGAGTTGAATGGAACTGCAGAACGATTCAACAGAACTATTATGGATATGGCTAGGTGTCTGTTGGCAGAAGGAAAGATAGATAGATATTATTGGCCGGAAGTTATAAAAACAGCAGCATATTTAAAAAATAGAATTATAACTAATACTATGGAAAATAAGACCCCTTATGAAATATTTTTTAATAGAAAGCCTTCAATATAAAATTTAAAAATTTATGGAAGTAAAGTCTTTGTAAGAATACCTGAAGAGAAAAGAGTATCCAAATGGGACAAGAAAGCAGAATTAGGAATATATTACTTGGCTATTCAGATATGGGGTATAAAATTTTAATTAATAATAAAATAGTTACTGCTCGACATGTAGACATAATTGAGGAAGATATAAAGTGTATTGGATTTGAAGAGTCGAAGGAAGATAATGTTTCAAATAAAAATAAAGAGAATATACAAATTGAAAGTGAAACAATGGAAGAGGAGAAAAATGAAAGCATTTCTAGCATTGTGGAAAACGTAAATAATACAAATACAAGACCTAAGAGACAGATAAAAGCTCCATCACGATTTGATGATGAATTTGACTATAATTGCATAACTGAAAACTATTGTGATATTTTTATTCCAGATACATTTCAGGATGCAATTATGTCTAACGAGGCACAGAGTTGGAAAGAAGCAATGGATCGAGAAATTGACAGTCTTATAAAGAACAATACATGGCAAAAAGTTAACAAACCTATAAATAAAAGAATATTAGATGTCAAGTGGATTTACAAAAAGAAAACAGAAGGACTATTTAAGGCAAGGTTAGTAGTAAGAGGCTTTCAACAATTAGATTGTGTGGAAGACACATATTCACCTGTTGCGAATATGCAAACATTAAAATTATTACTTTCTTTTTGTTGTCAAAATTCATTACACATACATCAAATGGATGTGGAAACAGCATTCCTAAATGGTAAGGTAATTTCTGAAGTTTATGTTCATCAGCCATTAGGATATGACGATGGTACTGATAAAGTTTATAAATTGAATAAAGCTCTATATGGACTAAAGGAAAGCCCGAGAGCTTGGTATGAATGTTTCAATAACTATGTAAAGACACTGGGTTTTCGTAGATGCAAATACGATTTTTGTCTTTATGTTAAATCACATAATAATGTTGATGTATATATACTATTGTTTGTGGATGATTTATTGTTATGTTGTAAAAATATAAATATATTAAAAGAAATAAAAAGTCAGTTATGTACCAAATTCAAAATGAAAGATTTAGGCAAAGTAAATAAATATGTAGGTATAGAAATTGAATATGATTACAATAATTGTAACGATAAAAATATCATGACCTTAAGTCAAAAGGCATACATAGAGTCATTAGCAAGTAAATATAATATATTACAGTCTAAACTATACAAAACACCTATGGAAATGAACCTAAAATTAAGTAAAGATAATATAAATGAAAATAAAAAATATAGAAACTTAATAGGAGCACTTTTATACATAAGTTGTGGCACTAGGCCTGACATATCTTTTAGTGTAAATTATTTAAGCCGTTTTCAAAACTGTTACACTGAAACACATTATAAATAAGCCCTTAGAATTTTAAAGTATTTGTATGCTACAAAAGAACTTAAATTAACTTACTTTAAAAATAAAAATGATATCATGGATTGTTTTGTTGATGCTGATTGGGCAGGAGACATAATAGATCGAAAATCAACCTCAGGTTTTGTTATTAGATTTTATGGAAATGTTATCTTTTGGAAAACAAAGAAACAATTAAGTGTAACTAAGTCATCTACCTTTTCTGAATATGTAGCTTTATCAGAATCAGTTACTGAAATACTATTTTTGTTGAATATAGTAAATGATGTGTTTGTTAAAGTTGATTATCCAATTAAAGTGTACGAAGATAACTCAGGAGCCTTATGTATTGCTAAATATGGTAATTTTACAAAAAACTCTAAACATATAGAAACACACTATCATTTTGTACATGAAAATTATATAAATGGAAAAATAGATATCCTTAAAATAACTTCAGAAGAAAATTTTGCTGACATACTTACAAAATCATTAGGAACTGAAAAATTTGTAAAATTTAGAAAAATGTTAAAAGTAATATAAAATTTTGATGTTTCAAGAAAAAATGCTGGAATTGTTATAAGTAAATTACATGTATGTTAAATTTCAATAAAAGTAAATTATATGTTCCTAAGTAAATAAACAGAAATACATAAGTATAATAGATGTAATAGTACATATTGTTAAATGAAAATACTTTAAGAAATTATGTCGATGTGAAGTAATATAGTAATTCAGTGAAATGAAATAAAATAGTAAAAGTAAGGAGGCGTGTTAAGTATGGTATACTTTTATATTTTATTTCTATGGTAATATTTGATAATAGTCTGTATCCGTGTCCATCTCGGTAATCTGTGTTTTTTGCTACACCCTGATTATTAACGTTGTCCGTTGTGAACAGTTGTGAAAATTACAAATAAAAAGATAAATAAAAGTATTAAACAGTTTTATTATGTATGAACAATCCAAAACTTAATAATGTATCCATCAGAAGTAGAGATTCTGTAGGAAAAATATTAGGGCTAACAAACCTCCTTTTTTCCCACACAAAGTTTCTTTCAAAAATGACAGTTCTAGTTAGCAACCGAATTTATTGATTTATTATTTAAGGAAAACCAACAGCTTAACTAACACAGTAAAAATTATAAATAATAACGAACAGCCAATTATAGGTTCTCACAATTTGTAACAAAATAAAATTGAGTTAGAGAATAGGCCTGCTGGGGTCTCATTGCCCATGAGTGTAGAAATTTTTCTGGTTAAACCGACTTATCATTGTTATTGTGAGCTGACAATGAGAGGTAAGATAACTAATTTAGATAGCTCTTCTGGTTGGCTATAATTCTAGAAATCTATCCTCTGCCCTAATAAATAAGAGCACGAAATATAGGCCTGAAAAATGTTATACTGTGACTGCTAAAGTATTTGGTGGACCGTCACTTGACCCAATGGAGAAGTCTCGCGACGTTGAATGAATAATATATTTAACTCGATAGCATTAAAATATAGATCAAAAGTCATAAGCCAGTTATTTTTTAAATCCGTCCATAAATAACTAAGAAATTGATTATTTAAAATGTAGTTCCTGCGTGGGTTAACTGTGGCTGCTCACTGGTCGTGACAGTCCCATGATGTTACACTACTTATGTTGCGTTGCGACGTCATAAATTATGCTTACTTTAGACTCAACAGTATCAGATATCACGGGAATTACTCCCGTAGAAATAACTAAATACTGTAGGAATAACCAAAACGCTGCGACTCTAGCGCGCAAATCACTGAAGACAAATGAACTTGATCCGTATGACGTCACAAACCTGTTAGGCGATTTTAAAACTCATCGTCAATCGGCCGTCGTACAGATTTGTTAATTCTGTTTGACTGAAGTTGATTTTTAATTTGCCTAAAATTTTGTAACGTTGACTTCCGAGTGGTGTTAGTATTTTTTTTTTAAAAAAAAAACGTCGCCCCACCCTAGGATTTTCTCCTGTGTCGTGGGTGCAGTTACAAACATAGAATATCACATGCACATACGCCCAGACCGGAACAAATTTCTGTAGGCCATACAAAACATCTGTCTCGTGCGGGAATCGAACCCGCGACCCGTTGCGTAGTAGGCGATCACTCGACCTCTGCGCTAACCGTGTCGTCGAATGAATTACCCAATATTTATAGTCAATGAACATAATTCCGCTTTTCTTTATTAAGTCATCCAGTTGGGTAACGATTGGCAATCAATGAGTGAGAGTGATTTGATGAGTTACAAAATCACCACCCTTTTTTTTAATTTTTTTTTATGGAGGGAATATACATTTTTTACGGTATTCAACAAGGGACTTGAGCTGACTGGGCCACCCCAAGGATATACCGGACTCGGGTAGAAGACCCAATACCTGCTAAAGACCCTCCAGATACTTCTACCTCCGTAGAGAGTCTCTACGGAGGTAGAAGTATCTGGAGTATATAACGCCGATCCCGATTGTGTTTCTATTAGAGACACAATCGGGATCGGCGTTAGCCATTCCCCGATTGTGCCCCCTGGAGGGTTGCCTCCACCTGGACTTACCTCTACGGGGGGGTCGATAAGTATCTTGAGAAATTCGACCCCCCAGGCGGCCAAGCTAGGGGTGAAAAGTGTCTCTCGACCGGTAGTCAGCCGGCCGAGCCGTTACAGTCCCCAGCGTGCTAGGGGAGCTGGTGGCGCGCGTCCAGGAACTCACGCCCTCACCACCTGCGCCGGAGCGGTGCGGCGAGAGGGTCATCCCCTCGCGCCCGCTCCGCAGCCTTCTGTGAGATAACATCCTCACAGAAGGAGGCGACAGCCTCCCACGCCGCCGCGCTGGTCAGCATTTCCCGTGCGACGCTGGCCAGCGCGACGGGCGTACCCCTACCTAGGCCCAGCGCAAGGGCTAATGCATCGCGCTGGGGTCGCCAGGCCGGGCACTCCGAGAGGGTGTGCCCGGCCTTGTCGTCGGGAGCGCCGCAATAGTGACACTGCGGCGTCTGCTCCCTCCGTGCGACATGATGCAGATAATGGCCGAAGCACCCGTGCCCGGTCATCATCTGCACCATCCGGTAGGTGAGGCTGCCTCGCCAGCGCCCAACCCACTCCTCCAACACTGGACGAACGGCCTCGATCGTCCAGTGGCCGGCAGCTGGGTGGGCGAGCGTCTCGGCCCACTGGCGGAGAGCCTCCTCGCGGCTCGAGTGCGCGCCACCTCCTGCGGGAGGGGCCGCTCCCCCCGACTCCTCGCTGCCACCCGATGTCGGTGCACGGCCGCAAGGACGCGTGCCCCGACATCCTACGGAGGCGAGCCCGCTAGAACGCAGGCCGCCCCGTGAGAGACCGTGCGGTAGGCCCGTACGGCCCGGGTGGCAATGACCCTCTGCAGCCTGCGCAGGAGGGCCACCGTTCGGGGGGCGAGACGCTCCGCCCAAATCGGGGCTCCGTACAGCGCCATCGACCTTATCACCGTCTGATAAAGTCGACGGCACGCTGCACCCGGTCCCCCCATGTTGGGGAGGACCTGTCCGAGGGCTGCCGCTGCGGCAGACAGCCTTGGGGCGAGAAGCTTAAAATGCTCCTCGAAATCCCATTGAGGGTCCAGCACCAGACCGAGATACTTCATGGAGCTCTCGATCTGGACTTGGACCCCCTCCACTCGGACACGGAGCCCCGCCTGGGGTCTGCGGCCACGCGGCGGCCTGAACGTCATGGCCGTCGTCTTCTCGACGGCCACGTCCAGCCCGAGGAGGCGGATGCGCCGGACGACCATTGTCGTGCCGACCGACGCCAGGTGGACCGCCTTCTCGGCGCACTGAGCCAACGCGGGGGAGCGAAATTATTTTTGCAAGCGCATCTATGTCCTTCAATTTCTTTATTTGTGGAGATATTGACATGATCTTGTTACACTTTTAATTAATTTGGCTTAATAACTTATAAATTAGCTGTTAGATGTAAACTTACTAGTGTATTAAATATTTTTAAAAAGTATAATTTAAGCCATTTCAACATTTTCAAAGTTCATTGTATACAATAAATGTTATTATTATGATAATATAAACGATCGTTTAAGGTAATTTTGGTCTCATTTTCGTATTTACTTAAGGATCCTGTAAACGATCAAACATGTTTGTCAAATTTACGTGTTTGACAAACTTGTTTGTTCGTGTTGGGCTGTGTTTGACGCGTTTGACAAACGAACTACGCGTTTGATGTGTTGAAAAGAATCTGGATGGACGTCGTGTTTGACGAAAACGTGAAGTTTGTCAAGCAAGTTTGACAAACATGTTTGATCGTGTACAGGGCTCTTTACGCCCGGCGGACGGGCAGCTAGTAAAGAATATTAAGATCTACATTGTTGTTATTGGAAGTACATGATTGCACTCATACGCAGATGTGTCGCCTACGTCATCACATCCCAAAGCCATAAGAATATTTTTAAATTATCCCCGAGAATGTGTAAAAAGCACAATAAAATCGCCGAATAACATTTTTACGAGACACTAAAATTCCTATCATCACGTTCGGATTCCTCTGACACAGTAGGCTCCGTGAAGAAAACCGTGTGCGGAAGAATTACTACTCTTCTAATTTTGTTTGGGCCCTATTTATTTTCCGGGAACGATAAACAACTGCGTGCTAATAGGAAAACGGCTTTAGCTCGGCGAGACAAGGTGCGTTTTGGGTGATAGTTAGTTCACTACGCAATATTTACTTAACGGCTTTCGCGAGTGTTGGCGGAGTGCTGTGGGATATAAAATAAGCGAAATTAAACTGACTGTTCCGATAGGAACTTTCAGCATAAGGAACGATTGTCCAAGTCAATAAAATAGTAGTACCAGCACTCCTTGATAAGGTGTCTTTGGATAATCGCCATCTCGATCCTCAAAAGAAATTGCTTTAGTTATTGTTCTGAGACAATCGCAAAAAGGCTTTGAAAAAAGCCGACATTTCAAATAACTAAGTTTTAAGCATCCAGACTGAATGATGCCTTAATGCCACGCGTTAGAGTGTTATTAGTACTCTAAACCCTCATGTCGCTACGAGCTCGAGCGACAGGTTTGTTGCTGATGGTAAATAATCAAGCACGCGCAAGAAAGCGTACTATGCTAAGAGTATACACCTGTGCCAAGATCGCGGCACACAGAACAGTATACTTTGGCACCGACTTCAATATAGAAGTGTGATGTACAGACAACATCACACTTCTATATTGAAGTCGGTGCCAAACGATGATCTCCTAGAAAGTGTTAAAATTAGTCCCGTCAAAATCGGCCCAGCCGTTCCGGAGATTAGCGGGAACAAACAGACAGACGGACAATTTTTAAAAAAATTGTGTTTTGGTTTTTGGTACCCGATATACATTCATACCCATTTAGTAAAAACTTGTTATTTTGACATTACAAACAGACACTTCAATTTTATTTATCTATACTATATGTATAAAGCTTATTAATATCCAATTAAGAAATCTTTACACATGTTTTGAAAATTTGGAGGCGTAACTTTCCCCTTTTCGAACAATTTCGTTTTACTGTACCGCCAGAAATACTTATAAAACACACTGTTGTTAAATTCATATTATATGATATTGTTGAACATTTTATCTGAACATTCTTAAAGACAGAAACATGATTAATATATTTAACTCGATAGAAAAAAAACCGATAATCACTCTGCTCAATATTTTAAAACAGCCGTGGATCAGAAAATACATTAATAAAATGACATAAAAGTTTTACGAGCTAATAGATGAGCATTTTTATTGTCTAGTCAATTGCAAAAATATTGTTACCCCAGTTTTCCAAAAATTGATTAAAACCTGTAAAAAGTAATGTTTCAGTTCCGTCACAGCGTGTAAGCGACATTAGAAGTTATGCAATTATTAGCTATATTACCATGCAATAAATTAGTCGCCGTGCACGACTAGCTTTGTAGGTATATTGAAAACGCGGGTTCAATCCCCGCCCGAGACGAAAATTTTTCTTTATTGTTTGATAATTTTTTCATTTATTTTGCATTTTTAAAGAAAATTCAGTCACGAATATAAAATAAAGTACCTTTGTTATCTTATGCTGTGGGGTCCCTGCCTTGCACTTCAACCCTTTTAAATCTTCAGTGACCTATATAATTATGTGGTTCTTGTAAGATCCGAAAAGTACCAAGCCAGGGGTATTATGACTTCTTATTTTAAAAGCTTAACCTGTATACGCTTAATACCCACTTTAGTTCGCGATAAAAAACAGGGCAAATAAGGTTGCTTACATAACATTGATCGTCGCACACTACGTCTTATCGTTCAAATCTCTACAGGCATAGGCGTATATGAAACAGACAGGCTATGCTAGGCGTATATAAAATTAGGCAGGTAAGTATACACGGTTATTTTTTTATCACCCTGGAAAATTTTAGGGACGCTTCAGGACACATCCAATATTATATAAAAAATAAAAAAAATGAAATCAAAAATAAAAAAAAATATTAAAAAAAATAAAAAAATCTCTAAAAATGCTGCTCTCAACTAGTGCAGCATTTTTTGTATTTTTGAAAAAATTAATATAAAATTAAGGATTATTTTTAGGTTATTTTTTTTATTTATATTTAAATCATTCTAATACCATGTCGTGAAACGTCCCTTAAATTTTCCAGGGTGATAAAAAAATAACCGTGTATAGGCGTATATAAAAACCTTGAAATGAATACAAGTATTAAGCAGGCAGGGCCAATACGCTCGCATTTAGCTCGATTCAAATATGTATTTACCTTCGCTTTCCGTTTATTTTCTTATATCACACCAAGCGTTGCGAAAACCATTGTTTCGTAAGCCAGCCTGAAGCAAGCAGGATATATTGCAAGATGAATCCTTTTTTCCTCGACGGAATGTAAATTACGCGCTGAGCGGCTTGATGACATTTTGATTACTCAGATGTTTAAGTTGGAGTTTGAGAGACTGTAAGTGCTACACTTTCTCAACTGGAAAAACGAACATTGAATGAAAATGTTGACTTAGTAGATTAAAGGTTTAAATAAAAGAATGACTCTGATATTCATTGAATAAGCTGATTAAATACTATAAACATATAAACCAAAATACAAAAAAGAAGTAACAAAAATAAAACCCGACTTCAAAAGCACCTAACAGTTAAAAATAAATTTTAAGATTTTCTAGGAGATCATCGTTTTGGATTTTTTTGTATCTTTTATGTTTATCTTTTTAGTAAATTAAATACCAGTTCACTGAATTAGCTCGAAAGAATACGAGAAAGTGTCAAAACTGAATATTGTATGAAAAACTAACCTCTAACTCCAAAAAGTCAAGGAACCTTCCATAACCAGCTCGGTTCATGACCAGACGCAAATACCTAAAGAGCTTTGGCAAAAACATGAAATACGTTTGACGTACTATGAAATTTAACGGCTCGATTTTTCTGAGATTTTATCATCGAATCCTGACTTTAGTGATAATGGGACCACCGAAGGAGTATACTCTATCGAACGCAAAAAGAATTTGGAAAATCGGTTCACAATTGGCGGAGTAATCGCGTAACATACAAACAAAAAAACGTACTTATCGATCGAATTGAGAACCTCCTCCTTTTCATAAAAGGAGAAAGTGGCACAGCAGCACGTGTTCAATTCCTTATTTAAGTAGGGTTCTATACCTAAAAAGGAGAAAATGGATACCCTACAGGATCACTGCGTTATCCGGCTTTGCCTCTGTCTGTCTGTTGAGACCTTTTATTCTCAGGAACGCGTAAAGATATCAAATTGAAATTATATCAAAGTTTTGAGGTTTCTACAGTGATGTCGTAAATAAACACTTTTTTTTGAGTCCGACCGAAACTAATTTTCCGGCCGAAACCGAAACCGAAACCGAATATTCGGCCGTGGCTTCAGTTTCGGCCGAAACCGATACCGAAACTGAAACTCACGTGGTCAAGTATAAAATTCCCTAAAATACTGAAATTTGGTGCATTTTACCTATTATTCTGCATTAATTAGGACATGAAGGGTCAGGGGAATGACATCCAAGGGTCCAGGGTTCATGTCCCTGTTCGGGCGCCAAATTGTGGTGCTTTTTCTTGCTATATTGTAGAAATATAAGGAAATTTTAAAGTTAAAGAAAAAAAAACAAACTTATTCCTTTAGTCCGGTACAAAATGAAAAGCTTTATTCTTGTAAGTACATAATTATAATTTACTTATGCATATGTTAACACAATTTCTAAATGCAAAGCACTTAACTTAATGTTTAATCAATACAAGCCAAGGGCAGGATGGTTCAGGTTTGTTTGATCAATCTCGGCAGGTAAAAATCAGGTACAAATTGGGTACAAAACTACAAAATGAGGGGCAATAAAGTACACCAACAAATAGTTATAGGTTTCCTTTTTTTTAAAAGAAATTAGTAGCCTTCCCCGGAGCGGTTGTTAGTGGATCGTACCTTCTATGCTAGGTCTTGCAATCACGGGTCAGAGATATGATATTCCAGTTTCTTAACTTATTCTCTCTCTATATGTATATTTGTTACTTGTGTAATTCCACAGAATTCCTCCTTGATGTTAGGTGATTTTGTTATGGTTTCTAGCTGTAAGGTCAAGCAGCGGAGCCCTACGGCCTCCGGTAACTGCCCTGGAGATTCATAGCACAGTGTTAGGTTAAAAATATAATTAAATATGCCTATGATCTTAGGGTCAGTGGGTCTAACACTGAGTTCTGAAGGAATCCCAGTCAATACATTTGAACTTCATGTAATAAACATAGCAAATGAATTCTAAAACATAATTTTTAATAAATTGACAAATTGTCTTATTGGTTAGTTAATAAAAAGGACATATGGAGGGGAGAGCACCTATTTTGTGTATAATTATTGCTATTAATAAAAAGAAAACAGCTTAATTTGTGAGTTCTTTGCCAAAGAAGGATGTGAAACTTAATATTGTGAAAATTTAGAATTTAACATGAAATTCGCAAGTGTTACTCAATATATGCCTTAATCCCACTAAGATGCCGCTTACTATCAGGGTTTTTTGCGTTTATGTGGAAGCGACGGAGCCGAGGTCCGTTTGCTCAATGTTAAGCGCCGTATTGGCGACGGAACCTCTCCTAAAACCAAATTCATTTCATAACACTCGTAAGACTCTTAACTTGCTTCAAGATGTGTCAAGTCAACATACGGATCTTTCGGAATTCTACAATATGCAATAAGTATTTCCAGCTAGAGTTATAAGTTTGGTTGAAAAACAAAACGTAATGAAAAATTAACCATAAACAAATTGTGAATGCTTTCCAAATTCTATTCGACGAAACCATAATTATATGATCTGTAGCTTTAAGTGTATTTTATTATGATATGTCTCTAAAAATGATCAAAACAAACGGTCTAAATGTCAAATTCCGAATTTTGAGAAAATCAACCCACCTAAAGGGAAGCACGGGATTTTGGGTGAAAAAAAAAACTATCTTTGTAAATAAGGCCAGGATAAACGCGAGATTTATTTTGTTTATGCAAAAATTGAATAATGACCAAAGATAATTGCAAATGTCACTAACGTGACGTGAAACGACGTTGACGTTGACACTTGACATTGATATTGTGAAATTAATTGATAAGTTGTTGTAATTATGATTTTAGTTGTGCAATTTGTGTTAAAACTACAGTGAAACCAAAGTGTTTTTGCAAAATTAGTGTTTTATGAAATTTTAAGAAAAAACGGTGTTACAATGGAAACACAGTATATTAATTTTGTTCTAATCATTTATTTAATATAATATAAAAAAATATAATATTTTTATTATTTTTTCGAATTAAGTTCTCATAGCAAAATGTTTATCAGTTATCAATAATCAAATCACTAATTGTTACTGTTTCATTAATTAGTATTTGTATTTTTAATGATTGTTTTAAAGAATGTTTGCGTCGGGCGATAACGCACTGACTAAGTTGTGTTGCTAGGTTGCTACAGAGCTATCCGAACGGCGTACGACAATTCCCGAGCAGGGCCGCCAGCGTCCGCCAAAGCGTTGCCGCGAGAAACGAAGTTAGGCGAGCGTACACGACAACTTCCGAAAACAGTTTCGGTTTCGGCAAAAGTTTCGGCTAATTTTGGTCGAAACCGAAACTGCCACCGAAACTTGATTTTTGGCCGAAACTCGGCCGAAACCGAAACCGAACTTTCGGTCGGACACTAACTTTTTAGTGCTTACATTGCAAACGCTGGCTGAACCTTACGAGATAGATCAAAATAATGTACTACAGTATTGTACACCTTATAAAGTCTACAAAAAAGTCCGCGATGGTATATGTCTATCGCTTAGGGATAACTCACAACAACCATTTTTATTCTTTACTTTTTACGAGAAATAACGACTTATTTACGAAGCGATATTAAGCAATACAGCATTAACGCCGGTAGCACACCTCCGCCGCGGAACTGTAGTAGCGAAACCGCTGAACGATTCTCCCGCGTTGTCGTTTGTATGGCGCTCGAGCTCAGGCGTGTATAGGCTGTTCTAACACGCATATTTAACTATGGCGCTATCTCTGTCGTGCGCGGATCCGCCCGATCTGCTTCAACGCCGTCTACACCTCCGCGTTCGATTCGCCACATTGTCTGTTCCGCTTTTAGTTTTGTGCGCGATCTGTCGAAGTCGACAGATTTTGTAGGCGAAACCTGTAATATTTTTATAAAAATGGTGTCAAATTCATTAAAATTCACAGAGGAATTAATTGAAGAGGTCCGTAATAGACCTATGATTTATTTTTAGGTCATCCTGAGTATAAAAAAATACAAGCCTTTGGAGGCAGCTTGGACGGGAATTAAATGAAGAAGTTATGTAATAGTTTAAGAATATTCAATATATTATGTAGGTATTATAATTAAAATTTACGTCAGAATAC
The DNA here is from genome assembly GCA_963935595.1 of Schoenobius gigantellus. Lineage (NCBI taxonomy): Eukaryota > Metazoa > Arthropoda > Insecta > Lepidoptera > Crambidae > Schoenobius > Schoenobius gigantellus. The sequence goes on from OZ012563.1 coordinate 9,484,314, forward strand.
GTCATTTTAGTTAGTATTTTCTGTTAAGTACTCAATTTTGTCCCGTATCTTTTCGTTTCTAACTTTTTAAAATCTTGTGTTTTGTTTTTTAATATGTGTCTTTAAAAGATTATGCAATCTTAGAAGTTTTGCGGGGTCATCTGAAAATAATCATAAAAGCGGTCTTCATGTGACATAAGTTCTATGCATAATCTGTTTTCTCTTAACTTTTTATCTTTTGTTTTATTTTGTATGCCCAAATTCTTCGTCTTTTTAAATTAAAGACCTGCATCCCTAGCACGAATCATAGTTTATTTACTTACTATCACATAACGATTGAGATATTAAATGGACAGTTATCGTAAGGCTATCGTGAGCTCGTAACGTACCTAACGATAGTTCTCTCACTGTAAAATAGTCGGTGAGAGATATTACGATAATTAGCTGTCGAATAAAACGATACGATATGTCAAAAGTGAGTTCGTGCTGACGATTCTCATACTTTAGCTCTCGTTAATGTTAGATTAATCCCAAGGAGAGACGATAACTTAGCATTCCATGCATTCACCATACGGGTGCCGGGTGCATCGCATTGCAGAGAAGAGAGCCAAGAGCGGTGCCTGGGGCTTATGACCCAGGTGCAGGTTTAAGTAGCTACTTTACAATGCATTAACATTCACCTTCACCACCCCGGCTCCTCTCTCTGCCTAAACATATTTGATACGATTCCGTAAGTGAAGAATGTTAAACGTAAACAAATGGTCACAGCAGTTCACTTTTATTTTTCGAATTACAATGTTTTTCAAAACTGAATGCCCTAACCGTCAAACGTTCGAATCACGAAATCATAGATTAGAGAGAATATGTCTCAAGCAGCAAACTAAGTTTTCGACTGCCAGCGCCACCCGCGGCGCCGATGCGAACTAAAAGTTGCCATTTGTAAGTTCCCTAACATTAAACTATACCATTACGATACCATTAAGCGACCGTAGCGGCTCTGCTATAGTTTTCATACAAAATAATACGATTACCATAACCATAAATATAGTGGTTCGTGCTTGGGGCACAGAGCGATGACGACATTTCACTAGCTTGCCGCTGGCGTAATGGCGCCTGGCGGTTCACTCACTGATTGCGAACTTAGCGTGTGTGGCCTGGTTTCGCTGCGGAACTAGCATAGCGGTTTCGCCTTGTTGGTTTCGCGGCGGAGGTGTGCTACAGCCATAAGGGCCCACCATCCGCGCGAGCCCGAGCTAGTTTAGGTAAATTTCTCTAGTCTCTGTTTGTGTGCGTCGCTCACGCACACAAGCGCACTCGGTCGCGCAATCGTAGATGTTTTTTTTGAATTTAATAGGTGTTTATTATTTACTGTGTTAGACTATAGTAAATACAGGGATGTGTTTGATCAACTTTTATTTTTACAAGCTTTTATTTAGCTTGCACTGTATGTATGTATGTAGATTTGACCACTTCTCGGTTTTCGAATTGGATGAAATTTTGCACATAATAATATGTATATCGTGACAATGCAATGTTATGATAACATGGAGCTGATCTGATGAAGGAACTGGACGGTGGCCATAGGACCTCCGCAATAAAAGGACGTAACCCTATCGAGTTTGGGCTCGTTTGATTCGTAATGACGAGTACTTTGGTCCTATATGGTAACCAGGGTCTGATGCTGGAGCTGGAAGGTGGCCATAGGACCTCCGCAATAAAACGACATAACCCTATCGAGTTTGGGCTCGTTTGATTCGTAATGACAAGGACTTTGGTTCTATATGGTAACCAGGGTCTGATGCTGGAGCTGGAAGGTGACCATAGGAACTCCGCAATAAAACGACACAACCCCATTGAGTTTGTGCTCATTTCATTCGTATTGACGAGTACTTTGGTCCTATATGGTAACCAGGGTCAGATGCTGGAGCTGGAATGTGGCCATAGGACCTCCGCAATAAAAGGACGTAACCCTATCGAGTTTGAGCTCGTTTGGTTCGTAATGACGAGTACTTTGGTCCTATATGGTAACCAGGGTCTGATGCTGGAGCTGGAAGGTGGCCATAGGACCTCCGCAATAAAACGACATAACCCTATCGAGTTTGGGCTCGTTTGATTCGTAATGACGAGGACTTTGGTCCTATATGGTAACCAGGGTCTGATGCTGGAGCTGGAAGGTGGCCATAGGAACTCCGCAATAAAACGACACAACCCCATCGAGTTTGGGCTCGTTTGATTTGTATTGACGAGTACTTTGATCTTATATGGTAACCAGGGTGTGATGCTGGAACTGGAAGGTGGCCATGGGAACTCCGCAATAAAACGACACAAGCCCATCGAGTTTTGGGCTCGTTTGTTTCGTAATAACGAGTACTTTGGTCGAGTTTCGTAATGGCGGCCATGCGATTACAAAATGATAAAATATAAAATAATAGTAAGATTTAAAAAAAAGTCGCCCCACACTAGGATTTTATTTTAAAGCCCTAATAAGACGAAAATAAATTTTAATTTATTACATGATACATCTAATATATAAAATTCTCGTGTCACAGTGTTTGTTACAGAACTCCTCCGAAACGGCTTGACCGATCTTTATGAAATGTTTTGTGTATATACAGTAGGTCTGAGAATAGGTCGTAGGCTATTTTTTATTACGGCAAAACATTAGTTCGCCGTTATTATGGCGAAACGTAGTTCGCCGGCACAACTAGTTTTTAATAAAATATAAAAGCTTGTCGCAAGATTTACCCATTTTATAAAAAACAAATATTTTTTTCTTAGAATTACCAATATTTATTTATTTAAGGCTTACCAAGTAAATACATACGGGCAAGGTACTTAAACAGTTTTTTTTATGGAGGGCCTGGCAAATGACCTCCTCCCGCCTGATGTTAAGCGGTGAAAGAGGCCCAAATGAGTTGACAGATAGAGGTGTGAGGACATCCACTATCCAACCTGCCCGCCCCTTGCCGGCCTAAAAGATGTTTTTCACACCTCTTTTGAAGGAACCCATGTTGTAGGATGGAGGAAAAACGTGCGCAGGTAGAGAATTCCAAGTGTGGGATGACCGACAGAAGGCTTACCGGAGGGAGACTCTGTACCAAGGTCGTGTGCTTGGGTACCTCCGTCTTACCTATTTCAAAGCAGCAGTGCTTGCATTGCTGTGTTCCGGTTTGAAGGGTAAGATATGGCACTGAAATTACTGGGTACCGTGACTTTACATCTTAAGTCACAAGTTGGCAACGTACACTGTGGCCCTTGTGGGGGTTGCAGTTTTACTGCGAATGTCACACGAGACACATGTATTATAGGTGACTGTTACCACTTACCATCAGGTGGGCAGTTTGCTTTTTTGCCAACTTAGTAGCAATAAAAAAAAGAAGAAGGAATCTTGGAATTTCTTGGTACGGTGTGAAAAGGAGGATACAGTGTAAGGATGACTCCGTAGACCCTTACGCGTGTTTCTGTGAAGGAATGGAGAGGGAGGGATAAGGTTAAAGAGCTCCTCAGAGCATTCCCCGTGGAACATTCGGTAAAAGGCGCTAAAAGAGGCGATGTCACGTCGAAGTTGTAGAGGCTCGAGGGTGTTAGTTGCCTCTACATCGCCAATTATTCGAATAGCGCGACGCTGTAATCTGTCCAGAGCATCGAGGAGGTACTGAGCGGAGCCGGAGTGCGAGCAATATTCCACGCAAGACCTAACCTGAGTTTTATACAACAGGCAGGCATAGTTGGTCCGGCGCAAAATACCTACGCACCTTGTTCAGGACACCGAGTTTCCGTGAGGCAGCAGTTATAACGGATTCGAGTTTTTCAAAAAAGGGATCATATATGCATTTAAATTTCAGGACTGCACAGCATTGTCATGTGTGTATGACAATGCTGTACAAAACGTTCTTTATTACAAAAAAATAAATATAATAATCAAGTTAAATTGTTTTATTGTTTATCCTAATTCTCGCACAAGCTTTTATATTTTTATAAGAAAATATATCTTGTAATAAATTAAAGTCTATTTTCCTCTTTTAAGGCATTATAATATTAATAAATTAAAGTTTATTTTCCTCTTTTAAGGCATTATAATATAAGCTTGTTTTTAAAAAAAACTTTTTTTAAACTAATTACTCAAATAATACGAAATATTTTAATGACTACCGAGTTCTTTATTTTTAGTTGTATCTACAAATTATTTTATATAATATACATATAATAATTTAGTAATAAACAAATATGAAATGAATATTTTCTTGTGCTCAACGCACTTTTTAGTGCATTGAAGCCATTCGCTAGATTGTAATAAAAAAATAAATTAAAGTTTATTTTCTTTTTAGGACATTAAAATAAAAGCTTGTTTTAAAAATTCTTTTGTGATAACGGCCATCTTGTTCTAGTTTTTTTCGTGGTGTACTGTATTTTACGAACTTTCATTTGATACCCCATATACAGACCCATATTGTGGGGATTGTACATAAAAATAATCTATCAATTTGTGTCGGCGGCCATCTTGTATTAGATTGTCTTTCAGAATATACTATATGTTCACGCTCGAGGAAGAGCGAGTGGCGGCACTGCATTCTAGTCTGTGCAGTGACAGCTTTTTTGGCGGCCGGCCGCATGTGATATGTCAGTTGAGTCGAGTCGAAATGTCATGACATGCTTAGAGGTTAGGTGCGGGCCGGAATAAAATGTAATTTAAGTTAAATAACAAATCGTGTTTTGCGCGGCGCACCTAATATCGGGGTGCGAAAGCCCGCTTTGTGTTGTGCAAAAGAGTGCCCGCTTTGTGTCAAAATCGCGTGTGTGAGTCGTGGTGGCCTAATAGGCATTTGTAGTGCTCCGGTCTCCACCGGTGGATCCACTGCAGAACTTCAGGAGCCGCGACTTCCTTCGAGCTAGCTCAGGAAGTCCACCGGCTACGGAGGAGACGGACGGAGACAATTGGAATCGGGGTAAGCCACAATACTTTCTATGAGCGGGTAGTAGGGCATCAGCAATCAACCCAAAATTCCTTACTCGGTGAAACGCCGACGTGGTGGAGTCTACTTGGGGAGCCACCATCTCTTGGTAGCAGAGCGTGGTTTTTAGATTTGAGTGGTTCTTAGATTTGAGTATTTGATTAGTATTGTACAATTAATATTGTAATCTTGTTGGTTGTCCAAACGGGCAATACATATTAATTGGTTTTGATTGCTGATTTTAAACCGACTACCAGCTCATTTGTGGACCGATCTCCTTAACTAATTGTCATTGTATATGAAAAATTGGGGTTAAATGTCTTTGTTGTTCTAGTTAAGTTCTAGCATTTACCTATATTTGATTTTGGTTTGTTTTTTCATATCTTTGTTCTGCCCTTGACTATTTTGTTTGTTAAGTTGTAAACTTATACTTGAATTTGATTTGTTTAACAGATTTTGCTGCTAAATGACTTTGCTGTTGTTGTAATACACTATATTGCTGTGTTAAGTTTTAGCATTTACATTTGATTTTGTTTTGTTTGCCTTTGAATATTATGTTTGTTAAGTTATTGACTTAATACTTGATTTTAATTTGTTTGAAAAATCCTGTTGTTAAATGCCTTTGTTGTTCTAGTTAAGTTCTAGCATTTACACTTGATTTTGGTTTGTTTATATATTTTGTTCTGCCTTTGAAGTTCCTCCCGATCTGTTTTGTTGTCTGCGGTTGTCGGTCTGTTTGTCTGTGTATTATTTTAGTGTATCTTAATTTTGGTGCAAAATGGTCCCGCCAGTCAGCCCGCTTAGTGGTGCACGCGCGGGTGCACAAAAGATTTTGAGATGGTTTGCTAGTGCCGTCGCTTTGGTAGACCGACCAGACCGAGAACAGGCCTTGTTAATTCGGCATGAGGGAGTACCTGCTCGCTTGAAGGAATTGGAGCAGCTTTTTGTTGTTCATCAACAATATTTGCTCGACCACCCAGCCGAGGGTGCCGCTGAGTTGCGGGCAGTCGACCAATTTAATGCCGATTATGATCAGTGTTTTGAACAGGCGGATGTGATCATAAACAAGGCTCAGGCAATCCTATCCGCCCGGAGGAGTGAGTCGTGCACGCCCGGGGAGGTCAAGCCTACCCCGGCCGGCTTGCTGAGCAGACTGCCCACTTTAGACATCCCAACCTTTGATGGGAACCTGGCTTCTTGGATGGGGTTCATTAACCTCTTTGATAGCCTGGTTCACTCGAGGGACGACCTGTTCCCTAGCCAGAAATTGGCCTATTTGCTCTCTGCCTTACGTGGAGAGGCTGGTGTACTTGTCCAGCATCTACCTGTCAATGATGACAGTTATGATATTGCAAGGGCGTTGTTGACCGCCCGGTATCAGAATGTTCGCTTGCTAGCGGACACACATGTGGCTGCCATTTTAGGGCTGCCACGAGTATCGCGGGTCTCCTCATTGAGGAAGGAGATTTTGAACCCGCTGCTGAGCGCTATTAACGCGTTCAAACGACTTGATCTACCGGTGGACCAGTGGTCCTTTATTTTGCTCCACCTCATCCTCGATAAGCTTCCCATGGAGATGAAGGGACGCTTCGAACAAAGGTACGGGGGCAATAGTGCCTCGTACCTCCCCCCCTTCTCGGATCTCCTCAGATTTTTGGAGGATGAGTGTCGGATGACCGACCACTTGGATCTGGCTCCTATACCGGGACCGAGTACAGGTCGCTATGAGGCGACCCGGGCAGCGCCACGGAGAGAGCGCCGCCCGTACAAGCAGTATACTGCAGTGCGGCAGAACTCTCCACACAGGGAGAGGCCGATGCCTTGCAAGTGTTGCAAGCGGGATGGCCATCGTTTGCCGGCCTGTCCCAAATTTGTTGGCCTACGCACCGAGGGGCGTAGGAATATGGCCAAGCAGCGGAATTGGTGCTACCGCTGCCTGGGGGCCCATATGGCATCGGATTGCCCCCACCCACGAGATTGCCACTGTTGTGGAGGGGCCCATCACCCCCTTTTGTGCTTCAACAATAGAGACACTCGTGAGGTGGTGAGAGAGAGGGACTCGCACACGGGCGGGGGCCCTCCTAGGTCACCCACCTCTCCGAGGAGATCGGAGGGGCGTGCCACCCCTCCGCGGAGATTGGACAGGCGCCCCCCCTCCAGTGAGAGGATTGGGCGCCCCACCCCCCCTACGGGCGGGGGGGATCGACGCGCCGCTTATGAGGCGCCACCGCGGGATTGGGCCGCGGTAATTAGGGAGCCACGCCGGGAGCCGATACGCTTCTCTCCCCCTCTGATGGAGAGACCTCGTTTATCGCGGGCTCCCCCAACTTTCGCCCATCATGGGCACCGCCCGGCCCCCCGATGCAGCTTTGGTCGGGGTGTGTACGTGCCGGATTGGAACCCGCTCGAGCGCCTTGAGCGCCCTATTCCTCCGCCGCGCACGCATTTTTCTTCGGACCCCCCTTCCCCCCCGTTGCGGGGAATGCGGGAGGATTTTCACTAAACCAACTGTCGGCTGCAACCCCCCCACAGGAGCAGGTGCTGTTACCAACAGCCTCCGTACAGGTGTGGGGCCCGAGGGGCACCTTTGTTTTAGTTCGCGCCCTTTTGGATACGGGAGCTCAGGGTTGCATTGCCTCCAGCTGGCTGGTCCGGCAGTTGAGTTTGAACACATCTCCATACCTTGAATCGGTACGAGGAATCGGAGACCTGCGGATCCCGGATCCGATCGGTCAGGTTTTGTTCTCCTTCTCCCCCCACTTCTCTTCAGCGCCCAAAATTGGCGCTACCGCGATTGTTTATGAGAAGGTTGTTGGTCAGCTTCCGCAACAGCACGTTTCGCGCGCTGTCGTTGATGCGACATCAGGATTGACCTTGGCTGACCCTTCCTTCCACCGAACCGGTCCGATTCACTTATTGCTCGGTGCCGATGTTCTAGGCCGCGTGTATTGTGGGAAGAGGAGAGAGTTACAGAAGGGTGGGCTGGTAGCCTTATCTACATCGCTTGGGTTTGTAGTGATGGGACCAGTTAGGCATAACCCACCATCTCCATCGGTGGACAGTTACATAACTGTTAGCTCCACCTTATCGGATGTCCTTCAACGGTTTTGGGAGGTGGAAGAGCCACCTACCGTGAAGCGAGTGAACCCCTTAGACGAGGAGTGTGAGTTGTTCTACCAGAACAATACAGGTCGCCTTCACTCGGGACGGCTGATCACTCGTTTGCCCTTTTTGTCAGTTCGCCCCTCACTTGGCAGCTCCCGGCCGTTGGCCGAGAAGCGACTGCTGTCCATGGAGCGTCGTATGAGTAGGAACTCCGACCTCAAACAGAAGTATGTCGACTTCATGCGAGAATATGAGCAACTGGGGCACATGTCGGTCTCGCGACTGGACTGGCGAAACGAGGAACATAATTTTCTTCCTCACCACGCGGTTTTGAAACCTTCCACCGGGAAGATACGCGTTGTTTTTGATGGGTCAGCTCCTACGTCTACCGGAGTTTTGCTGAATCAATGTCTGCATGCTGGACCGAAGTTGCACCACGAGGTGGGTGATGTATTGACCAACTTCCGTCGCCATGCCGTCGTCTTTGTGACCGATATCCGGATGATGTTTCGGCAGACTGTGATTCACCCGGACGATAGACGATATCAGCTCATATTATGGAGGGAGGATCCCAGGGATCCCATGCTGGTCTACGAGCTGAACACCAATACATACGGTTTGCGTTCGAGCCCCTTTGTGGCAATTCGCTCACTTGTGGAACTCGCTGAACGTGAACGATTACGATACCCTCGCGCATCCTTGGTTCTCAAGGAGGATGCATTTGTTGATGATATTTGTACGGGCTCCTCTAGTGTCGAGGAAGCCTTGATTTTGCGAGATGAACTAATTGCTCTTCTCGGGGCTGGTGGTTATGAACTGAGGAAGTGGATGTCCAACTCACCTCAGCTTTTGTGTGACTTGCCAGACGACCACCAGCAGGAGCCTCATATTTTTGAGAATGCCAACACTCCAGATTTACTGTCTGTTTTGGGAGTGCAATACAGACCTGTCCAGGACACGTTCACCTATCGATTGGAGCTGCCAAGCCCCAAGGTCTGGACGAAACGGTTGGTTTTGTCTACAGTAGCTCGTACCTTTGACCCAAATGGCTGGATTAGTCCCGTAGTGTTTTGGATGAAGTGCTTCTTACAGGAACTTTGGTCAGCCGAAGTGTCGTGGGATGAGCCCCTCTCGGGCCGTTTGCTGCGAGATTGGGAGTCCTTCATGTTGTCTCTCCCCGACATTAACCGTGTTAGTATCCCTAGACATATACTGCCTAAGGGACGGTTTACGGCCAGCCTTCATGGCTTTTGTGACGCGTCTGAGAGTGGATACGCAGCCGTCGTATATATCCGGACGGTTGATGATAGAGGAGCTGTTAAGCTCCACTTGCTAATTGCTAAGAGTAAGGTTGCTCCACTTCGGACTTGATTAACGATTCCGAAGTTAGAATTGTCTGGAGCTACTCTTCTGGTTCGGTTGATGAACCACGTTGTTGACACCCTGGGACGTAGTATGGACTTTGAGTCGCTCTTTGCTTGGTCCGACAGTCAGGTTGTCCTGTGTTGGATTAAGAACTCCGTCCACTCCCTGGAAGTATTTGTGGCCAATCGGGTATCCCAAATACAGGCCTCGAAGGCCACGTTGATTTGGCGCCACGTGCCAGGTGAAATAAACCCTGCTGACTGTGCATCACGTGGCAGCGAAGCCCCTCAGCTTATTGACCACACTCTGTGGTGGGGTCCCGACTGGTTGTTACAACCGTCTTGGCCTTCCACACCAGCTGTGGTGAAGGTACCAAATCCGGGCTTGCGTGTTCACGCTGTCGAGACTATGGCGGCTCCAGAGCGGGAATTTTTATTAGACCGCTACAGTTCTCTGGACAAGTTGCTCGGCGTGACCGCTTGGATAAGAAGATTTATACGAAATTGTCGCCGGCCTCAGGACAAAGATTTGTGTCCGGTCCTCTCACCGCAGGAGCGCCAAGATGCTCTTCTGCATTGGGTGCGTATGACCCAGTCTAGAGCGTTTGAACCGGAACTTAAGATTTTCCGTACCGGGACGTCCAAATTGAAGGGACCCTTGGTGCGTTTGACTCCCTTTCTGGATGATAAAGGATTGTTGCGTGTAGGAGGCCGATTGAGGCACGCTAACTTGCCTTATAGATCACGTCATCCCCTGTTGCTCCCCAAGGACGGACCATTGGTGCGATTGTTGATCATTGATCGCCATGTGAAGAATGCTCATGCCGGATGTAATGCATTGACCGCGCTCCTCCAACGGGAGTTTTGGATTTTGTCAGCGCGAAGAATAATCCGATCTGTTATCTTTCGATGTCTGCCCTGCTATCGTTTACGCCCCGAGACGATGCAGCCCCAAATGGGTGATTTGCCTGCTGATCGTGTGAATGAATCGATGACCTTCTTAGGAGTTGGAACTGATTTCGCGGGACCATTCACTATAAAAACGTCGCGACTCCGTAATGCTAAGACTGAAAAGGCTTACTTGTGTGTGTTTGTTTGTTTGGCCACTAAAGCCGTTCATTTGGAGGTGGTGAGTGCGCTCACCATGGACGCTTTCTTAGCAGCGTTAGGCAGATTTGTCTCCCGCCGGGGACTGCCTTCTCTAATTCGGTCCGATTGTGGGACGAACTTCAAGGGCACTGATAGACATATAAGAGAAGTTTGTGAATTTTTAGATAAAAATAATATTGAGATCGGATCCACACTCTCCCGTAGGGGGGTAACATGGCGATACTCCCCGCCGTCTTGCCCTCACTGGGGAGGGATTTTTGAATCTGTTGTAAAGGCCGCCAAGACTCACCTTCGCCGCGTTATTGGGGAGACTATTCTCACGTTTGAGGAACTCGCGACGGTGTTTCATAAGATTGAGGCGGTTCTCAACTCGCGTCCGTTATGTCCGTTGTCTACCGACGCGAACGATTTGCAGGCCCTCACGCCGGGCCATTTCTTGATAGGCAGACCACTTAACGCCCTGCCCGAGTATCCTTATAGAGATGTCAATCCAGGACGCCTTTCGCGGTTTGAGTTGCTCCAGCAGCTTACCCAGAGCTTCTGGCGCCGCTGGCACCTTGAATATTTACACATTTTGCAACAGCGCGTTAAGTGGTCAGATAAGACAAACCCACCGAGGGTTGGAGACCTCGTGTTAGTGAAGGACCCAAACCTGCCACCCTTACGTTGGCGTCGCGGACGCATTGTCCAACTTACTCTAGGGTCTGATGGTGTGTCCAGGTTTGCCGAGGTCCTAGTTGGGGATTCTGTTTTGAAGCGCGCGGTCGCTACTCTTTCTCGCCTCCCCTTAGACTGATTTGGCGGACAGTCCGGGACTGTCCGGAGCGGGGGGATGTTCACGCTCGAGGAAGAGCGAGTGGCGGCACTGCATTCTAGTCTGTGCAGTGACAGCTTTTTTGGCGGCCGGCCGCATGTGATATGTCAGTTGAGTCGAGTCGAAATGTCATGACATGCTTAGAGGTTAGGTGCGGGCCGGAATAAAATGTAATTTAAGTTAAATAACAAATCGTGTTTTGCGCGGCGCACCTAATATCGGGGTGCGAAAGCCCGCTTTGTGTTGTGCAAAAGAGTGCCCGCTTTGTGTCAAAATCGCGTGTGTGAGTCGTGGTGGCCTAATAGGCATTTGTAGTGCTCCGGTCTCCACCGGTGGATCCACTGCAGAAGTTCAGGAGCCGCGACTTCCTTCGAGCTAGCTCAGGAAGTCCACCGGCTACGGAGGAGACGGACGGAGACAATTGGAATCGGGGTAAGCCACAATACTTTCTATGAGCGGTTAGTAGGGCATCAGCAATCAACCCAAAATTCCTTACTCGGTGAAACGACGACGTGGTGGACTCTACTTGGGGAGCCACCACTATATTCTACAATTCATTCTACAATTCAAGCTCTTTCATTTGACACCTAAATTGGGGAAGGTCACACAAAAGAAATTGATGGGGTTGCGTATGGATATTATCTAGGCAAGGCTCAAAGTACTCATCAAGAAAAATCATATAGGACCGAAGTACTCGTCAATACGAATCAAACAAGCCCAAACTCGATGGGGTTGCGTCATTTAATTTCGGAGTTCCTTTGGCCACCTTTCAACTCCAGCATCAGACCCTGGTTACCATATAGGACCAAAGTACTCGTCAATACGAATCAAACGAGCCCAAACTCTATGGGATTGTGTCGTTTTATTGCGGAGTTCTTATGGCTACCTTCCAGCTCCAGCATCAGACCCTGGTTACCATGTAGGACCAAAGTACTCGTCAATACGAATCAAACAAACCCAAACTTGATGGGGTTGTGTCGTTTTATTGCGGAGTTTCTATGGCCAGCTTCCAGTTCCAGTATCAGACCCTGGTTACCACATAGGACCAAAGTACTCGTCAATACGAATTAAACAAGCCCAAACTCGATGGGATTGTGTCGTTTTATTGCGGAGTTCCTTTGGCTATCTTCCAGCTCCAGCATCAGACCCTGGTTACCATGTAGGACCAAAGTACTCGTCAATACGAATCAAACGACCCCAAACTTGATGGGGTTGTGTCGTTTTATTGCGGAGTTCCTATGGCTACCTTCCAGCTCCAGCATCAGACCCTGATTACCACATAGGTCCAAAGTACTCGTCAATACGAATCAAACGAGCCCAAACTCGATGGGGTTGTGTCGTTTTATTGCAGAGTTCCTATGGCCACCTTCCAGTTCCAGCATCAGACCCTGGTTACCATATAGGACCAAAGTGCTCGTCAATACAATTCAAACGAGCCCAAACTCGATGGGGTTGCGTTGTTTGATTGCGGAGTTCCTATGGCCACCTTCCAGTTCCAGGATCAGACCCTGGTTACCATATAGGACCAAAGCGCTCGTCAATACAATTGAAACGAGACCAAACTCAATGGGGTTGCGTTGTTTGATTGCGGAGTTCCTTTGGCTACCTTCCAGCTCCAGCATCAGACCCTGGTTACCACATAGGACCAAAATACTCGTCAATACGAATCAAACGAGCCCAAACTCGATGAGATTGTGTCGTTTTATTGCGGAGTTCCTATGGCTACCTTCCAGCTCCAGCATCAGACCCTGGTTACCATGAAGGACCAAAGTACTCGTCAATACGAATTAAACAAACCCAAACTTGATGGGGTTGTGTCGTTTTATTGCGGAGTTCCTATGGCCAGCTTCCAGTTCCAGTATCAGACCCTGGTTACCACATAGGACCAAAGTACTCGTCAATACGAATCAAACAAGCCCAAACTCGATAGGGTTGCGTTGTTTGATTGCGGAGTTCCTATGGCCACCTTCCAGATCCAGCATCAGACCCTGGTTACCATATAGGATCAAAGTACTCGTCAATACGAATCAAACGAGCCTAAACTCGATGGGGTTGCATTGTTTGATTGCGGAGTTACTATGGCAACCTTCCAGATTCAGCATCAGGCCCTGGTTACCATATAAGATCAAAGTTCTCGTCAATACGAATCAAACGAGCTCAAACTCGATGGGGCTATGTCGTTTTATTGCGGAGTTCCTATGGCCACCTTTCAGCTCCAACATCAGATCAGCTCCATGTCGTCATCATAATATATTTATACATATGCATGCAAAATTTCAGCTTAATCGGAAACCGGGAAGTGAGTCAAATTTAACTCGCAAGATTAGACCCGAACATGCAAAAGATAAATAAAAGCTTGTAAAAAGGTTGAAGGTTTTTCGTACGGCAGCCACAAATAATAAAATTGTTAGTTATCAACTTCTCCGATTACTCCGTAGGACTTCGCGTCGTATACATACACAATAATTACGTAACCGGGAGCTAGCTCAAAGCGACGTGCTCTCACTTCGAGTCTTGATTGCACACTGAATTTCGACGCGCCCGAGCCAAGTATTTGTAAGAAAATCGATAAATGTATGTAAAAAATTTCATATAAAAATCAATATACGATAATTAAAAAAAATACCACGGTGTCAGTGTTTTGCTTACCCTTGTTCTATACACGGTTATTTTTTTATCACCCTGGAAAATTTTAGGGACGCTTCAGGACACATCCAATATTATATAAAAAATAAAAAAAATGAAATAAAAATTAAAAAAAAAATATAAAAAAAATAAAAAAATCTCTAAAAATGCTGCTCTCAACTAGTGCAGCATTTTTTATTTTTTAAAAAATTAATATAAAATTAAGGAGGGGGGTTATTTTTTTTATTTATATTTAAATCATTCTAATACCATGTCGTGAAGCGTCCCTTAAATTTTCCAGGGTGATAAAAAAATAACCGTGTATATTTGTTAAATGAAAATACAATAGGGTTAATTAATGAAGCTAAAAATCACGAACGGTATATGTGTGTAACCCAAATTTTAAGTAAAATTGATGCTATTTTTTAACGAAATGGTATGTAAATTTGAAAAATGGTGACGGTGATTGTGTAAACACATAATTTAAGAATTTAAATTTATTTTTTCCCGGTCAGTTAACTGGAACGTTAACGTAAAATATCAAAAACGCCAACGGCCTTTTTGCTATTTTTCGCGCCATGGGCCCTTAATCCTTATCTAATTAAGTAGGTACCTTAAATAAATTGTCCATTTAATATATGTAGATCAATATGGCCCTTAACATCTTTAATATAGGGGCATAGCGGTTGCGGTGGTACCGGCCGGGGAGCCAGTGGCGGCGCTTGCCTATCTATAGCGCGTCGAAGCCAGTCGAAGGCCGCGCTTTGCCCTATGGTACTGTAGTATTATATTATCTGTGCTATGGCACTTTATGATTAGCAGCACGCGTAGCACAATGATCGCGAGAACATTTTCTCGACCAGTCCCTAACCATGATCGCCCAAAACAATATTAAAACCGCCCTGAGAGAGGGATGGGGACGCAGCAAGAGCGGTGTCTCTGTTTCAATATTGTTTTAACCTTGCTACAAGCGGTCATGGTATGGCCCCTGTTTGTCTACGCCGAAATGTCACTTTTGACAGTGGCGAATGAGATAGCAGATACCTAGCTATTGTTTGGTGTCGAGAAAGTGACATTTAATTTTCATTATTGACATATCTTAATCGGGATTCTTGTGCTCAAGGCTTGTGCTACGCGTGCAGGACAAAAAAGCTGTGAACGTTGTATATAAAGACATTCTGTAGTATATTTAGTATCAGCATTGCACCCGCGCGAAGCCGGGCCGGGTCGCTAGTTCAATATAATATGCCTGTTTCCGTTAAGAGATCAAGTTCACCAAATATTTGTTGAACGCATGCCAATAAATGCTACCTACGTACTAACCCTTTCGACCCGGTCGGTGTTGGGATAGGTATGTGCTCTGTTGGCTCTAAATATTTGCCGAAGGTCCGGCTCATTTCACTGGACCCTTGACTATATTGCTCTGTAATTTACTCAACGCACCGAGCGCTGTTTGGAAAGAGTTCAATGTGTACTCGACATCCAATGGAAGATTAAAGCCCAATATAAAACAGACGGAGCGAGAAGCTTATAAATGGATTTTTACTTGAACAAGTTTGGTACAAAAGTTAAGGTCTGTCTTTTTCCCTTAATCTACCATCATTAACAGTATCATGTGTAAATCATGTCCAACTTCAGATATAACTATTTTTTTTCCTTAAAATAGAGTACATGTCGCCGCGCCCTTACTTCCGCGTATCAAGTAAGAGTCGACGAGGGGAGTTTACCACAATTATATCCTATGTTGTATAAATTTAAAATGAACATGTACAAGGCAAGCTTATCTCACAATGAAATTTCTGCCAGCCAATTCTAGAGGAAGTAAGAAAATAAAGTAGTTCCAAGGAAAAATAATAATAAAAATCTCGTATCGGCTTGATCAATTTTTATGAAATTTTGTGAATATTTGGTAGGTCTGAGAATAGATCATAGGCTATTTTCATAGCCATATGTGATAAGGGTGGCCCTTTCCAGAAATTTTTGAGTGTTGACCTTTATTAAGGCGAAACGTTAATAAATAATAATAATAAATTCGAGAGCAAATTACCCTTTTGTTATTTTAGGTTTCGCTTACCCTTATGGGATCACTTCGTTGCCCCGTCTGTTAAGGCCCCCTTTCTCGGGAACGCTTAGAATATCAACCTGGAATTTATACCAAATACTTGGGTCTATGACTTAGCTGTCAAACATGTAAGTCAACACGATCGACATACGTATAAGACTGTTTTTGTCACATATTTTCGTGATTTTCTAAGGAAATAAAAACCTACACCTAGAATCATTACATTTGGCAGGAGCCAATGTCTTCCAGCACACGTTCAGGCAGGATAAAATCTAAAAACCGTAAATATGTAACCCGGAAATCTTTAGAGCAAGGTTGAATAAGCATTTTCTGGGCAACCTCGTCCCACTGTAGATCTCATCCTTAATTTGCTTGGGTTCCTCCGTCTCACATATTTCTGCCGCAAAGCAGCAGTGCATTGCTGTGCACCGGTTTGAAGGGTAAGATATGGCAGTGAAATTACTGGGTACCTAGACATTACATCCGATGTCACAAGTTGGCAACGTACACTGAGGCGCGTTCAGCGCCTTCGCGCGAAGTACAACTTTTCGCTCTAACCCCGTTCAATGCCTTCGAGCGTGACAACCGGGTGAAACAACCGGCCCGTTCAAGACCTTTGAGTGTCGGCGCGAGTTACAACCGAACAACCATCGAATTTGATGGTTGTAAAACGCTCTGACGTTTATGACTGAAATACTCTTACGTGATTGGATGATATTGGCGGCCATATTCTATAATGTCATCTACTAGAAAAAGAGAGAAATAAAAAATCATGTGAAAGAGGGAGATAAAAGATTTGGTGGCTGCAACGCGTTCAACGCCTTTGAGCGAGTTAAAAAACAACCGGACAACTACACCCAGAGGCTCTGAACGCGCCTCTGTGGTTCTTGTGGGGATTGCAGTTTTGCCGCGAATCTCACAGGAGTGGTATGTATTATACGTGCCTGTTACCACTTACCATCAGGTGGGCAGTTTGCTTGTTTGCCAACTTAGTTGAAATAAAAAAAATCGCTTTATATAAGTAGTTTCTTATTTTTCAACAAAGCAAAAAATACGTATGTGATATTTTGTTATTTCACTGAACGAATAAATTATGTTTCGATTTTTCATACTCTATCCGTACCCCTATTGTGTGAAGCTGTATGTTAGGTTCGATGTAAATTCGTGTTTCATTTAGATACGTATTTTACAAAATAAAAAAACAACAAAACAAACACGTCAAATGAAATGAAAAGTTTCCATGTGATCGAGTTTGTTACCGTCAATTAAGTCGTGAATCACTTACATAAGATTTTTATTTATCGCTCGATCGAATACTTCGACTAGCAACCCCATACCAAGGCACTAAAGCTAAAACGTTTTCTATAATCGGATCAAATTCCCTCTTGCTTGCGGTCGTTATCGAATCGAAACCACCAACACAAATAAGCCGGTAACACATACGATGCATTTATCTTATAACAGAAAACACTTACCTGTTAAGAGATACTCTTGTCCGTGTATCGGTGGGAACAATTTGATGCAGGGAACGCAGTTACTCATGAGGACGGAACCGATATATCACCCTATAAGCGCCCTGCAACATTTTGCTCTTAGCGGGAAATTCCTACCGGCACCGATGCCACAAGCTATTCTTCGGAAAATCTTTCAACGCGCACACACTGCCGTGGAGCTATTCCAGCATCGATGTTATTTTTATTATCTTTTTTATGGGTTAAGTTTATTGTTTTATTTTATTTTACATTTCATCCAGCCCTCAGAAAAGGTTATGGTCACAGGCACTAGAGAATCGGTCAAGTGCGAATCGGAGTATGAACACAGATTACTAAATAGTTACTAGTATGAACTCGCTCATGATTGGTATAGGGCATTCCTAATAGGTCACACAAAGGAGATGTTTACAGAACATAACATGACGCTCTGACAAGGACTTTTTTTATTCAGCATTGGATTTAATATTATCAGCCTATCGATCTCGATAGATCGTGATAGTGTGACTCCACAAGTCAATGAGGGCATGCCCATCGTGCCCACAACGGTGAATTCGCGCTTGATTTTACAACATTTAAGGCAAATGAGTTACTCTTTGGGAAATCCTTTTAATCTGTACGCAGTACACATTACTGTAGTTTCTACATTTGGTATTTTTATATAACATGGATGAAAACTTATACCTTCCATGTGATATAAAAATACTACAAGCACATGTGGCTCTCAAGTAGCTGATGATAAGCGGTATAATAGCCAACGTACGAGACCAGAACTGCCACAATGTTAATGTTCCAGCAGAAAAGTATACTGACAGTGACTCTCTGATGACCTCTATCCACACCATTTGGCTACGATCTTCTGTGAGAGTGGAGGTGTTTACCCAACCGGGCTGCTGTTTAGTATCTAAATCTAATGAACACAAAAAGCAGAGCATTGAAAATATAATGATAATAAAAATAAATTGGTCTGCGTGAATGTCTTTCATAATAAGATCACATTCAGTACTAAAAACTATTGCACATGTATTTTTTAACGTAAGCAACAACTTGCAAGAATACATTGATTTCAAATTTTGCATGACGTCAAAACTTTAGGTTATTCTTCAACTGTCTTGTGGCATAGTCAGCCTCAACTCTATAAATTTAATTCGCTTTGTCTCAACAACAAAAAATACGCGTCTTATTTTTTTATTATCTGAAAAACGGAGATTTTCACTTTTTATTACTAGTCCACATGCCTAAAAGAGGACAAACCAAACACGGACAGAATATTAACCTGAGTCGTCTGCAAACCTCTACCTTACTACCTCTTTCTTACCTATTTCTGCCGCCAAGAAGCGATGCTTGCATTGTGTGTTCCGATTTGGAAGTTAAGGCAGGCTGTGAAATAACTGGGTACTGTGACCTGATATCTTATGTCACAAGATGGCGGCGTACATTGGCGTCCTTGTAGGCGTTGGCATTTGTAAGTCTTACTGGAACCACACGTAGAAGGTAACATTGTAAACAGCTTGGGTAGTATGCTTGTTTAGTCGCTTTGTTCTATAAAAAAGATTTGATTAAAAGGAAAGGACATGCTATCGACCCGTAGCGGCAGTGTGTCACCGTTCTAACCTGTGGAACCCTGATTTCTTGAGCTACTAACGTGTAGTTCCCCAAGGTCTGCGTCTCAGCTTTAAAAGACTAAGCTCGACTAACTTACTAAATGTTTTATTTTCTCTTCAATCTTTATCAATATCAGAATTTTGGAGACCACGTTCAAATTGCTCTAGGACTTGCGTTTGATTGTGATTAACCGATAAAAATGTATTGATGTATGACATAGCTGGAAGAGATTTCATTTTTGAAATAAGCAGTACCTTTGTACATCTTTTCTTCTGTGTTGTCTATATTCTTCTGTATTAGTTTCTGCGTGCATAAATTGTTAAATATATAAATAGAAATAAATAGAATGTATGACATAGAATTGTTGCACGCTGGTCTAATAATATTTGTGTACGTACTATTTATGACAAGAAAACACATTTGAGTATTGCGATGAATAATAATTGACTTTATAAATTAATATTGATTAATATTGAATGATGAAAATTTGACTATGTATTTGCATGTTTTAAGTGACAGAATATGTTGAACTCATTATAACAGCTATATAAAACCATATGCAAATAATGATTCTAAAAATGTTGGTGGATTTGTAACCCTTGTACTTACTGATTTTATTGTATTTGGCTTTAACGTACTATGTTCAATTGTCACGCCGTGAGTTCCTAAAATAGAAACTTTGTGGATATTAAAGTTCAAAGAAAATTAAACCTTATAGTATAAGGGGGCTCTAAATACCGCTCCACCAACTTCGCGCTGGGTTAGCTAAACTGTAGACTTAGAGCATTTAGACTGTAGATTAATACTCTAAGACTGTAGATTATCATTAGCAAATATTAAGTTCCTATTTCACTATAAGAACTTAAAAACGTTGAGTATTATAAAACAATGATAGGGGTTTATTATAAAATTAATTTGAATTTGGAATTCTATGTAGTTAGAAAAATATCGATGTTCGCATTAGAGAGTATTGAAATTGGTCAATCTTATAAGGAAGGAAAGGATTCAATCCAAAAAATCCTGTGAAAAAATCAGAAATCATACTACCAATAGACTAAGACACAAAAAGCAGACATGTTAGTTAGCCTTTATGATATTATGTAGTACCTACATAGCAGCTTATAATGTCGTTAATTTTATTGTTAACGAAACAACTTAAGAGAAAGATTTATCTGTTAGCCCGGAAACCGAAACAAGGAATTTTCCTGTGGCCAGAGCTGCGATTTTGTATTTCAATTGGTAGATAACCGCAAAGGAACCAAGTACCAACTCAATATTATGCCAAAAATGTTTTGACAATGACGTAAGAAAGGCAATGAATGACGAAAGGAGGTGACTACCAATATTTGATCGTCGGTTTTCATCGAACACCAAATAAAAAACCTGCTCTGGGGGCGCTAAATTAGCTATGATTATTGCAACACTAAGTACAGTCATACAAATGCGAATTGGTTAGTGTACAAATATTTTAATATAATAGAGGCTATTGCAGAAATAAAGTTGAATTTACGAGAGCTTGGCATTTATATAATTATATTTTAAAGTATTGTGAAATTAACTTCCATATAATGTAAGTGTTCGGGTTAAAAAAAACGGATTTTCGATTAATTATTAGATCTTTATTTCAAGATTAGATTTTACTGGTCCAATTTCAGATATATTGGAGTCATTGACAGCTGTAAGACACTTGTATGTTTCACTATCACTGACGCGGCATTTTAACGGAAAAATAACTCATAAAATTCAAGAAATAGACCACGCACAATCGTTACCACACTTTGACAGACGACAATAGGACAATAATGAGATTGTTGCCATTTGAAGTTTCAATGTTCGGGTTTTATAATTAAAAATCCACACGATGTTTTTGTACCCAGATATTCCAGCCATAAAACCAAGGA
Source organism: Schoenobius gigantellus (assembly GCA_963935595.1). NCBI lineage: Eukaryota > Metazoa > Arthropoda > Insecta > Lepidoptera > Crambidae > Schoenobius > Schoenobius gigantellus. Next base: position 9,505,321 of record OZ012563.1, read on the forward strand.
TTAACCACAATCACAATGTTACCACGTTGTTAAGTTTAAAACGAATCAATGCGAGCAAACACCGGAATTTATACAGCGAATTATATTTCACGTCCAATATCGTTCTTATATTTCGAGCGAACTCCGGCGATATGAAACAGTAACTGAAACGAATCGCCTCTGGAGGCAATTGCAGCCAGTTCACGGGATTTCAAGGTATATTGGTTTTATGTAAATGTAAATGTGTAAGACGGTGGACGACTTAGCGTGCTTGCATCTAGACAACGAAGAATAAAGAATTTTGTCTCGTCCAAAATGGCTTTTCGAAAGTAAAACCTACCTTGTACCGGTTACATTTTAACCGACTTCAAAAAAGGAGGAGGTTCTTAATTCGATGCCTATGTTTTTTTGTGTGTATGTTACGCGATTACGCCTTCAATTGTGGACCGATTTTCAAATGTCTTTTTGTATTCGATAGACTATACTCCAAGGGTCATCAAAGTTAGCATCTGATGATGATGTCCCATAAAAATCGAGGAAAACCCTTAAATTTTTAGGTGTGTCCAACGTGTTTTGTGTGTAGGTATGTTACGCGATTACTCCGCCAATTGTGGACCGATTTTCAAAATTCTTTTTGTATTCTATAGAGTACCTATACTCCTGGGGTAGTCCCAAGGTTACCAAAGTCAGGATCTGATGATGGAATATTATGAAAATCGACGGAAACCCTAATTTAGGGTAATATTAGGGTATCTTTTTCACTAAAAAGATTTCATTCACTAAAAAGTTAAAAATAACAAATATTTTACAAAAAATAAAAATCGACTTTAAAAACACTGAAAAGTTAAAAATAATATAAGAATAGGTACAGACAATATCACACTTCTATATTGAAGTCGGTGACAAATTTTAAGACTTTCTAGGAGATATAGAAGTGGGATGTTTTCTGTACCTATTCTTATATAATATTCTGTACCTACTCTTCAGTGTTTTTGAAGTCGGTTTTATTTTTTGTAAAATATTTTGATATTACGAGAGTAAAGTACATTCGATCAGAGATATCATCAAACGATGTAGCTGTATAACGCCTGATGCAAGTTTCATCACCATCATCACAGCTCATATCGTCGCCACCGAGGGGCTCGAGCCTACCCTTTGTTAGAGTGATTCAACCACGCTAGCCCGGTGCGGTTGCAAGTTTTGTGGTTAAGACCACCGTCTTTTAATCAGTGTGTGTGCCTAGTGCGAGTTTTATCGAGCTCTACTCGATCGTACGCATCGAACGCGTTAACGCGAATTTGTATGGAATTCGAGCAGCGCCATCTAGTAGTCACTAGATGAAGCTGTCTCATTCCACAGCAGCTACTAGATGGCGCTGCTCTAATTCCATACAAATTCGCGTTAACGCGTTCGATGCGTACGATCGAGTAGAGCTCGATAAAACTCGCACTCCGCACTGCAGTTCCGGGATTTGATTCCGTCAGGCAGAAGTCATTTTGCTTGGTTTGGGCTTGTTTGTTTTTATTGCTACTAAGTTGGCAAACAAGCAAACTGCCCACCTGATGGTAAGTGGTAACAGTCACCTATAATACACGTGGCTCCTGTGAGATTCGCAGCAAAACTGCAACCCCACAAGGGCCACAGTGTACGTTGCCAACTTGTGACTTAAGATGGAAAATCACAGTACTCTGTAATTTCAGTGCCATATCTTACCCTTCAGACTGGAACACAGCAATGCAAGCACTGCTGCTTTGCGGCAGAAATAGGTAAGACGGAGGTACCCAAGCACACGACTTTGGTACAGAGTCTCTCTCCGGTAAGTTTTAGGTTTAGGTTAGTTGTAGGTCTTCTGAGCCCGCCTGCTACCATCGTCATACCTAAGTTTGTCGCCATAATAACAATGTTGATAGCAGCGGTGTACCGACAATTAGAGATGAGATAATCAGTTCCTCGGTTGTTGAGGAGTCCAGGTGAAGCTCGTTACCATCGTAGGCCTTATCGTCAGGTGAGATAACAGATAAGAATGAATAAAAAAAACATACCATCTATCCTAGAAAAATTTTTTTTTTTTTAATAACAGAGAAGCTCTTTGTCTTTCATCTCACCTGATGGTAAGTGATGATAAGGCTGAAGATGGAAGCTACCTTCACATGGTCTCATCTTCGTCTTCTGTCTCCGTCGGAAATCGAACCGCGGACCTCCAAATTGATACAGGGTCTCAACTACTAGACCTCGGAGGTGGTCAAATGTGAACATTGCAGAGACTAATTATCACATCGAACTAACAAGCGACAGCGCGTGAGTAGTCAATTGACGTATGTTTAATTTAATTTACGTTGTAAATTGTGAAAGAAGTTATGAAAAACATAATTTATACACTAAAATAAATGTCCATCCCTTCATAAAATCGACTCAATTCTATTCAGTCGAGAAGGGTAACAATAACCATTAACCACGTTCGACGTACCTAAAATTAAGGGTTTCCTTCGATTCTCATGGGATCCCATCATCAGATCCTGACTTTGGTGACCTTGGGACCACCCCAGGAGTATACTCTATCGAATCCAAAAAGAATTTTATAAATTCACAATTCATTAGTCCGCAATTGGCGGACGGATTAGGAGTGATCCCGTATCATACACAAAATAAACATACGCATCGAATTGAGAACCTCCTCCTTTTTTGAAGTCGGTTAAAAATAGCAATGGACGTTCTTTGACTGTCAAAAGTGAATGCGATCGCGATGGATTATTTTTAACCGACTTCAAAAAAGGAGGAGGTTATCAATTCGGTTGTATTTTTTTTATGTTTGTTACCTCATAACTCTGTCATTTTTAAACCGATTTTTACACAGTCAAGGGGCAGCTCTTACTCGCATAGGCCGATAAGCCCATTAAAGACAAAACGCAAAGGGGCAGGTTTCTTCCATTGTTTCACAGTGCCACGAATGACAATACAGCCTTTATAACGACGAAAATACGTTTTCTACGAAATTTCCGTGGAAATAAAACATTATCCTCAAATTAAAGTATTAGTTTCCCTTCTGTTTGTCATGTTTTCTTTTCGTCGAAAATTATACCCGGAATTTCCGTGATGTACCCACCTCCCACTGAGCTTTCACTTCAAAAAAGGGAATTATCTTCTCCGATTTCACAGACTTATGGAAAATTTCAATATAAAGGTGGGTCACACAAGTGTTATCCGTAGTTTAATAAATACAAAACGCAAAAGAGAAAACGTGTGGTGCCCCCAGCATTGTTCGTAATATCCAGGGTAGTCTGAGAGAAAAAGGCGAACTGTTTTCGTTCGTTCTCGTGTTTTGCTACGCCATTGATTGGCCTTTTTCCACCAGAGCTTTTTCACTCGCTCTATTATCTGAAAACTTTGTACATTTTCTTGGTATATCGGTAATACATGTGAGAATGTCTGCCATTTAAGTGTTCGAGATATGAAAATAAAAGTAGGGCGCACATATTTTTTATTATACGGGGACTTTTAATTACCATAGGGAGACTCGGTACTGGAGTCGTCTGTGCTTATCTATGTCTGCTGCCAAGCAGCGATGCTTGTTTAGCTGTGTTACGGTTACTTTAACTTTTCTCTGGTGAGGAGCTTAGTGGCGGATTGGCGCGTGCGCTCAGCGAAAGGTTAAGCAACGTTGGTTGTGGTCAGTCTTATGATAGGTGACCAAAATGTGAAACATTTCGGGCTCCCCGTGTAAGTAAACAACTTTCGTAATGCAAATGTAAAGCTTATAAGGTGTTGCTGACTGAACAGGCAGCAACACCTTATAAGCTTCAGTCAGCGTCAGCTACACTCAGCAACACCTTATAGGTGACTATAGCTACTTACCATGAGGTGGGCAGTATGCTTTGTTTTTTTTATACGACAATGTTGGCAAATAATCATTCTGCCCACCTGTTGGTAAGTGGTAACAGTCACCTATAATACATTCGGCTCTTATGAGATTCGCAGCAAATCTGCGACGCCCACAAGAACCACGGTGTACGTTGCCAACTTGTGCCATAAGATGTAAAGTCAACCCAATAATTTCCCTGCCATATCTTACCCTTCAAACCGGAACACAGGAATGAAAGCACTGCTATTTTGCGGCAGAAATAGGTAAGACGGAGGTACCCAAGCAGACGACCCTGGTACAGAGTTTCCCTCTGGTAGAATTTCCCTCCGGCGTGTTTGTCAACATAGTTATATAGCAAACCACTGGCAGTGAACACATTTTCCTATGCAGAATTAGCAACAAAACATTACAGCGTATGTACAACCAGCATTACGTGTAAAATTACGCACAATATTTTTCCTCCCCCCGCGATTGGTGGATGACTTCATGCGAACGGAGCAATTTGAGACTACGGAGGGCATTTCGAGAATTTCGGATGTGAAATTGAATTATGTAATTATTACACGCGAACAGACGTGTTATGGTTCATTTGTTTCGGGGATCAGTCGAGCGTCGTCGGTTGAATACGAAAAGCGTGTATGGAGGTCAAACGCTCGGAACGAAGTAGGGCTTAATGAAATGAGATTTACGTGCCATTATTGTATAGGTACAATGTGTGCGACAAACAATTATACGGCCCACCCGATGCTGGCTAACGTGGCCCAAGGACGCTTGCGGCTGGTGACTTGCACTTGGCGCTTGTACAAAGTTTCTAACAGGTTCTTTGTTCCATATATCACATATTATTTTTATAATAATAATAATTCATTTGTAGCCAACAATTACAATTATAAGTAACAAGATGGATATCTTCTTTTAAGTATAAAAATACCTGTATCAGAAGACATCACTCCTCCATACCCACTAGTCAATTGGGTTGGTTACAATGGGTCTATAATTTTAATTACAATACGAACTGCTTAAGTGCGGGTGAGTATACTAGTGTGTGCGTGCGTGTGTGTGTGTATGTGTGTAAGTGTGTGTGTATTTGTGTGTAAGTGGGTGTGTGTGTATGTGTGTGTGCGTGTGTGTGGGTGGGTTAATTGATTAAGTATACAGAGTAAAGTGTTAAATATATAATTTATATGTGATGGGAATACTCATATTAACACCTCATGTTAAGTATACATTATATGCATATTTATGCATTATTACATATCATAATGTAGGACAATTTTTGTATTGTGCTTCAAACGTCCAATATTATGATAAAAGTAATATAACCATGTAATCCCTTCCCATGTAATCTCGAAGAAAGAGGCGGCGGAGCGGGAAAAGGAATACGATTCTCACACCGCTTCTCCGATGCAGACGGTTGTGTGGAAGACGGGCCTATTTCAGCCCACCTTGTTGGTGTAGCCAGCGTGCTAGAGTGGTTCCTGATATGCACCACTAAAGCCCCTCTCCCCCTTCCCCGTTTGGACATTATCTCTATGTTTAGGGTAATCCCCCATAGGCGTGAAGGCCGGTAGTTATAGTGGTGCGCAAGATCATTCAACTTCGTAAAAAAAGGAAACGGAAAGCGAATTATTCCTCGTCAAAGGAGAGTCGTGCCGACATTTAAGGGTTGAAGTGATGCAGTACAAAGTCTCGTTAGTCCCGCCGTAGTTTGTGAACCATTTGCGTAGCTGCATTGACGTTCAAAGGCGATTATGTAATCCGTGTAATCCTAATTGAATAAAGTATATTGACTTTGACTTTGCTGATTATACCGACCAGAGATGCCCTTTACAGTATCATGCGATGTTTGAGTGGGCGAAAACCTTGAAGTGTTTGTTATCTGGTACAGCATATAAGCAAATTTTTTCTCCACCACGTTTAAATCTGGGCCCTTATGAACACCAGTATTATCGTTTCGAAAACTAAAAAAATCGTACTTAGGGTTACTGTTTGTGGGAGCTTTTTTAATTAGTAATGTGCTTAATTTGTATTAGTTTCGTAAGTTAAATTAGAACTTCTTAAAAGTTACATAACTTACTTACATTTGATTGAGCTGAAAATCTGGACACTTTTCGTTCGAGTGATAATATAATATGTAGTTAATACTAAATAATTTAATTTCAAAATGGCTGCCACTTTAAGATTGCGGATTACATTTCCTTTTCAATGCACATAATATGTGTATCAAATGTGACGGCACACCCAAAAAGGTCTTAAAACTCAAGCAAACATTTGGATAAATGCTTATTTTAACCGACTTCAAATGAAAAGTGATTTTGTTTTAATTTTGCATATTTATTCAAATAGTTCTCATTTCTCTCATTTTAACTCATTAACATATAAGAGAAATATATCTTTAAATATAAAAGGAAAATATTTAAATATTTACAAATAGGAAACTCCTACCAGGTCCTTCACCAGTGGAAGTGATTTTGTTTTATGATTTTATGTTAGTATAATATTTATCAGTAGCTTCATTGAAAAGCTTCAAACTATCGATATATGTTGTTAATTATCATCAGTAACAATAAACCATTCGACTGCCGATACAATCGACATGCCGTAATAAATTCCCATAAATTCGTACCTACCCAAAAATCCCGTAGCCCTTAGTCGTACAGCCGCTAGGGCATGGTATCGCACAAACGTATGCCTTATTCATGGCATAGTAAAGCTGCGACTATGTTGTTCTGACAAGCGGGTAGAGGTTGTTGGAGCAGTTTTGTCCGGAATCGGGATGATGACTGAATTCTAATTTTTACGTGTCGTCATTAAATATTAAAGTACCACGGAAAAAGATGCAGTCCTGTGAAATTTGATTTAAAATCGGCTTAGAAAAACATTAGATACAAGCGTTTTAAGTTGTTAATTTTAAGGCAATTAGACCGAGAGAGATCCGACATCAACCGTGACGTCATTGTTGAGTACGGCCATATAAACTCCTTGTATTGCCGTTTTGCTAGAAAGAGATGGAGAAAAATCTTTAATACCTTATATCTTGGTTGTTTTTATAGTTATTCGAAAACCGATTTTTTTTTCTGTTTATTATATGAATGAGCTTCTATTAAAAAAAAATTGTCATCTAGCCTATTATTCGGGCTCACAATTGTGCCCCAAATGGTGAATATATTGAGTCTATAGCCAATAAGCGGCAAAAAGCAGCAACAAGCAGTTTTGCTCACAATTACATAGTCTCATACTTTTTGTTTTAATTATTGTAATGTATAACATGTCCAATAAACCATTTTCTTTCTTTCTTTCTTTCTTTCATAATATCGTTCAAAATTATATGTAAGTACATAAAATATGAAATTCGAAATACGAAAATCACATTGGTGCATTGCAGGATCTAACCGCGAACCTCCCGATTAGAAGATTAGTGCCGAGTCCACAGCGCCACCGACGATGACTATTTCGATCTATTCATTTCTTCCCTAGCTTATTGCCTGCGGCACAGTTTAACAATGTAGAATTGTGCCTGCGGGCATTAAATTGTATGGCTTGGTTTATGTATAGTTGAAAATTGTATCAATACAATGTTTGTTGATTTTTTATACATATTGGGTGGTAATCAAGCATTTGGGCCACTTGATGTTAAGTGACTAGTTAGCGCAGTTTCAGGGGGCGCAATCTGGGAATGGCTAATGCCGATCTCGATTGTGTCCCTACGGAGGTAAAAGTATCTGGAGGGGTTTTAACCAGGTATGGGGTTTATACCCGAGTCCAATGGCATATCCTTGGGGCGGCCTCGTCAGCCGCAGCCCCTTGTTTAATCCGTAACAAGATTCCCTTCCTTAAAAAAAAGGTAGCGCAGCTTATAGACGCTTGCGACTATAGTTTATTACGCGTTTCCGACCTAAAATACTACATAGGCAATGTGCGCCAAGAGTATTTGGACAGCCCAAAACTCTAGCAATCTCATTTACGCTTAGGAACAATATACTTTATTTATTTATTTATTAACAATTAAAGATACAACACAGAAAATAATCAAAATTATCGATATAATAATATGAAACATTTTTCTTGCTAGATTGCTTTCCAGCACATGTGTCTTAATCATGACTCACAATTTTTCACAACAGGAAAGTAAGAAATTTATGATAAAACTCAGTCACATGTGTCCCTTGACGAGCGTCAAGGAATTTTTATCATGTCAGTCACACTAAATACGCGCCACCGTGCGACCCTATTTAAGAAATAGAGATTCATCATCATCACCACAGCTCATATACGTCCCCACCGAGGGGTTCGAGCCTACCCTATGTTAGGGTGATTAGGCCTTAGTCAACCACGCTGGCCCAGTGCGGATTGGTCGACTTCACATACATCATTGAATTTCTTCGCAAATGTATGCAGGTTGCCTCACGATGTTTTCCTTCACCGTAAGAGCGTCAGACACTGCGAGATAATGCGTGACTTCAGTCCAGTGTTAGCAGCCCGTGCTCCGCTTGCTGGGTGTAGTCACTCAGGTGGCAAGGTGGCACATAACTTTAAAGTCCACTAGATTTAAATTTATTCATTTTCAATACTTTATATTACTTCGAAAATTAAACTCGACGCAACATGTCTGTATTTCCGCAGTTGGGCTGTCCCTTAAAGCGCTTAACACAAACTCTAACCTCTAAGTTTCGCCCCTTTGTCAGCTAAATCTTTTAAAAAAGGTTCATCTTATTGTGAAATCCGCTTACGCTTATGTATTCGCATAAGCTTGTTACTGTCCCGTCCTATACCGGCCGCGTCCCATCGATCATCAGGCACGTCCGACTGCGTCCCGCCGCCGATCCCGTACATACAAAAACAACAACGGCAATATCGGACGCTTAAATTCTCGATGCCGGAAGTTTGTAATTGCGTTTTGGTTGCCCAAAAATACCTTTTACACTACCAGTGGTGCCGGTAGTGTCAGTCAAGAGTCCAAAACGAGTAGGGATGAAGATCGTCTTATTTTGGTCTTGGCACTTTGATATACAGGATGGAAACGATAAGTGAACTCACTTGATTATTTAACAGCTAGTTTTAAATAAGAACGCAATTCACTAATTTCAAATTAATTTAATTTCTTTATGGACCAAATTTTTTTAACATTGTTCGAAGTGTCCTCCTTGTCATTTCGAACCGACTGATATAATCTCAGAATAATAACTAATGCTGTAGTGATTGTTCTGAGGATATAATAATGGAGATCTCGTCACAATATAAAAAGTATGGAAGCTGGAAACATCAATTTTTTGGATTAATCCAGTTTGTATTATAAACCATTAATAACACCATTGGGAGCACCACCATTATAACATGGGAGCGTCGGTGGCGCTGTGGACTCGGCACTTGCCTTCCAATCGGGGGGTCGGGGTTCGAGACCCGCCATGTACCAATGTGTTTTTCGTTTCGAATATTATATGTATGAGTACATTTGTCTGACGCTCAAACGGTGAAGGAAAACATCGTGAGGCAACCTGCATACATCTGCGAAGAAATTCAATGATGTATGTGAAGTCGACCAATCCGCACTGGGCCAGCGTGGTTGACTAAGGCCTAATCACCCTAACATAGGGTAGGCTCGAACCCCTCGGTGGGGACGTATATGAGCTGTGATGATGATGATGATGATTAACACCTTCTGATAGTGCTCGTGAAACAGTTTCAGGATCAGTATTCAGTTTTCCGATATTTTAAATAGTTTAGAAAAAATCGATTGAGATCATTTATCGTTTCCATCCTGTAGTTACAAAAGGTTCTTCATAACATCATACGACATTTTTAAAAGGTAGGTTTAATTAGTTTTTCGAACACTACAGAATGATTTATTCGGGAAGACTTAGTATGTTGCGCGGTTACCTCTGTTTTTTTTAGATATTTCTACCGCAAAGCATTGTTGCTATGAAATTACTGGGTACTGTTACTTTACATCTGTTTTACAAGTTAGTAATTGTAGGTTCGGGGTTAATTCCCCATGGGGGTAGAAGTCTTTCTACTCAGTTTGGTTGCTGGTGGGGCTTCTGAGCCCACCTGCTACCACCGTCTTACCTAAGTTTGTTGCCATAATAACAAAGTTTATTTATTTATTTTATTTATTTATTTATTTGGACTATCAACAGAGTTTACATCAGTTTATAATTAAAAAACACAAAGTAATTAATTGTTAGATAGGTGCAACTCCAATTATAGACGGCCTCATCATTCACCATAAACATAACGGTTAACAACAATGTTACCAATATCTCATCTTAAAGGAATACAGTAGGTACAATCATAATTCAACGGAGGATAGCAATTATACTATTTATAAGTATGGAGTTAGCACGTCGAGTGTTTTACGTTTGAAAACTGTTGAGCTGTTATGGAATAAATCTATAATCTATAAGTTAACAGCATTGTTGTGTTTAGATAATTAGAGGTAAGATAGCCAGTTCCTCGGCTGCTGAGAAGTCCAGGTGACGCTCGCTTCCACTTTTGGCATTATCGTCACTTACCATCAGGTGAGCTGACGATCAAAGACTTCCCCGTCATATGTAGAAAAGTGATGAAGCGTCAGCACATGAACCATTTATTTCGTATGGTTCCACCTATATGCCTATTATAACATTATTATTATTATATCGCTTTGTTAATTGTTGGTGGGACATGCTACTCAAATGTTTATCTACTTATGAGGCCGACTGTAGTGTAGGTACTTTGTATCGATCAACATTATTTAGAGCTACACACGCTAGCGATTTATACTGACGCACATAACAAAATATTTATATTCAGGATTACTTTTTAATTTAAGCGACGCTTCAGTAAATGGCACTAGAATGATATAAATATAATTAAAAAAAATAACTCACCTATTTCATTTTGTATTAATTTTCTAAAATATCCAAATAATACTGTACTAGTCTAGTGCAGTAATTTTTAAGTTTTTTTTTAAATTTTTTATATAATAATGGATAAAATCGTCTAGTAAATTAAGTTTTAAGAAAAAATTAAGGAAACTGTACCAGAAAAGAATTTCGGAAACATAGTGAGGTTGAGGTTTAAGCTACAAGTATTCGTCAACATCAAATTAATATTATAGGTTAGATTTAGGTATCCCTATTGACTTGTTATATTTAGGTATTTATATTGTATTCGCAATTTATTTATATATATATATATTTTACATATATATAATTTATATATACATGGTTATTTTTTTATCATACTGGAAAATTTTAGAGGCAGCTCGGTAGACGCTAGACGACTCATATCAATAAAAAAAACATGTGGTTATATTTTTTAAATTTTATCCGCCAATAATATTAAATTATAGACATTGTTCTTGTTTACTACAAGATAAGGTAAGATTATGAATGAATAAAGCATTTACTACTACGGGCTTAGGAAAATGCGGCAACGTCGCATTATTAATTCAAGCAAGATCAATCTACAACTCGTTTGAAATAAGAGTTATTATTGCACTAGACACTACAATAGTGAAAGACAGAGACAGTCGGCGCCGGCGCTGAGCGCCGGCGGCGGCGTTTTGTTGTTTGCTGTCGCTTGTCGGCACGAGCCGGCCGGCTTTAGTTCGCCTTCGACCCCGGCGCGTGTGAACGTATCGCGATGTCGCGCCCGCGCCTGACGCGCGGCAATCGGGCGCATTCGGAATTTTAGTTTCAAGTTAACACATCTCGCGAATACACAGACCTTACTCCGGTAGACCGTAGACTTTTACTTGTGAAGTGAAATTAAGTGTTTGGTGTAAGAAAGTGAACCCACAAACGTAAGACTTGGAAGCGAAAACTGCATTTCGAGACGTTAAACACTAACCAAAGTGATATGTTGTTGTGGTCATGTATAGTTTTAAACGTGCACGACTATGTATGAGTTAGAGGACTTCCTTTAAATTTAGAACTCTTTTGTTATTAGAACTAAAGTTGATTTAAATTGTTTCCTAGGTAGGTAAGTATTTATAGTGGATTCCAATTTTTTTACTACGCCAAAACAACCTACCATAACCGTAATACCTACCTAGTACTGTTTGTTTTCTTTAAAAACTTTGTTTTGCCGGTCCTAAGTAAGCCCGTAAAGTAGGAAGGTGAAATTGTGATCAACTCAGTGATGACTTTGAATCGGCGACGTTGTTGCCAGTTCGCGTTCATTCAATGTTTTGCCTACAACTTCACTCAGTGTCCATACCAGTGCAGTATTTTTTGGATATTTTAGATAATAAATATCTAATTAAACAGGTGAGTAAATTTTATTATTAATGGTTAAATAATTCTTCTACCGTGTCCTGAAGCCACCCTTAAAATAACCAGGGTGATAAAAAAATAACCGTGTATATATATTATTATTTTTACATATATATAATATATATACAAATACACATAGATATATATATACTCATATTAAACATGTTCAAAATTTATCGTTATCACTTGTACATCTACTTCTTTATTCTCTGCATCACCTGAAGGTTGACTGGCAGATAATGCCTCAGGCATTAAGTCCGCCTTTGTATACTAGATTGTACATAAAGGGTTATAAATAAAAAAAAATAAAAAAAAAGATATGCCCTGAAGCATCCCTTAAATTATTCGGGGTAATAAAAAGTAGTCCTGTATAAGAGGAAATACTTAACGATGGCTCTTAGTAATAATTCCCTCTCCCTAGCTGTTTCATTTCTATCCTCCCGGCTGAGAGCTAAAATTCTATAACGTAACCCTGATGTAAAGCCAAACATTTTATCGTTAAAATATTTTAACTGCCATACCACAAGAGTATACGGGCATGTTCAGCGAATAACAAATTCCTTACACAATAAATTTGATATACATCATTATAGCCGCAAGAAAATTGCTGTTTATACCGCGAGGGGCTGGTTAACCGTGAAATTGAATATGTCCACTGGATTTGTACGGGAAAAGCGAGTAGCATAACATGTGCTTCGATTTAAGTTCTGATATAGAATTGGTGGAAGCGACATTGATTTTGAGGACAAAAATCTCATTGGTATATTATATGCGCATTTTAGGGTTCCATAGCCAAATGGCAAAAAACGGTCCCTTATAGATTCGTCATGTCTGTCTGTCTGTCTATCCGTTCGTATGTCACAGCCACTTTTCTCCGAAATTATACACTGTTGAAACTTGGTAAGTAGATATATTCTGTGAACCGCATTATGATTTTCACACAAAAATAGAAAAAAAGCAATAAATTTTGGGGGTTCTCCATACATAGAACTGAAACCCAAAAGAAATTTTTTCATCAAACCCATAAGTGTGGGGTATCTTTGGATAGGTCTTCAAAAATTATATTGAGGTTTCTAATATCATTTTTTTCTAAACCGAATAGTTTGCGCGAGAGACACTTCCAAAGTGGTAAAATGTGTATCCCCTCCCCCCCCCCCCCCCCCCCCTTGTAACATCTCAAATAAGCGAATGATAAAACAAAAAAAATATATGATGTACATTACCATGTAAACTTCCACCGAAAATTGGTTTCTAGTAACGAGATCTAGTAAGTAGTTTTTTAATACGTCATAAATCGTACGGAACCCTTCATGGGCGAGTCCGACTCGCACTTGGTCGGTTTTTACCCTTGGTATAGTCGGACAGTGCAGTCACCGGATCACGGTTAAAATAAATTAACAGTGGACCACCTGAATCGCGGGAAAATATACTTATACTGATAAGCAGACGCTTCCACCAAGATGGTGCAGACCGTCTGTTAGCATGTTGGTCTATTTTAATCTGTGTACTGACTGTATCTGTGCCACAAACTTCGGTTAGTAACACTTATGACGTCATATTTCCGTCTAAGTTGTAAAAGGTACCAAGGCCCCATCTATATCCATACCAATATTTATAGATTTTGCAGTCTCTCCCTCCTTTTTCCAAATGTAAATGTCGCATGGTGGTAGGACAAGGCTCCTGAACATACGACTTGGAAGTATGGTATCTCCATATTTCTGTGAGCGACATCTAGCTATCTGGTTTTTGGTCGCCATCTTTTACCGAAAACTATCTCGTAAGATTGTTGATGAATTACCTAATATTTGTGGACTGTATATTGTGACAATCTACGATGAAAACACGTAATAATTGTAAGTAAAAAACAATATTTCAACCAATCTAATAACATACACAGCAACACCCAACAATGACAAAGCAATGTATTTTTTTAAAAATATGGCGTATCAAAAACAAGCAATATGTCTGAAAATGAATCGTTGTGTGTAAGTCTCGCTAAAACTCAAAATATGTCTGAACAGATTCTTACGAAATTTTCTCTGTGTGTTTGAATAGGTCCAGGGAAGGTATAAAAGTACAATTGGACCCGGTAGGTGGCGCTGTAATCGGACAGGACAACGTCTGCCGGTCTCACATGCTATTGAAACATAAGTAATAACCATAAGGAAGTGAGAGTACCATCTGCCAACAAACTGCTAAACAGTTTGGCAGGGTTTTCTATGTATATATTGTATTGGTTTTTTGAATAAACGATTTACATACATACATGATACTAGTCTACTTATAAAAGTCCACGCCAGCTAGTCACTGATAATTGTTGCTATAATTAATATAATCCATATCAAACATTTTCTGCACACTAATCTCCTTACCAAATTAATTTTCATAAATCACTTCCAGTGTTTCAGCATCTGTTCTGCGCGGTTTTGGGTTAAAACATGTGCCGTTTCTCATTCATCATCTTGTTTCACACTCCGCGGAAAAAGGGTGTACGTTTCTAAAAAAGCAGGAGGTTTTGAACTCTATACGCTGGCGATAACGATCATTGTCGTTTGTTCTCCGGGCTACAGATGATGGCGTGGCGCATTGGAAATTAAAGTTCAACTTAAAAAGTGGATTGTAGACAAATTCGGCTTGCCTTATTTCGCTTCGCCTACCACTTTTCAACAGAAATCGGAGTTTCTATGTTGGCAACATTGAAATGTATGTTAGTCGTAATTTAAAGAAAACATTTATAAACATATCGTTTTTACGAACTTTTTTGAAAGGGAAATTGTCCTACTCTGTTCGAGAGGACAATATGAATCAGAGTGTATAGGACTTGGAAATATATACTAAAATTTTTCGATGGGTAATGTTCTCTTCATAGCAGCCAACTCTTTTCTTTCGAAGCCTTTTTTATACTTATTATACGATTAGACTGATTATACGATTCACAATGGACTAGAACAAGGCTGCCCCTTGGATATGCCATAGGACTGGTACAGCAGTGTCCCCCTACTTGGCTAGTTTACTCACCAGAACCTCTCCGCCCCCGTTGGAGGCACGTCAGGAATCGGATATCCAATTCACTGAACATCCAATTCATGGAAATAGGACCAGCAGTATAATCAAGTTGGAACTACGCCAAAGGAGAGGTCACCAGGTTAGTTTGTGACCCCCCAAACGGGCGACCAGGTCGAAAACGTAATATCTTTCAGCCGGCTGTCAGCCAGCAGGTGTCTTTTAAAGCCTGGATTATCAAAAAACAGTCGATTGTTTTGCCTCAGTTTTCGTGAGTCTTTCAATTAAGACTCACGAAAACTAAAACAACACTGTGATAACTGTGACTTAAGGTTTAAATTAAATATGGTTTAAAAATACTTTTTGTTTAACATTACAGTGCTGGAGCACTGGTGGTAGTCCGCTCAGCACTACCCCCTCAATAGGTGGCACGATCGATATCGCCTACAAGAGCCCACCGCCCGCCGGCGTCCGCACCATATTAGAGGCGGTCCGGCCCGTGCTTCAGGAATGGATGGCACGTGGTGCTGCCTTTCCAGCTCACGAAAGCACTGTCGCCGCATGATGGCTTCGGCAGATACCTCCAACACAACGCTGGGAGGGAAAGCACACCGAGATATCACGAGTGCGTGATGGACGGGCCGGGGACACCACGCAGTACACGCTGAAACTCTGCCCAGCGTGGGCAACACAACTTGAAGTCCTCGTCGCCTTTGTCGGCAGAGATCTATCGTTGCTGGCCCTCATCGAAGCCATGGAAGGCAGCGAATCATGTTGGGAGGCAGCGGCCACCTTCTGCGAGGAAGTGCTCGCAATCCTCGCAGAAGGTGGCCTTCTCGCTCGAGGCCGCTCAGCGGGTCCGCGAGGATGATCTTGACGCGAACCCATCCCGGCGACGGCTGCTGGGTAGGGCTTGAATATCGGACGCTTTTTCAATTCCGGAATTGGGTTTCGATGTTCAGTACTTCAATTCCGGAATCCCGGAATTCCGGAACTCAAAAGTATCTTTTTGTACAAAATAGTGATACGTAAAAGTATAAATTGACTCTTAGGCTGAAATTTATAGAGCGCACTTCGACTTTGCTCAGGCTTTGCTTACGCGAAAGTTACATGAGCACTTGCTCAGTGTTATCTCAGGACTCGAATTTAAAGTCCTTCTGGGCTGAGAATTTACTGAGTACATGCTGAGCAAGAACTTAGGCAAATTCTGACGTTTCTATCAACATTTCAAATTTAACTCGTAAGATAAGTCAAAGCTAGTCTACGTAATGCTTTGGCTACACGCTCCGTCTTGCCTGCGCAGTCCAGGACTGTGCAGTCATGACTGTACAAAAATCGGTACAAGGTGTAGTGCCTACACGTGCAGGTAAGCTCTTGCAAACTGGACTGTGCAGTCCTATATGTATTTGGATAGCTCGTCACGCATCACGTCAAGATGTGGCCAATAGAGGAGGGTTTTTTATTAGCAGTGTTATTTTCTTGTTTGCTGATAAAAAAGCAACAAGAACTGAATTAAAAAATCCTTTGAATAACCCCTTACAGCACTCATTTTTTGATTCGCGATGTGTATGTACTTGTAGCGATGTGTAGTCGAAAATAATTTCTTCGGACTGATGCGCGGCTTGAATGACCGGCCACACGCTCAAGTAAAACCGTGCAAGCCAAGTTTGCGCAGTCCAAATCTTCAGCAATTCATCGATTGCACAAGCCGAGCTTCCGGGACTGCGCGTGCTACCGTCTTGCCGTCCATACGCACGCACTTAACTGCGCAAACTGGTTTGTGCAGGCATGCTCGCAGGCAAGACGGAGCGTGTGGCCGTGCTCTAACGCCCTATAAATTTCAGCCAAAGTGTAAAAAAATGCAAAAATGTCATACCTATTACCTAATATTATTATTGTTTAAATGTATATTTTCTATCAAATACCGTTAATTTTATAGATTTACTTTCTTAGTAGGTTTTAGAACGACATGATGAAGTCAATCTCATTTTTTGTCACGCCATCCGGATTATTCCAGGTCCACTTTCGATGCAGCCGTTTTTTGAAGAAAGAGCTCATCATATAGAGTACTTCTCTCTCCATGTAGTCGGCTAGCATTTGACCTCGGTAATTCCGGATTCCAGCTCCAAATTGCCCCACTTTCAACAAATTATCGCCCTGCTTGCCTAGCCTTGCGTTTAAGTCTCCCATGACAACGGTGTAGTGAGTCTTGGACACATGTATTGCCCGAGAAATATCCTCATACATAGCTTCCACTTCCTCGTCGGGGTGGGTCGAGGTTGGGGCGTAGACCTGTATGGCCTTCAGCGAATACCGTTTGGTGATTCTGAGGTACGCCACCCTATTCGACACACTTCCTCTCTGTACCACACTGTTCACGAGAGACTTGTGGACAATGAATACGACAGTTCTTCGCTCTCCCGGAAATAGAGTAGGTTGCCGAATTTAAGAACCATCGTGTCCTCATCCTCTCTTCGGACTTCGGATAGTCCTACAATACTCCAACGAATCCTGCTCAATTCCCTCTCTAGTTCCAGCAGCTCGGTCCATCTCTACTCTTATTAATTAATTAAACTTTCTAAGTCTAAAACGTTCGTCTTCCTTCTACTTTTTACTGTTAATTTATTTTGTATGGTTTGTTGTAATTCTTTTTTCATGTCTTTTTTTCCATGTTCCGTATTTGTTACTATTTCAGTAGAATCAGTATTTTCTTTCTCTTCTTCTGGGATTCTTTCCTCCTTCTCTAATCTTTAGATTATTGTAACTATTTCTGTGAACATTTCTTCACCCGTTGGTTTGCTGAAGATCCCAAGGTCCCAAGGATGTGCTGCGATTCATACTTTTTGCTTAATTATCAAGAGCATATTTCCAAGTGAACTTTGACTTCCGTCTCTCGAGTGAATGAATCAACGAACGACTAGCTGCAGCGCAGCGCGCACGCGATGTATAGCGGCGGGTGCGGGGCGAGAAAGTGCGGACGCGAAAATTTTTTTTTTCAATATCGAGATTTCGATATTGATCTCGCCAATTCCGGAATTGAAAACGATATTGGATTTTATCGGAATTCCGGAATTATGCTAATTCCGGAATTCCGGAGCTCAAGCCCTACTGCTGGGTAGGATAAGGCTTGTTGACCTTCACCAGCTGCCAGATGGGCCGCGGGCGATGGAGTGGGTCTCCCGTCGCTCGCAGAAAAGACCCTAGTGTTAAGGGTGCTTGTAGCGCTCTGCAAGCACTCCCTACCATAAAGAGGGGCCTTTTTTTTTTTTTTTTTTTTTTTTTCTCAGGGGGAAATGCGTAACCGCACCGTACCCGCCGTTGGCTAGACGGCGAGCGTGTGTGGGGCTCTCCCGGCGGAGTGCCAGGCCTACCCACTAAAACCCCCCGGTGTTCTCCCTGCCCTTATGAGCGCGCTAGGTAAGGTCCACACTGCGACTCCACTACCCACGCGCCCGGGCAAGCCCGACCACCTGGTCGGGCTATCGCCAAGGGGGGATTGCCCGAGAACACCAGGGCAATCCCCAGACGGAGGGCCTTACGGCGGCGTGCACGGGGCCAACCGTGCACGTAGGCCTCCACGGCAGGGTCATTAGACGGGCATCGCTTGTGCGAATGCCCGCCTTCTCCTGCCTATCCGTCTGCGACGGATGGGAGCGGCTTGAGGATCTGTCTCCCGCTCCCTCTCCGCGGCCTCCTTCTGCGATATTACGTCCTCGCAGAAGGAGGCGACAGCCCCCCATTCCGCCTCGCCGCGGAGCATGGCCACGACCATGCTCGGCCTATCCTGGTCCTCCCACGTTGGGAAGGACCCGCCCGAGTGCGGCTGCGGCGGCGCACAGCCGTGGAGCGAGGAGCTTAAAATGCTCCTCGAAACTCCATCGGGGGTCCAGAACCAAGCCGAGGTACTTGAGATGCGCCTCGACCGGTATACGTACCCCCTCCACTCGGACACGGAGCCCCAGTGGGATCCTGCGACGGGGGGCGTGGAATAACATGGCCCTCGTTTTGTCGAGGGCCATGTCCAGGCCCAGGAGGCGGATGCGTCGGACGACCAGTGAGGTGCCGACCGACGCAAGGTGGGCCGCCTCCTCCCCCGTTTTCGCTCTCGCCGCGACAAGCGTGTCGTCGGCGAAGCAGACGACCTTCGTTCGTGGCAGAAGGTCGCCTCGCAGGACCCAGTTGTACCCCAGGTTCCATAACAGAGGACCTAGTATGGAACCCTGGGGTACGCCCGCCGCCATTGTCCACGTGTGGACGCGCCCATCCGGCCCCTCGTAGAGGATGGATCTGCCTTGCAGGTAATCCTCCACGAGGGCGCGGAGGTACGGAGGCACCCGGTGGAAGCGGAGTGCCTCCTTTATGCACTCGTGGGGCAGGCTGTTGAAAGCGTTGCGGATGTGAAGAGACACCGCAACAACAGTCTCCCCACGAGCTGTGGCCTCTTCAGTCCACCTCTTGAGGAGGGCCACCGCGTCCACCGTGGACCGACCGGTGCGGAAGCCGAACTGGTTGTCAGCCAAGTCCGGCCCCTGGTCCTCTAGGTGCTCGACGATGCGGGAAGCCAGGATTTTCTCTAGGAACTTCCCGGCCTCGTCGAGTAGCACCACCGGCCGATACCCAGCCGGGGAATCCGCGGGGCGGCTCTCCTTCCTTAACAGGCAGAGCCTGCCCGCCTTCCAACGACTGGGGAAGCGGCCCAAGGTGATGCTTAAATTTAGCACCGCCCGGAACCGCTACTCAAGGTGTCCCAGGGCGAGGGCCAAAACCCTACTTGGGACACCGTCCGGTCCCGGCGCCTTTTTTTTGCGCCGGAACCGTTCCCTCACCATGTCGAATTCCACGTTCGACACGGGAGGGATAACGGCAACCACTTCCACCGGAGGAGCGTCCGGGGGGACCATTCTGGGGGGCTGGAACGGACCGGGTCGGGAAACAGAGTCCCCAGCACCCGATCCAGCAGCCCTCTGTCCATAGCGGAGGTAGGGGAAGCGGAAGATTTAAACATTCCCCTCACCATCCGGTACGGACGCCCCCACGGATCATCGTCCAGGAGCCGTATAAATTGCTCCCTAGACTCCTCCTTGGCCCTGCAGATTCCGTTCCGCAGGGCCTTCTTGGCTGCCGCATACACCCGACGAAGTTCAGCTTCCTCGTCGAGTGTAGTTCTGGCGCGCCTACGACAACGCACGTAGGCGCGCCTGGCCCTCATACTGGTGGTACGCAGGTCCGCAATCTCCTGCGTCCACCAGTACACCTGCCCCCTTTCGGGGCAGGCCTGCGCCCTCGGCATGGCGGCTTGGCAGACGACCTTCATGTCGTCTGCGAAGAGCTCTGCCATGCCGTCGACATCCCCGGCGAGATGAGGCGGCACTGCTGCCCACGCCCGCACCATCGCCGCCTCCTCCGCCACATCCGGGCGGAGCTTGGTGAGCGCCCATCGCGGGAAGGCACTCACCACGGGGCCCCTACGGATCGGGGTTCCTGGGGATGCCGTGGAGACCTCATATCGGACATATAGGTGGTCCGATAGGGTCTCCACTTCTTCCTCAACTCGCCAGTCATTAATTCGACTGGCGAGTGAGGAGGATGCAAAGGACACGTCCACCACGGACGTGCCCTGCACCCGGACGCAGGTAGGGATGGAGCCCCTATTCAAAATCTGGAGCCCCAGGGACAGAACCCAGGACTCCAAATCTCCACCCCTCGCGCTAGTGCGGGAGGACCCCCACGCGGTAGACCACGCATTGAAGTCCCCCGCAACTAGCACCGGTACCGGGGCCGTCCTACGGACGACCCCCTCTAGCGCAGCCAGGAAGATTGTGAAGTCCGCCCGGCTGCGATTGGGGGAGAAATATGTTGATACAACCAACATTCCCCCCCACATGGCGGCAACGTAGCCAGTGCCCCTCTCTCTTAAAATGAGAGAGGGGGCTGTGCCACGCGCCGCCCGCATTATGGCGGCGGAATTATCCGCCGCCACCAACCAATTTGACGACTGCGGCGGAGCGTAGTACGGCTCCGACACAATCGCCAAATCCACACCCCACTCCGCCGCGGTCTGACAAAGGAGGTCCTGTGCCGCGGCGCAGTGGTTCAAATTAGCCTGGAGGAGCTTTATGGGACTACTAGACATTGGTGGTCTCCATGGGCTCCTCCTGGGCCATCGCTGTGGCCGGTGCTGCCTGTGGTGTCGGGCTCCTTGGGGCCACGGTCAATTTCACTGGGGCCAAACGGCCCCTTATCGGCGGGGGACTGCAGTTCATGCCCCCCATGCGGTGATTCGCTGGTCGTTTGGCGTCCGCACAGACGGCGCAATTCAGCTCCGCCGTGCAGTCAACCGCCTTATGACCCTCCGACCCGCAGCGGAAACACAGCCCGCTGCGGTCCTTAGCGGAGGGGCACCGCTGCATGGGGTGGCCCATGCCCATACAGCGGAAGCACCGCATGGGTTTCTGCTCAAGAAGTTGAATGGAGGCAGAACTCCATCCGACTTCGATGCGCCCGGCCTCAGCCAGGCGCTTAGCTGCCTCCACGGGCACGGAAGCGAATGCCGCCCCGACGCCACGCACCCCCGTGTGTACACGGCCCACCTTTATATGGTTCGCCGGGCATGCACCGGCCTGCGCCAGGATCTGCCCCAGCTCCTCAGCGGTCACCGAGTCATCTAAACCGATGACCCGGATATCTGCCGTTTTCACGGGACGCGTCACTTTAGCCGCGTCCCCTAAGGCTTCTCCCAGCTTTTCCGCCAGCGAATCAGCCTGAGACGGGGATGTCTCCTTTGGGAGCTCGATTATTCGAGCTCCGGTTATCCCCGTCCGGAATTTGGCGGGCCCTATGCCTAGGGCGCTGAGGCTAATGGAGGCCTTGGCCTTGGCTATAGCCTCACCATAGGTGAGGCCTTTCTCTACTGCCTCTGGCTTGAGAGCCAGCACCACCGCTAAACATCGCGGTGCCTTAGGCATCTTTAGCGAAGGCTTGGAGGCCTCAGCGGAAGCACCTGCCTTCTTGGGCGTCGCCCCATCCACTGTCGGCTTCTTCCGACCTCGCCGCACAACCGTCGACCAACCGTCATCGACCGGTGTCGCCACCGGCGCTGTAGCCCCCGATGAAGAGGGTACTGCCACTGGCGCAGAGGGCGTAGTCTTCCTTCTGACCACTCTTGCCTCCTTCGGCATATTTGCCGGCGGGGCAAGAGTGGTATTGCCCGTCGCAACTTTCGCGGGCCGTTGCGGTTGAGGCTGTGACTGCGGCTCACTTGCACGGTCCACTGCAAGTGGTGGCCTTCGGACCTGAGCCGGCATAAGCCGCCCGTCAACCTCCAGGCCCTCCAGTCGAGCCGAGACCATAAAGCCGACTTGTGCCAGCAGCTCCCGCTGGAGGAACTCCATACTTTCGAGGAACTCCATCCTGGAAATCCCTCCGGCGGGTGCGGCCTCAGCTGGTACGGCTACGGCTGGGGCGGCCTCGGCTGGTTGGGCCATCGGGAGCTGCACCTCCGACAGTTCTTCCTCCATTGCGTCGTCGGCGGCCGGATCCTCCAACTCGGCGCTCTCTACCATCACAGGGGACGCCTTTGGACCGCGGCCCCTTGGGCGTTCCACCCCCCGCTCCGAAAAGGCTCGGCGAAGGGCCTTCATTTCCCCCATTAGAGAGTCCAGTTGACTCCGGAGGCGCTTGTTGTCGGCTTGAAGCCGACGCACCTCCTCCGAAGTCTTTTTGGACGCCAGAGTACGGACAATCTCGAGTAGAGAGTCGGAGGACTCCCTAATCTCCCTTACGGACGTCCCCTTGAGGTTCTTTGACTTCCTCGCGACTTCTACTAACGACTTAGCGCTCTCCTCAGCCCTGCTGCAGAGATGTTCAGCAGTGGGTTCGGAAGAGCGCTTCCCCTTTCCTTTCTTTTTGGGAGCCGCTACGAATTCCGTCTCCCGATTCGACTCCCGATCCGACTCCCGATCCGACTCCCGATCCGACTCCGACTCCTCAGAGTCAGCTTCTACCTGCCTGAGCTCTCGCATCGCCTGCGAGAGCCCAACCCCGTGCGAAAGGCCTCCCCTACCCCTTCGGGTTCGGGGAACCTTCGGTGCGTACGGTGCCGTAACCTGCTCCGTCTCAGTATCCAGGTCCGTTGCCAACGGATCCTGGAAAAAGCGGCCCAGCATGGACCGCTTCCTTGGAGCGGGCTGCGACGTCGCTGGGAAATTCGCTTCCGGCACCTCCGCTCTCGTCTCGCTTATTATGTCCCTGTAATCGGGACGAGACGCATTCAGGCGTATGCGAGAGCTGCGACGGGGCGCTGCCTTCCCGACGTCCGAGACTGACAATACCGGGGACACCACCCCCTCGACAGCCTTAACCACACCACCATCAACCGGCGAGCGGCTTTTTTGCCTCCTGGCTTCCACTGCGAAAACTAGGTTTTTTGGGTCCCTGATGGGCCCCCCTTCACCAGCAGTGTCCGTTTCGGACATCACGTCCGAGTCGGACATGGCCCAGTCGTAGGCCCAGCCCAACAACGAATTCGTTGGCGAGAACAGATTAAAAATCTATTTCTCGCACAACAACCTGAAAAACCAATCCAAATTATAAGCAAAACCGTTTCACTGATTCGAAGCCAAGTCGTACACAAAAGATCGTCACTGTAAAAAGAAAAACAAATCTTACCCTAACCTAAACCTACAAAGAATAAATAAAAACCACAAAACTAAAAAAAAAAACCATAGGAAAAAAAAACAATTATTGATAACCTACCAATAATTGCAATAAAATAGAAAATAATATTATAAACTAATATTACTAACAACGATAAAATAAAAGCAATGCAACGTATACCTAAACAATACCAAGACGGCAGAAACTATTTATAGCCGCGCCGCACGGAGGGACACGCTCCATACAAGGGCGGTCATAAATAGTTAAAGTCCTGTTACTATCAATACATTGTATTATTTTAGTGACTTATAGTTGTAAAAGTGTTTTAGGAACATTAAAATGAAAGAAGTACATGTATTTACGGAATAAAAAACGTTTACTTCAGTAAAAAACAAATATAAACAATAACATACTTTTACCTAAATTTATCATGAACAAACACTTAAAAATTGGAATGTAAAACATATATTTTAAATAAAATAAGAGTCAAAACATTGATAACATTATTTAATTATAATAAAATAATAGAAATAAATAAATTAAAATTAATTAAATACAAAAAAACAAAACAACTAACAAAATACAAATAAATTATTCTTATTCTAACAATATTAAACATGTAACAATTCTATTACACTTTGTGACAGAGTATTTTTCTTTTTAGGGGGAAGTTTCCGAAGACTTGTAATATAAGGATCTGAATGTAATAATAGTCGTTGTATTAAATCTTGATTGGTAACTTCACGTGACATTTTTCGAGTGTGACTTCGTCTATAAATTTTGATATACTTATTTGTCGCTTCAGCAGCTTCTTCGGAAAGTTCTCCTATAGATAACAATGCATAACTTATAATATCTGATCCATGTACGAGCACCTTGTGGACAGAAGCAGGAAGACTATACCACGGATATTCCTCGACCAGGCTGTATGCTGTTTGTAATGCATAGTCTTTAAACTTGCATTCATTAATTTTATGTCCAGAAGATAACGTTTGTAATATTACACAACAACGAACTATGAGATCCTTATTCAAACCTGTAATTTCAGCAGATACAGCTGATTCCAAAAAAAACTTCCTGGCCGTGTTTCCGTCGTTAGACGTCCCGCTTCCACCACTACGCGGCTTGTCAACTATTAAACCTAATCGTTCCCTAAACTGGGACTGTACATATTGTTTTTTATTTGATAACAATTGTTTATCACTATCTAGCCTAACTTGCCATTTTTTTATGTCTAATCTATATGAAAGATGAATAAAATATTCGAAGAAACGTATCCAAGAATGTAGTGGTGATAATCCAAATTGGTATCTACTCTCTATTACAGGTTTTTGTAAACATTCGTCTATTTTATTCATCTCTTTAGGGGTAGCATTACATATATAACATCTACTTGTAGATGTTTCACTTAAAGCACTACAAATTTTACCATCTACCATTGAAAGCTGCAACTTATGAGAAACGACCAATTCACGATTGTCGATCTGAATAAAAGTAGGTTGCAAACTTTCAATTAAATCCTTAAAATAAGCTTCCTCTTGCAAAGACACTGCTGTGCTTTCTTTCAAAAATTGAAATCGAATAGGACGGCAGTACCTAGTGGAAGAGGGTCGAGGATTTTTCCATAAAATTTTACAATTATCTTCAGCTAATTTTACAATAATTTGAAGGGGTACATAAGATGTTACAAATAAACTACTATCTTCTAAAGTTGAATCTGAAAAAAATTGTTTGTATTCACTATGTCCAGTGCTGCCATCGAATCCCCATTTCCCAAGTAAAGAGATATTAGACAAACAATCATCAGGAATCTGATCTAAGACCTCTTTTTGAGATTCAAGGATTCGAGAAGCTGTGTGATCAAAAAGACTTTGTAATTCAACTTCAGCTGAAGACTCGGAAACAGTTATATTAGAAGGGTAACATCTCTGTTTCGCTTTAGTAATTTGTTGGTAACATGGTAATACATTAGGAGAAATCTTACTATTAACAAAGTTTTTAATTAATAAATACTGATGTTTTGTCAACTGAGCATCAGTCACAAGTGACAAGACATCATCAGTGCTAACTCTAGATATACACGAATCGAATGAACAGTCTGAAACATCAAGCAATGCACTCACAGTAGAATCATCAGACTTTGACAAATCAGCTACTCTCCGACGTTTAGTCCTTTTACTACATTGCGTAAAAGGTTTTCGAGGACGACCACGTGAATGACACGGCGACGTTTCAGACGGAGTACATTGCTTATTGTTTTTCACAAGTTGAATTTTTTCAATAACATTAAACCAATCGGAATTCTTATATAAAAGCTTGGTTTTATCCCTATTACATTTTTTCCAGAATCGAGCAATAGCTTTACATAAATTATTAACAATTTTCTCTAAATAATGAATATAAATGTTCTCAGCATCGTTTAGAGTAGTCAACAAACTTTGTAGGACTTGACGACACTTTTCCGAGTCATTATCGGTATTGACAGTTAGCCATATTTCAAGAATATGCATTCTTGAAAACGAGCATATATATAAATTACCTAAAACAAAAAAAAACGGTTAAAATTCAGTCACAAAACCTACACAAAGCACTAAGACTAAATAAACTAATTTCGTAGCAAATGCTACGAGATAATCTGGCAACCGTAGCACCCTTGTCATCGCCAAAAGGGCAGATAAGGGCAGCCAAGTTTTAATTTTCCTAAGATAAGAAAGTCTAAAGATTATGGTGCAATATACCTCCATAGTCGGAGCGAGTGGGAACATATTTAAAAGTTTATTCAAACTTTGAATATTAAAATATAATACTCCAAGAAAAGTCGCCTCGTAGCAATGACATACTAAAGAAAATATATACTAAGATACAATTAAAATAAAAATATTAATTATTACATACCCTGTTCTTGGATATCCATTTCAGAAAAAACTCACACAGCACTCACAGGTCCCGCAATGACAACAAATGACGTCACGCTTTTTAATGACTCACTGATAACAGTATTTACGATTGGCGATGCGCTCTCTTTGAATGCACAATAGATAATGAAGGCGCACTCTAATTACTGACCTATTTATAGTTTCAGAAGGTACCGCAACTATCCAATGTAACGACAAGGAATAAAATGTAAAACAAGAAAGCAGGTTTTTAAGATTTATGACCTATGGATGTCCCACAGTGCGCCGGGGCAATGACCCCCGCGCGCCACTAGCACAGACACTGACTTATGATAAAAACGAATACCTTATACCTAGGGACACAAATAACCTACAATTTATTGACAACAAACAGACGATGAAGTAACAATTTGTGTGAATGACTTCAAACACACAAATTATTCAACAAATTAGACAACACCAACAACGAAACAAAAACGAAAACAACAATGATAAAACCATCCAAACAACAAACGAGTGATACTCGGAATCGAGATCGACGCAACACAATAAGAAAGGCAGGACGCGCGTGCTCGCTGTGATAGCTCGCTCGCGACTTACCATAAAGAGGGGCCTGTAGGATTACTCTTGAAAGTCTTGAACCACATTGGGATTGTGATTTTTCGTACGCTTATTTAGCAACACTAGCGACAAATTGGATCCGTATCTTGAAAAAATTTAATACCCAACACTGAGTTTGGTTCACTCAAAATCTGCGCAATACGAGGCCAATTTGGCGCCAATGTGGATACTCAAGCGTACAAAAAATCACAATCTCAATGTCGATCGATTGGAATTAGTTTAGGAGTAAGCCTAAACTAATTCATGGCATGGCCGGGCATCATCGCTCTCGATAAACACAGTGATTGCGAAGTGTGTGTGTGTGTGTGTGTGTGTGTGTGTGTCGAGCAGGCGACTAGAAAGAACGCCGCGTTTTTTATAGTGGCAGAACCATAAGGGGAATCCCACATAACCGCAGGTGGGCCCCACCCTCCCTGCGGTAGACATCAAATCTTTTTCACCGGATCAAAAAACATTCTAATAGTGAAAGAATTTTAAAAATCGATTGACATTATTTATTGTAAACAAAATACAAACAAACCTTTTGTCTTTATAAGAAAAAAAATAACTGTACGGATTTGGACGTTTGCAACATTCGATCACAAAGTAATTTCGTATTTTTTTCCAGTATAAAACAAAAAAATATGGAAATTGATATCTTTGATATCTTTCGGAGTGAATCAACATCACTTTAAAATATCACTGATTTATGACACCAAACACGAATTGGTAGAATTTCCATACATTACTCGTAGCGATACAAACAAACCAAATGTACGTATAAACATACGAGTACGTAGGAATCGTAATAAATTTTATGTACCTAAGACCCGACGCTGTATATCATAAAACGACAATCAAAATGGAATCTCACAGAGGCAATGTAAATAAGCTCCCAACATATTTAATGAGCCAACAAGAAGACAGAGCGTGTACCATGATCATTCAGTGTAAGGGGCCGAACACACCGCTCCAGCGCGCCGGGCATGGGCAGGCAATGTTCAACGTCCAGTACTGCGTTCACATGAAGTGGGTGGTATTTTGAAAATTATAACATTTTTTTTGTACCTCTGCTGAGTTGAGTACTTAAATTCTCTGGCGTGTCTGGTACGTCATGTTAACGTATATGTTTTGTATTCCTAATGGAGATAATTTAAGATATCAATACTTTATTTGGTTTAGTATTCTAAGTGAGAACCTAATGTCTAGACAAGCCTTATTTAAGCTTACAGACATTCTAGATAACGCTATGTAGTACTTGTAGTTGCAAGAAATAAATAAATATTTTTTGTACAACTAAGACTCATATTCTCAGTTAAGAATATGGGAAGGTCTACAAAAGTATAATTTTTATCTTCTCCGACAAACTACTATCGAGACTGATCAACACAAGTGACATCTCTACATAGTATAAAACAAAAACACCTTCTGCCGTCTGTCCCTCTGTACGCATTGATCTTTTAAACAACGCAACGGATTTGAATGCGATTTTCACCATCAGTTAGATGATTTATATATCAACCGGTTCCAGCTTCGTACGTGCAGTAGTTTTGTATAAAAAATCCACCGAGGCGAAACCGCGAACGGGTCGCTGGTTTGACTTAAAAATGAACGAGTGATGTGTTACCATTGACAATGATTACTACCCCCGTAGCATGAACACCAGAACACGATATGAAAAAGTTGTTCATCGCAGTGAACTGTCAAAATAAAATTCGTTTTTATTTCGTATTTTGTCATTTTACCGCGATAAACCGCTTTATCATATCGTGGTTTGATTTTCTTCATACTAGGGGATCTGAACTCCAAGTTTCTATACCGCTCGCAGTGAGAACCCGAACAGCAGAATTCAGACTGCCACGGCAGTGTGTTCGCCGCCTAAAGGGCTCCATTATAACAGGGTCATAAAACTCGGATCTAACTTCGGCGTTCATAATCTTCGTTTTAATTCAACGGGAACTTTTATCGCGCGTAATGAATTTACAAATCCCGCGGGGCTATCTGCCCAAGTTTCCCGTGATTTATGGTCGTGTCGATAGGTCCCCGGATCACGATCCCGCCTACCAATGTTCGATAACAAGCGATGAGGTTGTTAAGAATTGAATATGTCATGCTCGCATCGTTTCACAATGTTGCAAAATGAAGAACTAATGAACAGCGGCTGAAGAGTAAGTCTTGTCGCAAGATGAAGAATAAATGAACAAGTTTGAGGTCATGGAGAAACAGAGTCGTAATTAAAACGGAACTTTACCTTTGACTAATTGTAATACACATATTGACTTGGATTACTCTATAATGTGGTGTTTTGCAAATTCAAATTCAATATCCTTTATTAGAAATAAATATATTATTATTATACATTTATTCAAAAAAGCATCTTAAATTTAAGTTTTTTACAATATATAGATATAAAAAACAAATATTATAAAAAACTTAAATCTAGGGTTCCACTGGCAGCGGAGCATGGCCCAAGCTACCGGTGGTTAGGGCTACAGGGAGAGGAATCTCCGAACGATACGTGCCGTGTCAAGAATCACCGCCTTTTGTATCTGGCCCTTGATCCACCCGTCAAGCGAGAGCCCCTTAAGATGTCGGTCGAGACTCTTCGCTATTAAACCGTTCGCAGAAACTATTATTATTATTATTCAATTAGGATTTTACAATCGCTTTTGAACGTCAGAGAAGCTACGCCATTGGTTCACAAGTCTACGGCGGGAGACCTTCTACTGGAGAGAACCAGCAAGAAAACCAGCAATGGCTATTTTTTTCTCCATGTATTGTTACAGAGCCGTCAATTGGAAACAGAACTCAAAGTAAAAGATTGAGCTCAACTTCCATTACAAAATTAGATGTGCAGCATATTAGAGTCTGATTTTATTAACAACCTTAGAATTGGACTGGAATTTGAATTTTTATTGGCTACCCTACCTGTAATTGGGATGATGACTGAATTCTAATTTTTACGTCTCGTCATTAAATATTACAATACCGTGGAAAAAGATGCAGTCCTGTGAAATTAGAATTAAAATCGGCTAAGAAATACATTAGATACAAGCATTTTGAGTTTTTTTTTTTTTTTTTTTTTATGGATGGCCCGGCAAATGACCTCCTCCCGCCTGATGTTAAGCGGTGAAAGAGGCCCAAATGAGTTGACAGATAGAGTAGGGACGCCATCCACTCTCCTACCTGCCCGCCCCTTGCCGGCCCAAAAGATGCTTTTTCACGCCTCTTTTGAAGGAACCCATGTTGTAGGATGGGGGAAACACGTGCGCAGGTAGAGAATTCCAAGTGTGGGATGAACGACAGAAGAAGGAATCTTGGAATTTCTTGGTACGGTGTGAAAAGGAGGACACAGTGTACGGATGACTCCGAAGGCCCTTACGCGTGTTTCTGTTAAGGAATGGAGAGGGAGGGATAAGGTTAAAGAGCTCCTCAGAGCATTCCCCATGGAACATTCGGTAAAAGGCGCTAAGAGAGGCGATGTCACGACGAAGTTGTAGAGGCTCGAGGGTGTTAGTTGCCTCTACATCGCCCTTGTTAATTTGAAGGCGATTAGACAGAGAGATCCGACATCAACCGTGACGTCATAGTTGAGTACGGCCATATAAACTCCTTGTAAATTGCCGTTTTGCTAGAAAGAGATGGAGAAAACTCTTTAAAACCTTATATCTTGGTTGTTTTTATAGTTATTCGAAAACCGATTTTTTCTTTCTGTTTATTATATGAATGAGCTTCTATTAAAGCAAAAAAAATTTTAGTCATCTAGTCTATTGTCGCCCATGTAACCCAACTATGCAGTTGAGATTGTTATTACGAGACCAACTTAGGTTATACAGATCGATATAAACAGTATTTCAAAATAACCAATAAATAATCAATTCTTTATGGAAAACTCATTATTTAAATGTGTTTACACGTAATGTTATTCAACCCAAAATTTTCATGTAATTCATAGTATCATCATCATGCCTTTTTTTTTTTTTTTTTTCTCGCGGGGAAATGCGCAACCGCACCGTACCCACCGTTGGCTAGACGGCGAGCGTGTGTGGGGCTCACCCGGCAGAGTGCCAGGCCTACCCAGTAAAACCCCTCGGTGTTCTCCCTGCCCTTTTAGGGCGCGTGTAGTAGGGTCCACAATGCGACACCACTACTTAATCATCATCATGCCTATGATTTACATGAAAATTTTGGGTTGAATGACATTACGTGTAAACACCTTTTAATAATGAGTTTTCGATAAAGAATTAATTATTTACTGGTTATTTTGAAACACCGTGAATGAAAGATCAGTCATTGAAAATACGAAATTGTACAATTAATTTTCTAATTCCTCCTATATTTTTTCTTCACAGACACAACTATTTAATGACGTCATCAGATTTACATATCGATTCCGAACATGTTCCTAAAAGGGTTCACAGGGTTACTGTTACACACTGTAAAGTAGCTACCCATGAGAGACATAAGTTCTACATGCGCCAGAGTCGAACAGAAAGAAATGTGGATCTCATGGAAGAATTGATGAGATTGGTCCATTACTATAAAATTACGATACCATAGAAAATATTTATGATGAATTGGATGAGCTGTGAGTTAGTTCCTATCCATGTTGCTAAAACAAGGCATTGGTGGATAAGCGAAAATTAGTATTTTAGAAGATCAAATAATTTTAAGTCATACCGAAAAAAATATGACATTAACTAAGATATTGCCCAAGATATTAACTAATTAGTTACTATAGGTGTTATTCACTCGATTAAAATCTTGAATACAGACTAAATTAGAAAACTAAAACGGATTCAACATTACCAAATCTTCTGGTTTCGCTCACAAGATTAATATGAATTTATTTCTCAGTAGCTGCTACACAGATCCTGATATTTTTTTGGTTTTAACTGATGATTATTAAATACTTTACAAAATTCTTTTTCTTTTAAACTTGAACTCTTTACAGTATCTGATGAGAAGTAGAGATACCTGCTTTCAAACAAATTGTTCGCCTTAAAATTATTGGCTTTCAGAAGGTAAGCAGTTTGTCAAAAACTCTACACACCTACTCACTCCAAACATAACGAAGTGCCTCAACAAACACAGTGAAATTAATTAAATTTATAGGCCATTTCCTAAGAGGATCAATTAGAATAATTGTTTTTGTCAATTGTTATTGGGGCAACATGATAATGACACTCCAAAGCCCTCGATGCGTAGCGTTATATTTTGAACAGCGATGCCATTGTAGATAATAATTACTTTAAGAGTGTTTGTTTTGAACGTTAATGTCTTTTATTTACACGAGCTCCTTAAGATGAGCAACACGGAAAAATTAGAAACTCGGACACTGTTCAAAGACTTCAATTAAATTTACAATTAGGTCGTGAAGAGATTCTCTGATTTAATCAGAACGCGAGAGTCAAGTTAATGCCTATGTAATAAATATGTATTTGTCAATGATATTATATCACAGATATGTGTGATATATCATATGCTATACGAAAAAAGTTTTTCGGACTGCGATAGCACATACCAAATCAAACCGAAAAACGTCTGCTCGAAACTCGAATCCCGGACGTTTAGATCTGAATCTGGAAGGTGGTCTTAACCACTAAAGTACGGAGGTGGTTAATTAAGGGACAACATAACAAATTTTTTGATTATTTCCACCAAACTCACCATTATTAATTGCTTTTTTTCACAAACATGATGAATGTATATGACCGCAAACTAATCTCGTTTATGGAGATAGTTTTCGTAGTTTGATTGTTTCCAGTTCCATGAATGCTTACAGCGTGGAGCTTGTTCAAACGACTCTATAAAAATCTGTCTACATGACGCCCTGGGCACCTCTTGTCACGAACTCAGTTATTATGTTAGCTCGTAGCATATCCAAGGTTGAGAGAGACGTTATTCGAAATATAAATTCCCAACTCTTTTATGTTGACTGCAACCGGTTTTGATGTTAACTTGGCACTTTAACTTTACCTACAACTATTACTGAGTCAATTTGCCGCTATGCATTTCATAGAAGAATTCACTTCAATTTCAGTCTGGGGCCAGAATTGAATTATAATATTTAGAAATCACAAATTATGTATGGTCAAGGAATTTAATTCCCGTCTCATTTCGTTGACATATTGTTAGACATTGACCTCAGAAGAAGAGACACTGATAATGAATTAAGTTCGAAAATCTTTAAAAATTTCAATAGATATGTCAAAAAATTATGCCTAGTTACGTGTAAACAGTGTATGGAAAGTGGTCATAGAATAGCCAGGTCGCAAATTCAATTCATTGTTGATTGTACTATATTTTTCAAATATATTCACAATGAAATCTAAATAATAGCTCAAACGTATTTTTGTGCGCTACAACGAGCTATTCGTATGCCAGTGCATTTTTATTAGATCAGCTACGAATTCTATTTTGAAATAATTATCTACCTTTTGTTTGTCAACCTGTGCAGTGACTGATGAAGAGCACATGTGTCAACGCTACCTTTCCTCTTGTGGAGATGGTAAGAGAGATTAAGACAGTTTGCTACACTTCACCTCTCCGAAGAGATGGAAAACTGGATAGAAAAGTCTACATCAATT
The DNA here is from genome assembly GCA_963935595.1 of Schoenobius gigantellus. Taxonomy (NCBI): domain Eukaryota; kingdom Metazoa; phylum Arthropoda; class Insecta; order Lepidoptera; family Crambidae; genus Schoenobius; species Schoenobius gigantellus. Next base: position 9,539,159 of record OZ012563.1, read on the forward strand.
CGCGTGGTGTAGTTTCGTGAACTCCAGTGGGAAGCATATAGGTCGAAGTGATAATAGTGATAGAAACAATAAAAATTTAAAAAAACTTTTCATTTTAAAATACTATGTAGTGTTAAAGGCATATGTATATCCCTGCGTTGAAGAACTGATTATATGACTGACTCTAATTTGGCTGTTATGATTTTTCGCGTTGAAGAACTGATTATTATATGACTGACTCTAATTTGGCTGTTATGATTTTTCCATTCTTACTAGGATGTTACAAATTTAGTAAAAAGTAAAAAATTGCCAAAAAAGTTAGTGATTAGCTCCATGTAACTCGCAACGAAAATTAATATTCTGAGAAATTCATTTTTAAGATGCGTAACAAAGTCTTTGTCAACGAAGTTTCAAAGTCGCCTAAAACTTTTCAACTATAATTAAATCATGTACAGGAACAATCTGGCTTATGTAAGCGCCAAGGCTCACGTAGCTTTTTATAAGAAAACTAGCTTTCCGCTCGCGACTTCGCCCGCGTTATTTTTTTTCCGTGGGATTTTTTTTCCGTAAAAAAATTACTCTATGTTATTCCCCCCCTTTTTTTTTCGGGGAAATGCGTAACCGCACCGTACCCGCCGTTGGCTAGACGGCGAGCGTATGTGGGGCTCTCCCGGCCTACCCACTAAAACCCCCCGGTGTGCTCCCTGCCCTTTTGGGCGCGCTAGGTAAGGTCCACACTGCGACTCCACTACCCACGCGCCCGCTATGTTATTCTCCTGGTCTCAAACTATCCCTATACCAACTTTCATCAAAATCGGTAGTAGTTTCAAAGCCTATTCAATACAAACAAACAATCAAATCTTTCCTCTTTATAATATTAGTATAGACATCCAGCCAAGTTTCAATTTCCTAACCCTAGCCAAAAAAAGTTTAATACAAAGTTTAAAATGCTTTAGGCAGTATTCTGTATAATAAACATTTTCAAATTTCCAGCCTTATCAACTACCTACGTTATCAATAATAATAATAATAAGGTGTAGGTTTTTTTATAATATATATATTTTTTATATTTATATTGTAAAAAAATGTATATTTAAGAAAGAATGTAAATAAAGATCATAATAATAAAAACCATTTATTTTCAATCACAATGACTTAGAGCTACGCTTACAAAGCCCAGTTCGTTAAGCCCTCTGTAGGTACACTACTGTGACTCACTCGTTTTTCTTAACTAATATTATAAAATATGCAAAAGTGAATTTGTTTGTTACGCTATCACAACTAAACCACTGAACTAATTTTATTGATATTTGTATAGAGACAGCTTAACTTAAGACTTTGGGTAGTAGGACATAGGCAAACTCTTATCTCGTATTTTAATGAGTATAATATATATTTAATCCCTTTAAAATATAGTAATAATAATAATATAAAAAAACTAATAACCAAAAAAAAAATACTTTGACTTATTTCACAGTCTTTAACATATTTTCAATCTCAGAATAACATTTCTGCCGCAGGAAGTTGAAGACTTTCTTTTTGCAATTAAAATAAGTCTCAGGATATATATCAATAACCCGATTGACTAAATTATATAAATAGGGCCCTAGGAAGATTTGTTGACGCTGTGCAAATGGCGAAAATGATGTGCAGTTTTTGAATATTATATCTTTTCTTCTGAATTTTGTCAAATTTAAAGAATCAAACGTCGTTTTAGTGTGGTTAAATAATATTGATTTTAAAACATATGACTGTCTAACTGTAAGCACATCAATATCCATATAAAGTTGATTTGTAGGGTATCTGTACGGCTTAAACATCATTACTTTTAGTATAGCTCTTTGCGCTCTCTCAACTTGTATCATATGATTTTTAAATGTTCCGCCCCATGTTATGATACAATAAGTTATGATTGATTGGCATAATGCCAGATAAGTAGCTTTAAGAAGTTTGAGATCAGTCACAGATCTGAGTCGTTTAAATACAAATATTAATTTCCGGATTCTTTTAGTAAGGATTTCAGTATGTTATTTCCATGATAATGTGCTGTCTAGGTAAACACCTAAATATTTTATTACATTTACTCTCTCCAAGTTAATACACGTACAAGAATCAGTATTTGCGCAGTAATGGGCTTTTATGTGTATGTTGGTGGGTTGATGTTGACTTAACTTCGTGAATGTTAAATACTTGGTTTTATTTATATTAAGTGTCAGTAAATTTAGGTTTAACCACTTTATAACTTTATTAAGGCCGCATTGAGCTGTACTATTTAATTCTTGCCAACTATCGCTGTGAAAAACAAGGGCTGTATCATCAGCAAAAGCAACTATCTTACCATTATCTAATTGCATATCACATAGACTGTTTACATATATTGTAAAAGAGTAGGCCCCAGTACGCTCCCTTGGGGAACGCCGTAAGTTATAGGATGTATATCACTTATTACATTACCAATACGCAGTCTTTGATTTCTGTTCTCTAAATAGCTTTTAAAAAACCGTAAGGCCGTGCCTCTAACGCCTATCAGTTCCATAGCATTTAGAAGTCGAGCGACAGACACAGTGTCAAAGGCTTTTGCCAGATCAAGGAAAATTGCTAAAATTTTTTTCTTATTTTCAAGTTTTTGCATAATATGGTTAGTTATATCATTCACTGCTTGTTCTGTTGATTTCCCTTTGACAAATCCGTATTGGTTACTAGAAATTATTTTAAAGAAATTATATTAATCAGGGATATCTATTCACTGAAAAAGGTTTTTTATTCATCCAACCAAACTTCAACCACTTACTGACATTGGTCATAGGGATATCTATTCACTGAAAAAGGTTTTTATTCATCCAACGTAACCACTTACTGACATTGGTCAGTAAGTGGTTAGGCATCTCCCGTTAACTTTTGGATTTCTCGATCACATATCTCGGACGAAAGTACCATTGCAAAATCCAACTGTAATTACTAGTTTCCTCTCAATCGATCTGAAGGCCTGTTAATAGCCGGTGTAACTATCTGTCTGCAGGATTACCCGAGACCTCGGCTGGAGTGCAGGCGGCCTACCATAACCGCTTAAAATAATGTAACTACCCTTGTTTGAGAGGGACGTCGCTATGTGGCGCAATAGCGCTGTTTCCGTTCTCATATCGTTTTAAGTCGGTTTTAAACCGTCGCGGTAAGGTGTCCAGCTCCGGCCAATCGGCCTGTTAGGGAAGGCACGTGCAAATTAACGCGTTGAACTGTGATTTAACTGAGTGTCGGTGAGATGCCGTTTGAGTACGAGAAATACGGGTTGCATGTGAATCTATGAGTATAATTTCGAGGTTAGTTTGGTAAAGTCAAATTTAAATTTAAAAATTGTCCTTCAACACAGCTTTTCACAGAAATGTTTCGAAGTCTAAAGATAAAGCAACAAGTATCGTGCAATTTTCATATGTACATTTGTCTGACGCTCCCACGGTGAAGGAAAACATCGCGAGGCAACCTGCATACATCTGCGAAGAATTTCAAAGGTGTATGTGAAGTCGAGCAATCCGCATTGGGATTTGGGCCAGCGTGGTTCACTAAGGTCTAAACACTCTAACTTAGGGTAGGCTCGAGCCCCTCGGTGGGGACGTATACGAGCTACTATGATGAACTATAATATACAGGCTGAAGTCAAACATAATGAAACAAATGTATGTATGTTTTGTGTAACATTGTTAATATAAGGAGATAACAGGCTGTAACCAAACACCGAAATAATATTTAAGGGTATGTATCCATCAGATGTGAAGATAACGCAGCAAAATACTCTCTGTAACATCCTAAGCCGCGGTTAAATTCAGTGTTCAAGTATATACTCCCAGGCTCTATATAATATATCTCCCAATTCCGGGTCCTACCTTGTCCCAACACCCTGTATAGTGGGGAGCGATCACTAATTGAGAGTATTTAGCTACCTTTGAACACCCGCGCAGATAAGGCTGATCGAGACGGGCCGGGTTGCTTTCAATTTCCGTTTCTATAGAGCGAAACACGATCGGTGTAGGCTCACATCTAAACGCCTATTCGGTGGGCCGAGTCATAAGAGATGTGTAAATGGCCTCTTAGGCTCGTATTAATAAACGCGTCTCAAAGTAGAGAGCGATCTTAAGTTGCAGTTTTGACGTTTAATGTATGGAACATCTGTCAAAAACAGTATCTTAAGATCGAACTCATACTTGAGATGCAATTATTAATACGAACCTTTGAGTAATGTTACGTTGGAATATTTATTTTGATTGTGGTTGATAGCCTCAATAGGGTACGGTATACGCTTTCTCTCTTATATTATAATGTAGCACTAGCATGTAGCCAACTAATCGTAAAATGATTAGTAGTTGCTAGTAGACTATGTGCTTGTTTTTAGGGTTCAGTATCTCAATAGGAAAAAATACGGAACGCGTACTTCATTTTTGCGATTTCAAAACGGAATCAAAAGGGAATAAATTTCATTTTTGTTTTTCGAGTATTGTGTATTAATACATTTTTTATTTTATTTATAATATTTATGTATTAGTATTTTATGTATATACCATTATCCAGTATTATTTTACCATTAAAGTACTTCCTATCTACTTCCTTTTCTCTGCACTACCCGTAGGTTGACTGCTAGATAATGCCTTTGGCATTAAGTCCGCCTCTGTACACAAATTGTACTGGAAGTTAAAAAAAAATCGAAACCTAAAGCGTACTTCAGTTTGGTATCTCTACGCGTTCCTAATGAAAAGATTCTTGTAAGACAGACCAACGGACAGACAAAGAAGTGATCCTATAAGGCAGGGGTGCTCAAACGGTCGATCGCGAGTGCTTTTTGAGTCGATCTCGGGAAAAATGCCGATATAGATCTATTCATAGTTTTTCTTTTAGTTTATTCTCAATTAGGCCAGAATCGCCCCTTCATCGCTTTCTTCTATCGTAGTAACCACCTGTTAACGGTACTTATCAAAGAAAGGCCGCGACGTGCGACGTCTTTGATTATCGCGGATTTTCCTATAAATCGGCGGGCGGCGTGTTTAGCCTTTTTTTTTTTTTCTCGGGGGAAATGCGTAACCGCACCGTACCCGCCGTTGGCTAGGCGGCGAGCGTGTGTGGGGCTCTCCCGGCAGAGTGTCAGGCCTACCCACTAAAACCCCCCGGTGTTCTCCCTGCCCATAAGGGCGCGCTAGGTAAGGTCAACACTGCGACTCCACTACCCACGCGCCCGGGCAAGCCCGACCGACTGGTCGGGCTATCGCCAAGGGGGGATTGCCCGAGAACACCAGGGCAATCCCCAGACGGAGGGCCTTACGGCGGCGTGCACGGGGCCAACCGTGCACGCAGACCTCCACGGCAGGGTCATTAGACGGGCATCGCTTGTGCGAATGCCCGCCTTCGCCTGCCTGTCCGTCTACGGCGGATGGAAGCGGCTTGAGGATCATTCTCCCGCTCCCTCTCCGCGGCCTCCTTCTGCGAGATGACGTCCTCGCAAAAGGAGGCGACAGCCCCCCATTCCGCCTCGCTACGAAGCATAGCTAGGAACTTGGGAACATTCGACACTTTTGAATTTTAGTCGTAGGTAGACAACTAGGCAACTAATGTAGGCAACTAATCGTACAATGGTTGACTACGTCATTGTCAATATGACTGAATAAACGCTGTGTTATTTTCGCATTTTATTAAATTTTCTCGCAGATGGCACAAAAAGTGAAGTATTTTACTCGGCGATAAAGCAGTCTTAGTCTTGGGTGAGTTAAAGTCATTCGTTACACTCAGGACTCTAGGGTAAAGGCTTACCTTTATCCCTCACTACGCTCAGGATTTAATAATAACCTCACTGCGCTCGGGCCAGTTAAGCATAGAGTCCATTGTTACGCTCGCTAGTTCTCGCGCTATTTGCTACACCCGTGACACAAGGCACTGCTTTATCCCCTTGGTTAATAATATACTATTCTTCAATGGGTGAGAAGAAATTTTCAGTTATTATAAATGTCATAAATTTATGAAATGAGTACCTACATAGGATTTTCAAGTTTTAAACCGTCTGACGACATATGGAGATACGATCATGACTTACACCAAATCTATGCGGGCGAAGTTTATCCAAGCCGGCAGCAGTCGCAACTTTAGTCCCACGGCACAACTTTGTTTATAAAGAGAGGACTTTATAGTAACGCCGACTATTTTATGTGTCTCTCCGAGTTGCCGTTTTTACTAGACGCTTTTTATGAGTTTTAAAGCCGATTCTATCGAACGGCACACTTTTATGGCCGCTAAAACATTTTTGAATAAAAACTTTTTGCACGTTGTTATTGGGGACAGGTTGAAGCGCTTGCGAAACACTAATTCGTGATCATTGTGATTAATTTTTAATTAGTGTATCGGCTGGTTGTAAGGTAACCAGATAAGGTTTTATCGTTTTTCTCTCTTTCAATGTATAGAGAGAGAGAGCGAGAGAAGAAAGGCCAAGAAACTTGAATGTAGAGTCAACGTTCTTTCTTGGCTGTTCTCCTCGTAATGGCTCTCCGAACAGGTGTAAGGGACTCTACACCTGTTTTTAACTGCTGATGTATTTGCAGACATTTCGATTGTGGTTAGGATCTTGTTTTCGACGTCGATAAGTGCCGTGAGGTCTATGTTAAATAAATATTCTGAATTTGAATTTCGAATTCGAAAGAAAAATAAATGTTAGCTACAAAACTTTGAAGAGCTTTCCATGAGAAATAAGCACACCAATTGTACTGTTTTTACTTGGTATAATCTAATTATTTTGTATGTTCTAGTGTAGCTATAAAAATGGGCAAATAATAACGAGAGTAATATTAATGTCCTCCTAACCGTTATTCGGTCTCGGCCGCCAATCTTAACAGAGACTAGCCATCTGCGCAGGAGATATTATAGTGCACAAGAGACTGCGCAAATGCAAGTGCACTCTCTGTTCCTTCACTCGCCTCCGATGGGACGCTTAGCCGACACGACCGGGGCGAGATCAGGCGCAGGACCCATTGCTTAACGTGCCTTCCGAAGCACGGAGGAGCTTGAGATGTTTTGTATTTTGGTCACCCATCATAGGACTGACCACAGCCAACGTTGCTTAATCGTTTGCTGAGCGCACGCGCCAATGCGCCACCAAGCTCCTCACATGAGCGTAATATTAGGCTTACACCAATGACCTATATGTCTACGAGACCGGGTGTTTTCAAAAAATGTACTTAACTAATTTTTTCCTTGTTATCGGCTTTTGTCGTAACTTCAAGTAGCTGGCGCATTCCACGACCTGGGCCTCTTTTTCTGAATTATTATTAGTCTGGTGTCAAATGCTCGTCTAGCGTAGTCTTCGCTCGATTTTTAATGGTTTTCGTTTCGTTTTCGACGAAAATCGACATAATATTACAACAAATATCAATATCATTTAAAATTTTCATTAAAAACGAAACGAAAAAAGTAAAATTCGACCGAAGACTACGCGCTCGGCACCAGACTAATAATAATTCAAAAATAGAGCCCCAAGACGTGGAATGTGCCAGTACTCGAAGTTGCGACAAAAGCCGACAGTAAGGAAAAAAGTGACAAAAGCCGACAGCAAGGAAAAAGTTTTTTTAAACATCTCACAGACATACATGTCATTGGTGTAAGGTTAATTATTACGCTCGAATTTATTATACGTACACTAGGACATATAAATTGTTCTACCACCGCCTTAACCTTTTTAACTAGTTGTCGGGAAGCATAGCTGACCGCTACTGAGCCACCGAGGCGCTGAGACGCGCCGGGGTAACACCGCAGTTTTTTATGCACTCACTCTTCGCCGTTCGCTGTTAGTGTGCACACACGGACATCTGTCCTTTCTGATATCGAATCTTACCACTATAGTTATGTTTTAATAGATTTTTTACAAAGTTGTAAATATAAATTTGAATTAAATTCATTGAAATCTACAATTACGTTGTTATTTAAATATCACTATATTTCTCAAGAAGCAAGTCATCCGAATTTATAAGCAAATTCGACGCCAAAGTCTACACTAGTTGAGACCACCGGGTGTTCATCGGGAGGTCCGGGGTGGAATTCCCCGTGGGGACAGAAATTTTTGAACTCGGTTTGGTTGATGGTAAGGCTTCTAAGCCTAGCTCCTAGTCTAGCTAACACCACCTTACCTTAGTTTGTCGCCATAGTAACAATGTTTATAGCATTGTTGTGTTCCGACAATTTAGAGGTAAGATAGCCAGTCCCTCAGTTGTTGAGGAGTCCAGGCGAAGCTCGCTTTCACCTTCGGCCTTATCGTCACTTACCATCAGCTGAGACGAAGGCCAAGAGTTTTCCTGTCGTATGTAAAAAAGTAAAAAAAACTATGCGCGCCCACAAGGGCAGGGGGTTTTAGTGGGTCAGCCTGACACTCTGCCGGGGCAGCCCCACACACGCCCGCCGTATAGCCAACGGCGGGTACGGTGCGATTGCGCATTTCCCCCCGAAAAAAAGGACATAATATAAATTGTATATCAAGTAAAAACAATACAATAGGTGGGCTACGAATAAAAGATACATTATTATGAGTTTTGAACTAGTAGTAACTGCAAGAAGAAGCTCTTTGACTGATGATTAGTATGTTTCATTTACCTATGATTTTAGTGGTATGTTTGCCACTTTTTGTCTATTTTACGCATGTCCTTAGTGTCATAGGACGAAAAGAGCAAAATAATTAATACGAACAATTATTACACTCAATTGTAAAAGATTATGTACTAAAGGTTATATATTTTCATGTTTTAGTAAAAATGTTTTAGGTTTTAGGTAAACAATATTTAAAGGTCAAATAAACGCGCCGTTATTTATGCAATGTATTTGTGTTATTGGCATAGAATAACCGTACAAGTATAAATTAAGAGTAATTCAAATAATTTGAAAAAAAAAACATTCAGAGAAACCGAATGCTCGAGACGGGTATCACTAAGATGTAAGTTAAATTGAGGTCACTAGCAGCAAAGGGTTAAGAAGATATTTTTTGTTCTGTCTGTATACATAACTAGACTCGCTTCCCTTTGACATGAAGCCGTCTGCGGTTTCTGTGAGGAGAACCTTAAGTACCTTGAAAGTCGCAGAATATGGTTGCTCGCAAATCCTGTAAATTGTTCCAATTCCACATTGGAATTTAAAATCCTTCGTAGCCTGCAACACTATGATACAAGCATGCCGATTGTATTTTAAATTGAAATAATTATTATGACTATATGTAACAAAACCAATATTGTAAATGGCGATTTAAAAGAGGAGATAAAAAAAAATAGATCTTCCGAATTTCTTGCCTGTTCTTCTCGAGAAGGCTCTCCCAATTTCCGAACAGAGTGTAGAGTTTTTTTTTGTCATTCCTACTTGTATTTGCAGACATCTTGATTATATTCAGGAGTACACATACAAGGTTAATACATTTCCTTTAAATTAGAATGTTTTGCTCATCAGTTTTGACGTCAATAACGACGACGTCAATATTTTTTTTGAATACAAATGGGTTTCTCATCAGCTTTAAGCAATTCTTGAGCATTCATTGTAGTTTTTGAAAAAAAAAATCCAATGTCTGTTGTATTTTAAAACAAATTCAAAGGTCATAAATATATGTTTTGTAATTTTGCTTTATTATTTATCAGATTTAATACTATTTTCAAGGTGTCTGCAAATGTGTTTGAATTCGACATTAATTAAAAAGTTATTGATAGTGAATAAAGACAAATTTTGATTCACATGAAAGTTCACATAGTGTTTAAATACAACACATATACAAAGATACAACCGAAATTTCACCTCGGTTTATGTGAGAACTAGTGGTCATAGCTTCGACGCTGCTCAAATTCTGCCCGAGATAAAAAAATTATCGAGGGAGCCCCAACTACCTAGCGTCTCAAATAGTCACTTGGATATGACTAAGTTAATGAACTAGGTATTTTCCTTTCTTGAAACGTCATAACTAAAGCACAAAGCTGTGGATATTTACACAACATTTACTTACTTACCTACTTTTTAGTTAATTAATAATGGAAAACAAAAGCCTATTTACATAGTGAAAAATGTTCTTTGCCTAAATATTGCCTTTAATTACATTGCTTTCGCAAAAAATCTAATTAGGCACCATTTAAGAAAATACTCAACGTAATGAACGATTCCAATTTCGTTTTGTATATTTATTCTACTTTATAGCTCTCTCTCAGCTGTATGAAGGGCGTAGGTATATACAACGTGTACACAAGGTTATTTTTTAATTATCACAAAAAAGATTGTGTGATTGTTCAGACAAGCAAACTAAACAACTTTGACTATGGGACCAACTTTGAACTCGCAAAAAATCAGCTGTTCCATACATCTAGGTACAGTGAATGTTGAACATTTGTATAGAACAGCTGATTTTTTTTGCGATTTCAAAGTTGGTCCTATATAATTAAAAAATAAACTTGTATATGTGTTTGTATATGTATGTTTGTTTTTCGAAATTATAGAATTTATTTAAGCTCATATACGTCCCCACCCAGGGGCTCGAGCCCACCCTTAGTTAGGGTATTTAGGCCTTAGTCAACCACGCTGGCCCAGTGCGGATTGGTCGACTTCACATACATCTTTGAATTTCTCCGCAAATGTATGCAGACTGCGCTCGCAAAACGAATTTAGATACTTAACTAATCGATTTTAGATTTGATTGTTATTTATTAATTAAAAAAACTAAGGGACAGTTCTACTTAATTGTAAGTTAAGATGAAGAAGAAGTCACCGGAGGGAGATTCTGTACCAGGGTCGTTTGCTTGGGTACCTCATCTTACCTATTTCTGCCGCAAACCAGCAGTGCTTGCGTAGCAGATGAACTCGCAAGAAAAGGCGACGAGCAGCCACAAATCGTCCCAATCTGCGGGATCACCAAGAGTTATGTTTACACACTGCTAACTTCTATACTTCTACTTGTATACGTGGATAGAATATTGCTACCAACCGTTGTTCGTGAACAAGCTTTGTATCAAACTCGGCAGATTTACCCACTTTTAACACATTATTTATAGCTTGTTCAGTAACAGGTATTGCGATCTAGGCGTTACACTAAAATTAAACCAGCTGCTGTACCGTTACAGTTTTAAAATTCATATATTATGATATTGTTAAATATACTCGTATTATCTAAACATTCTTAAACACAGATACACAATTTATTATATTTACTCAAAAATGCATGTAATGTGGTCATTATTTTGAAAACCTTGTTTGAGCAGTCGACCTTGCCGTTCTGTTTCAAGGAACGGCCGGCAAAGTTTTGCTTCTAGTTAATTAATATATTTTTTATTTAAACTACTTGCTGTTTTTATTTAGGTAGATTAGGTACTTGCATTTTTGAGTAAATCACTATACAAGCCTTGGCCCACAATGACTGCTTCGCTGGTCACGCTATGATTGCCTCGAGCTAGCCTAGCTACGCTCTAGGCCTTCCAGCTAGCTTGAGGCAATCATAGCGTGACCAGCGAAGCTGTCATTCTGGGCCAAGGCTTGTATAGTGCTTTACTCAAAAATGCAAGTAGGTACCTAATCTAAATAAAACCAGCAAGTAATTTAAATAAAAAATATATTAATTAACTAGAAATTTAATTAAAATGACAATTATGGCAAGGTCGACATTGCTCAAACAAGGTTGTCAAAATAATGACCACATTACATGCATTTTTGAGTAAATAATATTTCACTCGATAGAGAAAAACATCCAAAGATCACTCTGAAATATGAAAGATTTGAAAATATATTAATATATGATATAAAACATTAAGCACTATACAAGCCTTGGCCCAGAATGACTGCTTCGCTGGTCACGCTATGATTGCCTCAAGCTAGCTGGAAGGCCTAGAGCGTAGCTAGGCTAGCTCGAGGCAATCATAGCGTGATCAGCGAAGCAGTCATTGTGGGCCAAGGCTTGTATAGTGCTTTACTCAAAAATGCAAGTACCTAATCTACCTAAATAAAAACAACAAGTAGTTTAAATAAAAAATATATTAATTAACTAGAAATTTAATTAAAATGACAATTATGGCAAGGTCGACATTGCTCAAACAAGGTTGTCAAAATAATGACCACATTACATGCATTTTTGAGTAAATAATATTTCACTCGATAGAGAAAAAAATCCAAAGATCACTCTGAAATATGAAAGATTTGAAAATATATTAATATATGATATAAAACATTTCCAATAGACATGCATTTTATTGTCTACCATTTTGTAGAAATAAAGAAAGGACATGACCAGTAATTCGGCAATATGTGCAGGATAACTATATTTATTACATTATTATTTATAAAATAAACATTAATTTACTATGGTATTTCAAATATAGTCTAGAATATACGATTTGAAACAAATAGTAAGTACAATATTGCTTCCGCTTCCCGCAGACTTTCGGATGCCTATGCGACCATAGATTTAGGATCCCGCTAGTGACGTTCCATAATTTATTCTTCTTTACAACGACATAAAAAGCTATGCAATTATTAACTTATATTAGGTACCTTGTAATAAAACATTCGCCACGCATGTTTTCCTGGGAAACCTCGCCTCGCTTGTTTTCGACTACGGAGAAAACTGTTCTTTCTCGTGACAAACCTCATGACATACACTCAATGGAAACCGTCGAACCATCCATCGAACTATGACCAGGATAACATAAAATTAAGCTGTCAATCACACACGAGATAAAGCCCCCAGGAGTGGATCCAGGAAATTGAATAGAATCCCGTAGGGTTGAAGGATAAGTGTTTGCTTCCTGCAGTTTTTGATTTATCGCTCGTCCGGCTCCGTCAGCCGTCCGCTACGTGAGTACGCTTTGACAAGCCCGCGTGTGCTATGAGGAATGGATATGAGGTTCTCGGATATTACTCGCGACCCTGTTTAGAGGTCATTGCCATTTTAGTTATTTAAACTTTAACACATAACAATCTGCCAGATAATTATTGGGCTTAGCTAAAGAAATAAGTGACGCCATCAAATAATCAATTATTTAGAAAATAAATATACGACAATTCTGCTGTGCCCGCGCGAACTACGTTTCGCCAATAAAATTACTAATATCGGTATAAAAAATGGAGGTTTGCGGTAGAAGGGTGAAAATTTCGGGTTATAAGTATTTTTGATGCCAAATCATAAAATAATTAAAAAATTAGTCATATCATCACCCATATCATCTAGGGCTATGAAAAATAGCCTACGACCTGTTATCATCAACAGCTCATATACGTCCCCACCGAGGGGTTCGAGTCTAGACTAGAGCGATCAGGTCTTAGTCAACCACGCTGGCCAAGTGCGGGTTTGTCGACTTCACACACAACCTGTAAAAAAATTATTTCTTCACAGGTGTGTGCAGGTTTCCTCACGACGTTTTTCTTCACCTTTAAAGCGCCGATTAAACGTACGTGTGAATTCAAAATTTGAAAACACATTGGTACACGTGGCGGGGTTCGGACCGCTATCTCCCGATTGGAAGGCGACATTCTTTTCTCAGATCTTCCAAATACACAAAAAAAACAAAAATCGGTCAAGCCGTTTCGGAGGAGTTAGATAACAAACACTGTGACACGAGATTTTTATATATTAGATAAATAAATATACATATACATTTCAATGATAAATGAAATCATGAAAAACAATATAATATAAAACTCCTTTATAGGCTTTATAGAGTCGTTTCCCAATTGAAATTATATTTTTAGCTGTAGTGATTTCTGCAATCATGTTCATAGTTTGTTACAACAAAAAACCCATTTCCCTTGTTACAAATACTTCTTCTGTATTTGTAACAAGGGAAATGGGCATCTTTACCGCAGTTTATCGAATCATATTTTAAACTTTAATCGCTGTCAAAGTGGTATAATAGTTTCGACATAAAGGTGTTATAATTATGAAACACTCTAAATTGGAATAAAATCTCATAGAATTAAAAAAATCAATCATTTATTTTGTCACCCAAATGTCACGCTCCAAGGTATTGAACGGGGTTAGAGCGAAGACAAGCGCGAAGGCTCTGAATGTGCTCCAGTATTTAAAGCATCAGAAAAGTCAATGAGAACGAAGAATGAAGTCACACAAAATACGAAAGTTGCTAATGAGCAAAAAAGCTCTGATGAAAATATGACAGTAGATTGGGGTTTACAATTTTTGGAACAAGGACGATGACTGTATCCAGCTTTACGTCAGATGGATGAAAATACCCCAGGTTCTAGCGAGATATTAATAATATGATTAAGCACAGGTAGAAGGTCATCGATAAGCAACAAGATAATAATCTTGTCCAACTGATCACATCCTACAGGCTTAGATTTTAACGAGACGAAAGTTTCGAGAATCCCTTCCTCGGTTACTGGAGAAGACTTTAACTTCATTAGTCGGCTTTTACGACATCCACGGAAAGAGAGTGGTGACACAGTATTCCTAATCTGTCACCGCACAGACATAAGAAAAATGACTAATTTTCTCTAGCAGTTTTATTTCTTCGCGGACGAAAACGGAAGCAAAAGCTTGTATTGCATACAAATCCAGATGAAGAGCACCTTAAGCAAACTTTGCTCAAAGTAAAAGGTTGGAGAGAAACTAAACAGTACGGCCCTAACACGTGAGCAGAGCAGAGAGCGGGAGATAATGTTATAAATTCTAAAGTAGATCTTGTGACAGCGTCTCCACGATTCGTGATGTCGTTGGGACCAGATTTTTTAATGCAACCTTGTGACAGAATAATTAAAAAGTTCCTATCTTATTAAAAAACTCGTTTTTCCTATCGAAAACCTTCTAATGTCATTTGTAGATCCCTCCTTTAAGCCCTACTCAGTTTCCATCCAAGCAGTACAGAGTTTTGCTTGCACTGCTTCACTTATCAAGCGGTCAGACTGTGGAATGCTTTACCGTTTATATACACTAGTCTGTCTCATCATGCCATACAAGGTAAAATATGTCCACAATTTAGATTATTTGCATGTTTATGCTATTTTAGTTTTATTGTAATAGTAAGTGTAGTTAATATTAACACTGTAATATATTACCGTGATATTAATAACAATAAAACATCAAAGGTCAATACAATCAAGATACGAATATTTATGCTGTATATTTTAACACTCGCAATTGAAAAGTCTTAAAATCGTGAATTTGTTGAACTCTCAGTGTCCAAGTCCGATTACTCGGTTTTTATATTTAGCATGAATAGTAAACAAGTATATGGCTTAACTACTCTGTCGTATCGTTTATAAAGTCTACTGTGCCACTACGCACTTATACACCCGTGGGAATTTTATATTTCCCCGTAAGAAAAATAATTTTATAGCCTATGTTCATCAGAGATAACGTAAGATTCTCAATGTGAAAGAATTTTTCTAATCGGTCCGGTCAGTAGTTTCGGAACCTATTCAATACAAACAAACAAACAATCAAATCTTGCCTCTTTATAATATTAGTATAGATTAACGCAGAAGACAATCAATGGTGAAAAAATTTCATGTCTTGTAAATAATCATCATCATCATCATCACAGCTCATATACGTCCCCCACCGAGGGGTTCGAGCCTACCCTATGTTAGGGTGATTAGGCCTTAGTCAACCACGCTGGCCCAGTGCGGATTGGTCGACTTCACATACATTATTGAATTTCTTCGCAGATATATGCAGGTTGCCTCACGATGTTTTCCTTCACCGTAGGAGCGTCAGACAAATGTACATATGAAATTCGAAACGAAAAACACATTGGTACATGGCGGGTCTCGAACCCCGACCCCCCGATTGGAAGGCAAGTGCCGAGTCCACAGCGCCACCGACGCTTGTAAATAATAGGAATGCGGAATGAGTATCGAAATCGGAGAATGAAAATTATAAATTTGTTTGAATTATATTGAAATCTGTTAAAAATAATTGCTCGTCTCGATAAATATTGCTAGATTTAATTGATACGAGTATGTGCTCAGCGCGAACAGGATGATTTCTTTTTCGATCAAATGTGGAAAGTTCTATATTTGGTTGTCCTCTATTCGCACGATTCGAAAATCACAATTCGCAAGTTTCGAAATCCTTATCGTATTTTGGCAATTTTAGAGTGATATACTCTTACAAAACATTCCTACAAAATGTTCAGTGTATGTACCGTTTCCTATATTACAGGATGAAAATGATTAATTAATGCTTTGTAGTATTCGCTAATGTTATCTTGCTCGCGTACTAATCAAAAACAATGACAATATAAGTTACGGTCTTCAATTCACTCTTGCATAGGTACATAGCACTTTCATTAAGCCCTTTAATGAACAAAATACACTTACAATTACCTTTTGTGACAGATACCGCCTTATTATAATCCGACGTGACTCTTTGTGGTTAGAATTTGAGTTCAGTCATAATTTTGATAAATATTTTTCCACTTTATTAATTGAAAAATATTGCACATAAATGAATAAAACTAATTGACGTGACTGTATATGAATTATTAGTCGCAAATTGACACGTTGTCTACATTATTCTAGGTCAACGGGAAATACCCTTTAGGTTTTGTTTCACTTCTCAGGGGTCACAGAGGATACAGGGTTTAGAATATACATATACTCTCTAGATTTGAAACTATAATTGATAAATATTATCTGGATGAACTAACTTTAATTTTTTTTTGCTACTAAGTTGGCTAACAAGCAAACTGCCCACCTGATGGTAAGTGGTAACAGTCACCTATAATATATTACATGTGGCTCCTATGAGATTCGCAGTAAAACTGAAACCCCCACAAGAACCACAGTGTACATTACCAACTTGTGACATCAGATGTAAAGTCACGATACCCAGTAATTTCAGTGCCATATCTTACCCTTCAAACCGGAACACAACAATGCAAGCACTGCTGCTTTGCGGCAGAAATAGGTAAGACGGAGGTACCCATGTACACGACCCCGGTACAGAGTCTCCCTCCGGTAAAATCTGTTCTAAAATGATAGATTTTAATCATTATGTTTTTTGGATAACATTTTTTGTTTTGAATAAAATGTTATTAAGTATATTGTAAACGGCGCGGCGTTTAGAAAAAAATATTTTCATAAAACATAATATCTTTTTTTACCTAGATTATTTAGCTACTAACATTGGATTGTTTCTTTAAATTTGGTTCCACATTGACTTCATATATGAGTATACATCTCCTACATGAATGTACACCTTGAACAGTACCAAACAATCAAAATGTGTTCGTAAATTAACAGCACAATTACACAAAATATCAGATTTCATGGACACCCTTCACCGAGGTTGCCGGAAAGAAAGATGAAAGTCAGCAGAATATATCCCGTATTGTTTACCGAAGGGATTTCACGTTTTCAAAATATACCTTCGCGCTCTTATAGCTTGGATTTAAAACTCATTTTCCCTTGTCTTAATGTTTAGAGTGTTTGCTGATTTAGTGGAAAGCTTGGAACTTAATGCAGACGTTGAAATATCTGAAAATATTTCAGGTTTAGCTTTCATTTTGAACTTAATGAAATGGGTCACTATTCAATACTATACAATATGTAGGTAATTAGCTTGTTGAAAAGTGACATGTGCATACATCACTAATGATGTGTGAGAGATGTAGATTTGTAGATACAGACTCGTACTAAAATCTGAACTGTTCAATGATTAACGAATCAAACACCATTGAACCGATACACGACAATATCTTAATGATTAAAGAATTTGGAATACTCATTAGGTTTAATTGTTTATAACAACTAATAATACCGAAATGTATTATTTTTAAATAGCGATAATAATGATAAATAATGCTTAAATAAAAGACATTTAACATTTAATGTCATAAAGTGCAATTATTAATCGATGGAGGTTTGTTTATTAAAATAAACATAAATATGGAAACAAATAATGACTTGGGTTTAATGTCGACTATTGGTAAGTAGATATATTTAAAATTCTCAAATTCAACCGATACAACTCTTGCGAAACATAAATAGGCTGACGAACTACAGAGTGAGAATGAATGCTTCCTTATTTTTAAGTAAAGGCAAACTAACAAAGTTAAATCCACATAATGTATCCATCTTTGAATTAATACTACCACTATAAAATGCACTTGGATAACCATCTCATTCTGCTTGCTTTAGAACAGTTTTCATTACAAAAAGGCAAGTTAAAAAGCCTAGCGAACAAGGTCATTCATTGCCAAAACGTTGCTTTTTACGCGAACGGGTGTATAGTCGAGGAGAAAATTTCGGGAGCAGTGAATAAATTCTGTCGAGAGATAAATTGGAAGTTGTGAAGTTAGTCGACAGTAATTTTTTGATAATAAATATGTTCGAAGAATTTATATTCTGGGCGTCTTAAATGAAGAGGTAACGGCGCCTAGAGATTTTGTAGGGTCGAATAACTTTCTGACAATTGAAGGTCGGGATTTGCTAGACTTATAAGAGCTTACGACTTCTTGGACTCTCGGCTTCATTTTTGACGTCTTTTAATTAAGGCTGAATCTCATTAAAATTATTTCTGCGAACACTTAAAAGAGCGCTTTGAAGTGTCGTTATAGTTCTTAGCATTCATATTTTATATTTTTACTTGAGATGTTTTTATGAATATTCGGATTAGTAATAAATCTCATTGTACCTGCTGAGCTTAACTTTAGTTGAGCATTTAAAGAGATGATGTCGAATTTAGATAACCTACTTTTCATGTTCTTGTTTTCTAGGAAGCAACGACAGGAAAATATTTAAAGTAAATATTTCATGAGCGATTTGCGAAAATGTTTTTCCCTAAAGTGGCGCAAGTATCAACAATCTTTATTTATCGCTTTTATGGTAGCATTTTAAGTACGCGATTAGAAAGCCAAAGGCAACAAAAACAGTGCCGTGAAACATAAGTTTGTACAATAATTTTGTGGGAATTGGTTTGAATGGTTTGCGTCGCCAAGAACGTAAAGCTCTCGCTGTGAGTTGCCCAACTTTAAAATCCACTTTGAAGTTCGGCAATGTACTTTTGAGGTACGTGATCAGTAGTGTCACGTGCCGAGGTCTACGGTCTCCTGTCACGGTACACTATCTTGTATCATGGTCGCGTGCCTCAAATGATATTTCGGCTTAGTTTTAGATATCCGAGGTACGCGACCAGTAGTGGCACGTGGCGAGGTCCCTGGTCACCTGTCGCGGTCCCATGTCTCGTATCACGGTCAAGTAGGTAAGTACTCAAATGTTATTTTGGCTTAGTTTTTGATTTTCGATGTACGCGGCCAGTAGTGTCACGTGGCAACGTCTTCGGTAGCCTATCGCGGTCCCGTATCTCGTATCCCGGTTGAGTATGTCAAATGATATTTTGGCTTAGTTTTGGACTTTTCAGGTACGCAACTAGAAGTGTCACGTGGTGAGGTCTTGGGTTTTTGTCACGGTTCCCTGTCTCGTGTCACGGTCGCGTACATTAAATGGTATTAAAGTTTCCTTTTAGATTTTCCCCAGCTATTTTCTTGCGCTACGCTTTTTAGCAAATGGCCTATTCGATACAGGTTCTCCCGTTTCCACGATCGGAGCTAAATACCTCGAAAGCACGCTCCATTGAATGCAAGCTCAACGTTTCACTTAATTACCCTGTTTACGACTCAAAATGCAGTCGACGCGCATGCACTATTCGGGTTTGGAAAGTCACGAATACTTCGTCATTTTCTTTTTGCAAGATACTCGTAGCATGCTGTCGCTTAATTTCACAGTTAGTACTTAGCGTCAATATGTGTATTTAGTTATTGATGAACGATTTACTTCTAAAAAATTTTTGATTTTATTTAACCTAACGGTAAGTGATGTCAAAGCTGCCTGGTGGCAGACTGATACTTGGAATATGGATTCCTGAAAATAGAGGAACTGGTTATGTTACCTCTGATCAAAATATCTAGATTAATAGATTAGATATATTTAGGACGATGGTAACTAGTAGTCGAGTTCAGAAACCGTTCCATTGAGCAGAAATTACGTAATAATTATTTTCTTCTTCCAAATTTATAAACTCTTTGGTGAGTGTCTGACTGAGGTATCAACGTAGAGTACAAACTACTGTAGCTAGAAGTATGAAATTCGGTATAGGGGTTCGTCAGCTTATGTGGCACCAAGGAAGGATTTTAAAAATATCCATATGAAGCTGAGAAATTCCTATCCAAAAATAATAAAACCACAGTATTGAGCTTTATTGAGGCGAAATGTAGTTCGCGGGCACAGCTAGTTGTAAAATAAGGAGGTAACATTTTTATTTATTTATTTGATAAATAAATAATAAAAATAAATGAAATAATAAAAATAAATGAAATAATAATAATAATAAAAATTTATTCAATAAAAATGTTATCTCCTTATTTTACAACTAGCTGTGCCCGCGAACTACATTTCGCCTCAATGAAACTCAATACTGTGCTTTCCTTATTTTTTGTGTTTTAAGTAATAGGTGTCATATCATCGTCATTTAAACGAATACATCCCAAAGCTGGGCATCCCAATAATGGGCATCCCATTGCTGAGCATCCCTTTGCTGGGCACGGGGTCTTATAGTGGTGAACTGAAATGAAATAATTTACTTGCCGAAAAATCATGGTAAATTATTGTTCTTATTTGTTCAACTTATAACATACCTTATTATTTATATTCATTAACAACAATTATAAAGTCAATTATCAAAGTTATACATTTTTCAATATCAAGTCAATGGTCTATTAATATTATAAGGTCAGTTTTATGTCAAATATCATATAAATGTCCGCTAAATAAATTATATTATAGAATGTAATGTGAAACAATTTAAAACGACCCATAAGAGAATTAATTTGAATAAGCCGTCTTTCTCTTTAGCCTCGATGTAACCATTCTGTTACACTATAAATAATTTCATCCAGCAACCAAATCTTCTGTTTCTTTTTGAAAAGCATTATTGGTAATTCATTTATTGTTAAATATCTCGATGCACATGGCGTAACATTTTTTTTTGGAAAAGGGCTGTCCTTTATACCAGCTAGCCTTTGACAGTTTCTTGAAATTCGTGATAATATTTTTTTTCTTGTTGTGAATAATAGGTCTGGATGGTTTTTTACGAATGCATCAACTTTAAAAATGTACATAATGGTAATGGTAGAATTGTTGGTGGCGTTAAAATCACCAACCTGCGCTACGCCGATGACACTACCCTCCTTGCAGCAAATAAGTAGGAAATGTCTGCACTTCTGGGCCGAATAGAGCAGATAAGCAAGGAGATGGAACTTACCGTAAACAGGTCCAAAACCAAGATTATGGTGGTAGACAGATCTGGGAAGTTGGAACTAACTGGCGCGCTGGACTTTTTTTTATTTCCTCCTCTTCATGGATACCCTGCACTGGGGGTTGCAGGGTCATGTTGGACTCCGGCGAGAAGGTGACTCGCCGACCTACCAACTAAACCACCCCGGGGCTCAGCAGCCCGCCAGGTAGGCGGGGAATGGGGAGTTGCACGCTGGTGCATTTATCCCCGTCATACCCCGCCCGGCGTTCGCCCGCAGGCACTCCGCTCTCTGTTGATCAGAGGCAGAGGGATACCTAGGGATACCTACGGACGACTACCCGCAGGCTCCCACTAGGGCAGCGAAGTCTGGTGGAACGTCTTGTCGCATCTGCGAGAGAATGCTCCTCCCTCCTCCGTTCCTTCGAAATAGTGGACAACTTCATCTACCTGAGTTCCAACATCAGCAACGATGGCTCGTGCGAGAAGGAAGTGCGCAGGAGAATTGGCATGGCTAAAAGGGCCATATCTCAGCTTGAAAAAATCTGGAGAGATCGTAACATTTCCGTAAAAACTAAAACCAAGCTGGTACGGACTCTAGTCTTCTCGATCTTTTCGTATGGCGCTGAGACCTGGTCTCTGAAAGCTGCAGACCGCAAACGCATTAACGCCTTTGAGATGTGGTGCTGGAGAAAGATGCTCCGTATTCCGTGGACTAACGCCACCATATGTGTTTCATGACCTAATTATTTTATTTTATAATCTTTGCTTCCCAGTTATAAAAATCAAAAAAGTCGCCAAAAAGCAAAAAAATTAGTGGTTGACTAAAGGCATAAAACGTTGTTGTATAAATAAGCGTCGCCTATATTTATTGTACCACAAATCTAAAACAAACAAAAAAAGTAACAAAAGGAAATATAATATATACTCAAAGATATTGCAAAAATGTATATTCCAGGCTCAGAGATCAATGAACACGCAGCACATAAAAAATTCTAAGTATGTATGCAAAGCGTCTTGGGACATAATAAAAAATAATGTATGTAATAAACAGTCATTTAATGAAATTAGACAATTGAGATTAGATGAAACTATGATTATTACTGATCCAAATGACATTGCTGAAAAATTCAATGAGCATTTCATTACCATGACCAATAATTGTAATAGTAATTTTAATTCAGTTCGTGACATTTCGACTAATTGTAATAGTATTTATTTGACACCTGTAGATGAACATGACATAATCAAAATTATAAAGAAATTGAAAAAGACTAATTCGACTGGCTATGACGATTTAAAAGTCAAAATGTTAATAAAAATTGCAACTCATATAGCTGTCCCTCTAACTCATATTGTCAACCTATCACTACTTGAAGGTCACTTTCCAAGCCACCTTAAAAGGTCCTTAGTAAAACCACTATATAAAAAAGGATCCCATGATGACATTAATAACTATAGACCGATAACACTGATACCGATACTATCTAAAGTCCTGGAAAAAGTCATGGCCGATAAACTTAACACATTTATGATATCGCAAAGCCTATTGAAACAGGAACAACATGGGTTTAGGAAAGGAAGCTCTACAACTCTTGGGTGTTTCGAATTAATTAAGCAGGTAACAGATAGCTTTAATGAACAAAACAAAGTTTTGGCTATTCTTAGATATGAGTAAGGCATTTGATTTTGTTTGTCATGAAATCTTATTAAGCAAACTCGAGAAATACGGTATTAGGGGAAATGCTTTGCTATGGATAAGGGATTATTTAACAAATCGCGAGCAGTGTGTTGAAATAACGCGAATCGTAGACAGAACTAAGAAAGTATTTACTTCTCAATATAGTATTAATCAAAGTGGAGTACCACAAGGCAGCGTTCTTGGACCACTCTTATTTTTAATATATATAAATGATCTACCCGACTGCATTGATCAAAAATGTATTCTATTTGCTGACGATACTACACTTCTGGTTAAAAGTAAGAATAATGACATTGAAAATATTGCCCAATCTAATTTTAATAATATAATTACGTGGTTAAGACATAATAATCTTCAGATTAATATTAGTACGACGAAATATTTATATTTCCAATCATTGAATAGTAATCCTGTTGATATTCACATTAAACATCAGGATGAAAACTTAGAGGAAGTAGAAAATATATCATTTCTAGGAATTACAATTGACAAGTTCTGTAATTGGAAACCCCACATTGACTGCACGTATTCTTTTTAGGGCATACACAAATTTGTCCAACTAAATTGGACAAATTTGTGTATGCCCTAAAAAGAATACGGCAGACAGTATCTAAAGAAGCAGCAATATCTGCCTATCATGGATACGTAGCATCATTATTACGTTATGGTCTCGTACTGTGGGGAAATTCCGTTAATATAGATGTTATCTTCAAAGTCCAAAAAAAATGTATTAGAGCATTATGTGGCATAGATTTTCTCGATAGTTGCAAACCATTATTTAAAGCACTTCGTATTTTGCCTCTTCCTTGTTTATATTTATTTGAAATATGTTTATTTGTAAAAAAATATTATGACATGTTTAAAATGAATAAGGATTACAGAGGTAGAAAAGGTGATAGACTATATACACCATAAAGACTAAATATTGTTTCCAAGAACTCTTATAATATGGCGATTAGAATATTCAATAAATTACCAGAATGGCTTACAAAACTTACATATAGACGATTTAAAAGTAGATTATTTAATATATTACTGAAAAAAACATATTACAGTGTTGGAGAGTACCTGTCTGATCGTAAAGAGTTTGCTGCTTGATGAATCATGATATTTTGATGTTATGACGTTCCTTTTGACATTGCCATCTGACTATTGTTGAAATAATGTTTTAAGTTAATTTTATAAATTCTATGTGTTATTATGATTATAATTTAGGTGTATAATGACAATTGGAATAATATATCACGAATTTATTGATATTGAATTGATTTGTATGTAATTAATGATTAACTTAAACATTTTGTAATTCTAATTTTAATTTCTATGACATTGATATTATAATATTGTTAATATCTTGACTATTGTACAACATATATTATATTACTTAGAAACAATCATTTGTAAAGCCTGACGAAAACATTTTGCACGTTGACGACTTCAACAGAGTATGTAGAGCCATTAAACCTTAAGAACTTGTGTCACCATATTCTAGCAAATAAAGATATCTTTCTTTCTTTCTTTCTTTCATATTGCGAGAACTCAAAATCTCCTCGCGGCTGTCATCCGAGTGTCTACGCAGAATCCTAAAATATTTCGGTCACATTGCAAGGAAAGACGGTGACAACCTCGAGAAACTCATCGTGACCGGCAAAGTTGATGGGAAAAGGCCTCGTGATGCAGCCCAATGCATTGGTCCGACCAGTAGGGTTACTCTTGAACTGAATCCGTTCGATCGGCATTGAGATTGTGATTTTTCGTACGCTTATTTTTGGGAATTGGCTCCAAATTGACTCCGTATTGTGCGGATTTTGGGTCAACCAAACTCAGTATTATTAAATTTTCTCAAAATCACTCAAGCGCATGAAAAATCCCAATCCCAATGACGATCCAACGTAAATGGTTCAAGAGTAACCCTACACATTCGCACCGCTCTTGACTCCGCAATTCACAACGCCCTCCACACAGCCGGAGACAGGAACAAGAAACAGATGGAGAAAGAGCGTACGTGACAAAGTGATAGAGAAGGGAGGTCACTACCCTCAACACTGAGGTATACGACGCAAGGGGGAGGCATGGTAGAATGGTTCAACTTAGTCAGTTCAATTACGGGAAGTCAAACAAGAAGCGATTTTAAATCCGTCACAATACATACAACGCTGACGCAGTCAAATTGCGAAGTTGTACACAATAATAAAATTAATTTCCCGTAACGCAATAAATCATGTCCGCCTCTCGCAACCGTTTAAAATTGTTTATTAATTTTTCCTTTGAATTATTGCGAAACTGGAGCTGTTTCCGCTGCGAAGGGTTTAGCTTACTTCTAGACGGTATTGTTTTGTTGTAATTAGATTAATTATGTGCCGCTTCGAGTGTCCGAATTCAATGAAAATTACAACCGTCGAGAACAATAGCAAGGACATAATATTATTATTAAAACTCGGCTGAAGCACCGACGCAAGGAAAAGATAAAATAGAGGTACCGGCGCAGACGACTCTAGTTTTGACTCTCCCTCTGGTAATTAATAATAATAATAATAACTAGCTGTGCCCGCGAATTACGTTTCGCCAGTAAAATTACTGATATTGCTATTAAAAAACCGGCCAAGTGCGAGTCGGACTCGCTCATGAAGGGTTTCGTACGATTTATGACGTATTAAAAAAACTACTTACTAGATCTCGTTTAAACCAATTTTCGGTGGAAGTTTACATGGTAATGTACATCATATATTTTTTTAATTTTATCATTCGCTTATTTTAGAAGTTACAGGGGGCGACACATACATTTTACCACTTTGGAAGTGTCTCTCGCGCAAACTATTCGGTTTAGAAAAAAAAAATATTAGAAACCTCAATATAATTTTTGAAGACCTATCCATAAATACACCCCCGCCCCACACGTATGGGTTTGATGAAAAAAATTTTTTTGGGTTTCAGTTCTATGTATGGAGAACCCCCAAAATTTATTGCTTTTTTTCTATTTTTGTGTGAAAATCTTAATGCGGTTCACAGAATACATCTACTTACCAAGTTTCAATAGTGTACCTACTTATTATAGTTTCGGAGAAAAGTGGCTGTGACATACGGACGGACAGACAGACAGACAGATAGACAGACAGACATGACGAATTTATAAGGGTTCCGTTTCTTGCCATTTGGCTACGGAACCCTAAAAATGGGGGTTGGTCAAAGAAGAGAGGTAAAAATTTAGGGTTATAAGTATTTTTTAATGCCAAATCATAAAAAAAAATTGACAAAAAAAGTATGGAGACTCTTATCACCAAGCGGTGATAAGAGTCTCCATACTTTTTTTGTCAAAAAAATAGCCATAGGACCTATTCTGAGATCTACCTATATGTAACTCATATTTCTTTACTTGTAATATTACGTACTTCTAACCGGAGCCGGAGGGAGACTCTGTCGGGGGTGCCCCCAACCCTGCGCACCAGGGACGCACAGCGTTTTCGTATTGTAAAAAAATAAAAATAAAAACCGACTTCAAAAAAGTTAAAAATAATATAAGAATAGGCACAGACAATATCACACTTATACCGGGTGTAACGGAATACCGCAATATGCCTACTTTCGATTTAATACGCTTAACAGTTCAGCGTATTAAATCGAAAGTAGGCATATAATAAAAATACAATGAATAGTCATAAAACATTTTTTTTGTTAATCAACAACCATAAATATTATTGCGGTATTCCGTTACACCCGGTATATCAAAGTCGGTGCCAAACGATGATCCCCTAGAAAATCTTAAAATTTGTCACCGACTTCAATATAGAAGTGTGATGTTGTCTGTGCCTATTCTTATATTATTTTTAACTTTTTTGAAGTCGGTTTTTATTTTTTGTAAAATAATTTTTCATTTGTAACTTTTTTTAAGTCGGTTAAAATTCCCTATCTCAAAAACTACTGAATCGAATTTGATGAAACTTGCAGTATTCCCTAAGTTGAACAATACCTAGTACAACAAAAAAAGAATTACTTAAATCGCACTCGTAGTTCCGGAGATATGCGAACACAAACATAAAAACATACATACATTCACTTTTGAAATTTGGCACATTCGTTCAGACGCTGATCTAGACTAACATATACGAAAACTGGGCAGTTCTGGAAATATTACATACGTACGGGTCGAATTGATAACCTTTTTTTTAAATCGGTTAAAAAAGCAATCCATGCATGCGTCCACGAACATTCCCGACGCGCAACTTTAACAGTACCCTGAATGCATTTTTCTTAAATAAAACGCGCAGGGTGTTATAAGCCCTTTAGGTATAATTGGCCATTAAGCTGACGGTGTGGTAGTTTCAGTTAGAAAATAAAGGATTGCCAGCAATTTATCCAATAAACCTCTTAAAACTTTCACGAACCATTAAATGTAGAAAAAAAACAGATATTAATTATTGAGTTGGCCAAGCTGCTGTTGGCAGTTTCAGTTAGAAAATAAAGTATTGCCAGCAATTATCCAACAAACCTCTTAAAACATTCTCGAACCGTTAATTGCAAAAAAAAAAACAGATATTAATTATTGAGTACTTACTACCTTTGTGTGTGTACATTATTAGAATCTTTCGTCACCGTGCCAAAAAATCTCGATAATTCCACTTCGGGGTCCCATTCCAATAAATCTCGTGACACACGGTGCGGTAGGGCGACAAATTTACCTTTTATTATTCAAACCCATAAAACATTTCAAATGTCGATCGATGTTGATGAAATTTGGTATCAAAATACTTTGTGGCAAAATTTAAAGTTAGGTTTACTTGTCATTTGTGTGTTCATGTCATCCTTACAATAAATATATGGAAACAAGATACGCGACTTAAATAATAATCATTTGAATGTTTTGGTGCAATAATCGTTTTTAGGCTAAAGAGTGGTAGCAAAGCGTAAGATCATTCCCGCAATGCGTTGTGAACGGATGCGGAGCTGCACCTCAATCGTGGTAGAGGCAAACGGGTCCATAATATGTTTCTCTTGAGATAAGAAAATTTGAATGTGAATTTCAACTAGCACACGTTTTTAACGTTGGTTTGGTTCAAAAGGTACGGCATTTTTTTATACAATTAAGTTGGCAAACAAGTAGACTGCTCCAACAAGGATCACTGTGTTGTTAACTTGTGACGCACTTGTAAGATATGTATCTAAGTAACAGAACCTAGTAACTTCACTATTGATCTATTGAAGATATTACCATTGATTAAATGCTACTTGGGCTAAACAAAGAATAAAGGAAATCGATAAGGTTAAGAATTTCGTCGGAAGAGCTCGGTGGCGTAGTTGGTCAAGGCGTCAACACGGTATGTTGGAGACGCAGGTTCAAATCCCGCCCAAGACGAAAATTTTTCTTTATTGATTTATTTTTAACCGATTTCAAAAAAGGAGGAAGTATCAATTCGATGCGTATGTTTTTTTTGTGTGTATGTTACGCGATTACTCCGCCAACTGTGGACCGATTTTCAAAATTCTTTTTGTATTCGATAGAGTACATGCCTACTCCATATCCGTGATGACTCCTGGGGTGGTCTCAAGATCACCAAAGTCAGTATCTAATGATGGGATCCCATGAAAATCGAGGGAACCCATAAATTTTATAGGTACGTAGAACGTGTTCCATGTTTTTTCCGAAGTTATTTACGTATTTCCATCTGGTAGTCATGAACCGAACTGATGGTGGAAGGATCCTTAAGTTTTGGACTTGACCTGACCTGACTTGACCGAAGGTGAGCTGGTATTAAATTCAGGTCCAAGGTTAGGTCAGGAAGGTGAGGTGGTATAAAATTCACTTAAACGTTAAAAAAATACAAAAATTTAAAAACCGACTTCAAAAACACTGAAAAGCTAAAAATAATTTAAGAATAGGTACAGACAAGACAACATCACGCTTCTATATTGAAGTCGGTGCCAAATCTTAAGACTTTCTAGAAGATCCTCGTTTGGCACCGACTTCGATATAGAAGCGTGATGTTATCTGTACCTATTTTACATTATTTTTAACTTTTCAGTGTTTTTAAAGTCGGTTTTTATTTTTTGTAAAATATTTTTCAACGTACAAGTTGGTAACATTGGCATCCTTGTGGGGGTTGTAGATTTACAAGTATAACAGGTACCACATGTACTATGGGCGACTGTAACCACTTACCATCAGGTTGTTTGTTAACTTAGTTGAAAAAAAACAATAATTTACATTAGATTATTTCAATTAATTTTATTTCATCATCATTGTATTCACGTTTGCAATCTTTACGGTAGTGTGTCATATTGATTCATACTTAGGTATAAATCGAATAGCCTTTTGACCTCCTGTATTAAATGAGATTTTGGTTCCCATTGAAATGGTGAGAATCAAATATCCTGAACTCGAATCAGGTTTTGTACAATATTAGATATTTACGATAGCAACCAAAGATACTTAATGTGATAATATAGCATGTTATATTTTGTCCTTTTATCTTTGGTTAATTGAATCAAATCGTTGTCATTAAAGTTATACGTTTGGTTTTTAATTTATTATTTAATTAATTTTTTTTAAATACAAGTTGTTCCCGCTAAACTTTGTTTCGCCTTTTTTTTATTGTAGAAAGTTGGCAAGCAAGCAAACTGCCCACCTGATGGTAAGTGGTAACAGTCACCTGTGGTACCATACATGTGGCTCTTGTGAGATTCGCAGCAAAACTGCAACCCCCACAAGAACCACAGTGTACGTTGCCAACTTGTGACATCAGATCGAAAGTCACGGTACCCAGTAATTTGACTGCCATATCCAAACCGGAACACAGCAATGCAAGCACTGCTGCTTTGCGGCAGGCAGACGACCCTGGTACAGAGTCTCCCTCCAGTAAAATTTAATTTATTAGGCGAGCAAGACTTTCAAATGTAACAAATAGGCAAACAGACACAGTTACTTATTTTATAATTTATAAGGGTTCATAAAATACCATAATAATAAAAATAGCGTGATTTGCATAACACTCACTTAAATAATGTTTAACGCTTAACGCATTTAAATAAGTTCTGTCTGTGTCAACATTAATGAAATGATAAGACAAAATAATTTTATGTTTAAACAAAACTGCCAGCCTGATCGATGCTACAGCCACTTACATTACATGTGGTAAGTAGGTACCCTTTTGACGCATAAAACCATATACGCGAAATACCAATTCTTGGTTTGCGGTTTAGTTGAAATAATTACATCAAATACCAATACGTATAATTCCACAAACGCATAACACCACCTTATAAAATTAGGCGTTTTGCGTAAAAGGTTATGTAAAAGTACGTACGTAAATCGATATACATCATCGCAGCTTATACGTCCCCACCGAGGGGTTCTACCCTAAGTTAGGCTGTTTAGGCTTTTGTCAACCACGCTGGCTCAGTGCGGATTGGTCGACTTCATATCATCATCACAGCTCATATATAGCTCGTGCCCCACCGAGGGGCACGAGCCTACCCTAACTAGTTATGTTGTGTGGACCCTACCACGCGCGTCCATAAGGGCAGGAAGAACACCGGGGGGTTTAGTGGGTAGGCTTGGCACTCTGCCGGGAGAGCCCCACACACGCTCGTCGTCTAGCCAACGGCGAGTACGGTGCGGTCACGCATTCCCCTCGAAAAAAAAAAAAAAAAAAAAAAAAAAAAAAAAAAAAAGGCGATTAGGCCTTAGTCAAACCACGATGGCCCAGTGCGGATTCGTTGACTTCACATACACCTTTGAATTACTTCGCAGGTGTATGCAGGTTCCCTCACGATGTTTTCCTTCACCGTAGGAGCGTCAGATGAATGTACATATGAAATTCGTGAAACGAAAACACATTGGTACATGTCAGGATCGATCGCGGGCCTCCCGAATCTACTTGCGGCACAGTCTAGTGCCGAGGCCACAGCGCCACTAACGCTCCTGTACACGACTTCACATACACCTTTGAATCTCTTCGCAGATGTATGCAGGTTGCGTCACGATGTTTTCCTTCACCGTAGTCAGGAGCGTTAAACAAACGTACATATGAAATTCGAAAAACGAAAAACACATTGGTACGAGTGTATTGAAAGACAGAAAGAAAGAAAATGGTTTATTGGATATGTTATACGTACATTAAATACAATAATAATACAAATGAAATACATTCAAATTCAGATTCAAATTCAAAAATCTTTATTCAACATAGGCCTTTACAGGCACTTATTGACGTCAAAACAAAGCAAAACAATGTAATTTAAAGAAATCATATTAACCTTGTATGTGCATACATCCTGGATATATTCAAGATGTCTGCAAATACAAGTAGGAATGAAAAAAAAAAGTTGACTCTACACTACATTGCGGATCAAACCACGGACCAGAGGCCCAATTCTACTTCTAATCAATAAAAGAAGAATAATGAACTAATGAACGCAGAATACTACTAATGAACGCAGCCAAACATTATATTTGTATTTTAAAATGACAGCTCTGAATCGGCAAAGGGTTTTAAACCGTCGAAGCTATAAGCTAATATTTAAAAATGTATCTCCCAAGAAGCCCGCTGTCGCGTTGCAACTGGCTCTTGATATTTCTAGTAATATATAACATTGTTATCTTCCGACATTGTACTGGTAGAATGGGTAATATTTCACGACTTGGCACCAGACAACCGCTATCATATTAAACCATGGCACTAAGTTTGACGTAAATACTGTTTTAAAACATTATTTACTGTCGGCCATTACTTGTAACTTGACGGGGTTGTAATTTTAATCTGTGGAGATAAATACTGCGCTACTGTGATTTGCGGTGATAATAGCCGGGTCTAGGACGCGGAACAAATGTAATTTCGGGAGACAAATTGTCGCTTGAAGAAATAATTACCTCGTGACAAGAAGAAATTAGTGAACACTACCACTATGACGTCTGTAAGAACAATAGAGCGACATTATGAAGCTTACTTGTTTGTATATTCGTTTCATAAATTTGCGAAAAAATTGTTTGGCTTAGGATAAAATTATTACAGAATATCTTTTTTGGGTTCCGTATATCCAAAGGAAAAACAGAACCCTTATAGGATAACTTCGTTATCCGTCTGTCTGTCTATCAAGGTCCCTTTTCTTTGCAACGCGTAGAGATATCAAACTGAAATTTATATCAAACTATACTACTGTGCTCGCGAACTACGTTTCGCCTTAATTTATTTTTTCCCGACATCTTCAACAAATATCGTTAATGTACACAGAAATAAATGCAAAAACTTAACAAATTTATATACTAAAACTTTCCTCGAGAATCACACTATCGAGTGGTGAAAACCGCTTGGAAATCGGTGCAGTAGTTTTTGAGTTTATCGCGAACAAACAGACAGACGCGGCAGGGGGACTTTGTTTTACTCGTATAATATGTAAGGAGGATACTCACTCGGGTCTTCGGTCTCTTTCAGCTGTGAAAAAATCAAACTTGTAAGTCAACGTGATCAAAATATTTTTTTTTACATACGATAGGGAAGTTCCTGGCCTTCATCTCACCTGATGGTAAGTGACGATAAAGCCGAAGGTGAAAGCGAGCTTCACCTGGACTCCTCAACAACTGAGGAACTGATGATGATGATATGATCTTTTATGTTGCATATTTTGCGATTTTCTAAGGAACTCAAAACTTCCCGTTAAACTTGAATCATGAAATTTGGTAAGAAGCAAAGTTTTACAGCAAAATCGCAGTAATCGCAGTCTTTTATGACATAGAAGACGACAACGATAGAGACTAGCTTACGCTTACTACAACTCGAACTAACTCAACAAGCCCATAAGAGCTCCAAGTAGGATCAGACAAGCAGGTGCAAAGCTACACGTCGAAATGCAGTCACTTACTTGCACTCGGAAATCTAAGCATTCTCGCTGAATCCAGAACAATACCCCAAATAACCTAATAGCTTCACAGAGACAAGTTAAAGTCACTTAGAGATTCTCTGCAAACTTAGCCGTGTGTAACTTACGAACTTAATGCTAATCCAGACTAGTTTCTGATAAGGACTTCGCTATTGTCAATTTGAAATCTTATTATACTGATGTATTAAGTAAAATTTATTAAATATTACTTATAATTTATTAAATATTTGGGATGGATGTTGTAATGCATGTGTGATCTTACGGAGTATTCTTAGAAAGTGAAACAATGACGCTTTTTACTATGTCAACTTTTTTTGGTTTTTGTAAAGTAATGAATGTCTATGACAAGGTGAGGCTTGCCATTGTATATGCATATAGTAGTCACATTGATACACTTATTAAAACATCAAGACCACACGGCCTTAGATCACTACAATACCTTCCTATGTATGTGACCCCACATTGTAACAATAACTATGGTAAATAAGTATAGAACCACATTCTGCCCCACATATTGAACAATTTAGCTAAAGATCACATATCTTAAAAACCAAAAAGCCCAACCAAATAAAAAATATTATTAAAACATTCCTACTAGGTGATAATTGTGTAGTTCCAGGCTCAGACAGGTTATAGCATATAAAATTTAAGAGCGACTCCTTAAGGGTCCACAATCTTAGTTAAGATTTTATTCCCTTAAGTACCTATAAATTGATAAAAATAAATATACTCTCAGAAAAATAAAGAGTTTTAATTTTTTTTACTAGGATAGGAGTACGTTTCCGTGATTATTGGAAAAGTTATTAAAGTGATAACAAGAATTTATGATGCAATAGACGCGAATTAGAAGAGATCTTAAATTTTTTACTTTCAAAGTTTTTGTTGGATAAAGAGTTTTATTATTAATATTATTCTGTTTCCAATGAGGGTTGGCGGCTTCAGTATTATAAGTCATTGATTAATAATGACATCTAAGGTTGTTTCATTCGTCAGAAATTTTGTCGGGGTTAAGGCGTTCTTACCCAAGTTGACCTGAACTAACCTGCTTGCTATCATGCCAATCAACAGATGACATTTGTGTCCTCTTCCCTTTGCCCAACATATCCCATCAACCTTCAAATTCGCAATTTTATAGGTGAATTTCAATCTACCATGAAATCGGCGGAATGTGTTGTGTGCTGAAACTCGCTGTATGACAGTTCCGCGAAACTCTCCAAGAGTTGTCGCAAACTGTTCGGAGCTTGCAAAACTAACACGCGTTAGGTAATTAACTCTGCGAGTGAGGCTGGCTTCAGCGACGTGGAAATATCAATATATGCAATCTTGTTCTGTTTAAAACTCTGAAGCGCATTTGGTGAATCCATTAAGAATGATTTTAAATCAATTGATTCGTGGGTGGGACACTCGGAAAGTTTTGCGTAATGATTGAAATGATTTTCGTATTCAATTTGGTTTAAAAGCCTTTTTAAAAACTCGCCTCTAATTTTGAAATACTTTCCCAGTCCGCTTTAGCAAAAACTGAGTA
Organism: Schoenobius gigantellus; assembly: GCA_963935595.1. Taxonomy (NCBI): domain Eukaryota; kingdom Metazoa; phylum Arthropoda; class Insecta; order Lepidoptera; family Crambidae; genus Schoenobius; species Schoenobius gigantellus. The sequence goes on from OZ012563.1 coordinate 9,573,473, forward strand.
TAGTTTTAGTTTTTGGACATAAAGTTGTCAAATCAGCGTTGAACGGAGGAAAGTGGAACAGTTTAGCTCGTATGTTGTCTAGGGAGTCCCGAATTTGCAAAAATAGACACCCGGAAATGTTTCTTAACGATCCTATTGAGTTTGTATAAAAACTTGGAATTAAATTTTAAATCAGAAGGTTCATATTTTTATTAAAAAGCAACAAGCAGGCTGCCCACCTAATGGTAAGGTATAGCCTTATCCAGAATGTGTCATAAACGAGTCTGAGAAATGATTTTAATCAAAAATTAAATTTAAATTTATTAGAAATTAATTACCTATATGTAATAATATTTAGGCCAAACCTACATCTGATAAAGCCAAAGTATTATATAAAATTGTTAAAGTAGGTATAGGTCGTAGATGATTTTATGTAATATTAACTATGTATATCCTAAGCTGTAATAACTATGAGAGTGACATAATCTTTACAATATTAAACCCCAAAAAATAAAAAAGGCTAATATAGCTCCTACAAGCATCTCAATGTAACATACTAACTTGTGATATAAGATGACAAGTCATATACCTAGTCATTTCACTGCCTATCTTTATCAGCATTCATTCAAACCGGAACACAGTAATGCAAGCATCGATACTTGGCGGCAGAAATAGGTAAGAAAATGGTACCAGTGCAAAACATTCACTATCAGGTAATGTTGGTAGTGGGGTACTCCCCACTCATGAAATAAAAGAGGAAATTCAATCAGGAGAAGATGCAGATTTGGAAAAAGGGTGATACGGTAAGGAAATCAATGCTATTAAGCTAAGGATTCAAGGATAGGCAATGACTGGAAATACGTCTTTTAAAAGACTAGCGTGTGTGAACTACTAATACCTTAGGGAGAGAGTTCCATAAACGGGCAACGTAAGATGGAAATTACTCTTAGAAGAAATGAGTGGTGTGTCAGGAAGTATATTAAATTGAAATAAGAACGCAATGTATGTAGGTACTATGACTTGTTAAAATTAAGAATTAAGGTAGTGTCCAATAAAATAAGTATCTTTTTCTAAGTCAGACTACTACTTTTTAAATATAGAATATAAATACTTCAGAAATATTTGACAACAAAGTGATTTCTTTTTAAAAAAAATAAAAATAAATAAAATAATTTTATTTTAGACACAGAGTCCATATACATTTTATCACTATATAAAATAAATTATTAAATTAAAAATAAATTACAAGTAAAAAGTAAAAAGGGTAATTTCCCAAAAATGTTAGAAGTTAAATTTTGGCGTTCAGAAATAATAGGGTAGTTGACTTATATCAAAATTTATTAAAATATTGTTTATTTCTAACAGTATTTGGCATAAGGTTCCACAATATACCGATTTTAATAAATAACAATGAATGATTACTGTAAAATTTTAATTTGAAAATGCTAGAAATAATCTTTTTTTATCTGACGCCGTAAACGCTTTGATATCCTGTGGTCAGAGCCGTGACGTCACTCATATAGTAAACAAAGAAATGTCAAATTTGATTCAACAACTCGTCGATTTGCACTATTCTTTCCTAAAACTGGCAAAAAATCGTCCAAATCTCCGTTATTATATGTGTAAATATCGTAAATTATTTGTATTAATAGCAAAATCAACCATTGATGTTGGATTTGTGAGAGCAGATAGTAGTACAAATCTTCCGAAAATCGACAGATTGATGGTCAGGAGATTCTTTGTGTATCGCTCTAAACAATATAAGTACAGTTTCAATACTGTTATAATGAAGAACAGGTTACAAGTGTACTTGTCAAGATTGTCACGCGGCAGAAGAGAGTTGCAAACATGCATTTTTGGTGTGGTTGCACCATCACAGTGAGGAGCTATTTTGTACAGCAGTTGAATGCTATTGGATAGAATTCTATCTCTCAAAAGTCAAATAAACACTAAAAGTATTTACTTCAAGAGAAATGTTGAAAAGAAAACATCAGGATCATCTGTCAAATACCAGTGTAGTACTGCAAGAATTTGTAAATGAACATAAAAAGAGAAAGATTGGCAGTTGTTCATTTGTCAAGCATGAAGAAAATTACTGGGAGGAAAAATATATTAGGTTAGGGAAAAAGTCTTTTCGCATTATAGTATGTATAAACTTGTAATAAAATCTCTTTGGCTATACTATTTGTATCTGGCTGGTTTTGGTATCATTGAAAGTTTAAATTTTAAAGAACATAATTCCAAATTCAAATTAGGAAAATGTGTGATTTTCATTTGTTTTTCGTACCGCCAAGATGAGTGAATCTAATGAAGAAATTCGATACATTTTAAAATTTTACTACAAAAAAGGTAAAAATGCAACGCAAGCCGCGAAAAAAATTTGCGATGTTTATGGACCTAGTGCAGTGTCTGTGAGAGTAGCACAAATTTGGTTTAAGCGTTTTCAATCCGGAAATTTTGATGTCAAAGATGCACGTCGCTCTGGTCGCCCTATTACAGATAAAATGGATGCCATTTTTGAAAAAGTGGAGCAAGATCGGCATGTCAGTAGTTACGACGTAGCTGAAGAACTGGGAATTGACCACAAAACAGTTTTGGCGCATTTGAAAAAAACTGGGTACACAAAAAAGCTCAACATTTGGGTACCTCACGAGCTCACTGAAAGAAACCTAATGAACCGTGTACTCATTTGTGATTCTTTATTACGACGTAATGAAACCGAACCATTTTTGAAGAAGCTGATAACTGGTGATGAAAAGTGGATCACGTACGACAAGAACGTGCGAAAAAGGTCGTGGTCAAAGGCCGGTCAGGCTTCACAGACTGTGGCGAAACCCGGGTTAACTCGCAACAAGGTGATGCTGTGTGTGTGGTGGGATTGGAAGGGCATTATTCATTATGAGCTGTTACCACCAGGCAGGACCATCGATTCTGAACTCTACTGCGAACAACTGATGAGATTAAAGCAAGAAGTTGAGAGAAAGCGGCCGGAATTAATCAACAGAAGGGGTGTGGTTTTTCATCATGATAATGCTAGAACTCACACATCTTTAGCCACTCAGCAAAAATTAAGAGAGTTTGGCTGGGAGGTGTTAATGCATCCGCCGTATAGTCCTGACCTTGCACCTTCAGATTTCCACCTGTTTCGGTCTCTTCAGAATTCTTTAGGCAGTGTCAGGTTAACATCACGAGAGAACTGCCAAAACCACTTGTCGCGGTATTTTGACCAGAAGTCCCAAAATTTCTATAGCAATGGGATCATGTCCCTACCTACAAGATGGCAAAAAGTTATCGAACAAAATGGTACCTACATACTTTAGTTAAATGTAAATAAACTATATTAAAAAATGTTTTGAATTTTCTTAAAAAATGCGAAGAAACTTTTTCCCCAACCTATTATATACATTCACAGACACAGATTGTGACATATTTCTTAAAAAATAAAAGACCTCTTCAATGAAGAAATAATAAAGTGCATAGAAAACTAAACCACAAATCATCAATACAGAAGTGCTCTTTAGTTCGAGCTTCGTTATTGTTAACGCCGTTGAACGACGGTAGATTTTTTATAAGATTTACGCAATTAAATACACGCACCCTCACATGCACACGCACACAACAAAACTTTCCTTATATAATATCCTTCCCCGACCCTTCCTCTCATTCTCTCGAGTACCGATCTTGCTATACGCAAACGCACCGCTCCGCAATAAAAATTCGCAAAAGTTGATAAATCTCTATTTGATTTCGCCGCGAGTGTTTAATTATACTCAATAAATAATTAGCGACTTGTGTGTATAATAAAGCTATCGAAGAAACAAGAAATAGCGAGCTATAGTGCCGGCCGGCTGAAGAGTGAGTGTTGCTGCTTTAAAGGTACGGTGCTTTCCTTTCTATTTCTTTTACCGCTCGCCCACACAAGTTCTTGGTCCTTCTGTCCCCGGATTCCGCAAAATACACTCCACAAATACACATATATTTAAATTCAATAGTCCTTTTCTCCGTGTTGATTTTTTTGCTATCTACCTCCCCATTTACAAAATTGTTAAAACCGCAACTGTTTCACACACGCATTATATTTTAACGCATATTTATATATTTTTTAAGGCATATTTATCGATATTACTACGCATTTTTCATATTCCGCATTTATTTAACTGCCCATTCCACCAGAGGGAGACTCGGTACTGGGTCGCCTGCGTGGGTACCTCTATCTTACCTATTTCTTACCGCTAAGCAGTGGTGTATTTGCATTACTGTGATACGGTTCGAAGGGTAAGACAGGCAGTTAAATTACTGGGTACAGTGACAATAACATCAGAAGTCACAAACCAGCAACACACGCTCAGCTAGTCTTCACTACAGCTAACTCCACTCAACCGCATTTTCAATTTATTTCTCACTCACTCATTTCTCAATTAAACTCTCGTTTTAATATTTTTATTGTAATAATCGCATTTATAGTTTAATAGTAACGCAATTTTATTCTCACACGCAAATTTATTTCGCAAGATGGCACAATTAAGGCGTAAAATTAATTTATTAGAAGCTAAACAGGAAACGTTGTTTGAAAGAGTTCAACAACTGTACAATCTCGGCCTAAAGGTTTCTGATCCCGAAAATGAATCTAAATTTCTCACCCGCATACATTCATTAGAAAGTACTAGAACGGAATTTCTTCAAATTGTCGATGATCTAAATTTGGCCTATATGGAGTCGAATGCGGAGGTCAAGCCTTCCTACTCGACGGTTAACGCATTTGACGATTTATATTGTAACATCAAAGTTGTTGAAAAATCCCTTACTCAACTCAGGGCTGGCATACAGAGCAATCCTAATTTTAATAAAAAATTGCCTCCTTTGGAGTTAGCCTCCTTCGATGGTACCCCTAATAGGTGGACCGTCTTTTATCAAAACTTCAAAAGCCTCATTCATGATAATGCTCAGCTCACTGCAGCCGAAAAGGCTCAGTATTTAATAGGGAAACTCTCAGGAAAAGCGTTATCAGTGTGCTCAGGTATTCCGCCTACAGGTGAAAATTATATAATTATTTGGAACGCACTCATTGAAAAATACCAAGACATAAGAGTTCAAGGGTTTTAAATCGCAGTCATTGGACGCATTCATAGATCAGTTTTGTTCTGCTGAGGCTGCCTTACGTCGCCTAGAATTCGATGACCTTGCTGATTTCATAATAACGCATATTGCACTTAGTAAATTAGATAAAGATACCCTCACTCTTTTTGAACAAACTAATAGGCAGGTTAAAATTCCAAAGTTCTCTCATCTCAAAGAATTTGTCAAAGAACAAAACAAAATTCACACTTTACGTACGCTTACAAATAATAAACAAACTTATAATAATGTCACAAAAACCTCAAGCTCATATAAAGTATCAAAACCAACACATTCTTTTCTTGTAAATACCGATAGTAATGTGCAGCAACCCTATAACGCATATAATAGTCATTTATCACGCAATTGTTTAGTATGTAAAAGTCAGCCTTCACACGGCTTATATAAATGTGCTAAGTTCTTATCTTGTAACGCAAAAATAAGAAACGATTTAGTAATTAAAAATAGTTTTTGCATAAATTGCTTAGGTTTTCATCATATCAAAAACTGCAAATCTCAAAATGTTTGTTCTATTTGTCGCCGCAAACACCATACCTTATTACATGTTGATAATTATCACTCGCAATCTAATTTCAATTCGCATAACACCAATAATATTCGTTCGAGGCAGGGTATGTCGAGCGAACCGGTTGCAACTCACACGCCAAGCGATTCCCAGCCTAATCGCCCTAGTACCCAAGACTCAAATTTAAATGTAGATGGTATTAGGAACGTTTCGCTGTCAGTTACCACTACTCAATTGACAAATAAACATACAGCCGTTCTTTTGCCTACCGCATCAGTCTATGCATTTGCATTTGATAATAACGCTCGGCAGGTACAATCGCTGCGCGTATTTTTAGACACTGGCTCGACCAGTCATTTTATAACAAAAGATTGTTGTGATCGCTTGAATTTATTGATCACTCCCGCTTCGTCTACTATTCAAGGTATCGGCTGTACGAAAAGTGCTTCGCTAGGATGTGTAAAACTCACAATTCAGTCCCGCTATGACGAACGCTGTCAATACACAATTGAAGCTCGAGTGATGGACACCATCACCGATCGCTTACCTAGCGCGCCGATAGATGTATCGCAGTTAGCTCATTTGCGCAATTTACCTATGGCCGATGATAATTATTTTTCGCCTTTGGGTATCGATTGTCTCATAGGTAATGAACTCATTCCGTTCTTACTCGGGGGTAGAAAAGTTAGTTCGCCCAACTCATCGGTTGTCGCTTTTGAGTCTACGCTTGGTTATGTTGTTATGGGACGGGCTGATTGTGATGCGTCTCTTTGTTGTTCTGCACTCGATAAAAATAACGCTTTTATTTATGACACGGAAATTCAACGCTTGAATAATTTAACGCAACGCTTTTGGGAACTCGAAAATGTTCCTAATAAAAAACACGTTAGCCCCGATGATGAGCAGTGTGAACGTAGTTTTCTCTCTTCATACTCACGTGATGATACCGGTAGATATACTGTGTCGCTACCATTCAAGTCTCAGCCGACAGAGCTGGGCGATTCTGTTAGTATTGCTAAACGGCGCTTGTTATCATTAGAAAAGAAATTAAACGCTTCGCCTAACTTACGGTTAGAATATAACGTTACTATTCAAGATTACATTGATAAAGGTTATTTGTCAAAAGTAAGTAACGCTTCCCCGCAAGATAGCTCTTATTACATACCGCATAGGGCTGTTATTCGCCCGGACAAAGAAACCTCTAAGCTTAGAGTAGTTCTTGACGCCAGCTGTAAAACAACTTCGGGAAAATCGCTTAATGATTTATTATATGTCGGACCTAATCTTCAACAAAATATATTTTCACTTTTAATTAATTTACGAATGTTCAACATCGCTTTGTCCGCAGACATCGAAAAGATGTACTTTCAGGTTAAACTATCGAAAGAACATCAGCCGTACCAACGCATCTTGTATAGGTTTGAGACCGACTCAAATATTGATACATATGAGTTTAATAGGGTTTCATTTGGAATATCCAGTTCTCCTTATCTCGCAATGCGTGTCGTACGGCAACTAGCCGCTGACGAACGCGATCGCTTTCCGCTCGCCGCTTATGAGGCCGAAAACCACATGTACATGGACGACTACGTAGCTTCTATTGATGGTTCAGAGAACGCTGAAAAAATATGTCAAGAAATGGTCGACATGTTCAGGGTCGGGGGCTTTAAGTTAGTTAAGTGGATGTCCAGTGACCCTAATGTTTTAAATAAAATTCCTGAGTCGTATAAAAAGATTTCGCATCTCGTTAACTTTGATGACACGTCTCACACAAAAATAATAGGAATGCATTGGTGTCCTAGTGATGATTTTTTATTATTTCAAGTCAATCCAAATAATAATGTACAGTTGTGCACAAAACGCACAATCTTATCAGAAACCGCTCGCTTGTTTGACCCGCTCGGATTGATAGGCCCAGTTACCGCTTTTTTAAAATTGTTAGTGCAGCAGTGTTGGCAACTCAATCTCGGATGGGATGATCCCGTCCCTGATAGCATTCTTCAAAGGTGGAATCAATTTCGCGTCGAAATGCCTTATCTCCAAAAATTAAAAATTCCTAGACATATAGGTATAACCGCAGGTACTCACATTTCTTTAATTGGTTTCGCTGACGCTAGTGAAAAATGCTATGGAGCCGCAGTGTATATTAGGGTTTGTAATTATAAACAAAATAGAATCACCACGAATCTTTATGCTTCAAAGTCTCGATTAGCGCCATTGAAAAAGGTTTCACTCGCACGCCTAGAGCTTTGCGCTGCTCTTCTTTTGAGCAAATTAATGACTTCTGTTATGGAAACATTGAGCTTGCGCTGCAAAATAGATGAAAAATACGCCTTTTCAGATTCCACTGTCGCTTTGACTTGGATTCATTCACCCGCTTACAAATTTCATACTTTCGTCGCAAATCGAATAACTGAAATTAATACTCACCTTCCCGCTGAACACTGGTATCATATAAGCGGCCATGATAACCCGGCAGATATAATATCTCGCCCTGTTACGCCTTGCAATATATTAAATAATTTAGTTTGGTTTCATGGACCTCAGTGGATATCAGAACCTTTCTCGATTTGGCCTTTGGTTCCCTTCAAGCCCAGCGATACTGGCAGTGATTTTTTTGAAACCAAAACTATTACATTACATACGCAGGTTTCAACTATTGAATCACTCGATAATAATCCAATTCAAAAATTAGTCGATAAATTATCTAGTTATAAAAAATTACTTCGCGTTATGATTTATATTCTACGCTTCATTAAAATTTTAAAAACCTCTGGTTCATTTCAAAAATCTGATTATGATTCCGCGGAGATTTATATTATTCATTTTATTCAACGCAAACATTTTTCTAGTGATATTTTCGCATTAAAAAATAATAAAAATGTCTCTAAATCTTTGTTAAAACTTCATCCTTTCATTGATAGTGATAACATATTACGCGTTGGTGGTCGATTAACTCATTCTCAACTTAGTTATGGTCAAAAACACCCAATAATTTTACCCGCGAAGGATCGCCTCACTCAGTTAATTGTTGATGATTATCATATTGTAAATCTTCATACTGGCCCCGCACTTTTACTATCACTCGTGAGACAAAAATTCTGGATTCTTGGTGCCAGAAATTTGATACGCCAGAGAGTTCATCAGTGTAACATATGTTTTAAAATGAACCCTAAACCACCTACACCTATTATGGGTGATTTGCCCGCTTTTCGTGTTTCGGAAGCGAAAGCTTTTGTTTACACTGCAGTTGACTACGCTGGACCTTTTTATATCACGCACATTAGGCACCGTGGTGTTAAAAGTCAAAAGGCATACATTTGTCTTTTTGTCTGTTTGACAACCAAAGCGATTCACCTTGAACTTGTCACTGATTTGAGTTCTGATCTCTTTCTTGCCGCTTTCAAGCGTTTTATCTCTCGCAGAGGCCCCGTGTCTATGATTTATAGCGACGGAGGTACCAATTTCATAGGAGCCAAACGCAAATTAAACGAAATATACGCATTGCTAGAATCGAAATCCCATAAAAATTTTATTGGTCAGCAATTGGCTGAGCAACGCATTCAATTCAAACATAGTCCGCCTTATGGCCCACATTTCAATGGTTTATGCGAAATTAATGTACGCTGTGTAAAAACTCATCTTTATAAAACCATTGGAAACCAAATTCTCACATATGAAGAATTTATCACAATTTTAACACAAATAGAAGGCTTGCTTAACAGTCGTCCTTTGTGTGTTCTTAGTTCAGATCCCTCAGATATAAACGCATTAACTCCAAATCATTTTTTAAATTTAACTCCGCTTAAGTTTCTTCCCGCTGAGGATCTCACTCACATAGAAGATAATCGCTTATCACGTTATCAGCTTCTTACAAAACTTACTCATAGTTTTTGGCAAAGCTGGAGCCAAGAATATCTCACGTCCCTCCAACAAAGACAAAAATGGAATAATCCGTCTACTCCTATTCAAGAAGGAACTGTAGTTATTCTTAAAGAAAATAATACGCATCCTCTTTGCTGGCCTTTGGGAGTGATTGAGGAGGTTTTTCGAGGTAAAGATGATGTGATTCGCACACTGAGAGTCCGAACTGCCAGTGGTAGTTTCGTTCGTCCAGTGGTAAGAGTTTGTCCTTTGCCGCTCCAATAATTCTAATTTATTTAAACGCATGCTATTATTATTAATTTATTATTTTTAATTATTATTTAATTTTCTTGTAGAGGGAACCTCTAGGCCGGGGGAGTTGTTAACGCCGTTGAACGACGGTAGATTTTTTATAAGATTTACGCAATTAAATACACGCACCCTCACATGCACACGCACACAACAAAACTTTCCTTATATAATATCCTTCCCCGACCCTTCCTCTCATTCTCTCGAGTACCGATCTTGCTATACGCAAACGCACCGCTCCGCAATAAAAATTCGCAAAAGTTGATAAATCTCTATTTGATTTCGCCGCGAGTGTTTAATTATACTCAATAAATAATTAGCGACTTGTGTGTATAATAAAGCTATCGAAGAAACAAGAAATAGCGAGCTATAGTGCCGGCCGGCTGAAGAGTGAGTGTTGCTGCTTTAAAGGTACGGTGCTTTCCTTTCTATTTCTTTTACCGCTCGCCCACACAGTTATAAACAATAACAGCTTCCATGTGCTATAAAGTCAGCCAGTGCATAACACATGATGGTTCTTTTGTTGGGAAGATTTTTGGTGGGAAATCTTGCAGACACCTACGAGTATAATGAAATGTGGATAAAAGTTGAAAGATGAAGATTTGGGTTGAAATTTGCAAAATGTGACCTCATTTCCAATTACCTGTATACCCTGTAATAGTCTATTCAACAAACGGTATCCATAAAATTAGATTAATACAAAATTGTCATGCTCTTTTACTGAAGAAAATGTTAATTATCAAAGACGGAAAACTGTGAACAGTATGCTTAACTCAAGTATAGATGCAGATGTTTTGTGCTAAAACAAAACTTATATACTTTTGTGTTGCTAGCAGTATGTAATTTTGAAAACACTCAAAAGGTGACAATATTAGCTATAATAGGTATTTGTTCTAACAATCTGTATGTCAAAAAACTTATTGATCAAATAGTGCCATTTTGGAAACTATACTACATTTTTCCTAAATTATATGAAAGTATTACTTCATAATAATGATCTAACTCTATTCAACCTATTTGTACTTTTGGAACATATATATTTGAGTAACAATGATAAATATGAGCAACAAACCTATAAAATATTATAAATCTTTTAAGGTGTAATGGAAAAATAAAACACATGTATTTCAAATTAAAATATTTTGATTCAACTTAAACCTTTACAAGTCATTATTGTCAAATGAACATAGAACATTTTTTTTAGTGAAGAACATAATGACTAATGTAGTACAAAAATTTATTATGTCATCTTTAGATGTTAGTTATGTATAAAGTGAAGAAAAAAAATTTTTTTATATTATTTATTTAATAAGAAGGGTCTTGTAAATTAGGAAGAGCACAGGCTGACAACACAGCAATCACATTTAATATATTTGTATACGGCTTTAAAATGAATAACTTGCATATTCTTGCGTAAGCTGTTCTGAAATTTACCAGCCATGGTGGCCAGCAGGTTTAATCAGTGAAGATATAACCTTTCAGTTTTACCAAACTGGACCTATTTACTTCTATGGTGCTTTGGTATATGAATACTTGAGTTATTTTGTTGACATAATGTTGTTCTTGTTAACGGGTCACATTTTGATGTTGTGGCTGTGCATGCACTGCTTTGTATTATGTTGCACAACTTTTACTGCCTTATCAATCTCGTTGTCAAGAGAACAGAGTAGTACACAATTGTTCTCATTACGTAACCTCTGAAAGCAACAAATTTTAATTAGGTACTCAATAAATTCAAGTAAAAGTTGTTTAGATAAATATATTCATTATGAAACTTTGATATTTTTGTTTGTATTACATACTTTTTAATTAATATTCAATTTCATCATTATTCAATTGGACATAAGTACATATTATTTTCTTTGAAACATCATCTAGTGTCAGTGTATAATAGATTAAATAAAAAAGGCGTGAATGGTCAAGTTTTCTCTCAGTTTTCTGGTCAAGTTCAAATTTGGTTGGTCGGCTGCAGTCAGTTTTCATTCTAACTGAAAGATAAAAATTTAATTAATGATTTTACATACAACCTAAAAACTTCTATTTTGTTTAAGTTGAAACTGAAGTACCTACACAGATTGAGTTATTCAGTTATAGTACTTACATTAATGTGATTTCTGCAAAAATACATTTGAGTTTCAGTAGATAGTTACAGGATTTCTTGAAGCGAGTGTTAACCAAATATTTCGCATGTCTATATCACTGGGTACGTCTAATCCACAGCTTTCCTGGAGTCTTAATTCTATATTCCTGTTCTATTGTCCCGTTCCATATACAGTTTTACTATATTTTGTGATATTTAATAGAAAGCATTGTTTTTGTGAGGTTATTTCGCCCCCGTGCTTTGTTTACTATAAGACTGACGTCATTGCCACAAATAATCAACAGACTATCATGGCTGACCGTGTTTTCGGTCCAAAATTGAATATCTTAATTTAAAATAGATTTTTTGCACTTTTTAGCCATCGAAAAAAATAATATTCATGTGCTATGGTCTAATACAACAATTATGAACATTTTAAGCCCTACTTTAAAAAAGGGTCAACTAGCCTATTGTTAAAAGACGTGGAATCAACTATCCGCCCGAATATTTTATAAAGTTTTTTGGTATCAAAAAAAGTAATGAATTTTTTCAATAAAATAGAAGTGTCATTTAAAATACGTTATTTTGTTTTAAACAAGCTTTTGCACTAACATAGTTATTTTATAAGTAGGTAGGTATAACATCAGCGTAAGCCTTGTTTGCAGAAATTCAGTTTCACCGTTAGCTCGAGAGCACACTAAGAAGCTTAGAACATCTTCTAGTGCAATAAATAATATGATATACTGACCAAAGTTGTAAGGTTCAACGAAACATGGGAATTAAATTTCCGTTACATAAAATGTGAAGTGAAATACCCAGTTAACATTTACAAGTGAATCTTTTGGAACATTCGTTTTCTTTAAAATTTTCTTTTAAAGAAAACGAATGTTCCAAAAGATTCACTGATTTTCACGGATTTTGCTGTAATCTTGCTTACAAGATGTTTATGATCTGTCCTTTTATCTTTATTGTGGAAATCTTTTACGAAACGACCATGCTAGGTTTGAATCTGTGATAATCCTCTCTTACAAGGCTAGCAAAAGACCGTAACTACAACGTACTATTCTATTCTGTAACTTAACCTACTCATTTCTCCGGTCCAGAATATGTTTGACAAGTAGCTAGGCATTTTAATTGGCATTGGCTTGGTAGGTGTGTGATGATTGATAGATTTTTGTATTGCATTCTTATTTATAATTATTTTAGTAGAAGCACTGCAATATACTGCACTGTTGGATTCAATGGTAACGGTTGAGAATGCCACATGATATAAAATCCGCCATTCCTTTTTAGAATAAATAAATCGAAACAAAACATGCAACGAAACCCTATGTTAAGAAATGGACTCAGAAAATTTCATCGTCATTATATTAGCCACAACTGTAAATAAAAGTCCCATCAAATGTTTTCCGGTGTTCACAGCTCAAACGGGTGACAATTTCGAACGCACGACATTTCTACGATACCTCACCATCCATCCACGAAAGAGAGTGTAAACATGCTTAACAGCATGTAAATAATTGTTTTCTTTTCCTCGACGAGTTGAATCTTAAGTCGAATAAAACGGTCGACATCAGAGTACAGACGCCAGAACTCGTCCCCTTATAAATCTCCAGCAGCCCGTGCTCCAACTTGGCCGCAGTTAACATAATATACGGCCAGTGCACGGACTAATGCCTTAAGCAGCCCATATTACCCGCGAAACGATTTCGCTCTTGTAAGGATAATATTACGTGACAAGGTTTCCTGGAAGCGATATGAGCTTAGCGCTTAAGTTGGGACATTTCTTACAAGAATGAGAAAGTGCTTTAGATTTTCGAAGGTTTCTTGTTAGTCGGTATTCTAATGCCTTTAAATAATTTTTTATTGATTTGAACTACCTACTACTAGTTATTAGGCCTCTCCTTATAAGGAAGGATTGGGACCTCTCGCAAGGAGGTATCTTGAACTACTTACTCCTTACTAAGCAGACTAGAGCAGAGGAATAAAGAAGAAGTAATGTACAGTAACAGACTAGAATAGTAGAGTACGCTTTAACCCTTTCCTAGACTTATTCTCCTCACCCTTTAAAAATCTTACTAATTTTATAAATGCCTATTATTATTATTGTAGAGACTTTGGGCCATGTATGCACTACCTCGACCATTGCTGATCTATTGTAGTAGCCCTTTATCTTATAACTCACTGCTAATTCCCGTTGCCTCTAGAAATTTCCAGATTCTTTGGGGAGTGAGATATTGTAAGTCTTCAGGGAACATGATATGCAGCCCTAAATGGATGCTCCTATGTCGCATGAGGGTCCCGCAATCACAGAGAATGTGCAACGCTGTTTCTTCCGCCTCTAGGCAGAATCTGCACTTTGCGTCTTGCGTCAAGCCCATACGAGACGTGTGCTTATTAAGTTTGCAGTGGCCAGTTAGTATTCTAGTCACCGCACTGGCCTTATATCTCTTGAGCTGTAATAACTCTTTTGATATTTTGTCATTAAAGCCTTTTATTACTGCTTTCGAGTGTTTTAAACCTGTTGCTCTCTTCCACAGCTCTACAGCTTCTGCCCTACACTTATCGTTTAGCAGTGTGTAAACATAACTCTTAGTGATCCCGCAGAAAGATTCTGGGCCGATTTGTGGCTGTTCGGCGCCTTTTCTAGCGAGTTCATCGGCTACCTTTTTTTTTTTTTTTTTTTATTTGGTATCCAATTCTTATTGTTTACATTATAAGCATAATAATATCGTAAAACCCTGGAAGGGTTTGTCCCGATATTAACACTTCCACTCTGGAAGTCGTATTAAAATATAAATACTTAAATCGGAAGTCGTATTAAAATATAAGTACTTATAAATCGAACGCATACATTACTTTAGTAACCTGTTATCGGTACAACAGTAAGGTGTCAATGTCTGCGAGTAATATTCCCGCGGCATCGCTCACTTCACCCAGACAACCGGTTGCGACATCACACTACAGGATGCTCCGCAAGGAAGGTACGCCTATAATTTTCAAACATATGTTTTTTAATTAACGGAGCTACTGTTTTTTCAGTAATATTATCCCTTAACTCAATTGGCATTTGATTGATAAGATGTGGAATAATAAATTGCGAGGTTCTCTTGCCATAAAAGTTATTCGTGCTAGGTTTCTGTAATAATCTTTTTATTATTTGTCGCGTTAAAACATTATCATGTGTAATATAATTTTGTATATCTGTCCTAAGAAATTGCTCTTTTAAGATATGATATTTATAATTAAAATGAATTGGTAAAATATCACAATATTGGAATAACTCGAGATCGTTCTTAATATTTATTTTAACATTATATGGTTAATTTTCAGAAGTACAATACAGAAGTACAATAATTTTCAGAAGTCGTACTTGTAACCTGTAAATGTTATCAAGGTATGATTTAAAAGTACGTCCATATGTACTCAGGCCATACGTAATGATACTCTCCGCTAAGGCTACGTACATTGTTCGTCTCACTTTGTAAGGTACCCTGTTTTTAATAATATAAAACTTGGCTAATATAGCTCGCAGTTTCTGACAAACTAAGTTTATGTGCTCATCAAAATTAAAACGGTTATCAAGTATGAGCCCCAAGTATTTTTGTGTTGTCACTTCTTGTATTGCCGGACAGGCACATGAATTGATAGGTGCATTTAAATGAAGGCAGTTATGACTATGACCTATTATTGTCACCGTGGATAGATGTCTTGATTGACTAGAATGCACGTGCATCAATTTGGTTTTCTCAGCATTTAAAACCAATCCCATATCATGAGACCACCGGCACACAAAGTCAAAGTCACACTGAAGTTTAGTTTCCGCTATTTTAGGATCCCTATCTGCAGAAACCAGGCAGGTATCATCAGCAAATTGATAGATACTACAACCATATATGCCGTTGTTCATATCATTAACGTAGGACAAATAATGAAGTGGCCCTAGAACCGACCCTTGTGCTGTCCCTTCCGTCACCAACACCACATCACTATACGATTTACCAACTTGTACCTTATAAGACCTTTTACCTCGTTTCCATCAATGTTGGAATGTCCTGGAACCCATCTAAGTGTTACTTTGTTGGATTGTCCTAAGACATTGAGGTTGTTTTTGCAATCTCGCACTAACTTTGAACTGGACTCGAAAGAGTCCAGCGCCAGAAGTGCCGCCTGGCTATCGGAGTTGATGTAGATGCGTTGATTGCTTTGGTTTCTTTCAAGGATGATTTCTGTACATCTATTGATGGCAAAGACCTCCGCTTGAAAGATTGAAGCATTTGTGCCTAGGTTTACGCTTGTTCTCAGCTTCGTTCCTTGTCCATAGACACCGCAACCTACATCGTTGCCTTTCTTAGATCCATCTGTATACCAGACGTTGCCACCTTCGATGGAATCTATTTGACCGTTCAGCCAATCGTCCCGACTGGGTAAACTCACCGAGAAAAACCTTTTGAAATTATACACAGGGTGCATATCATCTGTTGGCATATTGATGATTTCGTACTTTGATACTGAATCCATCAGTGTTGTTAAAATCTTAGATTCCCATTTTGTCTTCGATTTTGAGCAGATTCTGTAAATGCATTGTTTTGCTTCTTTTTGAACCTGTAAATGGAGTGGTGTTAGGTCCAGGAGTGCGTTTAATGCTAAGCCTGGAGTCGAAGACAAAGCTCCTGTTGCGGTTAAGCAGGCCAGACGTTGGAGGCTGCTTAACTTGTCGATTGTTGTCACTTGGTTGGTCTTATTGACCCATACGGCTGAGGCGTATGTTATGATTGGTCTCACAACCGCCTTGTAAAGCCACAAGGCTATATGGGGTTTTAGTCCCCATCGCGCTCCTGCCATGCGACAACAAGTAAATAAAGCAATCTTAGCTTTTTGAATTATTGATTCCAAGTGAGAGTTAAATGTTAACTTTTGGTCTAGTATGACCCCTAGGTATTTGGTCTCACTTGAAAATGATAGAGGTATGCCATTCAGCTTTGGATTGACAAGCTTTTCTAATTTCCTCTTCCTAGTAAAAGGTACTAGCACGGTTTTATCCGCGTTAATCGATAGTTGATTGTCTCTGCACCATTTAGTAATGGTGTTGAGAGCCCCTTGCATTCGGTTCGAGATTGTATCTAGGCAGGGGCCTTTGATTATGACCACTAGGTCGTCTGCATAACCTTGCGTGTCGTAGTTTAGGTACTCCAATGTACTCCAATTCTGTTAGGAGTTGGTCCACAGCTAGAGTCCATAAGAGTGGCGACAATACGCCTCCCTGAGGACAACCCCTTGTGGTATGGAATTCATGCGTAGTTGCATTGAGGGTCAGAATGGCCATTCGAGTTGAAAGCATATTCTTGACCCATCCTATGGTAGGGCCGTCTACACCTTTGCCACCAGTCCCTTAAGAATGGTGTCTGTGGGTGTATTATCAAAGGCACCTTCCACATCTAGAAAGGCACATAGGGCGGTTTGCTTATCCTCTAGGGTTTTCTGCACCTTGTCGACCAGAACGAGTAGGGCAGTTTCTGTGGATTTGCCCTTTTGGTAAGCGTGTTGGTTGTTACTTAGTGGTTTCACCATCAAGTATTTGTCCCTTATGTGCTGGTCTATGATCCTTTCCATTGTTTTAAGGAGAAATGATGATAAACTAATGGGTCTGAAGGATTTAGGCTGTGAGTAGTCCTTTTTCCCTGGCTTTGGTATGAACAGTACCTTGACCCGTTGCCATAGCTCTGGTATATTATTCCAGGCAAAGCTGGCTCGGAAGATTTTTACCAGATGCTGTAGGAGAAGTTCTTCGCCCTGTTGCAGCAGGGCGGGAAAAATGCCGTCTTCCCCTGCTGATTTAAATGGTTTAAACTTCTTTATAGCCCATTTAACCTGGTTGGGCCTGAAAATATTTGCGGCCGTGTTCCAGTCATAGTTGTGCGCCCTATGGTTCGATCGGTACCCTTGGGTGTCTTGTGAATTGCAGGGGTACGCTCCCGGAAAATGGGTTTCTCTTAAGAGCTCAAGAGTTTCCATTTCCGTTTTCGTAAAGGAGTTATCTGAGTTCCTAAGGAGGCCCAGGTAATTTGTTGGTGTCTTGGCAAGGATTTTGTGAATTCTCGCACCTTTATGTGTGTGGGCGATTTCTTCACAAAAGCGTCGCCAAGACGCTCTTTTTGCTTTTCTGATTTGTTTGTTATATTCAGTTAGAGCTTTGCTATACCGTTCCCATTCCTGCGGTTTAGTTGTCTCATTGAATATGCGGCGAGTGGTGATACGTAGCTTTTCCAGCTTTTTGTTCCACCACGATGTCTTTTTATGTTCTTTTATTTCTCTCAATGGACAGCTCTGTTCATAGGCCTCTATTATTGCCTCCGTCAACAGTTTTGTCGCGAGGTTAAGAGAATCTACGGTTTTGATGTTTTTAGGAATATCCTTCAGGTTCTCGCTGAGTCGGCTTCTATAAGCCTTCCAGCAAGTGTCCTTTGGGTTCCTTATCATTAATTGCTTAGTCATATTAGAACTCATTACACCAAATCTGATATGTTTGTGATCTGACATAGAATTTTCGCAGCTGACGTGCCATTTGGTAATACCTTTGGCGATATTTTCGGTCGCAAATGTTATGTCAAGAACTTCTTGCCTAGCCCTGGTTACGAACGTTGGTACGTGACCCCTATTGACCAGATGTATGCAATTAGTTAGTAAGAAATCTGAGAGTAACTCACCTCGCCTATTGATTCCTGTACTGCCCCAGATGGTGTGGTGGGAGTTTGCGTCACATCCCACTATGAGCTCTGCCTTTTGACTTCTGGCGTATTCCACGACATTGGACAGTTCTTCAGTAGGGTCTTGTTTCTCCCCGGGTAGGTAGGCAGAGCAGATAAGCACCTTTTTCCACCCTTTGAGATCTATATAAGCGACAACTACATCATCACTACATAATTCTGAAACTGGAAGAAATTTTATCTTTTTGTTAAACACTATGCAGGCTCTGGGCTTGGAGCCTTTTTCGTGTACTAGAATCTTACCAATATTATTCAGACCCGCTACCATGGAGCGAGCGTTAATCCATGGTTCTTGTATGAGGGCAACGTCCAGGTCATTGTCGCCAAAGATTTTCTCCACAACCGCTGTGGCTGCGATGGCGTGGTGAAGATTGACCTGGAGGACCTCTATCCCTTGGTGGCGTCGAGACTGGCAGGAGCTACTTGTACTCACTGCCTCGGCGCCCTCGGCTGCGTGACCCTGGCTGCCGGTATCCCCTACCCCTGGGGTTGCTGAAGCCCCTGTTATTCCCCCGGCTGACGGGAAACCGCACTCCCCGCGTGAATGGACTTTGGACGGGAGCTGTCGGGATTGCCCTCGGTGGTCCAGGGAGGACCTTAGGGGCTTGAGGGGGGGAAGAAGCGGGTGTGGCGTTTGTTGGAGTGGGAGGAGGAGGAGGAGGAGGAGGAGGCTGGAACGATGGAGGCATTGCTCGTGTTGGTTCAGTTGGAACCATGTGAGCGCGGATATGGGTGGAGGAGGTTGACGGGTGCGGTACTGGGGCTGGAGTATTGTTGTCTTCTGACTGTTGTTCCTTTGGAGGTGGACCTTTTAGCCGGAACTGGATCAATCGGAAACCGGTAAAGGCCTTTAGGTCCATTTTCTTAAGGTTCTCTGCAGATAGGTCGTCAATAGAGAGGGTGAGAGTAAGCCCTCCCTTTTCGGCCTTTGTGTTGAGAACTTTCCAAAACTCTGTATGCAGACCATCGTTCTGAATACGGAGCAGGTCAATGGCCTCTGCTGCGCTGGTAGCCTCTGAGGAAGGAATGAATACCACCCCTATGGTTGGTTTTGGGAGGTCGCACTCCTTCATGATGGACAATGTTGCTTCCGGCCATGGCTTTAGGGATGGTATTTTCTTTTCAAGCCACTCACTCGACCTTTTATCCATGCACGTGATGAGCAGCCATCCCGGCTTGAAGGAGCAGCCTGTAAAACGAGGCCCCTCGCCCTTTCCATGGTCGTGTATGCTCCGCAGGATGTTATTGCGGAGCAGCTCCAGTTGTGTGTCCGTCATCGGATTGGAGTTTTTTATGCCGACCCGGATAGAGGTTAGGGCCTCCTTATATGCCTTTGGGGTATTAATTGGAGTGGTCTCACTCACCTTCGGAACTTTTGGGTTATGTCCCTTCGGTGATTCTTCCTCCGAGCCTTGCCGTTTATTCGGCTTTTGCTTGGAGTTAGATTGTGAGGCCCCAAACTTAAACCCCATTTGCTTAAGTTCCACATAGCTCTTTGCGGCTAGTTTTGAAGCTTCAGAATGCTCCACTCCTAGCCCTTTTAGGGCTTTGTAGCGGCCCTTAGCAGCACCAGTTAGTTTGCTGCTTGATGCTGTTTGGCACGTGTCATCAGCGTTCGAAGGTCCTGGACCAGTGGCGGCCCTTTCCTCCGTTTGCTCCGACACCTCCATTGGTTGCTCTAACGTTTGGGCAGGTTGATCTGCTCCCATCGTTAAGGGCAAGAGTTCCTGGCATAAGTCTTCCAGGGTTTTATTCTTCTCATCAACGTTACTAGACTTTTCCATTTTGTTCCCACGAGGAGCAGAGGAAATGTGGTCCATTCCGGCAGAGCCCCGCATGCCGAAATAAGGCTATTTACTCCTCGAGGTCGCCCGGTTTCGAGGGTCACCGTTTGCGACTGAGCACCCCCTCAGCCACGCATCTCTGGGCACGGTGGATCACACCCTAGATTGGGGTTTTTGGAGTCGAGGTTTTCTCCTCCAGGGAGTGGAGTGAAAGGATAGTAGGAGATGGGGGGTAAAGAGAGGGACAGGGATGGGAGATGGGAACAAAGGAGGTCAGGGTAAAGGGATACCCGGGCGGTGGGAGTGCCGTACCAGGTATTCGCCCTACATACTTAGCTGCTAACTGTCCGGGGTAGATGGTAAAGAGTGCGACGCCCGTATCGACCGTTAGTATTTACCAGGGTGTACGACCCACTAGCGCAACTGTCAGTGGGTTCGTCACAGGTCTGTACGGCGGCAGGCCTGCGACGACGAGGACGTGTATGTAGGACTTGACAAAGTGTGCCTGATAGCTTAGCGTCGCACCACCTGAGCGTGCCCACTCAACCTCACACCCTTATAAATGCCTAAGTTTGTAAGGATAAATCTTAAAGATGTAGCTATCATGTAGCAATGTGGATGAATTAATGTTATGAGGTTATGTTTACAACCGTTAACATCAATCAAGGCAACTTCTTATTTCTAAATTGGCCAGCATTTTCACATTTCGTCAAATTCACGTCTAGTACGAATCAAGATCTGTGGCTATTCGGATTTCTCGATATATTTCATTGGTCGCCACCTTAATAGCTCAAAAGTAAATTCACACGGAAAGTGCTTTGTGAATCTATTCACACTTAAGTCACTTTTATATCCGCTCAGACATTTATAGTGCGTTTAATGTTCGATTTATGTTTAAGCTTACTTACTGCTACAAAAGTTGTAAACAACTAAATATTTATAATCGGCATCTACTACCATTTTACTTTTGTGCTTCCGTATGATTTTTATTATGCATTTTTAGTATTTTTAGTATGCATGGTAAACTGGTACCTTTACGAATAATCCGAAAGTTGTTTGTAACTATAGATTTAACGGATAGGGGTTCTCCGGAATTTTGGGTATTCTAGACCGTGGAAGACTTATGATCTCACGGATCGGGTAGTTCAGAGAATTGGGTATTTCATGGATCTCTCTTGTTAAGGACACGATCCATGTTACACTTATTAACGTAACTTGTTGTCGACGTCGAGGTGGATTAGCGAGTATGATGCACACTGTGCAGGGAGAGTCTTCCAGACGCCGCCGCTTCAACTAGCCATTGGCAGGTAGGGTGCACAACAACATTTTTACCTAGTAAAAATCACAATAAAGCTCACAGTTATAATCACAGCTCATTTATGTTGCCACCGAGGGGCTCGAGCCTACCCTAAGTTAGAGTGTTTAGGCTTTAGTCACCCACGCTAGTACTCGTAGGATCTTACCATTGCTTTAGTTTATGACCCATCCCAAAATCATTAATTGGGACTGTGTACCTTTTTTATCGAAGGGAAATGCGTGGCCGCACCGTACCCGCCGTTAACTAGACGTTGAGCGTGTGTGGGGCTCTCCCGGTAGAGTGCCAGGCCTATCCATTAAAATCCCCCCAGTGTTCTCCCTGCCCTATGGGCGCGCTAGGTAAGGTCCACACTGCGAGTCCACTACCCACGCGCCCGGGCCAGCCCGACCAATTGGTCGGGCTATCGCCAAGGGGGGATTGCCCGAGAACACATGGGCAATGCCCAGACGGATTGGCCCCGTGCACGCAGGTCTCCACGGCAAGGTCACTAGATGGGCATTGCTTGTGCGAATGCCCGCCTTCGCCTGCCTATCCGTCTGCGGCGGAGGGAAGCGGCCTCGGGATCTACCTCCCGCTCCCTCTCCGCAGCCTCCTTTTGCGAGATGACGTCCTCGCAAAAGGAGGCGACAGCCTCCCATTCTGTCTCGCCGCGTAGCATGGCCACGACCATGCTCGGCAGCCAGAGGTCTGGGACTGTGTACCTATGAGCTCCTGCCTGTCATTTCCTGCCTGAATAACTATTTTACAGCGTAAATACTACATGAATTAAATTTTAATTAAATATTTTTTTTATTAATAATGTATAGTGTAGATAAATAAATGACGCAATTAAAATTATTTTTAACGAATATATTAAAAACATTTCCACTTGTCCCTATTGTTGATCCGCGCCATCGGCTTGGGTTAACAAACGGGGTAGGTTATTGTCTAAAATAAAATCTATTACGATCGCTTATAATTTGACAGCCATTGCGCGGTGAACATAAGACTCTGTGCCGACTTCCTTTTTTAAAGGAGTAATGGATGGGCTGCGACTGTCAAATTGTAAGCGATTGCGATAGATATTTTCTTAGACAATAACCCCCCAGGATTCGTGAAGAAATTATTTATTTTATATAACCAAGTAGACAAACAAGCAGGCTGCCTACCTAATGGTAAGTGGTTACAGCGGCTTAAATTACATGTGGTTCCTGTAAGATCTCGAAAGCTGCAACCTCTACAAGGTATCACAAGTTGGCAACACACACGAGGGTATGTTGCCAACTTGTGATACCCATCAAATCGGATTACTATACAAGCACTGTTGCTTGGCGACAGAAATAGGCAAGACATATGTCAATAAAATAGGCGTAAATGACTCTAGCACTGCGTATCCCGCTAATAAAATAACTGGAATCTTAAAAAACACAAGTCCACTCAAAAATAAGTGTCAAACAATTGTTTCGTTTAAGTGATTCCAATGATTGGTTAATTTAAAATTTTGATAAGAAAATGCCTAGAAAATCTCTTCGGACTTTTAACGAGATATCCTTACCCAGATCTCTTTTAAAAACAATCGCAGATGAAAAAGATCTGAAAACGGCCCGCTGTAACTGAAACCAATTATACGGGTCCCAAAGTAAATTGCAGCATGTTTATGGAAGACACCGAGAGCGGTTGTTTTAAGGGAGTATTTCTAAGACAATTTTTTTTTTGTAATGACCGTTGGAAATTTTTATTTAGGAAATGTTTTGACTTTGTCACGGGCAATAGCTAGTTAATGCTGGTTTGCGTGGAATTAAAAAGTAGGCTATGTTCTTCTTCAGGGCAGAAAGAAAGACAGACAGAGTTATTTTTAAATTAGTAGCGAAGTAGGTATTGCGCGACCGTTTGTCGAATTTATTCTTCAATTAATCTACTTAATGTACCCCTAACCACTGTACCTCTAGCACGAACCACTCTCGTTATAGTATAGTAATCGTATTTACCTACTATGAGATATTAAAGGGATAGCTAGAAACACTATCGTAAGACTATCGTGAGCTCGTAACGTAACGATAGTTCTCTCACTGTAAAATACTCGGTGAGAGATAGATTACGATAGTCAGCTGTCGAATAAAACGATACGACATGTCAAAAGTGAGTTTGTGCTAAAGATTCTTATACTTTAGCTCTCGTTAACTATACCATTATCATTACGATACCATTTAGCTCCTTAAACAACCTTAGCGGCTTTGCTATAGTTTTCATACAAACAATACGATTACGATAACCATAACTATAGTGGTTCGTGCTTGGGACACTGTTTAATTGATAAAAGGATATCATAAGAACATGCTTATAGTGGCAATTGATTTTATTGGAAAAAATAGAGCAACTGGTGCCATTATCCAGGAAGGAAACAGGGGATTACGTTTGTATGGAAAAACGGACTGTACGATTTCCTCTTAAAGAAGTATCATCTGCAAATAGTATTGCATCGCACAGATGCTAAGTAAAATGTGGGAGGTCATTATATAAATTAAGAAAAGCAAAGGTTCCAATATCGATCCTTGTGGCACGCCCATAACTATAAGTGCACCAGCAGACTCAGTTTTGTTAATAACAATTTTCTGAAACCTTTTGGACTAATAAGACTCAATAAGTCTAATTCTTCTTTAGAGACAACATAATGCTTGAGTTTATTTAAAAGAGTTTGGTGACTAACGCAATCAAAAGCCTTTGATAGGTCACAAAATATACCAAATACATCTTGTTTCCACTCCCAAGCAGCAAAAATGTGTTTCAGAAGTGCAAGACCGGCATCAGCAGTGCAACGATCTTTGGTAAAACCAAATTGGTTCACATGTAAAATGTTGTGACTTGTGAAATGATCAGTTAACTGATTGTTTATTGTTTATTAGATAATGTACTGGAAGACCCATTTGAATATAATAAACATGTAAATTTTATTAACCTGGTGCACCAGAACATGCAAGGAATGATGGGCAAAGATCTGGAAGTTGAGTTATTCATGAACAGTAGTAAAGTAGACATTTTTTGTATAACCGAACATTGGCTTAAAAGCTACCAGTTCATGTTTAATTTTAGCAACCACCAGGTTGGTAGTTCGTTCAGTCGAGAAAATGCAATTCGCGGTGGCTCATTAATCATATTAAATAAAAAGCTTAAATATAAAGATCGTAAAGATATTGTGAACCTCTCAGTTGAACGAACAATAGAAATTGCCTGTGTAGAGTTGGACCAGATTATTGTAGTGAGCGTATACAGGCCTCCTTCGGGATTGTATGACCACTTTGAAAATATAATGGATGAAGTTTTAAATAAAGTCTGTAAGCAAGGCAAACAAATATTAGTCTGTGGAGATTTTAATATTAACTTATTAGAAAACTCTAGTTTATGTATGAGAATTAAAAATTTGTTTCAGTCATATAATCTTAAAAACTTATTTCTGGAGCCAACACGAATTACTGAGTTTTGTGCCACATGCATTGATAATATTTATACTGACATAGAACCATTAGCACAAAATGTTTTTAATAACTTAGAATCTGACCACTCTGGTCAATTTGTTACTATACCTTACAAATGTAAGCTTATGGCGAAAAAGAATATCACTGTTATACCAAAGACTGCTGGCCGCTTGGAGCGTTTCAATAATAATCTTGGTATTAATTTAAAGTATATTGATTATGACGAAGACCCAAATAAATTGTATGAAAACTTTTTTAACACATTTTGTTGTGAATTTAAAAATATCTTTGTTCCAAAAACCATCTCAGTCAATGGTAGATTAGCTTTTAGTGAATGGGCCACACCAGGTATTCACAAAAGCAGAATAAAACTTTATGAACTTTACAATGAGCGTTCATTAAATACTAGTGATCAATTTAAATTGTATGTAAAAACTTATTCCAAAGTATTTAAAAAAGTTTGTAAATTTGCAAAGTCCAATTATTTAAGCTCTAAAATAAAAAATAGTAGTGACAAAATTAAAACGACATGGAACATTATTAATAATGAAACCGGAAGAGTAAAAACTAATAACAACAATTTTTGTTTAAATATTGAAAATAAGAAAGTTACAGTAGATATTGAGGTAGCTACAGAATTTGAAAAATTCTTTACTGACATTCCAGTTTCAATCACAAAATCTTTGGATTCCTCCCCCACTGTAGCCGAATCTATTCTAAAAGATTATGTTAAAACTTGTGATGATAAATTTAAATTTGCCCATATTTGTGCAAATGATTTAATAAAGTCATTTAAAACGCTGAATAAAAAGAAAACCGTGGATCTGTGGGGCAACTCTGTAGATGTTTCCCAATCTGTAATAGAAACAATAGCTCCAATACTTGCTAGTATTTTTAATGATTGCATTGACTGTGGTGTGTTTCCTGATCTAATGAAACTGAGTAAAATTATTCCATTACACAAATCTGGTAGCACATCAGACCCCAATAATTTTAGACCTATCTCTGTGCTACCTACTTTTAGCAAAATCTTTGAAAAAATAATGTTGGAACAAATGCAAAGCTTTTTTAACAGAAATAATCTTCTACACTGTAAACAATTTGGTTTTAGAAAGGGTCGCTCAACAACTGATGCTGGTGTTGAGTTAATACAAAATATATATGAGGCCTGGGAGGACTCACATGATGCGCTGGGCGTTTTTTGTGACTTGTCCAAGGCGTTTGATTGCGTTCATCATGACACCCTGATCAGGAAATTACACTACTATGGATTTCGCGACACTGTTCTGGATTTACTCATCTCCTATTTGACTGAGAGGATTCAGAAAGTAGACGTCAACGGGGAGAGGTCCCAGGGCGCCTCGGTTAAAATGGGAGTTCCGCAGGGTTCAATTCTTGGTCCTTTTCTATTTTTTATATATATAAATGACTTGCCTGCTTTTGTACAAGACAGGCATGAGATTGTATTATTTGCAGATGATACTTCACTTATGTTTAAAATTAAAAGACGATTGCAAATTTATGACGATGTAAATAGTTCTATCTCAAGAATAGTTTACTGGTTTAATGCGAATAACTTGTGCCTCAATGAAGGGAAAACTAAATGTATAAAATTTGTTTTACCCAATGTTAAAGAGGTTCACACCACTGTTAACATAAAGCATAAAAATGTGGACCTTGTGGATACCGTAGTATTTCTTGGTATTACTTTAGATTCAAAGCTTCAGTGGAGCCCACATATTGATAAATTGTCGAAGAGACTTAGTTCTGCAGCCTACGCTGTATGGAAAATACGTCAGCTGACTGATGTTGATACAGCAAGACTTGTATACTTTGCCTATTTTCATAGTGTGATGTCGTATGGCATTTTGCTGTGGGGAAATGCTGCCGACATTCAGACTGTTTTTGTGCTGCAAAAAAGGGCTATTCGTGCTATTTATAACCTTAAAATAAGAGACTCTTTGAGAGAAAAATTTAAAGAAATTGGTATTATGACCGTCGCGTCGCAATATATTTACGAGAATATAGTATATGTTCATAAAAATATACATTCGTTTTGTAAAAACAGTGATATTCATTCAGTAAATACTAGGCAAAAGAATATGTTAGCGTTACCAAATACTAGGCTTAAAAAAATTAATAATTCTTTCAAAGGCCTTTGTGTACGTTTCTACAATAAAATCCCAAATAATATTAAAGCACTTAACTTGAATAAATTTAAAGTCGCTATCAAGGGCGCACTTATGAAAAAAGCATATTATAAAGCGTCTGATTATATGACAGATAAAACTGCTTGGGATTGACAAAAAATGTGATAATTGACGTTTAAAGGGTGTTAACACTTTGTGATAGTGGGATAAATTTCATTCGAGTAACTGTTCCACTCACACCGACAGGCATTTCTATATTATTTAAAAAAATGTATGTGAAATATAATATTGTAATGTTGGCATTTTAAAAGAGGAGACAAAAAAAAAATACAAGACCTTCCGAGTTTCTTGCCTGTTCTTCTTGAGAAGGCTCTCCCAATTTCCGAACAGGTGTAGAGTCAATTTTTTTTTTTAATTTTACTTGTATTTGCACACATCTTAATAATGGTTGGGGTGTGTGTACATACAAGGATTAAATAATTTAGTTAATTAGATTCTTGGTTGAAGATTTTTATGTTTTTATTTTGACGTCAATAAGTGCCTGTAAAGGTCTATATTGAATAAAGATTTTTGAGTTTGAGTTTGAGATATAATTTTTTCAAATGTTTTACTAAGAGCTGGTAGAATCAAAATTGGTCGATAATTTAAAGGGTTATTTTTATTCCCAGACAGAAGGGTTATTTATAGAGGTATTAACTTGTTGAATATCGGGGAAAGTCCGGCAGTGCAGTGGTTTCGGCAGTGCAGGATCCATCGCTTTGAAAATACTAGCAGGAAGCCGTTTTCCGGCATTGATTAACCTTTAATTTGGACTTTTTGAAAAATAATTGCTTAGCGTCTATTTCAGTTGTATTTACATCTACTTCTGTATTCTCTGTATTACATGTAAGCTTAGTGGCTTTATTCACATCATTTATTATACTTAAAGTATATGGATGAGTAATAAGTTTTTATGGTAAATGTTTGGTTTATTGTGAGTACGTTAAAATTGTTGTTTTGTGTAAAAGTAGGAAATCTTGGTGCGTATCCTAACCCTGAAGCCTATCAGAGACTACGCTATGGAAAGAAATTGGTGGTGCCCAAGGTAGACACCACCACGTCGGCGTTTCGCCGACTTGTATTGCTGAATTTTGCACCCTACTACCAACTCATATTTGATACGGACCGCAGCCCCGGTCGTGACTAGACGTCATTGTGTTAGCTTCGTATTTAATTTTAAGTTATTTTTATATTTTCAACAAATTCCTGTAAATTAATGCATTTTTAAAATTAGTATTGTGTTGAAATGCAGTTGTATTGTTTGTGAAGCGATTCGCGGTGCTATTTTATGTTTGTCACGACAAATTTAAGACGACGTTAACACCAACTGTCACGGATTTGAACGAGCCAACAAAGATTTTCGAAGATTACGTTTTGGCAAAAACTTTAGATCCAAGACTTCCAAGCCATTTGATTATCAAGAGGAAATAAGTACATATATGCAAAAACTGAAATTGTGGAAAGTACCCGTGGTTCGCTAGCAAGAAATTCTTTAAGCTAGTGACGGCAGTTTTGGTGATTGACGGATTACCTACTTATACATAAACCGGGGGAGTATTGTATTTATCATTACCCATTCATTCTATGATTAGGCAAATCTTAGAACATAGGCATATGTTACTCTGCAACATAGCACACATATTATTAAAAAACTATTAGGATTTATCCAGTTTTACACATTGATTGTTTCACTTTACATACAGTGAAAGTAAAGTTCACCTTAAATTCAGACATATAGTGACATTGCCCTAGTACCCTACCCCATAACCAACTTTATTTGTTAGTTTAGTCCACCTATAATTCAAGGTTTTTTGGTTTTTTTTTAAACACATCTGTGTTACACAATAACTAAAGCAATTTAAGCAATTGCAGGCCTGAATGCTAATTTATGTAGATATTACATTCAGATCTTACTACCTAAATAGAGGCTGCAGCTTATTTCTAAGTATACTATTTAACCTATTATTGACATTGACTTATTAACCTATTATAGTTAGGTAATTAATGTTTTTTGCCTATAAGAAGTATTATTGTTGAGTTTCCCTGACTTAAATTAACTTCCCTAAATCACAATGATAACCCATACTATATCTTAACATAGACTGTTTCTTGATTTTTCACGGTGGCTGTGTCCTGCAATTGATATAAAATATTTTAAACATAGTGTTACATTGTGGAACATTGGGATGTAATGCTCACTGGAAGGTCTGCGTGGTGGTGGCGTTGTGCGTCGGGTCGTTACGTTCCCTAAAATATGGTTGAGCGAAGCGATGGCTGATTCATGCGTCAACCTGTGAACAGGTGCTGCCAACGGGGACTGGTCATTCATCCATATGTTTCTTTAAGATTATTTAGAATAAGAAATACATTTCTCTATTTACTTCGCAGTTGTATGGCGCAGTAGCTTCTGACATATTAAGAACTTATTTGCATTTTTATCTTAAATTTTACTGTAAATATAAATATATAGGAGACGTTTTTACAGTATAAACTGTTTCTTTACTTTTTTTTTTTTTTTTTGTTCTCTTTGCTATTTGTATATCACCTTTTCTGTTTTTGTTTGATAATATTATTCCTTGACAAGTTATTTTATTTTCTTTATTTTTCTACTTTTATTTTCTTTTTCAAAATATCCCTTTCTTATCAGTTGCCTTTAAATTCCTAGGTCTTGTTTCATTACCCAGTTTATACTTCCTATTAAAATAAAATTCAACTTTTTTAGGCAATTGATGAGCTAACAAAATGCTGACCCGCAAAGCTGCTGCCCAAAATACTGAGGCAAAACTCAGGCAAGCTGTCATTGAAATAAAGACATTGAAGGATTCCTGCGATCAACTTCTAAGGGAACGTGATGAAAGTGAGATCGAAATCAAAAAGATCATAGACAAAAACACCTTCCTTAAAAGTGAGCTCTCCGAATTGGATGTCAAATATAAGGAAGTACTTGAGGAGCGACACCAGCTGCAGCACACCATCACCGGTTTTACGCAGTGTAATGACACTTATGTGAAGGCATTGGATCGAATCACAGAACTTGAACGGGACTTGCGTGAGGCGAATAGGCAAATTTCTGAACTGGAACAATTTAAACAAAATCAAGAAAATGCTCACACACACAGCTTGTTCGATGAACTCATGCAGTCACCTGGTGGACAAAATTTAGCAGAATCCTCTTCGCCTACAGAGGGTAGGCCCTTATTGAACAATCATATGAGTAATAAAAAAATTAAAAAATATATTAAAATCAAGAAAATGCTAAAAAGGACTCAATACCAATTAAAAAAGTATAACTCATTTAGGAGTAATATTAAATTACGGAAAGAGCGTGCATGTCTAATAGATTCATTAGACATTTATGATAGCAAATTGAAAGAGAGCAGGGGTTTGTATGATAGGGACGTTGAAGAACTCAATAATACTATTAGAAATTTACAACACAAATTGTCAACTATCTCCGAAAATTATGACACGGCTCAAAATGATATTAAAATGCATATTCAATCTATCAGAGAACTAGCCACACTCTGTCAGCATAATGAGGACCGCTATCAGTCCCTTCTTGACAAACAACTTTTGACTGCAAGTGAGAATATTTCAATAACAGAATGCAATGTCACAAATAATAACAATGCACCCAGTCATACATCCTCCGCTCATAGTATTGTATGTCAGTCACCAGTCAATGAGCAATCTAGTTTTCATTGTAAGATGTCTGTGTCTAAGCCTAAATGTATTATTTTTTGTGATGACATAGGCAAAGGTATGGGCCAGTTATTGACAAATCAGTTGGATTTTAGTGTCATTAATTATTGTATGCCTGGCTCAAGTTTCCATGATATTGCAAATAAAATTAATAGTTATAAGTTTGATATTAATGACAAACTGGTTATGATCTTGGGAAATAGGGGTAATTTGAACAAAAAAGTACTAAAACTTTTTTGTTCTCATTTAAATAATTTACATGTTAATCAAATAATAATGTTTACCCTTCCCTACCATAATCGTTTGTCACAACATGAAAATAATATTAGATACAAACTTAATTTGACATTAGATTTAATGACAAATTATTCGAAAAAATTCCATATTATTGACTTCAACAAACTGACATGTATTAAAGCTTATTTGACAGAAGATAGATTATATCTATCAACATTCTATAAAAAACAATTAGCTATTTCGCTAAGATTTTATTTTCGTGAGGGCCTCCAAGAAAAGTCGCCTCGTAGCAATGACATACTAAAGAAAATATATACTAAGATACAATTAAAATAAAAATATTAATTATTACATACCCTGTTCTTGGATATCCATTTCAGAAAAAACTCACACAGCACTCACAGGTCCCGCAATGACAACAAATGACGTCACGCTTTTTAATGACTCACTGATAACAGTATTTACGATTGGCGATGCGCTCTCTTTGAATGCACAATAGATAATGAAGGCGCACTCTAATTACTGACCTATTTATAGTTTCAGAAGGTACCGCAACTATCCAATGTAACGACAAGGAATAAAATGTAAAACAAGAAAGCAGGTTTTTAAGATTTATGACCTATGGATGTCCCACAGTGCACCGGTGGAGACCGGAGCACTACAAATGCCTATTAGGCCACTACGGCTCACACACGCGATTTTGACACCGTTGCACAACACAAAGCGGGCTTTCGCACCCCGATATTAGGTGCGCCGCGCAAAATACAATTTGCTAGTTATATACTGTGTATTATATCTTATGGATGCCCTGACATCATCCTAACCTCTAACAACGTCATGACATTTCGACTCGACTCAACTGACATATCACATGCGGCCGGCCGCCAAAAAAGCTGTCACTGCACAGACTAGAATGCAGTGCCGCCACTCGCTCTTCCTCAAGCGTGAACATCCCCCCGCTCCGGACAGTCCCGGACTGTCCGCCAAATCAGTCTAAGGGGAGGCGAGAAAGAGTAGCGACCGCGCGCTTCAAAACAGAATCCCCAACTAGGACCTCGGCAAACCTGGGCACACCATCAGACCCTAGAGTAAGTTGGACAATGCGTCCGCGACGCCAACTTAAGGGTGGCAGGTTTGGGTCCTTCACTAACACGAGGTCTCCAACCCTCGGTGGGTTTGTCTTATCTGACCACTTAACGCGCTGTTGCAAAATGTGTAAATATTCAAGGTGCCAGCGGCGCCAGAAGCTCTGGGTAAGCTGCTGGAGCAACTCAAACCGCGAAAGGCGTCCTGGATTGACATCTCTATAAGGATACTCGGGCAGGGCGTTAAGTGGTCTGCCTATCAAGAAATGGCCCGGCGTGAGGGCCTGCAAATCGTTCGCGTCGGTAGACAACGGACATAACGGACGCGAGTTGAGAACCGCCTCAATCTTATGAAACACCGTCGCGAGTTCCTCGAACGTGAGAATAGTCTCCCCAATAACGCGGCGAAGGTGAGTCTTGGCGGCCTTTACAACAGATTCAAAAATCCCTCCCCAGTGAGGGCAAGACGGCGGGGAGTATCGCCATGTTACCCCCCTACGGGAGAGTGTGGATCCGATCTCAATATTATTTTTATCTAAAAATTCACAAACTTCTCTTATATGTCTATCAGTGCCCTTGAAGTTCGTCCCACAATCGGACCGAATTAGAGAAGGCAGTCCCCGGCGGGAGACAAATCTGCCTAACGCTGCTAAGAAAGCGTCCATGGTGAGTGCACTCACCACCTCCAAATGAACGGCTTTAGTGGCCAAACAAACAAACACACACAAGTAAGCCTTTTCAGTCTTAGCATTACGGAGTCGCGACGTTTTTATAGTGAATGGTCCCGCGAAATCAGTTCCAACTCCTAAGAAGGTCATCGATTCATTCACACGATCAGCAGGCAAATCACCCATTTGGGGCTGCATCATCTCGGGGCGTAAACGATAGCAGGGCAGACATCGAAAGATAACAGATCGGATAATTCTTCGCGCTGACAAAATCCAAAACTCCCGTTGGAGGAGCGCGGTCAATGCATTACATCCGGCATGAGCATTCTTCACATGGCGATCAATGATCAACAATCGCACCAATGGTCCGTCCTTGGGGAGCAACAGGGGGTGACGTGATCTATAAGGCAAGTTAGCGTGCCTCAATCGGCCTCCTACACGCAACAATCCCTTATCATCCAGAAAGGGAGTCAAACGCACCAAGGGCCCCTTTAATTTGGACGTCCCGGTACGGAAAATCTTAAGTTCCGGTTCAAACGCTCTAGACTGGGTCATACGCACCCAATGCAAGAGAGCATCTTGGCGCTCCTGCGGTGAGAGGACCGGACACAAATCTTTGTCCTGAGGCCGGCGACAATTTCGTATAAATCTTCTTATCCAAGCGGTCACGCCGAGCAACTTGTCCAGAGAACTGTAGGGGTCTAATAAAAATTCCTGCTCTGGAGCCGCCATAGTCTCGACAGCGTGAACACGCAAGCCCGGATTTGGTACCTTCACCACAGCTGGTGTGGAAGGCCAAGACGGCTGTAACAACCATTCGGGACCCCACCACAGAGTGTGGTCAATAAGCTGAGGGGCTTCGCTGCCACGTGATGCACAGTCAGCAGGGTTTATTTCACCTGGCACGTGGCGCCAAATCAACGTGGCCTTCGAGGCCTGTATTTGGGATACCCGATTGGCCACAAATACTTCCAGGGAGTGGACGGAGTTCTTAATCCAACACAGGACAACCTGACTGTCGGACCAAGCAAAGAGCGACTCAAAGTCCACACTACGGCCCAGGGTGTCAACAACGTGGTTCATCAAACGAACCAGAAGAGTAGCTCCAGACAATTCTAACTTCGGAATCGTTAATCGAGTCCGAAGTGGAGCAACCTTACTCTTAGCAATTAGTAAGTGGAGCTTAACAGCTCCTCTATCATCGACCGTCCGGATATATACGACGGCTGCGTATCCACTCTCAGACGCGTCACAAAAGCCATAAAAGCTGGCCGTAAACCGTCCCTTAGGCAGTATATGTCTAGGGATACTAACACGGTTAATGTCGGGGAGAGACGACATGAAGGACTCCCAATCTCGCAGCAAACGGCCCGAGAGGGGCTCATCCCACGACACTTCGGCTGACCAAAGTTCCTGTAGGAAGCACTTCATCCAAAACACTACGGGACTAATCCAGCCATTTGGGTCAAAGGTACGAGCTACTGTAGACAAAACCAACCGTTTCGTCCAGACCTTGGGGCTTGGCAGCTCCAATCGATAGGTGAACGTGTCCTGGACAGGTCTGTATTGCACTCCCAAAACAGATAGTAAATCTGGAGTGTTGGCATTCTCAAAAATATGAGGCTCCTGCTGGTGGTCGTCTGGCAAGTCACACAAAAGCTGAGGTGAGTTGGACATCCACTTCCTCAGTTCATAACCACCAGCCCCGAGAAGAGCAATTAGTTCATCTCGCAAAATCAAGGCTTCCTCGACACTAGAGGAGCCCGTACAAATATCATCAACAAATGCATCCTCCTTGAGAACCAAGGATGCGCGAGGGTATCGTAACCGCTCACGTTCAGCGAGTTCCACAAGTGAGCGAATTGCCACAAAGGGGCTCGAACGCAAACCGTATGTATTGGTGTTCAGCTCGTAGACCAGCATGGGATCCCTGGGATCCTCTCTCCATAATATGAGCTGATATCGTCTATCGTCCGGGTGAATCACAGTCTGCCGAAACATCATCCGGATATCGGTCACAAAGACGACGGCATGGCGACGGAAGTTGGTCAATACATCGCCCACCTCGTGGTGCAACTTCGGTCCAGCATGCAGACATTGATTCAGCGAAACTCCGGTAGACGTAGGAGCTGACCCATCAAAAACAACGCGTATCTTCCCAGTGGAAGGTTTCAAAACCGCGTGGTGAGGAAGAAAATTATGTTCCTCGTTTCGCCAGTCCAGTCGCGAGACCGACATGTGCCCCAGTTGCTCATATTCTCGCATGAAGTCGACATACTTCTGTTTGAGGTCGGAGTTCCTACTCATACGACGCTCCATGGACAGCAGCCGCTTCTCGGCCAACGGCCGGGAGCTGCCAAGTGAGGGGCGAACTGACAAAAAGGGCAAACGAGTGATCAGCCGTCCCGAGTGAAGGCGACCTGTATTGTTCTGGTAGAACAACTCACACTCCTCGTCCAAGGGGTTCACTCGCTTCACGGTAGGTGGCTCTTCCACCTCCCAAAACCGTTGAAGGACATCCGATAAGGTGGAGCTAACAGTTATGTAACTGTCCACCGATGGAGATGGTGGGTTATGCCTAACTGGTCCCATCACTACAAACCCAAGCGATGTGGATAAGGCTACCAGCCCACCCTTCTGTAACTCTCTCCTCTTCCCACAATACACGCGGCCTAGAACATCGGCACCGAGCAATAAGTGAATCGGACCGGTTCGGTGGAAGGAAGGGTCAGCCAAGGTCAATCCTGATGTCGCATCAACGACAGCGCGCGAAACGTGCTGTTGCGGAAGCTGACCAACAACCTTCTCATAAACAATCGCGGTAGCGCCAATTTTGGGCGCTGAAGAGAAGTGGGGGGAGAAGGAGAACAAAACCTGACCGATCGGATCCGGGATCCGCAGGTCTCCGATTCCTCGTACCGATTCAAGGTATGGAGATGTGTTCAAACTCAACTGCCGGACCAGCCAGCTGGAGGCAATGCAACCCTGAGCTCCCGTATCCAAAAGGGCGCGAACTAAAACAAAGGTGCCCCTCGGGCCCCACACCTGTACGGAGGCTGTTGGTAACAGCACCTGCTCCTGTGGGGGGGTTGCAGCCGACAGTTGGTTTAGTGAAAATCCTCCCGCATTCCCCGCAACGGGGGGGAAGGGGGGTCCGAAGAAAAATGCGTGCGCGGCGGAGGAATAGGGCGCTCAAGGCGCTCGAGCGGGTCCCAATCCGGCATGTACACACCCCGACCAAAGCTGCATCGAGGGGCCGGGCGGTGCCCATGATGGGCGAAAGTTGGGGGAGCCCGTGACAACCGGGGTCTCTCCATCAGAGGGGGAGAGAAGCGTATCGGCTCCCGACGTGGCTCCCTAATAACCGCGGCACAATCCCGCGGTGGCGCCTCATAAACGGCGCGTCGATCCCCCCCGCCCGTAGGGGGGGTGGGGCGCCCAATCCTCTCACGGGAGGGGGGGGCGCCTCTCCAATCTCCGCGGAGGGGTGGCACGCCCCTCCGATCTCCTCGGAGATGTGGGTGACCTAGGAGGGCCCCCGCCCGTGTGCGAGTCCCTCTCTCTCACCACCTCACGAGTGTCTCTATTGTCGAAACACAAAAGGGGGTGATGGGCCCCTCCACAACAGTGGCAATCTCGTGGGTGGGGGCAAGCCGATGCCATATGAGCCCCCAGGCAGCGGTAGCACCAATTCCGCTGCTTGGCCATATTTCTACGCCCCTCGGTGCGTAGGCCAACAAATTTGGGACAGGCCGGCAAACGATGGCCATCCCGCTTGCAACACTTGCAAGGCCTCGGCCTCTCCCCGTGTGGAGAGCTCTGCCGCACTGCAGTATACTGCTTGTACGGGCGGCGCTCTCTCCGTGGCGCTGCCCGGGTCGCCTCATAGCGGCCTGTACTCGGTCCCGGTATAGGAGCCAGATCCAAGTGGTCGGTCATCCGACACTCATCCTCCAAAAATCTGAGGAGATCCGAGAAGGGGGGGAGGTACGAGGCACTATTGCCCCCATACCTTTGTTCAAAGCGCCCCTTCATCTCCATGGGAAGCTTATCGAGGATGAGGTGGAGCAAAATAAAGGACCACTGGTCCACCGGTAGATCAAGTCGTTTGAGCGCGTTAATAGCGCTTAGCAGCGGGTTCAAAATCTCCTTCCTCAATGAGGAGACCCGCGATACTCGTGGCAGCCCTAAAATGGCAGCCACATGTGTGTCCGCTAGCAAGCGAACATTCTGATACCGGGCGGTCAACAACGCCCTTGCAATATCATAACTGTCATCGTTGACAGGTAGATGCTGGACAAGCACACCAGCCTCTCCACGTAAGGCAGAGAGCAAATAGGCCAATTTCTGGCTAGGGAACAGGTCGTCCCTCGAGTGAACCAGGCTATCAAAGAGGTTAATGAACCCCATCCAAGAAGCCAGGTTCCCATCAAAGGTTGGGATGTCTAAAGTGGGCAGTCTGCCCAGCAAGCCGGCCGGGGTAGGCTTGACCTCCCCGGGCGTGCACGACTCACCCCTCCGGGCGAATAGGATAGCCTGAGCCTTGTTTATGATCACATCCGCCTGTTCAAAACACTGATCATAATCGGCATTAAATTGGTCGACTGCCCGCAACTCAGCGGCACCCTCGGCTGGGTGGTCGAGCAAATATTGTTGATGAACAACAAAAAGCTGCTCCAATTCCTTCAAGCGAGCAGGTACTCCCTCATGCCGAATTAACAAGGCCTGTTCTCGGTCTGGTCGGTCTACCAAAGCGACGGCACTAGCAAACCATCTCAAAATCTTTTGTGCGCCCGCGCGGGCACCACTAAGCGGGCTGACTGGCGGGACCATTTTGCACCAAAATTAATAAACACTATAATAATACACGGACAAACAGACCGACAACCGCAGACAATAAAACAGATCGGGAGGAACTTCAAAGGCAGAACAAAATATATAAACAAACCAAAATCAAGTGTAAATGCTAGAACTTAACTAGAACAACAAAGGCATTTAACAACAGGATTTTTCAAACAAATTAAAATCAAGTATTAAGTCAATAACTTAACAAACATAATATTCAGAGGCAAACAAAACAAAATCAAATGGAAATGCTAAAACTTAACACAGCAATATAGTGTATTACAACAACAGCAAAGTCATTTAGCAGCAAAAAATTTTTTAAACAAATCAAATTCAAGTATAAGTTTACAACTTAACAAACAAAATAGTCAAGGGCAAAACAAAGATATGAAAAAACAAACCAAAATCAAATGTAGGTAAATGCTAGAACTTAACTAGAACAACAAAAGACATTTAACCTCAATTTTTCATATACAATGACAATTAGTTAAGGAGATCGGTCCACAAATGAGCTGGTAGTCGGTTTAAAATCAGCAATCAAAACCAATTAATATGTATTGCCCGTTTGGACAACCAACAAGATTACAATATTAATTGTACAATACTAATCAAATACTCAAATCTAAGAACCACTCAAATCTAAAAACCACGCTCTGCTACCAAGAGATGGTGGTGCCCAAGGTAGACACCACCACGTCGGCGTTTCGCCGACTTGTATTGCTGAATTTTGCACCCTACTACCAACTCATAGAAAGCATTGTGGCTTACCCCGATTCCAATTGTCTCCGTCCGTCTCCTCCGTAGCCGGTGGACTTCCTGAGCTAGCTCGAAGGAAGTCGCGGCTCCTGAAGTTCTGCAGTGGATCCACCGGTGGAGACCGGAGCACTACAAATGCCTATTAGGCCACCACGGCTCACACACGCGATTTTGACACCGTTGCACAACACAAAGCGGGCTTTCGCACCCCGATATTAGGTGCGCCGCGCAAAATACAATTTGCTAGTTATATACTGTGTATTATATCTTATGGATGCCCGGACATCATCCTAACCTCTAACAACGTCATGACATTTCGACTCGACTCAACTGACATATCACATGCGGCCGGCCGCCAAAAAAGCTGTCACTGCACAGACTAGAATGCAGTGCCGCCACTCGCTCTTCCTCGAGCGTGAACAGAAATTATAGAAGTTGTTGTAGTTTTTAAATGTCTAGCTTAATGTTACTAAAGTAAAATAATGTTATGTTAATTAATATATTATATTTTAAGAATAAAATGTATTATTAAATATCATTTTTAACTGGAAAAGCAAAAGATTTATATTGAATTCTAAAAAATAGAACTACTACAGCAAACAAAACAAAAAAGAAATAGCAACAAAACCAATTAAATGTAATATTCATATGCCGTATGTTTACACTGAAAAAAGCATTCCGAATACAGAGATAGTACAAATACACAGTTACATTTGCCCTGCATTCCACTACATTCACTACAAACTATTTAAAAAGCATAGCGCAATCAAAACAATAAATGACAAAAAAAATCAATGAACGAATCCAAAATAATTCTCAACTCAAAACACCTTTCTTCACCCCCCGATACACTTAATCCAAAAAAAGCATAACTCAGTAACGTTTATGCCGACATAAAATAAACGTGACCTAATTTAAGCTCCCCCCGTCACGTTCGCAATAAAATTCAAACTATTATCGCACTTCTCAAATGACTATTTTCAAACGGTAATAAACTTCGGATCCGCTCTGAATTCTTATGGACGACTAACGTGAAACGGGCAGAGATAGAGGGTCCGATTCTGGCACCTTCTAAATCTTACCTTGTTTTGTCTTGTTCTAAACTTAACTATAGGAAAAGGACAGCGAAATTTCGCATGCAAACACTGCCGACTCGAACCCACTCGAACGTGGAATAGACGGCCAAGGTCTGAATAATTCACAACTTCCTGAATAGTGTTGGCTACTTAATGCATTTGATAAAATATCTTTCGAGTCCAGCCGAAGTCACACATACTAGTCTGACTATCAACCTGACTAACGGGAAACACTTCAAGCGACTGGTCGCGAATGTCGCGAACACATTATGCAGGATTTTTTTTTGGATACGCCGCCAAAATCAGATTTAAGATAAAGAAAGTAATAAAAAACGAGTGTGCTTATGACCACACGACTGAAGTGAAACTTCTATGAGAGGAAGAGAGAAAGAAAATGTGCGCGCGCACTGCTGTCTCTTGCTTATATCCCCCACTTAACTTCCGTTCGCCTTGCCCGATCACACTTTTCGTAACGCGTTCGCCAGCTTACTCCCCAAGTCAAGCGTGCCTAAAGAAGTTTCACTTCAAAAAGGTCCGGGTTATGAAAACTGTTGTTTAAATACACAAATTACGACCACTTTTTAAATTTTTTATGTCTAACTTGGTGCATGGGCTTATCAGAGCTGGTGAAGAATCTTTGACATTGATAATGCAGCGACTTGGCACTGGGCGCCGCCGCCGCCGTGAGCAATAAACAAACAAGTGACCATCATTTTAATTTACGCACGGAAGAGTTAAACCAAAAAAATGATGATTATATTAAAAAAAAATGATTGTATTACCCCTAAAGAATGACGAGAAATATTTTGTCTCGGGGTTCAAAAATAGCCCTGTATGGTTAAAAAACTTGCTTATATTTTATTATACAGAAAGGCTTATATAGTGCCTGCTCAGAATATGCCAGAACGATGGTTTCTACACTGAAATCAGTAAAAATGGCACACATTATATCAAAAGCCGCAACTTTTTACGGCTACGTATACTAAGGTATTTTAGGAGGTTATCTGGGGCTTTTCCGTAGCCTGCCGTAAATATAATTTATAACGGTTCGGCAAATGGACGGTATAAAGACTTATACATACTAATAGTATTAACGCAGTACTCGTGTATTTCCAAAGATACAGCTTAAAATATTTCTTTATTTGCGACATAAAAATTTTTGACCTTTGCCTTCAAGGTAAAGGCATGAAACTCAGAAGGTCTTATTTTTATTCCGTCTTTTAAATATCTGTTTTGGCAATATCTGTTTTCAAAAT
Organism: Schoenobius gigantellus; assembly: GCA_963935595.1. Taxonomy (NCBI): domain Eukaryota; kingdom Metazoa; phylum Arthropoda; class Insecta; order Lepidoptera; family Crambidae; genus Schoenobius; species Schoenobius gigantellus. The sequence continues at coordinate 9,614,481 of OZ012563.1, forward strand.
TTTGTTACCGATTTCCTTTACCATTTACATACAAGAAATGAAAATAATCTTGTCGTTCTAACGTACTGGCTCCAAAAATGAGAGGCTTAATTATGGGGAAATGTATAAATTTTAACAATAAAGTTCTACAGAGTGTTGCTAATTTGTCTTTTTATAAGTTTTTCGCTCGCAGCTTCGCCCGCGTTATTTTTGTTTTCCCGTGGGAATTTTATATTTTCCTGTAGGAAACATAATTTTTTACCCTATGTTCATCAGGGATAACGTAGGATTCTCAATGTGAAAGAATTTTTCAAATCGGTTATGTAGTTTCGGAGCCTATTCAATACAAACAAACAATCAAATCTTTCCTCTTTATAATATTAGTATAGAAGACACATGTAGAAATAGTCTTATTAGTAAAGGTTATTATAGAGTCAACCATTAGGTATTTTAATATTGCCAATGCCTGGAGTTAATTTAAAGATATTACTCGTTGTAATGTAATGAATTGTTCTTGTGTAAACAAATATTGCTGTGTATGGTAACGATTTACTTTTTGTAAATGTTGTTATAACTTCTGATATAGCTGATTGATTAGTGACTGGAATTCTCAGCTAAAAGATGTCCTGAATGGGTGGTGGGTAAAAAATTTGGACGATTCGAAAGAGCATAGTCAAGTCATATTTGAATATAGAATACTTTGATTTCGATTTATGAAACATTCGAATAATGCCTTCTTTCTTTCCAGTCCATTGTTATATGACAATACGCGTAAAACAAAAGCATTCCGACACTCATAAACAGCGATGGATATTAAAATATGATTCGACCGATTAACTGCGATATGGACTTGAGGAATTAATTTGGAAAGAAGGTCAATTCTGAATTAAATTCTTGAGGAATGGGAACTTTTTTAATAAAACCTCGACGGCAGGTGGTGACTGCGGTTGATTTAAGCGCTTCTCGAATTCCCCTAAAGAATTAATGTCAGGTCTTTGTATTAGAGCACTTCTGGTTATTTGAAATTTAAATTGTTTTCGGTCGAAGCTTGTCTCTCAACTGAACAACACACCTCCGCTTGTTTGATCATCAACTTTTATATTAGGTTCCTTGAATTTTTCGTTACTTTCATCAGTAAGTAATTTGGTTATTATGAGGTTATTTTTATTCTTATAGATCAGGTACCTACTTTTATTTGAGTTTGTTTGTTTGGTTGAATGCGCTTATTTCAAAAAGTACTAGTTCGAACCAAAAATATATTTTTGTGTGAAAGCCCATTTATCGAGGAAATCATAGGCACGCAATTAAAACTGCAGGTACAGCTAGTACTTAATATAATACATCAATAATATAATTAAATGTCGATAAAACTAAAATATACGTGCTTTGACAGATTCAGAATACATGTGTCGCTGCTTCCTTCCGTACCGTGGATGTTGTAAGTTCCGACTACGGGACTTTGCAGTCACATCTCTATGATGAGACACACATCTAGAACACCAATCAGTCTGACCAGAGTTCACTATCATCATAACAGCTCATATACGTCACCACCGAGGGGCTCGAGCCTACCCTAAGTTAAGGTGTTTAGGCCTTAGTCAACCACGCTGGCCCAGTGCGGATTGATCGACTTCACATACACTTTTGAATTTCTTCTCAGATGTGTGCAGGTTGCCTCACGATATTATCCTTCATCGTAGGAGCGTCAGACAAGGCGTAGGAGTGTCTGACCAGAGTGTAGTAGGCTAATTCTTCTTCGTTTGAATAGAGATGTATGTCCCACTGCTGGCACTGAGGTGGAAATTAAAAAAAAACCGGCCAAGTGCGAGTTGAACTCGCGTGAAGAGGGTTCCGTACGATGTTACCAATATTGAGTGATTTACAATGTTATTTTAAAATCATGGACTTCTTATGGGTTTTCCTATAATCTATAAGTAGAAAACTAATTTCTGTATTTTTTTTAAATTTTAGGTTCATTAGTTTCAGATTTTCCACCTTCCCCCCAAAAATGACCTCTCATAATTATACAGATTTCATCTATTCACGTCACACCTCTGCGTTTGGGTCACAGATATTGATATGTGTACCAAATTTCAACTTAATCGGTCTAGCAGATTCGGAGATAATTGACTGTGACCGACAGACAGACGGACACACGAGTGGTCCTATAAGGGTTCCGTTTTTTCATTCGGACGTACGGAACCCTAAAAATAAAAAAAACTGGTTAAAATTGTTATGTTATCACTGTTAGGGTTATGTAGTAGGTCCCCACGAAATGATGATGTTGATGACAATCCTTAGGTACTAATATTATAAACGCGAAAGTTTGTGAATATGGATGAATGTGTGGATGTTTGTTACTGTTTCACCCTAAAACTACTGAATAGATTTGGATGAAATTTTGTAGTTAGACGGATTACGACAGGGATTAACATATATGCTACTTATTATTCCGGAAAAGAAAGTATTTCCCGCGGGAAAGTAGGTTTAGAGTTTTTTCTTTGAACTTAGTTCGCGGGCACAGTTAAAAACAAAATAAAAACGAATAACTATGAAATCTAAGGCTGAAAGTGTAAACACGACAACAGGTCATTTTTACAGTTTGGACTTTCACCTCCTTTATATCGCCGGCGGTTTTCGTAGTGCAAAGCGTTGCCATATCTAAAAATGAAAAAGCCGGACCTTTGTATCCCAAAGCCGGTCATTAAGAAAAATTTTAAAAAATTAAGAAAAATATCGAATAAATCGCATACTCAAAAGCCGGACTTTTGAATACCAAAACCGAAAAAAAAGAAGGGATTTTTGATAAAAAAATGAATGAAACACACAGTTGTGATCGAGTTAGCCAATCTCGTCTGGCTCGCTCGTTCGCTACTGACTGAAGTGATTGATTAAATTGATTGAACGAAAGTATAAAAAACCTAACAAGAGCCGGACGGGCCGGACGCAGTCAAATTTGGCCGGACAAGAAGTCAAAAAGCCTAACACTGTCCGGCTTTATCCGGACGGATGGCAGCACTACAAGTGTGCAACTTAGAGAATCGACTGTATAAGGTTTTGAAAAATGTAAATTTAGGTGAAACTAACTTAGCGCCCAGATTCATAACCAATGGAAGCATTTTCGTTAACATCGAAAGGAGCCATAGAGATTCGAAGTCCTCAGAACTTTTTTCCTTGCTATATACTCGTATAGTAATATATACTCGTAAATCTACCTCACCAGCAAAATGAAAGAACGCTTCAAATGAAGTAGGAATTTTCTTTGCCAAAGTACCGTAACACCTTTCAATACGAACTAAAACTAAAGCTCAGTGCAGTTTGGACAACTTTAACTCGACTGGGTTCAAAGTTTAAACAATAGTGCTGAGTGGAAGATATCGAGAGAAGTACTTTTGTTTTTGTGGAGTGCGGTGTACAGGGTGTACTTAAAGCTGGCCAACACGTCGCAAATGAAGTTGTGTTTTTCTTGATTACTGTTTATTTTTTACACAATAAGAATACGGTACGTCTGATGTTAAATGGTTGCCACAGCCTACCGCAGTCAGACGTCGCCGACGCACTTGTGAGTTGCGGACTTAATATTTCGCATCATCGCCATCATAACGTTTCCTGTAGGTAAAGACGGAGCCACGGGCATCAAACTGCAAGTTTGTTTTTACTAAAATATTGCTCATATACCGCACCTAAGCGTAGGTGCCGGCCCCGTGCCGCCATTTTGTATACCTACACTATTTTGATGTTGTAGCGTATGTTGATGCCAATTTATCGAACTTATTAGAGTCTCTGGGAGGGACTTCAGCTCTATCTGTGTACTCGACACCGCAGTGGGGCTCATCCTTATCACCTGGAAGCGATATCGTCCAGTACAGTTCGCTTTCAGTGCACATTTTTACCACAAACGTGCCGGCTCTAAAACGTACTTCCCACTGCGGTGTTTCCAGAGCGCTACAGCATGTCCCTATTTAACAGAAACCTTAAGAGAGATTATACTCAAAGTAGGTAGTGACCTAGCGGATAGCGTTTACTATCAAGTGGGCCATCTGCTCGACTGCTACTTACAGCAATTAAAAAAAATAGTTTCGTTTAAAGCAAACATTTTAAGATTAATAAGAAAAGCATACATCTTTATAGTTTCGTTCTGCTCTGATTTCGGCTTCAGATACCAAACAGTTACCTCCAGATAGGTACTTCCTCGAGCTCGGGCGACCTTACTCATCAGGACCACAACATGACGTTATTTTGTGTGGTTCGGTCTTTTGTCAGTTGGGGGTAGGTTGCACAATAACTTATCATCGTGGGTAATGTAATCTTTTTGAATGGTTTTCTTGGATATCTTTCCATGCTCACGAAGCATCGTCAGCTTGAGACATACTAGTAACAAGAGCCTCAGTCATAGCTGCCTGCATTACTTAGCTGTTTAATCATTTTCATGTTCTTCTTCCTTTGGTTCCGTATTGGTTTCGTCTAACCTACCAGACCGAAGATGGTAGGGTTCCAACGAAAAAAATTCCATTATGACATTGAACATAAACTGAACTGCTTATTATATTATCTTTCCTTACCAAAAGTATGAGGCAAAGTATCGACATATTATCGACACGGGCACATCACTATAAAACAAAGAGAGAATGATAACAGAACGACAATCTCTAAATGGAGTTCCTCTCTTCTGAGCACTTCGCAACGTTTGTCTTTGTGAGAATTTCACACCAGCTGTGTAACATTTACAATCAGTGTTATTGTTATTGCGTAATCGGCGACGATTGTTGTTCCCCTCACTTGTTTTCCCATTTAATATGTTTTCGATTTATTTATACATCGACTAAATGTGCCCGCGAACTGCGTTTCACCAGTAAAAATACTAATAACGCTATTTAAAAAATATGGGGGTTGATGTTGGTGGTAGAAGGGTGAAAATTTAGGGCTGTAAGTACATATTTTTGACGCCAAACCATTTAAAAAAATGCCAAAAATCTGAAGAGGGCCACCCTTATCCTTACTATATTATAAATGCGAAAGTAACTTTATCTGTCTGTGTGCTACGCAATCACACCTAAACTACCGAACCGATTTAGCTGAAATTTGGTATAGACATAGTTTAAGTCCCAGGAATGGACATAGGATAGCTTTTCTTGCAGAAATCACCCCTTAAGGGGGAGAAAAGGGGACTGGAAGTTTGTGTGCGGAATCAATAACCGCTGAACCGATTGAGATAACATTTGGCATAGAGATAGTTTGAGTTGTGAAGAAGGATAAAGAATAGTTTTTATCCCCGAAATCATTCCCTAAGGGTATAAGAGGGAGAGGCAAATTTGTAAAGGGAATGAATAAAAAAGGATTTTCACGCGGACGAAGTCGCGGGCAAAAGCTAGTCACCTATAATTACTTACACAAAAAAAAACTATAAAAATCGTTCAATACGTTTCGGAGGAGTGCGATAACAAACACTGTGACACGAGATTTTTATACATTAGAAGAAGATAACGCGTACCCGGCGGTAACTAGTCAGCATTTTTTCAGTTAATGGAGTTAGTGATCCTAATCGCGAAACTTACTACCGGGGTGGTAAAGGTAAAGTCCTGGTTAAGCACAATGTCTCTGTTATGAACAAGAATTTCGATTTAAGAGGCTGAGTAACACCAACGAGCGACCTTGAGACATGTTTGTAATGGATTACGGGCGCGGTGCGTTATTGAAATTGAGCGAAAAATCAAAATATATATTTTTTAAACAAACTAGAAACTTATTTGAAGATATGAAACATCAATATTATCAAGTTCAGTGTAAAGAGTAAACCTTTGTTAAATAACTCGACACGTGTGCTGGCAATGAATTCCATTTTTTGATTGTGCGACAAAGAAATGAGTTACCAAATTTCTTTGTACGCGTTGGAATGGTAGTTACAAATTATGAATTCATTTTTCTGTACTAACAACTTCAGCGACAATATGGTACTTACATTGTGCCCCTTAACCCCCGTTTGAGTATCGTCTCCCACGAAAACCTGACACTAAAAATAAAGCACGTGCTAACAAGATAAAGGGCCGTTGCCCAAGGCGCACTAACCGCGTGAACGGCCAATAAATGTAATACAATCGGATGCTCTTAACGGAAAATTATACGGGAGCGGAGATTATCACTGGGAACATTAAGGGGTATATACTCGTACCTATTGAGGCTTCCACCGAGTCACGGTACAGATCGGAGCTAGAGGGAATTAAAGTTTGTAGCGAGTCATTGTTGAGGTGTGTGCGCAGTGAGAGCGATCACCTTTCAGTTAGTGAGAACTTTGCTTGAGATTTATTTCGCTTATCTTGGGCCGGCCCAAACACTGAGCCTTCGATCCACCTTTATTTTTGTGGGACCTATGATGTTAGCCGCAGATGGCTGTTACGGCTTCACCTTAATTATTAATAAGAAGGCGAGAACTTTGGTGGGTCCTCAAGCCTCGTTTGGCAAACCAAACCTGATGGATTTCTAGGTCAGAGAGGCATCACCACGGGGGTGTCCCGCTCTCTGAGTAGAGTCACCAGGCGGTTATAGCCGGTGCGGGGATCTTTTCGACCCACCATTGTCCTTTTGTGATTGAAAGACGACTTAACATTAAGGTAGAGTTGGTAGAGATACATATTTTTGGAACTTTGACCGTATCGATCTTTTTGTATTGATTTGAAATGTCACCTGACGTCACGTCTGTGTATATTTTGTAGCACGTTGTGACGAGAACCCACTCCTTAACTTTAAATTGCTTTGTATCCGCACTTTTTTATTATTTTCATACCCTGCCATCATCCCTATTCTATTCGATTGTCTTGGCTTATATTTCGTCGATTGAATCGACCAATAACTTGTATTCGAAGAACATTATTCTATTCTGATCAATTGACGAGTTACAAAATTCCTTGAAAGCGATATGGATGCTTAAATCGATAACATTTAATTCATCTGATAAAGTTCGATAACTTGTAACCGAAGAGAATAATTCAATTTTCTTTATCAATTTATCCAATCACGATCCCCGACCAATTGCTGAGTTACAAAATCCATATCCAAATAGCGTTATGGGCGCTGAAATAGCGATAAAACTCCAACCTACATGATCCGCTACAGCTAATGATTTTTCCGCTTTGTTTGTACCGCACGCCCAATTCCGAATCAGGAATCGAACAAGCAGCTTTTGTATCGTGATCAGTTAGCGCTAATCAATGGAACTGGGCCGCTGTACGTACTCAAAGCTTTTGTTGGGAACAAGGTCAAACAAAATAGCTTATTTGACTAAAATTAGAACTGGCTTTTGTGCCGTTTGGCTTATTTGGTTAGTGTACGATGGGTTTGTAGAGTATTCATTAACTTTAAGCCTAAAAGGGCTATTACTATAACTCAGTATGGTTCTTCTAGGAAGGAAGTAGGTGTTTGAAATTTATTAAAATGTGCCTCATAATATGTTCTGGTTCAATATTATTTTAGAATGACTTTTATTGTAATAAATTGTTCTTGCTTGTTTTGTTTTTGTGAGTGAAATAATAAATAATGCGGTTTATCGCCAAGAACAAATTTATATTCTACATTAGAGAAACCAGTCGAAGACCAACTAATCAACGCGAACACACAACGAAAAAGTCAAATTTCTTAGCAAAATTAAATGACAAATCGGTATTATAAACATGATTATTATCAAATTATTTTATTGGTGTGTTCGTCGTGGTTACACCACACGTTATCCTGGTGTAACCACGAGGAAGACCCTATTCCTCGTGGTTACACCACGAAATAGATCAACCGTCCACTGGTGTAACAACGAGGAAGACCCTATTCCTCGTGGTTACACCACGAAATAGATCAACCGTCCACTGGTGTAACAACGAGGAAGACCCTATTCCTCGTGGTTACACCACGAAATAGATCAATCGTCCACTGGTGTAACAACGAGGAAGACCCTATTCCTCGTGGTTACACCACGAAATAGATCAACCGTCAACGGGTGTAACCACGAGGAAGACCTTATTCCTCGTGGTTACCCCACGAAATAGATCTACCGTCCACTGGTGTAACCACGAGGAAGACCCTATTCCTCGTGATCACACCACGAAATAGATCAAGCGTCAACTGGTGTAAGCACGAGGAAGACCCTATTCCTCGTGGTCACACTACGAAATAGATCAAGCGTCAACTGGTGTAAGCACGAGGAAGACCCTATTCCCCGTAGTTACACCACGAAATAGATCAGCCGTCAACTGGTATAGCCACGAGGAACACACCAGTTTACTCCATTTTAAAGTTTGTGCAAAAGAATTTATTGTAGGTTATCTACTTATAGCACTTTTAATGAGCGTCTTACCCATTCTAATAGTTTAACAAAGGGAGATCCAATCCAAATTCTACACCAGGATCGACCCACTGCCACACAGATTTAAAGTCGAAGATTAATTTTAAATTCTAAATTCTAACGCATAGATCCAATCCTGATCTGCTTGAAGTAGTGAAATTAAAGATCTCATGTTTTTGAGTAATGCGACATGCGATGGACGAAAAAATTTGAAGAAAAAGTTTCAGTTTAAAATGAAAAATTTATAGAATGCGCTTCTATAAAGAAACACTTTAACTAATTTCATTATTTCACAGTTAATATAGAGAATAAACAGAATTATTAATAGTAGTGTATTATTGTTCCTTCTATATCTCGTTCAATCGCAGACACGATTTCACTCCATCTAGAAGGAACAATAAAACACGTGGTAGCAGATTTTTACAGTTACAAAAGTAAATTTTCAGTTTAGAAGTTTACGCTCGTATTATTCCGTGTTTAAGTACAAAATCACCTAATGATTCGAACCAGCGATTGCTGGTTATGTTTTGATAAATTATCATTCAAAATAATTTACTTCAAATCTAACCATTTCAGTAGTTAAGTATTTTCTGTCAGCAAATGTTTAGCGTCATATGGCTCGTTGCGCCATTAAGTAGTTGAGTATTTACTGTCAGCAAATTCTTAGTGTCGTATGGCTCGCCGCGTCCGGTGTGACCGCGGCGTCCGCGACCTAATTACACTTGTTTTGTCTTCAAAAATAATTATTTTAAATTGAATTGAATATTGCAGCTAGAAATACGGCTTTGTTTGACTGACCACAGCAACGTTCGCAGTGGTCAGTCCTAGGATGGGTGACTAAAATAAGAAACATCTCAAGCTCCTCCGTGCTTCGGAAGGCACGTTAAACAGTGGGTCCTGCGCCTGATCTCACCCCGATCGTGTCGGTTAACCGTCCCATCGGACTAGGCGAGTGAAGGAACAGAGAGTGCACTTGCGTTTGCGCAGTCACTTGTGCCCTATAATATCTCCTGCGCAGATGGCTAGTCTCTGTGGAGATTGTCCGCCGTGACCGAATATCGGTTAGGAGGACATTATTATTATATCCAAAGAAAGTTGGCGTCAGACAGATCGGCTGTAAAAGCCTCAGTCAAAACTATGTTTTGGAATGATTGTCATTCCAAGCAAATCAGACCCTGGGCTACGAAGTGATGATAGAAAGATACTCTTTATTACCCACCACGAAAGTAGTACAGTTACAGAAGTTTTACAAAGCTAAAATGTACAATTTCGACAGTCTTATCGCTAAGAGTGATATCTTCCGGAGAACCTTTGGACAGAGGACACTTTGTTTAAATGATTTTGCGACATTCCTAAATGCGAAAAATGTTACACTAGCGGTTTTTCTAGTATTAGCGTACAATCAGAAAGCGTTATGATGAAATATATATTATGCTTGCACTAAAAATAGACAAAAAGATGTACTCCATATGACGTAGGATTTTTATTTTATGTTTATAATCCTTGTCAGTTTTGTTTGATATAAGTGTAAAGAAACGGACCCAAATGATAGCAAAAATACTTAATTTTATATGTAAGTATATATCAAAATGTAAATTATTCGTTTGAAAACCTATATAGAAATAATGGTTAAACCCAATTATTTATTTATTACAATTATTAACGCCCAAGGTTAATATATATGTACGACTTACTGAATTTGGTTTTATTTATTAGCATTCACTAGATATTAATATATGTAAGTTAAATATATAAATAAATAAGTGGATATGGACTAGCGATTAGAATCAAATATCAACATCATCATCAGCCATTAGGTCTTCTGCTCAGAAGACATAGGCCTCCCCATGAATCTCCTTCAACCCTAACCAGGTCACTTATCCACCGGGTAGGAGGCATGCCTACTTACTGTCTGAATTAAATATGTATAAGGTTTAACATAATAAAGCATATAAATAAATAGCAGCATAATGAGCGTATGCACATTTTAACTAGGTGGTAGTCGCAGTGTGGACCCTATCACGCGCGCCTATAAGGGCAGGGAGAATACCGGGGTGGTTTAGTGGTTAGGCCGGCACTCTGCTGGGAGCCCCATACACGCTCGTCGTCTAGCCAACGGTGAGTACGGTGCGGTCACGCATTCCTCTCGACAAAAAAATGGTAAAGGCAGTTCGACATATCCAAAAACTTAAAGGTCATAACAACTGATTTTTAATCAATGAAACTATTATTATATTAATTAACAAAGACCCAATTAAATATTTATCGTAGGTTGATGTGCTGTTGATTGTACTTTAATTAAAATTGCAATAAGTTTTCGTGTTTAATAATGTTTTCATTCTTATTTTTTGGTTTGTTTTAATAACACTGAAACATAAATCTAATATATAAAATTCTCGTGTCACAGTGTTTGTTATCAAACACCTCCGAAACGGCTTGACCGATCTTTACGAAATTTTTTGAATATTTTCAGTAGGTCTGAAAATAGGTCGTAAACTATTTTTTATTATGGCGAAACGTAGTTCGCGCGGCACAGCTAGTAATATATAAAAAATTCAAATACATTGAAAGTTAGTTAGTTTTTTAAAACTTTTTAGTAACAAATGTCGTCTTAGTTAAAAACGTGGGTATATATGTATCTTATTTACATTAATTTTAAAATCTAATAATGAATTTCTTTCGTTTAAAACACAATTATGTCAATAAACTACCCTAATAAATATATTTTATGTATAAAATTTAATTGATGTTTTGTTTAATTTGTGTTTAAATAATAAATCTTTGAAATTGAATTATTTCAATAATGAATGGAAAGTTTTTAACGAGCAAATTAAAGGTGAATACGTAAAGTCATTTAGATAGGTTATTGCACACGACACCACGGCGAAAAATGTCTAGCGCGCAACACTCGATAGGGTTGTCACGAGTGACGACAGAGAGTCAGTCGTAGTGGGACGTCGACAACAAGATTTTGCTGTAAGATTTTACTTTAGTAGTAATAGTATTCAATTAGTTTTAGGACAATCCTAGTGTACTGACCTGTTAAACATATAGGTATTGATTGTTTGCTTAATATTACAATAGTCAAAATCTGTAATAACAATGTATAAATATTATACATTGTATTGTTTTTTTTCTATTTAATAACAAATATTTTTAATTATTGATGACATAATAATGACGTCACAGAAATGTCTTACTAAAACTAGTATACAAAGAAAAAAGGAATAACTAGAAACAAAATACTTATAAACTACTTTACTTAAAAAAAATACAAATTGTTTTTTCTAATGAAAGTTGATTACGTTTTTCACTAACGTAGATTTACTGAAACAACATTCAGGATAATTTTTTCACGTACAGTCAACAGCTCATCAACCTTCATCAACTTTTGCATCAGCACAGTGCATCGACTATCACTTCGTATTGATCTCTTTGTGTTAGACTTAAAGTTAAAACCAGTTGACCGACCTTTCGATTTTTAGATACATTGATTCGTATAATTTGGATATAAATAAGTATATATTTTAATACTATTTTTCGTTGTAGTTTTTCTTATTCAGGTTTCAAAAACAGATACATTTGTGACAACCCTAGTAAAAATTGATGAATTTTCAATAAGTTCCTATATAATGCGAAATTTTCGAGTAGTGGTTCATTCTGTTCTTCAAAGTGCTTCGAGCCAAGGAACTAGCTGCAACAGTGTCGTCAGTCGTCGTCGAGGAGTCTTCCCAGCACCCAGATCTTCAGCCACAGTACTTTATTTGTGAGTGTTCATTATGTAAGTACTTTAAAAGGTTTACTGATAGTTGGTTGTAATTACTATTTCCACCAAGTTTCGTACGGAGAGAATAACAATGAGATATTTTTAAAGATCGTCACACTTACAATGAAGGATCAGTGTAAGTATGCATTGTCTTTTTCCGATACTCAATTTTGCATTACTTTTTCAGGTCTGACTCCGAGTTTGAAGTCTTCCAACCAGTGCAGAAGACCAAACCTAAGACAAAACCAACATCTCGAGATAACATCAGGTAAGGTTTAATTTATGCTGTCGTCATAGTATTTATTAAGTCTTCGAATCGTTAGTGAAGATTTTATGTGATAATACCACAATATTTATTTATTAGGGTATGCCAACAGTACACATATTAATGAATTAGATTGAAGTAGATAACAATTCAACACTAAAATGATTATGAATGAGTGAACGGTGTTAGTGTGCTGTTGCTGATCAGTATTAGCTAGGAGACTAACAATATTATTAAATTTATCTTTTCAGGTCTGACTCCGAGCAAGAACTGTTCGAGCCAGCGCAGAAGCCTAAGCCTAAGAGAAAACCAATCTCTCGCGATACTATCAGGTAAGATATGAGTTATTTATGCAAGTGAAGTGGTAATTTCGTTTTAGGTTCATCACTGATAGAGTGGGTTTTTTTGTATTGAAGTGTTGTTTTCTTTATCGATCATAGTGGGTTAGATAAATTCGAAGATTGCAGGTGTCAATCGTAGGATAGGAACATTGCGTTCTACAACAACATAGTAATATCAATTATTGTTGAGTTGTTTCACATTCTTGCTGATTGTCCTAACATAGGATATAATACAATCTCTTTTGTCTTTTACAGGTCTGGTTCATCGAAAAAGGCTAAGTCGAGCTCAAAGGAGTCGTTGAATTTGTTCGGGTTGGTGTCGGACGACGAAGAAGTTACAGCCGAGCGTGCGTCACGCGTCAGGCAGGGCAAACGACTCGACAGCAGCCTCGCCAACAAGACCGCGCACGGCACGCTCCTGCGGCGTACTCCGCTCGACGGTCGCTACTACGTGGAGACGCGCGTATACAGCACGGACGAGGCGTTGGCCGTAGCGCCCGACCAGCGGTACACCAAGGCGCTTGTCACACTCAAGGTGCAGCTAGAGCCAGACCAGCCCGAGTGGGACTACTTGCAGCAGTTTTTAAAGCGGTCAAAGTCGTTGTTTAAAGATAAGCCTGTATTTTATAGTAATAAAACAAATATTAAATAAATAAATTAACTAAGCAAGTAAAATATTTTTTACAATAGGTTTTTATATTTAATCCGGTTTTTTTGAGCCCACGTCCAGGTAAAGTTACAGTCATAACTTAGGTATTAATGAGGTACGGTAATCATTCATTTAGTTAAGTGGATAACTAATTAACTAAAAAGACTATAGATTAGCGTTAGGTAACAAGTTGTATACTTTATTTTTCTGAATTGCTACGATGCTTTTTTGCTCCGAGTGTTCGATGCAAGTAGGCAGCAGACAATGGGTAGGACACCTGCGCAGCAGCGCACACAAGCGCAGGTGCGCAGTGTCGCGGGCGCACGACGACGCCGGTGTTGTCGAACTCGCGAGTGCGTTTAGAGGTCGCATCGTTACATACAGAATTACTCCTACAGATGAGTACCGATGCTCTTTACCCGATTCATTCTTGCATAGTATATTTTCTAAAATTTATAATCTTTTGCAAATGTCTCTAAATAAGCATATATGTTTAAAAGTAAATTTTGAATATTTTGCCGATTTTCTTTTATTTAAGAACGAGGTAAATAACATTAAATCGTTTGTTACTAAAAATTTAACGATTCATCGCAATTTTGATTTTAACGAGTTGTTTGAAACACTCGTAAATACTATTAAGAACAAAGTTGAAGAATTTGAGGATCGTGACAGTGGATGGACTTTTTTAAGTAATGTTTCCTTAGAAGTTAACATTAATAGATATGATCCTCTAAGAGGGTCTGGTTCAACTTATGTAGATTTACCACTAGCGATAAAAAAGAAAAAGGCGTGTATTAACATCAGGAATAAAGATGAATATTGTTTTTTGTGGAGCGTCGTTGCCGCTTTGTACCCGGCTAAAAAGAACGGTGACCGTACGTCGTCGTATCCGCACTTTGAACAGGTCCTAAACACCGACGATATATCTTTCCCAGTAACGTTTACGGATATCGCGAAATTCGAACAAAACAATCCACATTTAAGTGTAAACGTATATTCATTAAAGAATAATCAGATAGTTGTAGGTCCCATTTATAAGTCTGGATATAAATCCAAAACCAGAACTAAAATTAACTTGCTTCTACTTGAAAATAATGTTCTATGTCACTTTGTTTTGATAAAAAACCTTTCTCGACTTGTAAGAAGTCAAATTACGAAAAATCATAAGAAACTATATTTTTGTGATGATTGCTTGCTATTTTTTACTTCTGAAGTTAATCTTGATAATCATACATGCAGCGGCGTTTGTACAGTACTGCCTGAGAAAGGAACTTATCTACAATTCAAAAATTTCGAACGGAAGCAAGACGTTCCTTTTGTGGTCTATGCTGACTTTGAAACTCTTCTTATACCGTTCGATGGCTGTGAGCCTGACCCTTCATTAAGTTTTACTTCTCAGCGTCAACAGCACATTCCATCAGCTTTTGCTTATCACATAGTGTGCTCGTACGATACCAGTCTGAATTCTTTTGTACAGTATCGAGGAAAAGACTGTGTCCAAAAATTTCTTGATAAACTGTATTTTGACGTTAAAAAGATTTATGACATCTTAGATAAATAAATTGCGATGGAATTCGATGAATAAGACGCAGAGGCCTATGCGCGTACCGATGTTTGTCATATTTGTAAGCAATTATTATTTTTTGACAAAGTGAGAGATCATTGTCACCTCACTGGAAGTTATCGAGGTGCTGCGCATCAATACTGTAACTTACGGTTTAGCGTTCCTAAATTAGTTCCCGTTTTTTTCCATAACCTATCCGGCTATGACTGTCATCTGTTCATCAAAGAATTAGCCGATAGTTTAGGACCTGTTAAAGTCATACCTAAAAATAAGGAAAAATACTTATCATTTACAAAATTTTTACAGTTAAAGAATGAAAAATATGCTCAAATACGATTTGTCGATTCGTTTCAATTCTTAGGAACCAGTTTGGAAAAATTAGCGAGTGGGTTAGATAAAACAGATTTTAAGCATTTAAAAAAATATTTTCCAAACGCAACTGAATTTAAATTATTAACACGCAAAGGAGTATATCCGTATGATCATATGACACATTGGAAATCATTTTCCGAGAAACAACTTCCACACAAAAAAGGTTTCCATAATTCTTTAACTGATGAAGATATAAGTGATAAAGATTACACTCATACTCAGGAAGTTTGGTCTACATTTAGAATACAAGATATGGGTGGGTACACAGACCTTTATCTAAAAACCGATGTATTGCTATTGACTGATGTATTTGAAAAAATCCGTGAAATTTGTAAATTGAACTATCAATTAGATCCTGCTTTTTACTTAACTGCTCCAAGTCTTTCATTCGATGCTATGTTACTTAAGACCGGCATTCAGTTAGAATTATTAACTGACTTAGAAATTATACGTTTTATACAGAAAGGGATACGGGGAGGTATCTGTATGTGCTCAACGCGATATGCTCGTGCAAACAATAAATATATGCCACAATATGATTTTACAGAACCAGATTCTTTTCTAGTTTACATCGATTGCAATAACTTGTATGGTTATAGTATGTGTCAGTACTTACCTGTTTCAGATTTTAGACTTTTAAGCGAATGCGAAGTAGATTTGTTAAATATCATGAACGTAGCAGATGATGCTGAGTTCGGATATATTCTTGAAGTGGACTTAACATATCCCGAGGAGCTACATAATGACCATAACGATTATCCTTTTTGTCCCGAAAAATTTGTACCACCCGGAGGTAAAACTTCTAAACTCTGTCCAAATCTGTATTCTAAATATCAGTATGTAATCCATTATGTTTATTTGAAAACATGCATTAATAATGGTCTTGTTTTAAATAAAATTCATCGCGCCTTAATTTTTAAACAAAGCCCTTTTTTGGCTAAATATATCAATTTAAACACAGAACTGAGAAAACAAGCTGTAACTACTTTTCAGCAAGACCTTTTTAAGTTGATGAATAATTCAGTGTTTGGAAAAACATTGGAAGACAGTGAAAAAAGAGTCGATGTTCGCTTGGTTAATAAGTGGTGTGATAAATCTAACAAGACAAAAAAGTTCATTTCAGCGGACAAATTAATAGCGAGACCTAATTTTCACAGCGCTACTATTTTTTCCAATAATTTAGTTGCGGTTCAAATGAAACCTGAAAGGGTTATCTTGGATAAGCCAATTTATATTGGTTTTACTGTTTTAGAACTGTCTAAAAGTCATATGTATCAATTCCATTATTCTGTCATAAAACCTTACTATGGAAATAAAATACAACTTTGCTACACCGATACTGATAGCTTTGTTTATAAGATTGAAACGAAAGATTTTTATCATGATTTGAAAGATAACTTTTTAAGCTTCTTTGACACCAGTAACTATAGTTGTGACAATATATTTGGTCTGCCTTTAAAAAACAAAAAGATACCGGGCTTATTTAAAGATGAATTAGGAGGTGAAATTATGACAGAATTCGTAGGTCTCCGGTCTAAGTTGTACTGTATAAAAACGGAATCAGCATTTATTAAAAAAGCAAAAGGTGTGAAAAAAAATGTAGTAAGAGACTTAACATTAGATGATTATAAATCAGTTCTGCTTCACGACAAAATAATACGGAAAAAAAATATTTTGTTTAGATGCATTAAGCATGAGATTTTTACTCAGAGTGTTAACAAAGTAGCTTTATCTAATCAAGATGATAAACGTTTTATTTTATCCGATAAAATTAGAACCTGGGCGTGGGGACATGAAAATCTAATCTAAGATAGTGTTTAATTAGTTAATATAATTGTTTTTGACCTGTTAATATTTTTTATAGTTAATAAATGCAATTAAAATAGTATTATGTGTTTTATTTATTATTGCATCTATACTAATATTATAAAGAGGAAAGATTTGATTGTTTGTTTGTTTGTATTGAATAGGATTCGAAACTACTGAACCAATTTAGATAAAAGTTGGTATAGGGATAGTTCGAGACCAGGGGAAGGACATAGGGTAATTTTCCTACGGGAAAAATTCTCACAGGAAAACAAAAATTACTCGGTCGAAGTCGCAAGCGGAAAGCTAGTATGCTATAAATTACTGCACTTACACATGCTACATATTTCCGCGTATTATATTAAGGCCAAATACGATGCAATGCCAAATAAGCATTAAAATAGTATTCTGTGTTTTTTATTGCATACCTACACTATAAATTACTGCACTTACACATGTCATATATTTCCACGTGTTGTATTGAGGTCAAGTGTGATGCAATGCTAGATAAGCAAATTTAGTCTAAGCCTCAACTTTATTTGATATTATATTCATTCATAACTAGTTGTTCGTGACAAGCAGTCCATATTGTAATATTATTGTAAGTATCATTCTCTTTTCATAACATTTTTTAATCATTATTGATTATTGAGGTAATTATGGATATCAACTTATTCATTATTATTATTCACTTGTTACAGATAATGTCAAACTCGTCGGATATCTTGTTTTCCCAATATGCACAAGATCCATTGGAAAGCTTCACGCAAGAATATCAAAACATGATACGTCGGGAAGAACAAACTAATGAATCAAGACAGGGAGAGAGAAAAATAAGACAAAGAAAGGACATCACAAGAAAAAGAGCTCGAAAATCTACAAAATCATTTGTGATCACTAAGGAGCAGAAAGGCGTGAAATTAATTAAAATACTAGTCTTGGACTTAGTGAACGATTCTTCAAGTGCATCAAATAGCTGCTTTGACATTGCTGATGTGGAAGAAAACGTAGTGCTGAGTGCTCAATATGTGGTGCAGGAACCGGTAGATGAAATCATGGACCTTACGGAAACCGTTATAAGAAAAATATCCAAAAAACTTTGTGGTGATAACTTATAGATAACTTTTTAATTTTGTTAAAACGTTTACCTAATAAAAAAATATTTTCAAGTACTAAGTTTTTTTCTTTTTGGGTATCAAACATAATAAAAACAACTTTTATTACACATGACATTTTATTAGAAAAATTCTTAATATAGTTGTATATTAATTTTTAAACAAGATTGTTTCTCTAAATTTAGATTCAAAAATCATATAATGTGTATCCATTGAGAAAACACCATTTTTTATTATACAATGAATTTCTTAACGCACATCTTTTTTTATGAGTTAAACAATGGAACATATTATTACTATACAAATCATTTAACGTATTTAAATTTGGTATACATGTATAACTTATGTCTATGATATTATTATGACCACATAAATCCTCTACCCATTTAACTTTTTCTTCACCTTTTACAATTATTTTCCTGTCTTTCAAGAAAGGTTTAATAATTCTGTTAAATTCTCTGTAGTCTATATATCCTTCACTCCATTGGTAACCTCTGTTTCTTTCTATCCAACAAACTTGTTTTTTTCTTCATCAGTTAGTGTAGAAAACGGATAAGGAGGTTTAATTAAAAATATATGGGTAAACTCGAGAGATGCTATAACAAATTCTTTTACTAAGAACTCATTTTTATTATTTTTAAATCCTTGCAAATCTACAATTATCGTATCGTTGTTCATGATATTTTCCTTACAATATTGCTTAAAGGTTTATATTCAAATATGCAATCGTTCAGAATCAAACAATATGCAGCTGTTTGGTCAGGTATTTCTTGATCTGTTTCAATTTCAACTCTAACGTCAATAGATCCTTTTAACGTTTCATGCTGACGTGAACAATCAATGATGAATAAAGGAACGACGTCTCTGAATTCTTTTAGACTCATCAACGGCTCTGGTCGACGTCCGTGATAAGACTGTTGAAATCTAATGTACTGTTCGTATAATAAAGTAAATTTATCATCTGAAAAATTTACATTCAGTCCTTCATAGGGATAATATGACGAATTTAAAAAGACTCGTATGTCACGTACATGACAATGATCGAACTCTGCCATTGATAATTCAGCGTTATGTTTCCGATTAGTTTGTAAGGTAATTATAACAAATCGAGGTTTCTTTATTTGTGAAGATGTTTTGATAGACCAAGTATGTTTACGAGTTTTCGGTAATAACGGATATTCATATAAGTCCCAATTACGAAAAGCTAAAGTGATTGCTCGATCTCTCTCTAAATGTTTTAGTAAGTTAATTCTTTCACGGTCTGATACTTTAATGTGCGGAACTCGCCAAGCAATTTTAGTAATTATTATATCATCCACTTTTTCACCTTTATTTAATATCAAAGCATTCAGATTTGTGTTGCTTCTCAACAATACTAACTCATGTTTGCAGTTTATTATAACTTTTTCATAGTCTTCTGCAAAACCCAATATTTTGTTCATTGGTATAGAAGCAGAGAATCCGCCATCACCAACACTAGTTGTACCTGTAGTCGACCAGCCCCAAGCTCTTGCGCTTTTGGATTCATTTTCATTTAATGATAAATAAGATTTTATAGTTGTGCTAATTCCTGCATTTTTATTTTGTCTATTTCCACTCCGTTTAGTTCATATCGAATGTCTTGAAATAGAAATAACACCGGATTATTTACGAAATGCACACTTGACACCTTTTCTTTTTTGCTGTTATAAACATTAATTGTGCCCTCAATATACAAAGTGCTGAGTGAGGGCAGCACATACAAATCTTGCTGATTGATAGGTATTCGTATTTCATCATTCTTGTTGAAACTTGTTACATATGGTTTGTACGAGTGATATTCAAAACTTTCAATGCTGTTATCTATTGACGTCGGTTGAGTTATATTTAATATATTCATTTTAACAAGCCCACTAACTTCAAAAAATCCTTATTACTTTTAGTCAACTTCTTTCTAAGCCGAAGCGGTGCGTCTTTTTGAGGTGATCTTTTCAAACTGACTCGAGTACATGATGCCTCTTGCTTTTTATTGAAATCAATCATTTTTTTTTCGGAAATGCAAATATAGTTGTACTTCTTCACCTCGTAAATTTACCTGTTTGTTTTCAGCGTCTAGTAACCGTATGCTAATCGCACTTATAGAACTTTGGTTTACTGGAAAATATATTAAATTTTTAGGTATTTCAATGATCCGATATCCTGGTGGTACATTAGGCACAAATTCATAAATTATATGACTAGCTTTTCCGTTCACAAATGAACCGCTGACTACGTCGCATTCAATCCTCACGATGGTTGTTGATAAAATGCTGACCGGATTCTGAGATTCAGTACTTATATTTGCATGTATTGTTTCAGTTCGAAACCCTAAAATTTGACCTAGTGAATCACTTTTGTTAAAGTGAACATTTTTGGAACAAAATATATTTGTCTTTAGAGTATTGTTGTTACAAGTCAATTTTAATACGGTGTTTTTAATATTACTTTTTATGTAATCACAAATATCTTGAAGTTCATAAGACCCTTCAGGAATTTCGATGACTTCATTTTCGCCATAATAAAATTTATTGTTTCGTTTATCAATATTAGGAATAGAATTAAAAGTAGAAAAATATAAAAGACCACATTCATAGTCGCCATGTAACTCCAATGTTGGCGAATAGTTCGTTGTCAAGGAGGCTCCTCTCCCAGTTATAGACACAGTGAAAGACATTTTTATACTGACAATTTTATTTATTTTACACGTTATATAAATGATTTTTCCAATAACATCTTAAAAATTTTAAACATAGATGACCACAGTTAGTAGTACCAAATTTTTGGTGTTGTACGTAATTATAGTTTATTGGTAAGTTGTGTAAATATTGAATTAATTCTAATGGAGGTTTCAAATTACCAAAACTATCAAAATATTCAGCGTAATTGTTTTGCTTGACGAAGGCTACCCAATGTGTTCCAGGATTTTTGGAGCTATCCAAATTCAATATCGCACATTCTATCTTTTTAGGTTTCGTAGGTAACGTATCTCTCATGAAAACACCGCGAAAAAATGGAATGTCACTTGCGTGTTCTAATATATCAATATTGGTAAGTGCACGTCTGGGTAGCCCCTTATTTAGTTTTTTGATGGATTAAAATACAGTCCAGCTCCTTTTTTGTGAGGTTTTATATACAGCCCTTTTCCAAGAGCCACAGCTTCCATCATCCTGTTGTGTCGTTCAGATTCCTGAAGACTTTTTTGTGCAGCTTTAGAATCATTAACAGCCTTTGCTATACCTGCTGCTCCTCCGGCTAATGAACCTAAAGCCGACAATCCCGCAAAAATCGGAATAAGTGGTAAAAGTCCTCCACATTTTGGAATAGAAATGCGACGCGGCAAACGTATTCCCTTTTTATTTGTAAATATCTTTTTTGCAGCAGCGTGGGCATATTTAATTGCAGAGTGACTGTCTTTAGATTTAAGTTTTTTTAATTGTAAGCGTATTTTTTTTACACCGGTCATAAATGATTTAAGCCCACTCCCTGCTTTGAGTTTAGCTTTCATTGCATTTTTAACTATCCAAGAGGCAAACTTTTCTCCTCTTCCAGCATCCTTGGATTTTAACCTTTTCGCCATATTTAAAAGTCCTAAATCAGCTTTATGTCGAACGTCTAAATTTCTATTTGTATAAGCTATATCGTGGCACATACAAGCATTATCTAATTTGTTTATGCCTCGTTCACCTTTAAGCAACCGTTTATGAAGTTTTGTTCCAGGGCCACAAAATTGATATCCAGGTAAATATAACTCAATCGGTAAATTGTCTATTATTGTGTTAATTATATCACCACCTTCCTTCATTGATAATTCTAAAGTGAATAGAAGATACAGAATTGCGTAGCAATATTTATACTATTGAACCAATTCACTCTTGTCAATCCAACTGTTCTCTTTATTATTTAGACCTAACCATTTTACTAATATAGTGTGTTTCCTTTTCTTTTTAAAACTTTCTCAATAAGGTAAAGATCAGGAACTTTAGTTTTTTGTAATTCATACCCGTAAAAAGATCCCAAAATAATTTGTTTGTGTTTATCTTCTATTTGATATGTTTGAGGATTGGTTTCATTAACTTTTACTATGCGGAAAATTTCTGTAGACCAATTTGGAGTATAACCCTTACGAAAATCTCCTTTGTATTTACTTATACGAACATAATCACCTATTCGAAACGCAAATCTCTTATTTGTTTTAGGTTGTTGCGTTTTAACAATGTTTGACTTAACAAAAATTTCGTTTGACTTAGTAACATCAACAGGCTTAAATTTAGTAATTCGATGTTTAGTGTTGTTATAGTTTTGTACCACGTCATCCAAATTCAGTATTGTTATAGTTTTGTACCACGTCATCAAAGTTCAAGCCATTGATATCGTCCATGAAGACTAAATAATTTGTAAAGATGAGACTTGATTGTTCTGATGACACGTTCGACAATGGATGCTTTTTTTGCAGAATATGTAGAATAATGATTTATTTTATACGTTTCCATCAATTTTTTAAAACTCGTATTATAAAACTCAGTTCCTAAATCGGTTTGTAAATTTTTAGGATTTCGCGAAGAAGTGGTTAATATACTTTGCATAGCATTCATAACACAGTTTGCTGTTTTTGATTTTAAAGGTTTAGCCCAAACGTATTTTGATAAGCCATCAATCACTACTAGAACGTATGTATGGCCTTTATTGAATTGTGAATATTTTTGTAAATCCATAAGGTCTGCTTGCCATAGATCATCAATTCCTTTTATGAATGTACATCGACGAGAAAAATTTCTTCGTGCTGGTTTGTGAAGTTCGTTAACTACGTCTCGCTTACTCATCCTTAGTTGAATTTGCTTGAATCATAAAATCTATTTCTTTTTTTGTGTAAAATAAGGCACTCAAACTAACAATTGTCGCCTTTTCTAAACTACTTAAATATCTTTTAACATCACTATTATTATTTTTTATTTCTTGTCTTAGTTCTTCAATACATTTATCCACGTATTCTTTATTTACTGCTTCGTCGTTATTTTCAGGAAATTGCAAACCCTTCAACTTTGTTGATTTTAAATCAAAGTCACCTGATTCAGATTTTACTAAAGTATCATTGAGAGTGTTAATGAATTCTGATAATCTTAAACGCTTGTGTACATGATGTCCAAATTTGTCTACATTCATTGTCGTCTTGATGCAGTCTTCATTGAAACGAGACTGAATAATTTTCCTGATGGATGCTTTTTATATTCTACATTTATGATGCCAGCTTCATATAGTTCTTCAATTATTGCATATATTTCATTTATCACTCCGGTATTACCAGCTTCTTTTGATGCTAGTAGTAATTTTAATCGGTACACTAACTCATTTGGATCGTCCCAGTAAACCAAATGAGTATCTGTTTTAACCCTTTTTAAAAGGTTTATACCTTCTCCTCGAGGAATACTTTCCACACTACTTGTAATATTTCTTGTGTATTTAAACAGTGGTTTAATAATACGTATATATTTAAATCCTTTATTACTGTTCACTGGTTTTAAAGGATCGTAATTACGTTTATGAGCATTAGTATCTATTAGTATCTGTTTATAATTTTGTAAGTCGTCGTCAGTGACAAGGTCTAAATTTGGTATCTTTTTAAACAATAATTCCTTTAAACCGGGTGTTTTTTCCAGATCATGATTTCCAATCCTCAGTCTACAACCTTCATCGTAAACGCGAGTTTTGCCAAGCAAAAGTTTACCTCGCTCGTTTCTGACTCCATAAGGTATATCTTTTATTAGATCACACGACGTAGGCCATGAGAAAGATTCTTTTGCAATACTCGGAGATGAATGAATGGATTTAAACGAGTTTTCATGCTCATCGTGATCTTCAGAGGATAATATCGTAAGAGTTTTGTTAGATAATTTATAAGCCTCATCACCATCAGAGTTTTCATCTTCTTCGTTCATAGCTTCCTCGAAATCTTCACTTACAGAATTTGATGACTCACTTTCGCTGTACTTATTTTTTTTTACTGGGTGGTTTTGGTCAATATCCAAATTTTTATGAAGTCTTTCGTTATTTTTGCTTGTTAACACATTAAGTGGTTCTACAATAGGCTTAAATATTGTTTCTAATGCCATATTGCTAGCGTCTTTTGCATTTTTTATCATATTAACCTTCCTTTTCACAGCTGCGGCAGATTTTATAATTTGTTCTTTCAAATTTTGTTCCATTTTGTTTATATTTCCTCTCGGTATGAAATCACAAATGAAACTGATTCCATATTTATGTAACACCTTTTTATGAATGCTAGTCCACCATAATAAATGTGTCAAATGCCTTTCTATAGCATCCCTTATTCCGTTCGCAGTCTTTATTGATAACAATGTAGCTGAATGGTTGATTCCAAACAGTTGAGCACATTTCTCGAAATTGAGCCCAAGACATGTCAGACCCTACATGTTCCTCATAGACATGTCTTAAGTTAATGTCGTCTAGTTTAAATAAAATAATCAAGTTAGAATTATCTCGCACTAATTGTTTCGGTATTTTAGTATAAGTTTGATTAATATAAAAACAATCAATGTTTTTATGACGTCCCATAGCAAAATAGTCTCGGATGCTATTTTGATTCTCACAAGCAACATCGTCAAATATAATGATCGAGTTCGGCAAAGCTTCGTGAGGGCTTAAAATTTCACTATTATGATTATATTTATTATAAGTCGTGTTCGTAACCATACTCATAACTTTTTCTATGAATGTATATTTAGGCTGATACAAAGACTTTGAATAAACATACAGATTTTGAAATCGTGGACCATCTTCATGTAATAATAAACTTATTACTAAGTTGGTCTTTCCACAATTCGATGGGCCACAAACAACACAGCGAATGGTATTTGGTAGTAAGTTGCCATGACGCTTTGGTTCATTCATTGACGTAGGACAAATACATTCTAATTTTAGTGATTGTTTTTGTTTGATAAATTTCATATCTGCACTTAAATGTGACCGATGTGATGCGTGTACTTCAACAAAATGATGACTGCATTGTCGCGTTAAAACGTTATAAATAGCGGAATATTTTACAATCAATTACAGACCTGAATTGAATCTTATCTGATAATTTACTTACTAGACGCTGCTACCACGTGTTTTATTGTTCCTTCTAGATGGAGTGAAATCGTGTCTGCGATTGAACGAGATATAGAAGGAACAATAATACACTACTAATAATATCACTTACTAACTTAAATAAACTAGCTGTGCTCGTGAACAACGTTTCGCCGGGAAAACTACTAATATCGCTAAAAAAATGGGGGTGATGGTAGAAGGGTGGTAGGGTTGTAAGTATTTTATGTTGTCAAATCACAAAAAAAAATAAACGTAAAAAAAGGAGGAGAGGGCCACTCTTATCACTCTAGGGGTATATAAAATAGCCTACGACTTGTTCTCAGACCAAATACTTATACACAAAAAAATATCATAAAATCAGTCGAGCCGTTTCAGAAGAGTTCGACAACAAACACTATAACACGGGATATTTACATATATATATTACACTAGCTGTGCCCGAGTACTACGATTCGCCATAATATTAAAAAAACACCTTATCACTTAGGGGTATAAAAAATAGTTTACGACCTCTTTTCGGACCTACCGAATTTATACAAAAATTTCATAAAAGACAGTCAAGCCGCTTCGGAGGAGTTTGGTTACAAACACTGTGACCCGAGAATTTTATATATTAAGATTAATTAAGCATGCTAAACTTAAATACATATTTTATAAGTAAAAGTATATTAAATACATAGGTATAGAAAAGATTTTGTGTATTGTGTGTGTAACATGAGCCTTCTCTACAGAACTACTCTGAACTCTCTCAGAATGTTAGTTACGTTCCATTAAGACCACTTTTCAAGGTATTTGCGCGAACATGTCCGCTGGGAATACGAATCATTTCTGCGGTCTGAGATTTCAAACTTAAAAGATTGGTTAAAAAAGAAATGATGCAACGTTTGCTTAATCATTCATCGCCTGAAATTTAATTTGACCATTAATCAAAAATTTATTCATTTAATTTTAAAAGATTATTCAATTTAGATACCATGTTTCATAGTAACATTAATTACTGCTTATTACCTACGCAATCGATATCCCAATAGAAACAATGTAAGTTTTATTTTACAATACGACCAGGTTTCATTCCCGAACAGAATACAAGTTTAAAATAAAAATATGTATGCTGTTTATCTTGTCACTAAAATCGATGACATAGTTCCTAAGAACACATCTTTCTATATCTTATAGTTACAGAAGACTTGCCCATACTGACCGATATAAATATGCCACTCTGCATACGAACGTTTTAACCAATACCAAATTGATACCGATCCTATATAATTTGACATCTGACAGCTGTCATGGTGTCGTCAAAATGCGTGGGAATGGCTTCCATTCCCACGCATTTTGATGGTCTAGCTAAATTTAAAAACAAAAAAACCCCGACATATACATACTGCCCTTTGAAAAGTAGGAAATAATTGATAGCTTCATTTTATCCATTCCGTTAGGGTACCACTATGTAAACAAACCCATGGCAGGTTTTTCTGCACACAGTGCACCCTGCTGACCAAGAAATACTGCTGGTCAGTAACTATTGAACAGCTGAACATTTCATCAAAAGAAACCGCGTGAAAATCAAACGATTCATTTAGACGTCTTAAGACTAAAAATGCAAAAGAAAAAAATAACTTTCGAACAGCCGGGCAGAACTACGTACATCAAAGTAAGTCATGTATCGACAACATCGCACATAACTTTAAGAGTAAATATTGTAAGGCCGAAGTGATCGAATTAACATTATCAGATCATACTGCACAGCTACTTCAATGCCCTATAAGTAGTATTCCACATTATAAATATTGGAAGAAGCAAACACGTGATTACTGTGAACAAAATATTGCAAAATTTAGGGAATGTATCAGAAACTTTTCATTTATTGAAATTTACAATACAAATGATTGCAATGAGGCATTTAATTATTTAATGGAACACTTTAAGCTATTTTATGACCTGTGTTTTCCCTACAGGTATATTAATATACCTATATTACAAAAACCAAGATGGATTTCGCGCGGAATAAAGCTTTGTAGTAAGAAAAAAAGACAACTCTTATGGAACTCGAGGCATAAGCCATCAAAAATAAATAAAATAAAATATTTAAAATCTAAAAAAACTTTTAAAAAAATTATTCATCTCACGCAATTGGCACAAAATAATTATAAAATAAAAACAACTAAGAATACATCAAAAACGACATGGCAAATAATAAATAACACTAGATTTAATAAGCCAAAAGGTTATATACCTCATATTACATTAGACGATAAAACTATATTGACTAATCCTAAACTAATTGCTGACCATTTTAATGACTATTTTATTGACAAAACGAATGAGCAAATTCAACATACTATAGATAATCCTCATCAAATTCGTACAACACAAAACTCAATCTTTGTCGCACCCTGTTTACCATTTGACATTTTAAAAATTATAAATAATCTTAAGAATACAAATAGCGTAGGCTATGACGGCATTGCAGTAAAAATATTAAAAGCTGTAGGTAGCGACATATGCAACCATCTGTCTCATATTATAAATTTGAGCATCGACACAGGTGTATATCCAGAATTGTTTAAGATATCAGTTGTTAAACCACTCCATAAAAAAGATGACAAAGATTTAGTAAAAAATTTTAGACCAATTGCACTGCTATCAGTAATATCTAAGATCTTTGAGAAATATATATACAATGTAATTTACTCTTACTTAGAAAAATATAAAATATTATGTAACGAACAAAAAGGTTTTCGTAAAATGAAAACTATAAATATGGCAGTATTTGACTTTTTAAGAACAATAATATTTAACGTTGACAAAAGAAAACCTGTTTCTGCTGTGTACTGTGATATGACCCAAGCATTCGATTACGTTGATCACAGCATTCTATTGACCAAACTTAACATGTATGGCATAAGAGGTAAAATGGGTCAGTTAATTCAATCATACTTGACTAATCGTGTTGCGCGGATTAATATGAAAACTAAAAAAGAGGAACATTATACCTCAGGCAAAAAGTTAATTAGATATGGAGTTCCACAGTGTAGTGTACTTGGCCCATTATTGTTTATTATTTATATCAATGATCTACCTAAATCAATTAAACATCCAATGACTCTTTTTGCAGATGATAGTACAGTGACAATTACATCTAATAACTTAAATAATTATGAATCTGATATTTATGAATCTCTGACTTCAATCATACAATGGTTAAACAACAATAATTTAAAGATAAATTTAAGCAAAACACAAATAATGCAATTTGGGCAACGTAAGGCTGCCATAAAGTTTGATAATCTCAATAACGTGATAGAAAATACTGAAACTGCAAAATTCTCGGCCTAATAATTGACAGTAAACTAAATTGGAAAGCTCACGTCGATTATATAACCAAGAGGATCAGTAGTTCTTCTTATGCACTATATAAACTCGCACCTATTATTAACTCTGAAGCGTTAATTACTGCCTATCACGGTTTGGTAGCATCCATTTTAAGATATGGCATCATATTTTGGGGTAACTCCACAAATATAGATTTAGCCTTTAAAATGCAGAAGCGATGCTTAAGGTCTATGTTTGGTTTGAAAACTACGGATAGCTGCAGACCTTACTTTGTACAAAATAAAATTCTTTCACTTCCGTCATTATATATCTTTGAAGTGGTTGTCTATGTAAAGACAAATCCACATGAGTTTCCTCGTCTAGCAGATATGGTTAGCCGCAATAGACGTGACAACTATAGACTCCAATCCCAATCTGCTAACACTGCTCTTTTGAGAAAAAATATATTTTGTATGGGACCTCAAATATACAATAAAATTCCAAATTCTTATAAAGACCTTAATATTAATATGTTCAAGAAAAAAATTAAATGCTTATTGATTGAGAAATGTTATTATAAAGTAAAAGATTTTCTTGACGACAAAATGGAAACTTAATTTTAATTGTTTTATGTGACATTTGGCTATTGATGAATTTTAATTGTATTATGTAGTTTTTGTTATTTTATTACATGACATATTTAGTTTTTTTTCTTTTTAATTTTAATTTCATAATGTATTTATTATTTGACATTGTATTGCTTAACATTTTAGTTATTGTATTATTTTAATGAATTTTAATTTTATTATTTAGGTATTATTTGACATTTTACTACTAGATATTTTAGTTTTTGTATTTTTATTGAATTGTAATCTAGATTTTTATAAATAATATTTTTGTACACCTTTAGAGGTAAGACATGTTGGTACTTTAAGAAAGCTTTATAAACCTTAGCGATGTATACAGCAAACACATGTTTCTGACAAATAAAAATTATCTTATCTTATCTTATCTTATCAAACCTAGTTTATTCGAAATAAGTGAAGATGTATTTAATTAAAGCGTTTAAAAGAATTAACAAATTCTTTTCTTCAAATTGTTAATTAGGGTTTTAAAGCTTGTTTTGTTTGAATATTATACCAAAACTACTTAACGTATTTCAACGGGTTTTTTTGGATGCTTCTACTTGGTCGTTTGTACTACGGGTAAATATAGAGTTCCCAAGGGAAAAATGAAAATAACGTAGGCAAAGCTGCGGGCGGAAAGTTAGCAGTTAATTAAAATGATTTTGAATGATTTTAATTAACATTGTTTGTTTCATAAGGCTTTAGCCTTCTATTGAGTAACATTAACATTTCTTAAATTTATTAAAGAAAAAAAAATATTGTCATGATTAGATCCAAAAGGCGTTAAAATACAACCAATAGAATGATTTATTCCAGTTCCAAAAACAAAATGGGGGCCGCCTAGACAATTTTACCGCGAACACTCAACCACAATTAACTTTGACCAATAATAATGAAACTCTCTACATAAAGTGATGGACATGATCCAAATTTAATGGTTCCTTTAATCCTGCCAGGATTAATACCTTGCAAATCAGGCTTTTAACTTTTAAAATCATAAATATTCAAATGGTGTTTTAATCTGCCCACGGACTGTTAAAGTACTTTGGTTCTTGTGAGGGTAGCCTTTAATTATTTTTTGGGTGCGGTGGCAATGATTAAAAGTCGATCTGACAATGGGTGCGGGAACGTCGCTTAGCAAAAAGAAGGAATACCTACTGTAGCGCCTTACGGGATCGAAAAGGGGGTTTGGTACTTATATGAAACCTTATTATACAAAATGGAGAAAACGATTTCATGTCATGATGGCTTTATGGCATTATGACATTTCTTTTTTCATGAAAAAAATTCAATGGAATTTGAAAACATTTGCACGCTTTTCAACTGTAAGTTTAATATTTGGTATATTTTGGCACGAACGCAGATAAAAAACTTTTAAAATAAACTCGTTCACTTTCTCGATTTTTCAGATACCCAAGCAGGCGACCCTGGTACAGATTCTTTCCCTTGTTAAATAATATTAAACAGGGGATTTTTTTTGTAATATAGGTGCACTGACCACCAAAAAATGTACTTTTGATACAACAAGTAAGCAGTACGCTTATCTAACCTGGCTTACCACCGTCTTACCTAAGTTTGTCGCCATAATAACAATGTTAATAGCATTGTTGTGTTCCGACAATCAGAGGTAAGATAGCCAGTTCCTCAGTTGTTGAGGAGTCCAGGTGAAGCTCGCTTCCACCTTCGACCTTATTGTCACTTATCATCAGGTGAGATGAAAGCCAAGAGCAATTCTGTTGTATGTAAAAAAAAACTGTCAACAGTTGCCTACAGTACAGTCAACAGCACGTCAAGCTATACAAAACTGTAAAATTTCTCTAATTGACTTTGAATTTTAAACTGTTTAACATTATGTGAGTTCGAAGTTGATTGAAAAAATGACATTTTGTGGTAGCCTGATGTGCTGTTGACTATACACGTGTTGTGAGTTTCTGTAACCCTGCGTTTGCACTGAGAAACATAAAACATGTAATGTTTTACAACTTGTTGCATGATACAAATCTCAAAACTTGTTGTGTATGCTTTTGCGTTCGCACTGCCGAAAATCGTGTTGGATTCGGAACAAATCCTAAGATTAGTTGCAGATTATGTTAGGATCACCTCAAAACTTGTTGTCTGTCAATGTTTTTTATGGATTTCTCAACGATTGCGTTCGCACGGTTCGCACGCTTCGGATGCTAAAGTCTTAATACATGTTTTGCAACTTGTTGGGGTGTCGACAATGGAAACGCATTCATAAACATTGACAGAAACATGTTTAAACAACATGTTTTTATATTAATGTTTTGTCAGTGCAAACGCACGGTTAGATTTGCAAATGAACATGTGCAAGGACTACAGAACTACAATGTACGTTGCCAACTTCTGACATAAGACGACAAGTCACCAGACAAGCAGTAGTTTCAATAATTAATTTTTATTTGCCAAAATATTTTCGGCTGAAGCAAATAATGTAGGAGTAGATACACCACGAATCCTGGTCACATTATTTACAACGTGTTAACTGAATCCAAAAAGTTCGTGTTCCCAATCCCATACATTTTGACAGCTGTCAGATATCGAAACATGGAAACGTTAACGATTTCAAAAATGAAGATTATACGAGTATCAATACAGAAAAAAAAATTGTTGATTTATTCATCATTTTTCATGAAAAAATAGAACCGACTTCAAAAACACTGAAAACTTAAAAATAATTTTCTTCTATATTGAAGTCGGCGCCAAACGATGATCTCCTAGAAAGTGTTAAAATTTGTCACCGACTTCAATATAGAAGAAGATTATTTTTAAGTTTTCAGTGTTTTGAAGTCGGTTCTATTTTTTGTAAAAAAAAAAATTATTTTTAATTTTTTAGTGAATGAAATCTTTTTAGTGAAAGAAACCCTAATTTAATACTAATTTAATACCAATTATACCAATTATTAAATTAGTGTTTTCCTCGATTTTCTATAGAATCCCATCATCCGATCCTGACTTTGGTGACCATGAGACCACCCTTGCAGTATACTCTATCAAATACAAAAAGAATTGTGGAAATCGGTTTAAAAATGACGGGGTTATGAGGTAACAAACATAAAAAAAAATACAACCGAATTGATAACCTCCTCCTTTTTTGAAGTCAGTTAAAAATAGAAAACGATTCGATTTTGGTTGCTATGTTCGTTAATAGCGCGATGAGGCCCCAGCTCTACAAAATACTTAACCATAAGTAGGTGTGTATCATTTCCAGACCTCAGAGTACAGATTACAACGCCTCGTGATATTCAAAGTCGTTACGGTCCCACAAGCCCAACAAAGAAGTGGAACGTACCGCAGCTACTCGTAGATAAGTAATAGTGCGCTAACGACTCATAAAGTTTAGTTCGCTGTTAACGTTGCTACCATCCACTTAGCGCCGACATTTTGCATAATTACTTAAACGTTCTCCAAAAATGTTTGCTGGGCTATTTCTTTCGCATGGTTGTGTTTACGCGGTAGAGGAAGCTTCGAGTATTTGGTTAATGATAATATAACATAATAAAAACAAAAATATGAATCTAATTTCATGTCTATTTAATGAAGGAGAGCGTCGGTGGCGCTGTGGCCTCGGCACTGGACTGTGCTCCGAGTAGAATCGGGAGGCCCGCGATCGATCCTGCCATGTACCAATGTGTTTTTCGTTTTTCATATGTTTCGTACTAATTTCATATGTACATTTATCTGACGCTCCTACGGTGAAGAAAAACATTGTGAGGAAACCTGCATACACCTGCGAAGTAATTCAAAGGTGTACCTATGTGAAGTCAACTAATCCGCACTGGGCCAGCGTGGTTTGACTAAGGCCTAATCGCCCTAACTAGTTAGGGTAGGCTCGTACCCCTCGGTGGGGACGTATATGAGCTGTGATGATGATGATGATGAACATTACAGCTCACACCATGTATGTTATGTTAGCTGTGCCCGCGAACTATGTTTCGCCTTAAAAGTTAATAGAAAAAAAAAACTGTAAATCTACTTTCCCACAGGAACTACTAACTTTGCCGGAATAATAGGCCTATATGTTAATCCCTGTCGTAATCCGTCTACCTACAAAATTTCTGCCAAATCCATTTAGTAGTTTTTGTGTGAAAGAGTAACAAACATCCATACATACATCCATACTCACAAACTTTCGCGTTTATAATATTAGTAAGTATTTAATATCTTATTAATTTTTTTCTTATTACTCAATAACTCTTCTTGGATTTAATCCTATAATACATCAGATAGAATTGGTATAGAGAAAGATAAACAGATTCTGTTTAAAGTTAAAAATAATTTTTTTTTACAAAAAATAGAACCGACTTCAAAAACACTGAAAACTTAAAAATAATCTTCTTCTATATTGAAGTCGGTGACAAATTTTAACACTTTCTAGGAGATCATCGTTTGGCGCCGACTTCAATATAGAAGAAAATTATTTTTAAGTTTTCAGTGTTTTTGAAGTCGGTTCTATTTTTTCATGAAAAATGATGAATAAATCAACATTTTTTTTTTCTGTATTGATACTCGTATAATCTTCATTTTTGAAATCGTTAACGTTTCCATGTTTCGATATCTGACAGCTGTCAAAATGTATGGGATTGGGAACACGAACTTTTTGGATTCAGTTAACACGTTGTAAATAATGTGACCAGGATTCGTGGTGTATCTACTCCTACATTATTTGCTTCAGCCGAAAATATTTTGGCAAATAAAAATTAATTATTGAAACTACTGCTTGTCTGGTGACTTGTTGTCTTATGTCAGAAGTTGGCAACGTACATTGTAGTTCTGTAGTCCTTGCACATGTTCATTTGCAAATCTAACCGTGCGTTTGCACTGACAAAACATTAATATAAAAACATGTTGTTTAAACATGTTTCTGTCAATGTTTATGAATGCGTTTCCATTGTCGACACCCCAACAAGTTGCAAAACATGTATTAAGACTTTAGCATCCGAAAGTGCGAACGCAATCGTTGAGAAATCCATAAAAAACATTGACAGACAACAAGTTTTGAAGTGATCCTAACATAATCTGCAACTAATCTTAGGATTTGTTCCGAATCCAACACGATTTTCGGCAGTGCGAACGCAAAAGCATACACAACAAGTTTTGAGATTTGTATCATGCAACAAGTTGTAAAACATTACATGTTTTATGTTTCTCAGTGCAAACGCAGGGTTACAGAAACTCACAACACGTGTATAGTCAACAGCACATCAGGCTACCACAAAATGTCATTTTTTCAATCAACTTCGAACTCACATAATGTTAAACAGTTTAAAATTCAAAGTCAATTAGAGAAATTTTACAGTTTTGTATAACTTGACGTGCTGTTGACTGTACTGTAGGCAACTGTTGACAGTTTTTTTTTTACATACAACAGAATTGCTCTTGGCTTTCATCTCACCTGATGATAAGTGACAATAAGGTCGAAGGTGGAAGCGAGCTTCACCTGGACTCCTCAACAACTGAGGAACTGGCTACTCAATAACTCTTCTTGGATTTAATCCTATAATACATCAGATAGAATTGGTATAGAGAAAGATAAACAGATTCTGTTTATCTTTCTCTATACCAATTCTAGCAGACTTCTCGCAAAGAGATCTCTTAGCATCAACCACAGAAATCTGAGAACGCAAGTTAGCATTGCTATATTTCAAAATTTCAAACTTTTATTTTAATATGTGGCATAAGTCCAATCAAATTTTGGATAATAACTAAACCTGCATAATTAGACCTTACGCAAGTAAAGTTACCGCGTGTAACATTTTATCAAAAGCTTTGAAAATATTTGATTTATTTACGACACATAACAGGTTACAAAGAAACATTTTACATAATATTATACATGTACGGCCTTACAAATAAAAACTTATACCGAGGATAATCCCCGGAGTAATTTACTCGTTTTGTCTTGTTTTAGCACATGTCAGATGAAACTAAATAATATGTTTCGAAAAAAAAGAGCGGTTCCCGCTTTTTATTATTTACGAGCAAGAGATTCTCTGAAAGACTTATTTACATTACATTTACAATTATGAAAATCTTATTTGTCTATAAGAATTATAATACATTTGAAACCAATTTCCAAATTCACCATTTAAACACAAGATACAAAACATAATAAGCTTCCACAAAGTGTTACTAATTTGCCATTTAAAGCGCATGTAAAAAAGACTCTTATGAGTAAAGATCACTATAAAGTCAACGATTAATTGAATGATGCCAATGCCTGGTGTTAATTTGATTGGGGTACAACTGGGTTCTGCGGGGCAACCTCCTGCCAAACATGGAGGTTGTCTGCTTCGCCGACGACACCCTTGTTGCGGCGAAGGGGCGCACGTATGAGAAGGCGGTCCACCTGGCGTCGGTCGTAACGACGATGCTCGTCCGGCGCATCCGCCTCCTCGGGCTGGACCTGGCCGTCGAGAAGACGACGGCCATGACGTTCAGGCCGCCGCGTCGCCGCAGACCCCAGGCGGGGCTCCGTGTCCGAGTGGAGGGGGTCCAAGTCCAGATCGAGAGCTCCATGAAGTATCTCGGTCTGGTGCTGGACTCCCGATGGGATTTCGAGGAGCATTTTAAGCTCCTCGTCCCAAAGCTGTCTGCCACCGCGGCAGCCCTCGGATGGGTCCTCCCCAACGTGGGAGGACCGGGCGCAGCGTGCCGTCGACTTTATCAGACGGTGATAAGGTCGATGGCGCTGTACGGAGTCCCGATTTGGGCCGAGCGTCTCGCCCCCCGAACGGTGGCCCTCCTGCGCGGGCCGCAGAGGATCATTGCCACCCGGGCCGTGCGGGCCTACCGCACGGTCTCTCACGGGGCGGCCTGCGTTCTAGCGGGCTCGCCTCCGTGGGATGTCGAGGCACGCGTCCTTGCGGCCGTGCACCGACGCCTGGACGATCGAGGCCGTTCGTCCAGTGTTGGAGGAGTGGGTTGGGCGCCGGCGAGGCAGCCTCACCTACCGGATGGTGCAGATGATGACCGGGCACGGGTGCTTCGGCCATTATCTGCATCATGTCGCACGGAGGGAGCAGACGCCGCAGTGTCACCATTGCGGCGCTCCCGACGACACGGCCGGGCACACCCTCTCGGAGTGCCCGGCCTGGCGACCCCAGCGCGGCGCATTAGCCCTCGCGCTGGGCCTAGGTAGGGGTACGCACGTCGCGCTGGCCAGCGTCGCACGTGAGATGCTGACCAGCGCGGCGGCGTGGGAGGCTGTTGCCTCCTTCTGTGAGGATGTTATCTCGCAGAAGGAGGCTGCCGAGCGGGCGCGAGAGGATGACCCTCTCGCCGCACCACTCCGGTGCAGGCGGTTGGGGAGGAGAAGGCGTGCGTTCCTGGACGCGCGCCACCAACTCCCCTAGCAAGCTGGGGACTGAAACGGCTCGGCCGGCTGACCACCGGTCGAGAGACACTTCACCCTTAGCTTGGCCGCCTGGGGGGTCGAATTTGGGGATACTTGTCGACCCCCCCGTAGAGGTAAGTCCTGGCGCGTTCGCCAGGCCCTCCAGGGGGCACAATCGGGGAATGGCTAACGCCGATCCCGATTGTGTCTCTACGGAGGTAGAAGTATCTGGAGGGTTTTTAGCCGGTATGGGGTCTTCTACTCGAGTCCGGCATATCCTTGGGGTGTCCTCGTTAGTCGGCCCCTTGTTGAATACCGTAAGGAGTATCTTCCCTCCTTAAAAAAAGGTGTTAATTTGAAGATAATGAATCGTGTTGTTGTGTATAACTATTTATGTAAACAAATATTGATGTATTTGGTAATGACACAGTAAGAAGAGAACTGACACATCTAATCTTGTAATGGAAGTTGAGCTCAAATTTTTGCTTTGAGGTCAGCTTTCAATTTACGACTCTGTAATAATGCAGTGAGAAAAAATATCTCTAGCTGGTTTTCTTGCTGGTTCTTTCCAGTACAAGGTCTCCCGCCGTAGACTTGTGAACCAATGGCGTAGCTTCATTGATGTGCAAAAGTGATTTATGTTATCCAACTTGTATAAATATTTAGCATTTGAAATAAATGCGAGCAAATCCTAAAAGTGTAGTATTATTTAAATGTGCAGTACTCGTGCAAATAAAAACAGTA
This sequence comes from Schoenobius gigantellus, assembly GCA_963935595.1. Taxonomy (NCBI): domain Eukaryota; kingdom Metazoa; phylum Arthropoda; class Insecta; order Lepidoptera; family Crambidae; genus Schoenobius; species Schoenobius gigantellus. The sequence continues at coordinate 9,651,825 of OZ012563.1, forward strand.
TAACGTAGGTAGTTTTAAGTATATTATTTCTTTTGAAATGTATTATTTAATGAGGTATAACCTTTTTTATTAAGCAACCAAATATTACTTTTGAACGATACTAAATTTGGAATTAAGATATCGATTAGCGCCAAGCATTTACACATATTTGCGCCAACTCCTTAGTTTCATACACAAAACTAATAAAATCTTTAGATTATCGTGCCGGCTTTTATTACAATGACTACAAAGAAAGTAGTAAAAGACATAATCCTCCTCACGTTCTAAGGATACCTTTTATGTTTCAATCTGCCGTACAAATTATGCGAAGAATACCATTTTTTTAGGCGCACTTTCAATTTATTTAATAAAGTTTTGAGTGAGGTTGATATTTTTTCAACTTCCCTAAATGTTTTCAAAGGGAATGTGGGCAAATTGTTGTTTCAATAGTAAGTTTTTTTTTCTTCCCCCCCAATTTTTCTTTTTTAATTTGACGCTGTTACTTTTTGTTTAGTTTTAAATAAGATACTTTGTATAACACCTTTAAGTTATTTAAATCATTATTTTTTTTGAAATTTTTCTTAATCTTGTATCCTTCACTTGTAGTGCGCAAGTAATGCTAATTGGTTATATTTTATTAATGTAACTAATTGTTATTACAAAATTAATGGAGTTATAAATTAATGGTACTATAGGTCTTATTGTAAACATACTCTTGAAATTGTTTGTATTACGACTGTTTGCTACCTAAATAAATAAAAATAAATAAATAAAACTGTTCTAGAATGCTCTTCCCGCGTCGCCACCGTCACAAACAAGTCGTATGCACATAAAAGATGCAGCACGTGCACGTAGTTACGAAGTCACATTAATATAACACAGGGAATAACACAGGGACGAACTGCGGGCGGCAGGAGGAGGCAAGCATATCCGCCCGATCTCAGAAAACACCGAGTTCGCATCTTTGCAACTTCATAATGAACTCATGCTGTTTCTGCTTGCAAATACGTCCCATAAACCAGTGCCGTGTTTGGTTGGGCTAACAAATAAAATGTTGTGTTTAGAGGCTGATTTTGTGGTAACCAGATAAGTTTTGTTGGACGAATTACGAAATGCATAACAGCTCTTGTGCAGAAAACCTGTCATACAATTATTTCAATCTCCGGAGAAAAGTAATCTGCCTTTTTAAAAATGTATATTATACGAAAGTTTGTGTTATACATAATAAGTAACAATGACTATCTACCATTACATTTCACATATGAAGACTTATTATGGTTACACTTAAAAAACCATTGACAATCTTAATCCTGAAGCGTCCTCTTCTAGGCAATATACGAATACGGGAAGAGCTTTTCCCTCAGAATTCCCCGAGCCAATCCCCTAGGGAATTCCCGTGAACTCGTCAGAGAGATGATTTTTTTTCATATTCGAAAGTATCGAATGAACATCAAAATAAATTGTTAACTTCGATTAGTTGAAAATAATGAGCCCTCGATGTTGGTAAAGGAAGGGTAGAATTAACTGTCTTCTTAGGGCGCGTCTACAATAGTGATTCAAGAGTCCTTTAAGTTATTTGTGATAGGGGATTCGGAAACTCGCTTTTATCTTCGGCTTTATCGTCAACTACCCACGGGCAAGATGAAGGCTAATAGCTTCTCTGTTGTTTATTTTTTAAGAGCCTGTGGTAAAACCACTTAATTGTAAACCTTGAATTTTTTTATTGCTACTAAGTTGGCCAACAAGCAAACTGCCTACCTGATGGTAAGTGGAAACAGTCACCCATAATACATGTGGCTCTTGTAAGATTCGCAGCAAATCTGCAACCCTCACAAAAAAAAAACTGTAAATCTACTTTCCCACAGGAACTACTAACTTTGCCGGAATAATAGGCCTATATGTTAATCCCTGTCGTAATCCGTCTACCTACAAAATTTCTGCCAAATCCATTTAGTAGTTTTTGTGTGAAAGAGTAACAAACATCCATACATACATCCATACTCACAAACTTTCGCGTTTATAATATTAGTAAGTATTTAATATCTTATTAATTTTTTTCTTATTACTCAATAACTCTTCTTGGATTTAATCCTATAATACATCAGATAGAATTGGTATAGAGAAAGATAAACAGATTCTGTTTAAAGTTAAAAATAATTTTTTTTTACAAAAAATAGAACCGACTTCAAAAACACTGAAAACTTAAAAATAATCTTCTTCTATATTGAAGTCGGTGACAAATTTTAACACTTTCTAGGAGATCATCGTTTGGCGCCGACTTCAATATAGAAGAAAATTATTTTTAAGTTTTCAGTGTTTTTGAAGTCGGTTCTATTTTTTCATGAAAAATGATGAATAAATCAACATTTTTTTTTTCTGTATTGATACTCGTATAATCTTCATTTTTGAAATCGTTAACGTTTCCATGTTTCGATATCTGACAGCTGTCAAAATGTATGGGATTGGGAACACGAACTTTTTGGATTCAGTTAACACGTTGTAAATAATGTGACCAGGATTCGTGGTGTATCTACTCCTACATTATTTGCTTCAGCCGAAAATATTTTGGCAAATAAAAATTAATTATTGAAACTACTGCTTGTCTGGTGACTTGTTGTCTTATGTCAGAAGTTGGCAACGTACATTGTAGTTCTGTAGTCCTTGCACATGTTCATTTGCAAATCTAACCGTGCGTTTGCACTGACAAAACATTAATATAAAAACATGTTGTTTAAACATGTTTCTGTCAATGTTTATGAATGCGTTTCCATTGTCGACACCCCAACAAGTTGCAAAACATGTATTAAGACTTTAGCATCCGAAAGTGCGAACGCAATCGTTGAGAAATCCATAAAAAACATTGACAGACAACAAGTTTTGAAGTGATCCTAACATAATCTGCAACTAATCTTAGGATTTGTTCCGAATCCAACACGATTTTCGGCAGTGCGAACGCAAAAGCATACACAACAAGTTTTGAGATTTGTATCATGCAACAAGTTGTAAAACATTACATGTTTTATGTTTCTCAGTGCAAACGCAGGGTTACAGAAACTCACAACACGTGTATAGTCAACAGCACATCAGGCTACCACAAAATGTCATTTTTTCAATCAACTTCGAACTCACATAATGTTAAACAGTTTAAAATTCAAAGTCAATTAGAGAAATTTTACAGTTTTGTATAACTTGACGTGCTGTTGACTGTACTGTAGGCAACTGTTGACAGTTTTTTTTTTACATACAACAGAATTGCTCTTGGCTTTCATCTCACCTGATGATAAGTGACAATAAGGTCGAAGGTGGAAGCGAGCTTCACCTGGACTCCTCAACAACTGAGGAACTGGCTACTCAATAACTCTTCTTGGATTTAATCCTATAATACATCAGATAGAATTGGTATAGAGAAAGATAAACAGATTCTGTTTATCTTTCTCTATACCAATTCTAGCAGACTTCTCGCAAAGAGATCTCTTAGCATCAACCACAGAAATCTGAGAACGCAAGTTAGCATTGCTATATTTCAAAATTTCAAACTTTTATTTTAATATGTGGCATAAGTCCAATCAAATTTTGGATAATAACTAAACCTGCATAATTAGACCTTACGCAAGTAAAGTTACCGCGTGTAACATTTTATCAAAAGCTTTGAAAATATTTGATTTATTTACGACACATAACAGGTTACAAAGAAACATTTTACATAATATTATACATGTACGGCCTTACAAATAAAAACTTATACCGAGGATAATCCCCGGAGTAATTTACTCGTTTTGTCTTGTTTTAGCACATGTCAGATGAAACTAAATAATATGTTTCGAAAAAAAAGAGCGGTTCCCGCTTTTTATTATTTACGAGCAAGAGATTCTCTGAAAGACTTATTTACATTACATTTACAATTATGAAAATCTTATTTGTCTATAAGAATTATAATACATTTGAAACCAATTTCCAAATTCACCATTTAAACACAAGATACAAAACATAATAAGCTTCCACAAAGTGTTACTAATTTGCCATTTAAAGCGCATGTAAAAAAGACTCTTATGAGTAAAGATCACTATAAAGTCAACGATTAATTGAATGATGCCAATGCCTGGTGTTAATTTGATTGGGGTACAACTGGGTTCTGCGGGGCAACCTCCTGCCAAACATGGAGGTTGTCTGCTTCGCCGACGACACCCTTGTTGCGGCGAAGGGGCGCACGTATGAGAAGGCGGTCCACCTGGCGTCGGTCGTAACGACGATGCTCGTCCGGCGCATCCGCCTCCTCGGGCTGGACCTGGCCGTCGAGAAGACGACGGCCATGACGTTCAGGCCGCCGCGTCGCCGCAGACCCCAGGCGGGGCTCCGTGTCCGAGTGGAGGGGGTCCAAGTCCAGATCGAGAGCTCCATGAAGTATCTCGGTCTGGTGCTGGACTCCCGATGGGATTTCGAGGAGCATTTTAAGCTCCTCGTCCCAAAGCTGTCTGCCACCGCGGCAGCCCTCGGATGGGTCCTCCCCAACGTGGGAGGACCGGGCGCAGCGTGCCGTCGACTTTATCAGACGGTGATAAGGTCGATGGCGCTGTACGGAGTCCCGATTTGGGCCGAGCGTCTCGCCCCCCGAACGGTGGCCCTCCTGCGCGGGCCGCAGAGGATCATTGCCACCCGGGCCGTGCGGGCCTACCGCACGGTCTCTCACGGGGCGGCCTGCGTTCTAGCGGGCTCGCCTCCGTGGGATGTCGAGGCACGCGTCCTTGCGGCCGTGCACCGACGCCTGGACGATCGAGGCCGTTCGTCCAGTGTTGGAGGAGTGGGTTGGGCGCCGGCGAGGCAGCCTCACCTACCGGATGGTGCAGATGATGACCGGGCACGGGTGCTTCGGCCATTATCTGCATCATGTCGCACGGAGGGAGCAGACGCCGCAGTGTCACCATTGCGGCGCTCCCGACGACACGGCCGGGCACACCCTCTCGGAGTGCCCGGCCTGGCGACCCCAGCGCGGCGCATTAGCCCTCGCGCTGGGCCTAGGTAGGGGTACGCACGTCGCGCTGGCCAGCGTCGCACGTGAGATGCTGACCAGCGCGGCGGCGTGGGAGGCTGTTGCCTCCTTCTGTGAGGATGTTATCTCGCAGAAGGAGGCTGCCGAGCGGGCGCGAGAGGATGACCCTCTCGCCGCACCACTCCGGTGCAGGCGGTTGGGGAGGAGAAGGCGTGCGTTCCTGGACGCGCGCCACCAACTCCCCTAGCAAGCTGGGGACTGAAACGGCTCGGCCGGCTGACCACCGGTCGAGAGACACTTCACCCTTAGCTTGGCCGCCTGGGGGGTCGAATTTGGGGATACTTGTCGACCCCCCCGTAGAGGTAAGTCCTGGCGCGTTCGCCAGGCCCTCCAGGGGGCACAATCGGGGAATGGCTAACGCCGATCCCGATTGTGTCTCTACGGAGGTAGAAGTATCTGGAGGGTTTTTAGCCGGTATGGGGTCTTCTACTCGAGTCCGGCATATCCTTGGGGTGTCCTCGTTAGTCGGCCCCTTGTTGAATACCGTAAGGAGTATCTTCCCTCCTTAAAAAAAGGTGTTAATTTGAAGATAATGAATCGTGTTGTTGTGTATAACTATTTATGTAAACAAATATTGATGTATTTGGTAATGACACAGTAAGAAGAGAACTGACACATCTAATCTTGTAATGGAAGTTGAGCTCAAATTTTTGCTTTGAGGTCAGCTTTCAATTTACGACTCTGTAATAATGCAGTGAGAAAAAATATCTCTAGCTGGTTTTCTTGCTGGTTCTTTCCAGTACAAGGTCTCCCGCCGTAGACTTGTGAACCAATGGCGTAGCTTCATTGATGTGCAAAAGTGATTTATGTTATCCAACTTGTATAAATATTTAGCATTTGAAATAAATGCGAGCAAATCCTAAAAGTGTAGTATTATTTAAATGTGCAGTACTCGTGCAAATAAAAACAGTATAACGTAGGTAGTTTTAAGTATATTATTTCTTTTGAAATGTATTATTTAATGAGGTATAACCTTTTTTATTAAGCAACCAAATATTACTTTTGAACGATACTAAATTTGGAATTAAGATATCGATTAGCGCCAAGCATTTACACATATTTGCGCCAACTCCTTAGTTTCATACACAAAACTAATAAAATCTTTAGATTATCGTGCCGGCTTTTATTACAATGACTACAAAGAAAGTAGTAAAAGACATAATCCTCCTCACGTTCTAAGGATACCTTTTATGTTTCAATCTGCCGTACAAATTATGCGAAGAATACCATTTTTTTAGGCGCACTTTCAATTTATTTAATAAAGTTTTGAGTGAGGTTGATATTTTTTCAACTTCCCTAAATGTTTTCAAAGGGAATGTGGGCAAATTGTTGTTTCAATAGTAAGTTTTTTTTTCTTCCCCCCCAATTTTTCTTTTTTAATTTGACGCTGTTACTTTTTGTTTAGTTTTAAATAAGATACTTTGTATAACACCTTTAAGTTATTTAAATCATTATTTTTTTTGAAATTTTTCTTAATCTTGTATCCTTCACTTGTAGTGCGCAAGTAATGCTAATTGGTTATATTTTATTAATGTAACTAATTGTTATTACAAAATTAATGGAGTTATAAATTAATGGTACTATAGGTCTTATTGTAAACATACTCTTGAAATTGTTTGTATTACGACTGTTTGCTACCTAAATAAATAAAAATAAATAAATAAAACTGTTCTAGAATGCTCTTCCCGCGTCGCCACCGTCACAAACAAGTCGTATGCACATAAAAGATGCAGCACGTGCACGTAGTTACGAAGTCACATTAATATAACACAGGGAATAACACAGGGACGAACTGCGGGCGGCAGGAGGAGGCAAGCATATCCGCCCGATCTCAGAAAACACCGAGTTCGCATCTTTGCAACTTCATAATGAACTCATGCTGTTTCTGCTTGCAAATACGTCCCATAAACCAGTGCCGTGTTTGGTTGGGCTAACAAATAAAATGTTGTGTTTAGAGGCTGATTTTGTGGTAACCAGATAAGTTTTGTTGGACGAATTACGAAATGCATAACAGCTCTTGTGCAGAAAACCTGTCATACAATTATTTCAATCTCCGGAGAAAAGTAATCTGCCTTTTTAAAAATGTATATTATACGAAAGTTTGTGTTATACATAATAAGTAACAATGACTATCTACCATTACATTTCACATATGAAGACTTATTATGGTTACACTTAAAAAACCATTGACAATCTTAATCCTGAAGCGTCCTCTTCTAGGCAATATACGAATACGGGAAGAGCTTTTCCCTCAGAATTCCCCGAGCCAATCCCCTAGGGAATTCCCGTGAACTCGTCAGAGAGATGATTTTTTTTCATATTCGAAAGTATCGAATGAACATCAAAATAAATTGTTAACTTCGATTAGTTGAAAATAATGAGCCCTCGATGTTGGTAAAGGAAGGGTAGAATTAACTGTCTTCTTAGGGCGCGTCTACAATAGTGATTCAAGAGTCCTTTAAGTTATTTGTGATAGGGGATTCGGAAACTCGCTTTTATCTTCGGCTTTATCGTCAACTACCCACGGGCAAGATGAAGGCTAATAGCTTCTCTGTTGTTTATTTTTTAAGAGCCTGTGGTAAAACCACTTAATTGTAAACCTTGAATTTTTTTATTGCTACTAAGTTGGCCAACAAGCAAACTGCCTACCTGATGGTAAGTGGAAACAGTCACCCATAATACATGTGGCTCTTGTAAGATTCGCAGCAAATCTGCAACCCTCACAAGAACCACATTGTACGTTGCCAACTTGTGACATCAGATGAAAAGTCACGGTACCCAGAAATTTCAGTGCAATATTTTACCCTTCAAACCGGAACACAGAAATGCAAGCGCTGCTGCTTTGCGGCAGAAATAGGTAAGACGAAGGTACCCATGCAGACGACTCTGGTACAGGGTCTACCTAATAATTATGAAGAGTAATTTATTTATATTGTATTTACTCGTCTAATTTGTTATATTAAATTCATTTTCCATTTTATTCTTTGGTTTATACAACTCTTAACTTCACATCGTGTGGGTACAATATGCCATTTATAGCTGAGGTCTTGTTCACTGGCAATTATATCCTGATTAATAGGCGTGGATCGTTAGACATACTTGTGAAAAAAAACCATGTCTCTTCAAACTTGTATGTTATACCGTAATAACTAACTTATTTATAAGCTTGTCACTTGTATGAGTTTGAGTTGTTTTTTTTTTCATTTTTTATTTGATTCAAATGTAATAAATGCAACGCTATTTTTTTTCACGACCATGAATGCTTTCCCTTTCATATCGCCTAATAGTAGTGAAGATATAATCGCAGATGTAGGTGAGATACAGCTGGCTCTCTAAATCTCAGAGACTCAAGGCTCGAGCGTACCCTAAGTTGGCCTTAGTCAACTACGCTGGCCCGGTGCGGATTGGTCGACTTCACGTACACCGTTGAATTTCTTCGCAGATGTATGCAGGTTGCCTCACGATGTTTTCCTTCACCGTAGGAGCGTCAGACAAAATGTATATATGAAATTCGAAAAACGAAAAACACATTAGTACAAGACAGTCTCGAACCCCGAACCTTATGATTGGATCTCAGGGACTATTTTCCCGTTAATCATTAATAATTGGAACAAGAACTTTGAAAATGACAGGATGAAGTTATTTATAAGTTTAGACGACTTATAAATCTCGATATGCCTGCTGGGGTTGACTGGTAGAGATGTTTATAAGAGATATATAAGCTGGACTTTGTACCTAACTCATTTATGTTACTAACACTAAATGTTAATAATATACAATAAAGGCTATTTAAACTTAGAAAAAGAAATTGTTGATAATACATTAAAACTAAAATACACACACATGTTCTCTCACGGTTGAACAAAGCACAGCCGCACACTGCTGAAGGGGAAAAATTAAGTATTTATAAAAACGCCGTAGTTGATAATATTTTCATTGCCTTAATTTCGTTCGTATGAAATAAAACTATTTAAAAGGACAGAATATATTTGTTTATGCGAAACAAGCTGACATTTAATTGACGTTACAATATTTACGTAACGCCGACATTCCACGGTCCGTTCTGCGGATCATGACGTACAGCCGACGACTACGTACAGCAACGCACAACTGTTCTACAACAACGGCACGGGCGCCGGTGAAGCAAAAATATATGGAACTAGCTTTCCGCTCGCGGCTTCACCCGCGTTATTTTCGTTTTCCCGTAGGAATTTTATATTTTCCCGTAGGAAAAATAATTTTGTAGCCTATTGTATAGAAGACTGTTATTTATATTTAGGAGCTCGGATAATAAATTTCATAGAAATTGGAGCAGATTTTAAATAATTTCCTTAGAAACTTTCAACTCCTTTTTGCACCCTAAGAGGGTGAATTCCAATAAACCATGAAACATGTATTCAATGAAATATTTTTAAGAACATGAATCTCAAGTTTTATCAAAATCGTTGCTAATTTAAAGATTTTTCCATACAAACTTCCAACCCCTATTTCATCCCTTCAGGATTATTTTTTTTAAATCCTTTCTTAGTGTGCGTCCGCATTTTGAATAAAAACAACTGTCAAAATTTTACGTTTCTACCATTAGCGGGTACGGCTGTGCGTGCGTCTATAGATGGGAACTTCTCCTGTTATATATATAGATAGATTAATGTAATGTTTTTCATTGGCTACGGCATGACATTCCTATATATTTCTCCATTGCCGTTGTCAGCGCCGACAGTCGTGCTGGGTCAGTCTGGGCAGAATCAATCACAGACGAGATCCCTTCAATTTAATGGTGCGTTTATACGGGCAGGGCGCCTAGACAAAGTAACAATTCAAAACCGATAGCAAAGTTAGGAACGAAAATAATGTATGGGATTGACACATGCCATCGCTAAATCACGCGGCAAATCGATCAAAGTCATCGATATGTAAATTCGTAGATAATGTATTGATTCGCAATGAATCGATAAAGAAACCAACTGTTTTTTCGTTACTTTCATATACCTACTACTCAAAATAACTCATTTTTCATTAAATGAAAATATTCAATTCAATCATTTATTTACCATTTATTTGAATAGGTAGTAATAACATATGGTGGCTGTTATTTTCTTTTGAGTAGATACGAACATTTTGTTTTCTTATGAAAAGAACAATTCGACACAGCAATCTCTACAATCCTGTTACGTTGGTTAGGAATAAGTTTTCGTTATCTCAGAGACGATGACGAATTTGGATATAGTTTCGCTATGGAACGATTGCCACTTGTAGGCCCACTGGTCCGCGTCCGCCTACGAAATCACAGACCGTGGGAAGTTAGCATTAACCTCCCATTCGTCCGCTCGCAACAAACGCGTTATTTCCGCCTTATGTAAAATTCAATTTTGATATCACCAAAGCTAACATTACTCGTATATATAATGAAACTTCATCATGTCTGCACTGCGAATGCATCAATAAATAAACGACTTTGTTTTATGGAGAATCATATTGAAATGTGAAGCGACTTTGATTAATTTACATTTACTTACTACTAACTGCTCATAACAGCTTTAGAACTTCGGAAAACATTTAGTTTAATCGTGCTGTCTCCAGTAGGAAATCCAGTGAAAATTTCCGAACAAAATGTTAATTTGGGTCTTTAATTTTATTTATGGTCTAAAGCAGTACACCCAAAGGTCTTTTTTGTGTAAGATTAGCGAACGCACCCTTCTAGCAACCTTACCTATAAGACTTAAAATATATTTATACACCTTAGTCAACTTCGTCATAGCTTTGTTTCACAGCTAGCTAAGAAAATAGATTTTTTTGATAACATTTTTTTTTTAAACATTGGTAGGTATTTTTTTGTATGGCTTTTATAACAAGCCATGGAAACTGAGGCTTTGATAAAATAAAATGGACTACATTTCGATCCTAATGAAGAATATTATACGTTGAGATATGTCACTTAACGGGAATGGATAAGATACTGCTCCTGTGTATACTCCCCTTTACATCGTGTATCTTATGACAGGGTTATGACGAAGTTTGATCATTATTGTAGAATTCCCCTCAAAGTTTTTACGCTCCATCCTTATCAAGTACGTTTCCTTGTCTCTCGTCAATGGATGGAAAGCTTAATTATCATGGACGCGTATACTCCCATAGGCTTTTGTTTATTTGAGTTGAGTTTAAATGGAGCCCTTGAAAGCGAGAAGTTTAAACGTGAAAATCAGTGAGGAAGGGGGCATCGTTGCGCGTAATTAAACTAGAAAATGAAGGGGGTTTTAAAGAAATATAAACTTTTTAAAATGAAAGAAATCAATCAAAATAGATTATTGGTATGATCGAAATCAGGAATCACCCTCCCCTGTTCGTGGCAGAAGGTCCTAAGTAATGACGCCTCCAATTTACGCACTACGAGGTGACCAATGACGTTATGCTGTAAGTTTCGTAAATTTCACTTATTTTCCATACCTATATTATGTTTTTTTAGAAGGAAATTATTTTCGAGATTTTTTTAAATCCTAAACGTTTATCTTTATTTCTCGCGTTACGTCATCGTTGTTTTGCAGCGTTATCTCCCTTTAAAATCCCCACTTAATTATTCCCATAGCCTTAATATAAACTAATTCTCATAAATGTCCCATTTTGTTTACAAATCCAATTCTCGGAAACAAAGCAACCTCAACTGCGTTCATTGTAAGTAATCCCTTTGGCGTACTGTAGACGACGGGTTTGACTTGGCAACTCTCAATAGCACTAATCCTTAAGGTGTTGGTATCAAAGTCATGTTTGCTGGATGTGACTCATTCGTGCTGTGTGGTCGACTGTACGAAACAGAGATACTTTCGCCTCCTTAGTCCACTCAATTTGTTTGACGGATAGCAACCGTAATTCACTGCTTAGTAGGACGACTGAAGATCTATGGCAATCAGGGAAATGGAATGGTTAAATACATGTTCTTGTCTTGGATATGAAGTGATTTTAACATCTATTTTTAGAGTAAGTGTGTAGGTAAATAGGTAGATATTTAGATTCTTAGGTAGGTAGGTGGCGCATTGGCGTGTGCGCTTAGCGAAAGATTGCTAAGGTTAAGCAACGTTAGCTGTGGTCAGTCCTATGATGGGTCACCAAAATACGAAATATCTCGAACTCCTCCGTGCTTCGAAAGGCACGTTAAACAGTGGGTCCTGCGCCTGATCTCGCCCCGGTCGTGTCGGCTAACCGTCCCATCGGACTAGGCGAGTGAAGGAACAGAGAGTGGACTGGCGTTCGCGCAGTCACTCGTGCACTATAATATCTTCTGCGCAGATGGCTAGTCTCTATTGAGATTGGCCGCCGTGACCGAATATCTGTTAGGAGGACATTTTCTTATATACAAAACTAGCTTTCCGCTCGCAGCTTCGCCCGCGTTATTTTCGTTTTTCCCGTGAATATTCCATATTTTCCCGTAGGTAAATATTCTGTAGCCTATATTATTCAGTGATATTATAGCATTCTAATAGTGAAAGAAATTTTTAAATCGGTCCAGTAGTTTCGGAGACTATTCAATACAAAAATACAAATCTTTTACAATATTACAATTATAATATTAGTATAGATTTTTTTTTTATTTTTTATTATTTTTTACAATTATAATATTAGTATAGATATAGATTCATGACTGTGTTCAAATTACTATTAAGCATTGGAACGGTATTTGTTTGAATATTTTTAGAAACGTCCGCCCCGTATTTGATTTAATTACATTACAGATTCTTCTACGAGGCTGTATATAAAATAAGGTCTCTCTAGTTCCTTGCTATTCTTTTCGTGAAGACTCACAATTTCTGTACAGGTGTAGAGTCAAGTTTTTTTTCTCTTCTCTTTGTATTTGCATTACTTACGGCTATTTCTACCGTGATTTACATCTTCATTTTGACTGGTAGATATTCACGTAAAAGACGGGATGGGTTTGGAAATTTGTAATTGGATTAAGAATGTCTATTTTGAATTAAACATTGAATTTGAATCCCAAAAGATTCGCTCAGATGCCAAAGTCTGTGATATTAATAAAGCGCACCTCTATCCAGTCTACGCTAATTCTGTTCATTAGAATCTTGTTCCTGCTCTGAATACTGAATCCAGTATCGAGTATAAATAAATCCGTGTGAGTCAGTTTATTAGTTTTGCAGCTCAAAGTCTTATTAAATGTAATCAATGTAATTAATCTGTACGTAAAGCGAAATTCAATAACTAATCCAATATCTCGAAAAGTGCTTGACCTATTGAGACGAAACTCGACATGCAGGTAGTTTATGAGTAGGAGTATTGAAGGTGTAGAGTCAACTTTTTTTTCAATTTACTTTTACTTGTATTTGCATACATCTTAATAATGGTTGGGATGTGTGTACTATCGCGAGCATTTCCACCTGACCATTTAAAAATTTATTCGCTTGAATCGTGCAGAAGCGCCGGGCTACGCCCCCTTAAGTTTTGGCCTATTAGAAAAGAAATACTCTTTCTCTCTCTAATCGGCGTTGAGGGGTTCCTCGGCGGCTCGGCGGCAGGCCGAAGAAGAATCTTTTATTTCATTATTCCATGTCTATTCGAGGTCGACGAGGTGGGGCTAGAGAGCGCTAGTGCAAATGAAAATGAGCGTAGCGGTGATCAGGCGGAACTGCGCGCGATAGTACATACAAGGATTAAATAATTAGTTAATTAGAATCTTGTTTGAAGATTTTTAATGTTTCGTTTGACGTCAATAAGTGCTTGTAAAGGTCTATATTGAATAGAGATTTTTGAGTTTGAGTTGAGTTTGGGAATTCCTTACCTTATAAGATGGATTCAGTTTAGATGTGTAACCGCTCCTTTTTAGGTTTCGAACCTCAAAAGGAAAAAACGCAGGCGCAGGGACACACCTCAATTTTTATATTTTTTTTATTACTAAGTTTTCTTCTCTGTTTCTTTTCGCTATTTTAAACCTATAATTAATGTGTGTGTCTTTTGTGCCGTGAATAAATGTCTTCTTTCTTTCTTTCTTTCAAACGCAACTCTTATATTAGGATCAATATGTTGTCCATCTCTCCGTCGATCTGCCTGTCAATACCCATTTTCTCGGTAACACGTAGAGATATCAATCTGAAATTTATATCGAATACTCGGGTTTATGGTCTCTTTCAACAGCGAAAAAATCATACTTGTAAGTCAATTGATTAATGAATCGTTTAATTATTTTTTTAACTATCTACCTATATGCGTTAAAACATAACAAACACAGTTACTTCCGGGTGCATGGCACTAATTGTATCATAATAGCTCATATGCGTCCCCGAGGAGGGGCTCGAGCCTTCACTAAGTGCGGGTGTTTAGGCCTTAGTCTACCCAGTTCGGATTGGTCAACTTCACATACACCTTTGAATTTCTTTACAGATGTATGCAGGTTGCCTCACGATGTTTTCCTTCACCGTAGGAGCGTCAGACATACGTACATATGATATTCGAAAAACGAAAAACACATTGGTACATGGCGCTTCCGAATGGTGGGCAAGTGCCAAGTCCAGAGTCCAATGTTACGGATTAAATCACTTTTATTCAATCACCGTATACTCGGGTAAGTACATCAAAGCTTCATCATCATCATAATTTCAGCCAAGAGACGCCCACTGTTGGACATAGGGATCTCCAAACTGATCGGTCCTGCGCCTCCCCCACATCAACGCTTACCATTTTAAAATCCTACCCTATTTATAAAGCGGATTCGCTCTAAGATGAGGGCAACCGAAAGAAAAACAAACTAGATGCTTGCATATTCATGATTCCAGGAGAGATTTCATTTGCAGAATTAATACAAGGGGCTGAGAAATGTCTTATGTCAGTTATATGAAAGATTTGCTTCTGAGCCAACTTTTGGACTTATGTTTGTACGTTAACCGTGGTATAATTATACCATCCTGAGGCCCATGGCAAATTCTTTGGTTACCCTTTTGTGTGTAAAAAATAGGACCACATAACTGAATACGCCTAGAAGATTTCTAAGTAAGAACATTTTCAGGAATATCTAGTGTTTAAGTATGAGTTTTGACTATTCAATGACGATGTAAATACCCTCCAACCTATCACTCATCATCACAGCTAACATAAGTCCCCATTGAAGGGTTCGAGCCTATCCAAAGGCCACGCTGGCGCAGTGCGGATTGGTCGACTTCACATACATATGAAATTCGAGAAACGAAAAACACATTGGTTTATGGCTATGGCAGGATTGATCCCCGCATGTCCCGATTAAAAGGCCGGAGCCGAGTCCACAACGTCACCGACGCTCTAACCTATACGCTAGACACTATAACTTAACATAGGACTTATTCACGCATTTCCAACATGGACCGGAAATACATTCACACCGATTTACCCTTACTGCCCCTCACCTCCGAAACATCCGAGCCAATTAAACCAGGGTAAACAGATTTGCGACCATCCCCCTAATGAGATTGTATTAGATAGGAGGTGGGATAATTGTAATTAAGAGTCCATCGTTGTAATATGCCTTTGCCTTTCTGAATCAATATTTAATGTACTGGCGTTCTACGACAGGACATAATTTGTTGTTAGGTCAATTGTAATAAACAGAACGCCTTTTTGTTCGACTGGATAATGAACTAGCAGATATTGCAACTTGCCCAAACGCGCGCATATGACATACTCATATCTATCTCATCGTATGAGTACTAATAATATAAATGCGAGCAGATATCGTATGTAACTTCACTAAGCGCGCGCTTATGACATATTTACCTCATCATACCTACTAATATTTAATGCGGAAATCGAGTTTGTTGGTTACGCTCTCACGCCGTAACCACTGAACTAATTTTAATGATATTTGGTGTAAGGATAGCTTAAGTCCTTGGGAATAACATAGACTACTTTATCTGGAATTTTAATGAGTTCCCTAAGGACGTTGACGAAGTCGCGGGCAGCAGCTAGTAATATTATACATTGAAGAGGTAGATATGTTATACACATTAGAGTGGTATATATACCAATGATATTATAATTGGGGGTCATTGTGCCTTATACATCCACCGATTTCAGATCGATTTCATGGCTTTTTTCCCGGTGACAGGAGCACAGATTAGATAATAGTCACAGATTAGATAACAGTTACTACGTAAGACAGGAGGTCGATTTCGGTTTTATTAAACCTCCTCTATCCGTTCAACTGCTCTGGTCATATGTTTTTCGCCACTTCTCACAACACTGTAATAATCATGATTAAACAATCAGATCAACGCATTTCGTCATCATTAATTAAAATAATAAAATAACATTTAAATATGAATGTCTGCAGTAAATGTATGTTTGTTCGTCCTTCACGCAAAAATTATTAAAAGGATTTTCATAAAAATTGGTGTGTCAATAGCTGAAAACTCAGATTGGCACATACGCTAATTTTTATTTAGAATTTTTAAGGATAACAGTTCTACAAGGATAAGACTGCACGGCTCAGCTAGTGTAAAAACATCGTGAGGCAACCTGCATACATCTGCGAAGAAATTCAACGGTGTATGTGAAGTCGACCAATCCGCACTGGGCCAGCGTGGTTGACTAAGGCCTCTAAACACCCTAACATAGGGTAGTCTCATCTCAAGCCCCTCCGTGGGGACGTACTCGTATATGAGCTGTGATGATGAAGCCCGTGTAACGTTTCATCGAAAAATCTTATGTCCGACATTTGGGACAGCGCAACAATAAAATAAAAATAAAACTACAATGGGTGAAGCGCTTGACACGAAGATAAAATAACGCGGTCGCAGTAGAAAATGAGCGAAGTGGCGCGCCATTAAGGTGTCGTCTGGCACGCCACTAGTGACGTGACGTTTTACTATCGATACTTTTTCTATGAAATTTTCTAGGATTTCAAGGGTTCCTCTTGCTTTTATCTACCCTAATGGTGAATATAAAGTAAGCTGAAGATAGTAGAGACTATCAACCGCTACACTCGCAGGCTTATTACGGAAAAAAGCAACCGGTTGCTATAATTGTACAGTGTGAACAAACTATCTCAAAGTGGTCTGTGATCAACAACTAAATTATTCAATCGGTCGCTGTGTCCAAGCGTTGACGTGTATTTTTAGTTCGTTAGTCGCTCGCACATGGCGCTATCATAGCTCAATCCAACGTTTCATAGTACGAGTTTGCAATTTATAAGCAACTAGCTTTTGCCCGCGGCTTCGCTCCCGTTAAATTCGGGGTAACACCGAAGATTTCAAAAAAATAAAAATAAGGCAGGTATTTTTCGTTGGTAACAAAGAGTCTGTGTACCGATTTTTAGCTTCCTACCTTGAAAACTGCAAAAAGTCCCATATAAAATTTCACCCCCTCTTTTAAGGAGTTGGGGGCAGATTTCCAAAAAAAAATTATGCACGATTTTTTTGTTAGTCACAAATAGTTCGCATACCAATTTTTAGCTTTTTACCTTGAAAATTGCGGAATGCTCCATACAAACTTCCACCCCCTATTTTAGGGAAGTGGGGGTTAGAAAGAGACAAAAAGTAGCCTATGTCACTCTCCATCCGTTCAACTATCTCCACTTAAAAATCACTTCAATCCGTCGCTCCGTTTTGCCGTGAAAGACGGACAAACAAACACACACACACACTTTCCCATTTATAATATTAAGTATGGATAATTGTACAATCGCAGCAATTGCGACTGTCTCTAAAGATCGACAATAAGCCTGCTAATCTTCTTGCGGAAATATTGGAACAAACCATAGTTGTTAACACGTGTCAGATTAAAGAATTAGTCTCTAAATTAAGGAATATGTTGATTAGCCGACATTGATAAAAGGTGTATAAGCTACGCAATAAAGGATATTACTTTAACTTTGCAATAAAATATACACATTAAATGATAAATTGGTACCTACATTTCATTTAAGTTGGCAAGCGCTATTTGAACAATTTTATATCGATGAATAATATGACAAATGATGTTAAATGTCTGATATTAAGTGGTTTCCATACCTATCATAGGAAGTTTTCTAATAACGTACGAATTGCGAACTACTGATTCAAAGAGTACTTACGGCTTAACCGATATTTAAATATGTTATTGTACTTGAACCATAGAAACTGAGGACAAAACGCTCCCATAATATTATTTCATTAAAACTAGCGTTTGATGGAGTGACAAATTGCATGATCATTTCACGAATTATTTAGTACTTTTAGTAAACAATTTAGATGTGTAAATATACCTGTTATTGTTAAACAATAAGGCAAAGTCATTTTTGGTGCTGAGCGCTAACTTTAAATCATGAACTAGAGTAAATTGTTTAGAGTTGAATCTTGAGCGCTTAATTTTTCTCACTCTGTGAATGTGCAATTTTCAGTAAAATTTGCTTTTGCTGAAGAGGTAAAATAATAAGTGAATACTGTACATACCTACTTAATAAATTGTGTTTGAAGATATTAAACGTCATCACTAAATATAATAAACATATATATTTTATTATCATAAGTAACAGTCATTATAACTACTTCTTTGGTAGACTCTATTCCTATTTCAAGAATTAATATTTGTTTTTTATTCGAAAGATAATCCAATTTTAATGATATGAGTATCCTATCGAATCGATATCGACAAAAATTTCGCCACATCACCAAGGCCACTTCTATGCAGTGGAGCGTGGAGCACAATGGTCTCAGTCGGGTTAGAGGCAAATTGTAGAGAGAACTAAGACGGCCACAAAATAGAAGACAAGTTTAGCTATCGCAGCCAATAATAGCGACCTGTTTCCGCAAACGGAAAATTGCAAACTTGCCTTGCCAGCGGTCTCAGACGGTAATATCAACACTTAACGCTCAAAGCTATGTTGTGTTGATTTAAAATTTTGCACGATTGACGTCAATGCTAACCCGATACTGACATTATGTATGACATGATGTCAGTATAAGATGCCATGATGATTGCAAGATGTCATGATGTCAGAGTTATAAGCCTACACAGTGTGTCGCGCTCAGAACAATCACTACAGCATTGAAGGAAGATTAAAACAAGAATTAATTGTGTGCTATTTGTCTCTTTCTAACATACGGCACAAAACTGTGTAAATGTAAGAGATGAGTAATATTTGTCTTTTGGCATATCACAAGGTGGTCAGTATATGAATTGATTGAATTGTCATTTTGGTTAAAAATATTAAAATTGGTTAAAAATATATAACACGGCTAAATTCTATAGTACCTTGTATCGAAGATAGACCATCCGAGTTTGAACTATTTGAATTGTTCGTATAATATTTGTTTGTGCGTCCCGTGGCTAGTAATATTGTGATGATATTTTATTAATATTTAAGTGATTAGAAAGCAAGAATTCTTTAGGTATTTACAAATAGTGTGTGTTTGTGCCACTTTGTGCACTCCGTAACACAATGTCTTGTGTAGTTTGGGGCTGCAAGTCTCATTCGTCGCGAAAGGAAAACAATCAAAGTTTATTGACCTTAAATTGGCATGTTTTTTCATATTGTTAGTTGAATGTGAGCTAATAAGTACACTTATATACATATGAAATATCGCTGAATCATTTTGTAGAAAAACAATACGTAATATTAACTTCACTTTTATGTTTTAGCGATTTTTAGAAAATTACTTTGAGGTTTTCTTGATCATGCTTAGTGTTGTAAAATTTTGTCGATATTTTTATTTTACAGATTTCCTAAAGACAATGTATAAAAAAATATGGATAAAGTGTATTGTCAGACGAAATTGGAGTCCAAGAAAGCATAGTCTTTGCTCCAGATATTTTCCATCAGATTAATTTTGTATGTACTTAGTAGTAAAACTATGAAATGGAGACGTCATGACGTAAGTCAAGTTATTTAATGAAAGGAAATCTTTAAACTAAAATATTATTTATGAAAATAAAAACGTATTTAATTTCTTAACTATTTCTTTAAGGAATCCTTGACACGGATGCCAAGAACAACCAGTACAGATGATTTTTTTCTAAGAATTAAAATATTAGATCAAGAAAAGAACAGAAAGAGTCAAAAAGGTAAAATATCAAAACGCCGCCTTCGGAAAATTTACATTCTAACTAAGCCCGGCCGCACATCAAGCGTAATAAATCTATCGAAAAATGTCTTAACAATAAAGTATGGTCAAATGTTAATGTTTTTAGTTTAATTTCCAAGCATATGTACAAATAGTAGTTTTAGCATTCACGAATTTATCCAAGGTTCAAAATCCATGAGGGTTAAATTTTCGGGTAAGTAAATTAAATATGAGTCCTCAAGTACCTCTAAGCGATGCGATAAAAAATGAATTAAATCTAAGCGATGAAATAAAAGCAGTGTCTTCGATTTCCTTCCTATAGAATTTGTGAATCTCTGCAATAGAAAAATTCCAACATTTTAGATAACGGGAAATACCGGTCACTTAAATAGTCCAAATTTTAGGGTTCCGTACCTCAAAAGAAACACTGAACCATTATAGGATCACTTTATTGTCCGTTTGTCTGTCAAGACTATCTTGGAAACGCGAGAAGGTATCGAGTTGAATTAAAACCATATAATTACTCAGTTCTACACTAACAAGTTCTAGTCCCTTGAAGATGTGAAAAAATCAAACTTCTAAGTTAACAAAAAAAGGTACGGCCGTTTATGTCGCCAAAAACGTATATTTCGACATTCTCACGGGCATCAAAATGTATAGGGTACTTTTCGTTGATCTAGCTAGAACTATGAAATTTGTGAAGTTATATAGGTAGTCTTACACTACAAGTCAGGGAAAATCTCAAACTCCACATTTGTAATTAAATCATAAAAAATTTAGTCTCTATTTAAAGTATAACCTACAATTTTATACGGGACCCTCGGTGGGCGAGTCCGACTCGCACTTCCTGCTTTTAGTCTCATGAACGGCCAGCCTGACCATACCAAAGAGACACAGCAGCTATTAGCTGGATAAGTTACATAAGAAAATCTACCCTTAATTATTTATGTTATATTTCTCGTAATAAAGACATTTTAGTATTAGGGATCTATTAAATACCCACATAATATAATTATCGACGTTGAAACTAGGTGAGTGATGAGCACGACATCACTGGGTGAAGACCTGACAAGCGAGAATTAGTGACGACCTACAAAATTTCGAAACATCTTGCATATACGTGTCTCTGTCTAACTTCTATTAGCAGCGCCTAATGTCAAAGTGAGTCAAATATATTAAGTTCAGTGGCTATTTTTGCTAGGTTTCTATGCTTTAGTTATTCTTCTGAGGTGTCGCGACTCTGACGCGATGCTGATGCGATTACTGACTCAATGTGAATAGTCATTCAATATAACTTTTATAAATTCAACATTATTATATGTATAATAATGAAATAATATATTCTATATATTTTTATAAATTCAAAATCATGTTTGTAAAATACTATTATTATAATATTGGTATTTTAAAAGAGGATACAAAAAATACTAGACTTCCGGAGTTTCTTGTCTGTTCTTCTCGAGAAAGCTATCCCAATTTCCGAACAAGTGTAGGGACATTTTTTTTAGTTTTATTTAAATTTCATTACGGTTGGGGTATTATTATGTGGGTACATACAAGGATTTAATATTAGATTGTATATCTAAGTTAAACAGATTTTTGATTAATAAAATTTTTGTATTTTGTTTGACGTCATCAATTGCCTGTAATATTGCATAAAGAAGTATAACTTGGTTTTCTACGCTAGTACTTGTTTGATTTTTTTACATCCTTAGGTTTTAGAGGAAATGATGAGATTTTGTTCCCTGTGTTATTCACTTTATAGATCGGTCTTATAATGCAGAATCTATGAATGAAGTTCGAATTGTTTTTAAAAATAAAATGCAGTCTTCTTGCAGTAAAATTTTCAACTTCTTGTGGCATCGCCATGGGACGCCCTGTATATATGTATTTGTGTGTATGTATGTGTGTGTGTGTATATATGTGGGTGTGTGTATGTCTGCATGTATGTGTGGCTATGTATGTAAATTAATATATCAAAAGTTTTCTTTTCCTTTTTGTGTTTCTAGCACCTTTCTGCCCTACCTTCACATTTGACTGATTAAGAATGCCTTTAGGCAATAACACCGCCGTATGTACTATTTTTGTTGTGCAATAAAAAAAATATATTTGCATCTATTGGGAATCAAGATTCGGATCCCCAGATTAAGAGGGTGGTGTCATCCACCTAAACACTAAGATCATCATAGTTTCAGTCAAGAGACGCCCACTGTTGCACATTATGCTTTCCCCAGGTGGGGATCTCCAAATCGATTGGTCCTGCGCCTCCCGCATTCAGTGGCTTCCTATGACTTTCACCAGCAGCAGGCGTAGCACGGGCTCCCAAGACTAGACACGAGTCACACATTATCTCACAATTTCAGTGACATAATCTCTATGTTTTAAAGAGAAGCACGGTGGCGCGTATTTAGTGTGACTGACGTGATAAAAATTTCTTTACGCTCGTCAAGGAACACGTGTGATTGAGTTTTATCAGAAATTTCTTGGCGTGCCTGTGCTCCGGCTGCAGTGGTTGTAGCAAAGGCTTTAACACTTTGAAAGATGTAACGGCAGCCGGAGAGCAAGAAATTTGTGATAAAACTCAGTCACATGTGTCACTTAACGAGTGTCAAGAAATTTTTATCATGTCGCGCCACCATGCCACTCTCTTAGACATAGAGATTATGTCACTGAAATTGTGATATAATGCGTGACACGAGTCCAGTCTTGGCAGCCCGTGCTTCGCCTGCTGATCGTCGGTCCACCTTGTGGAGGACCTATCAACACTGTGCCTCCCGGTATGCAGTCACCATTCGAGAACCTTTCCGCCCCAACGGCCTCCAGTCCTGCGAGCGATGTGTCCTGCCCACGCCACTTAAGGTATGCAATTCTTAGGGCTATGTCGGTAACTGTTGAATTATAGAAAGGTTTTAATACAAAACAATCTTCATAGTTATAATGATGGAACCAGTAAAAAGGAATTACTGTCTATGTTTAATGACTATGCTCCGCTGACAGATTTGATTTGTCATTCGTCTCGTTTTATATCTTTCGATTGATATTGCTTCCGAGTGTGTTCTAAATAATAAACAGATAATTCGGTTAAATATACCTTTTTATTTCAATATAAGTCGCTACTATTCAATAGGTTATGGGCCCAGGGTCGTGTTTTTCATATTGTGATTTCGTGAAATTTTTCAAAATTAAAATTTAAAAAATTTTCGTGTGACGTGTTCATGTTAGGCAATGTTAGATTGCCAATTATTTGAAAAAAAAAATTCGCAAACAATGGATTCTTCAAAACAAAAAAAAAAAAGAGAAATATAAAAGAATTCGATGGTGAAAAATACAGCATAATATGGAAATTTAGAATATGTTCTCTATTGAGTGAGATGGAAATTTTAACAGACACAGACGAACCGATTCCACAAGCCCGAAGTAATGTATGGGAGAAAACAACCAGACTGCGCTCGTTAAAATCAGATTATTAGATCACGAAATTAAACAAAGTGAAAATTCTGACATAAGCTCCAAAATTCTCAGTATAAACATTAACCGGCCCAATAAAAGAAAGTTAAAAGGATGCCTTCGTCTACTCGCCAAAATAATAAAAAATACAGAACAGACACTAATTTGTAAAATGTCATCATTGTGGGCGTAATGGACACGTGCAGGAAGACTGTTATTATTATAAAAGAAATTTGTCTGTGAATGAACCAGAACTATTCAAGCTGTTGAAATGAATAAACCATCCACATCAACATCAGATGATTTTTCTGGATAATTATGCTTTCATGCCTGGACAGTACCAACAAGAAAATGATCGTAATAAATTATCATTTATACTGGACTCTGGCGCATCGGACCATGACAGGGATGATATCTTCATTTCTTGGCAAAAATTGAATGAGCCAATAAAAATTACGGTGGCTAATAAGGGTGAATTTATTTCAGCTACGAAACGTGGATCTACTAAGGTCACCAGCAACATGGGCGTTTCCGGAGTACTCAAGAACGTGCTGTACTGCCGAAAGGTGCCGTACAACCTGCTGTCTGTGGCCAGGATTCAGCAAGCAGGGCTGATGGTAATCCCAGGATGGAGTTCACGTCATTAAAGATGGTAAAGTCATCATGAAAGGTAAATCTCACCAAAATTTAATTATTGTAGATTTTAATTTACCTGTAAAGATGAACCTATCAGTTTCCCAAACATGTCAAAGTAATGAATATGTGATATGGTATCAACGTTTAGGCCATATAAGTAAAAGTTAATTTCTTGAATTAAAAGGTCATAAAATGATTGGTGATATAAAAGGAATTGAAAATGTTTCGCCTACTTTATGTGAAGCTTGAATTTAGGGAAAACAGCGGCGGCTACCTTTTAATAAACAAAAGGACAAAAGTGTACACTCTGATGTAGCAGGCCCTGTCACTCCTTCAACAATTGACAACGCAAATTATTTTGTGTTATTTGTTGATCGACTTACACATTATTGTGTGGTGTATAATTTTATTAATTTATTATTTAATAATTTATCTTGTTAACAAACATTTATTTACTATGACCTGTCCCGGTGTCTGTAATGAGAATTTGTAAGATATGTAAATTTGACACTGCAGTGTAAATGTAAAGCTTGAATGGGAGCTTACTGTACCATCATTAATATTGGTATATCCCTACATGGATATTGTTGTATTGTTAGTACCATCAGTGGTACTAGTTAAACTATGGTTCGATATACAAATACAACTAAACAATATCGAAGTAGGTATAGAACAAGGAAAGTACTATAAATAATAAAAGGCTATAGTACCATAGACCACATCCATACGCTGCGACAGAGACATTTGTTACATTATAAATCAGATGTATTCTCAGCGTTTAAAGACTTTGTCGCGAAAGGTGAGGCAAAGTTCAATTCGAAATTACTATACTAATTATACAGTGATAATGGTGGTGAATATTTGTCTAGTGATATAAAAGATTACTATAAACAAAAAGGTATCACATATCACTTAACAGTACTGCGAACTCCACAGTTAAATGGTGTAGCGGAACGTATGGTTAGAACTATTACGGAAAAAGCTCGTTCAATGAAAAATTGGAGAAATATTTTTGAGGCAAGGCAGTATTAACTGCAGTACATTTGATGAATATTACTCCAACAAGGGATTTAGAACTAACCAAAACACTATATGAAATGTGGCATGATGGAAAACCTAATATAAAAACACTTTGGGTGTTTGGTTCAACTGTGTATGTACATAGCAAAAGAAGTCAAGGTAAATTTGATGAAACGTCATGGAAGGGTATTCTGGTAGGTTATCACGCAAATGGCTATAAAGTATGGAACACAGATTGTGAAAGATTTGAAACTGTCAGGGACGTTATTATTGATGAGACTAATTTTGTTGACACCAGGCCATCGTTAAAGCCTGATGGGAGTAGTGGTGAATGCTCTCATGGTGAAACTGATAAGGCTGAAATCAGTACCTCAATAAAGTCTCAATGTTCTAGCATACGTAAATCAATAATATCGGATATTGATGAACAAGGCAGTGTTTCTAAAATTCGTAAATGAGGTAATAAAATGCCACTGACTTCTGATAGAATTTCAGATCCATTATCTGTTAATGATCAAGTTTCTTAAATTGATCAATCATGTAACCAAGAGGAGTGACAGGATAAAAGGTCGACCATCCGTATCGTATAAAGCTGTGAACGAAGAGTACTTGTATAGTGCTCAGTCGGTTTCTTCAAAGGTACTTCAAAGGTCTTTTGATGAGATAAAGTGTCTAGATAATAGAGCTCAGTGGAAAAATGGGTAAATGATGAACTAAACTCTCTCAAAAGTAATAACACGTGTACTCTAGTCCCGAGACCAGAAAATAAAAATATTGGCGATTATAAATGGATTTTTACGATATAAAATGATTGTTTCGGGAAACCCGTGAGATATAAGGCACGTCTAGTTGCTAGAGGTTTTAGTCTTACTGATTATAATGAAACTTTCGCGGCAGTAGCTCGAATAGCTGGTTTCCGTTTTATCATATGTTTTGCGAATCAAAATAATTGACTTATTTATCACATGGGTATTAAGACTGCATTTTTAAATGGCATCTTAGTTAAAAGAGGAAGTATATATGCAAGTTCCTCAAGGTATCGTAACTGAAAATAATACAGTATGTATTATTGGACAAAAAGGATGCAAATAAAAATATATAGGTAGTTCTATATGTTGATAATCTCTTTATAGCATGTGCAAATATTCAAACAATATTCAATTTTAAAGAATATTTGATGACTAAATTTGAAATGACTGACCTAAAAGAGGTAAAATTCTTCCTTGGTATAAAAGTAATAAGATATTCAGATACAATTACATTAGATCAAAGTGCCTATATACAATGAATTTTAAATTTTAATATGAGTGAGAGTAATCCTATCCGTACTCTCACTGAAGCCAAATTAAATTATGAGGCTCTAAACTCAGAAACCAAGTGTGATGCTCTCTGTCGAAACCTCATAGGATGTTTAATATATATGATGCTTTGCACACGCCCAGATTTTAGTACTTCCGTTCACATCTTAAGCCGCTATACAAATAATAATAATCAATAGTTGTGGCAATGCCTTAAAATGGTATTAAGATATCTTAAAGGTACCATGTCTTTGAAATTAACTTGCAAAAGAAGTGAGTATGAAAACATCCTGAGCTACGTAGACTCTGATTGTGTAGACAGGATACTAGTGACAGGAAAAGTACAACTGGCTACTTGTTTCAATTATATGTCAGTTGCACAATAACTTGGTACACAAAAAGACAAACTACAGTGGCAGTTTCATCTACACAAGCCGAATACATGGCTTTGTATGAGGCTGTCAAAGAAGCATTATGGCTAAAGTCTCTAGCACAAAGTATCAAATGAAAATTGAACAACCTATCATTTTATATGAGAGCAATAACGACTAAATAGGTATTGCTAATAATAACCCCACTAATCATAAGCGCTCTAAACATATTGACATCAAGTATCACTTCTCGAGAGAGCAAGTTGAGAAAAATGATATTAAATTTTAAATTGAAATATATTTCTACAGGTCAATAGCTGGCTGACGTGTTGACTAAGCCGTTACCGTCCTCTACCTTTCAACAAATGAGAAAATGGGCTTAGAATATATATACATATATAGATATGTGTTACGCTATTGTGTTAGTGTGATATAGTGTTAGAATGTTATTTTTGTTGAATATTTAAGATGAAATGATCTGATTAGGTTTTCCTGGTTTCCCTAATCCTTGCAACAAATGTTGGATCATATTGTATTCCCCAGGCAAGCACTCGGAAGGAATATTTGTTGAATACTAGGCTTTGGTACAAATGTGTTGTATATTTGACTTTAGGTTAGAAGATTATTTTGGGGGGAGCGTGTTGAATTATAGAAAGGTTTTAATACAAAACAATCTTCATAGTTATAATGATGGAACCAGTAAAAAGGAATTACTGTCTATGTTTAATGACTATGCTCCGCTGACAGATTTGATTTGTCATTCGTCTCGTTTTATATCTTTCGATTGATATTGCTTCCGAGTGTGTTCTAAATAATAAACAGATAATTCGGTTAAATATACCTTTTTATTTCAATATAAGTCGCTACTATTCAATAGTAACTCTAGTTCTTCTACGGATATTATCATTTCTAATATGATCGTGTAGAGAAACCCCGAGCATAACCCTTTCCATTGCCCTTTGAGTGACCTCGAGCCTTCTAATGGGACCCATTGTAAGCGGCCACGTCTCAGTTCCGTACGTCAGCACTGGCAATACGCATGAATTGAAGATTTTTCTCTTCAAACACGTCGCTTCGTCTTTAATTGAAGACTTTCGTGGTAGAAAGGCCCAAGAATATACTGCATAGCTTCCTGAACACTTCCCAGCCGAGTTAGATTAGTCGAGTTACCTCTTTCTAGAAGCTGGATTTACCAAACCGGACTATTTGCCCCAGTCCCACACACCCTTGCCCCTGCGGGGGCTTGGACGGTGCGCAAACGCATTCCCCTCGTAAAAAAAAAAGGTAAACGTATTCATTAACAACTTCCAGTGTAGAGTCTCCAATATTCACAAGGATACTGTATGGAGATGACATACAACACGGAGATGGTGAAATTTATTTACTTAATTTTATATGTATTTTGTTGCAAATAAAGTGACAGGTTAAATATGGGTACAGTTATTGTTAATGCAACAGGCTAAGGAAATAAAGTTGATAGCATTGAATGTATTTGGATCTAGAGTGTAACAAACTATACCAGAGGCGAGTCGAAGTTAGCTCCAAGTTTTGTTCCGTATAATAGCTACGATTGTGAGCGTCGGTGGCGCAGTGGACTCGGCACTTGCCTTCCAATCGGGGGGTCGGGGCTCGAGACCCGCCATGTACCAATGTGTTTTTCGTTTCGAATTTCATATGTACATTTGTCTGACGCTCCTACGGTGAAGGAAAATATCGTGAAGCAACCTGCATACATCTGCGAAGAAATTCAATGATGTATGTGAAGTCGACCAATCTGCACTGGGCCAGCGTGATTGACTAAGGCCTAATCACCCTAATATAGGGTAGGCTCGAGCCCCTCGGTGGGGACGTGTATGGGCTGTGATGATGAATAGCTACGAGTAGTAGGTCAAGTGCGCCCTAAGCCGACGAGGGTGGATGGAGGACGTAATCACATGAAGTTTAAAGAAGGGCATATAAAGTAAGTACATGGAGTCAAATAAGTCATTTTTATGTATTTTAATGTAATCAAAGTTATTTTATATTTGTTTGCTACCATCAAACAATTCCTTTTTTTTCTTTGACTCGTACACCGTCTACAATTTTCTCCACATTCTTACTGGTTGACTGGTAGATAATGCCTCAAGCATTAAGTCCACCTTATTTACATATCTTATATGTTGTACGATAAGATGAAATAAATAAATTCGACTTTGAAATTTATTGAACGAAGATCAATTTTTATATGGATTACATTGATGATTTTTTGGAATAAAGTTTTTCAAAATATATACAAGACTATAACATTTCTTTGCATTACTTGTTTAAAAATTTAAATAACTTCTGTCTTAGTGATATAAATAGTTAAGAGGCGAGTTAATACTCAAGAAAGAGGTACAATAATGTTCCTAAATGACTAAGTAAAATTTGTTGCTGCTCATTAGACATATATGGAAAAATATGTCTATTATACACATAAGTAAAGTAAGAAAATTTTCCTCGCAACGGTAAACAAACCTCGATATTCGGACATAATTATGTTGGTGTCCAATATTAGGTTACAAAGGCAAAATAGATTCGCTACCGACCCTTGGTACAACCTTTATGTCTAACTGGTTGTACAATGGCGAAGTAAATATATAGATAAATATTACCCCACCTGTTTCGTTAGTCCTTACATATTATAAAACAAAGTCCCCCGCCGCGTCTGTCTGTCTGTCTGTTCGCGATAAATTCAAAAACTACCACACCGATTTTCAAGCGGTTTTCAGCACTCGATAGCGTGATTCTCGAGGGAGGTATATAATTTGTTACGAGTATATAATTTGTTAAGTTTTTGTATTTATTTCTGTGTACATTAACGATATTTGTTGAAGATGTCGGGAAAAAATAAATTAAGGCGAAACGTAGTTCGCGGGCACAGCTAGTTTAAATATAAATTTAGCACAAACAAATTAAATTATTATCTATTACACTCGTAGCACAGTTGATACTAATAACATTGCACCGCAAGCTTGCCTCGACGTTCTTGCCTTGAATCGGTAAATTGATCTCTGATCTGATATCACTGTTTGTAGTTCCAATTATGATCGGCAATGTAATTGAAACTCTGTATAATTGTATATAGATCGCTTTACTTAGCTCCATATATCAGTATTATTGCCAAGCGAAGTCGAATTCCAATATGAATTGTAAGATAAGGCTGGCTTCGCAATTATTGAAACAATAGTTAGATTTGATATCTTAAATAAAAATGGCGTACATTTATCTTGTAGTTGTGATCAGCACAATGAGTTTATATCAATTCGGTGACTAGAGTTGTGGTGATAAAACATAACCCTGTGACACACCAATTGAATTGATGCACTTCTGACTGCTTACTTGGCCAGCGTGGTGTAACAGGTCAATTTCTTCTGACTGCTTACTTGGCCAGCGTGGTGTAACAGGTCAATTTCTTCTGACTGCTTACTTGGCCAGCGTGGTGTAACAGGTCAATTTCTTCTGACTGCTTACTTGGCCAGCGTGGTGTAACAGGTCAATTTCTTCTGACTGCTTACTTGGCCAACGTGGTGTAACAGGTCAATTTCTTCTGACTGCTTACTTGGCCAGCGTGGTGTAACAGGTCATTCTCTTCTGACTGCTTACTTGGCCAGCGTGGTGTAACAGGTCAATTTCTTCTGACTGCTTACTTGGCCAGCGTGGTGTAACAGGTCAATTTCTTCTGACTGCTTACTTGGCCAGCGTGGTGTAACAGGTCAATTTCTTTATGTTTAAGAAGAAATCGTACAGTCCCCTTTTCCACACAAACGTAGACCCCTATTTCCTTCCTAGATAACGGCACTAGTTGCTCTATTTTTTCCAATAAAATCAATGGCCACTATAAGCATGTTTCTATGTTTTCCTTTTTTTTTATTGTGTTAATTGTTAAAAGATATTTTAAACCTTCAGAAACCTGAAAAATCGACCTGATTTTCTGCTGTATTCAAACGTCCAGCAAACAAATAGAAGAAGATTATATGAAAAAAGCAAAACATAGAAACACAGAAAAAGCCTTGCTTTAATTTTTAACGCAAAAAGTAATACAATCAGTCAATTTTTCGCGGAGAAAAAAGGGGACTACGAAACGTATATTTTGTGTACTTTTCATAGCTATTTTCGGTCCCAGCTGCAGTTGTCCCTATAGCGCTCAGTTCAGTTGTTCGGACACAGCGCGACAGCAATACATTTAACAAATACCTATTTTTGAATTCTCTTGACCTTGGTGTTTCCTCTTAAGGAGAGACCCGTGCCTGAAAGTGGGAAGTGGGATTAACATGGGTTGAAAAGATGGGAAAGGAAAATAAAATTTGTGGTCATCAGTATACTTTTTTTATTATTTATCAATCACTTATTAATACTAAAACGCAAACATACATGACAT
The DNA here is from genome assembly GCA_963935595.1 of Schoenobius gigantellus. Taxonomy (NCBI): domain Eukaryota; kingdom Metazoa; phylum Arthropoda; class Insecta; order Lepidoptera; family Crambidae; genus Schoenobius; species Schoenobius gigantellus. The sequence goes on from OZ012563.1 coordinate 9,683,030, forward strand.
GAATACCACCTAAACTCCAAAGAGTTTGTTTGTGGTGATAACATTCCGTGATGACTTAATTTTATCTTAGTGAAGTTCTCAGACTAGCTCTCCGCTCGCAGCTTCGCCCGCGCTATTTTTGTTTTCGCATGGGATTTTTATATTATCCCTCTTATTATGTATTAGGTTACAAAAATAATTTTGTAGCCTATATTACTCAGTGAAAATGTAGTATTCTATCAGTGAAAGAATTTTCAAAATCTGGTGGGTGATTTTGTAACTCATCGGCTATTGTATAGATTTGATAATTCTGTTTGATTAACTGATTTTTAATTTGTTTAACATTTTGTAGTGTCGTCGTCTGAGTGGTCTTGGTATATTTGTTGAATAAATCAACCAATTACCTAAAGCTAATGAGCATAATTCCGCTTTTCTTAATTAAGTCATCCAATCTGATAACGATTGTCAATTGATCAATCGAAGCTATAAAATCACCACCCTGACCAGTAGTACCAGAGATTACCCGAAAATCCAAACTCGCAAACATTCCCTCCCAATGTTGTACTTGTTTCCCAAATGCAAATCCGCAGCATAGCATCTGATAAGTTTTACGTCATTAAAAAAGACGCAACAGCTGATTCGAGTAAATTCAATTATTATAGGTAGCAAAACTCAACTGCTTTGTATTTATCTAAATTTTTTGCGTGTTCGCGTCCAAATAAGGGGCAGTGGCCTTCCCAAATTATATGGGTCATTAGCTAGTACCGTTCCTTAATGGGGGTTGGTGTGTTAACGACCATGCTTTACAAAGCAGCCGGGACGGAAAGCTTAACGTTAAGGATGACCAGAAAATATATGCCTCCAAAATGACCTTTACTTAGTCACGAAAAGAACTGTTGTTTAAAGGGTGCCCGAATGAATAGAATTTAGGAATGTTTTAATACATCCATTGATGCTATAATCGTATAATATGTCACCACCGCCATGTACCAATTGTGACGCTTCAAGTACCGCGCCACAGTAATTTGGGCGGTAAAAAAAACACAAGCGTCCACAAAAAAAAATTACAATTTATTTAAAAAAAAAATTGAGCGTGGGTCGTGGGAGTTATGCCCGCTTAATTTGTACAACCACTATCGGCACTTCCCTTATTTGTCCGCCCTCCAGCGGAAGATGGTGACGCCGGCAGTTGACTGGTGGACAGGGGGCAGGTTCAATCGGGTTCAAGGCCAGCCGTGAGTAGCGGTGTGCGTCTCCAAGAAGAACCCGTGTGCGTCAACTTTTCAATCCGTATCAAGGTCCCTGGAATTCACCATTTCCAAACGTCAGTTTCTGCCTACTAAAATTCGTAAAGCGGCCACCAAGCAGAAGGCGAAGGGTTGGCCGATTTTAGTAGGTAGTGTGGCGGCTTTGAAGAAGCAGAAAGGAATTTACAAAATTATTTAAGATTCTACACTTTTAAATCAGTTAATTTAATGTTATTTCACAAAATAATTACAAAAAAATCAATTTATCATTAATGGAAGGTAGGTTGGTAATTTTCAAATCAAAACGTTATTCATTCAAATCATTGAAAAGAAGTAATCTAATAACTTATTACTTTATTATATTCTATTGTAATTCTCAATAACAACTAATAGGAATAAGGTTTGTTCACGAATTTGCAGACATTAATCACGTAATGACACAATTATCTAGAATCAAAGCACAAGCAAAAAACAAAAACAAAAAAAAAGCAAGCATTTAGGTATTCTGTTCAACACTTACCCAATCGGGGAATCGGAATCACTTATTGTTATCTACACTCGCGAGCAAAAGTTTGGAATCAGTTACTTGAAATTGGTTCCGCGTGATCTTGCTTGCTAAATAAATTTTTAATAATCATAAAAATTACATCATGTTAAAGGTGCAACTGTCCACTTTAAATCGATATAAAATTAATTCATATCGAGCCCGTAATTGTGGAGTTATCCCGGATTAAGTGAAGGAGGTAGGAAAACAAGGAAATAGGGAAAAATAATGAATAAATAAAACAACAAAAATTATTAAATAAAAATTTTATTTATCTTTAAAAATAAGTGTCAATATTTTGTGTTCCCTCCCCTCGCCCTAATAACTGCTCCAAGACGATTCTTCATAGACCTGATCAGCTTCTGAATTGATTCTTGTGGAATACCTTCCCACTCCTCAATCAACGCTGATTTCAGCTCATTCAGACATGAAGGAGCAGGAGTTCTGGAACGAACCTTCCTCTTCAGTTCATCCCACACGTGCTCAATGGGATTTAAGTCAGGGCTGAGCGCTGGTCAGTCCAATGTGGCAATACCGACTTCTTCGAGGTATTCCGTTGTTACACGGGCAGTGTGACAACGAGCGATATCGTGCATAAGGAGGAAGTCATCACCGATGTATCCCGCATAGGGAACGACATGTTCCAGGAGAATATCGGAAATGTACCGGTCCGAAGTTAGACCGCCTCCTCGTCCCCCGCCAGGCACGAAAACAATCTCGGTTTTACCATCGAAGGAAATGCCGGCCCACATCATACAAGAGCCGCCCCCATAAGCCACTATTTCAGCGACACAGCACTGTGCAAATCGCTCCCCAGGCCGCCTGTAGACCCGTCCTCTTCTGTCGCTACCGTGCAAACACATCCTGCTTTCGTCGGAGAACAGGACTTGCCTCCATTGCTCAACCTCCCAATCAAGATGGGTGCGCGCAAACTGAAGGCGTGCTTGTCGGTGAGCTGCCGTGAGTTTCGGGCCTGTGGCAGGCCTTTTTGGAGTCAGATTCGCTTGCTTGAGTCGTCGACGAACTGTCCACTCGCTGGCTGCTACCCCACGAACATCTCGGAGCTCCTGTTGGACGTCGACACAGTCAAATGCCGATTTCAAAAGCCACCAGTCTCCCGAAAGTGGAGTGGAGTCGACGAGCGATAACCCGCTGGCTGAGCCCTTCTTGCAATAGGGCTACGATTTGTGCTGCTTCTGTAGGTGTTGTCTCCATTGTCGTACAAGGTAAAGGGTCAAAAGTGGCGGAGATGTGTACCGGTCAACGTGTGAAAGTGGACTAATAAAGAAAATCCGATAACAGGTGCTTTTATAGGGGGTCAATAGGTCGCAACTCGTGACGTATCAAACAATTGAAACACGTCTTTTTCGATACACCTTCACTTAATGCGGAATGGCTCCATAAATACTGGCTTGTTTTTAATGAATTCGGTATCAGTTTAAAAGTAAAGAGTTGAACCTTTAAAATGATGTAATTTTTACGATTATTAAAAAAGTATTAACTACTCAAGATAACGCGCAACCAATTTCAAGTAACTGATTCCAAACCTTTGCTCGCGAGTGTATTTAAGTATTCGAAGAGTTTACCACGTAAAACAATACTTAAACTAATATATTACATTGAATGAGCAACGCATAAAGTCGCGGATTATTTGCGAGCGTCCTCACTCGGAGCCAAATAAAATTGAAATGGCGGCCGGAACTGTCGAGGTGCGGAGAGAGGTCCACGTAAGCCGGCCCCGAACAATAGCGGCTAGCAAAACTACTGGAAGTCACACATCACTTGAGACAGTTTCAATCAATTTATTTATTTTGTAAGAAAAATCCAAATTGTGTTTTTATTTGATTTTGTTGTATATATTAATTAGGTAAGTTAGTATAAGTTAAATATTATTTATTTGTTATAAAATTACGCTTTTAAATAGTATATAATGTCTGTTTTGTTCATATTTTTAATTTAATTGTAAATATTTTGATTAATTATTACTTGTTATATAATTATGTACGCACAACGTTACATTACCCCCTCGCGTCACCAAGGATTTTATTCCCTCTAAAAGTATAAAATCCGCATATTTATGCTACAATGTAATATTGTTTTGCAAACGAACATACTTCATATCTGTCATACTTCACGCATTCAAAAGGCGGCAGTCATTGAATTAAATATTACTGTCGCACACTAACATTAAAAAGGGTACTAGTTGAATATGAACCAGTAACCAACAAAACAATTTTTTATTAAAAGATGTTATTTATGATATGACGCATGGTAAACTGAGTAACTGGCGTATCAACAGCAAAAGAAAATGAACTAAAAAATAAAAGTAATAAAGAGAACAACAAGTTATTATTGAGAAAGACAATATTTTTTTTATGAGAATAAAAACTAATTAAAGCAAGATAGTTATAGCTAGATGCTAACTATACGAGTTAAACAATTTTAAGTCCCTGATATGCCATATACATAGGTCTTTGCCAGACATATCTTCTAGGACATAAACAAGTGGAGATTTTTTAACTTTTACACGGCATTTGATATATTTTCGTGCTAGTTTTTTGGAGAAGTATTTATCTTTGTCACTCAATACATAAGCGCATTTCATGACAACATCTCCTACTTGAAATTCCGCAGGCTTTCTACGCAAATTATAGTGAGCAGTGTTTTTCACATGGGCATGATAAAGTTTGGCTTGAACTTCGTTAAAAAATTCAGATAGGCAGCCTATGTTCTCGGCGTATTCATCGCGCGGAAAGAATACAACTTCATTGCCCAATTCGGTATCAATGTAATGTGAACCACAGTATCCACAACCACAATATTACAGGAACCAGCTCTCTACCGTAAACTAAGAAAGACGGCGTAAAACTAGTTGCTTCGTTCACCGAGTTGTTAATAGCAAACTGAACTTTTGGGATGAAAAGATCCCAAGATCTATGGTCATTATCAACGTAAGTTGACAGACACGTTATGATGGTTCTGTTATAGCGCTCTACGGTATTGATCTGCGGAGTATACTTTGGAGTAAAGAAAATATTAGGTACGTTATACTTTTTGAAAAATGTGTCAGTAGCTCGACTTATAAATTGAGAACCATTATCTAAAAATATGGTCTGTGGAATACCATGAACGAGAAAAACATTGTCCTCTAACAATTTAATTATAACATCCGCAGTAGCTTTCTTAATAGCATAAATGAGACAAAATTTAGAGAAACAGCAGGTTACGACTAGTATGTAGCTATTTTGTTTTCTAGTTACAGGTAAGGGACCCATGAGATCTATTGATATCATTTGAAAAGGACGGCAACACTGCTTCGGTCTGCCCATGACACCCAACGTTTGATGGTTCTGCGACTTATACTCGAGACATTTTAAGCACGAGCCCACGAATCCAACAACGTCCTTGTGCATACCTGGCCAAAAGTAACGCAGTGTGAGATGCCTGTACGTTTTAAAAATGCCAAGGTGACCAGAAGTAGGCTCACAATGATTTTCTTTTAAAATGTCGTTTCGGGATTCTAAGGGAACAACAGTTTTCCACGAGAACTCTTTATTTAGTACATATTTAGTTTTACATAATTTATATAAAATATCATCTTTGATTAAATAATTTGGAAAATTTTGTGGTCGTTCTTTACAACCGTTATAAATATTTTTGTACCATTCGTCTTTAGTGTCCGAAATGATGAAAGAACAAATGATACCAAGAGGAACAGCTCTAGACAATGCATCGGGAATGACGTTGTCAACACCACGGCGATGTTTGATAAAAAAATCAAAAGCCGACAAACGAACACCCCATCGTGCCAATCTGCCAGTTGGGTTATTCAGAGAAAGGAACCATTTTAAGGCACTGTGGTCTGTATAGACAGTGAATGTTTTTCCGTTCTCCAAATAACACCTCCAGTGCTCTAAAGCAGTAATCATGGCTAAGGTCTCACGTTCCGTGATACTGTAATTACGCTCTGCCCCTGTAAGAGAGCGACTCATGTAAGCGACTGGATGTTCCTTGTTGCCTATGGTTTGAGTGAGCATAGCGCCCACGCCATAGTCGCTTGCATCAGTATGCACCTCAAACGACATGTTATAGTCTGGGCAAGTAAGAACTGGTGACGAAACTAAGCACTCTTTTAATTTTTGGAACGCTGCATCAGCCTCCGATGTCCATTTGAAAGGTGGAGCATTCTTTTTAGAAGAGGTCAGCTTGTTCAAAGGACCTGCGATCGTGCTGAAGTTGGGGACGAAACGACGGTACCATGTTGCTGTTCTGAGAAAGCGTTTGAGGTCTTTACGACAAGAAGGTGTCGGGTAACTCAGAATTGCCTCAACTTTCTCGGGATCAGTCCGTAATCCGCAACTATCAACAACATATCCAAGATATTTCAGCTGACCTCGAAAAAACTTACATTTTTCGAAGTTTACAGTCAGGTTGGCATGCTTTAGCTTTTCCAGGACACGTAATAAGAGTGTCACGTGATCATTAAAGCTCTGACTGACAATTGTAACGTCATCCAAATATGCGAAGACATTCAGACCAAATCCGCCGAACAAAACATCCACCAAACGTTGTTGTGTAGCCGGTGCATTGGTCAGACCAAAGGCAGTACGCTTAAATCTCAATGTACCCCTTCCCGGAACGTAAAATGCTGTCTTATCTCGATCCTCAGGAGCTATCTCTATTTGCCAACACGATTTGGAAAGATCTATACTACTGAGGTAACGAGCATCACGAAGACTGTCCAATATTTCAGAAATATAGGGCAAGTTGTAAGCATCACGCTTAGTGACAAAGTTAAATTTTCGGCTGTCCAGACAAAAACGAGGCTGACCATTTTTCTTGGTGACTAATATTACAGGCGAAGACCAGGCGCTTTCGCAAGGCTCGACAACGTCCAATGACAGCATCTCGTCAACCTGCTCGACAAGAATACGTTGCTTTTCAGGTGACATTCTGTAATAGCGCTGCCGGATTGGAAGAGCGTCGCCAGTGTCTATACGATGTGTGATGAGCGCTGTTTTTCCGAGACCCTTACGTTCACTAGAGATGTCCATAAATTGCGATATAACGTTATTAGCTATGCATTTTTCAGAGTCACTTAGCTTGTCATAGCCGCTGATAAAAAGATCAGAAGGTACTTCGGCTAAGACTGAGCTAAGTGAAATGCTGCCTAAGTATTTCGAACATATCTGAAACTTACGCCAAAAATCAATGCCCAGTATTAGGGATGTTTCTACACTCGGTACCACTATAGCCTTAATTAAATGAAATTGATTTTCAAAATGAATTGGTATATTTATATAACCGATACTAGGCAACGACTGACCTGCTACTTTCACTGTTTTATTACAATTTGAAATCATTTTGAATCCTTGCTTTTCTAATAATTTATGAGCATTATTTCCTAAAATAGTGACTGCAGAACCAGAATCTAAAAGACCAGTAATAGGTATCTGGTTTATATTTACTGTGACATAAGGTCTAACATCATTAAATAATTTAATATGTTGAATTGTGGCTATAGTATAATTTTTAAAGAACAAAGTTATTGTTTTTAGCCAATTCTCCCAATCAGTCTTATCGAAATTGTTTGATGAACTTCCACAATTCAACATCTGTTTCAGTTTTTTGAACTAGATGGCTTGTTTTTTAAACAGTTAGGACATTGTGGTGTTTTTACATTTTCAAGACCACATTTGAAACAAAAAATATTATCTTTATTAGCCATGCATTGCTTTAAATTATGTGTATTTTCACGACAACGTGGACAATAACGAGGCTTTGGAATGTCTATTGCGTGTACATAATTATTGCTTGATTTTAAATTATTGTTATATGAATCATGATATTTTGTTTTATTATTAGAATTAAGTTTTGTAAATATATTTGATTTATTAAAATTATTAAAGTTATAAGGTTGTTTACTTTGATAACTATTGTTAGGTATTTTATGACTAGTGCTATTACTACATCTGTATGCAAATTCAGGTGCTAGTGTGTCTTTAGTTGGAAGAGGAGGTTCATGAAAATTAGTGAGATGAGCTTGAATGTTTTCATAGTTACGACACAAAGATCGTAAGCACTCAATAGTTTTAATTTCGGTAACCGAAGCTAATGTACTAGCATAACAAGGGCGTATATTATGCAAAATTATTTCTAATTGATCTTCCTCTGACGGCTTATTTGTCAATCTTGAAAACAAACCAGACATAACAGATAGAAAGATCGTTATGTTCTCTGACTCACCCTGTGTTCTAGAACGAATTTCTGTAAGCAGCCTATAATCAAAATCCGACTGGTCGAAATCCTTTTTTAATAATAATACAAGCTCACTCCATTCAGAAACTTGATCTTTGATGCTCCTATACCAGTGTAAGGCATCACCGATAAAAATCTCAGTAGCATAGGACAAAATTTTTTGATCGGATATATTCCGCGATTCGCAATACTCAGAGACACGTTCAATGAAGGCTCTGACACAGCTCTTGCCGTCATATTTAAGTTTATTAATGTCGCCTAAGGTACCACGATCACAAGTCACAGAAATGTTCACCGGCAATGTTGGACTAACAACGTCAACAGTACTTGATGAAGTGAGAACATCAGTCGCTTTTTCTTTCACAGAATTAGATAATTCCAACAAATTTTTAAATTGTGTGACGCATGACTCGTAAAGCACTTTTGTATCGCTACTGCTAATAATGCGGTTCAGTCTATGGTACGCATGATGTAAAATGTTTTGTGCGCGGAGTACCGCATTTCGATCCGGGTTGGATTCTAAGTAAGTTCTTACTTTCACAAGAATATCACTTACAGATTTTAAGTCATAGATAGGCTCAATGGGACTGTCCAAGATGTCCTCGGATGGAAATACGGGTCCCAATTGTGAGATTTGCTTACGCAAATCTTGAACCGTGGCAGCAGGAGTAGAACCTCTAATATAAACCTCGTACTCGAGAGTTCCGATTTTTGTAAAGATAAAAAATTTATGGGAAACGCCATAACTATTTGGGTAAGAGTTGAACAGATGGCAACTAAAAACAACAAATATGCTTAAGCACTAAACTAAAACTAAACTAATTCCTTCTGTCACAAGAAGCAAAAAAAAATATAAACGCTTAGGTTGCTAAAAAAAACTATAAAATACACGACAACACAAAAAATAATAAAAGAAGCTTTAATGCGAACTAATATGTATATGCGATATAAAATGATATAAAATGATTGAAATATGTTGAAATATGATCAAGAAAAAATGAAAATGTTACAAATTTAAAATTATGTGTACTGAACAAGGAAAAATACGCCTTTTTAAACAAATAGTACGGAATAGTTTTTAAAATTAAAAATCGTACAATAAATCAGCATATACATACCAGCTGCTGCGGCAACCAAAAAATAAAAATAAACGTTTCACAAAAATAAGAAATTAAATTAAAAGCACACATACACAACTACTAAGCGGAAGCACAAATTAAGCATAACCACGTCTAAGGGCGCCAGTGTGACGCTTCAAGTACCGCGCCACAGTAATTTGGGCGGTAAAAAAAAACACAAGCGTCCACAAAAAAAAATACAATTTATTTAAAAAAAACATTGAGCGTGGGTCGTGGGAGTTATGCCCGCTTAATTTGTACAACCACTATCGGCACTTCCCTTATTTGTCCGCCCTCCAGCGGAAGATGGTGGACAGGGGGCAGGTTCAATCGGGTTCAAGGCCAGCCGTGAGTAGCGGTGTGCGTCTCCAAGAAGAACCCGTGTGCGTCAGCTTTTCAATCCGTATCAAGGTCCCTGGAATTCACCATTTCCAAACGTCAGTTTCTGCCTACTAAAATTCGTAAAGCGGCCACCAAGCAGAAGGCGAAGGGTTGGCCGATTTTAGTAGGTAGTGTTGCGGCTTTGAAGAAGCAGAAAGGAATTTACAAAATTATTTAAGATTCTACACTTTTAAATCAGTTAATTTAATGTTATTTCACAAAATAATTACAAAAAAATCAATTTATCAATAATGGAAGGTAGGTTGTTAATTTTCAAATCAAAACGTTATTCATTCAAATCATTGAAAAGAAGTAATCTAATAACTTATTACTTTACTATATTCTATTGTAATTCTCAATAACAACTAATAGGAATAAGGTTTGTTCACGAATTTGCAGACATTAATCACGTAATGACACAATTATCTAGAATCAAAGCACAAGCAAGCATTTAGGTATTCTGTTCAACACTTACCCAATCGGGGAATCGGAATCACTTATTGTTATCTATTTAAGTATTCGAAGAGTTTACCACGTAAAACAATACTTAAACTAATATATTACATTGAATGAGCAACGCATAAAGTCGCGGATTATTTGCGAGCGTCCTCACTCGGAGCCAAATAAAATTGAAATGGCGGCCGGAACTGTCGAGGTGCGGAGAGAGGTCCACGTAAGCCGGCCCCGAACAATAGCGGCTAGCAAAAGTACTGGAAGTCACACATCACTTGAGACAGTTTCAATCAATTTATTTATTTTGTAAGAAAAATCCAAATTGTGTTTTTATTTGATTTTGTTGTAAATATTAATTAGGTAAGTTAGTATAAGTTAAATATTATTTATTTGTTATAAAATTACGCTTTTAAATAGTATATAATGTCTGTTTTGTTCATATTTTTAATTTAATTGTAAATATTTTGATTAATTATTACTTGTTATAATTATGTACGCACAACGTTACACAATGTGTTTATTTTTTTGACGCTCCTACAACGACATTTGCATGCCAAATCGGCGAGACACATCCGGACTACTTTTTTATGATTTAAACAAGTAACATTACTTTTTTTAAATACAAGTCTTTAGTACTCGTTAATACGAGCTCCAGCATTAGATCAGCTCCATATCATCATAATATTGCATTGTCACGCGATATTATTTATTTATATATATATACATCGTGTAAAAGGGTGGACTTAATGCCTGAGGCATTTTCTACCAGTCGACCTTTGGATGGTGCAGGGAGCAACTGTGGTAAGTAGGTGTATATTGGGCATTCTAAAACAGTTTTCATCAAAACACCGCAAACGAACGCAGTGAGATTTGAGCTACGCTTCGCTGCGCTCTAGCTCCGCAAATCTCACTGCGTTCGTTTACGGTGATTTGATGAAAACAGTTTAAGATTGCCCAATATACATTATATAGGGTTAAATGGAAAAGAAGATTTTTTATTTCATTTCATTTCATAATGTTTCTATTGTGTTGTGTTGTTTGACTGTAAACAGTATACTTTTGATTGATTGCGATTTACTAGACACATTTTCAAGGTTTTCTATTTTAGAATATTAAGGCATTCAACTAGGTAGCAGTGCAATAACAACAGAAATTAAACAGGTTGAGGTTTCGTAGCTTCAGGACTCAACTCTCGGATAAGTATCTGTACCGTTCGACACTCTGCCTGCCATACAGTTTCAAAGCATTCCCACGAAATTCATTTATCAGCAATAAATTTATTGCACATTATTCATATATCCAGTTACGAGTGCTTACTCAAATAATAAGGCTTCTTTCACACGTTAATACTTTTATTTGTTTATTAAATTACTTCAATTAAATATATTCTTTATTATAAAACAAAGTATAAAATTGTTGATTTTTACAAAATATTTAAAAGGGCGGGCTAATCCCTGAAAGATGTGTTCCAGTCATCACACGAATAAAAAATAGAAAATAAATATTCCAATAATTTAAAAAATGAAAATATAAAAAATATTAAGAACATTTTAACTACCTACCTTGGCTGACTAAGGTCTTAACATCCTAATTAAATAGGGTAGTGCGGTGGGAACGTGTATGAGATGCTACCGATGAATACCACCTATGTATTATTACAATAATTTTCTTAAACTTCTATGGTTCTGTCGTCATGTCGTATCAATATCGTTATGCTATAGATACATTCGGTTCGCCTAATAGAACGATATACCTATTGTTTATCTGTTTTAAATAGTAGTATCGAAAAATGAAAATTAGAAATCGCATCCGTTATTATAAAGAAGACTTTTTAATTTGGAGATAATATTCCTTAGTAATTGTAAATATGTATGTACATGTATAATTTAAATAAATATAATAAACCCGAAATGAAAAAAAAATTGGAGCATGCAGCCTTACACGAGATTTCTGCATCAGCAGAATTAAACGGTAAACAATTATTTTGCTGTATATGCACAGTATTGTATTGCAAGTTTGTGGAAATAAACGACAAACAATTAATTTGCTGATTATTTCCGCGTCATATTGCACATTGGTAGAATTATGGGTAAATATCAAATTTTGCTAAATATCATGAAAGTCAGAGGTGCAAAACGTTATTAAGTTTTATATTTTGAGTATGCAACCGACTTTTTGAAAGTAAACTACCAAACTATAATCTTCTTTTAGATGTTGTGATGCTGAATAACGATCTACTACTACCTCGAAAATAAAAATCCAATACACGTAATTGCGTCAGTTCGTCGTTTTGTTTTTTTCTTGCTACGTAAGTACTTTTTTTTTTATATAGCTGACGAAGTTCAGCCGATGATCGGACCGTTTTTGGATCATACGCAACTGCGGATCAAAAATTTTGTTGCAGACCTGAGAACTGCTCCACTCACACGTCCCGGGTACCATAGTACCCAGAGCGCTTCGCGTCTCCTTTGCCTAAAACGCGCGGTGTGATAAAAAAATAACGAAAAAAAAAATATTTTCTCTAAATAAAGTGTCAGTTCTTTAGTGTTTGAAAAACGAACACTGACCATGGAAGTGGAAGTGAATGCATTAGGATTCTCGATAACGTATAGACATCATATCCGTGAATGCATATTTGTTTTCTTATAAATATTTTGTGTGGATATGATTTGGACGGAAAATAATAATTTTGTGATTATATATATAATATTTTATAATATTACTTACTTATTTAACAATATAAAAATTAATGAGCATTCTTTTTTAGATTAGTCATGTTAAATAAAAATGATTATAAAGATAAGGTATAGGTTGAGAACCTCAGTAAAATTATTACTTGCATTGCACTTTTCTTGTATAAAATCCGGAAAAACTGTAGTCACAGTACACTCCAGTGCTATCTCTGACCACTAACAGTGCTTCAGTACCTCCTCATCAAAAAATCTCAAGACCAAGACAGCTGAAAAATGTTCGTAAGTTTTTATACTTTATTGCTATACTTTATATCTATTCTTTAATTGTCTATAAGTGGTTGATCATCTTCATGCTTCAACAAATTGAGCCGTTGGACCAGGCTGTATATGACGTGACCTCTCCAAGTGCTGTCTTCACGAGGGACCATCAAGCCCAGCAGTGGCATGCTGATTGACTGATGATGATGATATTTTTTTTATCTTATGAATTGAAGATGTGAATCTTCAACTCGTTTTCTTGTAACCACTCTTAATACTAATATGACATTTGTTGGGGATAGAACCATTATTAAATGTATGTGTGTAGTTGTAAGTTTTTTGTTTATTCGTGTTAAGGTATATTAATTATTTAAAAAATGTATTTAATTATGTTAGACGGTATTATATAAATTAAATTATTGAAATCTTATAAATAGGAGCACAAAAATTTGTAAACCACTTCGATTCTACCGACTGTGCTATTTGTGTCTCGACGTATTAAACCTCTAATCTCATTCGCCACCGCAGTTTTTTTTTTCATCAGCCGCATCCGTTACAACATTTACTATTTTCAGGTCGGATAGCAAGCAAAACAAAAGGTCAGCCAAGAAGAGCTGTGAATCTGACCTTTTCTTTGATACCGACGACGAAGACATCAGGTACTTTTATTGCTATATTTACATATATCTAAATTTCAAGTGTTTAATGTGTACAATAATCGTGTATCCTTTTTCTATCTCCCTAGTCCAAAGAAGAGAAGCAAGGCGATAAAGTGCCTATCGAAGGCGAAGAGTGCAGAAGTGAAGAATACATCGTCGTCCAATACTTCTGAGTGGTTGTTCGACTCAGAGTCGGACAGCGAGGTTTCGCGGCCGCCAAACCTGCCAAACAAGACCACCAGTATCCTGACACGCCGAGTACCTGGTGGTGTAACGCGTCGGACTGCACAGCTCGACGGCGACTTGCTAGTGGAGCTACGCCTCTACAACCAGAAGGAGGTATCTAATCTCAGCGGCCTTGACCGGTGCGAGCGCGCTATCGTTTGGGTACGCTTGCAAGGCGAAGCAGAATCTCCAGAATTTGACGCATTAAAAAAATTTGTAAAATTAGCTAAGGCAAAGTTTACCACAGAGGGGATATTTTATAAAGATAAAGTTAAAAAATAGGTTCTCTTTTGTTTCTCTCTGCGTAAATTATGTTTTAGCTGGTTTACTTATTGTTTATCGTTAGCAAACTCAAAGATTAGGTACTTACATACTTAAGCCTTTATTACTTTAACTTTGAGAATTTGTACTGTCCAAATCATAATGTCGAGGTCTACTTTCTGTTCAGTTTGTGACGTATCCGTAAATAACAAAGTTTTCTCTGCACATTTGAAAAGTATTTTACATAAGAACAACAGTTCGGTCGTTGATAGTGAGGGGGTTGAAAAAGTTCATAGCGCTTTTCGTAATCGTATAGCATCGTACCGTGTTCGATATCAAGATGAGGGTCATGATAGTGCGCGTGTTCGCCCGCCCGCCGAGTTTTTATGGCACTTGCGCTCTCGCGTACGCCTATTGCTCATAGCGAAAATTCAAGCTCACACTAATGTTAAAGCTAATTTTGAACTTTTCTGTGAATTCTTTCTGCTTAGTAAGTATGATTCGATTTCAATAAAGTCATTTGCAACGGAAAACTTCATCTTGCATCAAAACTTCAATTTTGAAGATATGTTTTCAAAAATTATTCACTTAATTTGTAAAAAAATTGAAGAATTTGAAGAAAGAGATAGTGGGTGGGCCTATTTACAAAGCCTATATCTAGAAGTAAATATAAACAAATATAACCCGTTAAGAGGCTCCAGTTTTATAGAATTACCAAAGTCCATAAAATGTAAACGAGCATGTATCAACATTCAAAATTCTGATAATTATTGTTTTTTATGGTGTGTCATGGCAGCACTATTTCCTATAAACAGAAACGCACATCGAACGTCAGCTTACCCACACTTTAAAAATGTACTCAATATCAAAAATATGATTTTTCCAGTTGGGTTTGCGGACATCAAAGTTTTTGAAAAGAATAATCCTCGCATAAGTATTAATATTTACGGCATTCAAAAGAATGGTAACATTGTCGGACCTTTATACAAAAGCGAGATTCGCAAAGATCATCACATTAATATGCTTTTCCTGGAAAACAGAAAACGCACCCATTACTGTCTTATTAAAGATTTATCTAAATTGCTTCGTCTTCAATTAACTAAACATCATTCTAAAATATATTTATGCGAGGATTGTATGATATTCTTTGATAGTAATGATAAACTGAAAGCTCATGTTTGTGGTGGTGTATCGACAATATTACCCGGTGATGGAACACGAATTCAATTTAATCATTACGAGCGAATGCATGACATGCCCTTCGTCTTATACGCAGATTTTGAATCATTATTAAAACCAACTGAACTCGATTCTGGATCAGGCTGTACAAAGATATTGCAAAAACACGTACCATCAGCATTTGCTTATTACGTTGTGTGTTCTTATGATAAGTCGCGTAATAAATATGTATCTTATCGAGGTCCAGCCTGTGTAGAAAAGTTTTTAGAAAGTCTATTATTGGATATAACCGATATTTATAACGTTTTGCAGTCGCCAGTGGCTATTTGTTTAACAAATGAAGACAAAGCGAACTTTGCTCGGGCTACAAATTGTTTTCTTTGTGATAAAATATTGTTTGACGATAAAGTTAAAGATCATTGCCATCTTACAGGACGGTATCGTGGTGCAGCTCATTCTTATTGCAATATTAGATATTGTTTGCCTAAGTTTGTTCCTATATTTTTTCATAATTTAGCGGGTTATGACAGTCATCTTTTTATACGACAGTTGGGAAAACTATCAGGAAAAATACAAGTAATAGCAAAAAATAAGGAAAACTACATATCTTTTACAAAATTTTTTCAAATTAATGATAAAGATATCATACCTGTTCGATTTGTTGATTCTTTTAAATTTTTAGGCACAAGTCTAGAGAAACTTGTCGCAAACTTAAAAAATGACGACTTTAAACATCTGCGGCGTTATTTTCCTTCTCGTGAGCATTTTGCTTTAATAAAACGAAAAGGGGTGTATCCATATGAATACATGACTACTTGGAGTTCATACGAAGAAAAAGTACTTCCGCCTCAGGAGTTCTTTTTCAGCAAATTACGCAATAGTAATATATCTAAAGTAGATTATGATCATGCAAAAAAAGTCTGGCAAACGTTTGAATTATCGAATCTCGGTGAATACACAGACTTGTATCTTAAGTCAGATGTTCTTTTATTAGCTGACGTTTTTGAAAGTTTTCGCCAGACATGTAAGATAAATTATAAATTAGACCCAGCCTTTTATGTTACAGCACCGAGTCTCAGTTTTGATGCCATGCTATTAAAAACAGATGTTAAATTAGAATTAATACACGACCTGGAAATAATAAGAATGATTCAAAAAGGTATTCGCGGTGGAATATGTTTATGTTCGACAAGGTATTCAAAAGCCAATAACAAGTATTTAAAAACTTACGATCCAAGAAAAAGTAATAACTTTCTAATTTATATCGATTGTAATAATCTCTATGGATATGCAATGTGTGCTTATTTGCCTCATTCCAATTTTAAGTTATTGAATGACTTGGAAATCGCTGGAATAGATTTTATAAATGTGCCAACTAACGGAGACATTGGTTATATACTAGAAGTAGATTTAGAATACCCCGAACATTTGCATAATGATCATAACGATTTTCCATTCTGTGCTCAAAAATTTACTCCGCCAGGGTCTAAAACTTCAAAATTGATTCCAAATTTATACGATAAATATTTCTATGTCATACATTTTGCTCATCTGCAAACATGTTTAAAACATGGTTTGTTGTTAAAAAAAATACATAGAGTTATTCAATTTAATCAGAGTCCTTATTTAAAGCAGTATATTGACATGAATACTGAATTACGAAAAAAAGCTAAATCTACATTTGAACAAGATTTCTTCAAACTTCTTAACAACAGTATATTTGGCAAGACGTTAGAAGACACAGAAAAGAGGGTTAATGTGAAATTAGTCAATAAGTGGAATGATGATAGTAACAAAACAAAGAAAAGTTTCTGTGCAGAGCAAATGATAGCTCGACCAAATTTTCACAGTGTTACAATTTTCACTGAAAACTTGGTAGCCATTCAAATGAAGCCTGAAACAATCACTTTGGATAAACCTATATACATTGGTTTTTCCGTTTTGGAAATATCTAAGAGTCACATGTTTGATTTTCATTATTCTATTATGAAGCCTTTTTATAAGGAAAAGTTAAAACTTTGTTATACGGATACTGATAGTTTTTTGTATTCAATAGAAAGTAAAGATTTTTATGCTGATTTAAAATCAAATTTTCTTCCCTATTTCGACACTAGTAATTATTCTGTAAATAACGTATACGACATTCCTAGTTGGAACAAAAAGGTGCCAGGTCTCTTTAAAGATGAGCTAGGAGGAAGTTTGATTTCGAAGTTTGTAGGATTAAGGTCCAAGTTATACTGTATTAAAACGGCAGAAGATGAATTAAAAAAAGCAAAAGGCATACAGAAGCAAGTATTAAAAGATGTACAATATAAAGATTATTACAAGGTATTAAATGAAAATACATTTTTGAAGAAAAAAAATATCATATTTAAATCTCTTAAGCACGAAATATTTACTCAAGAACAGAACAAAATAGCTTTGTCAGGTAATGACGATAAACGTATCATATTAAAAAACAAAATGTCTACTTTATCATGGGGTCACTGGGATAGTTTAGTTTAATATCATTAGTTTTTCTTTAGAAGCACCGTATTGTATAGTTTATTATTATTTTAATGGTAATCATGAATCAAATTGTAAGTTGAGAAATATGTTACCCCATCATCTATTTATTTATTATATGACTTAAGTAATGAATAAGTTAATAGAATAAAAACATACATGAAATTGTATAGTATGTACCGACACGGCACTTTATATTGTAAAGTTATTTAATTTTAATATTGTTATCCATCAGTTATTTGTTTAATAGTATTATACATTGTTTTTTAATGGTAAATAGGTAAATTAATTACCTAGTTTTAATCAAATACTTAATGTTGTATTGTAACGATGAAAATATATAACGCTATAAACCAGCTACCATGTTTTTTTTATTTCATAATCCATAAAATATAAAACTATTAATAAAATAGCACACGCAATGAACAATTCGAAACTGGTTGGGACATGTTATTGCTGATTTAGGTATTCCAACTTATAGTTCATTAGTAATTTGTCCAATTGCGATTCCGTGCGAATGCTTTGTTGTTATGTCAGCATTATATTTACACTATAAATAGCTATTAAAGTCGAATGTTTTTAAAATTTGTTTCACACATAATTAATCAAGTGACAACTACGGTCACCCAAATACATCATGGTAAGTCGTATAAATTATTTTTCTTCAAACTCTTTTCTTGTGTAGTGGTTAGATCACTAGTTAATGTTTATTTGTATATTTGATTTAGTTGGAAGATAATGTTGTTGTTAAAACCTTATGGTTGTGATGCTGTTATCGTGATTCTCATATTCTATCGGTTCCGTATAAGATAGTCAGCCTCCTTGTGGATCCTAGATACTCTTCTACCTCCGCCACTATATCAATCATTTCTTCGATGTGAAATTATTTTTGTTGCATAATAAATTAAATTTCAGAATACCCAAGAAATCTCGCAGTCGCTACTCATAAGCAAGGAGGCAACAGAAGATTATGCTCCTTGCTTTGAGCAAAATGCGCAAGATATGTTGGAGGGCTTCTCTGAAGAATTTCCACATTGGAATGCTAAAGATTCACCGCTGCATGCCAAGGTGGTTAAAAGTCTTTTTAATAAAAAGAAGCCCATGAAGAGGAGAAGCAAGTTACTGCAGAATACGAAGGGGAACGAACCTTCTTATTTAATTAAAACAATACCTACTAAAGGGCGGTGATTAATTAAATTAGAAATATTAGATCTGGAATCAACCAGCAATGATCCATTAATAAAAACACAATATGTGGTAACCGAGCATATTGATCCAATAATGGATCAAGCAGAAAATATTATAACTAATATCTCTAAGAAAATATGTGGTTACAGTTATAGTTTTTAAATAACTATTGCTGACCTAAAACATTTGTAGATGTATATTAAAATTCTCTAATGTGCTAGATGCGTACCTACTATCTTTAGTTACGTGTACACTCACGGAGATACATTATTTCAACAACATTATTCTTCTGAAAAATTATAGTAATGCTTATAAATTTTACTAACTAAGACTTATGTTATTTTAAATAGTTATGTTAGTTTAAGTCTTGTATTGTTTTCAATAAATATTACTTAAAAATAAAAAGACTTGTATGAAAATATTTGTTTTTATTTTAACACCTCTATAATGTAATCAAATATTTTGAAAAACATTCATTCAGAATTACCTCTATAAATAAATCTAAGATAAAATTTATTAGAATTCAAATACATAGTTTAAAATAATGGTAATAAAATTAAAAATATAGTTTTATTTATTAAAGAACGCAGTGTATTACTTTGTTAAAGTAGGGATGCAAGTAATTAAACAATGTTTATTTTTAAGCATCGATTCCTTACTCATATCATTTTTTATTGCACGATTCGAGAGGGGTGAGAGCTCTTTCTTCTCTCTCCATTCTTCTCGATGCTTTAACATTGTGTGTTCTAGACACGTCCAATAACTTAATATAATGAGTGGTAACAGTATCCAAATTCTTCTACTCCTTGCTATTGTTACCGCCGTCGAATGCTTAGTCTATATGGTGGAGTGAGTGCACTTACAAGTAAATATACTGCTAGTTCTCTTATTATTACGAACGCAAAGTGTTATATCCATTTTGTTAAAAGCCACGAATCAAAACGGACAAGTTGCTATGAAGTTCCTCAAACAAAAGGAAACGTTAAAATTAGATTATAATATCTGTCCTGCATCATTATGTGAAGCAAAGCGACATGGCAACTTATTGCCGAGCACTATACGATGTATTGTTTGTGGACCATCAAATTGCGGCAAGACAAACTTAGTAATAGGTTTGTTATTACATGAGAATGGTGCTCGTTTTCGTAACTTATATGTATATTCTAAATCATTATACCAACCAAAATATGTGTTCTTAGAAAAAGTATTAGATTTAGTTGCAGATATATCTTATAGTAAATATAACCATAATAATGATATCATAAGCCCACACGAAGCTTTGCCAAACTCCATTATAATATTCGACGACGTAGCTTGTGAAAACCAAAATAGCATTCGGGATTATTTTGCTATGGGTCGACATAAGAATATTGATTGTTTTTACATTAACCAAACATACAGTAAAGTACCTAAACAACTTATAAGGGACAATTCTAACCTCATTATTTTATTTAAACAAGACGATGTAAATTTAAAACACGTTTACGATGAGCATGTAGGTTCAGATATGTCGTGGTCTCAGTTCCGTGAAATGTGCTCAACTATTTGGAATAAACCATTTAATTATGTTGTGATCAATAAAGACTGCGAAAGAAATAAAGGATGTTATAGGATGGCATTCGATACTTTTGTAGTAGTAGATTAATATACATAAGTTATTGTTTCATCAATACACAATCACTATTACTCTGGATTTTGCATTGAACGGAATCCTTGTCAAAATGGAAAAGCAACTTAAAAAACAAATTGTAAAAGCTGCAGCTGCTGTAAAAAGAAAGGTTGAAATGATAAAGGATATGAAAAATACAAATGATGCCACTCTGGAATCCATATTCAAACCTATAACCGATCCATTGAAACAAATAGCCATTAAGAACAATGAAATTTCTCATGAAGATGAGGATGAGTTTGAACATTATACAATAAAAAAAAATAAACATAATGACAGTGAGGCAACAAATTTTTCTGATGACGATTTTAATGAAGAAGAGGAACAACAGTTCTATAAAAAATTTAATTCCGAAAAAACCCTTGTCGTATCACCTTCTGACAACAATAATATGAGTGATGCTTCCTTTAAGTCCTTTCAATCATCACCAAATGTTTCACTTAATAGTTTATCGTGGTGTGCTTCACCCGACGCAAATATCCCTTTTGGAATAAAAAATGAACGAGGAAAACTTATGCTCGGCCAAACACGTGTTTTCGACGACGGAAAAATTATAAAAATTGGAAATCGAAGTTTAAACAAAACTCTTGGATTAAAAGAATTACTATTTGAAAAGACACCAAATTTGGATGTTATCACAGATGAAGATTTGCAAAATTATAAAGAGCTTCTAATAGAAACGAATGCACATAGGCGTAATTGTGATCCACGCAAGCCAATTAATAGTAACAAAGGGTTTAAGTACATGCATATTATTAAACCACTGTTTAAGTTCTCTAGAAATAAGTATGACAGCACAGAAAGTCTTACGGTAGGAAAAGGAATAAATCTTTTAAAAAGTGTAAAGAAAGATATAGATTACGTTTATTGGGATGATCCAAATGAATTAGTAGATCGATTGAAATTACTGTTTGCATCTCGTGATGCTGGCAATACCGGCTTAGATAATGAAATTATTGCGATTATAGAAGAGCTGTACGAAGCAGGCATCATTAAAAACACCAAATATAAGGAACCTAATTTTAAAAAACTGATCAGTAGTTATACAGCAAACACCGCATAGATACGGAAATGAATGTAGATAAATTTGGTCATCACGTTCATAAACGTTTACGATTAGAGGAATATATTGGAAATCTCAACGATACATTAGTGAAGTCAGAAACAGGTGAATATGATTTAAAATCATCAAGATTAAAAGGACTTATATCGCCAGGCAATGATGACGAAGCCGCAAATAAAGCTTACGTGGATGAAAAGACACACGAACTAAGAACTAATATTTTAAGTGATGTAAATATTCATTTAAATGATTTTGAAAGTTCAATACTTAATAAGCTAACCACCTTGTTTTACACAAGGACAGAAATTGATCACATGCTTCAAGAGAAACCAGATAATAATGAGCAAACAAGACATAGTGAATGAGCTTCACAAAGCAGCAAGAAGGAATTTTTCCCGGCGATGTACGATCATAAAAGGAATAGATGATTTATGGCAAGCCGACCTCATAGATTTGCAAAAATATTCACAGTATAATAAAGGGTATAAATATATTCTTATCGTAATTGACACTTTATCAAAATATGTATGGATCAGACCTTTAAAATCAAAAGCGAAAAATTATGTTACAGATGCAATGCAAAGTATTTTAACTACATCATTACGAAAACCTAAAAATTTACAAACTGATTTAGGCACAGAATTCTACAATGATAATTTTAAACAATTAATGAAAAAGTATAATATTAATCATTATTCAACATATTCTATTAAAAAAGCATCTATAGTAGAAAGAGTCATAAGAACAATTAAATCTCACCTTTACAAACTATTTAGTTTGAACGGAAATTACCAATGGTATAAAAATATTTTAAAGGACGTTGTAGAACACTACAATAACACTTTGCATAGAATAACAAAATTTAAGCCTGTGGAAGTTAACAAAGTAAATGAGCTTATAGTCAAAGGTTATATTATGAATTCTCAAAAGAATAAAACAAGTCGGGGATATACATTTCGTGTTGGTGACTATGTTCGCATAAGTAGATATAAAGCAGATTTTTACAAAGGCTATACGCCAAACTGGTCCACCGAAATATTTCGTATAGTAAAAGTTAATCACACTAACCCAACAACTTATCAAATAGAGGACAGACGCAATCAAAGAATCCTCGGCTCATTTTATGCATACGAGTTACAAAAAACTAAGTTTCCAGACCTATACCTCATTGAAAAGGTTATAAAAAGAAAAGGAAACAAATTGTTTGTAAAATGGTTAGGATTAAGTAATAGCGAAAATAGTTGGGTTGATAAGAATAAATTGGTTTTATGATATAAAATAGCTCAAGATATCTTTATTGGTTCACTTTTTGTTTATCAATGAAGAAAGGAAGTGGTATCATAAACAGCTTAATAAATAAGATTCCGTTTGAGTTACATTTACCGGGCTACCAATATTGCGGACCCGGCACAAAGCTTCAGAAACGATTACTTAAGGGTCAGCGAGGAATTAATAAATTGGATAACGCTTGTATGCACCACGATATTGCTTACATAAACAACGACGCTAACGTAAGGTACAAAGCTGATCTAGATCTATTAAATATGGCTCAAAGAAGATTGAAATCAAAAGACGCTGGAAAGAAAGAAAAAATTGCTTCATGGATAGTAAAAAATGCTATGAAGGCCAAATTAAGAGCAGGTGCAGGTGCTCGGTCGTTTATGACAGCTGTGAAAAAACTCAAATCTAAATTAAAAAAAATAAAATCTAAAGACACAAATTCTACTATTAAATATGCGGTCGCCGCTGCAAAAAAACTATTTAGAAATAAAAATAAAATGAGTTTACCTCGTTGTATTCCTATTCCAAAATGTGGAGGACTGTTACCGTTAATTCCTATTTTCGCGGGATTATCAGCTTTAGGTTCACTGGCTGGTGGAGCAGCTGGCATAGCAAAAGCGGTTAATGATTCAAAAGCAGCTCAAAAAGCTCTTCAAGAATCGGAACGACATAATAAGATGATGGAGGCGGTTGCTCTCGGAAAAGGATTATATATTAGACCTTATAAAAAGGGTGCAGGTCTATATTTGAAACCCTCAAAAAACTAATAAAGCGGCTACCTAGGCGGGCATTAACTAATTGGGATATATTAGAACATGCTAGTGATATTCCATTTTTTTGTGGTGTTTTCATGAGGGATACGTTGCCCTCAAAACCTAGGAAGATAGAATGCGGTATTATAAATTTAGATACTTCAAATAACATTGGAACACATTGGGTAGCCTACGTGAAAGAAAATAAGTATGCTGAATATTTTGATAGTTTTGGTAATCTGAAACCTCCGTTAGAACTACTTGATTACTTAAGAAATGTTTCTTTAAATTATAACTATGAGCAATATCAAACATTTGACTCTGTTAATTGCGGCCACCTTTGTATAAAATTTTTAAAGGAGTATTGGAAAACACATTTATATAAAGCTTGAAATAAAATTCTTTATCAGTAGTAAAATGTCTTTCACTGTGTCTATAACTGGAAAAGGATCCTCTCTGATAACAAACTACTCACCTACTTTGGAATTAAGTGGATACTATGAGTGTGGATTGTTGTATTTTTCAACATTTAATTCTATACCCAACATAGATAAAAGAAATAATAAATTCTACTATGACGATAACGAAGTAATCGAAATACCTGAAGGAGCTTATGAACTTCAAGATATCTGTGATTATTTAAAGACATACATTAGAAATGCAATGTTAAAATTAACTTGTAATAATAATACCTTAAAAACTACAATTTTTTGTACTAAAGATGTTCATTTTAACAAAAGTGACTCACTTGGAAGGATTTTAGGTTTTGGTGGAGAAACAATAAAGGCATTAAAAAGGACCGAATCTCTGTATCCTGTCAGTATATTGCCAACAACCATTGTGCGCATCGAATGCGACGTAGTTAGTGGGTCATTCGTGAACGGATCTGCAAGTCATATTATTCACGAGTTTGTTCCTAACGTACCACCTGGTTATCGGATCATTGAAGTGCCGAAAAATCTAATATATTTTCCTGTAAATAAAAGTTCTATAAGTGCAATAACTATACAATTATTAGACGCCGAGAATAAACAAATCAATTTACGAGACGAAGAAGTACAACTGTATCTACATTTTCGTAAAAATGATAAATTTCAATAAAAATCATAACACAGCTTGCATTCAAGTTAGTACTAGAAGATCACCTCATAAAAGCACACCGCTTCACATAAAAAAGAAGCTCACCAAAAACAATAAGGAATTTTTGAAGTTGATTGGCTTATTAAAATGAATATTTTAAATATATCTCAATCAACATCATACGACAATAGTATTGAAAGTTTCGAATATCATTCTTATAAACCGTACGTAACAAGTTTCAACAAGAATGATGAAATAAGAATACCTATTAATCAACAAGATCTATGTCTGTTACCCTCACTCAGCACTTTGTATATTGAGGGTAAAGCCAATGTTTATAATAGTTCGACTAAAGAAAAAATATCAAATGTGTATTTTATCAACAATCCAATACTATATTTATTTCAAGATATTCGATATGAGTTAAACGGAATAGAAATAGACAAAATAAAAAATGCTGGCATAACTACAACAATAAAATCGTACCTCTCGTTAAATGATAATGAATCTAAATGCTCACGTGTATGGGGATGGTCAACTTCTGGTACAAACAATCTTAACGGAGGAATTTTTTCGGCTTCTGTGCCGTTGAAGAAAATTTTAGGTTTTGCAGAAGATTATGAAAAAGTTATAATTAACTCCAAACATGAATTGGTGCTATTAAGAAGCAATACGAATCTCAATGCTTTGAAATTAAATGTCGGAGAGGTGGTCGAAGATATAACTATTAGCAAAGTTGTTTGGCGAGTTCCGCACGTTAAAGTATCAGATCGTGAAAGAATCAATTTGTTGAAACATCTAGAAAAGGACAGGCCTATTACACTAGCATTTCGAAATTGGGATTTGTATGAATATCCATTATTACCGAAGACACGTAAACACACTTGGTCTATCAAAACTTCGTCACAGATAGAGAAACCAAGATTCGTTATTATAGCCTTGCAAACCAATCGCAAGCACAATGCGGAAATGTCAATGGCAGAGTTCGATCACTGCAATGTACGAGATGTAAAAGTATATTTAAATTCATCGTATTACCCTTATGAAGGATTGAATGTCAGTTTCTCAGAGGATAAATTTAATTTATTATACGAACAATATGCAAGATTCCAACAGTCTTATCATGGACGGCGACCAGAGCCGTTGATGAGCTTGAAGGAATTCAGAGACGTTGCCCCATTATTTGTTATTGATTGTTCTCACCAACAAGAAATGATAAAGGGATCAATCGATGTCAGAGTGGAGATTGAAACAGACCAAGAAATCCCGGATCAGACAGCAGCATATTGCTTGATTTTAAATGACTGCATTTTTGAGTACAAACCTCTGAGCAATATTGTGAAGAAAATATCTTAACTAAATAAAGTGCAATCAAAAGGTATTTGAAAGAACAAACTTCAACTTTATGTTAAACAGTGGAATACAACGAAACAATGAGTGCTGATAAGAGTTCGATACTTTTTGTTGATGTTCAAGGATTCAAAGACTGCAAAAATAATTTTATTATTAAGGAATTTGCGTTAGCCACAAGAGTTTACGCAAGTCTTTTTAATAAAACCTCCATATTCGTATCTAAAATTATCTGCCGAAGAAAAAAGAGCAGTCAATTGGATTGAACGCAACAGAGGAATATACTGGAGTCAAGGCAATATAGATTTCAGAGAATTTAAGAGATTAATTATTCCAATTTTAAAGGACCAAACCATAATAATGAAAGGTGTTGAAAAGCAAAAATGGATTAAAGATTTGTGTTCTGACTGCTTTTTGATAAATGTTGAAGGCAAAGGTTGTCCTAATTTTGCAACATTGCGCAATAGTTATGCTAAAGGTGGAGCTAACTTCAATTGTATAACTCATAAAAAAGAGTGCGCTCTAAGGAATGTTTTATTCATAAAAAAGTGGTACTTAAGCACATGTAATTTATGACTTCAGTAAATTGTACTTGAATGAAAATTTATATTAAAAATATTGTTCTAGTTTAGCTATGATGATATTTGTTACTTGCTTTATAATAATAAAAAAAAAATTAACAAAAATTTCTGCGTTTTATTAATGAAAACAAATATGGTGATTCAATATACTCGCATAACTCTTTATTTATCAAAAATTACAATTTAATGGTATGAATAATTTAACCCTGTATAATGTATATTGGGCAATCTCAAACTGTTTTCATCAAATCAGCGTAAACGAACGCAGTGAGATTTGCGGAGCGTAGCGGAGCTAGAGCGCAGCGAAGCGTAGCTCAAATCTCACTCCGTTCGTTTGCGGTGTTTTGATGAAAACTGTTTTAGAATGCCCAATATACACCTACTGTGGTAGATGTACCAAAAACAAATTAAAAAAAAACGTAAATATAACAAAAATAAACTAATAAGTACATATTATTATTCCCCAACATTAAAAAGTTACAACAATAATACAGCCAACAAATAAGCGAAGTTATGACATACAGTTCTGTTGCATATATTTCCGCAGTTTATTTTTTAAACTTAACCTGTTGATACATTTCTTAATATCTAAAGGCAGCGCGTTCCAGAGAAGAATGGAGTGTACGAAAAAGGAATATATACATATGCATGCAAAATTTCAGCTCAATTGGAAACCGGGAAATGGGTCAAAAACTTGCAAGATTTCATTGCAGACACCGGACAGGTAAAAGTAAATAAAAGCTTGTAATGAAAAAGATTTGATTTGTATTAACTTCTAGTAGGATTTTTTTATGGTATAGAGGGCAAACGAGCAGACGTATCACCTGATGGTAAGTGATTACCGTCGCTCATGGACACACACAACCCCAGAGGAGTTACAAGTGCGTTGCCGGCCTTTGAGGAAGGAATATCACAAGAATCAAATTTACGAGTATTATAGATGACTACCACTATCATCAGGTGGGCAGTTTGCTTGATTGCCAACTTTGTTGAATAAAAAAAAATTTGCGAAATTATTTTCTATTCATGTTGTCATTAAAAAATTTACATCAGATTCGATTTCTCGTCAGACAAAATTAAAATCGGTATGCAATAACTGGTTACAAAACACAGTTACATAGGCGGCAGAGAGAATAACTCATTAATTTAAAAAAAAACGGTGATGAATTGCATGTAAAACGGAACGCAAATACGTTGTATATACGTATATTCTACTAGTAACAATTAAAAACTGAATCAAGTTACGAGAAAATATCACGGAATGATTTAAATTCAAAAATTTTGAATTTGGAAAATCGTATTCGAATCTTACGACTTTGAATGCAAATTATCCTCTTTGATCGCTATCCGCTAAAAGCACAAGCATGGCGGAACGCCGCAACTGCCGTCAACCTTTTAATCAACCCGCACGCATGTAGGACGCCATGTTTAACTTCCGCCCTGCGGTTTCCACGCACAGCAGGAGCGCATCGCAATGATTAGAGGCCAATTCCACACAAACTAAAGCCGAATTGGAACAGAAAGGCTGCTCTCTAAGCCCGTTAGTAAAATTTCAAGCACGAAAATCGCAGCACATTTTTGGGTGGTGACCGAAAATTTCACCGAAGCGTGCTCGCATTCATCAATCTTATTAAAATTAATTTATTTATTTTATTTATTGCAAATATTACACCGTTTAATTATACATAAAACATACTGTGTAAAACATTATACAAGCCAATTACAAGATTCTGAATTTATACATTTACACTTTACTCATTTAACAGTTGCAACTATAAAACAGAAAAAGAATACACAAATATTAAACGACTAAACTTACGAAAGGAATACAGAAACAGCAGTCCTGCGACCATGGAACTCTTGATAAACAAAATTTGACAGCTAAGATCGACATACTCGACAAAAATCGTTAAATTTGACAGATATTCCTAAGGAGTGAAAAGGACAGATGCGTAGATCGATATATGTCGATCGACAAGTCCATGCTCGAAGGGCAGCCTGTTAATTGAAATTAAAATTATGTCATAAATTATCTAGTTTTACATTCGTTATAGTTAGAGGGTTCTATTGTTCATTGCAGCTCTTAATAAACTAAATATTACTTAGTATTTATATCATTATAGATTTGATCATATAATTGATTTGATTTTTTAATATTTTTTAGAAAAAGAAAACAGGATGTTAGTTTATAAAGAATTGTAGGCCTTTATTTCTATTTGCACATTTCTCTTCAATAAAATAGTCGCTGCTCCTGTACAGGGTCACGCTTCCGGCTCCGATGGGATTAACTCGTGCAATATTAAAGCACGTACATTTATTCAACACCTTACAAACAGAACTAGCACAGTTCCGAAGGTTTACATCGTTTTCTTCTAAAGGATGAAATTGACTTGTATCCGCAAATTAGAATTTGGGTAGGCAATAAATCATAACGTTGTGTTTGTGTTGTTCATAGATTAAATATTTTTTTCTAATTTATGGAAACATTTTATGGTAAGTTACATGAAAATATCGAGTTCACATAACAGCATACACAGGGTTAAATAAAATAAGGAATCAATTTCGAAAAATAATATATAGACAACATACATAGTGTTTTCATGATTATTAACAGAATTGGGATGATGACTGAATTCTAATTTTAACATCTCGACATAAAATATTAAAATAGCGTAGAAAAAGATGCAATCATGTGAAATTAGAATTAAAATCGGCTTAGAAATAAATAAGATACAAGCATTTTAAGCTGTTAATTTTGAAGCGATTAGACAGAGAGATCCGACATCAATCGTGACGTCATCGTTGAGTACCGCCATATAAACTCCATGTAAAATGCCGTTTTGCTAGAAAGAGATGGAGAAAAATCTTTAGTACCTTATATCTTGGTTGTTTTTATAGTTATTCGAAAATCGATTTTTTCTTTCTGTTTATTATATGAATGAGCTTCTATTAAAGCAAAAAAATTTTTTTGTCACCTAGCCAATTATACTGTTTTCATTATTATTTAAAATGATTTTATAATATCTATGAAATATCTTAAAACCAGCTAATTATTCCTCGTTATTGTATGATTATTTTATATTGCATAGCTCTGTTTTTCATATCATAAAAGCCTGCTCATTTTTTCATTAATTATATTAACATACGAGTACGAGTATGTTAACGAGTTCTATTTTTGACAGCGCCTAGAAAAAAATGATTTGAATAAAGCAAAATCATTTTTTACGTATCAGTTATGTCACCTACTGATTCTAATTCTCTTCCGTAGGCTGTTTAAATTTAATTTTATAACCCGGTATAGATTAAATTTCTTCTAACCATTCGCAGTCATGGTGGATAGTTTTTCTTTATACAGACTTGAATACACGAAGGCACGAACAAACTAAAACTGAAATTCAATTTTTTTGCTAAACGAAGACTATGGCTATGGTCAATTTTATCAAATAGTTAATGAATGTTAGCATGGTTATAATCTTCTTATATATAAAAATGAAACGCTGTGAGTTAGTATCGCAAAAACTCTGAAACGGCTTGACCAATTCTCACGAAATTTTCTGTGTATATTTAAATAGGTTCAGGGAAGGTTTATACTTACAATTGGTGTCATTGAAACGGGCAGGACAACGTCTACCGGACCCACTAGTTTGACATATAAAATTAAAGCAATTTCACGTCAGTTTATTGATGTCGAAAAACTGTTTCTTATCGATGTCGAAAACAACAGCAAAATCAAACAAAACGAAAATAAACTGTCTAAAATATTACAACATTTTATGTTCATACTGCCAACCTTAACAGAAACTAACCATAAAAATATTTGCAATACAAAATGTTTACATGTTCGAAAATTGTGCCAGCCATTACCAGAAGAACAGACCAGAAACTTTAGTCTTGTGTCTCCTAAATTGCCATTCATTACAATATTGACAGAAATGTTTATTTGTTATTGTAATTACAAAAATACTAGTCCATTACACTCTTAAAAAGCAATTGCTGAACATCTCGCTGAACACAAGCGTTCTTGTTAAAAGCTCCAGAGCGGTAACCTAAGTTACAAATATTTCGTGCGCAAACTTTTGACTAACTGACGGTGGACCAACTCTATATCAGAAACTCGTTAAACAGTATCCGGTTACCAAACAGTTGCTTCCAGTTACCAAATAGTAAATATTTTGTGTAAAGGTAGTTAAAGGAGAATTTACTAGGTTCTTTACATTTTGGTATTTTCTAGCTCAATCTGTGCTGTGACGGAGTTAGAATACATGTTGCTTCCCTCTTTTTTACCATGGATGTCATATGCTGTCCAAGCCGCAATCACCCTCAGCAGGCGTAGCACCGTCTGCCAAGTCTGGATTCGAGTCACGCATTATCTCACAGTTTCAGTGACATAATCTCTATGTCTTAAAGATTTGCACGACGGCGCGTATTTAGTGTGTCTGACGTGATAAATTTTCTTGACGCTCGCTCGTCAAGGGACACGTGTTACTTAGTTTTATCACAAATTTCTTGACGTGCTTGTGCGCTGTGCTGTGGTTGTAGCAAGGGCTTTAATACTTTATTTTTTTATTATGTAGCAGGAGTCGGAGAGCAAAAAATTTGTGATAAAACTCAGTCACACGTGTCTCTTGACGAGCGTCAAGAAATTTGTATCACGTCAGTCCCACTTAATACGCGCCACCGTGCTACTCTTTAAGGCAGAGATTATGTCACTGAAATTGTGAGATAATGCGTGACTCGAGTACAGTCTTGGCAGCCTGTGCTACGCCTGCAGGTGAAGATATGGAAAACAGCAAACAATACCTTTCACTACCCATCACCGGAGGGTCGGGTCGGGTCGTCTAAACCAGGATCGACTGCTTGGATACCTCCGTCTTACCTATTTCTGCCGCAAAGCAGCAGTGCTTGCATTGCTGTTTTCCGGCTTGAAGGGTAAGATATGGCAGTGAAATTACTGGGTATGTGACTTTACATTTTACGTCACAAGTTGGCAACGTAAGCTGTTGTTCTGGTGGGGGTTGCAGATTTGCTGCGAATCTCACAAGCGCTGCATGTACTACAGGTTACTGGTACCATTTACCATCAGGTTGGCAGTTTGCTTGTTTGCCAACTTTGTTGTATAAAGAATGGCGAGCGAGATGTACAGTAAGCGCCGCGTCAAGCTATACTGTTTCACATTGGGGTCACTCCTATGCCGCTCGTAATAATAGCGATTTTCGTAGTGCAAATGTAAAGCTTGACGTGGCACTGTCTGTACACAAAGCAACACGCCAGAGTTAACGGTGTCTCCCGCGGAGGACGGGGAGCCCCGTTTTGTCTGGTCTACGTCGTCTTTTCGCTAGGAAGTATATCATCAGATAATCCATTGCGTATTGACAGGCCTCCGTCACTACACGTTTAGGTACAAGATAAGTTCCAACCGTTCCCGAGAGTGCAAAAGCGGCGAGGCTGTCGCCCTCTGCTAGGAGTATATTGTTTTGTGTGCCGCGCCGGTCTTGGGGTTAACGCATGATACACGTTTCATGCGCTTTCATGTTCGCGCTTGATTATTTACCATTAGCAATAACCCTATCGCTCGAGCTCGTAACAACATACGCTAACGTCTGACGTTAAGGTGTGATTCAGCTTGGATGTCCAAAGTTTGATCATTTAAAATTTTGCTTTTTTCAACGGCAGAATAGATAATCTTTATTGAACTTAAACGGTACACAGGGCGGACTTAATGCAACAAGGCATTCTCTACCAATCAACTGAACGGTAAGTAAAAAAAGTATTTGGCGCAAAAAATGTGACGATATTGTTACCAACTCCGAGACTATTCTGTTACCGTCTCTGAGACTGCTGTTATCGATTCGGAGATTATGCTATCATGGCGAAAGCAGTGGACAAGACTCTTGGAGGAGCCGCACCGACACCGTACGGTCACTATTTTTCTCTCAACGGCGATATTAGTACTGCTATTTTTGTCTTCTTTGGTCAGTAATTAAATAATTGAGTGGGTAGGGTGACCACTTGTTTCTTTTTAAAAAATTTACCTATTTAAGAAAATATATTATGCATTATTAGATAAAATAACCTTATTAACATGTATCTGAATACGTACTTACAATAAATATATCTATAATCTAGAAAGCACATAAATAAAATTGAAGTGTCTGTTTGTAATGTCAAAATAACAAGTTTTTACTAAATGGGTATGAATATATCGGGTACCAATAACAAAAACAAAATTTAAAAAAAAATTGTCTGTCTGTCTGTCTGTTTGTTCCCGCTAATCTCCGGAACGGCTGGACCGATTTTGACGGGAATTGGCTTATTTCAGTGTTTTAAATAAAAATAAAACAAGCATACACTCGTTCGGTCATCATGTCCTAGTGCTGGTAGCGGCCTTGTCGGTAAAATGCTGACAATTTATTAGTTTTTCTTTTTTCTTTTTCTTAAATGTAAGTAAATAAATAAACATGTATTTTTGCTCATAAGTTTCTCTTTTTTTCTTATAGAGAATGATAAAAAGTAGAGTGTTTACCTAGGGAGAAACCAAACATTATTTTAAGCTCGAGTGCTCCGCTCCAAAAATAGTTCTTCTCTCCCTTGGCAAACAATCTGCTATTTAGCAATAACGACACCACCAACAAAAAGTAAAGTAGATCATTCATACTGAAATTCAAATAAAACCTAATAATACAACTGAAAAAGCCTCTCAAAACGAACAAACTTATAAATGAGCCCTATGAAAATATTGCGCCGCAAATATCTTCTAATGAAAAAAAGTCTCCTAGAAAAGTTTTGGCACGAGTCACAAAGGAAATTGCTTCCTTAATTAGATGTATTGCATGGCGGAATTAATTTCATTTGGTATTTGACAGAAATATGTTTCCGGGAGAAATGATAACGGAAGTGAGCTCCGTGTGTGTTTGAGGATAAAATCCATTTGAATTTAAATACGATAATAGGCTTTACTTATATATTTGTTAGTAATGTTAGTTCTTGTGCTTAAAATAAAGTTAGTATTGTTAGGTGTAAGGCCGCCTTTTGCCTTTCTAAACTGTTCCAGGTGGCTCTATCTTTTGCGAGTCTAGGCCATAAATTTCCAGCTGGAAATTTATTTTTTTATCTAGTTTGCATAAGATCATCACTCCATCTTTTGAACGATCGACCACTCTTTCTTTTTCTTTATATTGGATACCAGTTTGTAGTGACATGGGACCATCTTTCATCCGTTGCTCTCTGGATATGTCCTGCCCATTTCCATTTCAGTGATAGTACCTGCTTGACCGCATCTCTCGCTTTAGTCTTTTGTCTTATCAGCGTACTTTTGACCCTATTTTTCAATTTGATGTTCATGAAGCTTCGTTCTATCCCTCTTTGACAGCTTCTTATTTAAATTAGGAGTGATTTTTTGAGAGTCCGGGACACGATTCTCATGCATTCGAAAAAAGTTCACATTCGTAAAAATGTTCGAGAATCGAATTTTTTTCGAAGGAACCACAGTTTGTGTATTCTCAGAATTTCACAATCGAAATAATTCGAACGAACATCACTCGAACGCAACGAATGGTATGGACCAGTCGAAGTTGAGGTTCGTATACGAATTTAGCTGTCAAGTGTGTCAAAATTATTAAAATACAAGGAGTTTGTGATTATTTTTGTATAAATGAGCTCAAACCACGAAGCTGGCTCAAACTGTGTTTTCTCTCTGTGTTTTGTCTCATTAAAATAAATGAGGAAGAGTTTTTGGTGAACTTCTTCCCCAATTTGGTGGAAGAATTAGAGGCAGCAAGCGCCGAACCACATACACATAACATCGATCATAACTTCAAAAACTTACCTTGCCCCACTCCTCCCAAGTTTTTTTAGCCCCTGTGATGGAGTTTATATCTTCACTGATGTTTATCCACCGCCTTTTAGCTTCATTCTTAGTGAATGATTCGGGACTAAGTTGGACAATCAAGTTTGCCACATTTCAGCTGTGGATCGGCTTCTACTGAATGTACTAGACGAAGCCTTTGCTCCGCACTAGCAAATTTTTTGGATATATTATTTTGCTCCATAACAGATTATTATATAAATAAAATAATTAAAATAAGAATTTGTCTCAATTCAATATTTATCTTAGACAAACTTTGTTGTAATTAATTACATTTAACGTCAGAACTTATGAATGTGCTGTCTGGAGCGTTCCGTTTCAATCAATATACTTTACAAAATATTAAAAATTGAACTTTTATATTTTGTAATATAAGCATTATTTTTAGAAAATATGATCACATTTAAAAATATATTTTGTGTTAAAATAGATTTAGTAATATTTTTTACCAAAAAGAACTATTTTAAGATGTAAATTATAGTGATTGCCATAGCGTTTTTAAAAACGCCTCATGAACGTCGTACGAAACATTAAATTGTCAATGCTATTTCCGACTTCCTTAGTTCGATTGGTAATATTGTTCTATGGGTACCCCAGAATACGGTTTATACGAATCATTCGAACTTTTCAGTAGAATCGAAAAATTCGCATACGAATTTACCATGCGGAAAAGTTCTATTACATGAGAATCGGGTCCCAGGTAGGCGTAAGTTAGAACTGGTGTTAGGCAAATGTTCATGGCTTTCGTTTTCAGTTTTTTGGCAGGGGTCCCTTAAAATTTCTTTAATAATCCAGTATTTACTCCATGTATTCTTCACTCTTCGGTCAATTTCTCTTTTTGTGCAGGATTTTGTTGAGATTAGATATCCACGGTAAATATAGTCTTCAACATATTGTACAGGTATAGCTTGTGTGGTTATAGGTACTTATTCGTTTATGTGGTTATAGGTACTTATTCGTAGTAAGTCATAATTTTCGTTTTTTCCCAGTTATTTTGCAGTCCGACGGTTTCACTTTATTTACTGAGGGAGTCCATCATGGAGTTCAGTTTGTACGGATCTTCCGAGAGCAGCCCTATGTCGTCCGCAAATCTGAGGTGTGAGAGATACTTGTCATTGATATTTATTCCCATATCACTCCAGTCAAGATTTTGAAAAATGTATTCTAGGACTAACAATGAAAATCTTTGGGGAATGCGGGTCTCCTTGTTTTACACCCATCTGGACTTGAAATGGTGGTCCTTTTGTGTCCAGGCGCACCCTTGTAGTGCTTCTCGAGCAAATGGCTTTGATTACTTATATATATTCATGATCTACTTCCTGCTGACTTAAATCCCGCAATATAGTCATGTGATATTGAATCAAAGGCTTTTGAGTAGTCTATGAAAGCAACGTACTCGTATAATAGAAGATCATATTCTGTAAACCGTTCGATAATT
Organism: Schoenobius gigantellus; assembly: GCA_963935595.1. Classification (NCBI taxonomy): domain Eukaryota; kingdom Metazoa; phylum Arthropoda; class Insecta; order Lepidoptera; family Crambidae; genus Schoenobius; species Schoenobius gigantellus. The sequence goes on from OZ012563.1 coordinate 9,719,056, forward strand.
AATTTCAGCGTGTGTATGTGGTCAATGGTAGAGAATGTTTTCATGAATCCCGCTTGCTCTGTAGGCTTTCGTCCATCTTTGTTGTGATACGTCTTAATAGGGGCGATGCGAATACCTTATACAAGCAGGAGATATAAGACAAATATATAAGTACACATAAAAAAATAGATAAAAACTATATGTAAGGGAAAAATAAAGCTTAATAATAATAATAGGCTTTTCTTACGTGAAACTCAAACGATTCAATGAAATATTCAAGGACATATCATATATTTTTATGATTATTAACCAGCTTTCTGCCCAGGGCTCAGTTTCTCAGATTTGGTTGTATTTTTTTTACGCTTACTTTGAGATAAAGAAAAAGAGTAGATTCTCAATTCACGGATCATTCAAGTATTTATTTATTAATTGCTTACATGTACGTGTAAAGATGGGACGATAGTTATTAAGGTCGGCTTTGTTGCCCTTCTTGTATAGTAAAATAAGTAGGGCACAGTCCCAAACCTCGGGTATGGTTTGCTCCTCCGAGCATTTGTTGAAAGCTATTTTAAGAAGCTCCATCACTGTTGGTAATACCTCTATGGTACGTATTTCAAATTAGAGTAGGTATTCTTGTTACTTCGTTACCTTGGATACGATACATCTTTGTGAATAACATTATATTATATTTTTATAATTAAAAGTTACTTTCTACAACGACTCTTTCACTATTCACCTCAACATTATTAAGTGGTTATGGGCCCAGGTATGCAGAAAAACAACTTTATCATTAATAAACTCAATGGAGTTGACGATTATCCTGAATGGAAATTTGCGATTAAAATGTTGTTATTACGTGATCGGCTATTCTCATATACGCAAACAGAAGTTGTTAAAGACACTGATAAGGATCAAGATGCACTTGCTACAATATGCTTAAATGTTGAACCACACGTGTATCCATATTTGAAGAATACATCATTGCTAAACAAGCTTGGGATGAGTTAGAAAAAATGTTTGAGAATAAAGGAGTAAACAGAAGAATTACACTGTTGAATTCAATTCTCGATGAGAAGCTTGTTAAGCACAGCAGTATGTATCAATATGTTACGTCTATTATGAGTACTGCCCAAAGATTACATGATATCGGAAAAGCATTAGATGACGAGTTGGTAGCTGTCATTATGTTAAGGGGACTTCCAGAAGAATTTAAACCTATGCGAATGGCTATGGAACATTCTAATATGGAGATCACTACAGAAAATGTTCGATCTAAATTACTTCAGGAAGCGGATCAACAGTCTTCTATTAATAAGCAGCATAATAACGAAGAGGTATTACTCGTAAGACAAAAACGTGGTGGTAACAAAGAGAAACAGGAGAAGGCAATTTTATCAAAAGTTCGCTGCTTCAAGTGTGGGAAGAAAGGCCACAAGAAACCCGATTGCCCTTTACTGAAGAATGAACAGGCGTCTACTTCAAAAGAAAATGGATCATGCTTTCATACTCTATTTGGGACAAGTGAGGTGTTCAATTCTGATGGTTTCTACGTGGACAGCGGAGCATCGACGCATATGTCTCATAAATTAGACTGGTTTTGTGATCTTAATTCCTTTGACGATAATGTTTCTAATGTTTCGTGTGCAAATGGTAGTGTAGTTGGTAGCAAAGGTCGAGGGAATATTGAGATTAATTTAGACGGAAATTCAAAGCTAATTAGTAATGTTTCCTTTGTACCAGGCTTAAAAGCTAACTTGTTATCTGTGTCTAAGTTGGTTGAGTGTGGATGGTGTGTTGTATTTAATAGAATAGGTTGTAGTATATATAAGGAATCTAACTGTCAAATTTCAGGTACACCTGTAGCTACTGCTTCAATGGTTTCAGGAATTTATAAATTGGACAAATGGGAGCCAGTTATAAACAGAGCCTGTGCTGCAGTTCAGGTTGATGAAAGCTTGACAATGTTATGGCATCGAAGGCTTGGACATGTCAATGAGCAGATTCTTCGAAGATTGCCAGGTATTACGTTGGATTCGGTGAGTAACTTTAATTGTGTGCCTTGTATTGAAGGGAAAATGCACAGGTTGCCTTTTAATAAAGGAATTGCAACCAGGGTAACATAGAAATTAGCATTAGTTCATTCTGATCTCTGTGGACCCATGAGACAAATTTCATATGGTGGTGCTCGATATATGCTAGTGATAGTTGACGATTTTTCGAGAAAATTCTTTGTTTATTTTCTAAAATCGAAAACAGAAGTACTTGATAGGTTCAAGTCTTTTGTCACTGAAAAAGAAAATGAGACAGGCATGAAATTGAAGTGCATTAGGACAGACAACGGTACGGAATATGTTAATAGAGATTTCGATATATATCTCAAATCAAAGGGCATAAAGCATCAATTATCTGTTACATATACACCGGAGCAAAACGGGGTAGCAGAGAGGTCTATTCGAACTATTACGGAAATGGCGCGGTCAATGCTGTATGATTCAGGTTTGTCTCAAAAGTTTTGGGCGGAAGCGTGTAATACAGCTGCGTACATAAAGAATAGGTTACCTCATAGTACCACAAATAATTTGATTCCGGAGGAACTTTGGACAGAGAAGAAGGTAGACTTTAACCATTTCAAGGTATTTGGTAGTGAAGCGTATATACACATTCCAAAACAATTAAGAACTAAGTGGGATGCTAAAGGCAAGAAATATCTTTTTATGGGCTATTCTGACAATACTAAAGGATATCGCTTTGCAGATATTAATAATCCTTGTAAAATAGTATTTTCTCGGGATGTTGTATTTCTTGAAAAGCCATATTCAGTGAAAGAAGTTCTGAAGGAAACTGGTGTAGATAGGGTTGAATTGAACTCTATTGAAAGTGTAGTTCGCTTTGACAATCATACTTCTGTTACTGAAGCTCCTGCAAATAATGTTGATGTTGGTGGTATTGAAACTAATCAATCATTTAGTCCATCGACTGCGGAGGAGAGAGCAAGAATTCCTGTTACTGCAGGTATCGGGAGTAGCTCTAGTCCAGTGACCGATAATGATGTTTTTGATACAGTTCGTGTAGAAGGTAGTTTCAGTCAAATCATTGATGATGCTAATTGCATTAACGTAGAGTGTGCAGAGAATAATCAGGAACTCTCAAATACGCATGAGAGACGGTATCCGGCTAGAAATCGAAAGCCTAAGCAAGATCCTGATTTTCAATACTACGCAACTGTTTGCTGTGAAGAGCCCTTAACTGTCAAAGAAGCCTTATCTAGAAATGATGCTGTAGAGTGGCGTAAGGCTATGGACAAAGAGTTGCAGTCGATGTACGAGAACCATGTTTGGGAACTGGTTGATAAACCAGAAAAAGCGAAAGTAGTTGGCTGTAAATGGGTCTTTAAATACAAACAAAATGTAGATGGTAGTATCTTGCATAAGGCTAGATTAGTCGCAAAAGGTTTTACACAATCTTTTGGGATCGACTATTTTGAAACCTTTTCACCGGTTGTGAGGCGTTCAACATTTAGATTGTTGTTAGCTGTTGCAGCTCAATTTGAACTTGAAATCGATCATTTTGATGTTAGCACAGCCTTTGTAGATGATGAATCCATTGATGTACCATATCAATCACTTATCGGGGCCTTAAACTTTCTGTCTACAAATACGCGTCCAGATATTGCAATAGCGGTGAGTATTCTTGGTCAGTATAACAATAGTTATAAATCTGTTCACTGGAAAGCGGCAAAGAGAGTACTTCGCTATTTACAATATTCTAAGGATTTAGGTTTAGAATTTCGGAAAAACCATGACTTCAATCTTACTGGGTTTGTAGATGCTGATTGGGGCAGTGACATGAGAGATAGAAAATCTTTTAGTGGTTTTTTGTTCAAAATTGGTACTTCTGTTGTTTCGTGGGAATGTCGAAAACAGAGGTGCATTTCTTTATCTTCGACAGAAGCAGAATATGTTGCTCTTTCAGAAGCATGTAAAGAAGCCATTTTTTTGTCTCGTTTGGTAAGTAATATTTTGTTGAGAGATGTATGTATGGTTAACATTCATGTCGCACGGAGGGAGCAGACGCCGCAGTGTCACCATTGCGGCGCTCCCGACGACACTGCCGGGCACACCCTCTCGGAGTGCCCGGCCTGGCGACCCCAGCGTGATGCATTAGCCCTCGCGCTGGGCCTAGGTAGGGGTACGCCCGTCACGCTGGCCAGCGTCGCACGGGAGATGCTGACCAGCGCGGCGGCGTGGGAGGCTGTCGCCTCCTTCTGCGAGGACGTTATCTCGCAGAAGGAGGCTGCGGAGCGGGCGCGAGAGGATGACCCTCTCGCCGCACCGCTCCGGCGCAGGCGGTTGGGGAGGAGGAGGCGTGCGTTTCTCAACGCGCGCCAGCTCCCCTAGCAAGCTGGCGGTTGAAATGGCTCGGCCGGATGACCACCGGCCGAGAGATACTTTTCACCCCTAGCTTGGCCGTCTGGGGGGGTCGAATTTCTCAAGATACTTGTCGACCCCCTCCGTAGAGGTAAGCCCTGGCACCAGGCAACCCTCCAGGGGGCACAATCGGGGAATGGCCAACGCCGATCCCGATTGTGTCCCCACGGAGGTCTAAGTATCTAGAGAGTTTTTAGCCGGTAGTGGGTCTTCTACCCGAGTCCTGCATATCCAAGGGGTGGCCTAGTCAGCTGAATGCCCTTGTCGAATACCGTAAAGACTGTATTTTCTCTCTTGTAAAAAAAAAAAAAAAAAAGGCACAGATAACCAGAGTGCTATTAAGCTGGCACAAAATCCTATTGGGCATCGTCGCACAAAGCATATCGACATCAGAATGCATTACGTAAGGGAATGTGTAGAACTGGGGTTAGTTAAGCTAACGTACATTCCGACTAACAATATGTTGGCTGACATACTGACAAAGCCATTAGGGTGTACTAAGTTTTCAAAGTTGTTAGATTGTTTAGTATCTAATTTGAGGGGTGGTGTTGGTAATACCTCTATGGTACGTATTTCAAATTAGAGTAGGTATTCTTGTTACTTGGTTACCTTGGATACGATACATCTTTGTGAATAACATATATTATATTTTTATAATTAAAAGTTACTTTCTACAACGACTCTTTCACTATTCACCTCAACATTATTAAGTATCACTCTGTCTCCTCCATCCTTGACCATCTCGATTACAATGTTATCATTGCCAGGAGATTTGCCGTTTTTCATTCTTCTGAGTGCGTATTCGATTTGGCTTGTTGTTATTTCCGGTACATCCTCAGACCCAACATTCGTTATTTTGCGTTTTGCGATTCCTCTTGGTTTGGGGTTCTTTGATGCATAGAGTTGTGCATAGTACTTATGGATGACTTCGAGTAGGTGTTTTTGCTCGGTTATCGGTTGTTTTCTATCATCCAAGAGTTTCGTAATTTGCTTAGTTCCCGGAATCAAGGCTCTACGAAACACCTTTGGGCCTTGGTATTTATCAATTATATACTTAACGGTTTCTTCTCGATATACTTCAATATCTTCTTCGATATGCTTCCGAGTTCTTTTACAGAGGTCTTTGAAATAATCTGTTCCGCCTTTCCCTTCACGTAGTAGTCCTTCTTTCCTCTAGAAGGTAATAGAAGGAAAGTAATACAATAACCCAAATTAATTATTTTTGTCTCTTAAAATTTTCATTTACAGTCACTCGTTTGAATACTACCCAAAGGAAAACACATTGGTACATGGCAGAATCGATCGTGGGCCTCCCGATTCTACTCGGAGCACAGTCCAGTGCCGAGGCCACAGCGCCACCGACGCTCCTTTCCGATTCTGTTGTACAGGGTGATGATGAGTTCAGGAGCGCTATGAACTATAGAAAGCCACTTATCATCAGGTGTAGTTCTGACAGTTTGCTTGTTTATTTATTTATAAATGGCTCTCCATGGTTGGTTACATCAACACTCAAAATACAATCATGTTAATTACTTAATTTGCTAGATGCACCAACTATTAAAGGAAAGCACCACATGCTAATATAATATACCTACTTAGTAAAGAGAATACCAATATAACTATTGTTTACAATACTATAAGTAAACCGAACGAGACTATCGCAATATGTAACAATTTTGTTTAACAAATACAAAATATAAAATACAATAATTTAAATTAATGGATTTGAAAAGTTAGAGAGAGTTGGCCATATCGGCCGAGATCCGAATTAAATTGAACTTAAATTTACTAAAAGTATCTCCAAAGATGTCTAAAAGATCACTACGCTCATTAACCAATTTACATATTCCGGGTACAGGCGAGCTAGCTCCCAGAACGGTTCTACGAAAAGGAGGCGCAAATGGAGTAAAAGGCTTTCGAGGATACCTATAGGGGACTCTGAGCTTAAATTGAGTCAACAAGTTAGGGCAGTCAACGTTATTGTGAAGTAATTTGTGTAAGAATGTCAGATCAATAATGTCGCGTCTCTGAGTCAAGGGTTGCATTTTAAAAAAAGTCTTTGCCAACTGTGTTGTACGAGTATATAAAAAGTACTGATAATATTGTTGCAAATTCTACGATTAGAAAATGGAACGATCAAAAGATTTTAAATGTGCACTTTTTGTGTAGACGGCAACAAAAAAGTCAATTAAGGAAAACCTTCGATCAATTACCAATCAAGTTACAATTTAGAAATGCTGTGTACCCAATAATGGGACACTTTTGCGAACAAGTCCTACACACTGTACGATATACAGGATTACTTTTTTATCACCCTGGAAAATTTAAGGGACGCTTCACACGCATTTAAATCATCGGACACCGTAGTACAATGATTTAAATATTAATAAAACATAACAAGGGCGTCGGTGGCGCTGTGGCCTCGGCACTGGACTGTGCGCCGAGTAGAATCGGGAGGCCCGCGGTCGATCCTGCCATGTACCAATGTGTTTTTCGTTTCACGAATTTCATATGTACTAGTACATTTATCTGACGCTCCTACGGTGAAGGAAAACATCGTGAGGAAACCTGCATACACCTGCAAAGTAATTCTAAGGTGTAAGTATGTGAAGTCAACCAATCCACACTTTGTCAGCGTGGTTTGACTAAGGCCTGATCGCCCTAACTAGTAAGGGCAGGCTCGTGCCCCTCGGTGGGGACGTATATGAGCTGTAATGATGATGATGAAAAAATAACTTACCTATTTAATTTTATATTAATTTTGTAAAATATCCGAAAAATACTGCCCTAGTATAGTGCACTATCTTTAAAGATTTTTATTATTTTGTCAATTTTTTTTAATCTAATAATGGATGTGTCCCTTAAATTTTTCAGGGTAATAAAAAAGTTACCCTGTACTCACAGGGTTATTTTTATCACTTCAAAAAAATCTTTAAACATACTGCACTAAACTATTGCAGTATTTTTTTGATATTTTAGAAAATTAATATAAAATTAAAAAATAGGTGATTTTTTTTATTAATATGTAAATCATTCTCCGGCCGTGTCCTGAAGCGGCCCCTAATCCAGGTTGTTAAAAAATCTTCCTTAAATAGTTAACTATTCTGCTGGTGTAGCTTTAATAAATAAACAAATAATAGACAATTAATAAAATAAATAAAGACAATTGAAAGGATTTTCCTCACTCCTAAAACCATATTCCCACGAAGGTACTTCCGCACAGACTAACCGTGCGACACATTTTGCATCGTCAACCTAGTCACGCCCGAACTTCGTCATTCAGTTAAGAATGACATCCGGAATGGGAATATTTCTTCCACAACTTCCAGAGGATGTTGCAAGGAAATTAGAGAAGAACAAGTCTCATTTAAATTTCATATCGAAGTTGCATCCGCCTTTATTCAGGTGAGCTTCCGAGTTTGCCTTAAGCTATAGTTACGAGCAAAAATAAGTAAGCCCTTTTGCTTTTTGTTGATTACTTTTATGAAATGACTAGCTAATTCTGCCCATTTCCTTGGTCTTAGTTGTACCTCAAACCTTAATTAATTGTATATTGTTATTTCATATTAAAAAAACATTATTAATTGTTTTGTCAAACGAACAAACAACAAAATTCACAAATTCATAATCATCAAAAGAACAAACAACCAAATTCACAAATCCACCATTCTTATGCTAATGTCAGCCACTCAAACATCACATCAAACTGTCAAGCACACCGTTCCTTTACAGATAAAACAGAGTCCGTGCGCCGCCGGCGACGCAAGATGGCGCCAGGTGCCAGTTTATTGTCTTTATGATTATTGCCTGTACATACTAGAATCGTGTAAATTTATAAAGAATCATATGTACCTATACACCGAAAACAACACCATTAAACGCAACAATAGATACAAAAATAAATTAAATCTCCCAACTGGTAAAACGCTTCAGCTGTACAGATCAGGTCCATACTGGATGTCTATAAAAATATATAATAACATACCTAACAACCTAAAAGACATAAAAGAATCCAATGCATTCCTAAAAAAATTAAAATCACATCTAATAGAAAAAGCTTACTATAGTTTAGAAGAGTTTTTTGCAAATAAATAAAACAACAAAATTGCATAGAATAATCATGTATTGCAATAAGGATTACTTGCATAATTAAGTTTGCACAATATTCTACAATATGGGCAAAGTTAACCACATACTTAATTTAAAAAAAAACTTTATGTATCTCTGTATATCGCATTGTGTAGCTCTCCTTGAATTGCAGTGCCCTTGCAGGGTGTCACATGCTCCTTTGTTTTTTAAAAATACTGAACACCACCTATGTATAACATGTGACAAGCAAATAAATAAATAAATAAAAAATAAATTGTAAACGTTAATCACGTTAAAATATCGATCGCTTCGAGCTTTCGATGTGGTTTCGACGTTAGACAAAATAACTCAAACCATCGCGCGATCTATTAGAACTCGTATGGGACCATGATTGATTTAATATACAGCTTGTTTGGCCAATACCATATCAAGCCCAAACCTACCCATGTGAACATAGTCATATAAAAGTTATGGCATCATTATTTTCGAATTTAAAATTAATTTTCGAATTCTATTACAATTTTGAACTACGAGTATCAATGACGCCATAACTTTTATAAAATGAATAAGTATGTTAACATGGTAGGTTTTGGATTGCTAGTGTATTGACCAAACTTCTAAAAAGTAAAGATTTAAGCAAAAACACTTTATGATTATATACAAGATATAATCATAAAGTGTTTTTGCTTAAGTCTTTACTTCTTTAAGTTCCTCAAAATAGGTGAAGATCTTTAACTTTTAAATATAACTAAGTGCAATTTACAAAACATGTTAAAGTAAATCATGGAAGGACAATATAGATATTTCAATATCTTATAATTACTTTTATTTACTCTTAATGTATTTCAATTTGTGTTACTGAATGCAATATTTCCCTTGACATTTTGATGTAATTATAAAAGTGCACCAAGATCATGTGCAGTTGAAGTAAAAGCATCTGCAGTCTTCGAGTTCATACATTTTTACGATAGAATTTGCTTTTTATTTCAATGTATTCAGTACAGTGTTGATTTTTATTATAGAAGAACGTTCGCGGGTGACTACTAAATTTCGCTCGTCATTGTATAAATCTTTTTGCGAATGTTTTTGCATAGTAATCGCCTGAGTAATACTTTGAGCCGAAGGTTTGTACGTTCCGCCGAGCGAATTAGCCCGCGATGCTAATGTTGTTAAGCTTTGTATATTGCTGTCGTTAGTAGGTACGCTTTTTCTATTTGGGCTTGTTCTAAATGACATTTTTTACCTGTTGATGTTTAAAACGTCGGCGAAAACACCGACTTCAAAAAAACCAAAAAGTCATAAATAATTTTAGAATACATACAACATCACAGTTTTATATTGAAGTTGGTGCCAAAGTAACTAAATAGGTTTTGTTCTTTTCATTTTTTAAGACTTTCCAGGTGATCATTGCTTAGCACCTTCTTCAATATAAAACTGAGATGTTGTTAAAAATTATTTATGACTTTTTGGTGTATTTGAAGTCGGTTTTATTTTTTCGCAAAAAAAATTTTTTCACGTTTTCAGTTGAGGATACATGCGTTTTAGAATTTGAGCCAAAGCAAACGCCGGAACGACTTAAAATAAAACGTCTTTCGATCTAAACAGAACTGAAAGAATTTTTTCGAACTCCTAACCTACCAGAAACATTCCATCATCAGCTCAGTAACATGATTTATTTATTTATAAGACACATAACAGGTTATAGTTACAACAAATATAGGTAAGTATGCAAACAATGGTCCGGGATCTAACTATTACCTACAAACATGTATCTATAACATGACCAGCTTATATGAGCAGTTGGTTAGACTAAATTTCTACGAAAAAACTACTTAATGTTATTGTTTGATTGACGTGTTTACATTACAATAATATGAATGTTCTTAATTATTTACAAATAATCAAAATTTTATTTTTAAATGAATATGAGTTGTTGCCAAATAAATCTAAGTCCGAGTTGTTATGACTTATCTTGTTGTAAAGGCGACACATGCGGACTATTGGATTGTAATAGGATGTATTGTTGCGATAAACTTGTAAAGAAAATAACACACGATTTCGTGTTCTGTAGGATATGTTAAAATTTATTGAGGAAAGTAAGGGCGGAGAATCTATATCTGAGTTAACTATTTTGTAGAGATGAATTAAATCGCTCTGCTTTCTTCTGTTTTCTAAGGATGACTATCAGATGCAAATACCTGAACATCTTCAGCAAATACATGAAACACGTTGGACGTGCCTATGAAATTCAAGGGTTTTCCTCGATTTTTATGGGATCCCATCATCAGATCATGACATGGTGACAATGGGACCACCTCGGGAGTATACTCTTTCGATTACAAAAATAATTTTTAAAAATCGGTCTACAAATGGCGGAGTAATCGGTGAACATACAAAAAATATAGATACAGTCGAACATAGAACCTCCTCCTTTTTCGAAGTCGGTTTGAAAAAGCGTCGGTGGCGCTGTGGACTCGGTATTAATTGGTCTTCTAATCGAGGTCCGGGGTTCGATCTATGTAGCATTGGTACATGGCAAGATAGAACTACGGACCTAAATTATAAATGTATGGAATATTTATTATTCAGGTCCGGGAGATGTAGGTCCGAATATTATATGTAAGAAAGATGGAAATATTAATTTTTCAGATAGATCCAGTTCAATAACATTATCAATAATTAATGGTTTATTTCATAAACCATTATTGATTACATTTGACAGAGCTCTTATTCTGACATACAATATGTTTGATGCCTACCCTATCAAGCTGACACCTATCCATGTTCAAGATAGTTATATAAAAGTTATGGAGTCATTAAAAATACGAAATTGTAAAATTAATTTTGAAATCCTCCATATAAATACTTAGTTGGGTCTGTGAAAAATGCATGAGAAATTAGAAAATTAATTTTACAATATGTTTATATAAGGCTATGTTAACATGGGTAAGTTTCGGCTTGATACACACCCTACCAAACACCTTGTATAGCTTAGCAATAATCGAGTGAGATCACTATCGTTTCCTCTATCATCTCGTTGACAGCTAGCCTGTTTTATTCCAACACTATTAAAATCCCTATAAACAAATGAAGCCTGTTGGATGGTTTCAATTATAATATCGAAAAAAGTGGTTTGGGTTATATTAAAACTTATATATATTAAATCTAAATAAGCTTCTATATTAAATCTCTCCATTACATGATAATGATACAGCAAAGCAAGCCAAAGTTACTTTTCAAAACGTAAAAAAGTACTTTAAAACAAAGCTATCTTATCGTACAAGAATCTTGGAAACACGAATCCACTCCCAGACTCTCTCATCTCCGACGACTCGGCCACTGAGTGCGGAGAGTGGACTCCGAGGCCGTTAATAGCCGGTGTTCAATTTCAAGCACCGCGCGATGCAGGTGCCCAGTATCATGGTGGCGCAAGTCATAAGAATTCTTCTTTAATATAATAGGGTATAAGCGTCGATGGCATAGTGCGTAATGCTGTAACCATCCAATCGGGAGGTAGCGGTTCGAACCCCGCCACGTACCAATGTGTTTTCAAATTTTGAATTTATATGTATGTTTAGTCGACGCTTTTACGGTGAAGGAAAACATCGTGAGGAAACCTGCACAAACCTGTGAAGAAAGAATTTCTTTACAGGTTGTGTGTGAAGCCGACCAACCCGCACTTGGCCAGCGTGGTTGACTAAGGCCTAACCGCCCTAGTTTCGGGTAAGCTCGAGCCCCTCGGTGGGGACGTATACGAGCTGTTGATGATGATGATGTTGATGCTAATAGGGTAGCGGACTTTTTTTTAATGTGCATCTGCCAGACTACTTAAAAATAATGCGCAGGTGTTGTTTCTGTATTACGTTATCAACAACTTGCTATAAAACATTGTTTGGTTTAGTTGGTATTATGGTATGTACTAAATAGTCCAATTTATACAATTTCCAGTATTTACTACGACCAATCCAATACAAATCTTTCACAATAAATGTTACGTATAAGTATAATTATATTACATAAAAATAATTTATTTTTTTCCAATAATAATAGTACGTTATAAATTTACTATGATCATCGCATTAGGTCACATTAGACCTATTACGCGAAGATCATACTTATTAACAAAAATCAAGGATGTTCTGTACCTTCTGATTTAAAAGATATTAAATTTATAGGAAGAAATCAAAAAAAAAATACATACTTTTAATAAATTATTAACAAGGAGCTTGAGTATGTCTGTGTCAGTAAATATGTGTCTTGTTTTTGAGTGTGTTTGTGTGTGTGCTAGCGTGTGAGACAGTGTAGTATGTGTAAGCGTGTATGTAGTAAATGCGAATTAAAATCGATTATGCTACATACGGTATGATAAACTATGCATTATTTACCAAAAAATATGTCATTTTGTTGCAGCGGCCATTTTGGATTTACAAAGATACTAATTATGCAAATTTGTATTGACATCAGAACTAAATGTGTATTCTAAATTTCAGTTCAATCGAACATTGGCAAATGGGTGCAATTTAGATCAAAAAATTTGACTTAACATACATACATACATTACAAGTGAAATAAAAAAATTGTAAATTATGCTATCCCAAGAAACTCCAAATCTCTATACGGAGGACTTATTAACACTACATCTTTCGGCACGCGACTGCCTATACCCGCTACCCACTAAAGACCTGGGGCTATATTGGTGATTCTAGTCCTCCTGCATATATCACTTAAGAAGAATTACAAACATATACAGGGTATTATAAAAAATAAATCCACATTAAAATTCTTGTCTATGCCAATATGTTTCCTCCATAAAATTACTAATATTACAAAGATCATACATAAATAATTATGCATAATTGCGTTGTCATCAGAACTAAAGGGTATTCCAAATTTTAGCTCAATTTTAGAACACTGGCAAGTAGGTCAAAAACTTGCAATATTTGACCCGAACATACATACATACAGTGCAAGTATTTATTTAAACAAATATTGTCAAACACAGAAGTAAAATACCTATTTTAAACTAAACTATATATATAAAACTAATGTAAACTAATATAAACTAAAACTAAACTAAATCTAAAAATGGCCCCTGCGGAAATGTATGTACCTAAGATGCTGGCAGCATTTCCGCGCTGAATTGCTAAACTAATACGTTAAGCATTGACGTATACCGGGTGTTACGGAATACCGAAATAATATTTAAGGTTATTGATTAACAAAAAAAATGTTTTACGACTATTCTTTGTATTTTTATTATATGCCTTCTTTCGATTTAATATGCTGAACTGTTAAGCGTATTAAATCGAAAGTAGGCATATAATAAAAATACAAAGAATAGTCATAAAACATTTTTTTTGTTAATCAACAACCCTAAATATTATTTCGGTATTCCGTTACACCCGGTATATACGTCAATGACGTTAAGCGAGGAAGCTGCCAGCTCTTCGGTCTCCTGTGACATTCTTAAGGCGCTATATCGAAAAAATTGGTTATTTTTAATGTAATGTCATAGGTCATAGGATCTTACAGATCTGAAACTTAAATATGTGTTTTTTTATATCTTTAGCTAGAAACGCCAAAAACCGGAAACGCGATTTAAAGATTTTGCCTCGATACATTTTATTTTTTAAATCACCTCTTAAAAATAAGAAAATTCAGGATTACTAGTAAACGGTATTGGGTATTCATTAAAAAGTTCCATAAATAAGTAGACATCATCATTATTTAGAATCGTGTAAAAGCATTTTTTTCTAATCATTATAGTTATTTTCTTATAAAATAATTTGTATTTTGTCGCATACGTCGACAATTTCTAAACGACCTGATTGCATGCGGGCGCAGCGCATTCACGACTTTGATGCCATAGATATAAAGACTAGCTACTTGAGCACGGGGGGCGCCCCGCGTTTACGTATAGACCACGCCTCCCATTGTTTGTTTCATTTTCGTTGTAGCGCCTTAAGCCTATTTGATACAGCCTTGAAGAGACTTATTAGAGCGCCTGGGCCGCACGGACCGAGAGTCTCTACGCCATATGGGCTGAAACAATATTCAGCGCCGAGACCACTGTATTTGCTAATTTTTATCTGCAAGTGCAAGTTAAATAAAAGCTTGTAAAAATACCGTTGAACATAGAGCTGCCTTCTTATTTGAAGTCGGATAAAATTATCACCATACACTCTATCTCTTGTAGCTTACGTCAACCACCATGGTCCAGCTTCCATTAGTCGAATGCACAGTATTGTTCATGAAAATAACAAGTTTGCATTGTAACAGTCCTCATTGTTTCCGCAGTCATGTGGGGGGAAAAAATGACAATTAATCATGGGAAAAACTGCGCATGCAAGAGAATGGAGCGGATAGTTGCGAATGTGGGGTACATTGGGAAGTGGGTGAGGTTTCTGGGACATGTTTCCGCTTAATGTGATTGCGATTGGTGAATACTGCGTCATACACACATTTTGAAATAAAATATAGAATAGGACTAAATGCTAGTATAATAATCATAGTAGGTTATAATTTATTTATGATATTTACTTTATATTGTATGTATTTTACTGGAGGGAGACTTTGTACTAGGGTCGTGTGCATGGGTACCTCCGTCTTACCTATTTCTGCCGCAAAGCAGCAGTGCTTGCATTACATTGCTGTGTTCCGGTTTGAAGGGTAAGATATGGCATTGAAATTACTGGGTACTGTGACTTTACATCTTAAGTCACAAGTTGGCAACGTACACTGTGGTTGTTGTGGGGGTTGCAGTTTTGCTGCGAATCTCACAGAAACACATGTGTTATAGGTGACTGATACCACTTACCATCAGTTGGGCAGTTTGCTTGTTTGCCAACTTATTGCAATTAAAAAAATGTATTTTTGATACCTATCTTTACACTTATTGGTACTTATTGACTTTTTTTACATATTATTATGCTTATTCTCTATCGCACCTGTTGGCAAGTGATGAAAAGCCAGAAAAAAGTAGAGAACTTCACCTGGTTCGAACAACCTAGGCTATCATATACCTCTAAAGGTCGGAACACAACTACAATGTTAGTAACAATGTTTGATAACAGTTCAAAATTATAAGTAAAGATAAACTAAAACACATACGTTTAGACCGGACCGTCAAAATTAAAGCATCATACCAAATTTCGTGTTTGTGCTATTTACCGTTGAAGAGTTCCCTCTCCAGAGCGCCTATTCTGGGTGCACCGGCAGCTCGAAATATTAATTTTAAATTATTATGGTTTTTTGTTACATAAATTTAATTTATTTAAACTATTTATTTATTTATTTATCAAAAGTATCAAAATGTCTCTTCCTCATTATTTTCAGTAATACTAGCGTTAGATTTTGTTGAATTTGCCTCCATTTTTCAAGATCATGTTTCGCTGGCCAGATTATTATTGCGGTGCGTGTAGTCAGTTTCTTAAAAATATTATACAATATAATCTAAAATACTCTCATTAAAATATCAAGTACTTTCGCACGAAAATCACAACTTATACAACAAGCTTTTATATGAAAGTGCACTTAGCTGAAATTTACAATTTAGCTCCAGATTTCCATATTCACGCTATAACTTAAAGCTGTGATGTGTTTGTTGCATATACTCGTACTTGTATTCCCTTATAATACTCGTATCTAAGATATTTGATTGCACAGATGTCACTGACGCTCATTGCTGGATACTGTGTCATGAGCCGTTTGCTTACGGCAGTTAACTTATGGGTTATTCTGAGACTGTTGTAGAAGTGGTCAGTATTTCTTCAGAGATATTCCCATTTCCAGTACTTATGTACTTCTCATGATAGGAATCTTCGATCTTCTTTCAATCGATTGCTGAAGTGTCCTTCTCATCATCATCATCATCATCAACAGCTCATATACGTCCACACCGAGGGGCTCGAGCTTACCCTGAACTAGGGCGATTAGGCCTTAGTCAACCACGCTGGCCAAGTGCGGGTTGGTTGGGTGCCTTCTCATCACTCTGATGCTTTTCATTCTTCGTTCTTTGTGCAATCGATTCTCTCCTAGAATGGAACACTCTTCCTCCCGATTTAAGAATGTCTGATTGTAGTCTGTATGCATTCAAGAGGAGACTACGTATTTTTCTGTCAGTTGACTACCAATGACCTACACACGACATTACTATCTTTTCCATTCTTTTATTACTGCAGATTCAATTATCATACTATTCGGTGATATATATTTATTATATAATATTATAATATGTATTTCTATATATAGTATAGTGTATTTATTATTTTATATTTATAGTATGTGTAATTTTATTTTATATAGTGTTCATCGAATTTATTAGTCACATTTATTTTTTACATCTACCTCATGATTCTTAGATTCACCCTAAGGTCGACTGGCAGAAAATGCCTTTGGCATTAAGTCCGCCTTGTACACCAATGTACTAAAGAATAAATAAATAAATATTATAATATACTTTAATCATGGTTGAATACTAACAACCAATTTGAATAGCCAATTGGAGCATGGGAAATTTGAGTTTGAAATTAAACTTTTATCAGATTTTTATGCTCTACTTTTATTCTAGTGTAAGAATTTACATGATTGCTTATATTTTTCGCAGGTGTTTTACAATAGTGCAGTATTTCCATTCCAAGAATAGCGCACATTTTCCTATTATAGTACATAAACATAAAAAATATACTCATAAAATAACTTTTAACATGTTTCGCAGTAATTCCCTTGAGGCCGATCCAAGTGAACTCAAATGCTAGTAAACGTCACTACACTTCTTAACAAAGAGAGAATAATTATAATAACTAAATTATTCGAAATTTACCGGCCAGTGCACACTAGCTACATCAGAATAGTGGGCAACAGATGAACGGACGGATTTCCGGTTAGACAGACAACAACGCCACTAGATATTGGCGCAGCCAGTCGGAAGGACTATGTCAGTGTTGCTATATTAAACGTATTTATTGAACTAGCTGATGTTCATGAGTCCGTCTGCCTGTAATTAATTATATTGCACTAAGCTTCGGTGGCGCGGTGAACTCGGCACTAGCCTTCTAATCCGGGCTCCAGGGTTCGATCCTGCCCTGTACCTCACATGAATGTCATAAATGTATATTTGTCCGACGCTCCTACGATGAAGATAACACCGTGAGGTAACCTGCATACATGTGCGAAGAAATTCAAAGGTGTATGTGAAGTCGACCAATCCGCACTGGGCCAGCGTGGTTGACTAAGGCCTAATCGCCCTAACATAGGGTAGGCTCGAACCCCTCGATGGGGACGTATATGAGGTGTGACGATGATGATGATTGTACATACACTCGAATCATAATTAAGATATATGCAAATATAAGTAAATTAAAAAGGTTAACTCTACACCTGTTCGGCAATTGGGAGAGACTTCTGAAGAAGAACAGGTAAGAAACTCGGAAGGTTGAATTTTTTTTGTTACATTGCTATTGTTGAAACTGAATACAAATTCGACATCTGTTCCACGAACCGGCTCAATATAGCCAAAACGAAAAAGCCTTAATTATTCAGCACTAAGTTATTAGCCATATTCCTTAGGTTTTGCGGTCAAGCAATAAATCGCTAAGCCACCCGAAAGCCTCCTTGAACGCGATAGTCGTATAACTGAATTTGTGTCTACAATCTCGATTCCATTGAGGCCTTATGAATATTAATGTACAGTGGAAACAGCATTTGAACGAAGATATCAGTGATTACAGGAGCCGTTACGTTAATATGGAGTGATTATCACGCCGTCTGCTGTCTGAACGTATTGATGATGGATAATTTAATTCGAATTCAACGTATTCCCCATACAAACTTTGTCTGTCTATACAATCATCATATTCAGCATAAAGACACAATATGTCCGATTCAAGTTAAGCATAAGTGTATTAAGCTCATAATTAATTTTTTTAGGTTCTATGTAAAAGGGGTGAACCTATCGCCACATTCCAGGCCCTAATTCCTTAGAGTTTTTTTTGTGTATTTCCCAAACAGAAAAACTCAACAAGTTTTTACACGACTCGGGGATTCGGTGACCTTACTATAGCGGGCACACTTTTTATACAGCTAAATTGGAAAAAAGGCAAAAGCAGCCTGCCTTCCTTTTGTTATACTGCTAAGTTTTAAAACAGGCAATAGCAGACTGACGCAGACTTTGGTAAGTAACTACAGACGCTTAAAGTGCATGTAGCTCCTATAAGCGTTGCAAATTTAGAAACCCCAACAAGAACGCCGATGTACGTTGCTCACTTGTGACATAAGATGTCAAGTCGTAGTACCTAGTAATTTAATTTGACTAGTCGTTTGCCTGCTGCACTCCAGACGATTATAGTTTCGCAAAAAAGTACTGACCTGCAAGCTCTAGACTGCCTGTCTTCCCCTACAAACCGGGACATAGCAAGGCAAGTGCCACTGCTTCTCGAAAGAAACACATAAGGTATATACCTCAACAGATGCCTCTGGTACTGTGTCACCCTCTTGTGAAAGGGCTCTTTGTATAGTGGCCTTTTGTATGTGGTGTTGTATGGAGGCCGATTACGTATGTATCTACTGCTGTCCTGGGTAAATAAAAGTATGACTGAAATGTATGGAATAATTGTTTTTTTTTTAATGTACGGAATAACAGTTTAATGGTCTGAACAACCTCTTTAATATCATCACAACTATCTGGATAACCTTTTTTTGCAACAATTACACCGCACTCTAAGTTGTACCAAGGTAGAACTTCCTCATCATCACAGCTCATTTGTCCCCACTGAGGGGCTCGAGCCTACCCTAAGTTAGAGGTTTTAAATTTCACCAACCTTAGCTTAGGAAACTCCTAAGACGTATGCTGTCACTTTTTGCATTTAATGAAAAGAATGTGACAGCATGCCCCCTTAGAGTGTCCTAAGCTAAGACGAGGTTGATGAAATTGGCCATTAGTCAACCACGCTGACCCAGTGCGGATTGGTCGACTTCACATACACCTTAGAATTTCTTCGCAGATGTATATGCATGTTGCCTCACGATGTTTTCCTTTACCGTAGGAGCGGCGGACAGATGTACATATTTTTTTATTCGAAAAACACCTATGTACATGATATGATTGAAACCCAGGCCTCCCGATTAAAAAACCAGTACCGAAATCCACAGAGCCACCGATGCTCCACAGAACTTCCCAGTCAGGTTATATTACTTTAGTCTCAATGGTATCCTACACCTTTCAGCTTCGTTTTAACAACTTACAATCATATACGTCTTCGTTATAACAGCTTTTAAACGGCAAGCATAGCACAATCAGTTGCACGCATCTATAATAAGTCGATACTAAATATGGATATAATCTTAGCATGAGTTACACGGTCGATAATTCCGTACATCGATAAGTGTGACTGTGAATATTCATGCGTGGATAACGGAGCATTGTGCCTATTGCTATATTGAGTTCTATGCCTGAGCCTTCGACAATGGTGTAATCAGTATGCAAGCATGTTTAAACTGTAGCTTATGTCAAAGTAGCGATAGGAAGAGGACATTTTGTTTGATTGTAGGGCTGCTCCGCGTAGCTACCATCGTCTTACCTCTGTTTCGGACCACAATAACATTAAACATCACATACTCGTATAATTATACGTAACTGTATAACGCTTGTGAATTAATTTGTATTAAGATGCATCAGGAAGTAAGCTGATTTTTATGAAATTTATAAATAGGATTGTTGTTGTACTTAACCTTCACAGTGTCACCGTGATTGTCTAATGGAAATGGAGAGTTTTGGTGGGTCCTTAAGCCTTGCTGGCCGATCCTGCCGAATTTCTAGCACATAGCCTTCACCTTGCCTTATAGCCCAAATACAGTTACCAGGGACCTTACCATGATCGCTTGCAGCAAGGTTCGAACAATATTGCACCAGAGACACCGCTCTTGCTGCGTATAACGCCATCCCGCTCTCAGTGCGGTTTTAATATTGTTTTAGGTAGGGGGCCTCCTCCTGCGAAGACGTGATCTCGCAGAAGGAGGCAGCGAAGCGGACGCGGGAGGAGGACCCTCAAGCCGCCCCATTCCGGTGCAGATGGTTCTACCCTAAGCAACCAGGGAGGAATCTGGCCCGACCGACCGACAACCGGCCGGAAGATTTTACGTTTTCCTTCCTGGTCGCCCGTTTGAGGGGTCGCGTCGAGGTAACTTGGTGACCCCTCCTTTAGCGCAAGTCCCAGCTTGTTTACACCGCTGGGCCTATCTTCAGGGGGTGTGTTCGGGGAATGGCTAGTCCGATCCTGAGCGTGCCTCCACCGGGGGCGGAGAGGTTAATGGAGGGTAGTTTAGCCAGGTATAGGGTTTTTACCCTAGTCCAACAGCATATACAAGGGGCCGCCTTATTAGCTCTCAGTCCCTTATTTCCCAAAATTTTCCTTTAAAAAGGGGGGCACCGGCGCAATAGCCATCAGGTGTTATCAAGTCCAATAGCATATGCAAGCAGATCGCCTAATCAGCTCAGCCCCTTGGATTCGTAAAGAGATTCCCCCACTCTAAAAAAAGTGGTCTGGTCGTTCAAGCCGGATAGGAGCTCACAGCTTTTCACTTGAGCTTTATATAACACTGTACAGATAAAGAAGTAACATGCTTTCCACTTTTCTGCTATACACAGTTGCACATAACATTATCCACCGTTCTTAACAACATTTATATGGGTTTTGTTAATCATAAAGCCTTAAAGTACAGGTATGGCTGTTAAATTCAGCAATTTATACGGGACACTCGTAAAAAGTGATATATGAATTCACATTACGCAGATGTGACCATTCGCGGCGCTCGCTGTTGTTTTACAAGTGTGTTGTGTGTGATGCTTTGATTCTTTTGTGTTGGTATCATTGGGATTGTTCAATAATTTGTTGAGCATAGGCTTTTAATTCGTGTAGGTCATTTTGCATTTTTTTAAAAATGCTAAAGAAATTGAAACATGAATAAATCTATACAAGAAAAAGTCTACTCAGCTTGCATCATACTGTGTTGAAGCCATGATCTGGGATTTATCAAATAGTTAACACTTATAAAATGATGATATCCGGAGAAGAACTAAAGTCACCGTCAAACATAACCCAAAGAAGTTCCTCGAGTGGCATATTTCAGCAGCTTCTCGCGTTCTTGGCGTCACGGACCACAAGGTGGACCGACGATCTGGTGAAGCTCGCAGTAAGTTGCAGGGTCCGAAAAGCACATGACCGATCGATTTGGAGATCCTTGGGGAGGCCTATGTCCAACAAAGGGCGTCCCTTGGCTCAAATTAAAGTTGATGACGACACTAAGTGTCGTCGTCAACATTAATTTGACACGCCGCGCGATAACGTAAGGGTTACCTAAATATTGACAATGATCGTTTTCAAAGGAATATCAAACAAAACATGGTAGCTCTTAATGTTCATATTGATCTAATATCTGGAGCACATCAATTAACGTAATTTGCAGTGCAATCAAGATTATCGAGCTAGTGCTAAACTGAAATTAAACACTTCGTTACAATCAAACCCACCATTCCGATAATTAATATCTGATAATGAATCCGGGGAGTGATTAGAAATGGTATCGATATCAGTAAATGATTTTGGCGGATGTGGCTCGGGCAAATTAATTGTCTGTACTCTTCATGTAGGTAAAATTTACTCATTTCGATAGAACACGATCATTTAGAATGGTGTTTTGTCATCAATCATTTAGTAATAACGACACAAAGTTACCAAGTTTTACTGCGTTAGAGCTGAGCACAACGCTGATGTAAGTATGCATGTTTATACAGTAACGAAACACCCAAATAATATTCAAGGGTATTTCTGCCAGAAGTGGAGATACTGTAGGAAAAATATTGGGAGTACTTTTTATATATCTATTTACACGGTGTAAAAAAACCGATCACAAAGCCCGCGTCTACTACTATTCAGACCAATAAAATTATCTTATATAAAAAAATGTTTGGTGGGAAACGAAATTAATTTTTGGTTTTAAAAAACAACTGCTAAAAGTACTACCTACACAATGTAACGCGCGGTCGCGCGCTGCGGATATCGTCTCTGCGAGAGTCCGCGGCTCGCGGCGACAATAGACAGCGTCTGTTGTAAATGCGTGTTGTAAATTAAAAACTGTTATTTTTTAATAAATACTGTTTCTTTCTTTGATGTTTCTTTGGATGGAAATTAACAAATAATGTTCCAAACACTTTGGTATAAAAACCCCGAAAAAATAGTTGTCACTTTGAACTTAAATATCTCGGTAACTATTAATTTCCCAGGTATGGTCTAGAAGAAGACAAAAATGATATTGACGATGGGCCCGATACGTGGGCTTCGGCTTTGTGATTGTTTTTTTTTGATCCTAAGTATCGACAGCCCTACGTCAGCGTACCTTGTTTTATTATTCAGTGTTTACATTTCTCTTGAGTTAATTCCTTAGTCAGCTGGATTATGTCATTTGAAAGTTTTTTTAACAATTTATTTGGAAAGTATTAGATTTTCAGATTTAAGACAAGCGTCCTAGTCCATGTAATATGTAACCTATATACCCCCTTAATATTATTTCGGCGTTCAGTTGCACTCGGTATACATTTGGCTTTTAACCGGGTTGATGTTGATAGCCCACCATCAACACAACAGTGTATTCAATAACGCTGTTTTGACATGGTTAATTCCTACCGCCAGTGTGGCAGTAGAAATTCAACCATTCATTCACAGATGACACCTCACTGCTCAATAAAAATGTATCTGCACAAATCATACGGGCACAATAAAGTAGGCACAAATGTTAAGTATACATATATCTATTACAAAGTACACCTACACAAATGAGAACAATACTCGAATATAGAATACGGGTGACAGCCCTAATACTGTATTAAGCGATCATTTTGTGTGTGTAAGTGGGGGGTTGCAGTGTCATGCGTGTATATGTCGAGTTAGCATACAATAGTATACTGCTACGGATAAATTAAAACAATAATATTGCCAAATAAAAGTGTTTATTTAAAAATACATTTCCCACGTTTTCAAGTAGGTCCCTGTTCCTTGATTTCGGTGCTAAATGGCTTTCAATAATTGCTTTTGTCGTTTCTTGAATTTCGGCTAGCATCACAATATCTTCACCACTTAATTACCTTTTTGAAACAATTAAATATTATAATAAATGGACTACTATAGACAATAAACCAGTAAAATTATAAAAAAAAACTTTTTAAATACAAGCTTTTATATCATCATAATATTGCATTGTCATGCGATATACATACATATACCTGCAAGACTTCAGGTCTATCAGAGACCGGGAAGTGAGTCAAATTTAACTTGCAAGATGTCATTACAGACACCACGACAGGTGAACGTAAATAAAGGCTTGTTTAAAAAAAAGGTTAATAAAAGATTCTTTGTAAAATAGACAATAGTAAAGCCGCGCACAAGTATCGATTTTTATTTTCTTTCTTAATTAATGTAGCGGAGCATTCTTTTTGTCGTGCTGGTTCGAAATTTAAATAAAACTTAAGTGAGTTAAGTACCTCTTTAGTAATCATGTAAGTACGGGCTTTAAAGAAGTTCGTTCCATTTTCAAATCATACTGCCGGCTGCTCAAGCACGTCAAATAAAAAATTCTAACCCTGTCTGAGTTTATCATACATAATCATGTTTTTAATTTCTATCCAGAATATCAAAGCGGGAAAATTAAACACAATATCTTCACCACTTAATTACCTTTTTGAAACAATTAAATATTATAATTAATGGACAACTATAGACAATAAACCAGTAAAATTATTTTAAAAAAAAACTTTTTAAATACAAGCTTTTATATCATCATAATATTGCATTGTCATGCGATATACATACATATGCCTGCAAGACTTCAGCTCTATCAGAGACCGGGAAGTGAGTCAAATTTAACTTGCAAGATTTCATTACAGACACCACGACAGGTGAAAGTAAATAAAGGCTTGTTTAAAAAAAAGGTTAATAAAAGATTCTTTGTAAAATAGACAATAGTAAAGCCGCGCACAAGTATCGATTTTTTTTTTCTTAATTAATGTAGCGGAGCATTCTTTTTGTCGTGCTGGTTCGAAATTTAAATAAAACTTAAGTGAGTTAAGTACCTCTTTAGTAATCATGTAAGTACGGGCTTTAAAGAAGTTCGTTCCATTTTCAAATCATACTGCCGGCTGCTCAAGCACGTCAAATAAAAAATTCTGACCGCTGTCTGAGTTTATCATACATAATCATGTTTTTAATTTCTATCCAGAATATCAAAGCGGGAAAATTAAAGACACGTGCAATGTCATTTTCGCGCCAAAACAATGGTCGTCTCTCACTTGACGGCGTCGTCGGTTGACATTTAATTTAAGTTTTTGTATTCGAGTGGAGCGTTGAAAAAGTTTGTTAGCAAAACTGCAGTCGCTCCGAGGTAATGGGAAGAGTGTATTGAAATGAAACTTTTTAGTTTTTACTTTTGCATGCTACTTTACACTAGGTACGTACAAGAAAAAACAACGCTGGCGAGCAGAAATAAGAAGTCACCCGTAGGATAGGTATATTGATTAGCAAATAAGCTGCCAACTTGATCTGCAAACTCTGTAACAGTATTTTACTTATTTTATTTTAATGGCACAATTACAGACAACAGACAAAAGATTATAAACAATACATAAACTGACAATAACGTAATGCATGTCTGTGCCCCATTTGCGCAAAACATTTTATGTACCTACATGAAAATAATAAGTATATATAATATATATATATAATATCTATGAAAATAATGGAAAAAAGGCAACTAAATTAATTTGTAACAATAATAAAAATAAGATAATTTTAGCTTTTTAAGTCAGACTCAAAATCTTATTTGAGTCACATAAAAATGTATTTCAATCAAACTCAAAATTATATTTAATATTTTACAGGCATTTATTGACGTAAAACAAAACATATAAAGAATTAACTAACCAACAAACCAATTAAAAGTATTTATCATTATTTTATTCATAATATCGATTTTTCGAGAACAGATTAAACAAACTATAAACTTTATAATCATTAATGGAATGGCTTAAAAGCTATGAGATAAGTATGCTGTCACTTTTTGACGTTAATGAAAACAATGTGACAGCATCCTATCTAAAGGTGCGTAGCTAGAACAAGAGCATTCTTTCTTGATCTTTTAGTGGAAACGAAAGCTCGTTTTGCAACATTATGTACTTGAAGTATTTTGTAATATTTTTTTATTGTAATTCGTTATAGCTATGCGAGCAGCGGGCAGAGCGGGAATGATTAGCTTAGCCCAGCTATACTCAAACTTTTTTTTCTTGGGCCGCTTTCAGATTTTAGCTGTGTCGCGCGGGCCGCTACCTAATAAATTACAACCTGTTTTTTAGGCGTTAATTAAAAAAACCTATTGCGTTTAATTGTTTATTTAAATATTAGTGAAAATGATGATGTTGGGAACATTTTTTGACAATTTCATCTAGATCTGGCTTGTAATTGCTGCACGCTACTCTTAAGGCGATATATCGAAAATATTGGTTATTTTTAATGTAATGTCATAGGTAACTGAGAGATCTTACAGATCTGAAAGTCAAATATGTGTTTCTTCATATCCTTAGCTAGTCACGAGCAGAACCGAAAACGCGATTTAAAGATTTTGCCTCGATACTTTTTATTTTTGAAATTACCTCTTAAAAATAAGAATATTCAGGATTACTAGTAAACGGTGTTAGGTATTAATTAAAAAGTTCCTTAAATAAGTAGCCATCATCAGTATCCAGAATCATACAGAAGCATTTTTTTCTAATTATTATAGTTATTTTTTCATAAAATAATTTGTATTTTGTCGCTTACGTCGATAATTTCTAAGCGATCTGATTGCATGCGGGCGCAACGCATTCACGACTTTGTTGACATAGATATAAAGACTAGTTGCTTGAGCACGGGGGGCGCCCCGCGTTTACGTATAGACCACGCCTCCCATTGTTTGATTCATTTTCGATATAGCGCCTTAATACGTTATCGAGATGAGAATCTGAAGCCGGTTTCCGTATATATGGTATACGTACTTTGCATATTTCATTTTTGAAAAAGATGACTCACAAAGAAATGTCGATGCAAAAAACGTAAGCAGAATTTGTGCGCATTTTTAATAGTCTTATATTGATCAAGCACTATTATTCAATATACGGCGTACTCCTTCTTTTCTCTTAAAAATAACTTTTAAGTTTGTATAATTTTTCATTAACACGCGCAACGTGTGCAATCAGTGCCCTACGCTGCGCTCCGTGGAATTTAAAATAGGTAATTGGCTTTCGTTAATAGAATTTAAAGCTACAACGGGTGGGCCATTTTCAAATGCTTGGCGAACCTCATGCGGCCCGTGGGCCGCAGTTAGAGTATGACCGACTTAGCCCGTGTGTGTACACAGTGACAGTCCAAGCGATTGCCGCAATAGAAATTCATAGAACTTTATACAGGATTACTGTTTCTACTTTTTTATTACCCCGGAAAATTTAAGAGACCCTTCCGGATATGTCCCACATGTTTGCCAATAGAATTATGACATTTATGCACTGGTTTAGTGCAGTATTTTAAATATTCTTTTTTTATTTTTCTTATAATAATGGATGTGTCCTGAAGCGTCCCTTAAATTTTCCGGAGTGATAAAAAGTAACCTGTATAAAAATCTTGAGTAACGATGTTTGTAATTTGGTTTATTACAACTTTTTTTATTTTTTGTTTATTTATTTCAGAAACAATACATACAAATAATATTTTGGAACATGGTAACATTTAAACCTCTTGGGTTTGTCTATGGTACCTGATAATTAAAACATTCTTCCGCGTTAACAATAAGTGAAGCGGTTCCTTGATTGTGTAACAAAAAAAAATTCATCGCGATCGCTTCCAATTTTGACAGTAAAAGTGCATTCATCGCTATTTTTTGATCAACAATCGACACAGCGTCTTGTAATGACGCCGCAATGATTAGTAATTTCAAGGCGATCGCGATAAATCCCTTATTAGTTCAAAACCCCGCTGGTGTTACAATTTATTCTAATCTCTTACGCACAAATATAATGATTCGACGATATTTTGTCAGTTCCCAGAGAGACTAATATATTAGTAATTACAATTTTGACAAGAAATAATTTTTCAATTTGTGTTTAATGTTTGATTTAATAGTTGCATTTCGTGTGGAGGTAGGCAAATAATTTATTAACCGCGGTATTTGAAAAGCGCTCGTCCGTTCACCGTAGTAGTTATTTGCCGATATAGTGACAAGTTTATGTCGCGCGACTTGACGTGTATATACAGGATGCTTCATTTCGGCTTGTGCTTGCTCGTTGAAGAACTGTTCTTTTAAAAGGGAGAACTTAACCTTGTCATAGACTGGCAAAGTTTTGCAGTATTTGAAAAGATCGTTTTCATTTTTAAGTGCAGATTTTACATTCGGCAACATTATCAACTTAAGTATTATGTATCTTAGTATCTTTAGTATCTTGGCCTTATATCGCAACACAGCAATGGTATTAACATGTTATTATGGCGACAAACTTAGGTAAGACGGTGGTAGCTAGCCAGGTGGGCTTAGAAGCCCTACCACCAACCAAACCGAGCAGAAAAGCTTCTGTCCCCGATGGGAATCGAACCCCGGACCTCCCGATCAATACCCGGTGGCCTCAACCACTAGACCACAGAGGTGGTAAAAATTAAAATTCTAAAACGATTAGTATAACTAGGTACCCGAGATTAATGTATAAAAATGAGAGGTATTTTATATTTGTTACATAATTATGTCTTGACTCTAAATTAAAAATCGTACGAATCTACCCCACACATGGGGTACTTTCATACAGTATTATTCCTGTATTTCTGACAGCATAGACTTTTCATCGACTGCTTGACTACAAATTCTTTGGTTAACTTTGTACAATGTTTCTGAAAAAAGTTATTTACTCAATAAAACGCCCTTGCCCTTACGCCGACGTGTAAGATCCTATGCTGCGTTTTTTAATTGTGGATATGTCAGTCCAGTCTACTTTTTTAATGACATCTAGCCACCTTTTCCTTAAGGAGGTCTATACCGCCATGGTAGAAGAAAGGTAGTTTGGCTTATTATTAAACAAATTGAGGTGAACACCAACAAAAATAATCATATAATTATTAAAAAATATTATTCATCATCTAAGCCTTTTCTTTTACCATAGCTTCCTTCAACTTTCTCCATTCCGTTCTATTTTGGGCTACTCTAATCCAGTTCGTGCCCACCGTCTTGACGATGTCGTCCTTCTACCGCATCTGTGGTCTCCCGTTGGGTATTTTACAGTTCCATGGCCTCCACTCTAAGGCAGTTCTGCACCACGAGTTCGGCTTTTTGGCTATATGTCCAGCCCATTGCCACTTGAGCTTTGCTACGCGGTGTGTAATGTCCAAGACCTGATTCCGTTTTCGGAGCCAACTATTCGTTTTCCTGTCCCGGAGTGTTACTCCTACCAATTTCCTTACCATTGCTCTTTGTGCCACCTCTAGTTTGTGGACGATGGCCTTAGTTAGACACACTGGTTGAAGATCCGCGCTTTCTGTTTTATGCTAATGCTCACATTAAAAGCAAAGTAAAGTTTTGCAAAAGCTGCCAAGCCCAATCAAAAAAATATTTTTATTATTTATTATTACTTTTATTTTTGTATCCCTGTTCCTATTTAGTTTGTATGTAAAAGTATTATTAAGTATATTATAATAATACTTTGTAGTTTGTTTGTATGTAAAATTAAGTATTATTATATTATAATAAGTTTATTAAGGAACAGGGATACAAAAATAAAAAGTAATAATAAATAATAAAAATATTTTTTTGATTGGGCTTGGCAGCTTTTTTTTCAGAAAAGATTAACATCTCAAATGCAAATCATTTTAATTCAGTATAACACTCATCTTAAAAAATTGCATTTTCCTTAGACAGGTAAATGTAGGATTTACCTGTCTAAGGTAAATCCTTGTTTTGTTTGTTTGTAATGAATAAACTCAAAAACTACCAGACGGATTTAAAAAATTCTTTGGCTAATAGAATGCTACATTATCACTGAGTAATATAGGCTATAAAATTATTTTTTCTATGTGAAAATATAAAATTCCCACACGAAAAACAAAAGTAACGATGGCGAAGTTGCGAGCGGAAAGGGAGTCAGAAATAATATATAAGCAACGCAAAACATTACGAACGATAGAATAATAATCTCGAGCTCTCGCGCCGGCCGCCGACTGAGTCGCCCGCTGTTGTCGTAGTGTGCGTGAAAATTTGCGCATGTTGTATTTGTGGTGTAAACGCCAGACCGGAGGCAGAGCGGTGTGAAACATATAGCATTTTATAAAATACCTACTCGCGCCGCGCACGGTTACTTCACAATCCTCTTAAATGCGCAACGTGTGCAATCAGTGCCCTACGCTGCGCTTAATAATCCCGTGGAATTTAAAATAGGTAATTGGCTTTCGTTAATAGAATTTAAAGCTACAACGGGTGGGCCATTTTCAAATGCTTGGCGGGCCTTATGCGGCCCGTGGGCCGCAGTTTGAGTATGACTGGCTTAGCCCGTGTGTGTACACAGTGACAGTCCAAGCGATTGCCGCAATAGAAATTCATAGAACTTTATACAGGGTTATACTGTTTTTACTTTTTTATTACCCCGGAAAATTTAAGGGACCCTTCCGGATACGGTAGTATAATAATTTAAATATTTATAAAAAAATAATTCACCTATTTAATTTTATATTAATTTTCTTAAATATCTAAAAAATACTGCACAGGTTTAGTGCAGTCTCTGTCTTCTTCCCGACTGTTAGTCCCACATGTTTACCAATAGAATTATGACATTTATCCACTGGTTTAGTGCAGTATTTTAAATATTTTTTTTTTTATTTTCTTATAATAATGGATGTGTCCTGAAGCGTCTCTTAAATTTTCCGGAGTGATAAAACCTGTATAAAAATCTCGCGTAACGATGTTTGTAATTTAGTTTATTAATTTGGTCCAACTTAAAACATATGATAGTTTTTAATATCGATTTTTGACCTCACTGTTTATTATTGCGTTAAGTTACTTTATTATGACGAAACGTGTATTGCGGTAGTTCCTTGACACTTGGAGAATAAAATCGTCGGGTATCCGCGATTTGCGTAGCGTGTATGTACGGCCTTAGGGATCCTTGGAGCATAGTATGTTCAACAATGGGTCTCTCTGCTGAAATAACGATGATAGAAAATCTTTGTATATATTTGAATTTTAAAGTAGAAAAGTGACAACAAGAAAGAGAAAAAGAGGAAGTCTATAAGAGACGAGAGATATAAACTTTAATTCATAATTTATTAAGACAATCACAGGGATAAAATGAGTAACATCAGTATTTTAAACCATGTGTTTTTTTCATTCAGTGAATATTGCTGTGAGAAATAAAATAAGCGAATGACCACTTATATTTGCTTGTAAGTGCATATTTCGTTCTATATTTAAAAAGACGACTGTGTTAAAGTTTTCGGAATAGCTTGATTACGAGTGCGGCTTTAGTAAGTTTATTTATTGTTACAAAGCAGGAGAACATACCATGCAAGGCAACTGTGTAAAGAAAGGATACCAGCCCAGCAGGTCTCATTTTTGAAAGAAACTTTGTATACAATGGAAGGGAAATGCTGAGTCTACAGCACCACCAACGGCGACGCTGAAAATAACCATTACTTCGTGTAAATAACACCTTCTTTAATACTTATGTATAAATCTTTAACTTAGAGGTACAGCTTTATAGTTTATCAAATCAATCAAATCATTGTTGTATATAAGCCTTCAAATATTTGTGATTATAATGATTTTATTTCGATTGGTTTTATAATAATGATACCGACCTTCATCATCATCACAGCCCATATACGTCCCCACCGAGGGGCTCGAGGGGACCTATGTTAGGGTGATTAGGCCTTAGTCAACTACGCTGGCCCAGTGCGGATTAGTCGACTTCACATACATCATTGAATTTCTTCGCAGATGTATGCAGGTTGCCTCACGATGTTTTCCTTCACCGTAGGAGCGTCAGACAAATGTACATATGAAATTCGAAACGAAAAACACATTGGTACATGACGGGTCTCGAACCCCGACCCCCCGATTGGAAGGCAAGTGCCGAGTCCACTGCGCCACCGACGCTCTCTTCTCTTCTGTCTACCACCAGATTACCGACCTTATTGAAATTTAATCAGCTATAGGTATAACATTCCACGTAACTTTTAGTAGAAATGTCCGTTTTACTACAAATATCTTTTGCCGATGTTCCGTGTCAATTTTGTACGGAATTGCAGATGCAATAAACTTTTAAGTATTCTTGTTCTGGAATTGAATTCGCTGAGAATAGGTGTTCGAGCGTTTCGAAATTAAAAATGTTAATTTAATTCCCATCTAAATTTCTGGTACTCGGAGATCATACGGAGTTTGACTATGAGCGGGTTTAGTCGTTTGGACCAACGCTGCTAACACTCACGGGTTAAATCGACTTAATACGTACTTTGAAGTGATCGATTAGCCCGACTGGAAAGATTTCCAATTTATAGGTCCACTGAGAAAAAGGTTATGAAAACTTATCTCATATAAAAAATACCTATAGAAAAAAGGACAAAAATAAGCGGTGAAATCACCATAAGTGATTCACCATGCATGGGGAAAATGGGGAAGCGAACTGAATATGGATTATTCAACAACAGAAATGCACTGGCCATTTACCTCTAATGTCCGGATTAGAGGCTATTATGAGTAAAAATGCTAATTTAAAAGTTTAACTTTATTAAAAGTCAACAATTGGTGCCCACCTGCCTACAACCAGATTTTAACCATTAGTAGGTAACCATGTAAAACGTTTGATAAGCTTAAAAGCTCTACTACCAACTGAATCAAGCAAAAGTATTTCCGTAATTGAACCCTAGACGCTAACAAATTAATCGACAGATCGTGGATTGAAAGCATCTATAGACATAAGCGAACTACAGTTGATCAATGGTTAATCATTACATGTAGACAAAACTACCGATCGATGCCGAAGAACCGTTCATCGATTGATGGAATCGATCTATGTATGATCCGTTGATTGGTGTATTGGAAAATATTAATAAACATCAACAAATCTACTCTAGCAGTCTAGCATCGATCTATAGTATCGGCTGAGGTTCAATTGTATCGATTGGGGAGCGATCGTTTGGTGTGAAAACACCCCGAGAATCCGGTAAAATACCAGCGAATAATCATCTCCAGATAAGAGCCGGAGCGGTAATACAACCGAGAAATCTTTACGAGCCAGAAATAATAGTATCAGAGTGAACGCTGCTTTCATTTGCAGCAACAATGGCTGTTGACCTTGCTATCCGCACCCTTTGTCCCGAGCTCATTAGCGCTTGCCACATGTGTAACAGTTTCCATCTACGTTTCTTTATGTGCATTCGTTGGTATTTGCGCGATGATTAAGAATTTATGTTCTTCGAGAATTTATTTTGCATTTACATATATTTCGGCAAATGACAACACGTTTAGCGCAGAGGTCGAGTGATTACCTACTGCGCAACGGGTCGCGGGTTCGATTCCCGTACTGGACAAATATTTTGTATGGCCTACAGAAATTTGTTCCGGTCTGGGCGTATGTGCATGTGATATTCTATGTCTGTAACTGCATCCACAACACAGGAGAAAATCCTAGTGTGGGGCGACGTTTTTAAAAAAAGAAAAAGAAAGAAAGAAGAAATGAAAAAAAATGTCTCTACACTTATGCTGAAATGGTAAAGTCTTCTCGAGAAGAACAGGCATAACATTCGAGAAGTCTAATTTATTTTATGTCCGCTTTACCAACTAATATGAAAATATATTGATTTCTTATAATTGTTTTTTTTTTTTAATATAGAAATACTCGTACCTGTAGAAGTAATATTCAACTACCAGACATCACTCGAAAGATGCTCGCTGGTGAGAGGGGATGGCCGGGCAGTCCCGTGATGGTTCCGAAAGTTGGGTTTTCCAGTCCCCCGATCACCTCGAATATGGATGTGATAGACATCAAGGTTGGTTAAGTGGGTATGCTCCGCATACTGCGGGGTGAGTCCCACACACGCCTGTCGACTAGCCGTCTACAGGTACGGTGCACAAAAGCATTCTACCTCGTTAAAAACCGGTCAAGTGCTCCGAAACCATGCCCATAAACGCTGGTGTTCCACAAGGTTCGGTGCTCTCCCCAACCCTGTTCATTCTGCATATCAATGACATGTTGTCAATTGAGAACATACATTGCTATGCGGATGACAGTACGGGTGATGCGCGGTATACCGACCACCAGAATGTCCCTCGGAGTTCGTTGCTAGAAAGGCGGTTACAACTTGTGTCTGAAGTCGAAGACTCTCTAGGGCGAGTCTCCGAATGGGGTGCAAAGAACTTGGTTAAGTTCAACCCCACGAAGACAAGTGTGCGCATTCACTGCGAAGAAGGACCCATTTATCGTAGTGCCTCAGTTCCAGGGAGTTACTCTTCGTATGTCCGATGGTATTGGAATCCTCGGTGTGGAAATTTCTGCTAAAGTGCAGTTTGGGAGTCATTTGGAGGACAAAGCCAAATTGGCGAGCAAAAAGCTGGGCGTCCTGAACAGAGCCAAGCGGTACTTCACTCCAAGCCAGCGGCTAATGCTCTATAAAGCACAAATTCGGCCGCATATGGAGTACTGTTCGCACCTCTGGGCGGGAGCTCCCAAATATCAGCTCGACCCTCTTGACTCCCTGCAAAGGCGTGCATTCCGCATCGTCGGTGATCCCAATATCACGGCCTCAATGGAGACGCTGGAGCAAAGGAGAGACTTTGGTTCTCTCTGCGTGCTCTATCGTCTCTTTAACGGAGAGTGCTCTGAGGAACTGTTTGCAATGGTGCCCTCTTCACCTTTTTACCATCGCACCACCCGCCATCGCAGTAGAGTTCATCCATATTACCTGGAACCAATCTCGTCTAGTACAGTTCGGTTTCAGCGTTCATTCCTTCCACGTACGTGTAGGCTCTGGAACGAACTCCCAGCTGCGGTGTTTCCTGAGCGCTACGATATGTCCTTCTTCAAACGAGGCTTAAGAAGAGCATTTCTCTCCAGGTAGGCAGTGACAGAACTGTGCCCCTGGCATTGCAGATGTCCATGAGCGGTGGTTACCACTTAACATCAGGTGGGCCACTGGCTCGTCTGCCACCGTTAGCAATAAAAAAAAAAAAAAAAAAAGCCGGACTCGCCCATGAATGGTTCCGTAGCAGCAAATAATAGCGGCTTACGATTAAAAAAACTACTTACTAGATCTCGTTCAAACCAATTTTCGGTGGAAGTTTGCATGGTAATGTACATCATATATATTTTTTTTAGTTTTATCATTCTCTTATTTTAGAAGTTACAGGAGGGACACACACATTTTACCACTTTGGAAGAGTCTCTCGCGCAAACTATTCAGTTTAGAAAAAAATTATATTAGAAACCTCAATATCATTTTTGAAGACCTATCCATAAATACCTCACACGCATGGGTTTAATGAAAAAAAAATTTTGAGTTTTAGTTCTAAGTATCCTGTACAGTGTTCAGTTCTAAGTAACCCTCAAAATTTATTGTTTTTTTTCTATTTTTGTGTGAAAATCTTAATGCGGTTCCCAGAATACATCTACTTACCAAGTTTCAACAGTATAGTTCTTATAGTTTCGGAAAAAAGTGGCTGTGATATACGGACAGACAGGCAGACAGACATGACGAACCCATAAGGGTTCCGTTTTTTGCCATTTGGCTAACCCTAAAAAGAGAAGAAGAACTAGAGTCACCGACATAGCCCAAAGAATTTCGAATATTAAGTGGCAATGGGCAGGACACACACAAAGCTAGAGGGCTGTCGGTCGTTGGGGCGGAAAGTTCCTCCATTGGCGGCCACATACTGGGAGACGTAGCGTTGGTAGGACAAGGTGGACCAACGATCTGGTGAAGGTCGCAGGAAGCCGCTGGATGCGGGAAGCGCAGGACCAATCGGTTTGGAGATCCCTGTGGAGGCCTATGTCCAACAGTGGGCGTCTCTTGGCTGAAATGGTGATGATAAACCAAATAAATAAATCATACACAAGAGGAATATCCACACGAAGACAACGCACACTATAATCGAAACAAATGCAGTTTCCTATTCATAAATTTATTTTACAAGTTCCTATTGTGGAATACAACGAGGTTGATCTATAAAATTGACATCTGCATCCAAAGCAATAAAAGATAGAATAGTTGGAAGGTTGTCACGCATAAATCGGGTGCAGCTGATATTGATACTGATGTTTGTATCATAAACTCAGTTCCGTAGCACCGCACTCCAGTTGAGGCCGTATTAGTTTATCATACTGAGATTCGTATTAATGTTGAATGCATTTGATACTGTGATTGGAGCTTGAAATCTCGATCATCAAAACGCTTATTAGACGTATTGGAGATTTCTCATTTTTTGTACACTACATTGTATATGCTTGGCGCATTGGCGCATACGCTCAGCGAACGATTGCTAAGGTTAAGTAACGTTCGCTGTGGTCAGTCCTATGATGGGTGACCAAAATAAGAAACATCTCAAGTTCCTCCGTGCTTCGGAAGGCACGTTAAACAGTGGGTCCTGCGCCTGATCTCGCCCCGGCCGTGTCGGCAAACCGTCCCATCGGACTAGGCGAGTCAAGGAACAGAGAGTGCACTTGCATTTGCGCAGTCACTTGTGCACTATATATTAACTCCTGCGCAGATGGCTAGTCTCTGTTGAGATTGGCCGCCGCGACCGAATTTCAGTTAGGAGGACTGTAAATGGTTCCTTCGGGTGGTAAATAAAAATGGACTGTATATTCTATAGGGCTAGTTTATTGCCGTTTACAAATGGCGAAAATACGGACTAAAACAGGTGGTGTTAAATGAAGCTAGTTAGCGGTCGGAGGATACGTAACGAGCGTGGTTCGGTATTGAATGTGTGTGGCTGCGCCCGCGGCCGCGCCCCGCTGCTGGTCGCGGCGACGTCACGCCTCTCCTCCCGTGCGTACAGGACCGGGCCTCAACAAGGACATTATTATTATTATATTACTTACTGCTAAATACGATTTAATTTGGAACGAGTGCATTAAAATAAGTTTCTTGAAACGTGGCAGAAGAAGGCGAGAATTCGCTCAAGCAATGCCTGTCTGACGTCTGGGGATTGTCATGGTGTTTTCGGACTGTATCGGATAGCCCGAGCAACTGGTCGGGCTAGCTCGGGCGCGTGAGTAGTACTATCGCATTGTGGACGCGCCCACAGGCGCCCAAATGGGTCCCTTTTGGGCGCATGTGGGCGCGTGGAACAATGGAGGGTTTGAGTGGGTAGGCTTGGTACTCTGCCGGGTTAGCCCTATACATACACGCCCGCCCAATGGTGGGATACGGTGCGGTCATGTATTCCCCAAAAAAAGGTTTCTTGAAACGACATTTAACATAAAAATTCAACTGCTTTATATAACTTCAGATATAGTCGTAACCTACTATATTATTTCAAGACAAATAATATTCCATGTGATCTACAAAAAGCTTACTTCCTTTTTCGGGTCAGTGTATGTCCATCAATACCTACGCAAATATCAAAGCATTGAAATGAGATGATTAATCTCAACGTAGGTTTTTGTAAAATGTATCAAATGTACTCAAACGGATTGTATCGTTTTTTATGAGGCGATATACTTTTTTGGCATTAATTACACTACACGTAAATTCCACTTACTCTGAGCTCCAGAGGTATACTACGACTTCCGCAACTAAGGGCTCGTTGATCACCAGTTTCTTGGTATCTAACTTTGTTTGTATCTAAAGGAAGGTAAGATTATCTCGACCACAAAAAAAAGTTTAGTTAATATAAAATACAGAGGTAAGATACTACTAACTACCCCGTCGGTCGGTCTTTTACGTTTAATCCTATAGCGATGAACTAATTTAATGAAATTTAGTATAGAGAGAAAACTAAGGAAGGACAAAGAGTACTTTTTAACCGACTTCAAAAAAGGAGGAGGTTATCAATTCGGTTGTATTTTTTTTTATGTTTGTTACCTCATAACTCCGTCATTTTTAAACAGATTTCCAAAATTCTTTTTGATAGAGTATTCTGCAAGGGTGGTCCCATGGTCACCAAAGTCAGGATCTGATGATGGGATCCCATAGAAAATTTAGGAAAACACTAATTTAATGCCAGCTCACCGAAGGTGAGTTGCCATTAAATTAGGATTTCTTTCACTAAAAAGATTTCATTCACTAAAAAGTTTAAAAATATTTTTTTTTACAAAAAATAGAACCGACTTCAAAAACACTGAAAACTTAAAAATAATATAAGAATAGGTACAGACAACATCACACTTCTATATTGAAATCGGTGACAAATTTTAACACTTTCTAGGAGATCATCGTTTGGCGCTGACTTCAATATAGAAGTGTGATGTGTCTGTACCTCTTCTTATATTATTTTTAAGTTTTCAGTGTTTTTGAAGTCGGTTCTATTTTTTGTAAAAAAAAATTATCCCAAATTTTTGGTAAGTTTGTAAGGTTTAAACAGAACTCGCGTTCGCGAGCATTCACTGTTAACAACTGGTAAAATCCATACTAATATAAATGCGAAAGTGTGTCAGTCTGTCTGTTACCCCTTCACGCTTAAATCGCTGAACTGATTGCGATGAAATTTGGTATTGAGATAGTTTGAGTTGTGGGGAGGGACATAAGCAGATTGGATAAGAAATAAGCTACACAAATCACTAATTCAACGCGGACGAGGTCGCGGGCAAAAGCCAGTAAAATAAATGTATTTCACTACAAACGACGTATGTACCTAATGCAAAGACAGCAACGACATAAGCAATGCGTCTGCTTTTGTTTGTATTGTGACGTTCGTTCCGAGGCGACTTTACTTGTGAAGTTTCAGAAGAGTGGCTGTAAAATTGTAAAGGTTATGTAAAATATTGTTGTGAGTCCTCCAATTTTAAGTGCGATAGTGTGTTATTCTCTTGTGGAATTACAGTATAGTCTTGATTCTTGTTAACGTCTTTTTCTTAGAATCACTAAGATATGCCTCTAAAAGTATTAAGGAGGCTGCCTGCATATCCAGCTAAAAGGAGTAGGTTAGTTCCCTACACTCCTGTCCAGTGTAGATTTGTAGGGAGCGCTATAGATAATAGCCCGATGACAGAGAGAGTGCGCCGCAACCAGTCTAGGCTTAGTAAAAACCGTGGACAAATAAGAGGGAAAAGTAACACAGACGATGCATCTCGTTTCAATGTTGTATGAAAGGGGGAAAGGAATGATATTATTTGTCTCTTGTCCAGCTTTGTCCACGGCCTGCTCCCTCCCCGGTTTGTCCTTTTTAATCTGATGATGGGGGAATGCGGGGGTGATGTACGTGCTCGCGCCTGATCGTATGTGAGGGGCATCTTTCGGTTTGAGCCGGTAAGCCCCGATTATTGGATATGACTCTGTCTCCAGTGGCCGCGGAGAGCTCGGCATAACCTCGTGTTTTCCCAACGCGAGGTATAAGTATTGGGAACCAATTTTGCTATTTACATAAAAAACATAATACATAGTAGGATCCTATCTTAGTAGGAAGAATCTAATATCTCTCAGGAATATCAAGATCTTTTTACAATTCACCTGATTATGTATTATGTTTTAAAATGTAAGCGTAAGCTTATTTTTGGTACGCCATGACCTTGATCTGACAACGGATAAACAATTATAAATATACCATTTTGTGAATGTCGCCCTAAAAATAATCGAACATGGCGATCAATATCTGTTTCGCTTTTTTGGCATTGTTAATTCCATACAAAGCCTTTAGGTCCACTAACCCAAGATTACGTTCTTAACAAGATCTCAGGCTATGATAAAACCGCTGTTTTTTTTTGTTTCCGATATGTCCATTTATCAGCAGTTGAGTCAGCGTATTGTTGCTTCCGTCCACTGCTTACTAAATGTATTATGCGTTATTACCGGAACAGTAATATGTTCTTGTCTGTTCGTACCATCTGAATTTCCTTATGTTCAGAGCGATACTTGAGTCGTGAAAATAAAGCATCCTACATAAGGAGTAACTTTTTGAACTTTAAGTTACTTTCTCACTCATAATTATGTTACCTTCAATCTCAATCTGTCCATCATATAATTTTAAATTACACGTACAATAAGTACATATTATTGCATACAAATATTAAACTAATTTAATAGTGTAATTTCCTGCATTCCTAATTCGAACATCGGGTTGTAACTCGAAATTAAGTTGCAACGACAACATGACTTATCGATTCCCTATTACAATACTATTGTAGCTTTACAATATTCAATACTAATTAAACTGCAGCGCACACTTGCGTAACCATTCATTATAACAAAGGCGACAAGACTTTCGACACCTCGGTCTTACTCGGCCATTGTAGCATTAGCCCGCGGAGAAACAACATGTGTACTAGTGACTGAGTTAGTAATCATCGGATCTTTCAGCATCGAAGTTTCAAAACTACAGTGAAGGATGTCCCAAACTTGGCAGCCACCGGATATATCGTCAATATGTGTCGATCAAAACGCACCTTTGACACAGTGCTCCCAGGCCGGGTTCATGTTCCTAGCTTTAATAGCACAGTTATTCGGCAATTCTATAGACAGTATAGATTTACCGAAAAATCCATACCCAACGCCATACGATACTGATTTACAACCGCTGTCCCATTTAAATGTTCTTGGACCTCAAGAATTTGGAGGTGCTCTAAAGAAACCAACTGAGACACCAGGATTGGGAACTACTCTGGAGTTTGAATCGCACGTGAATCATAAAATTCAGGCTCATAGTTACGGTCCTAAAGGAAGTCATGGATACTCTGAATCTTCATTATTTTTGAAGCCGGAGATCGGATTTGATCCATCGAAGAACGATGTTTCCGCATTGTACTCGCATCAGTTTTTGAGGAGAAAGGATATTTTCGATTCTGATGTTGCTGACTCCGAAAAAGATGAAGTCACTTTAAAGATGGATGATTTAAAAATTAACTCCGACAATAAAACAAAAAGTAAAACCAGGAAGAGAAGGCAGGCTCCTGAAGTGTTTGACTTTATAGTTGTCGGTGCTGGATCAGCTGGATGTGTTGTTGCCAATCGCCTATCAGAAGTAAAGAAATGGAGGGTAAGTACTTATGCTTATTTAATTTTAGATAAATGGCAATATGCATAGCGTCATAACCCGTATATTTCGTTTACCCTCTTTTTATCTATAGAATTCTTTCTCTACATGCAATCTTCCATAGTTCTGCCACATTCAATACAATACGATCAGATTCTACTTGTTGGTGATGATTTTTCTTTTGTTCATTGTTTTTGTTCATGAACTTTGTTTTTGTAAAAATTATGTCAGTTCCATCCGTTTGTTCGATCCATAGTGATATATAGCCTAACTAATATTATAAATACGGAAGTGAGTTCGTTTGTTAATGTTAATGATATTTCGTTTTCCGTTATTTTATTTAGTTTCTCGGGGACGTAGATGAAGTCGCGGGCAGCAGCTATAAACAGATTCACAATAAAGTTATAATAAGTTATAACTTATAACTGCGTAACCTTTTAAAACAAAATATTGTCATTTAACTAGCTATCAGTCCGGCGTTTTGACGTTTTCGAATTCGTATAGAATTTGACCAAAGGCAAGAGCATAATAACATATCGTGATAGTAACATAACAAGGTACTATAGTCATATATAATGAATTACGATAGTCCAGAACATTTAAAGAAAATTTTTAGTAAACATTGAAATTATGTTATCTGATCTACATTAATCAGGTACTTAGGTATCAGTACCCAATTAGTAATTCTAAGCATGAGACTGGAGAGCGAGAGGTACGAATTCCGGTTGAGGCAAATCTTTGTATGACGAGCGCGTGTTTGTTATCAATATGTGGATATGTACTTAACTAGAATCATTATGTGCATCCGCTATATTGTGCCTATCGTCAAAAAACCACAAAAAGTCTGCAACGTAACTGGTTTTCGTAATCTCAATCATTGTTCCTGTCAGTATGTTGTAATGATTTTGCGGTTACCGATTGACCTTGAAAGCGAAACATTCTTGACATAATTATTTTTTGCCGGAAGATAATCGCGTCGAAAGTGATATTTTCACCATCAATGGATGAAAGAAATCATCTGCAGACAGAAGCTGTCATCTGACTGTAGCCCGCCTTAGTGGTGTTAAAGATCGTAAAATGAATAATCTAATCACAAATCATCTAATGATGTAAATATGAGGAGTATATAAGGGGAATTTATCCAGTTTATCGTATTTTTAAGGAAATGGAGATGTTTCTGTAACTTTTTGAGATGATGGATTAATATACGTACGTGTATACCTACTATCCAATGACATAATTATGTACTATTATAGTTGTACATTTACTTTTTTTAGGGACTGTAATATTAACGTGTTAGTGTATACGATACGTGTGTGAATGCGATATACTTTCTTTTGATGGCCAGTGTAGACTAGAATTTATTATGTTCATAATTTTTTTGGATTTGAGGCTGAATTCATGGAGCTAATTAATTTATAACTGTTTACGGTGAAGGAAAACATCGTGAGGAAACCTGCACACACCTGTGAAGAAAGAATTTCTTTACAGGTTGTGTGTGAAGCCGACCAACCCGCACTTGGCCAGCGTGGTTGACTAAGGCCTAATCACCCTAGTTTAGGGTAGACTCGAGCCCCTCGGTGGGGAAGTATATGAGCTGTTGATGATAGTAAAA
This sequence comes from Schoenobius gigantellus, assembly GCA_963935595.1. Classification (NCBI taxonomy): domain Eukaryota; kingdom Metazoa; phylum Arthropoda; class Insecta; order Lepidoptera; family Crambidae; genus Schoenobius; species Schoenobius gigantellus. Next base: position 9,761,392 of record OZ012563.1, read on the forward strand.
TTGAAATAATTTTAATACCAATCGAAAATTTTGTTTCTTACTAAATGTGCAGCCGGTGCATTGTACTGGTATATAGGTACTGCAGCTAACACCATTATGTGTTTCATAATATTATGTCGTAAATGTGAGAACGCTAGAGCACCATTGAGCACTAAAAAACAGACAATAGATTATAGAAAATTCTAGCACAATACGTTTCTGTGTGAGAAAACCGGGTATGACGACCTTTGGGTTGAACGCGAGGCTACTTTTTGCGACAATTAATGAACGGTCGTATTTATTTAACTGTGCTTCAACAAAAAAAAAGTGGGACAAGCAAATAACCGATTGTTACGAACATCAGGAAAATGCTGATTGAAGGGTTTTTATTTGACAGTGTTCATCGATTGGTCACACTTTTTTTAGTTATTTTCTGACCAATAATAAATTTTAAAATTTATAATCTGGTAAATTAATAGTTAGTTTACCAGAGGCTGACTTTGCACCGAAGTCCTCTGAATTGACACAATTTACCATTACGGGAATAAAGGGAAGTGTTTCATATAAACCCGTACTATTCAATTTTGCGTTACTGAGTACCAAATAAAGAAATCACAAAATTATAATATTAATAGAATTAATTTAAAATAATTTACAAGCATGTTGCAGTTGCAATAAAAATAATATAGGCTGTAAACTACATCATTAAATTAGCAAATCATTATGTTTTTGTAAATCCTAATTTAACACGTCTAAATCATAATTTTGATTGAATATATGCTAATTCAATTGAATAACAATCATCATCATCATCATCATCAACAGCTCATATACGTCCCCACCGAGGGGCTCGAGCCTACCCTAAACTAGGGTGATTAGGCCTTAGTCAACCACGCTGGCCAAGTGCGGGTTGGTCGACTTCACACACAACCTGTAAAGAAATTCTTTCTTCACAGGTGTGTGCAGGTTTCCTCACGATGTTTTCCTTCACCGTAAAAGCGTCGAATAAACGTACATATGAATTCGAAAATTTGAAAACACATTGGTACGCAGCGGGGTTTGAACCGCTACCTCCCGATTGGAAGGCGACGGCCTTACGCACTACGCCATCGACGCTCAATAACAATATCCAAATAGAAAATACAGTAACGCAACACCTATAGGGAATTTTGCGATTACGGAAACTATGTATATCTTACAAAATTCAAGGAAAATAACTTTCCATTGCGAGAATAGACGAGCATCTTGAATCTCAAACGGTGATGCAATGTAGCAACTGATCCAGACGAAAATAAAAAGAGCACTTTTAGACGTAACCGACGGAAAGGAAAGTGATGGGCTTCCACTATTAGCTTGACGGAAATTTAAAATGGCCGTGAACTTAAAAAGAAAGAAAACGACGCCGATCAATTTAGAGGAATAAAATTACTTTCAGTTTTTTTGTTGAATGGAGCCAAACAAATTTTCAGTTGCCCTTCTATTTTGATAGTTAACTATGACTGCTTTGTTCTGTTATACAATGATACTATTTGCAAACAGGCTGACCTGTGTGGTTGTTTTGTAATTCGTCAATTGACCAGTTATCATTTATTTATTTATTATAATAAGTACACACACATGATACATATTAATACAATAATAGATATACACGGTTATTTTTTTATCACCCTGGAAAATTTAAGGGACGCTTCACGACATGGTATTAGAATGTTTTATATATGAATAAAGAAAAATAACTCGCTTACTTAATTTTATATAATTTTTTTAAAAAATCCAAAAAATGCTGCCTTAGTTGAAAGCAGGATTTTTAGAGATTTTTTTTATTTTTTTGTATTTTTTTTTAATTTTTTAATTTTATTTTTTTTATTTTTATATAATAATGGATGTGTCCTGAAGCATCCCTGAAATTTTCCAGGGTGATAAAAAAATAACCGTGTATACATAATTTTGGAAACAATTCTGATATGCATCACAAAACGGCGTACATAGCACTGACATGTATACAAAGGTATGATTAGATTAAACTTAGTTTAAACATTAGGTTAAAAAATCATCGATCCCCGAGCACCTGCCAGGCTAATCGCCTGACAAGTACTCAAAGATCAATGACTTAAACCAAGGGAAACTATTGCCGAAGACATCCAAATCTGGAATTCTGTTGCTAAAGGTGTTGTATTCAATGGGGATACGTGCCAAAGGGGACTGAAGACCATTGGTTCTAGCGAAAATTACAGCTAAGAGTTTTAGCTACACGATGTCTAGGATATCGAAGATCGCTGGACTGCAGAAAATCATTTAAAACTATATATAGGAAACACATATTTACTATCATAATTCAATTAGATAACTTGATGAAGAAAACTAAAATTATTTATCGACTATAACTATTAATATAGTCGGACGACGACAATACAAAATACTAAATACATTAAAATCGCTTATTTTATCAAACAAAATTATTAAGGTACACAATGGCCGATTACCGATAGGTTTTAAAATTGCCCCTCTGACTGTGAAACGACTGACATGAATATTCGTTTGATGTGAGTACGTTTTTCGATTTGTCCAGCTCGATATCTAGCGCCGAGCATTTCGGGATTTAGGTGGATTTGGTTACTAGCGATAGGTATTTGTCATTAGCCCAATACAAATTACGTCAAAAATGTTATCTCCAGTAAACATATTGAATAATTATAATAGATAAAATAAAAATTGAATACCCAATCTCAAAAGTTTGTCTACTCTTTGGATCTTTCAAAAAATATCATCTATAGTTACTGAATCCTATCCTTACGTAGAAATATATTATTATAAATAAGTAACTAAAAAAATCAGCGAAGCAGATATTTGCAGCAAGAGCTTTAAACAAGAGCTTTACACAAGATCCAAATTCATGTAAATGTTTGCTCAGCGTATGTTCTACATTAACATATGTTATGTGCATATAAACATGATGCCCAAAAATTCGTTTACATGATTCGAAGGGAATCAGTGTAAACACCCATTACGCTGTGTTTGCTTATATTTCATCGAATTCAAAGTAATGGATCGTAAGGTTTTTATGCGTAGGTATAGTCGACGACATATTAAGACTTACGGCCGGTTTCACCAAATTTTACATTTTACGATTTCCTAAAAAGTAACAGTAAAAGTTAATAGAAATACTTAACAATTGCACCATAATATCTCACCTCTAGTTTCAATTTATTGATTATTTTATCCTTTACGTTTAAAAAGGTTAAATGTACGGCGCTAGTCATATATTTAATTATTAAACGACACATTTTCATGTATTGAGTTGTTTCTTTTTACGATATCGTTAAACGTAAAACTTGGTGCAACCGGCTGTTACATATGCATAACGAAAACCGCTCACAGTTAAAACTGAAGTCTGGCATACCATGATCGATCTGAGAAAGGTCGAAACGATATTGAAACAAAAACACCGCTATTGAAAGAAAGAAAGAAAATTCGTTTATTGCATTATTGTTGCAGCCTATAGCGCTATCTCGCTCTTAAGAGGAAATCGTACAGTTCGTTTCTCCATAAAAACGTAGTCCCCTGTTTCCTTCCTGGATAATGGCACTAGTTGCTCTATTTTTTCCAATAAAATCAATGGCCACTATAAGCATGTGCATATGCTTTCCTTTTTTTATTAGGTTAATTATTAAAAGAGATTTAAAACCTTCAAAAACCTAAAAAATCGGCCTAATTTTCTGCTGTATTCAAACTTCCAACAAACAAATTCAAGAAGATTACTTATATGAAAAAAAAGCAAAACAGAAACACAGAAAAAGCGTTGCTTTAATTTTTAACGCAAAAAGTAATTAAATCGGTCAATTTTTCGCGGAGAAAACAGGGGACTACGAAACGTATATTTTGTGTATATTTCATAGTTATTTTCGGTCCCAGCTGCAGTTGTCTCTATCGCGTTCAGCCCCCCTAGACAAGATGTCTTTCGATAATCGTAATCGCAATCACTAAATGGACAATGTATGAGATTTGACAATTGGGATGATGACTGAATTCTAATTTTTACGTCTCGTCATTAAATATTAAAATACAGTGAAAAAAGATGCAGTTCTGTGAAATTAGAATTAAAATCGGCTTAGAAATACATTAGATACAAGCATTTTAAATTGTTAACTTGAAGGCGATTAGACAGAGAGATCCGACATCAACCGTGACGTCATTGTTGAGTACGGCCATATAAACTCCTTGTAAATTGCCGTTTTGCTAGAAAGAGATGGAGAAAAATCTTTAATACCTTATATCTTGGTTGTTTTTATACTTATTCGAAAACCGGTTTTTTCTTTCTGTTTATTATATGAATGAGCTTCTATTAAAACAATAAATTTTTTTTAGTCATCTAGCCTATTGCGCTCGAAAGCTAAGCGAGGGCTTATGTCAAATCCCATACATTTTCCTTCTAGCGATTGCGATAGCGATTATCGAAATGCGTCTTGTCTAGGGGGGTTCAGTTATTCGGGCACACAGGACACAGCGCGACAGCAATACATTTTACAAATACCTATTTTTGAATTGGCTCGACCTTGGTGTTTCCTCTTAAGGGGGGCTATTGTCGTGTGTAAAATATTCATAGTAGAGCGAAAAAAAATGTTAGGTTGCCAGACAGAAGTTTAGACAACGATTTTTATATAAAGCGTAATTTATTTTTTATAAAATGTTGCTGTTCGAGAATAAGCTCAACATCAGCTATAATAATATTTTTAAGTCACTGCGAATTCTGAGTCTATGACTTATCTATATCAATTCATGTTGAATAAGAATAAACCCAACTCATTTTTTTAAATTAATTTGGTCTACGAACAGATTCACGATAGAACAACATTGAAATTTGACAGAATATAAAAAAAAATTATTGGGAACCCGCCACGGTTGGTCACCATCAACATACTCGTATAGAAGACAGATATAGTTTTGTGGAACATGACAGTGTAATATTAAGAGTTCTTTACGAGACTGCAAACCTCAAGATGTTTACATTTTCGGTCACATCACGGTAGTAACCACGGCCAACATTGCTTGTCTTTAGTAATCGTAACTCCGAGGATATGAACCAATGCGCTATGATGTTTCACTATCAGCATAATGAATAGGACTTACATTTTTACACCTATTGAAATTGAAACATTAGCTTAAATACTCGTAACGAATAGTAAGCAGCGTGGAGATAAAGCGAGCAAATTAAGGTTTTTACCGATACAGTTTTTACAGAAGATAAAAACTCGAGCATTGTAACAAAGCTGTTCGCATGATGAACTGCTTATATAATCTTCACAGCCCAGTTCCCATCAATGAAGATTATGCGAAAGATAGCCTATGCACAATCGATAACCCTGTGATGTGAACGTATGTTGAATGTGGTCTCTTACTGGAATTATAAGTTACATAGTATTCTTTTCAGTTTTTGTTTGTTTGATTACATTGCATTTAAATAGAGCTAAATCTAACCGATTTGTCTCACATAATATTTGGAGTTAAGAATTAAAAAGAAAGTATTATTTCATTTTCACTTCATATTCTTAAACTTTAAAAATAATGTTCGAAGACAATTATCTGGCTTAATATGTATAGTTGTGTTATGTTTTATTTAATCGTCAAATTTTTATAAAAACTTTTTATATTTCTATGAAAATGTTAAATATAGTCTATAAGCCTAGTCTACACATCGGCGATTGACTCAATTAATTGAACTTAATATTTTCCGTCACTTCATCTGTCGAGTTCTAAAGTCAATCTCACGTATTTATCATTTTTTTTAATCTTGTAAGCCACGTGAAGACCGTACCGTACCGTATAAACAAGGTACGTGTTTATAAGTACGTATACATAATGTACATAGGTGTAATAGTCGATTCTAATAACATATCTTTATTAAAAAGAAACAACTGGCCCCTGAAAAAAGTTCTGAACAAAAAAGTTTAAATAGAAAGAGTCGTAATGCCTTTTTTTTAACGGTGGGAAATGCTTAATGCATACCTTGCGCCTAGGAAGACGCAAGGTTATGTCGGACTCTCCGCGGTCCCTGGGGGCAGGGTACCAGCCAGAAACCGTGGTCTACCGACTAAAACCCACCGATGCCCCTCACAAATGCCTTGGAGCGAGCACGTCCATCACCGCCGCATCTTCCTCATCATCAGATGAAGAAGACACGCCGAGGAGGGACGTGTCACTACGAGGTCATGGGAACTCGAATGAATACTGAGTCGTAATGACCTGCGTCCGGATAAAACCAATTTATTCAGATAAAACAAAACGTAAGTAAAAACCAGCTCGAACTTGACCCATTTGGAATTAATCGCGTGTCTTCTAACCCGTTCTCTGGGTTAAATAAAGCTAGTCTTGTGCGAATCGAACCGCAACCATTTCTCAATGTTGCCATACCTTGCCAATAAAAAGCTGCTCCTTTTGTTTTTGTTTGAATTGCGAATTGAAACGAGAAATGTCACCTATCTTACAGGTATAAATATATATGCTTTTGTTCATAGTTTTATTCTATTCCATAATAAGTAAGCACCTATTTAATGCCACGCATGACAGACCACTTTAGCTACAATTGAGATGATGACTGAATTCAAGTTTTTACGTCTCGTCGTTAAATATTAAAATACCATGGAAAAAGATGCAGTTCTGTGAAATTAGAATTAAAATCGGCTAAGAAATACATTAGATACAAGCATTTTAAGTTGTTAATTTGAAGGCAATTAGACAGAGAGATCCGACATCAACCGTGACGTCATAATTGAGTACGGCCATATTTAAACTCCTTGGTAAATTGCCGTTTTGCTAGAAAGAGATGGAGATAAATCTTTAATAACTTATATCTTGGTTGTTTTTATAGTTATTCGAAAACCGATTTTTTCTTTCCGTTTATTATATGAATGAGCATCTATTAAAACAAAAAAAAATGTTATCAAGCCTATTAACTCAGGTCTATTTCGCGGTAAACAATAACTATACCGAGTTACTGTTTCCCGACGTTTTGGCCGAATTGCATCAGGCCGTGGTCACGGGATGACTCACGGGATTGTATTTAAAATGTGTACAAATTTCGGAAGTCTAAAAACTTTGAGACCACTTTAGCGCCAATCACATGCTATCAAAAATGGGTTTGAGTAACACAGAGATCTGCAGGGTCTGCAAAGAGGCAGAGGAGAGCATGGAACAGTTATTATGCTATAAGAGTAACACAGAGATCTGCAGGGTCTGCAAAGAGGCAGAGGAGAGCATGGAACAGTTATTATGCTATAAGAGTAACACAGAGATCTGCAGGGTCTGCAAAGAGGCAGAGGAGAGCATGGAACAGTTATTATGCAATAAGAGGAAATCGTACAGGCCCTTTTTCCATACAAACGTAGTCCCCTGTTTCCTTCCTGGATAATGGCACTAGTTGCTCTATTTTCCCCAATAAAATCAATGGCCACTATAAGCATGTTCCTATGTTTTCCTTTTTTCATTTAGTTCATTATTAAAAGAGATTTTAAACCTTCAAAAACCTAGAAAATCTGCTGTATTCAAACATCCAACAAAAAAATTTAAGAAGACTATATGAAAAAAGCAAAACATGGAAACACAGAGAAAGCCTTGCTTTAATTTTTAACGCAAAAAAGTAATTAAATTGAACAATTTTTCGCGGAGAAAACAGGGGACTACAAAACGTATATTTTTTGTACTTTTCATAGGTATTTTCGGTCCCAGCTGCAGGTCAGTTGTTCGGACACACAGCGCGACAGCAATACATTTTACAAATACCTATTTTTGAATTCTCTCGACCTTGGTGTTTCCGCTTAAGCTGGCAGGAATAAGAGTCTCTTTGGGACAGAAGATACATAATGGCGATAGCAACCAATTATTATCATTAAAGACAGGGGCAGCACACAAGATCCTTAGGAGTCGAAGTAAAGGGCCCGCAAGGGCCTCCCTAATATAAGATTAGATACCTAGATTACATAACTTTATGTTGATTTTGGTTTTGATCTATTATATCTGGGGGGTTGGGCCGTTTCCCACTATGCTGGCCTAGTGCGGGTTAGTTGGAGACGCCAAAGCCTCGTCTGTCGATTAGCACAGTGCACCGCGCGTAGCAGGTGAGGATGGCTTGGTCCCTGTTAGATGATAGTTGGAACTACTTATACCTCGACCCTACGTCGCTTACAATGGGCCTCATAAGAAAGCTCAAAGTCACAAAACGCACAAAGAGGGCTATACTCGGGGTATCTCTACGTAATAGAATCAGAAATGATGAGTTAAGTAGGAGATCTAATGCTACCGACATAGCTCTAAGAATTGCAAACCTTAAGAGGCAGTATGACGGGCTGGCCCTCGAGTGGCGGCCGCGTACCGAAAGACACAGTGTTGGTAGGATAAGGTGTACCGACGATCTGCTTAACCGATTCATTGCTGATGGCACGACAGGCGTGTCATCAATTTTTTTAACTTGTGGCTTATGACACGATAGGCGTGTCATTTTTTGAATGATTGTTACACCCTCAAATTAAGTTTTAGAAGGATCTGCCTAGAACAAAACAATCATGTTTTTCCACGTAGATCTAGCCTGTTGCGTTAGTTTCTGGATATTGTGTGAATTCAGAAGTTGCAGGGGTTGCCAACCTTCATAAGTTGCATTGAATTATTTTTAACGTGTGACGCATGACAAGACAGGCGTGTCATTTTTGAATCGATTGCAACACCCTCAAATTAAATTTTAAAGGAAAGTTACCTAGAACATAACTATCATGATTTCGAAAGTAGTTTTTTTCTAATTTTCGATAATTAATACAATGTGTGTGACGATAATGTTTTACCAAACGAGTGCGGTTTTTTTAATCGATGCTTTTGAGGTGCGTTGTAACGTTAGTTTTGACAAAAAATACACATTTTGTTACATAAAGTTGTAGAAAAATACTTATCTCGTGTTGCCATCCGTGATCGACCAAAAAGACACAATTTGTAAACAACTTTCTGGAGCGTCTCAAAGACCCATACGTTTTCGCCATTGGTTTATTTATTTTTGCGAAAAATGGATTAACTGACTTACAATAAAATTGTTTAAGTATAAGGTAGCCGTAGATTGTCTCCAGTGTTTTAGGGAATTTCACAAATATTGTAATTATTTATTGCAAGTAGTTGATTATTGTAAGTGTCGGGTAAATAAATAATTATAATAGTAATTAAGATGAGTCCCAGTTAAGTGTAAACGATTTTTTAAAATAAAAGAGTAAAAAAGTCATTATTTAATCATTTGTTTACTACAAATTAACATAAGTAAATAAAGTGCGCACGCACCAGTATATACGTTACGCGTGAATTTTAAAATAATTATGCCTAATAACTTTAAAGCATCAATAGTTTGGAACTTTTTAAAAAAATTAAGGAAGACAGCTGCTTTTTAGAGTGAATTTCGTCTCTCGCGCTATACTAAATTACCAATAGACCAAGCATTGATTATCTCGAATAAATTGTTGTAAGCCGCGCGCCCGGCCAGTCCGCGCCTGCGACTGACAATCGACACAATAATCGAATAACACCGATAGTTATTCGAATCGATAACACAATCATACACAACAATCGAATAATTAGATTGTTTTTAGTAACAATCGCCCATCGCTATGTTACAGTCAAAGTGATTTATTACCTTTTAAACATTTCTTTAGATGGTTTACAAAAAAATAACCCTAACCTAATATATTACATGGACAATACCATTCTTAACCCTGACCTTTTAAATTTTACTTGTATTTATTACTTTATCCAAGTCTTCCAAGTTATTATATATAACAGCTAGTGCATAATATCTGATTTATCACTTTGTCTGTAACATACTACATATAAGAAGAAAAAACATGGAAACATTTTGCTATTATTAAATCAGAAATGAGTTTTTGATACAAACATCTATTTTGCATCCATTGTAGTTATGTAGGTAATAATAACATCCCTCCTCCCCCCAAAGCAAGATACCCCACTCACCATGTGAATTCCCACACCGCAAATTGTCTTTCGTTATAAATGAATCATCCCCAAGTCGAATAAAATGTTTCTAGTTTTTTATACCAATTCGTTGAATACCACAAAGAAATTATACAATATCAAAAATGGTTTGCAACATCTGAAAAAGTAAAGTCACTTACCTTCCATTTCAGGGAAAACACGTATTTAACCTCTTCAAAATCAATTTAATTATGCCGTACACTACCGTAGTTTGATGTCAACTAAACTTGAATCAAGTCTAAACAAGTGAAAAAGCAAAAAAAGCATGTGGTTTTATATACATGGCTGATGGCACATTACGCGTGCCATCAACTTCTATGGCGCTTGACACGCCAGTCGTGTCATAGAAAATTTGTTGACAGCCATGGCGAAAAGTTTTCAAAAATGGGCGCCGCAACGAATCGGTTAAGGTCGCGGGAAGCTCCTGGATGCGAGAAGCATACGACCGATCGGTTTGAAGATCCCTGGGAGAGGCCTACATATATCCAACAGTTGGCGTCCCTTGGCTGAAATGATGATTTTGATTTTGAAAAAAGTTATGTATGTAACGCAAATCTGTTACCAAGTTAAGAGCAAATGTGTGCCTCATTATAATAAAATGACATACACAAGTTTTTGATTTAAAGTGCATAATATAATTTTAATGACAAAAAACAAAACGGTATTTAATGTTTGGTTACTCTACTGTTTGAATACGTATGTGCCTTGCCATGTTAGCCCGCTAGCGACGATTGTGAGCTCTGACATTGCTCTGATTTGTTTGTGAGATTTGAGAGTGAAGCTCGCTTTGATGGGTATTGACATTTTGATTTGAAAAGGTTTACAGTCAGTTGCACAAAGGTCCATTAAATAGCAGTTTAGAATTTCCTTTTGCATAAGTTTGAAGAGCACGTGGTAAAAAATCCTATACCAAGTCAATGATTTACGTATACATATAAGATACCCATGCTCGGACTTAATCTGTATCACTTGAAATAAACACAATGTAAGCCAAGGTTAGTGTGTATGGTAACGATTTAACTTCTTATATCAGTTAAAATACTCGCTGCAGGGATTTGTTCCTGATTCGTCATATTCCTGATTGGTCATATTCCTTATTCGACACATTCCTAACTGGTCATATTTCTGATTGGTCATATTCCTTATTCGACACTTTCCTAACTAGTCATATTCCTAATTAGTCATATTCCTGATTCGTCATATTCCTAACTCGTTATTTGTACAGTCAAATGAAATCGCGAACACGTGCGAAGTAGTTATACTTTGTACTACGGTTACTAGACAATAATTTACTTAGTTCCATGTAAACAAATTTGTATGACTTGGCAGATAATTAAAATTATTTGTAAAACTCGTTATAACTCAAATACTGTATTTGTACCCTTTATGCAACAATAACATTTTCATCCCCCCATCTCGGAAAGAGTATTTTTGCTATTCGATATCTGACCGCCAAAGCCGTTTTTATCCGCTTGAGGTTAAAGTAAATTTGAATTAAGAACATCGCGCGCAACTAGGTATGTGATTTCAAAACATCATTAACCCTATTTACTTTCATCTCCATGGTGCCGAATATATCATACAACTTTTTAAAAATTTGTTAAAAACTCGAACTTCCTTGGTGTACTTTTGTTTTTGATTTGCTTTGCGCGCGCCATTTTGTTTTGATGTCGTATTATTATTATTATGAAACTTGAAAATAAGTAAAAAAACGTATTATTTGTTATGTACATAATATAAATATTTTTCTGTAATACTTACCTATCGTGATTGTAAATTTTGCATTTAGTCATTTCCTCGTTGAGAGGGGATGAAAAGTTACGTGTTGCACTCGAGTGCAAAGATTTTTGACCTTGTGCTCTTTTGATTCCCTCGCTAACGCTCAGGATTCTAGATTTTAGAATCCCTTGCTTGCTCGGTCATCAAAATTGAGCACGCGGTTAAAAAGCAACTTTGCACTCATGTATAACAAATAACTATTTTCGATTAAAATTATATTACAATGTCATTGACTCGATACAAATGATAAAGTGACAATGACATTAGACAACTGACAATAACAGAGTATTTCTATAATAAGTTTGTGCAGACAAATGTAAATGGTATGACGAGTGAGGAATATGACGAATCAGGAACATATCGCTGCAAGCATATTATTACCGATCTTATAGTTTTCAAATGATGTATCAGATTTTCCGTGAGATGTTTGATCATTCGTTCATCATGATGTCATCATTGAAATTATGCCATAGTGATGATATCATTGGAGATCGGTAATACCAAATGAAGCATTTCATGACTTCCTTATTTAAAATTATACCATGTCATACGTAGGTAAAAAATTTGGACGATTCAAAAAACTTGTTATCAAGACATAGGTATTGATGATGTTGTGTATCATCTTTTTTACTTCTCGATAATGTTAATTTCTTATTGTGAAATATAAGCATGAGTTTTAAAGTTTGTCGGAAAATAAACATTAATTTTCCACTTTCCAATTACATAATTAGAAAGTTTCCCAAAACCTTACATTCAGATTGCTTTTATGACCGTGCTAACATTTTCTCTTCTGTGCGGTGCGGTCGTAAAACGTTTCAGCCAATGACACGTGATTGCAGATTACTTAATGAATGACAAATCCAACACAATTTTTGACATAACTGCAACAAAAGCGACACGACACCTGTAATCTATTACGTCAATTTTTTCTTTTATTTGTAGCCAAAACGCGCCCCGTTGAGACATGCTCAGCTGGCCAGACTAAGAGCTAATTAGCTTAACATCCTTCTTTAGTTTTCAAGCGCAACAAAAACGTATTGCAGTATTGCACCGTGCTTGTTACACAAACGTGTCAAATCGAACTCGATATTCAAAATTAATTTAATTTAAATAGACACTATTTCTTAATTGTCATTACTGGCTTATATAGGAAAAGGCCTTGACAAACTTTTTGATAAGGAAAAGTAGTCTAAAGATACGGGTTTGGAGTCGCTACGAAATTATAATTGGCCCGAAAGCGAGAATGCGCATGCTTTGGTGACGTTGGTGACCCTTGCTGTTCAATATTTTACTAACCGGATTGCTATAGTGATCCAACATAGCAAGGCATTTCTGTATGCGGATGAACTATGCTTGCTAGGACTATAGCATGCGATGTGGATTCAAGGTTGCTGCAATTGGACTTGGACAATTTCAATAAATGGTGCAACAGCAACAAATTGCCTGTAAATATCAACAAATGTTAGCATATTAAGATGTCTCGGAAAATTCAGAAGGTCAACACAATATATAAAATCGTTGGCGTGAAATTGCAAGAGGTTGAGTATATACGTGATCTAGGGCTTATTGAGGATTCCAAACTTACATTTGAGTTGCTGCATGTTTGGAATTTATATGTTTGGCATGGTTTGTTTTCTTATCATTCCCATCCCCATCACTACGTTGCACTGGCGCCCAACGTGGGGTTCGTTGCATCATCCAGTACGCGGCCGTCACTTGAGAACCTTTCCGCCTCAATTACGGCTCGCAATTCTTTGGGCTACATCGGTGTCCTAGGTTCTCCTGTGGATCTCGTTAATTCAGAGCCAATTGAGCAAAATTGCATCCATACGAAGTCCTTGTGGGTCACTAGTATTTTATATGTGTTATGATGGCTAAAAGCCGAATTACGGTTACAACTAGTTTGAGCCAGCTAGAATTAGATGCAGCCAGTAGATTAGGTTGGGTTAGAAGTTCTAACTGGCCCAAACCAACTGTAACCGTGTTTCGTTAGCCGTAACATAAATATATCATCATCACTCTAAGTCTAATCACCCTATATTAGGGTGATTAGACCTTAGTCCACCCACCACACTGACCCAGTGCGGATTGGTCGACAACATAAAAATAGAATGAGTGCACACTTTTGTACGAACGGTTTTAGAGAAAATAGTTTAGTTTATCTACATCGACGATCTATCTGCGAACACTGAACTCCTTTGGGTGCAATTACAGCGTGCTCCGATCTGAAGGTCAAGGCTGTGCGATAATAGGTTTTTCTATTAATAGCAACCGTATTTGCGGCTGAGACGTTCAACACAGTGGAACAGGGTCTACTTTGGTGTGAAATGGATTTCGCAATTATACCATTTGAGGTAGGTATTCGATTTCTAGTAGATTGTACTAATCATATACATTATCGTATTTATAACATAGGTAGAAATCAGATGTTCGTGAAAATACTTTAGTTATGTCATCATCATCATGATCATTTCAGCCAAGAGCCGCCCACTGTTGGATATAGGCCTCCCCCAAGGATCTCCAAACTGAATGGTCCTGCGATTCCCGCATCCAGCGGCTTCTCGCGACCTTCACCACCTTTACCTTCTTTAGTTATGTATTCATTCATATTTACCTAAAGTGTTAGCTATCACGGAATGCAATTGGCATGAGATATTTGCAATGCAATTAGCAAAGGGACATAATAATATTTGCAATGCAATTAGCAAAGGGACATATTCCAATGCGTTGTGCATTCCTTAATGTTATTTGATTCCGGGAAGCTACTTCCATAATTTCTTTGCCAAAAATGTTATATGCATCTGAAATATATTATACTATCTCTGGTTAAAATCTCCTTCTAGGTTCGCCTGGGGTATTAAGGATAACGATTTTCTAAATCCTTATAAAGCCAGAATGTTAAATTGAAAATTGTAAGCCTTGTATTAATCCCAAGTGGATTTCAGTGTTTATCGGCGGCAAACTTATAAAAAGACGCTGTGAACTAGAATCCGTGATTGTAAAACTTTTTCACTTTGAGACTTGGAGACGAATTGTTTCAGTTTTACGGGAGAGAACTATTTGTGCTGGATGTGTTATATAAAAAAAAATATTTTTAATTTAGAAAAATGGGATCTGCAAAACGTATATAATTAAACGGCGTAGCTAAATATAATAACGGGATGCAACGACTTGTTATTTTTTTTTTGGATTTAGATTACGGTTTTTTTTAAACTTTGCATTTTCTATAAAAATGCAATTTTTTTATATTATGTAAGTTTCATCCGGGCTGGTTAAGTGCTCGGTGGTCAAATTGAGCAAGGCGTTACGATGTTATGTTGAAGACTGATGTGAATACTGTCCAAGTAGATTTTTTTAAATGTTCATTAATTTTCGCCAAGAAATACATAACGAACACATTATTTTTTAAACTGTTCCAGCTCTGTCCTGTCAAAATCAGCAATCAACAACAAGAGCTTTTGACAGAACGATGTCTGTCGGGACAGCTAGTAACTTAAAAACACAAAAGACGAAAAACTGTGTCAAAAAGGAAAATCTAAAATACTAGCTGACCCGGCGTACTTTGTATCGCCATGTTTTTTAACTAAATTACTGAAATGTTTGTTTAAATTATTGTAATTTTTATATCACACAAACTTTGTCCTAACAATAACGAATACATAAAACCAAGAATCATCCAATTTGGTGCAGTCGTTCGAAAGTTATGGGCGTACATACATTTCGAAGATCCATTTTTATTTATATAGATAGATTAATATGACTATCTGAAATTTATAATTTCGAAACCTTTAATTATTTTTTTTACATACAATTGCACCATTTTCTTTCTATATTCTGTTTGAAGATGTTAAATCACTCTTCTTTGAGATTCGCTCATAATAACTCTCCATTTATATTTCCTAAGGCAATCGAGCTCATATTACATAAGCAGTCTGAAATATGCGAACTTTACACCAACAAAACAACTTCTTACTTTCTTGTTGTTAATGCTTTCTTTGATTCCTGGGAAACATGTCGGATAGGAGCTCATCTAGAAAGTTCCGTATCTCATTTATTCGCAATTTTCCAAGGACACACTCATTTCGAGACGATCTTTGTTCGCTACATCGAAGAGAATTAAAATGATAAGTGCCTTCACTACAGCTTTTGAATATTCTCTATCAGTTTCTTTGCTCCTGATC
Source organism: Schoenobius gigantellus (assembly GCA_963935595.1). Classification (NCBI taxonomy): domain Eukaryota; kingdom Metazoa; phylum Arthropoda; class Insecta; order Lepidoptera; family Crambidae; genus Schoenobius; species Schoenobius gigantellus. The sequence goes on from OZ012563.1 coordinate 9,777,345, forward strand.
TTGTTTGCATACGATCGAATTGATGCAATTTTGCATTGTTTGAAATTGTTTTGAATGGACAGTACAGACACGCGTAATACAGGAGTGTTGAACAGAGGGACTGAATAGGTTTCAGAACCTATTCAGTCCCCGTGCCCATGAGCGGCAATGTCGCGTTTGTTCCATTCTCCTATATATGCCGTCGTCCATAGTTGTGGACGTATTGACGTTGCTTTGACTAATTACACGATTTCGAGGCATATGTGTTTCTACCAATATAGCACAAGATCTCAGTATTCTTGATTGATTTGTCGGATAGTACACTGGCCGTAGTATTTATGATTGTGTATTTCTTATTTTTTTTTTGTGAAACGTTTTTTTCACAGACTCATGATCCGCTCTTTGCTTATACGTACATCTGCTATCTTTATGATCTCACACACAATATCCCTTACACCAGGGTTTCTTAAAGTGGGGTCCACGGACCCCTTAGGGGTCCGTAGCATGTGTATCAGTGGTCCGCAGTAGGTCAGTCTGTAAACATTGTGTAGTAAACTCGACGTAAACATGACATGCGTCTTGCCTTGTCGAAGACAATCCCACAATTTAACGTTCTCATTGAGGCCAAACAGCTGCACCCTTGTTATTAGCTTAGTAGTAAGTGTAATGCAAGGATCAATAAAAGTATTTTTTAATTAATATAAATAAGATGTTCTTCATTTCCAAAAATATTGTTAAACAGGGTCCGTGGAATTGTTTAAATTGTGAAAGGGGTCCGTGACTGCAAAAAGTTTAAGAAACCCTGCCTTACACGAATATTAAATGCGAAAGTAAGTCTGCGCAACTCACTTTAGCATTACCTAATGAGTACCTACTAGTACTTAATGAGTTATGAGTATACTACCAAAATATAGCTAATTTAAAGTTTATATCGGTATAAAAAGGTTTCGTTGTGATCCGTTCTTGTTATTAAATTATGGTCGGCGCTTTACCAAAAGGTTTATGCCCATTTTACATTAAACTCAGTGCAATCAAATTTTCAATATCCATTTCAGTAGTTTAGACTTAATCAAACTTTTTAACGCTGAACGCGATGAGATTGTTTTTATTTATTTAAATGAATCACTGTCGTTGGTTTTTATTTGTTTCGCTTGTGGAATCTCAGCGAGACTCCTTCGAATGGACTGGTGTTATAAGTTTGATTATAAAAGTTTTGATTCGTTCTAAACCTGAGATTTGCGAGTGAGTTACTTCTATTCTTCGATTGACGAGTATCTGTGACGAATATAAATAGGTTTGGGTATATTTATTTCCGTTCAGTTTTGTTTTGTGTCTGTGTTATAAGTTTTATTGAATAACTTTTAACTCCTTAAATCGCGTAAGTCGTCTTTGTTAGACGACTTACGCGATTTAGGATACTCGTAGTTCGACTCCTTTTTATAAATTTTGCGCAGAATGAACATTTAAGTAGTGTGACTCTAAGATCTTTATTCCGTTTTTTTAAAACGAGTAGGTACTTATGGATATGTCTTTCGCACATTTCCAGTAGGTATTGACAGAGTGAGATAGGTCATTGTTAGGGGCGGTACCAAGTCTTTGTTTGAAATTGTATATGCCCGTTCTTATTAATTACTTTTAAAATTTATTGTAGAAAAAAATAAATTATATTTTTAAGATTTTATTTTAACAAAATTTTCTGTTCCGTAATGTCAAATTGCAACTAAATGTGATAATTTGATGACATAATTTCATAAATATATAACAATCAAACAATATTGGATTCACACATTAAAACACGTGCGACGCGCAGGTATAGTCGAGTGACTCGACTGTATGTGCATGGAACTGCAGCGTGTGTGTAAAATGAACTTTATATTGATGACGTGTTGATTTGATTGATGTGGCTCAATGGAAAGGTAGTCAAATTTCGGTTTTTCATTTGTTAAAAAAACGGACTATTGATACACAATCTCACAGAAGCGTCGACCAAAAGAATTTTGGAGACTTTGTTAGCAATAGCAAGGGCTTACATAAGATGCCCCGCGCGTTGCACGCATTGGCCACGAATCGGTTACCCATCCCACGGGCTCTCGTGGCTACTGGCGTTTGGCCTAGGCTGTGGAAAATAATTTCTGCCAGCCATCGCTGCCACCCCTGAGGTGTCTAGACAAATCCCTAGCCCACAGGCCGCAGGAGGAAGCCAATCTTTTGGTGAAGCTCTTCGCGGCTCATTACCTCATTGTGGCTCCACGATGCCTGATATTAAAATCAGGCAGCGGGATGTTCGTGCTATTTTGCAGCCAGGAAATGTTCGATGTCAGAAAAGCTACTGGACCTGATGGCATTCCGGGTGTTGTACTCAAAAAATGTGGAGTGGAGTTGTCTTCCGTACTCACACGTCTGTACAAAATATCCTACTCTTCGGGACGCATTCCGGGGGCTTGGTGGGAAGCTTATGTGCAGCCTGTGCCCAAAAAAGGGGACCGTGTTGACCCAGCCAACTATCGGTCACCTCAGTACTGCTTCGTTACCTAGAGGATCACTTCCTGATTAACAGTGACCGTCAATACGGTCAGACTGAAGCAATCGACGGGTGATCTTCTAGCGTATGTGATACATGTCTGGGGTGAAGCTATCGACAAGCAAGCGAGTCATTGGTTATCAGCCTAGATATCGCTAAAGCCTTCGAAAGGGTCTAGCACAAGGGTCTTCTCTCCAAACTTCTGTCCTACGGTCTTCCTGTTCAACTCTGTACCCGGGTGACTGACTTCCTGCATGAGCGAAGAATCCGTGTCTTTTTAGATGGATGTAATTCGCAGCTTATGCCGGTAAATGCCCGAGTACCCTAGGGTTCCGTTCTGTCCCCAACACTCTTTCTTCTACATATATCAATGATTGTGTTATGCAGACGATAGTACAGTGCATGCAGGATATTTTGGACACGTAGCGGCTAGACGAGCGGACACTGCGGAGAGACGGAATAACCTTGTCATTGATCTTAACCGGGTTTTGGACCGTATATCCAAATGGGACACAAAGAACCTAGTTGATTTCAATACCAAGAAAAGGCAGGTGTGTGAGCTCTCAAAAACGCCACCGTTCCTCCCCCTTTTCTCTCTTTAGGGCACAAGACTGAACCTGCAGAGTAGTATTACCATGCTTGGTATGTACGTACGTTGCGACCTAAACTCAAAGGATTACATCGAAAGCCTTCTAAAAACCGCTTCACGAAAACTCGGTGTCTTGAACAAGGTGCGGCAATTCTTTACAGTTTTATCAACTGTGTTTGCTATTTATTTATTTATTATTTATTTATTTACAGTGTAAACTTACAGCTAGATCTAGCTATACAAAACCCAATACGGTCTTATGTAGAATATTGTTCGCACGTCTGGGATGGCTCCGCCAAGTACTTACTCGATGTAAGTCATTGTTTTGTAAATTTGTAAATCACGGATAGTTTATTTTAATGAAATTTTAGTCTATTAAACATCTTTAAAAAATGGTAGTATGCATAATCACAAAAATGGGAGATCTTAGAACACTTAAAAGTTCATGAAACGGTCGGCCATATCATGAATTTTACGACCTGGCCTCGAAATATGCACTAATGAGTAAAGAGTATAAAAGTAAGTCCTGCTTCAGTAACGGAAGTAAATAATGATTTTTTTATAGTAGGGTAGGCGAATGACGATAATCCAACTGATATGGGCAACCGACATCCTGATGTTGAGGATGTTGGTTCAGTATATCCATTGGTCTAGTTAGTTGGCTTTGTAGAAACAAGTAATACGGTAGTAAATAATTTATAAGACTAACCGTGGTATTTCCGAGAAAATACTATTCTATTGTAGTTTTCGCTATAAAACAATCTATTACCTGTTTATATCAGACTGATGTTATACATATAATTATATTATACTCATATATTTTAAGGGAACTACTCGTACTTAGAAGTCTTTTAGAAATGCTGCTTATAATAATGCATTTTTTGTATGACCGTTTGCTTATTAATAAAAATTAAATATATAAAAAATAATCTCAGCATCTCCTACTCAGTGTAATTTATTTATTTCATTCATCAACAGTTCATATACGTCCCCACCGATGGGCTCGAGCCTACCCTAAACTAGGGCGATTAGGCCTTAGTCAACCACGCTGGCCAAGTGCGGGTTGGTCGACTTCACACACAAACTGTAAAGAAATTCTTTCTTCACAGGTGTGTGCAGGTTTCCTCACGATGTTTTCCTTCACCGTAAAAGCGTCGAATAAACGTACATATGAATTCAAAATTTGAAAACACATTGGTACGTGGCGGGGTTCGAACCGCTACCTCCCGATTGGAAGGCGACAGTCTTACGCACTACGCCATCGACCCTTTTTTTTATAGATCCGTGCAATATGGAATGCCGATCCAAATTGGCGGTAATATTCTAACTCAACCTACTAAAAATCAAAATAATATATCATTGTAGATCGATCGAAATACGTTTTCAATAGAAAACCTACAGTATCTGTGCACTCAAAAGGACAATGTCAAAAATCGCCCTTTGACCAACAAAAATTTGATTTACGTCATAATTATATGCATATTTTATAACACTCATAACAAATATACGTATTCGACGGACAAATGAAAAATATTTAAAAGTACTTTCAGAAACAAAACCAAATGAAGTAAAATATACGAATGGTTATTGTTACCTTTGCTTGACTAAATAGAATTGAGTCGAATTTATGTAGGAATGGACATTTATTTATTTGTATACATTATGTTTTTATAACTTCTTTCACAATTTACAACGTAAATTAAATAAAGACATACGTCAATTGACTACTCAGGCGCAGTCGCTTGTTAGTGCGTTGTGTTTTTGACTTGTTTTATAATTTCGAGACTTCTTGTTCTTTACTACGTGGCTGTAATAACGTTCTTGATTGAATGCAATAATTCTTATTTTAATAATTGTAAAGACGTATAGACTATGTGTATTGCTTTTAACGAAATAAAGTGATACTTAAACTAACCTCAAAATCTGATTCATTTTTTGATATACTATTCGATTTCGAAGCTTGTCCGTAGTAATTGATGTGGACGTACAGTATTTGCTAATGTCTAATAATACGAAAAGCATTTTTTCACTGCTGTTGGTATTGGGGCGAACAATGTATGGACGCAGAGCAATGTCCTTTCACATGTTGCTCAAATTCACAGTATTGTAATTGTTATAGGTGTTGCTACTCGAAGCCGGTCCTGAAGAACCAGATGTGACAAGCGTGCCAGCACTCGCACCAGTTCTAGCCAGCTCTAATATCGACTGGAATTACCGGACACAACCTGAAGAGCTCACCTGTAGAGCGCAGAGAGGACAGACCTGTGCTTGGTATAGGTATGTTATCATCATCAGACATAAGCCTTTTTCTTGCGGCGGGGGAATCTCTTTACGATTCGACAAGGGACTGAAAAGCTGACAAGGCCGCCCCTTGGATATGCCATTGGACTCGGGTAAAAACCCCGTATCTGGCTAAACCACCCTCCAGTAACTTCCACCCCCATGGGGGCACGTTCGGGATCGGACTAGCCATTCCCCGAACGCCATCAGACATTACGCATAGACCTCGACCGATTCGAGTCATCCCCACAACGTTGGTGCAGTGAAGGTTGGTGGAGCGCAAGAGCCATATCCGTTGGCCAGAAGGGTGCACCGCGATCAAGAGACGACGGTAACCTAACGTTAACCTTGTATGCGATATTACGCATGCAAGGTTATCATTAGGATAAATATACTAATAATTCAGAGGAATATAAAATGAACACGGACAAGACTAAAATTATCTCGAATTCCCACACTTGTTGGAAGCTCTACACTGACAGTTGTTGCATATATGTCTACCTGGGGTGCGATGTCAGACAACCTCCTTGTGGTGCACCCTGGGCAACCCGGCAGATTCTCTGCCGCGGGCTAATAGTCTGACGAGAGGACCCCCATAGAGGGGGGGTGTGGGATGGCCGAGTTTAACCCGGCGGGCCACTTCGTGTGGCCACCCGCGTCATGCGGAGAAGGGCGAAGTCCCCTCCTCTTATTTTAAGAAGAGGTGTGGCTTTCGCCAGAAGCCCGATTTGGGCGGCTACCTATGAAGGTAGCAAGGTGGAGGCGACTTTTCGCCACGGCGCTTCGCGCCTGCCGGGGGTTTCCCAGAGCTTTGGCTCACCCGCGCGGCGGTGGATCCAGTGGGATCTGCCGTCGGGCAACCCGTTACCCGCACTGAGCGGGCCGGGGGCCCGGCGCACTGAGCGTCGGGCTGCGTGGAAGACAACCACAATAAAAAACCAATTTCGGGGTGTAGAGCGGTGCAATTCTGCGTCGCTCCACAAAGCAGCAGAGCTAGACGGGGAGTCCGGCAACGGACATGTCGCAGGCAGGGCTTCAGCGGGAATAAGGCCTGGCTGTTGTCCCCTTTCCCCTGTCTTGTGACGGATGGAGGAGCTGCTGGGGGGGTTTTTAGTGGGTAGGCCCGGTCCGCTGGAAAGTCCCACATATCCTCGTGGTTTGGCTCGACCACGAGGAATGCGTAAAAGCATTTTCCCCCTCCAAAAAAAAAAAAAAAAAAATATATATATGTCTACCTGGATCAAATAGTCCAGCTTGGTAAGTCCAACCTCCAGAAAGAGGTAAAGCGACGAATCCGACTCAGCTGGGCAGCATTCGGGAAGCTACGTAGCATACTCTCGGCCCATCTACCGCAGTATCTTAAGTCGAAAGTCTTCAACTCGTACGTATTGCCAGTGCCAGTGCCACACGGAGCTGACACGTGGCCGCTTACATTGGGTCTATGCTCGGGGAGGGCCTCTAATGGAGAGGGCTATGCTCGGGGCTTCTCTACGCGATCGCATTAGAAATTATGAGATTCGTAGAAGAACTAGAGTTACCGACATAGCCCATAGAATTGCAAACCTTAAGTGGCAGTGGGGAGAACACATCGCTCGCAGGATTGTCGGCCGTTTTGGGGCGGAAAGGTCCTCGAGTGGTGGCCGCGTACCGGGAGGCGCAGCGTTGGTAGGCCCCCCACAAGCTGTTCCGCTGATCTGATGAAGGTCGCAGGAAGCCGCTAGATTCGGGAGGCGCAGGACCGATTGGAAATGCTAAATGATCATTATAAAAAATTGTAAAAAGTAAAGGTCAAGTTCCAAAAGATAAAATTTTAGGATTTTGTAGCTGCTTCATCATGCACATTTTGCTGTGCGTACATTAATAAGAAGACTATTATTACCTGAAGTTGTCATATAAAGGAGTATTATTTTTAAATATAATTATTAATTATTTTTAATTGCCTCCATGATCTTAGCGGTTGAGACCTCTGTGTGTTGATTGGGAAGTCCGGGGCTCGATTCGTCGTGGAGATAGAAATTTTTCTGCTCGATTTATTTGGCAGTAGGGCTTCTGAGCCCGCCTGACTAGCTACCACCGTCTTACCTAAGTTTGTCGCCATAATAAAAATGTTAATAGCATTGTTGTATTCCGAAAATTAGAGACAAGATAGCCAGTTTATCAGTTGTTGAGGAGTCCAGGTGAAGCCCGCTTCCACCCTCGGCCTTATCGTCACTTACCATCTGGTGGCATTAAGTCTAAAAGCTTCCCTGTCGTATGTAAAAATATTAATCCCACTTTCTAACAATACTTTTGCTGACAAAAATAATAATAAAATATATGACAGCCAGAATACTTCACCAACTGGTAAATAATTTAAGAACCATATGATAAGAAGGGAGCATTTTGCCAATATCTTGTCCTTGTTTACAAATTGTATTAACTGTTGAGATTGTTACTAATCCTTTATAGGATTAGTAACAATCTCAAAACACCAACAGAATACCGTTACTGATATATCACCGTCTTAATAAGGGAAGTTTTAGCTCGACAAGGGGCCAATAAACTTTCTAAGTCTCCTGTGGCCTAGGTCTTTAAAGTTCATTAACTAGTTAACTTGCTACGAAGCGTTTTATCTTAGTCTATTTAGGTAACGTGAAATCACCTTTAAGCTCCATAGAGTATTTAAGTTTCAATGGTGAATACAAGTATCTACAAAATTTTGATCTACTAATCGTTGCAGATAGAGTACACGTATTGTTGAAAACGAAAACATGTTGTCAACTGTAAATCTAATCGTAAAGCTTTGTTTGTGCTATACATATACCTAAAATTAACCTATATTAAGAAGGTTGTTAAATTTAAACCTTTAAATTGGTTTTTGCACATTGTATTTTCATACATTGTTAATTTTACAGTGGACGTGTTATGGGTGGATCGAGTTCAACAAATTATTTAGTTTATATGCGTGGTAATAAAAGGGATTACGACGACTGGGCCGAATTAGGCAATTACGGTTGGAGTTACGATGATGTAAGCAGACGTGATATGGACGTAATATGAAATTTAATAAATCTATAAACTAACTTGTTAATAAGTTTTCTTTAATATGTTTCTAGGTTTTACCGTATTTTAAGAAGTCTGAAAATAATCGTGACATGGAAGCAAAAGATCATTACCATCACGGTATAGATGGCCCCTTGAATGTTGAAAGATTTACATATATTGATAAAAATGACGTGATGCTTGTAAAAGCATTCAAAGAAACCGGTTTACCTTTAGTCGACTTTAATGGCGAACGGCAAATAGGGACTATGCTGGTTCAAACTACTTCCAAAGACGGAATGAGAGTATCGACCAATACAGGTTTTATCAGACCTATAAGAACTAACAGACCAAATCTAGTTATAAGGACAAATGCACAAGTAACCAAAGTTATGATTCATAGTCGAAAAAAGATAGCTTATGGCGTAAAGTACATGAAAGATGGAGTAATACATAAAGTTATGGCTGTCAAAGAAGTAGTTTTAAGCGCTGGTGCACTAAATTCTCCTAAAATTCTTATGCTTTCTGGAGTAGGCCCGAAACACACACTGAATGCCTTGAAAATACCAGTGATAAAGAATCTCCAAGTAGGCTATAATTTACAAGACCATACTACAACAGAAGCTATGCTTATGGGATTGACAAACAAGACATCAACGCTTATTAGTGCTGATAAAATAATTGAAGAAGTGAGTAGATATTATAATTCTAAATATCGGGATGGACCTTTATCTGCCACTGGTCCGTTGTATGTAACCGCGTTTGTGAGAACGAAATACGCTGATGAAGATGAAACAGTTCCAGATATACAGTTTCATTTTGATGGTAGAAACCTAAAAGAATTCTACTCAGATCCTACAACATACTTAGCCGCTCGAACCCTGCCACTTTCTTTTTATGATAGTATTAACGTAAGACCAATTCTTTTGTTACCAAAAAGTCGAGGCTATTTAACTTTAAACACAACCAATCCTGTATTTGGCCAGCCGTTAATTTATCCTAGATTTTTTACTGATAGAAGAGATGTCGATACTTTGGTAGATGCACTGAACATGATCCAGGAGTTAGAAGAAACAAATGCCTTTAAAGAAAATGGAGTTGAGTTTATAAGAGTACCAGTAGAGGCTTGTAGTAACTACAAATGGGGCACTTATGATTACTTTTACTGTTTATTAAAAAGCTATACAGCAACTATATTTCATCCATCTGGAACATGTCGGATGGGTCCCTATACAGATAAGGAAGCAGTTGTCAATCCTAGATTGAAGGTATATGGGATAAGACATCTTAGAGTAGCAGACGCTTCCATAATGCCCAATATCGTTCGTGGAAATACAAATGCTCCTTGCATAATGATTGGTGAGAAAGTCTCAGATATGATTAAAGAAGATTGGCATCACTATATTTAGGTTAAAAGAGTTAGAATAAATTAATAATGTTGTTAATAAATCTGTAAATATATTTTATACATTTGAAAAAGTGTTTCTTTGTTTTGACAATTTGCATTCCTTATAAGTAAAAGAGTTGCAAAATAATATTGGTGAGTCAAGAGCCAACCATTTAGGTAAATAAAAAATTTTTTTGTTTTTTTTCTTTACTGAAGTATATTTAACTATTCGGCATTTATGTAGTCTAGTAGTTCTGAAATAATGTAGTCAGTAGTTTTGTACGTAAAAAATGTAGGTAGAATAAATTCTGCATGGTAAAAATAGTAATTTTGATTGAATCATAAAACTGCTTCCTTTATTTTTTATGCTTACTTTAATTTAAAAGAGAATGCATTTATTATTGACGCTAGTATTAATAGACGTTTTTATATCACTAAAACAACAACACTTATTAAAAAAGGTAAAAGTATGATATTTGAATAATACTAATTTTGTATAATTTTCACAGTAGGCTGGTAGTATGAATCATATTTTATTACATACGACTCTGCGTCTAAATTTATTAGTAATCAGATAGGTATACCAAAAAAATATTTATTCTATAGTGGATAGTAATATGAACTTTTACTTGTACATACTTACTTAGATATAGCACAAGGCTTCTTAGTGATAGTGTGGTTAGAGAAAAGTTTTCAATGAGAATCGGAAAATTAATTTATATGTGGGCATAATTTCAGGGGAAAAACGATGGGTGGATCCAGTGCAATCAACTACATGGTATACATTAGAGGAAATAAGAGAGATTACGATGGTTGGGCAGAGCTAGGCAATCGAGGCTGGAGCTACCTGGAGGTAAGAGTACCGTTATTATTTGACCATATAAATAAAAATTAAATTCAAGCTAAGTACGCAGTCTCTCTTAATTATAAATCAATCATTCAGCCTATCGCAGTCCACTGCTAGACATAGGCCTCTCCCAATCTGCGCCACAACATTCTGTCCTCCGCCTTCCGCATCCAGTTCATCTTGCTTTCATTAGGTCATCGGTCTGACTGCAGGACGTCTTACACTATGTTTGCCGATTCGTGGTTTCCACTATGGACACGTCTGCTCCAACGGCCATCGGTCCCTTGACAGATGTAGCTAGCCCACTGCCACTTCAGTTTGCTTATCCTGCGAGCTATGTCGATGACTCCAGTTCTTTTCCGGATAACCTCTTTTTGGGTTATATCCTTCAAAGAAACTCCTAACAAAGCTCGCTCCATAGCTCGCTAAGCGACTTTAAATTTATGGATAAGCCCCATTGGGAGTGTCCACGTTTCGGCGCCGTTAGTCATGACAGGTAGGACGCACTGATCATAGACCTTTGACTTTAGGCACTGCGGTATAGGCGATGAAAAGACTCGACGTAGCTTGCGAAATGCTGTCCATCCCATTGGGATTGGATGGCAGAATTCAGCTGGGATGATCCCAACTGAATTCTGCGGTTGGCTACTTTCTCGTAGTTGTGTCTACCCAATTGGATAACTTGTCCCAGATAGACATAGTCCTCTACAAGTTCGAGTACAGAACGATGTCGATGCAGATCGGCCCCTGCACAATATGTTCATTGAACATGACCTTGGTTTTATCCAAGTTCATGCCGCATTCCGCTAAGCTGTTTCGGCGACTCTTCGATGACGACGCTGTCATCGGCAAATCGTAGGTGCGAGATTTACTCACCGATTATAATAATCTCCATATATAAAGCCCACTGTTTATAATTTTAATGAATGTTTTAAAATTAATATATTTTTATCCACAGGTGCTGCCATATTTTAAGAAAGCAGAAAATAATCAAGATATTGAAGCGCACAACAAATTTTATCATTCTGTTGGAGGACCACTAAATGTGGAAAGGTTCTCTTATCCAGATATTAACACAATGATGTTAATACAGGCATTCAAAGAAAAAGGTTTGCCTATTACAGACTTGAATGGAGAAAATCAGCTTGGCGTTGATTTCTCACAGTCAACAGCAAAAGATAACCAAAGATTTTCTACAAACGCTGCTTATATTAGACCTTTAAGACGAAAAAGACCAAATTTACACATTGTTACAAACGCTTTTGTTACTAGAGTACTTATTGATAGTTTAAGCAAAACTGCTTATGGTGTTGAATATGTAGTTAATGGTATAAGATATGATGCGCGTGCTAAGAAAGAAGTGATTTTAAGTGGGGGTACAGTAAACTCACCTAAAATTTTAATGTTGTCTGGAATAGGACCAGCTCAACATTTGGAAAGTTTAAATATTCCTGTTTTAGTTGATTTAAAAGTAGGCCATAACCTGCAAGATCATGTTACGACAGACGCGCTCATATTGGGACTTTCTAACAAAACATCTACACTGATCGAGCCCGAACAACTGTTTCAAGAAGTTTATAACTATTATGGCCAGTTTCGACGCAAACATAGTCCCTTGGCTTCTTCTGCTACTTTGAGAGCAACTGCATTTATTAAAACTGACTATTCCCTAAACGAGCCTGATATACAGTATCATTTTGACGGAAGGAACGTAGAAGAATTTTATTCGGATCCGACGACATATTTGGCTACAAATATATTTCCCCTGTCGTTTTATAATGGACTCTCAGCAAGACCCCTTCTACTGACGCCAAAAAGTCGAGGATTTATATTGCTCAACCATACTGATCCAGTCTTTGGCCCTCCATTGATATATCCAAGATTTTTCACGGCGAAACATGATCTGGATACATTAATAGCAGGCCTCCAGTTTGTCATGGGTTTGGAGAACACTGAAGCATTCAGATTGAGTGGAGCTAGTTTTGTGAAGGTACCTGTAGGGACTTGTGCAATATATCCTTGGGGCTCCTACGAATATTTCGCTTGCTTATTGATGGATTATACGTCGACTATATACCATCCAGTAGGTACTTGTAAAATGGGACCTAGTTGGGACAAAGAGGCCGTAGTTGACCCAAGGTTACGAGTGTATTCTGTTAAAAATATAAGAGTAATTGACGCTTCAATTATGCCTCTTATTGTTAGAGGGAACACTAACGCCCCCACCATCATGATTGCTGAAAAAGCATCAGATATGATTAAAGAAGATTGGATTTTGCCTTCCTATTTATAACGTTCTCTGTGTAGTGTTGTAAATCAGAGATTACATGATTTAATTTTTAGTCAAAATTAAAATACTCATAAAATAATAGATTAAACTCAAACTCGAACTCAAAAATCTTTATTCAATATAGACCTTTACAGGCACTTATTGATTATATTTAATAGAATTAAAAGTGAATGGGTTCGAGAATCTATTTTATCAGAAATTATCATGTTATTATAAAGATATTTGAGATTTTCTAATAGCAAAATGGGAAAGTAAAGGCCCTTGTTTAAACCGCCATACTTGTGGGTGGCATGCCTACAATTTGGCAAAAATGAGTTTGGAGCGGTGACACCTGGAACTAAAACGCGATTCCCGTAGTTAAAACTAGATTCTCAGCTAGATAGTGTATTAGCGAGTCTGTTATTACTTAATTTTACAATTGTTTTTAAGAAAAGTTTTTTTTATTGTTCATTTATTATCATGTTTCTTGTGCAAAACTGTAGGTACTGGTAGTGCCCTCATATTTTGCAAACGCTTTTTGCCAAGCTGTAATTCGCGGTAAAGGTTCATAATCAAACGATACTCTTCACCTTTCATCTTGTAGTTTTTATTTCGCTTTCTCCTACAACATATTATACTTAATTCATGGTGAAACATTATCATATCTGTCTTAAATTATATTTTTTGTCCTGTTAAGAAATTACTTACTTTTGTTATTTGTTTTTCTTTCTTGCATAGATACTTATAAATATCTTCTATGACTGATTCATGATCACTGAAGTTTTAAAGTGATAAAGAGTAAAAAAACTCACTTTAAAACTTATAATATTATTATAAAGTGCGTTCACCAAATGCTAAAAACAGCATGACAATGTACTTTCTAGAATGTGGACACTGACTGCTTAGGCGTATAGTGGCATTAATTAATCTCTGCAGTCTCTACAGATGGTAATAATGAATTATTTTGTAAAAGTACAAAGGTAGATTCCATGGCATTTATGAAAATTCATAGCTTTAATTTTTGTATACTCATGTCTGCAATACTTGTTAGTAGCGAGTCAGTAATTTGATGCTTTGCAGTAAACGTTATGTAATACCAATAGAAAGCATGTGATGTGTGAAGGTTTTTTTGAGGCAGGAAGCATTAAACTTTGTTCTTAGCGTAAAATAAAAAACGGCTGCCAAGTTCGCGCAGTGCCTCTTTTAAAAATGTGTATTTTATTTAAAAGTATAGTTGTATTATTAGGTATATATAAATTTTCTTTTTATTCGTTGTTTTATGTACACATGACAACTGGTCAGACTTTACTTGTTGCTCTCGAGGCCACCCTTATATGGTTGTAATACTGACAATTTACGAAGTGCAAGTGAAAAACCCGACGTGTCGTCGTCTGTACAAACAACATGATGAGCTATGAATTGATTTACTGACTGAAAGAGACAAGGACAATCTTTCAATTTGTATAATAATTATGAAAATCATGCAGCATGACAAACTATTTTGTAAATAAAAAAAAATAAATTATGAATGAATGAATTTGATCGCAACTAGCTGTCTTATTTTCTCTCATTGATTTAGTTAGCAAATATATGTATAAAAATATAAAATCTTATTGTGAATATCAATTTTGTGGTAAAGGAAAAACTTCAATAAAATGAGTTTATTTATCAAAGTGCCGAAACAGAAACACTTTGAGTTTTGTACCAGTGGCAGTGGAGGCAGTATGAAGTAAAAGAAGAAAGTTTCAAACAAAGACCAACAGAATATCTCGGGCTGAGTCATCTACGACAAAGATGTTGATTTGTGGCCACGAAAATTCAAGAGTCGATTCGAATAAAATATTATATTAAGTGGTGGTTACAATGTTAAGTACGTGAAATAGTTCTAAATAAAAAAATGTTGTTAACCAGAGTTATAAAAGTGGAGCTACAAAAGTGATATCGGCATACCTCAAAACACGCCTAATATTTGATTTATTTTACTAACATAGCTTATAATAAGTTCTAATTACAATAACCAAAATATTATGTATGTTAGTGTATAAGGTATATAACTATGTGCCTAAGCTGCCTGATAATAAATAAAAAATAAAATAAAAACTCAGATTCAATAACAGCTAGTTTCATATAATGTTAAATATATCAACTAATCTAATTTATTTTAAGGTAAATCTTGTGTGAAGCTTAAATTACGATTCACTCAGCAACTAATTGAAGGATATATTGATCGTCTTTCCACAGCAACAGCAACCCACCTGATGGTAAGTGGTAACAGTCACCTATAATACATTTGGCACCTGTGAGATTTGCAGTAAAACTGCGACCCCCACAAGGGCCACAGTGTACGTTGCCAACTTGTGACTTCAGATGTAAAGTCACGGTTCCCAGTAATTTCAGTGCCATATCTTACCCTTCAAACCATAACACAGCAATGCAAGCACTGCTGCTTTGCGGCAGAAATAGGTAAGACGGAGGTACCCAAGCACACGACCCTGGTACAGAGTCTCCCTCCGGTAAGAACTTATATGTCACATTGTTCCACACACCAGCGTCAAAAAGGGTGCCGAGAAATGGAAAACCACGGCACTTACCGTTCTTTCAATATAAAGTCACGCAGGTGTAGCATGCGCTGTGGACAACACGGGACAAGAGACAACATGTTTCTTCTCGCTCTCTGATATAACAGTGAAGCGAGACGGGACGAGGGTTAGTCACTTTGTCTTCTATAGTTCACGTGCCGTTCTAGGCCTGCTGGGTCTGGGTATATGGTTCTCCCTTTAGACAAGCTGGGATTGGTCTACAGCAGCACGAGTCGAGTTGTATAGGGTTTAGTTTTGAGTATTTTATCTCTTCGTTGCTCCCATTTGACTGATGTATGATTGCGGTTATGAAACGAAGCAGCGATAAATGTATTCTAAATTCGTCACGGCACGGGAGACTCGCCTTTTTTATCCGTTCTCATATTACAATGTAAATTTTAGTTGGATGTTTTTAAGTCAGTCTCATGATAATGGCAAAATTAGTCTGGATGACATTCAGCACCCGGCATTGTTATTATCACCATCATCGACCTGCTATTATCCAACCTTTGGTGGTTTCTTCTTCCATTCAAATCTGACATTTTAGAGATTTGACGATTGGACTGGATTAATGAAAGTTTATCTTTTGTGTCGATAGCTACCCATTTTGAAATCATAAGAAATAAAACTTTTAGTTCGTAGGTTGATATTATGACTCGTCTGCAATCGGACATTGACAGAATTATTAAATTCGGTTTCTATTCAGTTTAAAAATTGAATAGAAACCGAATTTCAGCATTTTAATGCTTTCGCCCGAGCCTTGCATTTACATTTACCACCGATAAGCATTCAATTCAATTCAATGTTAAGTTTGAGTGGCACCGATAAGCATAGTCTCTCTCCTCAATCACGTCAACCAATACGTACCCGTATATATCAATCGACAAGTGAGATACCAAATGTGTACTAAGACACCGATTAAGAAACGCTTACTTTATAGCCTCCAAAAGACCCATCTGCCGTTCGCACACCCCCATTATCTATCTCCATAAACCGCTGAGATGCAAACAATCTGTACCTAGCCCCCTGTCTTCACTTCAAACCAACCACATAATATTGACCTCCCACCCCCCGCACCTTAAAGGCATCTTGCAACAAATGGGAGGCATGTCTCGAAACACGTAGGCCTACAATAGTTGGTTTCCTTGTAAATTTCACTCCGTAGGCTTTAAAGTTTCGCAAAGATCAGGAAATGTACGATGGGAGTTCCAAATTGCAAGGCCCAGTTCGCAACATGTAAGTATCTGGGGTTAAGTGATGGAAAACTTTGCGGGCACAAATTAACGAGAGTTGAAGACGCGTATATTTATGTTATCAATTATCCTAAGCACTTTGGGACTGTAATCTATATGCGTACACAGCCTTGAAGGTTAAATTCTACGCATGTTTCTTCTTTTCGTTAAACAAGGTCTTTTGTCAAAGCTTCATAGCAATGAAATTAAAAAACGTGATGATAACATGATTTTTTGCACTTATTATGATAGTTTATTCTTATTTTTTCCCTTCACACTAGACTTGAAATATGTAACTTATTTGAAAAGTAATCTCCGAATTTATAACTCTTCTCGCGGAGGTCAGTATTCGGACCGACTGGTAGGTTCTGCTTCTTTTTCTTGTATTAATGGCAAATTCGCAATGCGTTTTCTTGTGACTTCAACTCTGCTAGCCCTCTCTGTCTGTGGTAGATTAAAATTTTAATGAATTATTTTTGACGTTTATATGGATTTGGAAATACAGTGAAATGTACAAAATCTGCTGAACAAAAACAGGTCACTAAATGGTAACTAATTAATGGTTAAACAAACTTACCTTTGTGATGTTTGACCATAATTATACGAGACGTTGCATCCGAAGAGATTTATATATTAACCAGGTAGTCCACTTTCCAATGTACCGGGCACCAAGCACAATTTTAGAGCGAAGACATAAAAATAAAAAGATAGGTAGGTAGTTTTAGTATTATTCACCCGCTTGCGCGATGTTACGTCGTTTGACTCATTCCTTTAGAGCAAAATTTCTCAAAAACATTGGGTATTTATTTGCAACACAGCAAATAATGGGTAGGGAGGGAGTATAAATCTCTTCGGATGCAACGTCTCGTATAATTATGGTCAAACATCACAAAGGTAAGTTTGTTTAACCATTAATTATACCACGACGTTGCATCCTCGAGATTTATATATTAACCAGGTAGGATGTTTAGAGTATTTTGAGAAATTTTTGATTAGAAGAGAGAGAAAAAAGGAAGCTTGTCGTTAATTCGGTATATGTTGACTTTTTTTTTATAATTTATAACAAAATCTAAATCAGTGAATAAGAGTTTTATTACGCATGATAGACACTTAATAGAATCTTGATAAGAATTTCCAAGGCACAGAAAATCACCTAAATAATTTATAATAGTAAACTAGACTTCTAAGATAAGATAATATGGGTTTCAAAAGCTTAGTGAAAATGTATGAAGCTGAAGCAAGTGCAAAGGGAAGACATTGAAATTCTTAAGTTATTTGCTCAAATTTAAATCTAAGATAATGTTTCGACGATTAATGCATAGTGGCTAAAAAATAGACATCTAAATTGATAGTTCATAACAAGAGTTTCATAGGTGGTGTAACTGGTTGGGGTATTATAGGTGTGATTCCTTTACCAATACCTTGACCATAGAAAAATCAATCCCTAGTCATAATCGAAGTGTATCATTTCTCCTGCTTTTCATTTTATTCAAGAAAAATTACGAAATAGTTTCGTTGGAACATATCAAGTGCACGCGACCTTCGAGGTTCCGTTTCCAGCTCGAGATCAAGGCTCAGGACACGCAATACATATTTAGCTATAAATAATAAGGATTCTCCGAATGATTCATCAATTTGTTATAATAATTTAAGTACTTACGCTAATTACCAAGGTACCTTAAGTATATCTTAATTACTTGAATTTTCTTTTTGATTTAGAACAGATTTTATTAAGTTTTTTGGTAGGTAGGATATTTTTTTTTTCAAACACATTATATTCCCAAAATCCGTCTTTTACATCCCCTATTTCATAAAAAAACCTGATAGTAAGCGGCATCTTGGTGGATTAATGAACAATATTTACAGATTTCATGTTATAAATATTCTAGATTTTCACCATAGAAAGTTTCAGATCACTCCTTGGCAAATAACTCACAAAGGCTATTTTCTTTGAATTAATGGTAGTAGTTGTACACAAAATAGGTGCTCTCTCCTCCATATGTTATTTTTATAATCCAACAAATAACAAAATATAACAATTTATTAAAAAATATGTTTGTAAATACCAGTGTGAGAGCCCCGGGCCATATGATCATAGACATGTTACATATATTTAACCCAACACTGTACTATGAATCTCCAGGGCAGTTCCCTTAAGGCTTGGCTGTCTGGTTTTTCAGTGGAGGAACTAAGAAACAACTAGTATAACAAGGAAGAATTCTGTGGAATTACATATCTAAAACATATAAAATCTAAGGAATTGGAGTACAGTATCATTGACCCGTGATCGAAAGAACTTAAAGTCGAAGGTACGATCCACTAACCACCGTTACGGGGAAGGCTAATCTTAAAAAAAGAAACAAAACATTTTCATTTGGTGTATTCCATTACCCAGATTTGTACCCAATTTTTAGCTATATTAGTTTGATACCGAGATTGATAAAAAATCCCGAACCATTCTGCCCTTTGATTGTATAGATTTCTGTATCTATTATAATATAGGTACCTGATTCTCTTTAATTTAACTTACAACTCTATGGATATAATTGTATCTGGCTATTATTATGATGGCTGGCTTATGATTGTATTGTTCTCTTATGCTTATGCATAAGGAAACTGTATGTAAACATATAAAGCTTATTATTTCAATAAGTCAAGGATTAAAATTGTTTTCTTTTCCCAAATTTTGACAATTAGCAAGAAAAGAGCATTACACGTGGGAAATATTATGTTAGTTAGTTTATATATAAATGGATCTAATTCATCATTGCATCATCTTACTGCTCTCATTTAGTATAACTTCTTAATTTCATAACGTAATGTCACAATATTTGACTGTGAAAAACTTGAACTTATAGGTAAACATCTTTGAGATTCGGTTTCTTAAAAAGAAATTTGTAATCCGTTTTACCCGTTACAACTCATAAGAGAACTGGATCGATTGTATTTTTTTTTTCAGGTGTGAATAAAATATTTTCATTTAAGTACCAAAATATTTTTTTTTTATTATGTTTTGATCGGCGCCTTTGGTCGAGACTTCGTTGTCTGATATCGATCTACTACAGGTGCTTTCCTCGCAGACTAATGGTACGAGTGACTCCTCGCCTAACCACGTCTCTGCGTGCGTGGCATTTGACGCGGTGGAGCTTTGCAGTTTCCCTGCTGGCTGACTGAAGGCCTATTAGAAGAAGAAGTACTCGCCGCTGTAACTTTCTTGATTTGGAGTCGATATTTCTGCCAACTTCGATGCTTTAATTTTATTAGTGAGAATCCCGCCAAAGAGAAATGAATCACTTCGTACACGTGCAATATCTTTTTAAACTTATAATCTAATGAATACATTATTAATTTCCTTCGATTAAGCGTGTTTTTATAATGAAGGTCCAATATAAGCTGATTTCTTTGAGTAACACAGCAGTGATTTCAGGATTCGATTTGGGTGTTTTAACTAATTGAAAGTTTTCAGGTATGAAGATGTTGCCCTCTAACTCTTTCTTTTAATCCTTATTTAAGCCTCCGCACAATATATGACCCCAACGTTCAGAGATTTCATCCTGGATTTTTGTTCCGAAAAGCTCGTGTTTCCCTTTTGAGGTCCCTAAGACCTCTAAAATATTCTCAAATAAATTGGTTGCTGGAGGGTTAACATCATTTACACGTACCTGAGAGCTAGTGGGTGGTATGGGACACTTGGCTGATGCTTCTGATATCACGACCTGTACATTACTAGTTTAGGTATTGGTTGGTAATGCACTCGTGTGTTTGGTGGTAAATAAAATATTGTCCACTTACGGAAACCAGATGTAATTTATCTCAGTCCACACGAACATAAACATTCAACACAACGACAGTCACAGAAGGAGAACAATTCACAAGCACAAGCACAGAGATAGATCACGGAGATTAGGACAGTACTATGAAGATATTAACGATAACAAATAGCATATAAATAAGCAGCGAGTTAGGGAAAAGTAGCGTGAGCTCCGCGTCGAGATAGGTTCGCGACTGGCGTACGTGACTTGCGCCAGCGCCGAACGGCCGGCCGGGGCATCGATTCTACGTCACCGCGTCGAACAAAAGATCCTATACCTAATGGATACAAGTACGCGCGTTTCCACAGCCCCGCGCAACATTACTAGGCGAACTGGCACGACAATAATATTACTTATAATGATGTTGAAAATGTACATAAATATTTGTGTTGTGTTTATAATATAAAGTAAATATAATAATATTATTAAAATATAAATGAAATATAAGTGTAAATATTAATAATTAATAAATGTAAATATTCATAATAATAAATAATAATTGTATTATAATATAAATATGTAGTAAGTTACCTACACCACCCCCCTCCAGAGACCGTCAAGGGCGATAAAAATCAGGGAACCGGACGCGACGTCCTGAACGTGTCACTTTTTCCTGTACAGTAGGTGCAGGGGGATCTTCATTACAATTGTGTAGAATAAATGCCGGTTTAAGCCTATTTATTGAAACGGTAGCTTCCTTACCGTTGAGGACGATCTTAAAAACTTTGTCCCCTCTGGCTAAGACTTTATGTGGGCCAGAGTATGCAGGAGTAAGGGATCCGTGTGATGCGTCTTCGCGAAGGAAAACGTGATCACTCGTGGCTAGCTCCTTGTAAATGAAGACTTTCTGGTTTCCGTGACGCGAGGTTGGTACTGGACGTAAGTTTTGAGCAAAATGCCGAACACGGGCAGAAAAATCGCTTACGTCAGTAGTGCCCGGTAAAGTAGGCTCAAAAAATTCGCCTGGTAGTCTTAAAGGCTCCCCGTAAATAAGCTCAGCCGATGAAGACTGTAAATCTTCCTTAAAAGCTGTCCTCACGCCGAGTAGCACCCACGGCAAAGATTCAGTCCACCTACTGTCTGCGTGACAGACTATTGCAGCCTTCATCTGTCTATGGAACCGCTCCACTAGACCGTTGCATGCTGGATGATATGCTGTCGTTCGTTTATGTTCGAAGCCGGCTATTTTCGATAAGGATTGAAATAATGCCGACTCGAACTGTCGGCCCCTATCTGTGGTGATTACCACTGGGCAACCGAATCTCGCTATCCAGCATGACAACAGAGCTTTGGCAACGGTCTCCGCTGTAATGTCTTCTATCGGTATTGCCTCTGGCCATCGCGTAAAGCGATCTATGGCAGTCAGACAATACCGATAGCCTTGCGAGAGTGGAAGCGGTCCAACGAGGTCAATGTGGATGTGCTTGAATCTTGCGCGCGGGAGATTGTAAGTACCCAGCGGTGCGTTAACGTGGCGGTTGACTTTCGCACGTTGGCAAGAAATGCAGGTACGTGCCCAATCTCTGCAGTCCTTTCTCATACCAGGCCAAACAAACCGTTCGGCGACTAACTTGGCGGAAGCGTTTGCACCAGGGTGACTGAGAGAATGCAGGCTGTTAAAGACCTGCAAACGGAAGGATTTGGTGACAAAGGGCCTGGGAGTCGGCGTACTGACGTCGCAGTACAATGAAATACGACTTCCAGGTACTTGTCGCTGCTCTAGACGCAATGATGAACCACCATCTAAAAGCGTCGTGAGTTCCGGATCCGAGATTTGGGCATGGGCTAGTGACTCGAGGCTGACAGGTTCGCTCAATTCCTCAATACGCGACAACGTATCGGCTACGACATTGTCCTTGCCGGATATGTGACGTATGTCGGTGGTGAATTGAGCGATAAAGTCCAAGTGCCTATACTGCCTAGGCGAACAGTTTGCTTTCCTTTCATGGAAAGCAAAACTGATGGGCTTGTGGTCAGTATAGACAGTAAAATGTCTAGCCTCGAGCATATGCCGAAAATATTTAATAGCCTCGTAAATGGCTAGCAATTCACGGTCGTAAGGTGAGTACTTTACCTGTGATGGGCTGAGCTTACGGGAGAAAAAAGCTAGAGGCTCCCATGTGTCCTCATTCAACTGCTGCAGCACTGCGCCTATCGCTTTGTCTGATGCGTCGGTAACCAACGCTAGTTTTGCGGAACAATGCGGGTGAGCTAGCAGTGCAGCATTTGAAAGGCTTTCCTTACTGGCCTCGAAAGCTGCTAAAGAGTCCCCTTCAAGTGTGATGGGTTGCGACCCTTTCACCGTACCTGTTAAAAGTGCGTGCAACGGAGCTTGAACTTGGGCAGCTTGTGGGAGAAATCTCCTATAAAAATTGAGCATGCCCAAATATCGCCTGAGTTGCCGCACGTTGGTGGGGGGAGGGAACTCTTTGATGGCCTTTACCTTGGTGTCAAGTGGTCTGGTGCCTTTCTCAGAGATATGGTATCCTAGGAATGTTACCTCTTGGGCCCCGAAAACACACTTTGATGTGTTTACCTGCATGCCATATTCCTGGAGCCTGGTGAAGATCTGGCGCAGATGCTGCTCATGCTCAGCCTGTGTCCTGGAGAAGACCAGAAAGTCATCAAGATAACAGTAAACGAAATCCAGCCCTCGGGTCATTTCGTCTACTAACCTTTGAAAGGTTTGACCTGCATTCCGCAAACCAAAGGTCATAAACGGGAATTCGAATAACCCGAAGGGCGTGGTGATGGCCGTCTTCGGGATGTCATCTGGGCTGACGGGGACCTGATTATAGGCCTTCAGAAGGTCTAGTGTGCTGAAGACAGTACAACCAGATATGCTGTGGGCGAAGTCTTGGATGTGCCTAATTGGGTACCTATCTGGTATGGTGCGGGCGTTTAACATCCTGTAATCGCCACATGGTCGCCAACCGTTGTCCTTTTTTGGCGCCAGGTGTAAGGGCGAAGACCACGGGCTCTTCGAAGGGCGGGCTGTCCCATTGGACAACATAGCTTGGAACTCATAAAAGAAATAAAATTTAAGATTCCGCCGAGGCTGCCTCGCCACGCAGTGTCTTTATTTACACATAGGACTTATAGAACTAACTTGGGACACCACTCCCTATTGCCTAGACTATGTAGGTTATATGACGAAATTGTCAAAAAGGATATTACTATAGATTTATTCCATAACAGCTCAACAGCTTTCAAACGTAAAACACTCGACGTGCTAACTCCATACTTATAAATAGTATAATTGCTATCCTACATTGAATTATGATTGTACCTACTGTATTCCTTTAAGATGAGATATTGGTAACATTGTTGTTAACCGTTATGTTTATGGTGAATGATGAGGCCGTCTATAATTGGAGTTGCACCTATCTAACAATTAATTACTTTGTGTTTTTTAATTATAAAATGATGTAAACTCTGTTGATGGTCCAAATAAATAAATAAATAAATAAATAAATAAATAAACTCCTGGCGGGCAATCTTGAGTTTGTCTGGAGCTAGTCTGCGGGGAGAACAAGAAACTGGCGGGCCTGGTGTCGTGCGTATATGATGAAGTGTATTATGTGGTGTAGTGCGGTGTGTGCCAGCTGGTCGAGTAATATCTGGGAACTCGTTTAAGATTTTATGGTACCGAGTGTCGCCAGTCGAGACCTTCACTGAATGCACATTTTTACATAAAGCAAAAGCAGCAACAGCAGATATAGATGTAGTGTTGTCTATCAGTCGCTTATTGCGACAATCTACAATAAGGTGATAGAAATTTAAAAAATCTACGCCTATAATTGGCTTAGACACATCAGCAACTACAAAGCGCCAAGCAAAATTCCTACGTAAGCTTAAATCTAGCACTAAATGTACATAGCCATAAGTAGCAATGGATGAGCCATTGGCAGCACACAACTCAAAGTTAGTCTTCGCACGACGAACACGCAGGGATGACCGAGGGAAGACGCAGAGGTCGCTACCTGTATCGACCAGGAACTGCATCTTCGATGACCGGTCAGTGACGAACAGGCGACCAGTTTGTGAAGATGGGCAATCGTCGGTCGCCATCACCGACTGCCCCCGGCATTTCCCGTCTTGTAGTCGCATGGGCGAACGCACTTCTTCGCCTTGTCCCCATACTTATCGTGGTACCAGCACAGCGGGAATTTGCGGTAGTTTGAACTCGACCGCTGTCTGGACGAAGATCTGCTACTCGTACGTCTCGAAGTTCGCTGATGGGGCCTGCGGCTCCTGTCCGATGCCAGGTTCTTTTTTTTTTTTTTTTTTTTTTAATTTATTTAACAATATACATACACGTTTTAAAACTACATATACGCCAAACTACAGAGTAGTTTGTTGGCGTTGCGCTCTTGGTTTCTTTTAATCTTTAACATATACGCACTTACATACAATAATATAATACTTATTCTGTAAAACGTGACACCTAATATTTAATTACTTTTTTTTACTCTCTAGTTTTAAATGATTTTACATTAATAGTGTTTTCTTAAGTTTTCTTTTTAATGTTTCCTTATTCTTAATTTTTTCTTCATTTAATAATAGATCACAATATTTATTAAACAGCCTTGGTATAATATATTTCCTTGTCCTTAGCCCATAATAGTTTTTATATGTCGTTTCAATTAGTTTTCCTTTAGCTTTCGCTCTTGTATTAATCTTTGTGTGTGTTTTATGTTTAAATGTTTCTGAATGGTAGGATTCTAATGCTAACAAGTAATCAACTTTTTTTTCAATAGGCATAATTTTCAATTCCATAAATAAGTTTTCATAATTAATTTTACATTTCTCTTTGGTTTTTTTGTTACTAAGCATTTTTAAAAATCTAATTTGTAGTTTTCGAATATTTTCTAGGTAAGTTTTAAAAGTAAGTCCATAACAACTTAATCCATAGCTTATTGTTGATTCTACTAATGCATGATATATGGTAAACAGAATTTTTTCATTTGCAATAGCCTTTAAGTTATAAAATTTGCCCAGCAGGGATCTAAGTTTATTACACACATTACTGATATGGACCTTCCAGCTAAATTTAGAGTCTATGCTTAGTCCTAAGTACTTTATATCTTGAATATATTCTAATCTTTGACAGCTGCATGTCTCTTTATTTGTATGTAAACATTCGTACGAGTGACCTATTATAGACACCTCGTCTACTGCTACTCTTTCCGCTGCTATGTTGTAGGGTGAGTATATACGCATACATTTAGTCTTATTTGTGTTCAATATTATCCCATTATCGTGAGCCCATTTTGTAATCCTGTCAAAGTCCTCTTGTAATTGTGTTCTCATTATTGCAGTATTTTTACCCGATATGAGCAGACAAGTATCATCTGCGTAAATAGTCACCCTACAACACTGTATCACATTCACCATAGAATTTACGTGCATGACAAACCCAATCGGTCCAAATACTGAGCCGGTTGGCACGCCCAGCGTGACATGTGCTTCTGCCCCCTTTGTCCCCTGTACAAGGGTGCAGAGCGTTCGTCCTTGGAGATAACAGCGTAGAAAATTGAGGGTCGGACCGCGGATGCCGCACTCGTGCATGGCCTGCACTAGCTGGTCGTGCCCGAGAGTGTCGAACGCTTTTTTAAAATCAATAAACAGGGCCAGGACTTGGTTACCCTCGTTCAGCTCAGAGTTGATAAAATCCGTGAACTGCGCCAGTGCGGCACCCGTACTCCTTCCCTCCCTAAAACCAAACTGACAATTTGTCAATATATTGTGTTGCTCTAAAAATTTGCTTATTTGTCCAACTATCACCTTTTCACAGATTTTATTAATTACTGATAGTATAGCAACGGGTCTATAATTGGTATATTCTAAATGATCACCTTGCTTATAAATTGGTCTGATTAAGGACTTTTTTAATAGTGCTGGATAAGTTCCTTGAGTTAGGCACATATTCACAAAGTTTGCGAGGACCGCGCTGATCTGATCCTTGACATATTTTAAATCCTGCACCCTTATATTATCAAAACCCGGAGCTTTGTTGCATGATAAAGATGTTATAATTTTTGATATCTTTTGAGCATCAGTATATACATATTTAAATGACACATTGCTTTCTCTGACATACGAAGTCCGACTTAAAAAACTATTCTGGCATTTATGTTTTATATTTTCTATTTCCTGCGTAAATGTCCTAGCAAACCTTGTGCATATGTTGTACAATGTATCTGTTTTACCTAGATACTTACAAATTGTATTATCTATTGTTGGTTTATTCCTACCTAACCATTCATTCATATGAGACCATATTTTTTTTGAATCTTTTTTACAATTTGTTATCTGATTTTCTCTGTGTTTATTTTTAGCTAAATTAATTAACTTGTTAACTTTATTTCTGTATTTTGTATATTCTTTTCTATAATTCATATTTGTAGGGTCTCTTTTCCAAATTCTAAAAAGTTCGTTTCTTTTATTTATCATTTTAAGCAGATTTTCACTCACCCATGGCTGTTTTAATCTTTTTTTCTTAATAGGTCTACTTACTAAACACTGAAGTTCTGTAGTTGTCTCCGTAGTTCAGCAACTTCGTTCCTGAGGTCAGTGAGCACGGAGGTAGACACGACGTCACTCACGGCGGCGACTCTCGGTGATGAAGCAGCCAGGTCGTTGACGCGATCTGCCAGGTCTGCTAGGTCATCAATGGTGGCTGATGATGGCTGACCGGCGAGCACTGTCTGGACACCGTGTGGGAGACGACTCATCCAGATGGTCCTTAAAAAGTCGTCCGGTACATCGAAACCAGCCAGACCCTTAAGATGCCGAAGGAACTGGGACGGCTTGCGGTCTCCTAACTCTTCATGCATCAGCAGTTGTTTTAACTTCTTCTCGTTGGAAGCTGTGAGCCGTTTGATGAGTTCTGCTTTCAACTTGCCGTATCTATCTGTGGCTGGAGGGCTAATAATTATGTCCTTGACTTCCCTTGAATATTTGTTATCAAGTTGACTAATGACGTAATTAAATTTGGTCGCATCATTCGTAATACCGGATATAGCAAATTGTCCTTCCACCTGGGCGAACCAAATTTCCGGCTCCTCTGGCCAAAAGGGTGGTACTCTAACGCCAACTTTGTACACCTCTGCCTCTCCGTGCGAAAAATGACGTCCGTCATTTTTGTCGTTCGGGTCAATGGAAACGTGTCCTCTGCTGGTTTGGCCTTGTGCGTCTTGGAATTCCTTGTCCATGTTCAGAACGGGGTCACCAGTTTAGGTATTGGTTGGTAATGCACTCGTGTGTTTGGTGGTAAATAAAATATTGTCCACTTACGGAAACCAGATGTAATTTATCTCAGTCCACACGAACATAAACATTCAACACAACGACAGTCACAGAAGGAGAACAATTCACAAGCACAAGCACAGAGATAGATCACGGAGATTAGGACAGTACTATGAAGATATTAACGATAACAAATAGCATATAAATAAGCAGCGAGTTAGGGAAAAGTAGCGTGAGCTCCGCGTCGAGATAGGTTCGCGACTGGCGTACGTGACTTGCGCCAGCGCCGAACGGCCGGCCGGGGCATCGATTCTACGTCACCGCGTCGAACAAAAGATCCTATACCTAATGGATACAAGTACGCGCGTTTCCACAGCCCCGCGCAACATTACTAGGCGAACTGGCACGACAATAATATTACTTATAATGATGTTGAAAATGTACATAAATATTTGTGTTGTGTTTATAATATAAAGTAAATATAATAATATTATTAAAATATAAATGAAATATAAGTGTAAATATTAATAATTAATAAATGTAAATATTCATAATAATAAATAATAATTGTATTATAATATAAATATGTAGTAAGTTACCTACACTAGGTTGTCATTCATTACAAGTTTCAGTCACATGAACCACTGACTGAACATATGGGATGTATGATAACACACTGAAGCCAATTCATCCTCTCCATAGATTTTTATTTTATTTTATTTATTATAAACATAAACACAAAACTACGAAGTAGTTTGTCGGCGAGTAACATTAGTAATATTCTGCGAGGCGAGTCATATTCTGCGAGGCTATCCTCAGCCTGTGTACTAATATATATGACCAAAAAACATAACTACAATCGCATCGTAGTACCATTCTCTATATTGTGGTAGTACTGTGCGCGACTATGATCGCATCATAGAACAAAGGCACACTGTTCTATTAAAAAATAAAGAAATAATAACATTCCGTTGAATAAATAAACTAGGTCATGCTCACACCATGACAGGAAGTGCTGTGGTCGAGACCGTAATCGCGTCACGGTACTAAAAAATATGACCAAAAAACATGACTACAATCGCGTCGTAGTACTGTGCGTGACTATAATCTCGTCATAGTACCAAGGCACACTGTTCTATAAAATATAAAGAAATAATAACATTCTTTCAAAAAATAAGCTAGGTCATGATCGCATCATGACAGGAAGTGCTGTGATCAAGACCGTAATCGCGTCACGGTACTAATAAATATGACCAAAAACCATGACTACAATCGCATTGTAGTACTGTGTGTGTCTATAATCGCATCATAGTTCCAAGGCACACAGTTCTATAAAATATAAAGAAATAATAACATTCTGTTGAAAAAATAAGCTAGGTCATTATCGCATCATGACACGAAGTGTTGTGATCGAGACCGTGATCGCGTAACGGTACCAATAAATCTGACCAAAAAACATGACTACAATCGCATCGTAGTACTGTGCGTGACTATAATCGCATCATAGTTCCAAGGCACACTGTTCTATAAATATAAAGAAATAATAACACTTAAACACGTGTACAAGGCGTGTTTCAAAGTGCCGATTCACGGTTCTTTAGTAATTATGAATTATTGCTTGAATAGACGTTTATTTGGTACAAAAAATACAACACACAATGTAACAACAAAATATAAATATATATTCAGATAGATTTTAGGCCAAATAGGCCCCGCATGCAGAGGCACAGAGTGCTTTGACGCTGGTATTCTGCGGACACCATTTTATTTAACACTGTATACAGAATATTTTCTAATTAAACAGTAACGTTCGGCAATGCGCAAATAGCAAGGCTCTTTTTGTTGCTCAATAAATTTCAAAATGAAATTAATTAGTGAGCTAAATATAATCTACTGATTCGAACAAACACGAAATAAAGTTTTGCTTTAAACGAACGAAATGCAAAGATGAGAACGTGTCGAAAAAATAGTACAATATAATAAACAATAAACACTTATAATTTAAACTTACATAGGTACTTCCAGCACCATCAAAATGCTCGCAGCGGCGGCGGCGGTGACGCAAACGTTTCTCTAGTTTACGAATCTTTTCCTTAATATATTGCTTAGAATACTTACGTTTTCATTTACACATATTGATATCTATAACAACTACACAACACACTAAAAATAAAGTTATAAAATAATAAAACTTTGATCTTTAATATTCCGATGCTGTGATGCCCGCACAAAGAAAGCGAATGAGTCAAACGACGTAACATCGCGCAAGCGGGTGAATAATACTAAAACTACCTACCTATCTTTTTATTTTTATGTCTTCGCTCTAAAATTGTGCTTGGTGCCCGGTACATTGGAAAGTGGACTACCTGGTTAATATATAAATCTCGAGGATGCAACGTCGTGGTATAATGGACAATTTCATCAACCATATAACTCAGGAAACTTCTAAGAAGTATGCTGTCACTTTTTATATTTTATGAAAAGAATGTTATTTGACGAATCGGGAACAAATTACTTTGGTATTCTGTCAATACCAAAGTGGTTTGTTCCTGATTCGTCATATTCTATCCTATGCTAATTCACGGTTGGTGAAATTGGTCATTATTCTTTCGATGGTACTATTTTTCTACTGAATCTCTGAGTAGATTACTAAGTCACATACAATTGTATTCCACGGAAAGGCACTATAAAATATAGGTACAAAATGGTGAACTAACGTAGCAGTTCAGGTGAATCAAGTCGACGTATTATCGCACGTAGTCCCCATTTCCGGCGCAGACCGGACCGCGTGACACTGCAACAACATAAATCAGTGAACAGAACTCACTTGAAGGTGTTACATGAACAAGCTGCACTGGAAGCGACGTATTTTTGGAACAAAGTTCCCTTATGGGACGTTGTGGAAACAGGGGACAGCTGGCAAAAACTGTACGTTACAAAAAACGCTAACGTTAAACGTTAACGTTAAATCGGAGATCGTTATCGTTAAAGGTTAACATTAAAAAGCGTTATCAAATACTGGAAACTACCTATAACGCATCGCGGAGATCAAGAAAAAGATGCATATAATTTTTAAAGAATTTTCTAGAGAATCGATTGAGATTTTTAAATGAAAGCTAATTTAATAAAATATTTGTCGAATAGCATAAAACACTGAGCGTCGGTGACGTTGTGGCCTCGGCAAAACTGTGCCCCGAGTAGAATCCGGAGGCCTGCGATCGATCCTGCCATGTACCGATGTGTTTCTCGTTTCACGATATTCATATGTAAAAATCTTTATTTATATCTGACGCTCCTACGGTGAATGAAACATCGTGAGGAAACCTGCATACACCTGCGAAGTAATTCAAAGGTATATGTGAAGTCAACCAATCCGCACTGGGCCAGCGTGGTTTGACTAAGGTCTAATCGCCCTAACATAACTGGTTAGGGTAGGGTAGGCTCGTGCCCCTCGGTGGGAACGTATATGAGCTGTGACGATTGTGATGATAAAAACTTTGTTCCTATTTGGTGTACCATGACACCACACGGCTTTTTTTATTATTTTGGTGGTAGGTGGTCTTTTTGTCAAATTTATAACGTTTTTCTTTTTCAAAACAATGAAGTGTTGTCTCACTTTTTAGTGAGACAAAACAAAATTTACCTAGACTCCACACTCCTAATTTTCTTTTCTGTACAAATACAACAGCGCTATAAACATTGATAAATATAGCGACAAACTTAAGAAGAAAGACAGACATCTGGCGGGCACAGAAACCTATCCACCAATAAACCAAGCCAAAAATGCCAAACCAAACTTCTATCTGAGATTGAAAAAGGGGAATCCCACAAGGGCTTGATTGAGCCCTGGACTTCTAGATCTAAACCAGGTGGTGTCAATTACTGTACCACAGAAACGGGAGAAGATTCTAAATTTTGGATTTGGACTCTTGTGAGATTCGGAGAAAAACTGCAACCTCCACAAGAACCACAGTGTACGTTGCCAACTTGTGATATCAGATGTAAAGTCACGGTACCCAGTAATTTCATTGCCATATCTTACCCTTCAAACCGGAATACAGCAATGTAAGCACTGCTGCTTTGCGGCAGAAATAGGTAAGACGGAGGTACCCAAGCAGACGACCGTTACAGAGTGTCTTTCCGGTAATATGCTAGAGCTAACTAATACGAATGACAGTACGGAATGAAAATGTATTTCAATTGACTTGTAATGTTCCTTTTGAAGCGATCATTTGTTTAAACTACCTGTCCTTTAACACGCAATAAACATATCACTGGTAAATCAGCATTGGTATATAAGGTTACAATATCCTCATACTATACGTCATATCGAATAAATGACATTTCTAAAACTAGATTTTTTCCGAGCATTCTCATTGCTCAAATAATCACTGAATTCACTTATTTTGTAAAAATCTTTATTTTACTTATTAAAATCTTTAATTATACGAGTACTTGCAGGGTGAGTTTTGAATCGATAAAGCACAAGTTGTCTACCAAACCAGTGATATTTAATAAATGTACCTCATACATATGGCAAGGAGTTGACAAAAATGTCCCTTCCATCAAAACTTTACCTCCACGACCAACTTTAACAAGAGCACACAATTAGAAAAGCGCAGGAGTGGCGCCGTGTGCACCATTGTATTTTGTTTTATCTCGTTAGATGTCAAGACGCTCAGATTTACTGCTTTATTAGAGAAAAAAAAAAGATACAATTCAAGCGGGAATTGCGAATTCTTCTCATGGGAAGGATTGTGTGATTTATTGGCGTTGAATAAGGTTTAATTTTGTCTGCGAACGGAATAGGTTTTAGAAACAGCTGCCTGGGAAAATTTAGAATCGAATTTATGGGAATGAAATTGGGCGTATTATTCTCTTTAATGACTATTAGCTGGGTTTGATTATTTAAAAACGGGTCATCTGCGTGTCAGGCGTGGTCTGACACGTGAACTCAATGTCCGTACTATTATTATTATTATAAAGACTGTTTGGGTTTTATTTCTCCATAGTTTCACATGATTCGTTAATGTATATTTAGTACCTATTTAACCACTTTGTCTAATATTCAATGGAATTTGTACGAAATTTTCCTTCACCACACATTTAATAAACCGTGAATTTTTTCACGTATCCACCAACAAACATTTGGCTGGTGTGGGGGAGGTGAGGCGGTGACACTTGACTCTTACAAAAATAAGAAATTTAAAACCTATCCTTTACAAACAGATCCCTGAATCAAACAAAGCTGCATACACACTAAGAATATTTTTGAATGACCTATCCAACGACACCCCACACCACGGACTGTATGAGAAAAAAGAAAAAAAATCTATATGACTACTTTGTCCTCGTGATAAATATTATATACCCGTACCAAATTACATCTTTTCGGCTAGTTAGCTTTAGCCTCTGAGCTAAACCGCGGATAGACATTGAAATTATTGTTTTAGCTGCTTTAGAGCTGACTTGACATTATCAACAGCATGCCGCTCACATCACAATACACGCACTGTTGAGAATATATTGGTATCAAGAGCTGGTGAAGTTAGTCTGGGCTCCTTAACATGATTTCTTTTGAAACCATCCCTTGTTTAGCCCCCGACACAAATAGCCGACACGCCGACAGACAGGTCAAACTTATAACACCCCTCGTTATAAGTTTGACCTGTCTGTCTGTGTGTCTCTCTGTGTGTGTCTGTCGGTGGCATCGTAGCTCCTGAATTAATAAACCGATTTGAGTGTGTTTTTTTAGAAAGCCTTGTTCATTGCGGTGGTTCTTAGGTATGTTTTATGAAAAATCGGATTAGTAGTTCAAGAGCTACAAGCACTTTGCCAAGACGAGGTAGCTATTTTTTATTAGCTGCGTTTTTATGCAATTAATAAAATTGAAAAGACCATTATCAATATTAACATATATTTTATTTTCATGTTATTCGGTAAATTTTTTTCTAAAAAGGAAGTGATACGGGTAATACAAAAAGCAAAGTCTAAAAAAGCCCTTGGATATGACCTCATAACCAACAAGATCTTGCAGGAATTACCAAACAACGGAATAGCACTGCTCACAGCAATTTATAATGCTATCACAAAACTTAATTTCATCCCCCCTCAATGGAAAGTTGCAAAAATAATTATGTTGCTTAAACCTGACAAACAGCCGGAAGACCCAAAACCGTACAGGCCAATTAGCTTATTACCTATACCCGCAAAGATATATGAATCTTTAATATCGCTTCGACTGACACCATTAATAGATGAGCGCAAATTGATTCCTAATCATCAGTTTGGATTCCGACGTAAGCATGCCACTATTGATCAGGTGCACAGACTAATAAGAGAAATCGATAAGTGCTTCGAAACAAAAAAATACTGTGTAAGTGCTTTCTTGGACATATCACAGGCCTTTGACAGGGTCTAACACGAAGGCTATTATTTAAGATAAAATCCTTACTACCAACCTATATATATAAAATTCTAAGATCATTCATAGAAAACAGACATTTCATTGTCCAAAATGGTGAAGCACTCTCCAGTCTTTGTCCTATCAATACAGGTGTCCCACAGGGCAGCGTATTGGGTCCGACGCTGTATCTTATATATACCTCTGACTTACCAACTTCAGAGTGTATAACGACTGGTACATTCGCTGATGACACCGCAATCCTAGCATCCCATGAAAACCCAAATGAAGCAGCGCATATTTTACAAAGCGGGCTGGATGATATATCTGATTGGTTAAAAAAGTGGCGAATCAAGGCAAATGAAACGAAATCGGTGAATGTTACCTTTACGTTGAGAAGAGGTACTTGCCCACCAGTCAAGTTGAATAAGTTAGAGTCCCACAGGCGGACCATGTTAGGTATTTGGGTTTACATCTTGACAAACGTCTCACCTGGCAAAAACATATTTTCACAAAGAGGAAACAATTAAGCTTACAGTTACGAAAGTTGTACTGGCTCATTGGTCGCCGATCTCAATTGTACTTAAACAGCAAGCTGCTCCTCTATAAGACAATACTGAAACCAATTTGGACTTACGGTATCCAATTGTGGGGAACAGCCTCTCATTCAAACATTGAAATTGTGCAAAGATTCCAAAATAAGATGCTGAGAATAGTAACTAATGCTCCTTGGTTTATCACAAATGACCAACTACATAACGACCTACATATGGCAACAGTCAAACAAGAAATTTTACATATACGAGAAACTGTAAAGACAGAATTAAAAATCACCCTAATAGCTTAGCTAGTGTCTTGATGGAAGAAGAGCCAATAATGCGTAGATTGAAACGGAAGATGCCCCAGGATATACTGAAATAAAATATAAAATAAAGTAGGATGCGACAAAGGTTGCATGCCGAGCATGACATTTACCAAACTCACTATACCCACTGTTTAATGTCCCAGAGAGCGACAGATCACAGTGAAATCTGATACACAAAAAAAAATGTTATTCGGTCGAGCGTCGGTGGCGCTGTGGACTCGGCATTTACCTTCCAATCGGGACGTCCGGGGTTCGAGACCGCCATGTACCATTATGTTTTAAGTTTTTTGGGTTTCATACGTACATTTGTCTGACGCTCCTACGGTGAAGGAAAACATCGTGAGACAACCTGCATACACCTGCGAAGAAATTCAAAAGTGTATTTGAAGTCGACCAATCCGCACTGGGCCAGCGTGGTTGACTAAGGCCTAAACACTCTAACTTAGGGTAGACTCGAGCCCATCGGTAGGGACGTATATGAGCTGTTATGATGATGATGAATTTTATTAACTAAATCACCGATATAGGCCAAAAAATTGCGATCCTTAAGTGGCAGTAGGCGTACACATCGCTCGCAGAGCTGCCGGCCGTTGGGGCGGAAAAGTCCTCGATTGGCGGCCGCGTACTGGGAAACGCAGCGTTTTGGTAGGCCCCCACAAAGTGGACCGACGATCTAGTGAAGGTCGCAGGAAGCCGCTGGATGTCTGAAGCATAGAACCAATCGGTTTGGAGAACCTTGGGGAAGGCTTAAGCTCAATAGTGGCCGTCTTTCGGCTGAAATGATGATGATGATACCTATTTGTTAAATTATCATTTGTGTTTCATATTATAGTTGCTAACATAGCAAAAGTTAATATTATGCTATTTACAATAGAAGTGTCAAACATTGCATATATTATACGGTTATACATACGCTACACCTAATAAGCGGTTGCAGCACAGAACACAGAAAGAGGTCACGACGAAGAGGTAACGTCTTTTTGTGTTCTGTGGGTTGTAGAGTAGCCTGTCAAACTCAAAGACTAACTTTTTCAATATTGACCATTGTAGGCATTAACTCACGTCTCACTAATACAACACTTTATTCAACTATACATTTTTATGAATAAGATATTTAAAAGATATTTTATAAATCTCACATATTTCGTATTAATGACCCTTCATTTGACCCAGAAATGTATTTTAGCATTTTAATGTAATGTCAAGTGTCAACGGACACGAGTAGTCAACTTATCAAATAAAAATGCAAATCGAAAGTTGTTGCTGAGGGCCGAGCGGTTCAACCCTTAGTAACATCTCTCGTTGCGAGGCGCGCGATTACCTACCTACTAAATGTGTCGCTTTGAGCTCTGAGCGGCCCGATACTGTTTGTTTAAACACAACAGGAATGCTCTTTGACTTCATCTCAATCGTTAATGGCGATAGAAAAAAGATTGATGCCAGTTTCAACTAGTTTTTTCAACAACTGATGAACTACATACCTTACCTCTAATTGAACACAACAACATTAAACACTAGCTGTGCCCGCGAACTACGTTTCTCCATAATGTTTATTATAATTGATGGTGTCAGGCGTTATTTTTCGGAAGTCCATTACTAATTGTTAAGGAGTAGGTATATAGCAAAACTTCCATTAAAAAATATCGGCCGATAAAAAATACCATCGATAAAAAATACGATAAAAAATACATGCCACGTGGAGTGGCGAAACCTTGGCGAAACGCGTCGAATCTTGCATGTTGGTGTGGTACTAATTATTGATATTTCTTTGTCGCATGCGATTGAGGGAGGGCGGGCGAGGCACTATTGGCCTTTTTTTTTTTTTTTTTTGTGAGTGTGAGTCATCTGTTGCCAGACTCGCGCTACGCCAAAGAGGCGCGTGGCTCTACTGCTTTGTGAGCGGCGCAGGTGTTGTGCGCCGCTTTACACCCCGAAAGCGTCCCGGCACTAGGTGCCCTGGGGCTGGGGTCCATTTTTAACGCGGGGAACATCCCTTCCCGCGGCCGCCTCCTCCTGGATGATGGGGGTCCCGATGACGTCCTCGGTGACTTCCATCTCCGTCCCGCCTGAAATCTCGGGTGGCCGGTTTGCCGCTGCCCTTTTCCTTCTCCTGCTAATGTGTGCCTTGGGGGCAGAGCAGGTCTTACCCCAAGGCGGTGGTCATCCGGTTTCCCGGCCGCCGCACACAATGGGCATTTGGGTTTCGACGTACACGTCGAAGCCCTGTGCCCTGGCTCTCCACACCGGTAGCAGAGTGTACTCTGGTCTACCTCCGCCCTGCAGTCTACCTTCAGGTGCCCCGACTCGAGGCACCTGAAGCACCTCATTTCGCGCGGCTGAAGTAGCCTCACCTTCGCGGCCGACCATCCCACCAGCAGCCTCTTGGCAGAGGCTATCTTCTTGGCCGCTTCCACCGGGCAGCACACCCACGCCGTGCCCATGGTGTAGCGGCCCTGGCGGATTTCACCCACCCGGACCTCCTCGACCTGGCACTCGCCGATCTTAACGAGTGCCTCTTTCAGTTCCTCCGGCTGAACGGACTCATCCAGTCCGGAGACCAACAATTCCACCATCCTGGTGGGTACGGAGACCCGCGCAATGGTCGGATCGACCGCTCTCCTTAGCGCGACGGCTAAGTCAACCGCGCTCGTCTCCTTCTC
Source organism: Schoenobius gigantellus (assembly GCA_963935595.1). Classification (NCBI taxonomy): domain Eukaryota; kingdom Metazoa; phylum Arthropoda; class Insecta; order Lepidoptera; family Crambidae; genus Schoenobius; species Schoenobius gigantellus. The sequence goes on from OZ012563.1 coordinate 9,815,040, forward strand.
CTCGCCCGCTACGAGGATTATGGTCGCCCCAGTCAGAGACCTGCGAAACTGGACTCCCTCTATGGCCAGCTCCGCGAGGTTTACCTTAGACCTGGCGGCTGCAATCACCCGGGCATACGAGTGACCATTCTCCTCGGCGCCAGGCTGCAGTGTGAGTACTACTGCCGCTGTCTTTGGCGTGCGCAATTTAGGCTGCCGAGGAGGTGCCTTCTTCTTCGGGGGCGGAGCCGGCTGCTTCGGCGTGATGGTAGTTGCCGGTGTGCCGTCCTCTCTGCGACGTTGCCGTTGGCCGCGCCTCACTACCGTAGTCCAGGCCTCCTCCGAGTTAGATGGGGCCGGAGGTAATGAGCGTGGCTCCTTCGCTGCGGATTTCTCCACAGCGGCTTTCTTTCTCCGTGCTGGTCTGCGCTTTTTGGAGAGAGTTGCATCTTCAAGCACAGAGGGAGCGCTTTTCGCGGATTTCCGGGCTTTGGGGGCGGCAGACGTATGGAACTCAGTTGCCACAGGAGCGGATGCTGCCTTGGCTCTCCTCTCATGCTCCAGGGAAGGGCGCAGGCGCGGCTCGGGGTTCAGCCTAGGCTCTAACCCCTCGAGCCTGGCGTTGAGCCGCGCAACCATGCGCCCCATCAACCTATTTTCTAGCTCCTCGATGTTAGGAGGAGCTAGAGTCACAGCCATATTTGGAGCTGAAGGGAGGGGTGGTGGTCTATTCCCCAGGAGGTCTTTCATTTTTTCCTCCAGCTCAACTATTTTCTTCTTCTGTTCCTTCAGTTCGCCCTCGAGTCGAGAGTTTGCCTGTTGCAAGCGCATAGTCTCTTCTGAAACTGTATGCGCCGCCAGCACTTTCGCGTCCTCCCGAAGGCTCTTAACCGCCTGCTTTAATTTTTGAATAAAGGTCCCCTTCAAATTCTTTGACCTCTCTGCGACATATTCAATTATATGGAAAGCGCGACCCATGCGCTCGGTGACGGTGAGCGTTGGGTCGTCACTTCCACTCTCCTCAAGAGGAGATAACACCTCTGCAGCCGCTGCTGATGTTACGATAGGCGTGCGCCTCGTATTAATGGGGTCCATAGGCATCTCGAGGAGTTCCCTTTCGGCCTGGAGTTGTAGCTCCAGGCGCTCCATCCTGAGATACTCCGCCTTCGCCTTGGCAAGCCCCACGTATTCCCCGGTGGTTGGCGGGCGGCCTCTCCCTCGCTTCCCTTTGGGTTTTGGGGTTCTACGGGAAGACAGCGGAACATCTTCTAGCGAAGGATCGTCGCTGCCTTCCCCCCAGTCTCCAACTTCAGCACGGCCTCTTTTCCGACAAGCGGAAGGGGCGTTCATACCGCTATCCGTGCTCATCATGGATGACGCCTCAGACAGACAGTCCGACTCTCCTGACACCGGAAACATATCCGGAGCATCATAGTCGAGCATGATGTCCGATATACCAGCCCTTCTCCTACCTCCTTTGCGTCCGGTCGCATTTTTACCCTTCGACGACCCGGGAACCGCCGTCGGGGGTTGAAACTCTCCTTCTAACGCCTCGGTTGGGATGATGGTATTTCCACCAACCGGCCCGGATACCGGTGGTGGCCCGCTCTTAACGGGTTCGCATGGGTTATTTTCAACACTCGGAAGGGTGGAATTTGGTAGAGCCAGCCCCAGATACGTCTGGCTGCCCGCAGCCGCCTTGCGCGGTCCTACGGGGGGGACTGATACCCCCTGGGGACGTTCATCGTTTTTGCCAAATTCCATAATGATTGTATTTGAGGATACACTCCCTTGCTCCGCTTGGGACTGGTCTCCCACCAGCCACGCACCCCCTCGGCACGGAGACGCCACCTTGGGGTTGGGGTGATTTTTTATTGTGGTTGTCTTCCACGTGGCCCGACGCTCAGTGCGCCGGACCCCCGGCCCGCTCAGTGCGGGTAACGGGTTGCCCGACAACAGACCCCATTGGATCCATCGCCGCGCGGGTGAGCCAAAACTCAGGAAAATCCCCAGCAGGCGCGAAGCGCCATGGCGAGAATCTCGCCCCACCTCTGCCACCAACAAAGGTAAGTGCCGGTAACCAGCTTCCGGCGAAAGCCACACCTCTTCTTAACAAAAAGAAGAGGGGACTTCGCCCTTCACCGCATGTAGCGGTTGGCTACATGAAGTGACCCGCCGGGTTGAACCTGGCCATCCCACGCCCCCCATCATGGGGGCCTCTCGTCAGACTATTAGCCCGCGGCAGAGAATCTGCCGGGTTGCCCAGGGTGCACCACAAGGAGGTTGTCTGACATCGCACCCCGTGCACTATTGGCCTGCGTATTTAGTACCAACTACCGACATTTTTTATCGGAAGTTTTGCTATATACCTACTCCTTAACAATTAATAATGTTTATTTCCCGTTTTTGCAACATTTTTCATTGCTGCTCAGCTCCTATTAGTCGTACCGTGATGTTATATAGCCTATAGCCTTCCTCGATAAATGGGCTATCCAACACAAAAATATTTTTTCAATTTGAATCAGTAGTTCCTGAGATCAGCCAAACAAACAAACAAACAATCAAACAAACTCTTCAGCTTTTTAATATTAGTATCATTGATTTACTACCAAACGTAGATAGAGCAGTTCATTTAAAAACGCGCTTGAAATCTGTCACCTAATCGACTATACATTTGTACTCGCTAATATATTGTTGAACAAAGAGTCGTTTAATTTGTTGAATATGCACGCCCGAATTAAAATTACCATAAAGAAAGGACGGTATTCGTCGAATTTAACCTTATTCTACATTATTACGGCAACTATTTAAGTACAACCGTGTGAAGTTACATCATTTCATACCTGGCCACAGATCAACTGACGTTTTAGTAATTGCTGCAATAAAATATCAACTTCATACTCTCAAACATAATGCTCAAAATTGCTTATCGCGTTTTCGCCCCAACGCATGAATGAGACAACACATCGTGATACGACGCCCGTGCGGGCGAGACGATTGTGATGAACGGACACTGACGCGAAGCGACATGTTTATGATTAATATAATTGTTTTGATTGGTTTTTACGTATAAATCGAATATTTGAATACATGATAAGATGTGTAATGAGTTTACTCACGCAAAATATGAATTCCCGTCGTTTTTCTGCCGTTTCTGGCTATTACACAACTTTTGAATGAGCACTTCGGCATGTTGACGTGCCGACAGCTAATCACTTACTATGGAAAAGAACTGCACGAGTCGCGATTGGGCAGTTCTTCACCGTCCCACTTCTCGAACGTTCATGCGTTATCTACGTTTGGTAGTAAATCAATGATTAGTATAGATTTATTACGGTAAACTTAGGTAAGGCGGCGGTAGCCGGATGGGCTCATAAGCCCTACCAACCAAATCAAGCACACCAGGGGCACAGAATAGATAATAGTACTACGTACAGAACGGCCACTCACCTCCCCGCACTCATTTCAAATACCTCGTCCTACCCGGCACTTCGTTGTAGACATCACTGACACATAAACAAGGGCGCGCGCGATCGCTCGGACGAGTAAAAGCGAGCGCCGGGCGATAACAGAGACAGCGCTATGCGGGTGAAAGAGAAGGCAGTCACTGCACTTCCCGCGTCATTTCGATTGATAACCGTGCACTCAGCCCTACTAGATTCCACGCACATATTTGCGCGTGTACGAACGTCATTTGTTTATGTAGTAGTAATAGGTAATTGATTTGCGAACGTTGTATGGAGTGTCCGGGCTGTGCCAGGGGGCAGAATTTTTCTTCCTTCATGTGTGCTTGATGGGGCATCGAAACACAGACACACCCACAAATCAATACCGGCGATCTCTACCACAAGCGGCCGATTACAATATTCTATTTACTTAACTGTGGATTTGGTTACTAGTGATAGGTATTTGACATTAGCTCCATACAAATAGACGGTTATTTTTTTATCACCCTGGAAAATTTTAGGGATGCTTCAGGACACATCCGTTATTATAAAAAAAAATGAAATAAAAAATAAATAAAATCTCCAAAAATGCTGATTTATATTCTGAGCAATATTACTTCAAAATCGAAACGTACAAAGATCTGCATTATATCTACAATATTTCCAAAAAATATGAAAATTGGACTATGTAAAGGGGGAGAAAAGCGTTATCGCTTTTTGTATCAAAATTTACAGCTTCACAATCCTCTTAAGGGTCTTCTTCGATTTTTCTAGGATCCCATCATTAGATCCTGATTTTGATAACAATGAGACCACCCCGGGAGTATATTCTATCGAATATCGAAAGAAATTTGAAAATCGGTCTATAACTGGCGGTATAATAGGTAACACACACGCACACACACACACAAACATACGCATCGAATCGAATTACTCGCAGTTACGAAACATTGTGTTGGTTATTTAATATATAATAATAATATTTCACTGTGTGCTCCATTTCGACCTGCAAGAATAACGAACAAACCTCTACTCTTTCGTAAAATTAGAATATTAAAGGAGAAACTCTAAATGTAGAGTTAATTCACGCCAAATGGCAGTATTTTACTTAAGCCAGCCGCTGCTGTTGACTTTCGGGAAGCAAACACACGATAAGGTAAATAATACATTTGCGGCGCTAGGAGTTGGTTTGACACCTTAGGTTAGGACTCAATTTACTTTTATAACTGGTTTTCTAGATACACCACGTTTTGATAACGTAATGCGAAACTTAAGAAGGAATGTTAAAGTGATAGAGGTTGTATTTAACAGTTTCAATTTGCATCATACATTTCTTAGACTAAAAGATCGCAACAATAATAAGCATTAAGTACGTATGCATTTTTTAATACAATTACCTCGGGTCTATTTCGCGGTAAAAGACATATATCGTCGTTACAGCTCATATACGTCCCCACCGAGGGGCTCGAGCCTACCCTATATTAGGGTGATTAGGCCTTAGTCAACCACGCTGGCCCAGTGCGGATTGGTCGACTTCTCATACTCGTACATCATTGAATTTCTTCGCAGATGTATGCAGGTTTCCTCACGATGTTTTCCTTCACCGTAGGAGCGTCGGACAAATATAGTACATATGAAATTCGAAAACGAAAAACACATTGGTACATGGCGGTCTCGAACCCGGACCTCCCGATTGGAAGGCAAGTGCCGAGTCCACAGCGCCACCGACGCTCGACATATGTACTTAAGAAGAATCTAGCAAAAACCATTGGAGCCTGCAATTACGAAGAAACAATAAATTGATTGAAAGAATAGAGTGTAATGTTTGGTCATTGTCCCGTTAAGTGACTAACTTTGGTAAGCTTAAGTATATTAATTTATCTACACTCATGTTCTAATTCTAATTCTAATATTAAGAACTCAACACTAATATTTTAAAGGCATAACTTAAAGCCCTTGGCCTTTTACAAATTACATTATAATACAGGTTCGCCATACAAAACCAGTACTTTAATGTAACTCGAATTCCAATAAAATACAGTTCTATTAACGAAGCCCGACCAAGGAGGTTTTGTCACAATTTTCTTTTGTGCCAGTACATTGTCTATGGCGGCGCGTGCAACAGCGCATGCGCGGTAGAATGTTGGTGTTGGCGCCATTTCTCTGAATTTTTCATTCGTTATTTTGCTGTTATTGGTTAAAATAATAAATAATATAAATGTATATAGTTTTAGATTTCTGTATTAGTTTCACAATTGCACTGTTCAAAATGAAAATAATTATTAGAATAAATGAGTTTGATTTTGTTTTAATTTTGTGTCTTTTATTTAATTTAGGTAACCACTGATTGCATGAGTGTAGATAAAGTAGTGTATGAAATCGCACATAATTAGGTCTTAAAACACTCGTGTGGTACTATTAAAATTCTCGGCAAGCCTCGAAAAACACACACTAGTGTTTTAAGACCCCCTATTATGTGTCTATTTCATAAACAACTATTATATTATATTATTATTTTGTTTTATTACACGACTTTTGTCGGGTTTATAATAAATATCCCGTCTCGATCCCTTTGGAAAAAAAGGTAAATACTCCCACTGAACAATAAAATGCAATTTTGTATATAACTATTAATTCCATGAATGTGGTGTTTGTGTCGTGGTTGTGGATATCTGCGTGTTTGGTGTGTGATCGTCTTGTTTGCTATGAACAAAAACAGTATCTCCGAGTACTTTACTGAGGATGAAAGATGTATGTAATGTCTATTATATTATTATAACTTTAGTAAGCTTATATTAAGTTATATTACTAGCTGTGCCCGCAAACTACGTTTCACCATAATAATTGTCTAGAAAAAAACCCTTATTACCTAGGGGTATAAAAAATACTATACGATCAAACTTTCATAAAAATCGGTCAAGCCGTTTCGAAAGAGTTTGGTTGCACCGTGACACCAGAATTTTATATAGGAAATAATAAAACGATCGAATAAAAAAATACGTAGCGATTGATGATGAGATACTAATTTAATAACTTGAGTGGTAGGAATTTGAGTAAGCGAAAAATTAACTAAACTGACGACAAATATTAATTAATAATAAAATCCAGAACGAGCTTACAAAAAGTGGGTTATGAATAATCGATTTTGGATATTAAAATTTTAAACGTGCGACTAAATTACTATGTGAGGGACTAGAAATACAGAGAGGGCATCTTTTTGTGTAAAATACTAAAGAGCAGGGGGACGGGGGTGCGCAGCCTCCCCAACGAGGTGGGCTCGGGGGGCGAAGCCCCCCGCCATCACAAAAGAAAATAGGTGACAAAATTGCCTACTGTAGGTTAGGTTAGGTTCAGAACATGACTATATGCGTAGCGGAGCGAGCAAAGCGAGCGCAACGTCATACTATTCTATGGGAACCTAAACCACTGAAATCATATTATTAAGATCTTCCAATTTTAACATCTAATTTAAATACACCCAACCTTTTTCCATACATCTTGAGGTAAGGTTTGTGAAATTTTTAAAAATTAATATCTCAAAACACGTAGGTATTGCCGAGAGGGGTGATTGGTACAGGGGGGTAGCTCCCCTCCTCTCCTCGTTATTAATTTTCATAAATTTATTTTAAAAATTAAAAAAAAAATTGAACCAAAGTACAAAGTACCATTATGGTATTTTCAAAGTAGTTTTTCTATTCGAAACACTTCATTTAAATTAAAATGCTCACCATAAATAAATCATTTGCCAAGTATTGAAACGTATTAAAAAAAATATTTACTAGATCTCGTTCAAACCAATTTTCTGTGTAAGTTTGCATGGTAATGTACATCATATATTTTTTTTAGTTTTACCATTCTCTTATTTTAGAAGTTACGGGGGGGGGGGGGGACACATTTTACACACACATGATATTAGAAACCTCAATATAATTTTTGAAGACCTATCCATAGATATCCCAAACGTATGGGTTTGATGAAAAAAAAAATGAGTTTCACTTTTATGTATGGGAAACCCCCAAAATTTATTACTTTTTTCTATTTTTGTGTGAAAATCTTAATGCGGTTCACAGAATACATCTACTTACCAAGTTTCAACAGTGTAGTTCTTATAGTTTCGGAGAAAAGTGGCTGTGACATACGGACGAACAGACAGACAGACAGACATAACGAATCTATAAGGGTTCCGTTTTTTGCTATTTGGCTACGGAACCCTAAAAATACAGGACGTAACGTTGACACTCAAACAAATATTAGGTCGCTCAAATATAACGAAGCATTTTGTATTTGAGAAGTAACTCGAATCAATGTTTATAAGTTACTGTTCTGTTGACTATCGTTATCGTCACTCGCAGTCAGTCGCTCACTTAGTAATACAATAACCCAAATTAATTATTTTTGTCTCTTTTAATTTACAGTCACTCGTTTAAATACTACCCATTTTATATCTTACTAGCTGTACCCGCGAACTACGTTCCGCCATAATAATTGCCAATAAAATAACACTAATCACATAGGGGTACAAAAAATAGTTTACGACCTATTCTCTGACCTACCGAATATACACAAAAAAAATATATATTAGAAAAAGATTAAACCAAAAGAAACCGTCCTAATTACGCGCGATTTTTAGTTCCGTACCTCCAATTGAATTTATACATTTAAAGTGTTTTGTTCAAACGGATCGGTATCCGGGAGGATTATAATTTTATTTAGAAATTCCATTTAAAATGAGAACATTTTCAACTGGTCTCTCTTCATTATTCAATTAAAATGTTACTCCGCAGTAAATCCCTTAATATCTTCCAGTTAAAGCGTTGGCAACGCACCCCTCATTAAGTTTGAAAGCAAAAATTATTGTGATTCGAGTTCCGGAGAAGCGATTTCCGGGAGTAATAATAAATTTCGGCGGAGCCGTAAAAGTTTCGTTCGTGTCAAAGATCAATCGCCGAATAGAAGGGACGTATGCGCGTATGGGAGTGTACAGTGTAGGGTGCTCTGAATAACATCTGAGTAACAAGCAGGGATTGAAAAGGTTCCTAGAATACCGGTACAGAACCGGTATTTAACGGTTTCGGTGCTAGAACCAGAACCGGAACCGGAACCCAAACAAGAACCTTTAAGAACCCTTATTATACCGGTTCTTGACAAGTTAAGTCCGTACTAGTCGGACTTCAATAGTCATACAAGTCAACCTCAACGGTAACTCAACCTCAACGGTAACTCAACCTCAACGGTAACTCAACCTCAACGGTAACTCAACCTCAACGGTAACTCAACCTCAACTGCCGATCGACAAACGCAGCCTTAACACTATCCAGTATCCACCACCCCGCCCTGCCCGGTCAACGTAATGAGTAATTTTATTTTATTTGTTTGTCCTTTATTGGTTTATCACCAAGTAATACACTAGTACAACTTTGGTTACTAAAACTATTAAAAACTAAAACTAAGTGCACAGTCAATTAAGGGTGAATACCACATGCTTAGAATGGAAAGCCACTGACACTGAGAAAACAAAAGTTTAAAAAATTTCTAAAACTCTCAATAGTCTTAAACTCTCTTGGGATAGGCATATCCAATGTCCATAGGATGTCCAATGGTGGGTGTATTGTCGCCTTAGATCATTTAGCCTATGGATATGGTACGCAACAAATCGCAGTATACATTTTTCTGACACATTTTGCGGGAGGCGAGGTAAACACGCATGCCATGGCACACTACGAAAATTTAGCATTCAATTACAGATACGCACACTATGAAAATATTACCTCACTATAACGAAACACACACACATAGACAAATTAACGTGTATCTACGCAATCGCCCGCAAATCATTCCCGTGTACTGTATTGAGCTAACCAACGTATCATTGTATTTTTCTATCGTAACGGCATAAAATTTACTTAAAAATTGTACTTAAAACACGTTTATATATATTTTATACTTACATGTCATAGGAAACGCCATAAACTTGAAGATTTGAGTTATTGGATAGCCTTTTGCGAGAGAAAACTGCACAATTAACCATTTTACCAGCTCTTACTTGCGATACGAAACGATACCTAATGGCAGCGGCCGCGCGTCAATTAGTTTTATATAACGTGTATGGTCATTATGGTCAACGTAAATTGGCAGAGGGGTTTGCCTGGCCTTGCCATCTCCCGTCTGAATGCTTTAAGATTGTCCCTGAAATAATGTGTGTACATATTAAACCAGCTTTATATCATCTTCATTATTTCAATCTATATACGTCACGGGTTTTTCCTCATACAAGGAGGAATTGGACTAATGCACCATCATGCTGGGCAGATGGGTTAATGTAGAGTAGAGTAGAGTTTAGAGTTTTCCATCGTAAAGGTGTCAGTAGTCACACCTCCAAGTCAGTAAAGTCCTCCCAGGACTTGACCGCCTCCGTGGTCTAGTGGTTAAGACCAATAGGTGTTGATCAAGAGGTCCAGGGTTCCATTCCCATAGAGACAGAAGTTTTTCTGTTGGTGGTAGTGCTTCTGAGCCTGCTTGGCTAGCTACAACCGTCTTACCTAAGTTTGTCGCCAAAATAACAATGATAAATAGCATTGTTGTGTTCCGACAAATAAAGGTGAGATAGGTAACCAGTTTCTTAGTTGTTGAGAAGTTCAGGTGAAGCTAGCTTCCACCTTATAGTTACTTACCATCGTTCTCTTATTTTAGAAGTTACATGGGGGGGGGGGGGGACACATTTTACCACTTTGGAAGTGTCTCTCGTGCAAACTATTCAGTTTAGAAAAAAATGATATTAAAAACCTCAATATGATTTTTGAAGACCTATCCATAGATACCCCACACGTATAGGTTTGATGAAAAAAAAATTGAGTTTCAGTTCTATGTTTGGGGAACTCCCAAAATTTATTGCTTTTTTCTATTTTTGTGTGAAAATCTTAATGCGGTTCACAGAATACATCTACCTACCAAGTTTCAATAGTGTAGTTCTTATAATTTCGGAGAAAAGTGGCTGTGACATACGGACGGACAGACAGACAGACAGACATGACGAATCTATAAGGGTTCCGTTTTTTATCATTTGGCTACGGAACCCTAAAAATGAACTTGCCGTTCTATCGTGCAGGCACGGTAATTGTGTGCAAGCTTTAAAAAACAAGACACTCGTTTATGTTATTATGTAAATGTATAACTTGTTACAATAAAGTTCCACAAAGCGTTGCCCTTCCATAAATTTGCCTTTCCATAAATTAATAAAAACGCATGTGAAAAGACTGTTGTGAGTAAAGGTCAACGATTAATTTAATGATACCAATGCTTTGTGTTAATTTTTTGTCATTACACGATATAATGTAAAGAATTTTTCCTGTGTATAACTGTCTAAGTAAACAAATATGGATGTGTATAGAACGACATAATTTTTTGTAAATGTCGTTACTTCTCATAAAGCTGATAAGTTACTTGCGCCGATTCCTCTTATCAGCTAAAAGATGTCCTGAATGGGTAGGTAAAAAGGGTCCATTTAAAGGAGCTTCCTGTCAAGTCATATTTGAATAAAGAATATTTTGATTGTTATCAAAACACTTGTGTCAACATCATCAAACGCAGTTCATAGATTAGCGGAAGGCAAACGATATTTTAGCAATTTTCCATAAAGACGGTGTTCACGTCTTATGACCAGTCACATCCGTAACTGATATTACAGCATGGATGGAGGTACCTAACATAAAAATATCCTTCACTTATTATTTACAACGCGTGCGTATTGTGTCGTTGTATATAAATTTTCAAATTATTAGTAAAAATAAAGTATACTTAATTAATAAAATATCAAGGTACACTTCTGTGCCTTTTACTCTATTCTCGAGACACTTCGTACCCTCTTACTTACTCGATTCAAAGGGACTTAGCGAACAAAACAATGTAAGTTAATGACATACGTCGCTAGAAGATTTCATTCTTGAGTAACGTTTGATATTGCAAATGAACAGCTGTCATTGTCTGAATAGAACGATACGAAATTGAGTTAACCGAGTGGTTATTAGTACGTTTATCTTCACAAAGTCAGGTTTCTACGAGTTCATTTTAACCATAAAAGGTTTTTCGGTCGGTGGCGCAGTGGACTCGGCACTTGCCTTCCAATCGGGGGGTCGGGGTTCGAGACCCGCCATGTACCAATGTGTTTTTCGTTTCGAATTTCATATGTACATTTGTCTGACGCTCCTACGGTGAAGGAAAACATCGTGAGGCAACCTGCATACATCTGCGAAGAAATTCAATGATGTATGTGAAGTCGACCAATCCGCACTGGGCCAGCGTGGTTGACTAAGGCCTAATCACCCTAATATAGGGTAGGCTCGAGCCCCTCGGTGGGGACGTATATGGGCTGTGATGATGATAAAAGGTTTTTAAATTTTCTAAATACATCTTATAACTTATTTCTTCTAGTGTGACAAAGGACAAAATTTAATCATAAATATTGATTTAAATGTAGAGAATGAAAATGTATTTTTTTCTCACAACCCGATATTTAGTCTGAAGTTTAATTAATTAAAATTTAATTAAAAGGAAATGTTTAAATCGATGTTGACTTAGGAGCCATTCCACCTCTTAAAAACCATGTAATTTATTGAAATTAATAATTTACATGGTTTTTAAGAGGTGGAATGGCTGCTAAGTCGACATCGATGTCCATCTTGTTCATAGTCAGTAAAGTCAGCAGGATAGTGCTGATAAAACCTAATATCTTAACACTTGTGTGACGTTACCATTTTTTTTTTGTGTGACGTTACCATAGATAGACGTAGTGCGACTTTACCTGCCTAGAAAATAAGTAGGTATTTGAGAATGTTCAATTGGTAATAAGTATTATTAACATTTATAAACTAGCAACAAGAGGTGAGAGTGTTCTGTTATGTTGGGTTTTGATGTTTTGGAAATTTTAATAGATTTATTGATTTTTGTTTGTTATTAATAGCTGATACTAATGTTTTATTGATGTTTTTCTATAATGTGTTTATGGTGTATAAAAAAAATTTAAACCCTGTTAATGTTAGATACTGTTTAAACATGATGCTGTTTAATTTGTTTTAAAAGAATGTGGTAGAGACAGCGTCATGATTTAACAGTGTCTTACTTTAGATGGGGTTTAAAAACTTTTTGTAGTAAGACCGCTATGGTTATTAATGTTTGGAAATGCTGATTCTTTAACAATATATTATGATTATTCGTATTAAGGTAGTGTTTAATAATTTCCACGTAAACTTAGCTTAAATACTACACTAACGTGCAAGGAAATCGACCTACATTAATTACGCTTTAGTTTAGAGTTCGACAAATAAAAATCTACCATCAATTATTTTCATTTTTCTCTAAGAAGTTACTATTAATCTATTCTAGATGTTTTGTGGAAACTATGATCTTTTGCAATTTAGAATCAAGCTCATAAAATACTGACTTGTACATATAAGATAAACTAATATCATTAAAAAGGAATTTAATGCTATAAATAAAAGAAGCACCGTCTGGCTTCTCTACTGCGATGTCTATCAAACTAAAGTTGTGTTCTTAAACTCCATATTAACGAGCGACACGACAATGAGATTTTTCTGTTGCGACTTCTTGCCGCATTTTGGATGCGAGCCAAACAGCATTTTTCATATCATGCGTTACTGTTTATGTTGGCTCTTATAGATAAGGCATCGATCATACCTCATAAAGTTTATCACTGTTATTACTAATAGTCTTGTATTGGAGAAAAACCTTGGAATCGAGTCATCAAAAGAATGCCATGTAAACGGTCTTTTCACCAACATGCTGTGGCTTTTTGAAATAACTTGACAGCCAATGCATTCACTTTACCCAAAACCTTAGCTGCTCTTTTTGACGTTACAGTATATTCTCCACAACAGCGCTGTAATTTCCAAGAAAGCGCAATAAATTTTAGGTTATTCGAATTCTCGTCGTATTCCGCTATTGGTATTGCAAAAATGTATAACTTGGGTGTTTACAAAAATAAGTAATACAAGCTTCGATGACACACCACCAGATATTTCTACTGCACCAGAACTCGAGATAACAATATGAAAATACGTACCAAAACTTTATGAATTAGCTAAGAGTAGTACATAATTTTCTAAAGACGTGCTATTCAAGATTCCCATAAATGGATAATGAGTTACAAAACTGTATAACACCCTATGGTTTCAAAACTTTCTATAGAGGATTAATAGTATGTATGGGTGTAAATAATGTTTTGTATGCAACTGTACATAATTAGGTATTAAACACTCATGATTAATAGCACTTATTATACTACAGCTGCATAAATTACTATACTATGGTAGTAAGACTCTATTCAAAGCTGTCGTGCTCTTACTATACTCCATTCAACACATACCCTTATAATAATATGCCCCTCTATCATGAGTATCTTTAGTTGAGATAACTAATGTTACACGATAGTTCTATACGATTGAAATTGATGAAAGACAGTCTGATCATTCTTCAGGTACAAATAGCTAAATCCCTAAAGTGTGTAATTAGATATTGAAAAGGATTATTTATAGAGTTAATAAGACAAATGATGTTCAAACACAGCACCGAGTTGAATAACGTCTGTTCGCGTCTTAAGCGAAATGGAATTGCATGTCTTCCAAAATTGCGATTCAAATCTAGCTGTGCAGCAATTATTAGCTGAGTTGGAACGTGCTTAAATCGCTTTCATTGTTTGTTGGGTTTATAGGTAGGATAGGTACAAAATCTCAAGACCTAGAAATCTAGATTTTTTAATACTAAGAAACTTCATTTTCTGTGATACTGTTTCAGCAAGTTTCTGTGAAAAAAATGTTACAGGTACAGACGACAACACAATTATAGTTATAGTACAGTTGAATTTTTCCGCATTTTCAAAGTTATGACCAATTTTATGAGTCTTGTCTTAGCTTTGGACAATCTTAAGTGGCATGCTGTTATACATTGTTTTCATTAAGACAAAAAGTGACAGCATATTACTTAGGATTGTCTTAAGCTAAGACAAGTTAGGTAGTGAAATTCAATTTTAGTCCTTTATTGAAAGTTGTTGTAAATTATCTGAACTTAAATATCAGCACAACTTTTCAAAACTCCTTATACATGCAAATTATATCGGGATAGTTTATTCCATTCATTGAAGGCCGCCATTACATTTGCAAATACTCACGTAAGTAACTTAGTTTTTTTTTTCTTTTTACAACTAAGTTGGCAAACAAGGTACTGACCACCTGATGGTAAGCGGTAACAGTCACCTATTAGTACATTTGTGGTTCCTGTGAGATTCGCAGCAAATCTGCAAGCCCCACAATAACCATTGCGGTGCCAACCTGTGACGTAAGATGTAGTCACGGTGCTCAGTAATTTCACTGCCATATCTTACCTTTCAAACCGGAACACATAAATGTACCTAAGCACTGCTGCTTTGCGGCAGAAATAGGTAAGACGGAGGTACCCAAGCAGCGACCCTGGTGCAGAGTAAGTAATTAACTTCCTATAAATGTGTAAATGTTAACACTGTTTGTAAGCTTACTGTAATTTTTTAGTACTACTGAACACTGCTGTAAGTTTCTTACATACATTTTACGGAACCAACTTACAAGTGTAAAGCGGCCTAAATGTATATGAATTAATAATATATAATATTTTATCTGTTTCTAAAATGTAATTATTAAGTAAACTCAGTGATTGCTTAATTTGTAGTCAATTTATATACTACTCAGTTAGGAAAGATTAGCGAAAGTTGAACGGAGGAAAGTTGGAAAACTCTGCTAACTTTCTTATATAATTAAAACGGGTTCGCTGTTATGTCTTTCTCAATTATATTATTCGGGTGTAGGGTAGAAGTACTAAATTATTTAGGCTGACGTTTACCTATTGTTATTATTTGATTGGATACTGGTTGATATTGATTCAGTTGTTTGTTATTAGATGCGCAATCAGTATACGACCCAGCTGATGGTAAGCGGTGTTAATCCTTTCCACTTGAACCCCTATTTGAACCGGCCCGAGGAGACCATTACTCAATATACGAGGACATTCTACCGGGTTAGTTCTCCATCTGGAGTCAAAAACGAAATAAAGAAATGTTTGGAGATCTCTGGTGTGTTCTTAATCCCATCAGCAGGCGCCATTCAGTTGATATAAAAATTACGGGTTGCACTCCGGGAGTGCCGGCAGAAGTGAAAACTTAAGTATTAACGTTGTGCGTTTTGGATATTTTGGAATGGTTATGGAATAATTTTGCACGAATTGCTTTAATTATCAGAATAAAAGTACTATCTTTTATGTGGTAGAATACAATATTTATTTATTGCGCTATCGTACACAAACATGACAATTTATATTACATTAAAAAGTTTATCCCTCAGAAAAATCAACTTCCTGTTGTAACGTTGTGCGTACATAATTATATAACTAGTAATAATGAATCAAAATATTTACAATTAAATTAAAAATATGATCAAAACCGACATTAATATACTACTTAAAAACGTAATTTTATAACAAATAAATAATATTTAATTTATACTAACTTACCTAATTAATATTTACAACTAAATCAAATAAAAGCACAATTTAGATTTTTCCTAACAAAGTAAATAAATTGATTAAAACTGTCTCAAGTGACGTGTGACTTCCAGTACTTTTGCCAGCCGCTATTGTTCTCGGCCGGCTTACGTGGACCCCTCACCGCACCTCGTCAGTTCCTGCGGCCATTTCAATTTTAATTGGTCTTACGCATTTTCGATCAGTGTCACGTGATCCTTATTGTTCTTGGCCGGCTTACGTGGACCCCTCACCGCACCTCGACAGTTCCTGCGGCCAGTTCAATTGTAATTGGTCTTACGCATCTTTGATCAGTGTCACGTGATCCTGACGCGAGTTTATCATTTTTTACCCATTACAAAAAAAGTGTACAACGCCGCTAAAGAAGTTCTCACTTCAAAAATGATGATAGAAGGTGAAGACGATCGCGCATAGATCGCAGGAAACAGCTGGGTGCAGGAAGCAGGGACCGATCTGTTTGGAAATCCTTGCGGAAGTCTTAGGGTGCTTTTCCATTAGAGATGCAGTTATGATGCGAAGATTTAAAAGGTAACGAACCCATGTGACAGTTTCTACTAACGTTAAGCTATTGGATAAGAAGGGAAGGCACGGGGAGCGAAGGCGCGCTGCATATATCTATACCACTAGCAACCATCCATATCACGTATCCAACTATACAAAAACATAGCTTGGTTGAGGTCGTGTCCAGTATTATGCTATTTGGACCAATGAATATGATCAGTGGATCTAGAATGCATTTATAGTAACGTAGCACACCTTTGGTCGAAAGGCAGCCATATCTAACAATAAGCGTCTTTTGGCTGGTTAACCATAAAGATGATTCCTGTTTCTGATGACTTCTAGCATAACACACAATCAACTAACTGCACTTAAAACACACACAATCAACTGATTGCACTAAAACAAATGAACAATCAATTCGTACCGCTTAACGCCCGCCGGTTCGAACTTATTGACATGTCAAGCAATTACTTTACGCTGGTATTGGAATTCCTGTGATATTAAAGTGAAGTTCGCACCTCTGCGCGAAGTTAAGCTGAACTGCTATAAATCGGCCTGTGAATAAGATCTTGAAGTTTCGACATATTTAGAGGTTGTGTCTCGAAATATTATGTGTATGTAGGGCGGGCCGATCGTATATTATTTGGGAGTTAGCACTCTCTGTGAATATTGAGAGGTTGCGAGGTTATGATTTGATGGTTAGTTTATGTTAACAGAAATTATGGATCACTACTTTGGGGATTGGCTGCTAGTTAGTATGGAAAGTATTTTTGTACTATTTGTACTTCAAAGAAGAGCATTTCGCTCTACTTATAAGTTACGAGCAAGTTAATCTCACACAAAAAATAGATCAGTAATCTACTCAATACAGGTATTTCAGATTTTTTGAACTATTCAGGCATAGATCAAATTGAAAAATTAAAAGATTAGATTAAAAAGTGGCCACATTTATCAATAATTCAGATTATGATTATTCCTATACATTTAATCTATGCCTGAATAGCTCAAAAAATCTGAAAAATCTGTATTGAGTAGATGACTGATCTATTTTTTGTGGAAACGTCTTTAATTTATCATAATTGATAAAAAACGAATGGTGGCGCTAGTAGTAGGTACTGTGGCCCGCCTCTCACCTCCAGGCGGTCGCATGCGACCAGTGTGACGTCACGCTATGATTTTTTTAAAAAATACCCTCAATTTTTTTTCACTAAAACAATAGGTACATGTTTACCAAAGCATATTTTTCATTCTGTAAAAATCAATGTATTAATTTATAAATTCCCTTTCGTGAGGGTATTTTTCAATTATTACATAGCGTAAAGCCACACCCACACACCGGTATCATGAGACCGGTTTAGAAATCTTCACAGATCCCTCCCCAATTTGTGGGGAGAGAGGGGCTCGCCATTGGTGAGTAGACGCCGACTAGGTCTTGGTAGTGTCCGTAAGCTCTCATTCGCATGGGCGCACAGAGGGACACGCTCCATACAAGGGCGGTCATAAATAGTTAAAGTCCTGTTACTATCAATACATTGTATTATTTTAGTGACTTATAGTTGTAAAAGTGTTTTAGGAACATTAAAATGAAAGAAGTACATGTATTTACGGAATAAAAAACGTTTACTTCAGTAAAAAACAAATATAAACAATAACATACTTTTACCTAAATTTATCATGAACAAACACTTAAAAATTGGAATGTAAAACATATATTTTAAATAAAATAAGAGTCAAAACATTGATAACATTATTTAATTATAATAAAATAATAGAAATAAATAAATTAAAATTAATTAAATACAAAAAAAACAAAACAACTAACAAAATACAAATAAATTATTCTTATTCTAACAATATTAAACATGTAACAATTCTATTACACTTTGTGACAGAGTATTTTTCTTTTTAGGGGGAAGTTTCCGAAGACTTGTAATATAAGGATCTGAATGTAATAATAGTCGTTGTATTAAATCTTGATTGGTAACTTCACGTGACATTTTTCGAGTGTGACTTCGTCTATAAATTTTGATATACTTATTTGTCGCTTCAGCAGCTTCTTCGGAAAGTTCTCCTATAGATAACAATGCATAACTTATAATATCTGATCCATGTACGAGCACCTTGTGGACAGAAGCAGGAAGACTATACCACGGATATTCCTCGACCAGGCTGTATGCTGTTTGTAATGCATAGTCTTTAAACTTGCATTCATTAATTTTATGTCCAGAAGATAACGTTTGTAATATTACACAACAACGATCTATGAGATCCTTATTCAAACCTGTAATTTCAGCAGATACAGCTGATTCCAAAAAAAACTTCCTGGCCGTGTTTCCGTCGTTAGACGTCCCGCTTCCACCACTACGCGGCTTGTCAACTATTAAACCTAATCGTTCCCTAAACTGGGACTGTACATATTGTTTTTTATTTGATAACAATTGTTTATCACTATCTAGCCTAACTTGCCATTTTTTTTATGTCTAATCTATATGAAAGATGAATAAAATATTCGAAGAAACGTATCCAAGAATGTAGTGGTGATAATCCAAATTGGTATCTACTCTCTATTACAGGTTTTTGTAAACATTCGTCTATTTTATTCATCTCTTTAGGGGTAGCATTACATATATAACATCTACTTGTAGATGTTTCACTTAAAGCACTACAAATTTTACCATCTACCATTAAAAGCTGCAACTTATGAGAAACAACCAATTCACGATTGTCGATCTGAATTAAAGTAGGTTGCAAACTTTCAATTTTATCCTTAAAATAAGCTTCCTCTTGCAAAGACACTGCTGTGCTTTCTTTCAAAAATTGAAATCGAATAGGACGGCAGTA
Source organism: Schoenobius gigantellus (assembly GCA_963935595.1). Classification (NCBI taxonomy): domain Eukaryota; kingdom Metazoa; phylum Arthropoda; class Insecta; order Lepidoptera; family Crambidae; genus Schoenobius; species Schoenobius gigantellus. Next base: position 9,834,386 of record OZ012563.1, read on the forward strand.
CCTAGTGGAAGAGGATCGAGGATTTTTCCATAAAATTTTACAATTATCTTCAGCTAATTTTACAATAATTTGAAGGGGTACATAAGATGTTACAAACAAACTACTATCTTCTAAAGTTGAATCTGAAAAAAATTGTTTGTATTCACTATGTCCAGTGCTGCCATCGAATCCCCATTTCCCAAGTAAAGAGATATTAGACAAACAATCATCAGGAATCTGATCTAAGACCTCTTTTTGAGATTCAAGGATTCGAGAAGCTGTGTGATCAAAAAGACTTTGTAATTCAACTTCAGCTGAAGACTCGGAAACAGTTATATTAGAAGGGTAACATCTCTGTTTCGCTTTAGTAATTTGTTGGTAACATGGTAATACATTAGGAGAAATCTTACTATTAACAAAGTTTTTAATTAATAAATACTGATGTTTTGTCAACTGAGCATCAGTCACAAGTGACAAGACATCATCAGTGCTAACTCTAGATATACACGAATCGAATGAACAGTCTGAAACATCAAGCAATGCACTCACAGTAGAATCATCAGACTTTGACAAATCAGCTACTCTCCGACGTTTAGTCCTTTTACTACATTGCGTAAAAGGTTTTCGAGGACGACCACGTGAATGACACGGCGACGTTTCAGACGGAGTACATTGCTTATTGTTTTTCACAAGTTGAATTTTTTCAATAACATTAAACCAATCGGAATTCTTATATAAAAGCTTGGTTTTATCCCTATTACATTTTTTCCAGAATCGAGCAATAGCTTTAGATAGATAGAACTTTTATTTGATACATTATGATACAACAGGTCTTATACACTAAATTCAAAATATAAGTAGGTAATGTACCAAAAAGGTCTACACTCAGCGTACGCCGTGACACTCGTAACAAAGAGTACCACGACACTGATATTCTGTGTAAACCTTTTACCGAAGTAATTTCAATAGAGAAGCGCTGGAATGGTAAACATAAGCATTCAACATAAGTAAAGACATAAACCACCACACAATATACACATAACTACACAATATTTATATACAAACTGACATGACAACTTACAAACTAAACGCTTGCAACATGGCTACTGCAATTGCGACATGGGGCACATTCCTCTAAAAATCCTACTTAACATTATGAATGTGAAAGTGTGGATGTTTGGATGTTTGTTACTAAATCACGCAAAAACGGCTGAACGGATTTAGATGAAATTTGACATGCATGTAGCCTTTGACATGGAAAAGAACATAGGCTTTAACCTTTTATAACCTTTTATCCCGATTCCTTAAGTACATAGTTCCCGAGGGAAAATTTAAAATTGTTAACGAGCGAAGCTTTAGACCCAATTCTGAATTCCACGCAGACGAAGTCGCTGGCAGAAGCCAGTAAATTATAAAATCTTTTGTTCGCTTAACAAATATTTCCGAAGCTTTACTTTAAAAGTTTTTACGGTGGCACACTGTTTAATAGGCGGAGGAATATTGTTCCAACACTTTGTTGACAAATATCTAAAACTACCTCGAAACGCGGAGGTGCCATGCTTAGGGAACATTAAAAGGTCTTTAATCCTATCTTGTCGCTTACTAAAACATAATTTTCTATATAAATATGACGGAGTCCTGTTTTTTATTATACCGAAGAGTAAAGATGCAAAGTGTAATTGACGGCGATTAGTCATATTCAACATATCATTTCTGTTTAGATAAGGAGTAACGTGGCCTCTACGAGGTATCGGGAAACAGTATCTGGCACAGGCATTCTGAACTCTCTGCGTGAGCTTCTTTGATCTTGCTAGAAGACATTCACCTATGACAGTGTCTGCATAGTTCAATTTGGACAAGATCAATGTTTCGCATAAGTGAATTCTCAGGTCCACACTCAAATATCTTTGCACCCGGTACAATACCCTCAACCTATAAAAACATTGTTTGACAGCGTTGACCACATGGCTTTCAAATTTTAAATGATTGTCAACAAGTACACCAAGATTTCTTACTTCATGTAATTGCCCAACACTATCACCTTTTATTTCTATTATTGGGTTATAAGCTGTTATCTTTCCCACTTGTGACTTTGTACCAGTTATTATTAATTTGCTCTTGTCAGCATTCAGGACTAGCCCATTCTCTCGCGACCACTCGGCTATACGATCTAAATCGTTATTTATTTTGTGAACTGCTGCCATTGTGTCCTTGGGTTCAAATGACTTGTATATTTGTACATCATCAGCGTATAGATGGTACTCACAATCTCTTATCTGTTTAGTTAAATCAGCCGAGTGCAAAATATAGAGTATGGGCCCTAGAATGGAGCCTTGTGGTACCCCACGGTTTACTTTAGTAGCTGCTGAATACTTCTTGGTGCCATCGGGGAGAGTTATTTCAACTTTTTGGTAACGGTGAGTAAGGTAGCTTCTGAACCACTTCAGAGGAGTGTCACCAAATCCGTAGAATGCAAGCTTGGCCAACAACAACTCGGTGTCAATTGTATCGAATGCGCGAGAATAATCTAGCAAGACGAGAATAGTACCTTTACCTAGATCTTGACCAGCCAGCATATCATCAACAACATCCAGAAGTGCCGTTGCTGTGCTTCTGCCTGTTCTGAAGCCCGACTGCTTTTCCGGTATAATGTTATGCGAATCTAAGTATTCCGTCATCTGCTTACAGACTACCTTTTCCAATATTTTCGACATTATTGGTAAAATGCTTACAGGTCTAAGGTCTTTTAATTCTGATGGATGGTTGACTTTGGGAAGTGGTTTAATTATCGCTTCCTTCCATTGGTCCGGAAAAGTGCCTTGCTCAAGAGACATGTTTATGACAGCTGTTATGGTACTTAGAGTCTGCGGTAAAGTCAGCATAATCATATCCAATGTAACACCATCCACACCCTTAACGTTTGTTCCTATATCTTGAATGATTTTAGCCACAGCGGATTCATCAACACGTTCAAAACAAAATGAATTCCTAAAATCATATCGATTAGTGCGGAAGAACTCAATTTGTCCAGAATTAGATTTGTTGTCACAAGAAAGGTTAAGAAAATGGTCATTAATAAGATCTGGATTGTCAAAATTTTCTGGTAGCTCTATGTTTTTCTTGTTAAAATCGACAACGTGGCGCTTCAAATTTTTCCATAGGGTGCTTGAATCCTTGTAACGTTTATTGACGAAATGACGGAAGAACGCGCACTTCTCGCTATGTATTGCCGCATTAGTAATATTTTTTAAGTCCTTGTAATATTGTCTATGACTATCAAGTTTAGTGCGACGGTATCGAGAATGCGCCCCATCCCTCAATTTCATCATATCTTTAACTGTTTGCGTTATCCATGGATGGCCACGTTGTTTGACAAGAATTTTTTTCACAGGAGCGTGAATGTCAAACAAGTGCGTAATGTGTGCATTAAAAGCAGTAAGTGAGATATTTATGTCTTCACACACCACACGTTCCCATGCTATGCTACCAATATCTGCTTGCAATCTTTCCAAATTTATATCCTTTATTGGTCTGTACGTTATCCAGTGCGGTATCTGTTTAGGTTTTAGCACATTTAAGTCAAACGATATAAAAGCATGATTACTAAGGTCCGGTATGTAGTCAACGGTGAGCTTACTTATTTTCGCAGTACTACAGACTATATCCAACAATGTCTGTGAATGGTCAGTAAAATGTGTAGGCTCAGTTACAAACTGTTTAAGTTGCATACATTGAAAAAAGTCAAGCAATTTCTTTGAGCTGATATCATCCTTTAGCAGATCAATATTAAAGTCGCCCATCAGAACAATATGGTCACATGCCGACAAACTGCATACTGTCTCCGTTAAACTATCCAGGAATGTATCTACATTCATCCAAGGCGGTCGATACGCAGTCCCTATAACTAACTTATACCCATTAAGACTCACATTCAACCACATCTGCTCTACGTTGGAAGTTGCGGGAGTTTCGACTTTACGAGCGTAAACGTTGCGCCTTAGATAAAACCCGACACCGCCACCGCGCGCGCGTACTCCCTTTGGGCGTGGTATATGCCGTAGCCTGTAGCCAGGCACCGCAGGTGCACGAGCGTCCTCGCCTGGGCGCAGCCAGGTCTCATTTATTGCCACAATATCTAAATTAAGGCGGTCCATGGCAATAAAGAATTTATCGTGACGAGTGCCCAGCGAACACGGGTTTAGTAATCCTAAGCGTAAGTTCATATGCTTTACAAAAATTATAATAAAAGCGTAAGCTATTTGAATATACTTACTATTCATCAAATATTTCTTAAGATAGGTAGCGTGACGCTGTTCTAGTACAGAAATGGATTCAGCAATGCGACACGCAAACCATGCACGCACGACAGCAGCCATGCTACAACGCAACAAATTGTACAAACATGAAATATGAGGCTTAATGAAGTCACCTATGACAACAACATTTCGTTCAGACTCAATTAGTACAATAATATTATATAAGCAAAAATCAGCAATTCGGGCACAAATACAAGCTACAGTCACAACAACAGCAGACAGATTTCTACAGCAAATAAAAGAATCACTTTTCTTCGAAATCAACAAAGTAACAAATAAGCAACTAATAGTTCTAAGAAATATACAAGCCAGATCCATATTAGAAGTCGATAGTATTTGCCAGTAGACATAAATTAAAAAATGAATTCGCTTAAACATTAAAAAAAACAAAACAAAAAAAACAAGCGAGTAATTAGCAATTTCATATAAAATATAGGGTGCATTGGAACTACCATACAAAGCACACCATACCACAACAAGCAAAATATTTCTCAAAAGAACATGAAGTGACAACATAAATGTAAAACTGAAAAATATGTGATTATTTACATCAGCAAAAACATCTCTTAGAAAGAACTGTATTAAATAGACGTTAAATTTGTGATAACAATGTGAGTGAACCGGTAAGTTGTGAGACAGAACATGAAAATTATACCGCAAGAAATATTCAGTCACAAGTAGTACGTAAAGGTTTTCACAGGGGCAGATAAAAAAATTATACATTCTGGCCATGACCAACAATGTCAGTACCAAAAACCTTAGTCAGATCCAACATCGTGCGAAGACGAAAGCTGGCCGTGCCCTGTTCCTTACGCACGAGGATTCTGCCATTACGCGTCCACACATATTTCCATTTATGGCTCTTGGCATTTGTACGCGCCTCCTGAAATAATTGCCTATTAGATTTAGTAAGGCGCTCGTTAACATAGAAGGGTCGGGCCTTGCCCTCAAGCGGCAAGCCCTCTGTGGTAACCCCCCGTCTCACGCGAGCCGCTGCGAGCAGTGTATCTCGCAAGGTGCGCCTACAGAGACGCGCAACCAATGGCCTTGGTCTAGGCGCAGCACCTTCAACGCTCTCACGCACCGGACCAGCACGCTCCACCGAAACAATGTCCCGCTCCTCTAATTGAACACCGAGTTTCCCAGCCACCGCCAAAAAAACATGTGTGGCGTTTTCATTAGCTGTCTCTGGTAGATTTGAGATTTCCACGTCGTTTATCAATACATCTTGTTCACGTTCGTGTATTTCTTGTGTCAGCCTAGACATTGCATTCTCAAAATTTATAAGTTCAACACTTTTAAATTCACACATTTCAGCCTCAAAAGAATCAACTCTCTTTTCCAAAGTGTCTAACCTCAAACTTTGCCCTTGAATAGTATTTTTAAGATCCACCATGATTGCCCGAAAATCAGCCATCTCCATCCGCATAGCACGCAGTTCGTTGGTAAATTGTCTAAATTCGTTCAGCATATCCGAATTCTCTAAGTTTCTCGATTCCGTACGTAAGGAGTCCCCCGCATCAGTCACTGCAGGCTCAACCAATGATGACTTATTCGCGCCAGTCTTTGTGCGCAGGGTGACGTTCTGAGTGTCTGATGTATAACTACTTGATGGTTCGGCAGTCCCCATCTCATCACGATGTGACTACCGAACGGGCGTGCTAAGGTTGCCGTGCTTGGGTTGCTTATTTACGCACTCTGGGCACTTCCAACTCGCTTTCGATTCCTTATTCAGTGCATAGAAAGAATAAAATCGTTTACTGCTCATTCCAATGCAATCCAAATCATAAACTGCCTTACATATATTACACTGTAGGTGTTCATTTTTTGGGGTTGGTTTTAGACAGCCAGCACAGTTCGTAGACTTTAAGTTTGACATCTTAAACGCCGATTTTTACAGATGATTTACCTTCGCAACGTTCTCTTGCGACGAAAGGCAGAACTACCAAATGTCAATAATCTTTGCCTTTTCTACTTTATAAAATGTTTACGCTACTTGCCGCCAGCTGTCATTAGTTACTAGGGGCTTGATTCTTCATAAAGTAGCGCCACCTAGTGATATTGATAGAAACCTCCAGCTGAGCACCATTCACAAGATACTTTTGCTACTTGCCGCAAGGTGTCACCAGCGTTTATGATTAAGCTTCATATAAAGCAATGCTACCTATTGACGTAAACTGGTAGCTCTCAGTGGTTTAAAAATTGTAACGTCTCACTATAATTGATTTTTCTAAATATTTTGAAAAAACCTGTTTAAAATATACAGAATTTTGGCTATAAACACAGTTGTTCGTAGCACAATAGGTTTTCTGTCCAACAATATCATTAAAAAGGTCACTTTTTGAAATATTTCCTTATCTCTTCACATAAATTTAGCAGCACAGGTTTTGGGCTGAAACACTCTCAAACCCTCAGTATTTCCATGGATAACGTTGTCACTATATATTTGCACTGTCCTGTACACGTTTATCACAAAAAACAGACAATAGATTAACGTTTCAAATATTAATAACACTTAAACACGCAGTGGTTATGTTTACACAAAGCCAGCGCCATCTAACACTCTCTTTACATAAATTATTAACAATTTTCTCTAAATAATGAATATCAATGTTCTCAGCATCGTCGTTCAGAGTAGTCAACAAACTTTGTAGGACTTGACGACACTTTTCCGAGTCATTATCGGTATTGACAGTTAGCCATATTCAGATTCAGATTCAGATTCAGATATTTATTTGCCAAAAACATGTGTAAAAAAACATAGGTACCATACATTGAAGATTTAAGTACAAACGTTGTTGTTACAATATTATTGATGTCCATCATGTTTACTATTGTCAGTATGCAAATTTATAATAATACAAAAAAAAAAACTACAAATACAATAAGGTCTATTATGTTACTACTTGTTTACTATTTTACTTATATTTATTTAGATTAGTTTTCACACAAACTGCCAGTAATTAAGTTGGCTCTGATCTAAAAATTTAATCATGATAATCTGATCTAATAATTAATGGTTACATATGTCAATGATTAATACCTTAAAATTTAAATAGTGTCACATAGTAAAATGTCGAATTATATTATTATTTACTAATGTCATTTTTATTTCAAAGTCACATAATACAAATAGTTTTTTTTTTGAGATACAAAACTAATGATTTAGGTTAAAGCTTGTCATTTAGAAAATCTTGTACACTATAGTAACATTTCTCATGCAACATTTTTTTGAGTTTGGCACGAAATATATTAATGCTCAAAGATTTAAACTCGTTAGGAACTTTATTATAGATTTTTGGGGCCATGCACCTTATACTTTTAAGCAATAAAGTTTTTTTTACAAGTGGTATAATTATTTTGTCACCATGCCGTCGTCTACGATTTCCTGTATGTGACAGGAGTGAAAAAAGATGTAAATTTCTTTTAACAAATAGTGCTACCTCAATTATATATATTGACGGAAGTGTCAGAATTTTGTATTCTTTGAAAAATGGTTTGCATGAATCTGTTGTTTGCAGACCAAACATAGCTCGTATACATCTTTTCTGCATTTTGAATACAATTTCCTTATTTGTAGAATTTCCCCAAAATATAATACCGTATCTCAGTACTGACTCAACCATTCCGTGATATGCTGTAAGTAATGCATCAAGGTTAACAGATGACGAAAGTTTAAACATGACATAGGCTAAACTACTAACTTTTTTGCTTAAATCTGTTATATGGTTTTTCCAATCTAATTTTTGGTCAATTGTTAGGCCTAGGAATTTGGCTGTTTCCACTTTATTGATATCAACACCGTTATATGTTAGGTTAACGTTTGCTACGGGTGAGCCTCTTTGTTTAAAGTGCATTATATTCGTTTTAGTCAAGTTTATTTTTAAGTTATTATTATTTAACCAGTCAATTATTTGTGTCAGTGTATTATTTACATCTAAGTCATATAGCAAGAGATTGTTTGATTTTATGGAAACTGTGCTATCATCAGCAAACAGAGTCATGGGGTGTTTGGTTGCACTTGGGAAGTCATTTATATAAAGGATAAACAATAATGGCGCCATAACACTTCCCTGGGGTACACCATACTTTACATCACGTTCACATGATGTGTAGGCAACTAGGGTTTTTGTTTGGCTATTTACTCTAGATATTTCAGTTCTTTGTCGTCGATTACTCAAATACGATTCAATTAGTTTCAGAATATTGCCTCTTATTCCATATGCGAAAAGTTTTCTAATTAAAATATTATGGTCTACGTAGTCAAAAGCCTGAGTCATGTCACAAAATATAGAACATATTGGTGTGTTTTTATCAACTTGGTCCATTATATTATTAATAAAATCATAGATAGCCATATTTATTGATTTGTTTCTACGAAATCCTTTTTGTTCATTACATATGATATTGTTTTTCCAAGAATGAATTGATTTCATTAACATAGAACTTTTCAAATATTTTTGAAAATATTGATATCATGGCAATAGGTCGGTAGAACTCCATCAGTTCTTTGTTTTCTTTTTTAAATATAGGTTTGATGATTGTTGTTTTAAGATCTTCGGGGAATGTGCCTGATTGTATAGTCAGGTTTACAATGTGGCATAAATGATGGCATATTAATTCATTGACTGATTTCACTATTTTGGTTGCAATACCATCGTAGCCTACACTGTTTGTATTTTTTAGTTGTTTTATTATTTCGTGAATATTCTGAGGTAGGCATGGTGCCATGAACATAGAATGTTGTGTTGGGTTAATGTGAGAGGTAACATTTATACCACTGTTCACTATTGGTTGTATTTTGTCTACAAAATGGTTATTAAAGGCATTTGCTATCTGTAAAGGTTCTAAGATATGATTATCATTTACTTTGATTTTTGTGATATAGTCTTTTGGTATGTTTGATTTTAATCTGTTTATAATTTGCCATGTAGTTTTAGATTTATTGTTAGATGTGTAAATTTTATGATTATTTTGTGATCGTTTTGTTAAGTTTATAATTCTTTTAAATAATTTAGTATAGCTTTTGTAGTTTCTTTTATTACTTTCTGTTGGTTTTTTCCTGTATAACCATAACAAGTTTCTCTTCTTTTTACTACATATTTTTAAACCTTTGGTGATCCATTTTGGCTTGTTTTTAGTTGTGATTGTGATATATTTCATTGGAAAGCACAAATCATAAAAAAGTTTAAATTCCTCAATAAATAGCTGATATGCAGTATTTGCATCATTTGACTCATACATTTCGGAAAATGTTAAAGTTTTTAAGCATAATTGAAATTTTTTTATGTTTTCATAGCTATAGTCACGTATAGATTTTCTCCAAGATTTTATGTTTGGTATCTTTTTTACTGGGAGCTTTATGAGTTGCGCTGTATGGTCTGATAGTCCAAATTCTAACACTTCAGTTTTACATTTCTTATTGAAGTTAGCGCTTTTATAACATTCGCTATGTGATACGATACCCTACGCTCAACGTCCGGCGTTGTAAATGCAACGCTGCTCGGTAAAAAAGCGTCGCGTTATAAAAGCGCTGCCATGTGTACATATACATGGGAATGCTTTTGTTACTATACTATTACCGTGCTTTTGTGCAAATAGTACAACGGCTCTAAAAGCCCGTTCGCACGAACGATTTTCTAACGTGCATTAAAAAGCGTTCAAATAGAACAAATGCATTCCCACGTATTCACACGGCAGCGCTTTTTAATGCGACGCTTTTTTAGCGAGCAATGTTGTATTTCCAAGCTGGGCGTGGTTATAGCGAACGTTATAAAAGCGCTAACGCCGAATATGAGCGCAACGCTTTTTTAACGCTTGTGCGAATGAGGGCTAAGGGCTCGCGGCAAGGTGTCACCGAGGGCATCGAGAGGCTTAGAAGGTAATTGCGACACACTTGAGTCTCATACATGAGGGACTTGGATGGCGCGTAAATGCATTTCCCTCGTAAAAACAAGCTTCAAAAAACTTAAGAGGCTCTTCTATAAGGAAATGTATTTCTTCGAGAAAGTTCTACAGAGTGTTGCTGATTTGCCTTTTCATAAGCTTAGAGCATGTAAAAAGTTACTTGTGAGTAAAAGTTATTATTAAGTCAACGATTATTTTAATAATGCCAACGCTTGGTGTTAATTTGTAAACATCACTCGTTACAGTGTAAATAAATGTAATTGTGTATAATTACATATTCTGTAAACTAATACTTTTGTTTATGGTAACAACATAATTTATTGTAAACTAGCTGTCCCCATAGACGACGTTATGTAAAAATGCCGTTAAATAGTTTAGCGTCGTTAAGTTTACCAATTTTTTTTAATTTTCCTAATTTTTCTTTCCGTAAGAACCTTTTACAAAGGAGAAAATTTTTAAAAAAGATGAATGAAAACGGTAAACTCTTTCTCAAGTTGACTAGTGTGCCCGTGAACTACGTTTTGCCATAATAATTGTCGAAAAAAAATCTGGAGAGGGTCACCCTTATGACCTAGGGGTATAAAAATATTATTAATACATTGACATATATAATAGAGTGGCTTAATGATAATAATTTAAAAATAAATTTAACTAAGATGGATATAATAAATTTTAATAACTTTAAAAACTCTCTTCCGAATATCGACATTATCGGACAACATGTTCAGTGGTCTCCGAAGGCCGAACTCTTAGGTCTGGTTATAGACACGAAATTCTCCTGGAAAGACCAAATTGAAAAAGTAGTTGATAAAATAAATAGATTTGTGTTTGCCTTATACAGACTTACTAAAATAGCAAACAAACAGACGGCTATTACAGCCTATTTTGCATATATCGAATCTGTCCTTAGATATGGGCTTATAATATGGGGTAATGGTACAACTAATCATAGAGTATTTATTGCACAAAAAAGGTGCATTAGAGCCATCTGTAATTTAGCGCCAGATGTTTCATGTAAGCCTTTCTTCAAGTCACTGAATATTTTAACATTTCCGTGCTTGTATATTTTTGAAATAGGTAAGTTTGTGAAACAGAACAGTCACCTCTATCAGATAGCAAAAGATACTACCAGCAGAAATTTGAGAAGCTTGGACAGGCTTATTTTAAATATAATTCCAAAAACTAGACGATTCAATAAGAATGGTTATGCAATGGCCATCAAAATCTATAATAAAATACCGGAAGCAACAAAGCTGCTACCCTTCAGCAGGTTTAAAATTGTTTTGAGGAAATGGCTAATTGAACAGAGTTTTTATTCAATTGAAGATTTTTTCAAACATAAGGCTTAACATTATGTGTATATTTAAATATAATATTTCCTGTAGAATATATTGAATATTATTGATGAATGATTGAAAATAAATAATACCTGACATAGAATTGTAATGAATCGTAGACATGTATAACTTTAATTGATAAAAATTTTACATAAAATAAAATATTGACATTTGCATGCTATAAACTAATAGCTAAATAGGCAGTTAGCTCGCTAACTTTAATTAACACCCACAAAATTGTGAAATGTAACCCTATTTACAGTAAAAAAAGAATTTGAATTTGAATTTGAATTTAGGGGTATAAAAAGCCTACGACTTATTGTTAGACCTACCAAAAAATCACAAAAATCGGTCAAGCCGCTTGGGAGGAGTTCGATAACAGACACTATGACATGAGGTTTTTATATATTTAAGACATATTTTATTTCGATATCGATCGATACTTTGATAAAGCTGATAAGTTTCTTGCGTCCATTCTCATCAGTTGAAAGACTTCTTGAATTGACGGTAGGTTAAAAAACTATAGGTGACTTTAGCCCCTTACCATCAGGTGGACAGTCTGCTTGTTTGCCAACTTTGTTGTAAAAAAAAAGGATTTTCTAAAAAAACACAAGTTGTAGGACAATTCAAACGAAATGTGGTGACTAGTGGTGTATAAGTTTTTTACATCTCTCATGTTCGGTAAGTAGGTCCTTATTACCCCCAAATGGGGCTTGTAGGAGACCAATTAGCGCTCTAGGGTAATAATGTAGCTAGAAAAGTCTTAGGGCTGTAAGTAATTTATTGCCAGTATGATGGTTAGATGTACGCGAACTTTTTGAAATAGTAAGTGTTTTTTTTTTACTTACCGCCCTAGGGCTTTCCAAGCTACATTATTACCCTAGAGCGCTTATTGGTCACCTACAAGCCCCATTTGGGGGTAATAAGGACCTATTTACCTCACAATCGAGATGTAAAGCAGAGTAGTTAGCTCGGGTGTAAGCACCAATTGCACCCTCGAAATATAGGCGCACGAGCGCAGCGAGGGCGCCTAATTATCTCGGGCTGCATTGATGCCTTACAGCCCTTAGCTACTAATCTACTATTATGTCTGAATAACGTCACAGCAGTACCCATACAATCTAATATTGTCGTATCGTACTTTCATTGTTCTGTTCCGTGTCAACACATTCAACAGATTTTTAAGTTTGTGGCAACTTGTTGTTAATAATAAATTAACGTTTGGTGTTAAGTGGGTTCTGATAAGTGACTGAAATTCATACGATAAGTGAGGACATGGTTTTATGAATGTGGTTGGACTATCCAATCCATATTGTCGAAACTGTAGAAACTTTGGAGGTTTTAATTAAAGGTTTCAAATGATCGGACGATTTCGAACAAAGAAATTATATGAGATGGTTGTGGAAATGAATTTTACAAACGTACTTATTTAAATAAGTCGTTATCATAGGTTATGTAGGAATTTCGAGTATATGACTCTGTTTTCACACGATAACCAATCAAATTAGTTATATAGAAGAAATCTTTTGGAAAACATTTTAAAAAGTTACACATTCCCGTTTCAACTTCACGATATAACTGTCGTAGTGTGTATACCAAGTAACGGCTCTGTATATAGCGATAAAAAAATCCATTTCTTTATTTTTAATCTTATTCACTATTTATTTTCTGCCAGCAAAATGTCGGTAAGATTCGCGAACACTATGCAGCAGAGATGAAGATGACAATATTGACGATTGACCTTTTTCTAAAAATCGCACTTGCCAAGTTATAGTATTTGCCCCAAATAAACATTCTAATCAAGAAAATCCTGTACTGGGTTCTGCACACATTCCGTCAACCATTCCGTAATAATGACACATCTAATGAAAAAATTGAAAAAGTAAATTTTGATGTGTGTAGAAAGACGATGCTTACGGAAAATAGGCTAGATGAATGAAAAAAAAATTATAGCTTTAATAGAATCTCATTCGTATAATAAACAGAAAGAAAAAATCGGTTTTCGAATAACTATAAAAACAAACAAGATGTAAGGTATTAAAGATTTTTCTCCATCTCTTTCTAGCAAAACGGCAATTTACATGGAGTTTATATGGCCGTACTCAACAATGACGTTACGGTTGATGTCGGATCTCTCTGTCTAATCGCTTCCAAATAACAACTTAAACTGCTTGTATCTACTGTATTTCAAAGCCGATTTTAATTCTAATTTCATATGATTACATCTTTTTTTACGGTATTTTAAAATTTTATGGCGAGACGTGAAAATTTGAATTGAGTCATCATCCCAATCCGTGAATTTGTTAAAATAGTAAGGAGCGGCACCTGTTAATACAACACGTGCACCGAAACGCATCTCACAAGAGTTTTCCAGATCATTTTGGTGAACCCCATGCCAGATGCCGCACAGCAACGTATATACACGGTGATTCAAATAACCAATAAATAATCAATGCGTTATCTAAAACTAATTATTAAATTGTGTTTACCCGTAATGTTATTCAACCCAAAATTTTCATGTTAATCATAGACATGATGATGATAATTATGATATACATGAAAATTTTGGGTTGAATGACTTTACTTATAAACACATTTTAATAATTAGTTTTAGATAACCCATTGATTATTTATTGGTTATTATGAAACACCGTGTATATACAGACATATGAAACATATAGCTTGCACAGGAGCAGGTGCAACAATCAGAATGATTTGTGCAAGCCAGTAAATAATAATAAATGTATTATTAATTTATGATCATGTGTTATTTGAATGAAAATAGAAAATCTAGCCTGAGCTCCGCTTGTATCGGAACTGCAGCCTTATTTGCGCAGACTTTCATTTAGGTACAAGTCGATTCTTGCCACGTCCGACACTCTAATACCAACATACAGAGTTCGGTCGAAACATCTAAAATTAAAAGTGCTACATTTAAAAAGCATGGCTTTAACACTTAAAATGTTTTTGTGCATGTTATAATAAAGAAGTGGTTTACAAAATAATTATAATATTGATTATAATGGATGGACTCATTGGGCACGTAATCGGTCTCACTCATGCGCCGCTAAAGATGTTTCACCTTAAAAATAAGTCGAGTTTATCCATCCATCTTTTGGTTACGAATAGACGGAACAGCAACTAAGTAGTCCGAGCTGATCCAATGTCAGGTTGAGCGGGAGCGTATACTGTACTAGTCATACTCTCGAAGCGGATATCGGCCCGGATTCTCTTCCATCCTTGATAGCGAGGATGTTTGAGAGTAAGGAGAATTGGGGCGAAAAAACTCCTACTGCCTCGACTCATAAAAAGGAGGTGGTAGAGTGGATCGCGAAGAGTCCCCTTAGCAGATTAATCGTAGAAGTTTTGTGGTGAGGAGACAGCAGGCTCCTTTCTTCTGACAGTGAACAACTAAGCCCTGGTCTGGGAAGTTTAAATCTTGCATTGCAGTAGTCACCGTCAGTTGTCCATGCTCCAAATGCCTAGTAACAGCGCTGACTTCCTCACTTTGTGGAGTTGAGGGGGTCTTTGTACTGTAACGGATTTAGAATACACGTGTCGCAGTTAGCTGGAGGCAGTAACAACACTCAAGAGAATGAAAATTGCATATTACGGTCATATCTAAAGAAATAATAAGTACAACATATTACAAGAAATTCTTGAAAGAAAAATTGAGGGCAAGAAGGGGACAGGAAGGAGAAGGACGTGTTGGTACGACAACTTGCAAAGTTGGCTAGGCATAGACAGAGCTTCCAGCCAGAGGAGCTGAAAGAGGCACTCGCTAAGACCGGCGAGTGCCAGATCGAGGAGATGCGGGTGGGAGAAATCCGCCAGGGCCGCTACACTATGGGCACGGCATGGGTGTGCTGTCCGGCGGAGGCAGCTAAGAGGATAGCCTCTGCCAAGAGGCTGCTGGTGGGTTGGTCCGCCGCAAAGACGAAGATCCTCCAGCCCCGCGAAATGAGATGTTTCAGGTGCCTCGAATCAGGGCACCTGAGGATCGACTGCAAGGCGGAGGTGGACCGGAGCATGCTGTGCTACCGGTGCGGGGAGGCAAGGCACAGGGCGTCGACGTACTCGTCGATGCCCAAATGCCCATTGTGCACGGCGGCCGGGAATTCGGCGGACCATCGCCTTGGGGGTAAGACCTGCTCTGCCCCCAAGGTACCCATCAGCAGGAGATGGAGAAGGGCAGCGTCAAACCGGCCACCCGCGACCTCAGGCGGGACGGAGATGGAGGTCACCGAGGACGTCATCGGGCTTCCATCATCCAGGAGGAGGCGACCGCGGGAAGGGATATTCCCCGCGATAAAAATGGTCCCCAGCCCCAGGGTACCTAGTGTCGGGACACTTCTGGGGTGCAAAGCGGCACACAACACCTGCGCCGCTCACAAAGCAGCCGAGCCACGCGCCTTTTGGCGTTGCGTTGAGTCCGGCAACGGATTATCCCCGGACAGGGGGTCAGCGGAAACAAGGCATCTCTGTTGGCCCCTTCCCCCTGTCTTGTGACGAACGGAGGAGCTGCTGGGGGGTTTTTAGTGGGTAGACCTGGACCGATGTGGCCCGGGGAGTCCCACATACCCTCGTGGTTAGGGTCGACCACGAGGGATGCGTAAAAGCATTTTCCCCCTAACCACAAAAAAAGGCATAGACAGAGCTGCAGACTTAAGAAGGATGACAGAACATAGAGAAGAGCTTAGGGAGATGGTTGCCAACACAGAAAGAACAGAAAGAAGAAGAAGAAGTGTCGTGGTTCTGTTCATCCCGTGAATACCGTAAAAGCCTACTATGGAAGTTTATTCTGAAGAAAAACTGGAAACAAAGCATTAACCAATCCTGCTCTGGCTAATTCCTTCTTATTTGGGGAGAAACCTGTGCTCAACAGGGGGACGTATATGGGTTGAAACTACGAGAAGGGCTCGATACAGTGAACAGGCACTGACGAGGCCATGAGTCAGTGACTGACGGTGGCAGACATCAGTCCGAAAGGGTCTTAATGGATTTTTCCGGTAGCGCGTCTCTCTCTGATGCGTCTTCTTCTGAGGAATAGGACGCATCGATGTTGGATGTGCTCGCAATATTTTAAAAATAATACACGTTTTTTTAAAGGTATTACGATTGAAAACAATTATGGATGTCGCAAAATTCCAAATTCTTATATTTTAATTCAACATACTCGTAGACCTTTATAAGTTCTTATTGACGTCAAAAACAAAACAAAATTCTAAGCAGAAGGAATATCCCAAACATAATCAAGATGTCTGCAAATACAAGTAAGTGAAAAGAAGTTGGCTCTACAGAACAGGCAGGAAACTCGAAATGTCTGGAGCGCGAAAATTAAAAATCGCCCCATGACCAATATAGAGCTCACTTACGTCACAATGTGTATATACTTGTCAACACTCTTTACAAAATAAAATAAAATAAAAATTAATAAAAAAATAAATGTAAATGCTTTTAAAAATAAAACCCAAAAGAAAAAATACTCACTTGATTGGTATTGTAATGTAGGTATGGACATGGACATTATTTATTTGTAAGATATATTTTACTACATAACTTTCTTCACAATTTATAAATCTATACTTATACTTACTAATATTATAAGACTGAAGAGATTGTTTGTTTGTTTGGTTGAACGCGCTTATCTCAGGAACTACTAATTCGAATTGAAAAATTCTTCTTGTGATGGATAGTCCATTTATCGAGGAAGGCTATAGGCTATATAACATCACGCTACGACTAATAGGAGCTAAGCATCAATGAAAAATGTTGCAAAAACGGGAAAAAATATAGGGCGAAACGTAGTTCGCGGGCGCAGCTAGTTAATTTATAAACATAGCTGTGCTTAAAAATATTTTATTAGGGAGAACAACTTCAATTAAGCTTGTTGTATATGAATTTGCTGTGATAGAGTTCAGTAAACTAATGGATGCCTATTCACCATGTATTATTGTAGACGAAGGAGCATTAAAGTCGGTCACTGAATCATACACCGTGTCGGCTTTTAGGCTTATACCTTAATGGTTAGGTGCTCCCGTAGGCATGTTTATTGCACACAAACTATTGCGTTATTTGTATGTGTTTCAGGCTGTAGCTGTATTTAAAACTGAAACGATAATCCTGAAATATTCTATATCTAATTAGCTGTGTTTTGTGTTTTTTAACCGACTTCAAAAAAGGAGGAGGTTCTCAATTCGATGCGTATGTTTTTTTTTTGTGTGTATGTTACGCGATTACGCCGCCAGTTGTGGTAACGCGATTACCCATTTTCAAAATTCTTTTTATATTCGATAGAGTATACTCCTAGGGTGGTCCCAAGGTCACTAAAGTCAGGATTTGATGATGGGATCCCATGAAAATCGAGGGAAACGCTAATTTAATACCAGCTCACCCAAGGTGAGCTGGTATTAAATTAGGGTTTCTTTCACTAAAAAGATTTCATTCACTAAAAAGTTAAAAATAAAAAATATTTTACAAAAAATAAAAACCGACTTCAAAAACACTGGAAAGTTAAAAATAATATAAGAATAGGTACAGAAAACATCACACTTCTATATTGAAGTCGGTGCCAAATTTTAAGACTTTCTAGGAGATCATCGTTTGGCACCGACTTCAATACAAAAGTGTGATGTTGTCTGTACCTATTGTTATATTATTTTTAACTTTCAGTGTTTTTGAAGTCGGTTTTTATTTTTTGTAAAATATTTACGGATACTTTTGTTCTTAATTAGGATACATTACAAGCACAAACTCATGACCTTGGGGGACTAGATGACTAAGTTCCTGAGATTATAAGGACATAGGAAATGTAGATAGATGGGTACCATATATATGACAAAAAAGACTGTTTATACTCCTTAAAATAATATTTATGAATACATGTGCCCGCGACTTCGTTCGCGTGGATGTCGGGAAATAACAACACCGTGATGTTATATAGCCTATGATAGCCTTCCCTAATAAATGGAATATCCAACACAAAAATAATTTTTCAATTTGATTCAGTAGTTCCTGAGATTAGCGCGCTCAATCGAACAAATAAACTCTTCAGATTTATAATGTTAGTAAAGTATACATGGGCGAATTGCATGAAACTGTACGCGATCGAAGTCTAGATAGATGTCGCGATAGAAAGCTACTAAACTAAAATATTTAAGTCTACTATAATACTAACCGACAAAATATCGATATCCACTTGTAAAAAACAAAGGTCGTACATTAATCTTGCGACGTCACTTAATACAGAACCTTAAACCCCGTCCGCAATGCGACATATAGCGGCATAGAAATAAAACGTTTACGCCGTTGCGGGCCGATTGTTAAATATTTCATGCGCCCCAGAGATTTGGACATGTCGCGTCAAAGTACAACATTAACTCCGCTTTTTACGGGTTCAACTATTTTGCGGCGCGGCTGAATGTTTGATGAGACGGTCGTGAATTGATGGCATTGTCATAGTGGGAACTTGTTTGGGAGTTCGGAAAACAGTGTTATCTGCCCGAACTATTACCTAATAGTCGTCGAAGGGAATGCTGGATGAAAGAATATGTTCAACACTCACACACTTAGCGAAATGTTTGTATTGTATACAGGATTACTTTTTTATCATTCTGGAAAATTTAAGGGACGCTTCAGGACACAACCATTATTATACAAAAAATAAAACAATAAAAAATATAAAAATCTTAAAAAAATACTGCACTAAAGTAGTGCAATATTTTTTAGATATTTTAGAATGTTAATATTAAAATTGAAAAAGGTAAGGTATTTTTTTAAATATGAAAACTATTCTACAACCCTATCCGGAAAAGTCCCTTAAATTTTCCGGGGTTATAAAAAAGTAATCCTGTATACAAGGTTACTTTTTAAGCACGAGCCAAATTTTGTGTGCTTGTTCAGACAAGCAAACAACTTTTACTATAGGATCAACCTTGAAATCGTGAAAAAAACGGCTGTTCCATACATTTAGGTTCAGCGGATGTTGAACATTTGTATGGAGCAGCTGACTTTTTTTCGCTACTTCAAAATTGTTTCCATATTAGTAAAACTTATTTGCTTGTCTGAAAAAACACCCAAAATTTGGCTCCTGCTTTAAAAGTAACCATTGCCTTTAATTGCTTACTGGTGGATCCATAATAATATATTCACTACATTTTATGTTCGTTTCATTTTGGATTCCATTTCAGACAACCAGTAGGGTAAGCTGGCAGAGATCTCTTTAAGAAATAGACCCTTCCTTTGTACACGTTCTTCTGTTTATTTTCTGGTGTGTTTTCGTGTAATAAGGAGAAGATACAATGTGTGTGAACGAACAAACTTTGTGAAGCCGAAACCTGCCCTTATTAACATAATCATATAAAAGTTATGGTGTCCTCTATACAAATAGTTGAATCTATGAAAAAAAAATGTACGGGAAATGAGAAAATTAATTGTACAACTTGTTAACAACTATGTTAACACGGGTAGGCTTCGGATTGATAGGGTATGTACCAAACACTTTGTATTCGAGTATACAAAGTTTTAAGCCCCCGTCTCTTAAGGAGCGAAGCAATTGACGCAAGACTAGATGGACTGCAAAACAACTGCAGCTTCGAAGTTCAGATACCGTGCAGCCTGATTGCATCGATGTGTAGTTGTGCAGTTTCAAATATAGTCTTATTCGCGACGTACCCACCTTTGCTCTGAGCCTCCACACCAGTGTTAGATATTTGTATTTTCCTGTTTTTTTTTAATTATTTCACATTAAGTGAAACTGTGCTTTGGTTACAAGCGCTACTAGGAAACTAATTTACAAAATACTATCCATGTATCTGAAATATAAATTCAAAATTATACTCAAAATAACTGTTGTTTGTTATAATTTTATTGGTATAATATTATACACATCATTGATTATGACAATACGAGCCGCCGCGCCGGCACGATGTTTAAATAAATGGTGTTCTCATTTAAGCGGTTGAATTAATTAACATACGGATTTATTTAATTGGATAGGACTCAGAGCTTCGTAATGGAGGATGAATGTATTTTTAACAAGCCGTCTCGACAGAATTCGTATTCTCAAATTCTTTGGGTTCCGAGTTGATACAGGGAGACCTTGCATAAGAAAAAACAAAGGTTTTTGATGTTTTGCGGTAAATTTCTCAATTTTTTCTTTCCTTAGGAACCTTCGGAAACCGAAAACAATAAGCCAAATCAGTCCAAGCACTCCCGAGTTTTGCTTAGCAATATTTTTCTTTATGCCACTAAGTTTGGTCTCTACGTCTCATACAGTAGCACGGCATCGCGTATTTAGTTAGTGTGACTGACTTGATAAAAATTTCTTGACGCTCGTCAAGGGACACGTGTGACTGAGTTGACTCCGACTGCTGCTACATCTTCCAAAGTGCTACAAGCGCAGCAGTCGGAGCACAGGCACGCCAAGAAATTTGTGATAAAACTCAGTCACACGTGTCCCTTGATGAGCGTCAAGAAATTTTCATCACGTCACACTAAATACTCGCCGCCGTGCTACTCTTTAAGACATAGCGATTACGACACTGTAGTTGTAAGATAATGCGTGACTCAAGTACAGTTCTGGCAGCCTGTGCTCCGCCTGCAGATGGTAAGCAGCTACAGTCGTCGATAGTACATGTGAGTTCTATAAGATTTGTGGATCTACAACCCCTAGAAGTACCTAGATGTACATTGGACTTGTGACATACGAAGTTACCTCACAGTACCCAGTAATTTCACTGCCTGTCCTATCCTTCAAACCGGAACACGGCAATGGAACTACCGCTGCTTAGCGGCAGTAATAGGTAAGTTAGAGGTACCCATGCAGACACTCCGAGTACTGAATCTAGCGATTCAAATAAATTCACGTCACGCCTGGTCTTCACATCAATGATAAGTAAGAGGTACCTGGACAGACACTACGGGTACTGAATCTAGCGACTCAATTCGTGCGTGTTGCCAGTGATGACGTACGGAACTGAGACGTGGCCGTTTACAATGGGTTTCATCAGAAGGCTCAATGTCACTCAAAGGGCAATGGAGAGGGCTATGCTCGGGGTTTCTCTACGCGATCGCACCAGAAATGAAGAGATCCGTAGAAGAACTAGAGTCACCGACATAGCCCAAAGAATTGCAAACCTTAAGTGGCAGTGGGCAGGACACATAGCTCGCAGGACTGACGGCCGTTGGGGCGGAAACCGCTGGATGCGGGAGGCGCAGGACCGATCGGTTTGGAGATCCCTGGGGGAGGCCTATGTCCAGCAGTGGGCGTCTCTTGGCTGAAATGATGATGATGATGATGATAAATAAATTCACGTCACACGCCTCGTCTTCATATCAATGATAACCGCTTCCGTGATCTAGTGGTTGAGACCACGGGGAGTTGATGGGAGGTCCAGGGTTCAATTCCCCATGGGGGCAGAAGTTTTTTCTGCTCATTTTGGTTGGTGGTGGATATTCAGAGCCCGCCTGGCTAGCTACCACCGCCTTACCTAAGTTTGTTGCCGTAATAACAATGTTAATAGCATGTTGCAAGGACATTACACTCAACAAACATTTATATCTACTAGGCGTAACTGACAGTCCCTTGTGCAGAGGATGTCTAGACGCTGAAGAATCAGCTGCCCATGTAATCCTGGAATGCATGGGAGTAGCCACACAACGGGCAGAAATCCTTGGCAATCCGAGGTCACACCTAGAAGCCTGTGAACGTCCCAGGAGACTTCTGTGCTTCTGGAAGGAGCTGGGCTGGTTAGAATAACTGGTCATCCCACACGCATATTGGACCGAATAAGAGTCTAATTGCGGAAAAGGGAGCCCACTACAATACAATACAATAGCATGTTGTGTTCCGAGGATTAGAGGTAAGATAAACAGTTCCTCAGTAGTTGAGGAGTCCAGGTGAAGCGCGCTTCCACCTTCGGCCTTATCGTCACTTACCATCAGGTTGGATGAAGGCCAAGAGATTCCCTGTCGTATGTGAAAATAAATACTGAAAGTTGAAAAATTAATACAATCAATAAAGAAAAAAAATTCGTCTCGGGCGGGATGGGACATGTGTTTTCAGCATCTTGATACTGAATATCAGTGACGGTGTATGAGCACAAGCTTCCAATGTATTCTTCAGCAACTGGTTATCATACATTAACTGTCGGAGACACAACCAATGTTGTTCAGCTTGGTGGCGCATTGGCGCGTGCGCTCATCGAACGATTGCTAAGGTTAAGCAACGTTCGCTGTGGTCAGTCCTAGGATGGGTAACCAAAATAAGAAACATATCAAGCTCCTCCGTGCTTCGGAAGGCACGTTAAACACGGGTCCTGTGACAGATCTCGCCCCGGTCGTGTCGGCTAACCGTCCCATCGGACTAGGTGAGTGAAGGAACAGAGAGTGCACTTGCGTTTGCGCAGTCACTCTTGCACTATAATATCTCCTGCGCAGATGGCTAGTCTCTGTAGAGATTGGCCGCCGTGACCGAATAACGGCTAGGAGGACATTATTGTAACCATCATAGCTCATATACGTCCCAACTGAGAAGCTCGAGTCTAAGTTAGGGTGTTTAGGTTTTAATCAACCACGCAGGCCCAGGGCGGATTGGTCAACTTCACATACACCTTTAAACTTCTTCACAGATCTATGCAGGCCGCCTCGCAAGGTTTTCCTCCACCGCAGGATGTCGAGCAAATGTACAATATCTATACTAATATTATAAAGCTGAAGAGTTTGTTTGTTTGTTTGTTTGTTTGTTTGCTTGCTTGAACGCGCTAATCTCAGGAACTACTGATTCAAATTGAAAAATTATTTTCGTGTTGGATAGTCCATTTATCGAGGAAGGCTTTAGGCTATATAACATCACGCTACGACTAATAGGAGCTGAGCATCAATGACAAATGTTGCAAAAACGGGTAAAAAATATATGGCGAAACGTAGTTCGCTGGCACAGCTAGTGTACATATAAAATTCGATAAATGAGGAACACATTGTTACATTGCAGGATCGAACCCCGGACCACCCGGCTAGAAGGCCGGTGCTGAGTTCCTCAATGTCATCACGCTCCTTGTTAATATGGTTGCAAGGTTAGAAAAGACGCAGGTAGCTAGCTAGGAAGCCAAGGAAATAAACCAAATAGAAAAACCTGGTTACAGGGAGAATATACCACGGATTTCCTTTCCCTCTGCCTGTCTATGTTACATGCGTGTTGAAACAAGTCATAGTTACAATAGGTAACATGTAGCACTGAATACCTGATTGCCATTATCTCTTCCCGTAGACACGCAAGAGGCGAAGCCAGTTTGCAAATAGTATGAAGTGTACGATCAACAGATTGAATCTATACTCTACCATAAAAGGCGTAAAGCTCAGAATCGAATTGAGAAAAGCTATGACTGCTAATTTTATGTGTTGAAAATTGTACTTTAATTACATGCAACCACTGAACTATTACTTAAATAGTTAGATTATTTGGTGACGCTCAGTTAAAAGGTCTGATCATTGAACTACTTCAAAGAATAATTCTTTACAGATGATTGCGATAACGTTCGTGTTTAATTTTTATGTACAGTCGCAACACGTCATATTTTAGGTACACTTGAACGACTAGAAATCGATCTATTATGAGAGCGATTGTATTCTAACTACATTATCTGTCCTACTGTTGTCTGTACATTAATAATTAATGTTTTTTTTTATTGAGGAATATAAATTTCAACAGATTTTAAATAAAACGCTGCGGAAACAAAAGTCCACGCGTGCGGAAATTGCGAGCGGAAAGTTAGGATATTTGGGTTCCGTACCCCAAAAGAAAAAAGAATGCGTAAAGACATCAAGCTAAAAATTATACCAAATAATCGGGTCTATGGTCTCTCTCAGCTGTAAACATGTATAATAAGTAAACATTTTTTTACTTCAACGGTTTTTTTTAAAGTGAATATAATAAAAATTATACATTATTGCATCGTCATCGGAACTAAAGGTGTATACCAAATTTCAGCACAATCGGACACTGGCAAGTGGGTCAAATTTAGCTTGCAAGATTTGACCCAAACAAACAGGGCAAGCTACATAAAACCGTTTAAAAATCAAACCTGTAAGTCAACGCGAAGATATGACCGATTTTGTCGCGTATTCTGCGATTTCACAAGGGAATCAAAACATAGAGTGCTTCCTGTTGACCTAGAATCATAAAATTTGTCAAGAGGCAAGATCTTATAGCACACGTTAAGAAAAAAAGCTGTTCTGAAAACCGTAAATATGTACATAGATTGGAACTATTACAAGGTGTTTGGTACATACCCTTTTTAGGGTTCTGTACCTCGAAAGGAAAAAACGGAACCCTTATAAGATCACTTTGTTGTCCGTCCGTCCGTCCGTCCGTCTGTCTGTCTGTCTGTCAAGACCCTTTTTCTCAAGAACGCGTGGAGGTATCAAGCTGAAATTTATATCGAATACTCAAGTCTAACTGTCCCTTGGAGTTGTGAAAAAATCAAACTTCTAAGCCAACGCAATCAAAAGATACAGCCGTTTACGCCGCAAATTTTCGACATTCGCAAGTGAATCAAAACCTACAGGGTAGGTACTTCCCGTAAACTCGAAATCTTGAAATTTGGTACGAAGTAACGTCTTATAGCAAAAATTGCGAAAACCGTAAATTTTTACTTTTTTACCTTCAGGTTTGTTATGGCCGGTTTTTATAAGGGAGTAAAACCACCAACCACAGCTCATATACGTCCCCACCGAGGGGCTCGAGCAGTTTCAGGTATACTTAGTACTCTGTGGGCTCGAGCCTACCCTAAGTTAGGGTGTTTTAGGCTTTTGTCAACCAAGCTGGCCCAGTTTGGATTGGTCGAGTTCATATACACATTTGAATTTCATCGCAGGTGTTTGCAGGTTGCCTCACGATGATTTCCTTCGCCGTAGGAGCGTCGGAGTAATGCACATATGAAATTCGAAAAACACATTGGTACATATCAGGTTCACACCACGAACCTCCCGATTAGAAGACCATGGCCGAGTCCACAGCGCTACCGACGCTCCTTCATACACCTATGTGCTATCAATTCCTACGTACCTACATATCCTATCAAGCCGAAACCTATTCCTGTTAACATGGTAAAAAAATATGGCGTTATTGAAAATTCGAAATTGTAATATTAATTTTCTAATTCCCCATACATTTTTACACAGGCCCTATTTATGTCGGCCTTGCATATCTTGATACCTCATGACCACAGCTCATATACGTCCCCACCGAGGGGCACGAGCCTACCCTAACTAGTTAGGGCGATTAGACCTTAGTCAAACCACGCTGGCCCAGTGCGGATTGGTTGACTTCACATACACCTTAGAATTACTTCGCAGGTGAATGCAGGTTTCCTCACGATGTTTTCCTTCATCGTAGGAGCGTCAGATAAATGTACATATGAAATTCGTGACACATTGGTACATGGCAGGATCGATCGCGAGCCTCCCGATTCTGCTCGGAGCACAGTCCAGTGCCGAGGCCACAGCGTCACCGACGCTCTTGATACCTATTGCAATATTATTTTATAAGTTATTTTTCACTTTTGTTGTATTCATCTGCTTATACTTTTGTCGAGTGTTTATTGAATTTTGTTGTGTATGTCCAATAAATATTTTTCTTTTATCTTTATTTATTTATTATATACGCACTATTAACAAAAACTTTAAAAATCCACTCCAATACTACGCTGGAAAATATAAATAAAAATATCAACAAATGACCGGTCTGACCGCAAACAAACCTTGAGCTCGCTTTTCAATAAATGGAATCCAAGAGGATGAAGCGAGCAAATACTTACTCACATAGCAATAATGTAATATCAATTATTCTATTATGCCCTGTCATCCCGACGAGCTCAGTTTTTTTTCATCGCGCCATCGATCAGGAAAGTGGCCTAATATGAAGATCGCTGGAACTTATTATTGAACTTGTTCGTGGAGGAAAATCCTCCTTCGACATTTGTTGTTTTCTACTGGATAGACGGATTTTTAAAGGGTTTCGTGACGTCAGTATCGATATTTATGATAATAAATCAAGTATTTTGTGGAGGATATTTCGTTGCATTTTTAACCGAATTCAAAAAGGGAGGAGGTTCTCAATTCGATGCGTGTGTTTTTTTCTGTGTATGCGATTGCTCCGCCAGTTGTGGAACGATTTTCAATTTTTGTCTCCTGTGGTGGTCCCATTGTCACCAAGGTCAACATCTAATGATGGGATCTCAGGAAAATCGAGGGAAACTCTTAAATTTTTTAAGCACGTCCACGTGTTTCATGTTTTTACTTTTTTCGAAGCTATTCGGGTATTTGCGTCTGGTGGTCATGAATCGAGCTGATGATAGAGGGATTTTTAACTTTGAGAAGTTAGAGGTTAGTTTTTTCAATACTATAGGAACGTCTTGACCCAAATTACATCGTTATTAAATTCACAAAAAATATCAAAATAAAAAATAATAAAAACCGACTTCAAAACATTTAATAGTATAAAAAAATATTATAAGAATACAGACAACATTAAGTTTTTATATTGAAGTCGGTGCCAAACGCTGATCTCCTAGAAAGTTTTAAAATTTGGCACCGACTTCAATTTAGAAACGTAATGTTGTCTGTATTCTTATATTATTTTTATTAATTCAATAAGTGTATTTGAAGCCAGATTTTATTTTTTGAATTTTTTTAAATTTTTTATTGTTCCATGCGTCCGAATAAGAAAACGATATCCTTGCCACTTCAGCCACAGGCTATTTAGCTTAGACCATTTGTACTAAAAGGTCTAAGCTATTTAGTGACAGCGGTTTTAATATTGTGTTGATAATTGTTAAGCTGTGCCTGTGGTATTATTGCGGTGAGTTTGTTATGTTGCCTCGAACACTATATACAGGGTAAATTTTGAGGTACCGGCAACCTCGCAGGATTAGATAGCTAGCATCATTAACTACAGCGTTTGTTCTACGACTTTTAATAATTCGTTAGATTTTACTTTCATACAAAAATTAATATTCATTTCATATACCTCTAGAATGTACGTAACTCTACGCGCACAGCGCGCGAGCGTAGCGTTGTCTATCGTCATCGTTTATAAATGAAACATAGACTTATCAATGTCACGACAGTGCAATAAAAACTTGAAAATTGATTTATGTTCAATGTATTGAGTTATCTTAAAACTCGTAAAACAAACGTTGTAGTTAATGATGTTAGCTATCTAATCCTGCGAGGTTGCCGGTACCTCAAAATTTACCCTGTATATACACGGCAAAATAATGATATAGCTTAGTATTAGGGCTTAGTGGCGCATTAAGAATACATTCTGAAACCCTCACCCCACCGACATACAACAATAACAATGAATCACTCACTTATTTTATGAAAATACCGCGGGCAAATTAACCTATGTTAGCGCAGACTGTCACATTAAAATTGCAATTTCACGTGTAATTCAATCATTGATTACACGTGACACGTCGTATTTCACGTGGCGGCGGATTATGCACCAGTGAAATAACTGTTCGGTTTTTACGAATAAATACTCGTACTAGGAAGCTTATTGTGTGATCGTGTGGTGAAAATATCGATTGCTGTGAACTTTGACAGTCAATGCCAGTTGATAAAAGATAGTCGTTCACTGTTAGGGTTCCGTAGCCAAATGGCAAAAACGGAACCCTTGTGGATTCGTCATGTCTGACTGTCCGTCCGTATGTCACAGCCACTTTTTTCCGAAACTATAAGAACTATACTGTTGAAACTTGGTAAGTAGATGTATTCTGTAAACCACGTTAAGATTTTCACACAAAAATAGAAAAAAAAAATATTTTGGTGGTTCCCCATACTTAGAACTGAAACTCAATTTTTTTTCATCAAACTCATACGTGTGGGACTGTGGGGTATCTATGGATAAGTCTTCAAAAATGATATTGAAGTTTCTAATATCATTTTTTCTAAACTGAATAGTTTGCGCGAGAAACACTTCCAAAGTGTTAAAATGTGTGTTTTTTTTTATAGTGGGCCTAGCAAATGACTCCATTCCACCTGATGGTAAGTGGAAGTGGGGTCCAAATGCGAAGATAGCTAGTACAGCAGAGAGAATACATGCTGCACTAGCCACCCTCACCCTGCCGACCTGCAAGGTGCATCTTCACGCCTCTTTTAAAGGACCCGGGATTATAAGAGGGAGGGAAAACGTGTGCTGGCAGTGAATTCCATTTTTTGATTGTGCGACAAAGAAATGAGTTACCAAATTTCTTTGTACGCGTTGGAATGGTAGTCACAGTATGACGGTGACAACGCAGACCAGCACGTGTAGTCCTTAAAAGGAATGGAGAGGAAGGGATTAGAGAAAAAAGCTCTTCAGAGCACTCGCCGTGGTAAAGACGGTAGAACGCGCTTAGTGACGCAATGTCGCGACGCAATTGCAGAGGTTCGAGGTTATAAGTCACCTCTACATCGCCAATGATGCGTGTTGCGCGCTGCTGCAACCTATCCAAAGCATCGAGCAAGTACTTGGCGGAGCCATCCCAAAGGTTTTTTCTATTACAATTTTCAATATTCTACAATATTCTACACAGGACCGTACTTGCGTTTTCTATAGTAAGCACAATTGGTCAGCCGTGAAGAATCTGAAATCAACCAGGTTCTCTGTGCCCCATTTAGATATGAGGCCCAAGACCCCGTTGAGTTCAGTTACAAGATGATCCCGACTCTCCCCGGTGTCTACCCGTCCAGCCGTCGCGTGTCCAAAATATCCCACATGCACTGTACTGTCATCTGCA
Source organism: Schoenobius gigantellus (assembly GCA_963935595.1). Classification (NCBI taxonomy): domain Eukaryota; kingdom Metazoa; phylum Arthropoda; class Insecta; order Lepidoptera; family Crambidae; genus Schoenobius; species Schoenobius gigantellus. The sequence continues at coordinate 9,863,708 of OZ012563.1, forward strand.
TAGCAATGAATATTCCCAAGAGGAATCATATCATTGATATGCAGAAGAAAGAGTGTCGGGGATAAAACGGAACCCTGGGGTACTCCGGCATTCACTGGCATAAGCTGCGAGCGGCATCTATCCAAAAGGACACGAATTTTACGCTCACGTAGGAAATCAGCCACCCAGGTACAGAGCTGAACAGGTAGACCGTAAGACAAAAGCTTGGAGAGAAGACTTTTGTGCCAGACTCTGTCGAAGGCTTTGGAAATATCTAGGCTGATAGCCAGCGATTCACCATGCTTGTCAATAGCTTCACCCCAGACATGCGTTACATACGCTAGAAGATCACCCGTCGATCGTTTCGGTCTGAACCCGTATTGTCGATCGTTGATCAGAGAGTGGTCCTCTAGGTAACGGATCAGTTGGTTGTTCAGGATTCTTTCCATGACTTTGCATAGTACTGAGGTGACAGCTATGGGCCGATAGTTGGCCGGGTCCGAGCGGTCCCCTTTCTTGGGCACTGGCTGCACATTAGTCTCCCTCCAAACATCCGACACACGTCCTGAAGAGTATGAGAGTTTGTACAGGCGCGTGAGTACGGAAGACAACTCCGCTGCACATTGTTTGAGCACAACCCCCGGAATGCCATCAGGTCCGCTAGCTTTCCTGACATCGAGTGACCGCAATACAGCACGAACATCACGCTGCCTGATAAAACTAAAAAAATATATGATGAACATTACCATGCAAACTTCCACCGAAAATTGGTTTGAACGAGATCTAGTAAATCGTTTTTTTTAATACGTCATATTATTATATTGTTAACCGCAATTTACCTTTCATTCAATCAAAATCAATTTCATAAACATAAACCTTATGCATAAACCGTGAACCATTATTTTCTAATAATAAAAATCCCATCATTTAGGTACCTATCAATCAATCAATCATTTTTTTTATTGCCAAACCATAATGTAAATAGGATGTTACATAAAATATGAGATCAATGTTATGGACCCTGTCGGGTACGCAAAATAAGGGCTAGGAGAGAGGAAACATAATGTATGATTCATTAAAAATACTCGCAGCTAAATTTAATTTATGAATCTAAATTTTCGTATTAAATTTTGTATAAACAATATTAGCATTTTCATTAAAATATTCATTAGTATCATAGTAGCATTTATTAATTAGGAACTGTTTCAATTTTCGTATACATATTGTGTTCTTAGTTTCATTTTTTAATGTCAGGTAATTTATTATATATTTTTATGGAGGAGCTTAGAGTCCTTGTGGAATTTATTTTCAATCGGGAAATTGGCAATACTAAATTATTTTTATGTCGCAACGAGTATTTGCATGGTACATCCTCGCGCCTTGTGTATAATTGCTTATATTTCCGAACAAACTTACACATTTCCAAAATATATAAGCTAGGTAAAGTTAATATTTTGTATTTAAGAAAATACGGTCTGCAACTATCAGTCTGATCTATATTTCCTATTATTCGGATCAACTTTTTTTGAAGGATGAAAACCGAGTTTGCGTCGGTGCTGTTACCCCACAGTATAACGCCGTAGCTCAACCAGGAATGAATGCGCATACGCGTAGTATGTGGTTATTGCTGTTTCTACATCTGTTACCTAATTATAATGTTTACTTATCAAAAACTTAATTTAAAAAAATGCACTATTATTAAAACATCGATCAAAGTTACAACGAACTACAAGAACTTTTATATTATGTTACTTGCTGCTACGGAACCCTTCATGGGCGAGTCCGACTCGCACTTGGCCGGCTTTTATTCTGTATTGACGCAATGATGTCAAATCAAAATTTAAAAAACTCGTGCTTGCCGCAAAAGAAGATTTTGTACTATATGATTAACTGTGGTCTAGTGGTTGAGACCTTCCACCTTACAATCCCGGTTCCAGAGGCGTTAATAAGCACCTTACAAACCAGCAAGGTGGAGGTGGCTAGTGCAGCGTGCAATAGCCATCTTCGCATTGTAATTAGATTTCTACTTACCATAAAGTGAAATAAAGTCATTTGTGAGGGCTGATAAAAATTGGTTTAGATCCGATAGCTCGGAGTTAGATTCCTTATCGTCTTGCAAACACAGTCGCTTTAAAGTTATATTTATAACATTGCTATGTTCCAATAATAACAAATTTAAATAGCCAGTTCCGCTGTTGTAGAATAATCACGCGACAAGAAATCCATGCCCATCACTTAGATGGTTGGCAGTCCACAACTGTGCGTTTTTCTCGCAGTTTCCTGCCTCAAACTTTCCAGAAAAGAGCGTATAATTACGTTCAAGGCTGGCAACGCACTTGTTACTTCTGGGGTTGCGGGTGTCCTTGGGTAATCACTTACCATCAGGTGATACGTTTGCTCGTTTGCCCCCTATCCCATAAAAATCCCTCGCTTTAGTCTTCTGGTTTCTCATTCATCATCAGGTGAAATGAAATATAATAGATTCCCTATTGTTAAATAGAAAAAGAATAAAATCCCATCAAGGGTTTTGACGTCATCCTTTGTTCTGGTGATTCTCGCTGTCATTTGTATTTAGGCGTGGACATAAAATATCTGGCCGCAGTGATTGACGTGGTTAATACGTTAACTGGACCGCTGATGTATTACTTCCGGGCGCGGACAGCCGTGTGAATTTTTAACAGATTGATCCTTTTTTTGCAGTTACAGCAAATTCGGGTAGCATTTTAAATACTATAGTCGTAAATTTATACATACAATGGCTTTGTTGTTATCGTTAGAAGCTTATGAGTTTATTTATTGATTACTAGCTTCTGCCCGCGACTTCGTCTGCGTGGACTTTAGAATTGGGTCTAAAGCTTCGCTCGTTAACAATTTTTAATCTTCCCATGGGAACTATTTGAGAGATCATTAAGGAATATAAAGTACATATCCTTTTCCATAGCATAGGTGACATGCATACTTCAAAGCTGTCTGCCCGCGGCTTAGCTCGTAAACAATTTTCAATTTTCCCTCAGGAACTACTTAAGGAATCGGGATAAAAGGTAGCCTATGTTCTTTCCCATATCAAAGGCTATATGGCGATTGTGAAGTCTACCAATCATGCCAGCCAGCTAGTTGATTAAGGCCTAAACATCCTAACTTAGGGTAGGCTCGAGCCCCTCGGTGGGGACGTAAATGAGCTGTGATGATGATGGCTGTTTGCCTTACAGTTCAAACTGGAAACACAGCATTGCAAGCACTGCTGTTTAGTGACTGCATAGGTACAAATTACTATACATATTAATGATGAGAATGATGAGATAGTACAAATGACTCGGGTAGCTACAGAGTCGCCTTCTAGTATACATATAGAAGAACTTAAAGGAAAAAATAGAATGAGAACAAAATTTTTCAATACTTACCTACTTTTATAACTTTATTCCAAGTTTTCAATTTATTCAGAAGCGTAGTAAGGAGGGAGCCAGTCAGTGATAAAATAACCGAGCGTTCTGAGGTAAATATTCGCAATTTCTCGAGCACTCGGTGCAGTTCTAGCGGAGTCGCGGCGCTATTCCTAGGTGTTTAACAAGCCGCGACAAACTCGTAATCGGTAACTTGGGAACTTTGTAGAAGCATTGGAGTAGGTAATCTTTTCGCTCCACAGAAAGGGTGATTACCAGAGGTCCAATGCTATACTAACAAGTAACAGTCAAACCGAAACAGCCGTTGCGATCGACCAATAGGAGCGCACTGATTGACTTTTAAATGTTCGATGACGTGATAACGTGGCGTTCTGATTCGTAAATTTTTTTGTACAAAAAAATAAAACCGATTTCAAAAACACTAAAAAGTCATAAATAACATAAGAATACGTGCATTTTTACAGTTTTATATTACAGTTGGTGCCAAGTTTTAATTAACTACATTAATAGTTCTTATAATTTTTTCAACACACTTCCTCATAAAGTGGCTCTAATCCCATGGCAATTAGGCACATAATGACACCTATAATCAAACTGTGACTTTTTCATTACTATTATTCACGAGTGAGTAATAGTTTTTTTTTAATATTATTGGTTGAGTTACGCTTACACTTGCGCTAAAATGCTATCCGCGAAAAGCCCAAAAAAAAGAAACCTCATTTTTTAGTCTATGGCCGATGCGCGCGCATAGGAAAACTGATTAATTTTTCCCGCCATTACGAAATTTATTAGTCTATGGCCGATGCGCGCGCATAGGAAAACTGATTAATTTTTCCCGCCATTACGAAACATTTTTCACAATTCGTCTTGTTTTCTCTTTTGAAGTTATTTAGTTAGTTATTAATTAAGATGTCTGCAAATACAATTTATGAAGAAAATGATTTATGTATCGGATTAGCCCTACTCTAAACGCGCTATCGTTGGCGTTATCGTTGTCGTCGTCGGATCCATCACTACATAATATAAATGCTTAGATCTTTAAAACTACGCAACGGATTTTGATACGGTTTATTTTAATAGATAGAGTGATTCAAGAAGAAGGCTTATATGTATAATACATGCATAGTATAGTAGAGAAACCCTGATAATTTTATAGGTTTCTAATGTGATGTCGTAAATAAACACTTTTTTTGCGCTTAGATTGCAAACGCTGGCTAAACTCTACGAAATAAATCAAAATAATTTACTACAGTATTGTACACCTTAAAAAGGTCTACAAAAAAGTCCGTGATGGTATATATCTATCTCTTAGGGATAACCCACAATAACCCTTTTTTATCCTTTACTTTTTACGAGAAATAATGGCTTATTTACGAAGCGATTTTAAGCGATACAGTATTAATCCTTATCCAATTAAGTACCTTAAATACAATGTGCATTTAATATAGATCAATTTGGCCCTTTACAGCATGTAATATAAATCAATATTTTCGAAGATATTACAGATTTAAAATGTAGGGACGTTGCGCACAATGCGGTTTCGGCGGTACCGGCCGGGGTTCGGCGGGCGGCGCGTGCCTATAAAGTACTAGCTTTCCGCTCGCGGCTTCGCCCGCGTTATTATTGTTTTCCCGTGGGAATTAAAATTTTCCCGTAGGAAAAATAATTTTGTAGCCTATTTAAGCCCGAATAATAAATTTCATAGAAATTGGAGCAGATTTTAAATATTTTTCATAGAAACTTTATTTTGCAAAATAGGGGTAACTCCAATAAACCATGTAACACGTGTTCAAATAAATATTTTTAAGAGCATGAATCTCAAGTTTTATCAAAATCGTTGCTAATTTAAATATTTTTCCATACAAACATGCAACCCCTTTTTCATCCCTTCAGGGTTATTTTTTTTAAATCCCTTAGTGTGCGTCCGCATTTTGAATTAAAACCACTGTCCAAATTTCACGATTCTACCATTAGCGGTTACGGCAGTGCGTGCGTCTATAGATGGGAACATCTCCTTCTTTATATAGGTATATAGATTGTCTAATGACAAAAAAGCTGTGAATGTTTATATACAACGTTTATATTAGCGTATATCAGCATTTATGTAAATTTTACTCCTAAGGGGGTAAAATAAGTGTTCAAAGTTTGTATGAAAGTCCTTATTTAATGGACTATTGATTAATAATAAATAAATACGTTTAAAAACATGAATAAATTATTCATACATATTTATACAGTTTTTAAATCTGTAAATATAATCACCTTCCACGCGAGCAAAGCCGCGGGCAACAGCTAGTTTAATTATATAACGAATGTCTGAAAGCAAAATACATACTTTCATTTTCTTATTTTAAAGCATTTAAATCAATAAAATTAAAAATCCATAATTAATTAGAAATTATTAATTTATTAAATAATTAGTGCTATTTGAGTACTTACTTATTATTACCGTAAAGCCTAAATATTATGAACAATAATTGCAAAAATTCCAATAGAGACAGAGATATTTTAATGATAGGAGTAAAATTCAACATTGAATAAATTACGCTGCCCTTTTCGCTTTACGATAATTTCAACGATACCTCAATAGGTGTCGTTGAAATGTTCGTAAATTTTGCGAATGTTCGTCTGTCAAATGTATCAACGTTGTCACTAGATAGACGAACCTTCGATTTTAAGAGTAGGGTTATGACGCTCGCTTATGTCAATCGTTCGTTCGGTCGTTCCGTCGAGCGACAGAAGCGAAACAAAACATGCGAGTTAGAGGAGCAAACGACACGATGAGGCGCCGATATTATCGTAAGTTCGATTTTAAGAGTACGGCCCCAGAACGTTATGGAAAGTTTACTACCAGAAAACTCAAAGGAAAAATATCTATTAGCGTACCAAAATTTCATACAATGGCAGAACAACAAGAATACGTAGTCTTTTTCAGAAAATGTGTTCATGGCGTACTTTAAAGAATTATCTTCTAAGTACAAACCTAGCTCTTTGTGGTGTATTTACTCAATGTTAAAAAGTACAGTCCGAACAAAGAATGGAGTGGACTTAAAAACATACTCGAATTTGTCAGCTTATTTAAAGAGACTATCTGATGGATTTAGAAGCAAAAAATCAAAGGTTTTATCATCTGATGATATTGAAAAATTTATTAAAGATGCTCCAGATAACTAATATTTGGCTACAAAGGTTAGTTAAATTAATTTTAATTAATTATTTAATAGCAGCTTGTGTTGTGTGTTTGTAACGATCCGACTTAACGTCAAAAGGGGGTGTAATACAAAAGGAACCCTAAATAGAAAACCCCTCTACACAGTTTTATTCGTAGTTTTACTAACAATTTACGCCTTTAAAAGAAACGCACAAAATTGCTTTGATTTGTATGAAGTTTGGCCAATGATCGACTAGTGATTTTATTAGGATCTACGTTGCAACCGCTTATGTAACCCAAGATCTTTTCCAAGTGGATAGATATAGAACTCCTATTGCTGAAACTATCTCTATACCTTATTTATTCTATCAAACATGAACAAACGCTTATTAAACTCGCTACCGTAGTAACGAAATAACAATCTGTTCTTTTGAGTGAATAACTACTAACTTTACTTTCTGAAGCTAACATTGAGATTTTGATACCTTCAGGAAGGTAGTCCCTTAACCCTCGGGCTCCATAAGATTCCAAATGAACCTTACTTCGCCCTACCAACATACTTTATAAACTACTAAAATTCTCTACGCTTGAGAATTACATCCTTTCAGAACTTTAGTTTTGTAGAGAAGAAAGGAGCGAAAGAAACTCTACCAGTTCATATTCTCAATACATTTGAGATTAATCTCTAAGACATTTAATGTCTTAGCAAAATTAGCTTTACGTTGAAAAAATGATGATGAAACTTACATGAGATCTTTATCACAATTTCCATTTTGCACAACACAAAGTAATCACTTCAAATAGCACATATCACTTTAGTTTTAGTGAAGAGTTCAAGATTTCGGCACCGATCCATAGTGTAAATAATTCGTCGATTCGTAGATAAAGAAGATGTGTCGGAGATGTCGTCGAAGGGAACAACTCCAGTGCCTAACCTTCTGACACTGAAGCAAATATTTTTTAGTAATAGTCGACTAACGTGCCTAACCTTCTGACACGTTGCCGTTGCAGATAATGTTCCCAATATAATATTATCCCTCCACATCTCTTCAGTTTTTTATATGTAAGCACAACCACTTCACAGTGCCAAAATAATTCACTCACGAGTCAAATAGTGCATCAAACACAAAGCTCTTATTAGAGCGGACTTCATAGTCGAGCTCAATGGAAAATATGATCCAAAATCCACTCAATATTCTCAGATATTGGAATAAGCCACTAGAATCTCTTCGAGAAACTAGGAATAAATATAATCGTTGCAGGTTTCCTTCGAGTGACCTGAATAATCGGTGCAGGTTTCTTATAGAGGGACCTGAATATAGCGTTGCAGGCTTCCTTTCGGAGTGACCTGAATAATCGGTGCAGGTTTCTTATACAGAGGGACCTGAATATAGCATTGCAGGCTTCCTTTCGGAGTGACCTGAATAATCGGTGCAGGTTTCTTATAGAGGGACCTGAATATAGCGTTGCAGGCTTCCTTCGGAGTAACCTGAATAAAACGGTGCAGGTTTCATATAGAGGGACCTGAAAAAATAGCGTAGCAGGCTTCCTTCGGAGTAACCTGATTAGATTCAGTAAAATTAATAGTTAATTTCATTGATGAAGATGATGAAGATAATGATTTTAGTTTAAGGGTCCCTACCTGATGTATCGTGTCTAACCGAATCTATAAGCTTCTATTTGTGTAGTTCAAAAAGAACAAATCAAATAAACGTGTGGTGCTGTCTTACGAAATATAGGATACTTAGCTGGGTCCACTTCGGTCGGAGTTTAGGACTTCACAATTAAATATTCGGACTTGTAATACTTATATCCTGAAATTCTCAAATCTTTGCATACACAAATTAATCCAAATTAAACATGCAAAATCATAGTGCGTCGAAGATCAACCGGCTTGCACAAAATTCTAAAATATATCCCCTGACATTCCTGTCAAAACCAAATCCTTCAAAGTTTCAAATATTATTTTTAATTGTCATATTTCTACAACAATACTTCTTTGATCAAATAATTGACCCGACGAAACCATGGAGATAAGATCAATGGAGAGACTTCGACCATTGAGCTAGGTTTGGTTTCGTTACAATCGACCCCCAAAGTTTTTGAAATTTATTGGAGAAAACTTTTAAACCCCTGACTAGTCAATTATTTGACTCATCTCAACTCCCAACACAACAACGAAGAAACGTAATAAGTTTAGTAAATCAGTATCTCAAAATGTATTTTATGTGGTGTGTTTTTAAACCTGTACTGATTACTCTTCATCCAAGAATCAATAATAAATCCAAACTCCTTTTGAACTAATCTAGTAAGGCTCCACCCTCTAGCTTGGCATGCTCCGAGAAGAAACTTCCGGTCGTTAGTGGGAAACCCGCCCTAATGACGTCCAATGTATCTACCTTGACTACCCAGGCCTTGGTTTAGCAGCGGCAGCACAAAGCATTTTCATTGGCCCCACATCGAAACACTCCAAACGTCCAAAGGCAAACATTACTATCCTACTTCAAAAGAGTATAAGCTGTTACATCCCTTCCGAGACAAATTATAACCAGCCAGGAAAATGTAGAGTGTCATTTCAGTAGTGGTCCTAGCTTCTTGTGAAGTAAGGCAATGTCTTCAATTTTAGCTAAACTAAGCAGTTAGTGCCAAACAAAATTAAACCTAAGACCAAGACACATATGAAGACAATCCTTTGTTCAGAGTAGTGCTTTGAGATACCAACCCATTAAACTACTATCTATTAAAACCAGTCGAACAAATCTTTGGACCTCCCAAGTTCTTTCTTCATAAATAAAATAATATTATATAATACATATAACATTCTTCATGCATCTGTTTTCCCTCTCTATCATAACAAAGCTCCAAAGATTCCCCAACTAGCTATATAGATAGTTTATCGCAATGAAACTAAGCTTCTGCATTAATTTACAATTAATTTTTGTAAAACATTCCCCTTTTCCAAATTAATTCACCCTATAGTTATGTTAACTTTAGTATAACGTGAATTTGCACAAGCAGCGATCGGTCCTCACAGTTGAAGATTACATTTCGAGAATATCGACATTTTGGTAATTTTCATATGCTCCGAAAATTAAATTATATGTATATACACCACGTTCGTGTCAGTGTCCAGTGCTCATGTCATTTCTAAGTTCTAAAACCAGTTATTTAACCTAATCGTTCTTATAAAACTTTATCAAAATGTATATTTTGAGTTTGAACATTGAACTTTATTTATTTATTGTACTAAGTTCCCTTCCTACGGATCCCTAAACAAACTATCTGTTATGTCTATTTTAAGTCTAATAGACCTAACGACCCCCCGCCTCTATAATTGCTTACTGTTATCTTCTCAACCAATCCTAACCAAAATATCTTATTCAATACATTTTTGACCTAACGACCCCCCGTCCTTTATGATTGTTTACTGTTATTTTCTCAAATCTTAAACAAAATATCTTAATTAATCTAACGACCCCCCGTCTTTATGATTGTTTGCTGTTATTTTCTCAAATCTTAAACAAAATATCTTAATTGATCTAACGACCCCCCGCCTCTATGGCCTATAAGAACGAACGCTGTCACCATCCTGAAAAGGAAACGTAAACGTATTCTAAGCATAATTTCAAATTAATCCTAATTTCAACTGTTACGACCCCCAAGACTCAATTAAATCCGATTTAAGCCTTCAGACTCAGTTTCATAATAATACATAATATTTTTCCCAACAAGAAATATTATTTCCTTAATGAACAATATAAATTTTGTTATTTATTGTTATTAGTTGATTGGTAGAGAATACTTCAAGCACTAAGTCCGTCTTTTGTACACCTTACTGTATGTCTAATAAGTACGAGTACTTACAAGATAAAGTTTCGGTGCTATATTCTTTGAATATTATGAAATCCCTTGTGATCGTACTATAGTTTGATAAAGGTTGCCTGACAGAAATTGTCCATGGCAATAAGGCCACCATTTTCTTCTTTTTAGTATGCTTTGTCCAGTTATTTATTATTTATTATCAAAAAAAATGTTTCTAACTGTCTATGAACTGGTTCCCTCCCACTATGAGTAAGGCAGTAAGGTACGATGGCCTTCTTTTAAATAAATCATATTTTTTGAATTCAATTATAATATAATAAATGGATATTCATTAGTTGCTTTAACAGGTATGAAATTTGTGGCGTGGTGTGTTTTTCAACCAACTTGAATAAACCATAATAAACCGTCGGAGACTCTGAACAATAGGCATCACAAGCATGAACAAATATCACCGCACCTCCTTATTACCGATATCCGGACAAGTAGCCGGTTGTGAGGCGACTAAAGTCAGAAGGAGTTATCCGTAGAGTGCAAAGGCCCCCTCAGAGACTGCAAAGACCTACAGGTCTCGTCCCAGATATGGTAAAACATCAACGGAATATAAGTGATAGCTATCCAACTGCTCCTTCTTCCCTATCCAGAATAACCTCTAGCCCATTATAATTTCCCCAAGTTGGTGCTTGTATAGTGTGCGAATTTGGCATTAGGGCAGCCTGTGCCCTGCGTGTAGAGTATGGATTTTTGTAAATATTATAGTCCTAGACAAGATTTTATTTCAACTCGCCTAAGAACCTTATTTAACCTAACACCAAACAGTACAGAAATCCATTGCAGTGTAGTGTCACCTGGTCAAGCAATCAATAAATAAGACCCAACACAAGTTCTTACGTTAATATTAAAGCCATCATTCCATCCCACCTTAGTAAATTTCGAAACATCTTTCACAATGCAAAACCTAAACGCTCACTAGCTAAGTCAACTTAGCAATAGGACGATCGCAATATTATATTAATATAATTATTATTATTTTATTATTTATTATATTAATATAAGTGATGCAAATGTCAAAGAAACTAGCAACGAAAACACAAAGGGTTAAATTCTATCACCCGTTCGGGAGCTGCGTGTAAGAGATGCTCCTCGTATACTCGAATTTCAAAAATTGTTATTGTCTCCATTTTCCCAACGTTACAGTATTATTATTTTTTTAAATACACAGAAATTCCTGTCGGAACGATCGAAAGAATTACTCGAAACCGAAAGAATAGCAAAAGATAAAGATATACCTACATCAATCTGTAACTCTTCTAATAAACCCATATTAGATTTATACTACAATCAATATAATTCCTACCCGCAAGTCTATCCACTATTGAAATCTTATAATTGCCCAAACAAAGCTCCTTAATAAAAATTAATACTGGTTTTTATTGTAAAACCGTACGTATAGACTCCTCGTAAGGATTATCTTATTTGCACCTAGTACTGGATAACGCTCACACACTATCCTGCCTAATGTATTGACCGTACAGATATTACTGTTTTAAAACCTAGGTTTTCATTTCCTATATACATATCTTACACTAGCATGTCCGCAGCCCCGCTTACGCGAAACAGCATGATCACTGCGTGATGTTATATTGCCCGATTCATCGAGGATCATTTATCGAGGAATGTGTGGGCATGGTCTATCCAGCACTAAGAGAACTCTTCAAATCAAACCAGCAGTTCCGACGACTAAGCGCGTTCACCCTAACCAGCAAACTCAACAGCTTTAAAATTTTAGTGAGTTTAGTTTGACCCTCGAAAATTTCGGCGACACAACCGTCATAATACCAATCTGTCTATAAAACTATTTTAGAAGTCTTTAGTTTTCCAAAGCTATATTTATATAAGGCCTGTGTATAATATTTAAATTTTTTTGGCTTTGCCTAAAAATAAAACGCGTAATCTTTTATGCGCTGACAGTTTGACTGGCAGAAATTTTCCCTAAACTTAAGTCCACCCTTGCTACAATTTCAATATATTCCCCACTTTATATATTGTTTGTCATTTTTAGCGTTTCCTAATAATAAAACGCACAACCTCTTACACACTAACAGGTTGACTGGCAGAGATTTCTAACAAGATAACTAAAGGCGTGGTAAAGGCGAACTTATGTCCGTACTGGATTACTTCCTTTTTTTCCCTCCCTCATATTTCTTTTCAATTTTTTTCAAATCTTTCATTAATTACACAAGAAGATACGTAATTTTTGCAGAGGTAAGTACGGATTCGTTAAGAGTATGATAATTCTATGGCTTGTTATATTAATCTTATTCTTTTAATTTCTATCTCGATAATCGCTTAGGATTGGTTTTGATAGACAATGATAAGCAATATTACTATCCTATCAAATATCATTGCATAATAAATAATATACGCAATTTTATTCCACCAACCTATTACTACCAACAATACGAGTACAGACATTCATATTATACCTATTTCCGTGGAGCTTGGTGGCGCATTGACGCGTGCGCTCAGCGAACGATAACTAAAGTTAAGCAACGTTCGCTATGGTCAGCCCCATGATGGGTGACCAAAATAAGCAACAACTCAAATTTTAATTTACGACTACACACATTTCCAAAACGCCCAGAATAATGTAATTACCGATTAAGTTCCAAGTAGATTTGTCTTACTCTCTGTTAAGTTATAAATGTAAAAGCAAATCTGTCTAACTTTCAGTTTGTTTACTACGCTTACTCATCTACGCTTCCTACATTACCTAATACTAAAACAATGTAGTGCATGTTTTGAGTTCAAGTTTAGGAATTTTGAGCACCTCTAGATAGTCGGCAAGGGTTGCCCTAGGAAAGTGCTCGCCAAACCCAGCTTGTATGTAGGATACACTGGAGGTACTCCCTCGCAGCACTGCCGTAAGTGTTAAGCGTATCGGACTTAGGTGATATATTAACACCCAAACCCCAACACAACTTTATGTTGATTCCATTGGGAATCGCGTATAGTATTATTGTATGTACAAATGATTTGAGTTCCGTTTGTTACGTGTACTGTAAGAGTACTGTAAATGTCATGCATGGCAAAACAAGTTACTAATGTAATGAATGTATAGAGTTCAAGTTTGAGAATATTGAACACCTCTAGAAAGTCGGCAAGAGTTGCCCTAGGAAAGTGTTCGCCAAACTCACTTGTATGTAGGATACACTGGAGGTATTCCCTCACAGCACTGCCGTAAGTGTTAAGCTGGCTCGACTAGGGTGATATATTAGCACCCAAAGCCTAACGCAACTTTATGTTGATTCCATTGGGAATCGCGTATAGTATTATTGTATGTACAAATGATTTGAGTTCTGGTTGTAACGTGTACTGTAAGGGTACTGTAAGTGTAATGAATGGCATGTTTCTTGTTTCAACTACGCTTTGGCATTACGCATACTTTGGGTTCTAAATCTACCTTAAAATTAATCGAAAGACAGAATATGCTTTTTATTCAAACTGAGAGAGTACTTATTCATTAATTCGATTAACACGCTTCATTCCGATTTTTCATGAATAGAGAATTTCTAAAGCAAAAAATAAATATTTCAAGCTATTTTTTTTTTATTAAATGAAATCTCGCAAAATCGGTTAATTTATTCGAACGAACTTATGAGAAAATATTATACCATTATTCTATTTAGTCTGTACTCCTGTCAACAATAATTCATTTTATTTTGATTGTCAACAAAATCAAATAATTATAATTGCTACAAATTGTTAATTTTAATAGTGAGAGATAACATTTGTATATTATCCCATCTATATAAGAATTTAAATTGTATTCCCATTTTTTTGGTTTCAGATATTTATTTAGCCTGAAGAAATTGAACATAAGAAATTCGAAACCATAATTTCAGATCGGGTTGTTATATTTTTATTTTGTGCTATTGTGAGCTAACTCACAACTATGAAATGACCTATTTATTGGCTATTAACATGTTTATTACTCAAGACAACCCGAATCAATTTTTTCGTGAAATTTATAAAATGAATTTATGCTCATGTGAGACATTTTTCTTTCCCCTATCCTAACTATCTATCCACTTTGTCCATTTCACTGACAACAAATTGTGACTATTAAGTCACGAAATTACAAATCAAAGCAATATTTTGTGCAAATATTATTTTACTACGAATTTATATTATCAACCTGATCACCAAGACAACTCATGTTATTTTTATAACATGAAACAATAAGTTTCCCATCTGTGATAAATTTTATTCATAAGCCAGCCAGATTATTTTCATCCTGGTCACGGCACCAAATTGTAACGATCCGACCTAACGTCAAAAGGGGGTGTAATACAAAAGGAACCCTAAATAGAAAACCCCTCTACACAGTTTTATTCGTAGTTTTACTAACAATTTACGCCTTTAAAAGAAACGCACAAAATTGCTTTGATTTGTATGAAGTTTGGCCAATGATCGACTAGTGATTTTATTAGGATCTACGTTGCAACCGCTTATGTAACCCAAGATCTTTTCCAAGTGGATAGATATAGAACTCCTATTGCTGAAACTATCTCTATACCTTATTTATTCTATCAAACATGAACAAACGCTTATTAAACTCGCTACCGTAGTAACGAAATAACAATCTGTTCTTTTGAGTGAATAACTACTAACTTTACTTTCTGAAGCTAACATTGAGATTTTGATACCTTCAGGAAGGTAGTCCCTTAACCCTCGGGCTCCATAAGATTCCAAATGAACCTTACTTCGCCCTACCAACATACTTTATAAACTACTAAAATTCTCTACGCTTGAGAATTACATCCTTTCAGAACTTTAGTTTTGTAGAGAAGAAAGGAGCGAAAGAAACTCTACCAGTTCATATTCTCAATACATTTGAGATTAATCTCTAAGACATTTAATGTCTTAGCAAAATTAGCTTTACGTTGAAAAAATGATGATGAAACTTACATGAGATCTTTATCACAATTTCCATTTTGCACAACACAAAGTAATCACTTCAAATAGCACATATCACTTTAGTTTTAGTGAAGAGTTCAAGATTTCGGCACCGATCCATAGTGTAAATAATTCGTCGATTCGTAGATAAAGAAGATGTGTCGGAGATGTCGTCGAAGGGAACAACTCCAGTGCCTAACCTTCTGACACTGAAGCAAATATTTTTTAGTAATAGTCGACTAACGTGCCTAACCTTCTGACACGTTGCCGTTGCAGATAATGTTCCCAATATAATATTATCCCTCCACATCTCTTCAGTTTTTTATATGTAAGCACAACCACTTCACAGTGCCAAAATAATTCACTCACGAGTCAAATAGTGCATCAAACACAAAGCTCTTATTAGAGCGGACTTCATAGTCGAGCTCAATGGAAAATATGATCCAAAATCCACTCAATATTCTCAGATATTGGAATAAGCCACTAGAATCTCTTCGAGAAACTAGGAATAAATATAATCGTTGCAGGTTTCCTTCGAGTGACCTGAATAATCGGTGCAGGTTTCTTATAGAGGGACCTGAATATAGCGTTGCAGGCTTCCTTTCGGAGTGACCTGAATAATCGGTGCAGGTTTCTTATACAGAGGGACCTGAATATAGCATTGCAGGCTTCCTTTCGGAGTGACCTGAATAATCGGTGCAGGTTTCTTATAGAGGGACCTGAATATAGCGTTGCAGGCTTCCTTCGGAGTAACCTGAATAAAACGGTGCAGGTTTCATATAGAGGGACCTGAAAAAATAGCGTAGCAGGCTTCCTTCGGAGTAACCTGATTAGATTCAGTAAAATTAATAGTTAATTTCATTGATGAAGATGATGAAGATAATGATTTTAGTTTAAGGGTCCCTACCTGATGTATCGTGTCTAACCGAATCTATAAGCTTCTATTTGTGTAGTTCAAAAAGAACAAATCAAATAAACGTGTGGTGCTGTCTTACGAAATATAGGATACTTAGCTGGGTCCACTTCGGTCGGAGTTTAGGACTTCACAATTAAATATTCGGACTTGTAATACTTATATCCTGAAATTCTCAAATCTTTGCATACACAAATTAATCCAAATTAAACATGCAAAATCATAGAGTGCGTCGAAGATCAACCGGCTTGCACAAAATTCTAAAATATATCCCCTGACATTCCTGTCAAAACCAAATCCTTCAAAGTTTCAAATATTATTTTTAATTGTCATATTTCTACAACAATACTTCTTTGATCAAATAATTGACCCGACGAAACCATGGAGATAAGATCAATGGAGAGACTTCGACCATTGAGCTAGGTTTGGTTTCGTTACATGTTGACCTTAATTATTGTTTCTTTTGTTTCAGGTTGCTTTAATATTTGGTGTAACTGGTGCCTGTAGGATACAAGAATTAACAAATATAACTGTAAAAGATATAGAGAACTATGGCCAGATGCTTTTAGTGAAGATACCTATCACGAAAAATAAAATACCTAGGTCATTCACCATACACGGTCCATTCTATGATATTGTTAAAAAGTATGAAAGTTTGCGTTCGCCAAAAACAAAAAATGACCGTTTCTTTCTCATCATATCAGCCAATATACGCCCACTGTTGGACATAGGCCTCCCCCAAGGATCTCCATACCGATCGGTCCTGCGCCTCTCGCATCCAGCGGCTTCCCGCAACCTTCACCAGATCGTCGGTCCACCTTGTGGGGGGCCTACCAACACTGCGTCTCCCGGTACGCGGCCGCCACTCGAGGACCTTTCCGCCCCAACGGCCGTCAGTCCTACGAGCGATGTGTCCTGCCCACTGCCACTTAAGGTTTGCAATTCTTTGGGCTATGTCGGTAACTCTAGTTCTTTTACGGATCTCATCATTTCTGATGTGATCACGTAGAGAAACCCCGAGCATAGCCCGCTCCATTGCTCTTTGGGTGACTTTGAGCCTTCTGATGAGACCCATTGTAAGCGGCCACGTCTCAGTTCCGTATGTCATCACTGGCAACACGCACGAATTGAAGACTTTCGTCTTGAGACACTGCGGTAGATGGGCCGAGAATATGCTGCGTAGCTTCCCGAACGCTGCCCAGCCGAGTTGGATTCGCCGATTTACCTCTTTCTGGAAGTTGGACTTACCGAGCTGGACTAATTGCCCCAGGTAAACATATTCGTCAACAACTTCCAGCGTAGAGCCTCCAACATTCACAGGAGTGGGTACTACACGGGAATTCGACATTATTTTAGTCTTGTCCATGTTCATTTTAAGACCCACTTGTTGAGAAACTCTACAGAGGTCTTCGAGCATTGTGCCTAGATCCTCCACGGTCTCAGCCATGACTACGATATCATCAGCAAAACGAAGGTGAGTCATATACTAGCCGTTTATGTTGATGCCGAGTCCCCTCCAGTCCAAAAGCTTAAATACATCCTCCAACGCAGCTGTGAACAGTTTCGGCGATATAACGTCACCCTGTCTCACACCACGCTGAAGTCGTACTGGTTTCGAGTTTTGGTCCTGAAGGCGGACTGACATGGTGGCGTTTTCGTACAATGACTGCAACACTTGGATGTACCGATAGTCTATTTGGCACCTCTGGAGTGATCTATGTACGGCCCAGGTCTCGACAGAATCAAAAGCTTTCTCATAGTCCACAAACGCCAAGCATAGTGGCAGATTATACTCCTCGGTCTTCTGTATAACCTGCCGCAGCATATGGATGTGGTCTATGGTACTATAGCCTTTTCGGAATCCGGCTTGTTCGGGAGGCTGGAAGTCGTCGAACCTACGTGCGAGACGATTCGTGATGACCCTCGAGAATAGCTTATAAACATGACTCAGGAGCGTGATGGGTCTATAGTTCTTCAACTGGGCCCTGTCGCCCTTTTTGAAGAAAAGTGCCACCACGCCCCCGTGCCATGCTTTAGGCGTTTTGCCCTCGAGTATGACGGAGTTGAATAGCCGCTGCAGCGCTTTCCGGACTGGTAGTCCACCCGCTTTTAGGAGTTCGGCTGTAACTCCATCATCACCCGGTGCCTTGTTGTTTTTAAGCTGCTTAAGAGCCATACTAATCTCGTACAGGCTGACGTCCGGGATATCTTCGGTGTAGTGCCGGGTCAATTTGGCTCTAGGGTCTGTAGCCGGAATAACAGGTGCCTGTGATGTTGCGTAAAGCTGTCCATAGAAGCGTTCGATCTCGGCCATAAGCTCAGGTCGGGATGTAATGACTCTGCCGTCCTCTGTCTTCAGCTTCGTCAGCAGACTCTGACCGAGTGACAGATCTCTTGCGAACACTTTGGAGCCCTTGTTCTGCTCAATGGCCTCTTTAATACGTTCCGTATTAAATCGGCGTATGTCGCGAGTCAGGCACTTAGAGATCTGTTTGTTGAGTCGCCGACGAGCATCTTCAGAAGACTGCCGACCCATTCCACGCCTTTCCTCCATCAGCTTAGCTGTCGGCTCCGAGATCTTACTTCGTTGCTTAGTACGGCTGGGTTTGCAAAACTTTGCACCCACCGTAAGGACAGCTTCCACAACCCTGTCATTATGTGTCCACATCCGTGCAGTCCTCTAGGCAATCGAAGCGATTTTGTAATTCGAGTTGAAAGCGTTCGGGGTTTTGGATCTGGATTGCTTCGGGACGGAGCGCAGACTTCACCAGTCGATACCTTTCCGCTTTTATGTTAAGATTCAATGCGCCTCGTAACATTCGGTGATCGCTCCCCGTGTTAAACGAATTGATCACTGAGACGTCATTGAATATGCGGGTCTTAGTCGACATGATGAAGTCAAACTCATTTTTTGTCACGCCATCCGGATTTTTCCAGGTCCATTTTCGATGCAGCCGTTTTTTGAAGAAAGAGTTCATCATATAGAGTCCCTCTCTCTCCATGTAGTCGGCTAGCATTTGACCTCGAAAATTCCGGATTCCAGCTCCAAATTGCCCCACTTTCAACTCATTATCGCCCCGCTTGCCTAGCCTTGCGTTGAAGTCTCCCATGACAACGGTGTAGTGAGTCTTGGAAGCATGTATTGCCCGAGAAATATCCTCATACATAGCTTCCACTTCCTCGTCGGGGTGGGTCGAGGTCGGGGCGTAGACCTGTATGACCTTCAGCGAATACCGTTCGGTGATTCTGAGTATAAGGTACGCCACCCTATTCGACACACTTCCGATCTGTACCACGCTGTTCACGAGAGACTTGTGGACTATAAACCCGACACCACCTTGGGACAGTTCTTCGCCCTCCCGGAAATAGAGCAGGTTGCCGGATTTAAGGACCATCGTATCCTCACCCTCTCTTCGGACTTCGGATAGTCCTACAATACTCCAACGGATCCTGCTCAGTTCCCTCTCCAGTTCCAGCAGCTTCTCCTCGGTCCGCAGTGTACGCACGTTGTACGTTGCCAGGGCCAAGGTCGTTTGACGGGGGGTTTTCGCCGCCCGGGGATTCTTCGCACCCCAGGTCCTAGCGCCGGGTCGACGACCGTCACCGCCGGCACGGCCTCCGGGACCGCCGGGCACTTGGGACCTTTGGTTGGTTCGATTTTTTATTTTGGGGGGTTTTGGGCCTTCTCCCACCACGCTGGCCCAGTGCGAGTTGGTGGGGTGCGCCAGAGCCTCGTCTGTTGAACAGCAGGGTGCACCGCGTGCAGGTGAGGTTGACTTGGGTTCCGTTAGATAAAGTTCGGAACCCCTTACACCCTCTAAATTACCAGAATGGTTTCTTTCTAAATTACCAGAATGGTAAATGTACCTGTCAGCCTATAGGTATAAACAAATTTGGTTCTATGCCTAAAGAAATCGCTAAGTTTTTGGGTTTAGTAGATGCTGAGAGCTACACTGGACAAAGTTTCAGAAGAACTTCAGCTACATTGCTGGCAAATTCAGGAGCTGATATAATGACTTTGAAGCGACATGGCGGGTGGCGATCTAGCAATGTAGCAGAATCATACGTAGAAGATTTCATACAAAACAAGAAGGAAATTTGTGCAAAAATCACAAAAAGAATTAAACTTGATTCTGAGACGCATCCTACTGGCGAAATACCAAGTACGTCCAATGATTGGATTTCACCTACCTACACGAATAATGAACCATCACAAATAACAATAGAACATGAAAGTATTTCAATAAATAATCTATCTGATGAGACCGCTATGTCATCAAAAATAGTTAATTATAATTTTACTAACTGCACATTTACTAATTGTTTCTCTAAGTAAACTTTTTATCTACTATGTAAAATGGTTTTTTATTTAAGTATTGTTTTATTCAGAAGTGTGTTGAAAAACGTTGTATGATACACGTGTGTATTGATGGTTACCGTCCTCGGCTTCTTAAGACCCTCGCCTGACGGCTCGGGCCTCAATGCGCCTCAGCGGTAATCACCAACATTACACACTTGTACCATAATGTACTATTAAGACTCTCCAGTTGATGAGTTGAGTTATTGATATTATATTATAAAGTGTCTGACTATATGGCAGATAGAACTGCTTGGGTTTGACAAAAAATATATCAATTTGACGTTCATTAAGTACACTTTGTGATTGTTGGATGAATGTATTTGAGTAACTGTTCCGATCACTCCGACAGGCATTTCTATATATTTCAATAAAACCAAAGTTATGTTTGTGAAATAATATATTATTGTACTGTTGGCAATTTAAAAGAGGAGACAAAAAAAATTAGAACTTCCGAGTTTCTTGTCTGTTCTTCTCGAGAAGGCTCTTCCAATTTCCGAACAGGTGTAGAGTCACCTTTTTTTTCATGATGTATGTACATACAAGGTTTAATTAAAACATAGCTTATCTTGATTTGTTGCATTTTTAAATTAATTTATTGGTTCAATAGAGTCTTGTAATTCGTTGACGTCGATAAGTGCTTGTAAAGGTCTATATTGAATAGATATTTTTGAGTTTGATCATTGCTAAGCACCGACTTCAGTACAAAAGTGTGAATTAAAATTAGAATTCAAATTAAAATTAGTTTATATTAAATTTAAGTTATTAGCTTAAAATTATTAAATTGATTTTGCCTCCAAGTCAAAGCTTAAAATGTGCAATAAACAATTAAAATTATAGCTGTTGGCGACCTGACGCAATCATCACTTATTCCGTTGCAACTGCCATTTGCATTGCATGCGGGTACCCATTGTCAACTGTTTCCTGCCGACATTATTTAAATGCACGGTTCGACCAACGCGGTTGATTCGATCAGTCACCGAGGTCAGTCACTGAGTTTTATTAGATATCCATAAGGGTGATTTTCCACCAAACAAATAGGAAAATTTGACCACATATCCGAGCATCGGCTGCGTTTGAACTGGCTGCCTATTCGGCAGCGTAGACACGTAAGAACTTAAATACACTTTTCGCTTTTCTTAAGGGTCCCAACACACCCAATTATTTAACCCCCCATTTCCAGTAATTATGTGCTTCTCAGTATAGGCCCCTTCGGTCATCATCCAATTATCTTCTTAAATGTCCATCTCACTGTTCTGAAATCATTTCATTCCTCATTTTTTGTTAAATCCATTCTTCTCTGGAACGCTTTGCCGTTGGATATCAATAAATCGACTAGCAGGCTAAGTTTCAAAAATAAATTACGGAAACATTTGCATTGAATTGTATTTTATAACGTCACTTATTTGTTGGCCTTTTAGCCTTGCAACTTGATAGTTTGGTGTCTTATAATATGTATTAGTTTATTTATTTAATTATATTTATGAATTAGGGTCGTGTACGCCATGTACCAATGTGTTTTTCGTTTCGAATTTCATATGTACATTTGTCTGAGGCTCCTACGGTGAAGGAAAACATCGTGAGGCAACCTGCATACATCTGCGAAGAAATTCAATGATGTATGTGAAGTCGACCAATCCGCACTGGGCCAGCGTGGTTAACTAAGGCCTAATCACCCTAATATAGGGTAGGTTCGAGCCCCTCGGTGGGGACGTATATGGGCTGTGATGATGATGATGATGTATTAGGATTACAAAAAGAATGTAAGTTTCTTTATCAATTTTATTTTATGGGTACATCTACCACATTTGCTCTCTGCACCACCTGAAGGTTGACTGATAGAGAATGCCTCTGGCATTAAATCCGCCATTGTACACATTGTACATAAAGAATAAATAAATAAATAAAATAATAGTTATTTTTACTACAAGTGCGGGAAGCCTGTCATTGCAACGAGTGGAAATGACAGTCCCGCACGTGTATTGAACAACTATTTTTAATACAGTTGCGAAAAAATGAAACAATAAATACGTAGCAACCATATGTAGCAATGTACCTGCTTTTGGACTTTACAGGTAAAATACTCACACTCGCATTTTCAGCAATTAAACATAATTCCGGTGGTGTTCAATCACTTAATATGTTATCAGAGTCACTCATTTTATAGAATTATTAAACTTTTAAGCAAATAACAACAATCAATAATCACGCAGAGAAAATTTTTGAAAAATGGCGCCAAATATGTCGTCGTACGTACACAGCAGTGACAAAGCAAATGCGTGCTATGCTTTGCTTCCCGTGTTTTTAAAAGCAAGGTCCAGCCGTGCTTTTTGTTATGCTTTGCTTTTAGGCATGCTTTTACAATACAAAATCTGGTAGAACAGTCAGATTATTTAGCGCAATCTTTACTTAGCATGCTAGAAAAAAGCAGAAAAAAAGCAAAATGTGTGTCAAATTCTAGAATTTTGACATTTGGTAAAGAAAAAGCACAAGTGCGTAATGGTGGTCATCCCGCACGCTAAACAGCTCTGCAATATACTACTTTTTGAGCAACTGTATTAAAAAATAATAAATAGTTTTCCCGACGCTGCTACAGTGAAGGAAAACATCGTCAGACAACCTGCATACATCTGCAAAGAAATTCAAAAGTAAATGTGAAATCGACCACTCCGCACTGGGCCAGCGTGGTTGACTAAGGCCTTATCACCTTAACATAGGCTAGGCTCGAGCCCCTCGGTGGGGACGTGTGAACTGTGATGATGAATATAGAATAGGACACGTCCGACAAAACGAAGCGGAAGAGAATAAAAAGACAGACTCCATCACCAGATGGGAATAATAAATATTCCTTCATTTATGTATTTATTCCTTATACATTGCTTATTTTAATGTCTTAATCTAACTTCTATTACTATCTTTAAAAAATTGTGCACTATTCCACCTCTCTGCTGTTTTTTACCTCTTATTATCTATTTTTCTATGGTTGCCTTGAAGACATTGCTGCGCAGCAATAAGGCCGCCTATTGCTTTTGTTTTTTATTATGTTTTTCTCTATGTTTTGTAATTATGTGCAATAAGGTGTTATGTATGTATGAATAAATACCAAGGAGAGAGAGAGAGAGAGATGTGCTAGAACGCCGAGCGAGGCAAAAATCAATTACAAAAGTGCCTCTTCATTTGGCTAGTTTAACGGAGTGCAGCTCTGGTGGAAAGGAGTAAGTTTATATCTACAAAGTGGAGTTTACGGGCAAGAATTACAGCATTACAGCTCATATATGTCCCCACCGAGGGGCTCGAGTAGGGTTGCCACCCGTACTTTATCATAAAGTATTGTACGTTATTTCGGGTAATTGCACTCTTTACTTTATGCCAATGATAAAGTACGCGAAAATACTTTATTTTGCGTGATTTGATTTCTCTAGGATTCATTTAGCATTAAATATACAAAATAAAATTAATTGTAATAATGTTTACGTAGTAATACGAAACGAAAAGTTATGTAGAGCTCGACAGAAGCTTATTCCCGAACGGAACTTAACCCCAAATATCATGACTGTTATGTCAAGGTCTTTATAAAAATTTGTTTGATTGATCGAGAGCAATAAAAATTAACGAAAAACATATTTTTAAGCATAATAGTACTTTATTTTGACACAATGTACGTTATTTTTAAACCTTTAAAATCTAATGTACTTTATTTGGACAAAAAAAGGTGGCAATCCTAGGCTCAAGCCTACCCTAAGTTAGCGTGTTTAGGCCTTAGCCAACCACGCTGGCCCAGTGCGGATTGGTCGACTTCGCATACACCTTTGAACTTCTTCGCAGATGTACCTATGCAGGTTGCCTCACGATGTTTTCCTTCACCGCAAGAGCGTCATATAAATGTACATATTATGAAATTCGTAAAGCGAAAAACACATTGGTACATGGCGGTCTCGAACCCAGGACCTTTCGATTGGAAGGCAAGTGCCGAGTCCACAGCGCCATCGACGCTCTTCTTCACCTTAGCTCTCATCAAACTTTACACCGCTAGATCCCCGATCCAATCATTTTTGCGTCGCAGTTTGTATAACATAAATCAGTTTTTCTATTCCGGCGGGCAACTTGTTAGAATCAAACCTCTTTAGATAGTGTGTCTACTGTACCTACTGCAATAAAATTGTGCTTTTCGTTAATAGTTATGTTGGCAGGTCGTTGTTATTTTGTTTTTATTAAAAGGCCCGGCGGACGTTGTCCCGCCCGATTACAGCGTCACCTACCGGGTCCAATTATACGTTTAAACCTTCCCTGGACCTATTCGAACGCACTCAGAAAATTTCGTAAAAATCGGTCGAGTCGTTTTAGAGTTTTTGCGTACACACATCGTTTCATTTTTATATATAAAAAGATTCAAATGTCATTGTTGAAATATAAATATTCAGTTTAAATTCATTTCCATCTTTCTTTCAATGCAGTATTTACTCACAGCAGTACTTCCACATTTCACTGGTTGACTGGTAGAGAATCAGGTATTAAGCACGCCTTTTGTACATACTTCTGATTTTTGTACGTTAAAGATTAAATTAATAAATATACAGTTTTAATAGTTACAAATAACTTATTATTACTATTCTTTTCCTAGTTAGATTGAAATTAAGAAATACAAATCCGTACATATGCACTGGAGTTAAATAAAAAAGTGCCTACGTGAAACATAAAAATCCATCAGATTTTACTGCATCACTGACAATATAATCTTATTGTTGCGCCGAAACACCGCTGAAACTATATAAAGTATTGCGTATGAACGCAAATTCATTAAACTTTGAGTTTCCCCAACGTGTTTCGACCAGTGAAATTGGTGAGTAAATTTTCCTTAATTACGACTGGCGGGGTCCACTCAACTAGGTGTTACAATGTATTTGACTGTTAAATTTGATGCTTTCATAACTTTGTACACGTGGCCGCTCGGCTCCACGAATGATTTTTAAGCCGGCATAAAGTGTATAAAATTTTACTTTGTACATTCTGAACATCGGTGGAAAACGTTTTACTGCTGTACGCTTTTATTCTGCTGTGACGATATGGTTTTTTGTTTTATATTTTTTGTGCAAATTAAATTACAAATTTATAGGATATCTATAAAGATGAATTAATCAACTTCGGCTTAACAATGTAAAAAGAGGTCAATACTATGCCCGTAGCGTGGCCATGGCGACAACACAGTAGGTATGTTCTAGACGCAGCCCCCGTAGCACGTCCACCAAAACACGATATGATAAAGCGATTTATCGCGGTGAACTGTCAAAATACGACGAAACCCTATTGTATTTTGACAGTTCACTGCGCTAAACCGCTTTATCATATCGTGTTTTGGTGGACGTGCTAGGGGGGCTGATTCGAATTTTGCTCGCGGTAAGATTTCTCGTGTTTTGATCTTGAAAAGTTGCTTGAAATTTATTGAAGGTTTTAAGGATAGTTATGTCAGCATCTTCCAATAAAAAGCCGTTTGCAGGACCTGAGATTCCTTTAAGAGGGGGTGGATTTGGTACATCTGCCGTGCTTGAAGGGATCTGTGGCGGAAATGAATTTAAGCAACAACACAATATTCTAAATCCGCCATTAAAAGGACGGAACGAAACATTCCTTAAATAATCTATTAGCCTTAGCATCAGCGGGAGACTCTGTACCAGAGTCGTCTGCGTGGCGTGGGTACCTCTAGCTTACCTATTTCTGCCGCCAAACAGCGGTGCTTGCATTGCTGTGTTCCGAATTAAAGTGCAAGACACGCAGTGAAATTACAGCACAGAAATCACAGAATTAATAGTAGTACTAAAGTACAGAAGGATCACTCTCAAAGAAAAGCCAAGTTTAGGTATGAAAATTTACCTACTCTTACTACCTTCATCTGACTGCACGAGAAATTGAAATTTATTGCATAACACGAGTGTTCCAATTTCGTTACGCGTCGCTGACTCGATACCGATGTAGCGATAAGAGCGCAGGGCTCCCACTCACCGATATGCAGTTATAGTTACAGAAATTAGGTACCAAGATTATTACATGCGACGCGGCCGGCGTGCGAGCCGAGCGACAACCTTTGTCATACACCGGCCCGGCCGGTGCGCCGGCCAAACGTACCTAAACTGCGGAGTGAGACCCCCCTGGTTTCGGTTAGAAGTAAGACAGGCGGTGAAATTACTGGGTCACATCAAGATTTGAAGACAGGAAGTGATTTGACTACTTTTGTCACAAGTTGGCAACGTCGTCCTTGTAGGGGTTGAAAATTTGCAAACCACCACAGGTACTATATTGATTGCAGCTAGTTACCACTAGGTGGACAGCCTGATAGATTGTCAACTTTGTTGTATTAAAAAAATCTCTTTCATTACTCATACTCCTGAAATTGCGTAAAGGTTGAAAGTAATACTTTTCAGCCCTAGGGAGAATCGCTTTGATTTGATGGCTGTCAAATTATAAAAAACTAGCTTACCGCTCGCGACTTCGTCCGCGTTATTTTTGTTTTCCTGTGGGAATTTTATATTTTCCCGTAGGAATATAACCTATGTCCTTCCCCTGGTTTTGAACTATCCCTATCCCAACTTTCATCAAAATCGGTTCAGTAGTTTCGAAGCCTATTCAATACAAACAAACAATCAAATCTTTCCTCTTTATAATATTAGTATAGATATTGAAAAACTAGTTCTATTTTCACATTTCTATTGAACCATGTTTCAACTTTCAGCCAATCAATTACGATGTAAAATAAAAAAAATACATAATGTAAAGTGTTAAATGTATAATATTTTTTTTATGACTTTATTATAATTTACTTTCAACTATTTCTTTAAAATAACATTGATGGGGGCAAATATTTACCATTTTTTCAATGATGAAAATGAAAAATAATGGCTGAATAGCTGGCCGGCTACAGAAAAAAATTAAATAGGCGGGATAGCGGCGATCCGATCTTCATTTGTTTTTTTGAGTTGTAGAGTTTTGTTTATACTTCCGTATAGCAGAGATTTGTATGAGTTCATCTAAGTCAGAAATGGATTTAACGCCTAATTTCCTAAGAAAAGAGGCTAAAGCATTAGCACAGTTTTTACCTCGAGTTAGACTTTTAGTCACTTGAACTATTAGCGCCCTCACTACGCTCGGGCATCAAACCCCGTCTTGGGAATAAATACCTTTCACCCCTCCGGTAACAATATACTATACAGGATGTCTCAGAAACAATGGATAAACCTTTAACTGTTGATAGGTTTCGTCGAGACCTCTCTAATCTCAAATTTTGACTTTAGTAAAAATATCTCGGTTTTCAAGATATTTGATAGTTTATGATTTTTTTTTAAAATGCCACTTTTGGTTGGTTTTTAATGTGCCATTTTTACAAATACGGACTTTTCTGATTCAGGTTTTTTTAGCTTCTAACGGAATAGTTCAGCTATCAATAACAGTGGTTAAAATTGAGCTAGCTAATCACGAAATGCTTGGAAAAAACAATGTTCCAAAAAAATTAAACAAGAAATTATTTTTCTTCGTGTTTGGTCTGCTACCATGTAAAAAAAATGTATGACGCTCATCCTGCCCATTATCTTAAAAAAATGCTTAGTTATTCTAGTTTCAAAAAAGGTATGATAAACTTATGCTTAATGTATCTCTGAACTTTTATTACTGCTTGAATAGCAAATGGTATGAAAATTTTAAAAAGATTGTTTGTCGGATTAATTATTTTTCGGATTAATTTTATTCGGTTAATTTAGTTTTCCAGTATTAAGTTTATGCTTTCTCGACTTTCTGACTGGTTGAATAGCAAATAAAATGAAAATTTGAAAAAAAAAGGTTTTTTTCCACTAATAAGCACTTAAAGCTTATTTGTAAACATTCGTTTGCGAGTCACAGAGTTGAGAAACGTGTTTTTTTTTTGTGGCCCCTGCCTGCCACATGTCTCATCCACTATGCGCAATCAAAAAGGAGCCTTATCATTAACAGCACATGAGTCATAAGCATTTGCAACCTTACCTGCTATCGAATTTCCTGGAAGGACTTTTTTTACCTGCGTCTGATCATTGGGTTCTTTGTTACGATTGTTAGTGTCCTTCTGAACTCCGGTTGTGACCCACGCGTGTTTTCTGTATTCGAGAGATTCGATAGAGCTTCGATGATTTTAAACGACATTTTGCCGTGATTTTGGACTTGACTAGCTTTGCGATTCGGATATTGTTTGTGCTGTGAAACCTATTGACAACTGGTGATCATATGGACTTGGCTAGGTTTACGATTTGGATATTGTTTGTGCTGTGAAACCTAACTGACAACCAATACATAACACTGAACATGCCTAGACATCAGTACACGTCGCGCGAATATGCAAACATGCATTTCGTTTATGGCGAATGTCGAGGAAATGCTAACGCTGCTGCTCGTCTGTACGCAGAGAGGTAAGATTATTTATTTTCTCTTTAATTCAATCAATCTTATTTTTTTAAAATCACACACATTTATTGCAACTTTAGTTAAACGTATCAGGATGGGTCTTACATTATGTTATCCTTCTAAAAATAGCCACACGCCGTGTTTAATTAGATTTTAAAATTAAATGAATTAGTAAATTTAATAACGTCATTTTTTGTATTAGGTACCCCAACGCACGTCACCCGGACTATCGAGTTTTTGCTCGGGTACATAATTCGTACTGCGAAGGGAGGCTTCCAGGAAGAGGCATTGGTGGTGCAGGGCCAGGAAGACCAGAAAGAAACGACGATGAAGAAGTAGTAGTCCTCGACGAAATAGAAGAAGATTCAACACGTTCTGTGCGTGGAATTGCACGTCGAACCGGCATTAATAGAAGCAAAGTGCATCGCATATTGAAAAAATACCTTTTGCACCCTTTCCATATTCAAAGGGTCCAAACTCTACAGCCTGCTGACTATCCGCGCAGGATTGCATTCTGCAGAATCATGTTAAATAAAATAAGGGAGGACCCGCAATTTTTCAATAAAATTTTATGGACGGATGAATCCTCATGCCGGAGAGATGGATATTTCAACATCCACAATCTACATAGCTGGCAAGTTGAAAACCCACATTTGATGAGGGAAGATCGGTCCCAAGTTCAATTTAAAGTTAACTTGTGGACTGGGATTATTGACGGACAGGTGATCGGGCCATATGAACTTCCAGCTACACTGAATAGTGAAATTTACCTTAATTTTTTACAAAATGATTTACCCGGCATGCTAGAAGATGTCAATTTAGAAGTGAGGCGGAGAATGTGGCTTCAAAATGATGGGTGCCCAGCTCACTACGCAATAGTAGTAAGAAATTATTTAAATCAACACTTCCCACAAAGGTGGATAGGCCGGCTCGGCCCTATTTTATGGCCGCCCAGATCGCCGGATCTAAATCCCTTGGATTTTTTTTATTGGGGATGTCTGAAAGACCTTGTCTACGCGAGGCCAGTATCCTCAATAACAGAGTTGCGTACTCGCATTCAAAATGCAGCTGCACACATAAAAACGTCTGGTTACGCGCGCCGCATCAATCTTTCTTTTATAAAAAGATGTAGGGCGTGTATCAGAGCGCAAGGACGCCAATTCGAACATTTATTGTAAATTTAATAAAAAATTAAAATTTCATGTTGTTTTATTTCAAATTCTTTATTCAAACTAAGAATTAATAACTATTCCGAAAAAAATCTTTTTAAAATTTCATACCATTTGCTATTCAAGCAGTAATAAAATTTAAGAGATACATTAAGCATAGGTTATCATACCTTTTTTGAAACTAGAATAACTAAGCATTTTTTTAAGATAATGGGCACGATGAGCGTCATACATTTTTTTTACATGGTAGCTGACCAAACACGAAGAAAAATAATTTCTTGTTTAATTTTTTTTGGAACATTGTTTTTTCCAAGCACTTCGTGATTAGCTAACTCAATTTTAACCACTGTTATTGATAGCTGAACTATTCCGTTAGAAGCTAAAAAAAACTGAATCAGAAAAAGTCCGTATTTGTAAAAATGGCACATTAAAAACCAACCAAAAGTGGCATTTTTAAAAAAAATCATAAACTATCAAATATCTTGAAAACCGAGATATTTTTACTAAAGTCAAAATTTGAGATTAGAGAGGTCTCGACGAAACCTATCAACAGTTAAAGGTTTATCCATTGTTTCTGAGACACCCTGTATAGTCAGTGTAGTATATTATATTTATTTATGAAAAATAAAAACGGCATTTCATTCATTTAGTGTTAGGCTTCTTACATGACAGGAAGAGCTGCACCGTCGTTACAGCCAAAAAATTGTTTCATGGGTTTGAATTTATGCCACGTACCGCGAATATATTATGTGTATTCGCGATTGTGTCATGAATTATTGAAAAAATGATTCTCGATCTGAGCCAGCCCATTACCAAAACCTTTTTAAATATATAATGAGGTCATTCAACAAGAAACTCATTTTTTTACATTTATAATAAAAACATAACTAAATAAGAATACATGGCCTGCCGAATTTCATTGCTTACCATGTCGCACGTCAATTAAACGCTTCGTTAATATAATTAACAACATTGACAAATGAAGTGCTCCTGCGAAATGAATGCAGTCGCTTAATTAATAAATTTCAACTGATTTAATTTCGTCATTGCAAAATTCAGAGTTTTTTATTTGCTTAATTGTTGTAATATGTCATGTCCGTTCTTTATACACTGGTACGTTGTGGGGTAGAGAGTTCCTAATAACACCTTTAAGCTCAATCCACACATTTCCGGGTCAGTAGCTTGAAAAAATATTATTGCGTACTTTTTATATGAACTCGTTTACACACGTCCGTGTCCGGGCCGACCGACGACGGAGTTTCAGTGCCCGAACCGACACTGGGACGTGCGCCCGTCGTCCACCGATATTATCAGTCACACGTCTGAGTTTTATTAAATAAAACGAATGACGAGTTATTAATAGAAGCGATATGCATCTCTGCAGTTTTAAACCAAGTCATAATGTATATTGGTTTCCGTAAATGGTGCTTAAGAGGTACAGATTGAAGTTGGTGGCCCTGACGTGGCACGGATCTCCGGTCTTGTCACGGACACGGACCGGTCACGTCCCGGGCACGGCCCGGATGTGTGTGGATAGACTAGGACTCAAGCCATCCTCATCTGCTCCCGTGTATACTGCTGACCAACGGACTAGGCCCTGGCGCGCCCACACTGTCTACACACTTAAAAAACGTAGACAAGCAAAGCTCGCACTTCCCTGAGTCGATCCTCGACTTTTCAAGGCCCTACTAAAGCTAAACAGACATCGTCTACACCTAATCACGGATGAACCAATACAGCAACCTCAATGAAAATCTCTTCAATTAAAGTATCACGGACAGCCCTGTACGCAGAGCATGCATAGGAGGAGGAGGAGACAGCAGCCCACGTCCTGCTGGAAGGCAGAGGACAGAGGACTGGCAACGTACCGGGCGAAATGTCTCAAAGTCAAGTCAAAGTCAATATATTTTATTCAAGTAGGATTACATAATCGCTTTTGAACGTCAATGCAGCTACGCGAATGGTAGCTGCATTGACGTTCTCCTATTTATTTTTTTCTCCCTGTATTATTGCAGGGTCGTCAATTGAAAGCTGACCTCAAAGCCAAAGTTTGAGCTTAACTTCCATTACAAGATTAGATGTGTCAGTTTTCTTCTTACTGTGTCGTTACCAAATATAATATTTGTTTACATAAAGAGTTATACACAACAACCTGATTCTTTATCTTAACACCAGGCATTGGCATCATTCAAATAATCTTTGACTTTATAATATCCTTTACTCATTAGAGTCCTTTTTACATGCGCTGTAAATTATGAAAAGGCAAATCAGTAACACTTTGTGGAACTTTGTTGTAAAAAGTTATACATTTCCCCATAAACGGACCTCTAGTTTTTTGAAGCCTTATGTTGGAACGGCAAGTTTATTTTTATTTCTTGTGTTTAAATGGTGAATTTAGAAATTGGTTTCAAATGTATATTATAATTTTTATGGGCATAAATTAAATTTTTACAAATGTGCTGTTTAGGCAACCCAGGTATCTTTCAGGACATCCTGGACGATCTTTGAGAGCTAGAACACTTCCTGGAGGAAGGATGGCAGGAGTGATCCGGCTTCTAACCCTGCAATTCCAATTTTCTGAGGTAGCTCTACGCTTAAGAACTATATAGATAGGCCCTAGTACTCAATGGCAAAAAAACGGCAAAGTGAGAGCTGGACTCGCACACTGATGGTTTCGAACAAACTTATCTAAGTTCCTATTGCGGTTTCAGATTTTTTTTCTTTTATCGCGTGCGAAAATATTCGGCATGAATGTTTACATCTTTTTAACCGACTTAAAAAAAAGGAGGAGGTTCTCAATTCGATGCGAATGATTTTTTTTGTGTATGTTACGCGATTACGCCGCTAGTTGTGGACCGATTTTCAAAATTCTTTTTAAATTCGATAGATTATACTCACATTCAAATTCAAAAATCTTTATTCAACATAGGCCTTTACAGGCACTTATTGACGTCAAAACAAAGCAAAACAATCTAATTTAAAGAAGTGATATTAACCTTGTATGTGCATATATCCTGAATATACTCAAGATGTCTGCAAGTACAAGTAGGAATGAAAAAAAAGTTGACTCTACACCTGTTCGGAAATTGGACCTTCTCGAGAAGAACAGGCAAGAAACTCGAAAGGTCAAAATTTTCTCTTTTTTCCCGCCTATTTATCTCCTCTTTTAAATCGCCATTTACAATTTTGGTTTTGTTACAGAGTCGTCAATTGGAAGTTGACCTCAAAGCAAAAGTTTGAGCTCAACTTCCATTACAAGAATAGATGTGTTAATTCACATTAGCAAGCGTAGAGTTGACCTCATATCCAAATAGTTTTAATTATCCAAATAATAATATATA
This sequence comes from Schoenobius gigantellus, assembly GCA_963935595.1. Taxonomy (NCBI): domain Eukaryota; kingdom Metazoa; phylum Arthropoda; class Insecta; order Lepidoptera; family Crambidae; genus Schoenobius; species Schoenobius gigantellus. Next base: position 9,897,215 of record OZ012563.1, read on the forward strand.
TTGCGACGCTACTGTCTATTCCAAGGGTGTCTACTCCAAGGTCACCAAAGTTCTCATAAAAATCGAGGAAAACCCTTAAATTTTTAGGTGTGTCCAACGTGTTTTGTGTGTATGTTACGCGATTACTCCGCCAATTCTGGACCGATTTCAAAATTCTTTTCATATGCGATAGAGTATACTCCTGGGGTTGTCCCAAGGTCACCAAAGTCAGAATTTGATGATAGGATTCCATGAAAATCGAGGGAAACCTTAAATTTGCCTAAATTAGGGTTTCTCAATTCACTAAAAAGATAAAAATATTTTTTTTTATTCTTATATCATCCTTCTTATGTCATTCTTATTCTTATATCAACCTATTCTTATATTATTTTTAACTTACTTTTTGTAAAATAATTTTTGTTCGCATTGACTTACAGGTATGGTTTTTTTAAAGTTGAAAGAGATGGTAGGCCCGAGGTTTTGATATAGACTTCAGTTTGATATCTCTACGCATTCCCGAGAAAAAGGGTCTTGACGGACAGACGTCAGACAGACAGACGGACAAACAGACTATGAGGGTTCCGTTTTTCCTTCTGTGGTACGGAACTCACAAGATTAGAAATAACGTAAGGGACTTTTACTCAGTCATCGAGCAAAGGGCATTTAATCCACAGAGAATTTGCATTTACAATAATATACTAGCACATAAGTTTGGATTAAATACCTATTTCTTAGAAAAGCGTCTCCGATTGCAATAGTATCTAAGCACTACCATAAACAGATTACTGTTCAAGAGATCGTATTTATAATAAAAATCCCAAACATAAATAAAGGGAGTACTGCTCAGTTACAACGTATTGAATGTTTATTTGGAGCTTTACATCAGTATTCTGAGCACGATCCTACGAGAACGCTGCATCTCTGTAAGTATTAAGTGAATTATGGAGTTAAGGTGCTATGTTCAAGATTCCAAGAAATGGCTTAGAAGCTTGCTCCTATGAGAGTAAAATGAACAATACGTTTAAAACTGAAAGGAAATTTATATACATTTTCAAAAATCAAAGAAATGGTATCATGCGTTATTTTTCAAAAGTCCATTACTAATTGTTATTCTTCCTACAAAGATGTCAGTAGTATCACACCAACGTGCAAATACTAGCGATATTCCCTTGTCGCAAAGCGATTGAGGGAGGAGGTGGCAACATTGGCCTACGTAGTTAGCTGCGAAACCACTGTGGGTTAGGTTAGGTACAGAACATGACTATGCATAGCGGAGCGTCATACTCTTCCATGGGAACCTATACTATTGAAATCGATTTTTTATAGAGGTAATGTTTACAAAAAAATAAATAGTTGTCAAATTCAAACAAATGACAAAGACAATATTATATAGCGTTCAACGTATTTAGTAAGTTTGTGCAGGTCGCCTTTACTACCCGCCGCTTTACAAAAGGCGTTAATATCACAGGCATAGGTGAGTTTTTTTTAAAATGGAGTGCCCTCTTTTTGAACTATTCATTTTAATAAAAAAATATCAAATTTCACTTTAAAATTTTTAAAAATACATACGAAAAATAATCAGAATTTAAATCCAGCACCACTTGCACACTTTTTGTGTTTTCATTACATCTCTTTCAATATTTGAAGCGAGTGGACCGAAGTTGGCGCCTTGAGTTACCCTTTCATGTAAATCCGGGTTTATTACCTGGCCGAATGGCCTTATGGCTTTCGGTTTACGATGATCTGCAGTATCTCGTTAAACCTCGCAACTGTCACAATAAGTTTTGCGATAAAACCGGGCGGAGAGCAAAGTTTTTATTAAGTTATGACCGGGTCTTGCATTTCTAATCGCTAGACTGCATTAGGTGTTTGATTGTGAACTACGTTTTTAGATTAAGGCGTATCTGTTTTATTTTTGTAAGAAAAATTAAAAATCATAAAGATTCAACAGATTCCGACGCAGTACATTGTCTCGCAGATAATTTGTATGGTGCAAAGAGTTTTGTTTTCATAAAAACCTAAATATAGTTACATAAACATATCCTTAGTTTAGGTTCTAAAGTAAGCTTTTAGGTTCACAGTGAAATTGATGAAATCTAAACGCTGAAGTTAACTGAGTCCGCAGTAAAGCCGGCCTCTGGGGTGACATACATTTTACGTAATAACAGTATTGATAGCGAGCGTCAGGTTATCTCGCATAGAGACCGAGTGTTGAACAGGGAGGGACCATTTCTCATAGTCGCTTCATAGCGAATCATGGATATATTCCCCACGGATCGCATTTTAAATTTATTATTCATTTCAAATGTTGAGAAAATATCAGCATTTTACTGAGAAATCGAACGGGTCGGGTCGAACTGCTTTTAGCATGGCATCGGCCTATGGTCTCTCACAACTGGTGTCACAGCCCACCCGTGTCCCAGATATTGAGAACCACGAACCCTCTCTACTGGATCTTCTGCTGACCACCCAACCCAACGGTTACGGGATAGTGGTGGATGCCCCTCTTGGGACATCTGACCACTGTCTTGTCCGCTGCACAGCCCCCGTTGCGCGTCCCGATCGCTGTACAGCAACTGGGGCGCGCAGAGTCTGGCATTACAAGGCAGCAGATTGGGACGGACTGCGTGAGTTCTATGCATCCGCCCCTTGGAACCGGCTTTGCTTCTCTTCCGATGATCCCAGTGTCTGTGCAGTCTCCATTACGGAAACAATAGCGTTTGGTATGGAATTGTTCATACCCACCTCAACTATTCCCGTTGGCGGGCGTAGTCGTCCCTGGTTCAATAAAAACTGTAAGGAGGCTGTGAACCGAAAAAAGTCTGCTTACCTAGAATGGAATGCAGCTAGGAATCATCAGGACTGGAATGTCGGAGACTTAAAACTAAAATTTAATGCCGCTTCCAGATCCAGCAAAAGGGCAATTGCTGATGCCAATGCGCAACATGTTGCCAGAATTGGCGAGCGACTTGCAGGTTTTCCCTCCGGGATCCGTGCCTTCTGGTCACTCGCCAAGGCTGCGGAGGGCAACTTTTGCCAGTCTAGCCTCCCACCGCTGCGTAAGCCTGATGACAGCTTGGCCCATAGTGCAAAGGATAAGGCCGATCTCCTGGCGCATCTCTTTGCCTCAAACTCTACTTTGGACGATGGAGGAGCTACCCCACCGACGATTAAACGGTGTGAAAGTTCTCTGGCTGAGATTTGCTTTACTCAACGTGCAGTAAGGCGAGAGCTAAGACTTCTCGACGTCCACAAGTCGAGTGGGCCGGACGGTATCCCCGCAGTAGTGTTGAAGACGTGCGCCCCTGAGTTGACCCCAGTTCTGACACGTCTCTATCGTCTCTCTTACACATCGCATAAGGTTCCATCTTCCTGGAAGATAGCTCTTGTCCACCCGATCCCGAAGAAGGGTGACCGATCGGACCCGTCAAATTACAGGCCGATAGCGGTAACATCCTTGCTCTGCAAGATTATGGAGCGAGTTATAAACCGCTATTTACTACAATACCTTGAGGATCGCCAGCTGATTAGCGACCGCCAGTACGGTTTCCGTCACGGTCGCTCGGCTGGTGATCTTCTAGTGTATTTGACACACCGCTGGGCTGAAGCTTTGGAGAGGAACGGTGAAGCTCTCGCCGTCAGCCTCGATATCGCCAAGGCATTTGACAGGGTCTGGCATAGAGCACTTCTAGCGAAGTTACCATCCTACGGAATCCCCGGGGGACTCTGCAGATGGATCGCCAGCTTTTTGGATGGTCGGAGCATCAAAGTCGTTGTTGATGGTTCGTGTTCCGAGACTAAAACAATCAATGCTGGAGTTCCACAAGGTTCGGTTCTCTCCCCAACGCTGTTTATTCTGCATATTAATGATTTGTTGTCGATAGAGAACATTCATTGCTATGCGGATGACAGTACGGGTGATGCGAGATACACCAACCATCAGAATGTCTCCCGGAACTCCGTGTCGGAGAGACGGTCACAGCTTGTGTCTAGGGTTGAAGACTCTTTGGGGCGGGCTTCAGAATGGGGGCATATGAATTTAGTGCAGTTCAACCCCACAAAGACGCAGGTTTGCGCATTTACTGCCAAAAAACACAATTTTTCATTAGCGACCCAGTTCCAAGGAGTATCCCTTAAAATAGCTGAAAGCATTGGTATCCTCGGTGTCGAGATCACGAGTAAAGTCCAATTTGGGAGCCATCTGGATAGCAAGGTCAAACTAGCCAGCAAGAAGCTCGGTGTGCTTAGTAGAGCGAAGCGGTACTTCACGCCCTATCAACGCCTTGTACTTTATAAGGCCCAAGTTCGTCCGCACGTGGAGTACTGCTCGCATCTGTGGGCAGGGGCTCCTAAATACCAGCTGGATCCATTTGACTCTCTGCAAAGGCGAGCTACTCGAATCATCGGGGATGCCAATCTAACGGACTCGCTAGAGTCACTGAGCTCACGGAGGGACTTTAGCTCTCTCTGTGTGTTCTACCGTCTCTTCAACGGTGAGTGCTCCGAGGAACTGTTCGAATTGGTACCAACGTCACCTTTCTATCATCGTACCACTCGACACCGCAGTGGGGTTCATCCATATTACCTGGAAGCAATGCCGTCTAGTACAGTTCGCTTTCAGCGCTCATTTTTACTACGAACATGTCGCCTCTGGAACGAACTTCCCACTGCTGTGTTTCCCGAACGCTACGACATGTCCCTTTTCAAGAGAGGTTTAAAGAGAGCACTATATTCAAAGTTGGCAGCGACTTAGCTATGTCCCTGATATTGGCGAAGTCTATGGGCGGCGGATACCGCTTACCATCAGGTGGGCCGTCTGCTCGTCTGCTACTTACAGCAATAAAAAAAAAAAAAGTGAATCGATTAGAATATATTATATACGAACAGAAATATATACACGGTGTGTCATAATAACCAATAAATAATCAATGCGTTATCTAAAACTAATTATTAAAATGTGTTTACACGTAATGTCATTCAACCCAAAATTTTCATGTATATCATAGTATCATCATCATGTCTATGATTTACATGAAAATTTTGGGTTGAATGACATTACGGGTAAACACAATTTAATAATTAGTGTTAGATAACGCATTGATTATTTATTGGTTATTATGAAACACCGTGTATATATATAAAAATCTCGTGTCACAGTGTTTGTCTGGGATAAACTCCGAAACTACTTAATAGATTTTAATGAGATGAGATGAGATTTCAACTTAAAAAATAGGATAGTTTTTATCTCCATTATTGACCTCAATATTTGTGAGATCCTTTAGTTTCTCACAGATGGCGGTGTGAGCAAATTTATTGACACAGAGCTTTCTCTAAGTTTGGTAAGCATCCAGTAGATGGCGTTGTACATTACAACTACTGAGCCACAGCACCGCGTGGCCGGGCCAGCTAATAAAAACAAGTAGTATTATTATTATTAAAGTAGTGTTAATTGACGCTCCTGGTTGGGGGCCACGGACAATCAATTACCGCAAAATGTTGACTAGCTAAGAAAACCATAAAACAAACTCAAAACATTGTAATATATATTTTTTAAAGGCAATGTTGTAAAGAAATATCACGATGTATTTTTTTAAGTTCGTGCTTCTTGTAAAGAAATATTACTCCCTTTAACTTTGCAAATATGCAGCAAAATTGAAGGACAAACGTTTTTCGCGATATTGCTACAATAGGTGAAAAGGTTGGCCAAGCCTCACTATAATTTGAATATTTTTGTAACACACAAGGCCGTAGCCAGGAAGTTGCGCCCACGTGGAGAGCTACCTAGAAGATAGGTAAGTTCTCTACGAGGGACCGGACGGTCGCGTCCATACGTGGGCAATGGCGGCAGGTGTGCCCCAGGGTTCCGTACTAGGTCCTCTAATTCGAAAGAACCATTGAGATATCGTGTGTGGAGCTTAATAATCTGATAATAGTTTTTGTGTACAGACCTCCGTCAGGCAACTATCTGGAATTTGAGGCCACTATGGAGGATGTCTTGCAAATAGTGTGTAGAAAAAATAAGAAAATAGTAATATGTGGAGATTTTAACATAAATATATTAGATTTATCTTCTCTGTCTAATAATTTTATTAACTTGTTCAAATCGTTTGATTTGCATTATTTATTCAAACAACCAACCAGAATAACACCTACATCAGCCACATGCTTAGATAATATTTTTTGTAATTGTGAAATCTTGGAATGTGCTGTAATAAGCTTTATTAACTCTGACCATAGTGGTCAATTAGCCTGTATTAAACACCATCATGTTAATTCTGAAGGTGAAATAATTTGTAGACCAATACCAAAACGTAGTTTAAGAAAATTTAAAAGGAAAATAACATCTCAAATTACATCTCTGCCGCCCATAAATAAAGATGCCAATGTCTTATACAATAATTTATTTAATTTAGTGAAAACTGAAAGTAACAATATATTTCCACAAAAGGTAATAAAACTAAACGAAAATAGGACGAAATTTAGTGACTGGGTTACACCAGGTATCTATAAGAGTAGGAGAAAACTATATGAACTTTATTCACAAAAAGCAACTTCCACTCATCCTGTCTTTTTAAACTTTGTTAAAAAATACTCGAAAACTTTTAAAAATGCTTGTTTGGCTGCTAAATCTAAAAAATTGGCTTCACTAAAGGAAAATCTACTACTGACGCCGGAATAGCACTTCTTAAACATATTTTTGATGCTTGGGAGGGCAAGCAGGATGTAATTGGAGTTTTTTGCGATCTCTCCAAAGCGTTTGACTGTGTAAGTCATGAAACGCTTATTCATAAACTTAAACATTATGGTTTTTCAAATGAAGCAGTAAGTATTATTAAATCATATTTATCTGACAGATTGCAGAGAGTTGTCGTTAATAAATCGGAGTCTGCCAGTGCACCTATTCTTATGGGGGTACCCCAGGGATCAATATTGGGTCCATTACTCTTTTTAATTTACATCATTGACCTGCCTTATTACATTAAAGACTTATGTGAGACTGTATTATTTGCAGATGACACATCATTATTGTTTAAGATTGACCGAGGGAAACAATGTTCTGACGATGTAAATAATGCTCTCTCTGTAGTTCTGTTCTGGTTTACAACTAATAATTTGTCATTGAATTCTAAGAAAACGAAATGCATTAAATTCTCTTTGCCAAATGTAAGGCAGATTGATACCCACTCTAACGGATGCGGCTGATGAAAATGAGATTTGCGGAAAGTAAAGCGAATGAAGTTTATTTGCTTCGAGACACACGTATAGCACAGTCGGTAGGAAACGAAAGCGACTTTAATTTTATAATACGGCTACTTATAACTATCGTAAGCACAACATCTACAACGTACCGTCCAAATAAATAAAAAAATATTACAATTACCTTTAATATACATATAAGCAAACAAATTTTATAATTAATGTACCCACGAATTCAAATATATTAATTTTAAACTACACACAATATTAAACAAAATAAAATATTCTGTACCCAACACCCACTTAAATATGAATAAGGATGTAGTTGGCCTTGTAAATAACACGACATTTTTAGGCATTACTTTAGATTCACGGTTACAATGGGTCCCACATATTGAATCCTTGGCTGGCAAACTAAGTTCGGCGGCGTACGCAGTAAAGAAAATCAGGCTTTTAACTAATGTTGAAACGGCGAGATTAATCTATTTTAGTTATTTTCATAGTATTTACTGGAGGGAGACTCTGTACCAGGGTCGTCTGCTTAGGTACCTCCGTCTTACCTATTTCTGCCGCAAAACAGCAGTGCTTGCATTGCTGTGTTCCGGTTTGAAGTGAAATTACTGGGTACTGTGACTTTACATCTTGTGTCACAAGTTGGTAACGTACACTGTGGTTCTTGTGGGGGTTGTAGTTTTACTGCAAATCTCACAAGAGCCACGTGTATTATAGGTGACTGTTACCACTTACCATCAGGTGGGCAGTTTGCTTGTTTGCCAACTTTCTGCAATAAAAAAAAATATTATGTCATATGGATTATTGTAATGGGGTTCGGCGGCTCATATTGAAAGAATTTTTGTGTTACAGAAGAGAGCAATTTGCGCCATTTATAATTTACGGGCTAGGGAGTCACTTAGAGAATTGTTCAAAGAAATTAATATCTTAACTTTAACCGATCAGTATATTTATGACAATTTAGTTTATGTACACAAGCATTATTCAACATTCGATAAAAATAGTGATTTCCATAATATAAACACAAGAAATAAAAATAAGCTTGCCGTTGCAACTTACAGGCTTCATAAAACTAGTGGCTCATTTCTAGGGAGTTGTGTGGTTTTTTATAATAAGCTTCCACAAAGTATCACCGATTTACCAATTCATAAATTTAAAGTTCACGTTAAAAAGACTCTCATGAACAAAGGTTATTACAAAGTGAGTGATTATTTAAGTGACTACACGATATGGAATTAGCTAGACTAAGTTATCAGATGTCATGTTTGGTAACAACATAATTTATTGTATAATGCTTAGTGTTAAGCTTATCATATTTTTCTGACATTTTAAGTGTATGTAAGCATACTTACTGAATGTATTTTATAACTTTCAATGACTATGTAACAAAAACAAAATTGTAAATGGCGATTTAAAAGAGGAGATAAAAAATTTGACCTTTCGAGTTTCTTGCCTGTTCTTCTCGAGAAGGTCTCCCAATTTCCGCACAGGTGTAGAATCAACCTTTTTTTTTTCATTCCTACTTGTATTTGCAGACATCCTGATTATATTCAGGATGTATGCACATACAAGCTTAATATGTTTCCTTTAAATTAGAATGTGTTGCTTTGTTTTGATGTCAATAAGTGCCTGTAAAAGCCTATGTTGAATAAAGATTTTTGAATTTGAATTTGAATCTACTATGGAACCTGGGGTACAATTGGGTCCTGCGAGGCGGCCTCCTGCCACGAACGGAGGACGTCTGCTTCGCTGACGATACGCTCGTCGCGGTGAGAGCCAAAACGGGGGAGGAGGCGGCCCACCTTGCGTCGGTCTGCACCTCTTTGGTTGTCCGACGCATCCGCCTCCTGGGCCTGGACGTGGCCCTCGATAAAACGAGGGCCATGAGTTTTCACGCCCTCCGTCGCAGGATCCCACCGGGGCTCCAAGTCCGAGTGGAGGGGGTCCGTATACCGGTCGAGTCGCACCTCAAGTACCTCGGCCTGGTTCTGGACCCCCGATGGAGTTTCGAGGAGCACTTCAAGCTCCTCACTCCACGGCTGTGTGCTGCCGCGGCAGGGCAGTCTCTCATTCCGCATGGTGCAGGTACTGACCGGACATGGTTGTTTTGGTCACTACTTGCACCGGGTCGCGCGTCGGGAGGAAACGCCGCAGTGTCATCACTGTGACGCTCCCGACGACACTGCCGATAACACCCTGTTGGTGTGCCCGGCCTGGCGATGCCAGCGCAGCGTTGAGTTCGCCGCGCTGGCGTCGTCTCGTCGAACGGAGACGGAGACCTCTCGCTGCCGAGCATGGTCGTTGCCATGCTTGGTGGCGAGGCGGAATGGGGAGCTGTCGCCTCCTTTTGCGAAGACGTCATCTCGCAGAAGGAGGCCGCGGAGAGGGAGCGGGAGAATGATCCTCAAGCCGCTCCCATCCGTCGTAGACGGACAGGCAGGCGAAGGCGGGCATTCGCACAAGCGATGCCCGTCTAATGACCCTGCCGTGGAGGTCTGCGTGCATGGTTGGCCCCGTGCACGCCGCCGTAAGGCCCTCCGTCTGGGGATTGCCCTGGTGTTTTCGGGCAGTCCCCCCTTGGCGATAGCCCGACCAGTTGGTCGGGCTTGCCCGGGCGCGTGGGTAGTGGAGTCGCAGTGTGGACCTTACCTAGCGCGCCCTTATGGGCAGGGAGAACACCGGGGGGTTTTAGTGGGTAGGCCTGGCACTCTGCCGGGAGAGCCCCACACACGCTCGCCGCCTAGCCAACGGCGGGTACGGTGCGGTTATGCATTTCCCCCCGAGAAAAAAAAAGGAATTCATACCTTCGAGCTCTAGACCAGAGACAATAAGTAACAACTTAATTTTCCTCTAATTTATTTTGAAGTTTATAGACTAAAAATCATGCTTATGTCATAAATGTACACAGTTATGCTAAAGAGTACAAAAAGAGACTGCTGAAATAAAATTCATTTTTAAAAAAACAACCGATATGGATGATCCGATGTAAAACGTGAGACAAAGACATTTAGATCGATCTCGATGTCATGATGAATTTCGGGGGTAGAGGTTTGAACCCCCACAACCCTACTTACGTCCACGGTAACACCAATCTATACAAGACCTTCCTAGAACTAATTTCTGAAACAGTAAATAACAGCGTGCCTTTACTACGCTAGAAATCGGGCGAGATTTTTCTCTAATTACGTGACCGACCACCTAATATTAGTAGAAGCACAATATTATGTCCCTAGCTATTTCTGTTTGAAATAGCGACGCAGATGTGTCAGATGGTGCGAGGTGGCACTTTTTAATTAGTGAAAGTAGAACCTTATAAAGTTTCATGTACCGTCGGCGAAGAAAATACCCACTACTTTGGCAAAGCTTCGCGTATAAACAAAATATCGTTTTTATTATTTACTAGCTGTGCCCGCGACTTCGTTCGCGAGGATGTCGGATATCATAAAATGCGTGCGTGGTACTTGATCATTATTTTGTAGCGGAGTTATTTTGAAACTATGATATCTCTTAAGGATATTCATTGAAATCAAATGATGTCAAAAACAGTTTTGTTCAAAATTAAATACTTGTGATGATGAATAATATATGTAAATGATGCAGGCGCTTCTTGATGGTGGGCAGTGACTTGGAGTATACAATAAGTACGCGACAACACCGTGAAAATTGTATATTTAACACACTGATACAATTTATGGAATAAATGCAGTTACTTTGCGAACAGATGCGTAAACAGACAGACACTATTAGATGAACTAACACCGCGGTAACAATTTAGCGGCTTTTTATGCAATTACAACAATTAATAAACAATTTACCCTCTTTTATCATAATAAAAATATAAGACCATACAGTGACGCTAAATTAATAATAAAAATACCTTTAGTTTACAAAAATATCAATTTGAAATAACCTTCAACATATAAATAAAAAAAAATAAAAATGCCGTCGCCAACACTCCCCACCCCAGTGCTAGAACTAGCACTCATTAACCATAGGCACGGAGGCGACGCGCGCCGCGGACCGCCTCAGCGTCCCGCTGGCAGTCTTTACTTCCACCACTCGGACACGACCATCTCGCCCAGGAAAAACTTCAGTGATGACCCCTTTAGGCCATATATTGCGGGATGAGCTAGGGTCCACAATATAAACAAAGTCCCCAACTTTCAATGGCGTGGACTCACTTTGCCATTTAGGCCGTTGTATGAGTTCAGGGAGGTACTCCCTCAACCAGCGTTTCCAATACATGTCAGCCATCCTCTGCGCAATACGCCACTGCTTCCTTAGGTACAGGTCACTGTCATCAAACACTCCAGCCACCGGCATGTTTGATGATGAGCCTAAGAGAAAGTGGTTCGGCGTGAGAGACTCTAAGCTACCTGGCTCCACAGAGACATGCGTCAAAGGTCGCCCATTGACAATGGCCTGCACTTCGGCGAGGAGGGTGTTCAAGGTCTCATCCTTAGGAGCGCGCTCTTTAAGTACTACCTGAAGAGATGACTTGACGCTCCATATGAGCCTTTCCCACGCCCCACCCCAATGAGGGCTAGCCGGCGGAATAAATCTCCACAGTGTACCATGGTTGGCTGCAGCAGTCTTCAGAAGCTGTTGGTCTACCGCTTGGAGAGACTTACGCAACTCCGCTTCAGCACCCCGCAGGTTAGTGCCGTTGTCGGAATACAAATACCGTGGCCAACCACGACACGCAGCCATGCGACGCAATGCCATAATGAGAGCATCGGCAGTCAGTGAATGGACAACCTCGATGTGAATGGCGCGCACTGTGAGGCAAGTGAAAAGGACACCATACCTTTTTTCTCGGCGTCGACCAACTTGAACCTCCATGGGACCGAAAAGGTCCAATCCACAGTGCGTGAATGGTCGGTGATGGTGTGCCATTCGAGCTTCAGGTAGGTCACCCATCCGTTCGCACGGGAGATGCTGACCAGCGCGGCGGCGTGGGAGGCTGTCGCCTCCTTCTGCGAGGACGTTATCTCGCAGAAGGAGGCTGCGGAGCGGGCGCGAGAGGATGACCCTCTCGCTGCACCGCTCCGGCGCAGGCGGTTGGGGAGGAGGAGGCGTGCGTTCCTCAACGCGCGCCAGCTCCCCTAGCAAGCTGGCGGTTGAAATGGCTCGGCCGGATGACCACCGGCCGAGAGATACTTTTCACCCCTAGCTTGGCCGTCTGGGGGGGTCGAATTTCTCAAGATACTTGTCGACCCCCTCCGTAGAGGTAAGCCCTGGCACCAGGCAACCCTCCAGGGGGCACAATCGGGGAATGGCCAACGCCGATCCCGATTGTGTCCCCACGGAGGTCTAAGTATCTAGAGAGTTTTTAGCCGGTAGTGGGTCTTCTACCCGAGTCCTGCATATCCAAGGGGTGGCCTAGTCAGCTGAATTCCCTTGTCGAATACCGTAAAGACTGTATTTTCTCTCTTGTAAAAAAAAAAAAGGTCACCCATCCGAGGCACTGACACTTGCGCCTTCCTCAACCTGCAAAGCATACACTTTGACGTCACAGCCTTCACTGAAGGCTGCAGTCTCACAACCCAATATTTTTGTTTCATGTCGTTAACAACTTTCTCCTGATTGCTATGTGCAGCATTGACATGATAATGCATTATCAAGAGCTTCACAGTCGGATGGCTTCCGTCTAATATAATTGGCCTCTTGACTTCGGAGGACACATCAGGTGCCGCGTCGATGCGGCCGCCCACCCGAAGCAAGCCGTTACTGTCCACATAGGGACACAAGCCCCTCAGACGACTATCATTTCGCAGACTCTTACCTTGTAGTAAAAGTGAAACGTCACTCGCAAATGTGTCAGCCTGAGCCTGTTGAAGTAGAAGGAGTTCAGCCCGCTCCATGATCGCGCAGCTATCGTCACAGGTAAGTCTTCTACACTTGTTTATGAACAGAATTACCATTGCAGTAGACCTTAACAAGCGAAGCCACGATGAGAACCTGTGAGGGTTAGGTATAGGTAAGTCTACAGATAATTGCTGAACAACTCCCACTAGCTCAAAGTGATCATCATCACTAACCGGCTGCAGCACATCTTGCGGCCAGGATGTTTCATTCAGATATAAAAAATCGGGCCCACTAAACCATTCATTTAAAAATAAATTATAATTAAAAACATCCCTAGTGGCTATATCTGCGACATTAAGGTTAGTGGGTACATACCGCCACTCCGAAACGTCCGTGAGCTCGTCTATTTCCCCTAACCGGTTTGCTTCAAACGTTTTATATGTGCGGGTCTTATTGCGCAACCAATATAGCACTGTTGTCGAGTCGCACCAAAATACTCGCCTTACCACTTTTACTTGGTGTTCGCTCATAATTGTGTTCGCGAGCCTCGCAGCCAATAATGTACCCTGTAGTTCCAACCGGGGAACAGTGACAGACTTAACTAGTGCAACCCTACACTTACTTGTCACAAAGGAAACGCATATTTGGTTATTTTCTAACCATCTGTAGTATGCGACCGCGCACATCGCTTTCTGTGAAGCATCACAAAATATATGTAATTCTAGGTTGCTATAGCTCACCGTCGCAGCAGTCGTGTATTTATTGTCCGCGCCACCGCTAGTCGTAGCATCTGCTACAGCAGTAGTGCTACGCGGCGCTACGGCTTCGGAACGTTGGTTGTCCATCTCGCTCACACTTATCGTGGCGCGCTTATACCATCTCGGCACTCGTATTGAATGTATGTTTTTAAGCAAATCTAACCACTCGGTCCATTTCAATAAAATAGGTTGCGGAATAAAATCGTCCCAGCTGATATTTGCGCGCCACGTATCTTGCAACATTATTTTCCCTTGAATTGTGAAAGGGGAAAGAAAGCCAAAAATTGACATAATCACACGAAGCATTATCCTTTTAGTCGGTATTTGCTTACCGTTCAAAATGCATTCAGGGATGCGCTTAAACGATACGTCGAACGCTAACTCATCAGTACTCGGATACCAAATTAGGCCGAGTGTGCGTTCGCCGTCACACTGTTGTTCGACCTTGAACTTCATTGCGCTACTCCCCAAAGAATCTTGAGACTGCGTCGAGTACAGCTAAGCTGTTACTCGCCCAATTTCTAATGTCAAACCCTCCTTCACTATGAATATAAGAAATGTTTCTTACCATTTCAACGGCCGTCGTTTCATCAGGTAAGCTTTGAATGTAGTCATCCATGTAATGCGAGTTTAAAGTCGCATCGACAGCTGCCGGCATTGACCCTTCAAACCGCGCAGCATTTTTATTTTTAATAAATTGCGCGATAAAAGGGGAGCATCGAGCACCAAAAATAAGCGAACTCATTACGTACGTTTTTATCGGTTCCGTAGACTTTTTCCTCCAGAGAAACCTTAAAGCGTGCTGGTCACTCAGCAACACTTTTATTCTAAGGAACATATCTTTTATGTCGCCGATAACTGCAATCTCGTTCTCACGAAATCGCAGCATAATCCCGAACAGCGAGTTCAGCAGGTCCGGTCCTTTTAATAAATAATCATTAAGTGACAAACCTCTTGTTTTAGCTGCAGCATCGAACACCAGCCGGAGTTTATTTTTATTCGGGTTGTCAACGCCAAAGTGTGGTAGGTACCAAGTTTTCTGCGTGGGTTGAGTGTCAATTAATTCCCTAGCGTAATCATTATCAAATAAATGATTTACTCTCTCCACGTACCTGTCGGTGTATCCCTTATCCCTTCCTAATTTCCTTTCTACTCCCGTCAGTCTGCACACAGCCCCCAAGTAGGAATCAGGCATGGTGCACTTCGGATTCTTCCAGGGAAGGCCGACGTGCCACCTGCCGTCAATCAGTTGAGCAGTTTGTTGCAAACAGTCGACGGCTCGTACATCTTCTTCATTAAGCCTAGGCTTACCTGCTACTCCCATTGACTCGAGCGCGAAGTACTGGCGAACCTCCTCGTGCAGGTCGCGCAGATCTTGCTCCTCCGCAGCGTCCTGCTCTGCTACGAGCAGAATGGCGTCACCACCCTGCTCAAGGCTGCCGGCCTTGACCGCCGCGCGCGTCCCTCCCGGCACGCTAACAAAACCATGAAGTGACCAGCCTAAAGGAGTAAGTGTGGCGGACGGCTCATTCTTTTGACCCAAGAATATTTTTAAAGGCAATAACAAATGATAATTATCTTGGCCAATTAATATTTCTGGTTTACAGTCAATGTTACACAAAATATGTTTCGCAGAATCTAAATGTACATAAGAATTCAAATCTACAATAGAACATTGTTCACGCTCGAGGAAGAGCGAGTGGCAACACTGCATTTGTGGTCTGTGCAGTGAGAGCTTTTTTTGGCGGCCGGCCGCATGTGACATGTCAGTTGAGTTGAGTCGAAATGTCACGACATTGAATTAGGTTAGGATGATGTCCGGGCATCCATAAAATATAATACACTGTATATAACTAGCAAATTGTATTTTGCGCGGCGCACCTAATATCGGGGTGCGAAAGCCCGCTTTGTGTTGTGCAACGGTGTCAAAATCGCGTGTGTGAGCCGTGGTGGCCTAATAGGCATTTGTAGTGCTCCGGTCTCTACCGGTGGATCCACTGCAGAACTTCAGGAGCCGCGACTTCCTTCGAGCTAGCTCAGGAAGTCCACCGGCTACGGAGGAGACGGACGGAGACAATTGGAATCGGGGTAAGCCACAATGCTTTCTATGAGCTGGTAGTAGGGTACAAAATTCAGCAATACAAGTCGGCGAAACGCCGACGTGGTGGTGTCTACCTTGGGCACCACCACGATTGTATAGATAACATTAAATTGTTAACACTTCGTGCTTTAATACAATGAACCTTATTATCTAAGCCAGAAAGTCTCAAATTCAGTACCGTTACGTCGCACTTGACCTCGTTGTCCGCCCAGGGGCCGCGGACGCACATCGTCTCGCGGCGCCCGCTCAAGCCAGCCCGCTCGGCCAGCTCGCTGCTGATCATCGTCACTGTCGACCCGTCATCAAGTAACGCACTTGTATCGATATAGCCGCCACTGTCAGTACACACGCGTATAGGTACAGCTTTTAAGAGCACTTTGCCGGCACTCGCGGTAACGTGAGTCACAGTTTCACTCGCAGAAGGCACTATTTGTTGTTCGCGTGCTCCCGTTGCGCTGCCCGGCCGGCCGTCGCTGTCGTCCCTCGGATAGTGAAGCAAGTTATGATGCGCTTGCTTACATATATCGCACGGTGGCGCAGGGCAAGTTTCTCGACTGTGGTTCGATTCCAAACATTGAAAACAAATCCCATGTCGCTTCACGTGCGCCCATCTCGTTTTCCGTAGTGACTTCTTGAATCGGTTACAATCAATTAGTTTATGAACAAACTTACGGCAGAACAGGCACCTCTTGCTGCGGTCTTCCGATTGTAACAACACAGCCTGCGATCTTATGTTGCTGCCGTGTTGTCTACTATAATGACTATCGCGTGCTGATACATCATGCATATTTGGCATAGTGGATGATATTTTAATAGCTTCCATTCTTAAAAACTCAGATAAAAATTCTAATCTCGGCCTTTTGTGTTCTTTCAGCAAGGGAAAGCTATAGTCGGACCACTTAGAGAGTAACACTGGTGGCAATTTAGATAAAATAAGTGAAACCATGCTCATACCTTGTAAGTATTCTTCTCGTTCCACGGCACGCACGGCTTCGACAAAATTCTGCACCTTTATGGAAAACGGCACCAAATCCTTCTGGTACTCAGTAGACACGGGTTGTATCCTCTTAATGTCTTGTGTAAGGCGTTGTACAATACTGTCCGGGTTTCCATACTGTAGCTCCAATGTTTCCATTATTCGGTCCGGTGATGTGGCACTTATGAGCAGAGCTGAGACAGATTCTTTCGCCTTGCCATGTAGACATTTTCTTAGCCTCCATAAATTTTCCTTCGAAGTGAATTTGCATACCTCGGTAGACTCTTCAAAAGCCCGTTTAAACTGCAGCCATTCCATCGGGTCACCAGAGAAACTAGGGAGGTCCTTTGGTGTGCAAATACGGCTCAGCAAGTGGGCGTCGGGGTTAGCATGGCTGGAGGCCGCTGTCAGGTTCTGAAGTGCGGCGGCAAGCATTTGGATGGTTCCATCAGTGCCGGCGGCCTCGCGGCCCGTCGACGGGTGCAGATCGACGCCCTGAGTTTTACCATAATCGTGGGCGCTCTGCTGTTGATCCACCTCGTGCATGCTTCTCTCCATCCAAGTTTCAACATTCTGGCGTATGCAATCGTTGTTAATTTGTGAACTGTATTCTTCCTCTTCATCCAATTTCGCTAGGTCTGCCTCCAATTGTGCATCTATCAACTGCACCTTCAGTTTTGCCTTTTCTTGTTCCGCCGCCAAAATCAACTGCTTTCTTCGCGCCTCGACAGAAACCGTTGACATTTTTGAATTTCTTGATGACGCAACAGAGGGTACTTTAGCAGGCGGTCGGGATTCCGTTTTCACGCTGGAAATCTTGATTCCCGATGACTCCTTTGGCAATTCTTCTTTATGCTCGCTGCCATGAGGTTTATTCTCCACTTCCCCTTGGTCGCGGCCGCGTCGCGTTGTACTCCGTGTGCCCACCATTTTGCTTGTCGGTGTACGGAACATGAGATTCGGCTCGAAGACCACTTTGTAAATGATGCAGGCGCTTCTTGATGGTGGGCAGTGACTTGGAGTATACAATAAGTACGCGACAACACCGTGAAAATTGTATATTTAACACACTGATACAATTTATGAAATAAATGCAGTTACTTTGCGAACAGATGCGTAAACAGACAGACACTATTAGATGAACTAACACCGCGGTAACAATTTAGCGGCTTTTTATGCAATTACAACAATTAATAAACAATTTACCCTCTTTTATCATAATAAAAATATAAGACCATACAGTGACGCTAAATTAATAATAAAAATACCTTTAGTTTACAAAAATATCAATTTGAAATAACCTTCAACATATAAATAAAAAAAAAATAAAAATGCCGTCGCCAACAATATATTTATTTTGATAAGAAATAATACATGCTTACAAAAAACACCTTCGCAAATAATGCATTATTTTAGAACAAATTTGATTACCAAGAAAAGGTTATAGTGAGTCAACCTTAAAAAATATACATAGGTATGCTGTCGCGGACTTTTTTTGAACTTTTAAAGGAGAACAATTGCGGCATGCATGATTTTTTCGTAACTTTAGCCGTTTCCGCAGCGAACGCAACGAAAGCTCTGAAAATAAATTTTTATTATTTCGTTTTTGAAATATTTTTCATTGATGCTCAGCTCCTATTAGTCGCAGCGTGATGTTATGTAGCCTATGCCATTCGTCGATAAATGGACTTTCTAACACTATAAGAATTTTTCAATTCGAATCAGTAGTTCCTGAGATTAGCGCGTTCAGCCAAACAAACTAACAAACAAACTAACAAACAATCAAACAAACTCTTCAGCTTTATAATATCCGGCTCGAAGGACCAAAAAAACTATGTAAGGGTATGCAACTTAACCTAAATGTCAACCAAATCTAATGTCAATGCAGTGAATGCCAAAAAGAAGAAAAATAAAATGCAAAGCGAGAGTTGCTGTCAAGACTTCTAATAGGCTAGATGACAAAAAAATTTTTTTTGCTTTAATGGAAGCTCATTCATGTAATAAACAGAAAGAAAAAAACGGTTTTCGAATAACTATAAAAACAACCAAGATATAAGGTATTAAAGATTTTTCTTCATCTCTTTCTAGCAAAACGGCAATTTACAAGGAGTTTATATGGCCGTACTCAACAATGACGTCACGGTTGATGTCGGATCTCTCTGTCTAATCGCCTTCAAATTAACAACCTTAAATGCTTATATCTAATGTATTTCTAAGCCGATTTTAATTCTAATTTCACAGGACTGCATCTTTTTCCACGGTTTTTAAATATTTAATGACAAGACGTAAAAATTAGAATTCAGTCATCATCCCAATTGAACACTGATCTTAAATTCATAAAATATGCATAAATATGAACCACGACAACAGACCGTAGTTCATTGCTCCGCTAATTCTAGGTCGCGACCAAAGTGCAATATTGACGCGCCTAATAATAAAAATATATGCATAATGTACATTGTACAAGTAAGAAAGTACAAGTAAGTAAGTACGAGTAAGTATAGATCGAAGAATTCCTCTACGAAGATTTCACATTACAAACTCAAATTAAGTTTTTGATAACAAATGACAGTTTTAACTATTGTCAGTGAGGCCATGTTAGGGTTCCGTGCCTCAAAAGAAAAAGCGGAATCCTTATAGGATAATTTCGTTGTCAGTTTGTCCGTCTGTTCATCTGTCTGTCAAGACCCCTTTTCTCAGAAACGTAGTAGAGATATCAAGCTGAAATTTATCTATACTTATATTATGAAGCTGAAGAGTTTGTTTGTCTGTTTGGTTGAACGCGCCAATATCAGGAACTACTAATTCAAATTGTTTTTTTTTGTGTTGTAGGTATAGTCCATTTATCGAGGAAGGCTATAGGCTATATAATATTACGATACGGCTAATTGAAAATGTTGCAAAAACGGAAAAAAATGTACGACATGTTGTTATTTTCCGACATCCACGCGAAAAAAGTCGCGGGTACAGCTATATCGAATAATCAGGTCTATGGTCTCATTCAGCTGTGAAAATTGTAAGTCAACACCGTTGATCGTTCATGTCGCATATATTTGCATATTTTGCGATTTTACAAGAGAATCAGAACCTTTTTTTTTGGGAGGGGGAAAATGCTTTACGCATCCCTCGTGGCCGAGCTAAGCCACGAGGGTATGTGGAACTCCCCGGGCCATATCGGTCCAGGCCTACCCACTAAAAACCCCCCAGCAACTTATCCATCCGTCACAAGACAGGGGGAAGGGGACAACAGCGAGGGAGAGAATCAGAACCTAACCTAAGCAGTGCCAAGAAATGATCACCTGGAAAGTCTTAATAAATATACATTAATTGCAATCTAGTTAGTTAAAATTTGGCACCAGCTTAAAACTTTGATGTTGTATGTATTCTAATATTATTTATACACGGTTATTTTTTTATCACCCTGGAAAATTTAAGGGACGCTTCACGACATGGTATTAGAATGATTTAAATATAAATAAAAAAAATAACTCGCTTACTTAATTTTTATATACATTTTTTTAAAAATACAAAAAATGCTGCCCTAGTTGAGAGCAGCATTTTTAGAGATTTTTTTATTTTTTATATATTTTTTTTAATTTTTTATTTCATTTTTATTATTTTTTTTTATATAATATTGGATGTGTCCTGAAGCGTCCCTAAAATTTTACAGGGTGATAAAAAAATAATCGTGTATATGACTTTTTAGTGTTTTTGAAGTCGCTTTTATTATTTGTGAAACATGTTTTTAATGTATAACTCGTGTGCGTTTTTCTATTTATATTTATATACTTACAAAATAAATCAAAGCCCCTGTTATATAGTTTTTTAACACTTACAAACTTCTGTTAATTATTGACTATGTTTTGTTATCTAGAAATATAATAACAGTTGTAACATCAGTAGTCATATCCCTGTTTATTCAACACTAGCTGTGCCCGCGAACTACGTTTCGCCATCAAAATACTTAACACAGTGTTTAGTTTTTTCCTCCATTTTATTCCATAATGATTCAACTTTATTCTGCCTTTCTTGAGCATCGGCCATTTCGAAATTAGGACAATTTTCGTAGGTTCATAATGATCGTTTTCTAACAGTCCACAAAATTAAATACATTACATATTACTATAAACACTAAGTATTATTATTGTTTTAGAGACATTATTGATATTAATAAATTCTTCTTCAGTAAAAAGAACTACACAGTTGCAAGAATAATCTTTATCGTATTCATGTTTCGAATTAAAATAAACAATTGTTAATAAATTAGAACTGTATACGAATAAAGTTTAGATTTTATAATGGGTGTTAAACAATAGTTTTTAAAAGTGTATTCTTTACTAATAAGCATAATGAAAGTACGACCAGAGAGGGTGTTTTGATTTTTCTAAATTAATGCGGAACCCCTTAGGGGGGTAGTGTGGAGCCCTAGGGTTCCGCGGAACATACTTAGAGCATGGCTGCTCTACCCTTCAGGGCCTACTTTCCTTTAATACCCCTATTGCTGGGTTTGAAAAGCAACTGTTATCCGTCTTTTTTGAGAGGCAGCCATGTTGAATTTACGTCAATGTTGCTACGTTCATAGTGCTCTACTGATCAAGGCCTTTCATATGATACCCATATTGCTGGGCTTAGAAACGAACTTTTATCAGTTTTTTTGAGCAGCGGACATATTGAATTTTGTGCTATTTTCCAAGGTTCATAGTGCTCTACTCTTCAAGGCCTTTCATTTGATACCCATATTGCTGGGTTTGGAAACGAACTTTTATCCTTTTTTTTGAGCGGCGGCCATGTTGAACTTAGGTCGATTTTGCCAGGTTCCTAATGCTCTACTATTCAAGGCCTTTCATTTGATACCCATATTGCTAGGTTTGGAAACGAACTATAATCTATCTTTTTTGAGCGGCGGCCATGTTGAATTTATGTCAATTCAAATTCAAATTCAAATTCAAAAATCTTTATTCAACATAGGCCTTTACAGGCACTTATTGACGTCAAAACAAAGCAAAACAATCTAATTTAAAGAAATTATATTAACCTTGTATGTGCATACATCCTAAATATACTCAAGATGTCTGCAAATACAAGTAGGAATGAAAAAAAAAAAAAAAGTTGATTCTACACCTGTTCGGAAATTGGGAGAGCCTTCTCGAGAAGAACAGGCAAGAAACTCGAAAGGTCTAAATTTTTTATCTCCTCTTTTAAATCGCCATTTACAATTTTGGTTTGTTACAGAGTCGTCAATTGGAAGCTGACCTCAAAGCAAAAGTTTGAGCTCAACTTCCATTACAAGAATAGATGTGTTAATTCACATTATATAAGCTATCTCTGAGAGAAGTGCGTGAACTTAGATTATAAATAAATTGCTCTCACTGAACGTTTCTTTGAAACAAAACGCAATACATTGTTAAATATTAGAATTGAGAGTTCAAACCCAAGCTTTTTTGTCCGTCATGTAATCAGACACTTTATAATATGCTTTTTTAATAAGTACATCTTTGATTGCAACTTTAAATTTGTTTAAGCTAAGTTCTTGTATACAACTTGGGATTTTATTGTAGAAACGTATAATGTAATGTTGCTAGGTTCATAGTGCTCTACTTAGCAAAGCCTTTTATTTGATACCCATATTGCTGGGTTTGAAAACGAACTTATATCCATTTTTTGAGCGGCGGCCATGTTTAATTTAGGGCAATTTTCCTTAGTTCATAATGCTCTACTCTTTTAGGCCTTTCAGTTGATACCCATATTGCTAGGTTTGGAAACGAACTATTATTCTTCTTTTTAGAGCGGCGGCTATGTTGAATTTATGTCAATGTTGCTAGGTTCATAGTGCTCTACTCATCAGGGCCTTTCATTTGATACCCATATTTCTGGGTTTGAAAACGAACTTTTATCCTTTTTTTTTGAGCGGCGGGCATTTTGAATTTTCGTCGATTTTCCTAGGTACCTAATGCTCTACTCTTCAAGGCCTTTCATTTGACACCCATATTGCTAGGTTTGGAAACTAACTTTTATCCACCTTTTTTGAGCGGCGGCCATGTTGAATTTATGTCAATGTTGCTAGGTTCATAGTGCTCTACTCATCAATGCCTTTCATTTGATACCCATATTGCTAGGTTTGGAAACTAACTTTTATCCACCTTTTTTGAGCGGCGGCCATGTTGAATTTATGTCAATGTTGCTAGGTTCATAGTGCTCTACTCATCAATGCCTTTCATTTGATACCCATATTGCTGGGTTTGGAAACGAACTTTTATCCGTTTTATTTGAGCGGCGGCCATGTTGAATTTAGGGCGATTTTCCTATGTTCATAGTGCTCTACTCATCAAGGCCTTTCATTTGATATGCATATCGCTGGGTTTGGAAATGAACTTTATCGGCAGTCATGTCAAATTAAGTCAACGTGGCTAGGTTCAATGTGTTCTACTCTTTAGGTTCTTCGTTCGATATCCATGTTCCTTGGGTGGATCCAAAAAAAATGTGATCCGTCATTTTAGACATTAGGATCAAGCGTCCCGTTCCGTCCCTCTACGCGTAACCCAGAACATTGCAGTCAGATATTTTTTTTAATTATCAATATTAATCTATTACTTTTAATAGTTTTAAATGGATGAAAGAGTTTGATTCCTTAGTCCTAATGTAAAAACATATAACACCTTTCAAAATACCTTGAAAAGAGTATCTTCATTTTTCAACATTTCAAATATTTCAACAATTGTACCGATTTTGTGAAAATTAGTCAAGAATTAAACCAATCTACAAATTTTATGGTCACTCGATAAGTATTATCATAAAAAATGCTTTATACATTGGTTGTATGGCTTGATCTTTTTGCCTTACCACCACGGTACGACATAAGAAAAAGACAATTTGGTTGGCGAAATCCAGTTGGGCACAGCCATTAACAGAAAATATTAAATTTTATTTGTACTATGTGAAACACTTCATTTGTTCAGTCCTTGCCTTTGGTGGTTGATAAACCCCTAAGCCACTAATTTTTTCATGCATTATCGTGTTTGGTTCGACGCTGGCAACACCGGCGCCGCGACCTAAATCTGTTCGATTCGACTCGCCGCGGACGCAAGAACAAACGTTTTGTCGTGCCTCTTTGTGGTGGTAAATTAAGGCTCCTCCGGACGTTCCTGAGTACCTAATTTAAGTGTCGATCATCATCAGTGCCGTACACAAAGGAAATACCAAAATTCTGCCCAAACCGGACATTTTCAACCAACATAGCAGCCTGATACGCCGCGCGTGCTCAGAGGTCAGAGTTCGAAGCTCGGTCCATCTCGAGGGTGCTGGACAGGTTAGTGGTTCTCTTATTAGTCACCTAGGGCAGGATTGAACTCTTAAAATTTACAGTCCACACACTTATTATAAATTGTTACTACACAACAATTTCTTTGGTCCATTCGAACGCGGATAACAATTTCTTTTTTTGAGATCAATATATGTATTTTACATTATTCATATAATAGTCGTTCATAAACACTCAACAATTATAGACGTTCTATAATAATATTTATCATTTTATTTAAATAATTTCATTAATTTTAGCACATTTCTAAAATTTTGTGGGTAGAAACGTTACAAGTATTCCACAATGTCGAAAGCGAAGCAGCCGAGTACATCGACCGCTAACGATGAAACTGATGAAAACAGTGACAGTTATTTAACACTTTTAATTTCTCGTAGACAAAGATATTTTGAACAAATTCAAGAAATTTATGATATGACTACGACTCCACTGTTAGGCGACTCTAAGGATATATTTTTGATGCGCGCAGCGGAAGTTGATTCATTACGACTAATTTAATTTATGAGATTTTTGAGTGCCAATACAAAATTAATCCCAAGTCAACACTTGATTCGCAAAGCCTTAAGAGTTTTGATGACTTATACTTTCGAATAAAATTGTATGTACGCAAATGTGACCCTTCTGCTGGTTGCGTTAAGGAGCAAACTCCCGTGAAGAGTGTGAGTGTGGAATCTAGGCCACGTTTGCCAAAAATAGAAGATAAGATAAGATAAGATAGATAAGTTCCATTATTTATTATCCTGTACTAAAGGAAGTGCCTTAAATATTGTTAAAAGTATTCCTATTTCGTCTGCAAATTACGATTTAGTCTGGCAGAGTCTACTCGACAAATATCAAGATACTCGATTGCTTGTCGGTAGGTATCTCGATAGAATGCTTAATTTTTCACCATTAAATAAAGAATCTGCAAATAATTTAAACATGTTTATTGAAACATTTGAGCATTCGTACAAAGCGATCGAGGCATTAAAAGTTGAGGATTTGTCTAGCTACGTATTTTGTCATATCGCCTTACGTAGTTTAGACCCACAAAGCCGTAAACTATTCGAACAAAATTTAGATCAAAAAACCATCCCCTCATTTTCACAATTAATGTCATTCATACATAATCAAGTGAAAGTTCTTAATCATTCTAACAATTATTCAAGTGGTACTTATTTACAACATAATAAAATACAAAATAAACAAATTAATAAAAATGATAACATTACTCCTAATAAAAACTTAACTAATAAAAATTATCTACATATTTCTAATAAGAATAATTATTCTCATATCTCCTCATCTCGTTCTAAAATGTCGTGTGTACACTGTGGGGAAAACCATTTGATTTACCGTTGTAATCAATTTCGAAAACTGAATAATATGCAGAGGATCAGCCGTGCTGATACCCTTAAATTATGTCACAATTGTCTTAAGTCTAGTCATAATGCGAGTACTTGTCCTAGCGAGTTTAAATGTTTTATTTGTCAACAACCGCATCACGTGTTACTGCACCAGGATTCGAACCATGAACCGTGCGACACGACCGGCACCGGCACGACCGCCGCGGTGTCCGCTGTCACTGCAAACCTGTGTGCGCAGTCAATAACTAATGACAGTACCTCGTCTACACATTGCCATACAACGATCGTGCGTAATAGTAGCGCGGTGATATTGGGTACTGCTGTTATTCATGTACTGGATTCGATGAACTGTTATCAGCCTTGTCGCGTTCTAATCGACTCGGGAGCACAGTCAAACTTTATTTCTTTGAGTTGTCTACAACGTTTGGGTTTGAAACCACGAAAATGCCCCTTTAATATACATGGTCTTGGTGGAGAAAACGTTAAAAACCACGGGTTAACGTCGTGTGTGTTACGGTTACGATATCAAACCGAACAGACTTTTAAAATTGACGCTGTGGTTTTGACAAAGATTACGGTTGACTTACCTACTGTTCAGATACCTAATAGGGTGGTAAGCGAGTACTCGTCCTTACAGTTGGCGGATCCCTTATTTTATCAAAAATCCCCAATAGATTTTATTTTATCAGCAGATATCTTTCCCCATATTTATGATGGCGATAAAGTTATTATTAATGCTGACTTACCCGTAGCGCTAAGTAGCATATTTGGTTATGTGGTCACGGGGCGATTAGCTATTCAGTCACCGTGTGATATGAACACTGTAGCATCGACAACCTCACTAGTGTCGTACACTCCTGACGATGAAAATTTAAATGACATTCTGAAACGTTTTTGGGATGTAGAATCTATCCCTTGCACTACTTCACAGTTGAGCCCTGATGAAGAGCTCGCTGAGGATATATTCATTAAAAAACACTACCGTGATGAAACGGGTCGCTTTGTTTGCCCAATTTTATTGAGGCCAGAACATGAGCTGTTGGGCGATTCGTACGACATCGCGCTTCGACGCCTACTTCAAGTCGAACGTCGCTTAGGTCGCTCTTCTATTCTCCAACAGGCATACTCTGACTTTATGCAGGAGTACGAGTCCTTAGGACACATGAAGCTATATACTGGCCCTGAAAAGTCTCAATATTTTATTCCACATCATTGTGTATTGAAGCCCTCAAGTACAACTACGCCCTTGCGTGTTGTATTCGACGGGTCTGCCAAAACCACAAACGGAGTATCGCTCAATGATATTCTTTTGACAGGACGAAAGTTACATCACGATATTTTTAACATTTTAACTAATTTTAGATTATATAAGGTTTGCCTGTCTGCAGATATTTCTAAAATGTATAGGGCTGTTCTGATTGATACCTCTGACAGGATATATCAGCATATTCTTTGGCGTTATTCACCGTCAGAGCCAGTACAAATTTATCAATTAAAAACTAATACCTACGGGTTACGTAGTGCTCCATACGTTGCTGTCCGCTCGTTACTTCAACTTGCATATGACGAATTGGCTCGAGACAATAGTGATCACGTTGATGATCTGTATGCCGTTAGGGCTGCCAAAATATTAATGCAAGGATTCTTCATTGATGACTTGCTTTGGTCTTGTCAATCCGTCACGGAAGCATGTAAATTGCAAGACGCATTAATGTCTTTATTAAAATGTGGTGGGTTTCACTTGCGGAAATGGGCAAGTAATAGCCCTGATCTTCTCACTCGAATAGAGGGAGAGAGTACCACTTCTATTGATTTCTCAGATGACTCATTTACGTCGTCCTTGAAAGTTTTGGGCTTAGCATGGATCCCCTCATCTGATTGTTTTTCTTTTAATGTTAATAAAACTGACACAAAAAATACCAAACGTTCAGTACTGAAATTATTAGCCAGTATATTTGATCCGGTTGGATTTATATCACCATGCACTTTTCTGGCGAAATGCATTATGCAAGACCTTTGGAAATTAGGTCTCGGGTGGGATGACACACTACCTCAAGTTTTATATGATAAATGGAATAAATTTATATTAGAATTGCCAACCCTAGCGCAGTTACGAATCGAGCGACATCTTCTTTTACCTAAGTTTGCATCTGTGCAGCTGATCGGTTTCTGTGATGCGTCATCACGCGGTTATGCCGCTTGCATTTATTTTCGTAGCATTAGTGACTCTGGGGAGGTAAAGGTTCGGTTGGTGACAAGTAAAAGTAAAGTCGCGCCTACTAAGCCTTTGTCTATTCCGAGACTTGAGTTAGAAGCAGCCGTGCTACTTTCAAAGTTAGTAAAAAATATTTTACAAAATGTAACTGAGTTTAAAATTAACATTTTCGCTTTGAGCGATTCGAGCGTTGTATTGTCCTGGCTACAAACGCCACCCTACAAATTGAAAACATATATTGCCAACCGTGTTAGCTATATAACAAATATTATTTCATCTGACCGTTGGTGTCATGTCAGTAGTGAGAATAATGCAGCTGATGTTTGTTCTCGCGGCATGTTGCCATCTCAACTTGTTGCTTACTCAACTGCATGGATACAAGGACCTGCATGGCTTTACAAAGACCCTTGTGATTGGCCAATAAAATCACTCCCCTTAGGAGATGAGAAAAACATTCCTGAACTAAAGAGTAATATTGATAGTTTCAATTTTTTATCATGTGACAAAAAGAAAAATAAATTTTTAACAAATAATTTTGAGGATACCTTCAATAAATTCTCTTCATTTAAAAAACTTCAACGAGTGTTTGCTTGGTGTTGTCGTTTCATTAATAATTTAAAATCTAAATCAAAACCTACAAACGGTCAAATTAAACCTCTACGCACTTGTGAATTAAAACAACCGCATGGTATTATAATTCGTGTTGTTCAAGCGAATCATTTTAAATCAGAAATGTCAATCTTATGTAAACAAGATTACGTAGCCTCCCTGCGTAAACTTTCGCCTTTTATTGACTCCGAGGGTTTTCTCAGAGTGGGGGGTAGGATATCACAAGCTGACCTGCCTTATAATACTAAGCACCCATATTTGCTTCCTAACAAATGTCACGTGACAAATTTAATTATTGAATCTTATCACAAACTTTATTTACATACTGGACCACGTACGTTACATGGACTATTATGTAGGTCTTACTGGATTATAAATGCTCGAAATCTTATCCGTTCCGTGCTTTCTAAATGCATTAGTTGTTTTAAATTTAAACCTGCTTCTACTCAACCTAACATGGGCTTATTACCAGCTGCTCGCGTAAAACCTAAAAAAGTTTTCGAGCATGTCGGTTGTGATATAGGTGGCCCGTTTTATATAAAAGAAAGCCTTCGACGTAACGCTAAAGTTTACAAGGCATACTTGTGTTTATTCGTATGCTTTTCGACAAAGGCAGTACACCTCGAGGTACTAACTGATTTATCATGTGAATGTTTCTTGGCATGTTTTGACCGTTTCGTAGCTCGTCGTGGTCTTTGTACATGTTTATATTCAGACTGCGGGACAAATTTTGTTGCTGCAGCCAAACATTTAAAAAATGTTATTCAATTTCTGAATAGTCAAGAAATACAGGATGATATTCTTAACGGCTTAACATCTCGTCAAGTAGAATGGAGAACTAATCCTCCAAATGCAGCTTCTATGGGCGGTCTGTGGGAAGCTGGCATAAAATCAGCCAAGCATCACCTATACCGCGCTATAGGTGATAAAGCTTTGACATATGAGGAGCTAAATACTATATTTCATCGGATTGAAGCGGTGATGAATTCACGCCCACTTTGTTCAATATCTGACAATCCAAATGAATTCGAGGCACTTACTGCAGGTAATTTTTTAGTAGGCCACAATTTGTTAAGCGTGCCAGAATACGATATTCTAGACGTTCCTCTGAACAGATTGTCACGATGGCAATCCGTCCAGAAGGCATCGCAGTCTTTTTGGAAGCGTTGGTCAGCTGACTACATTCACACACTTCAACAAAGAGCGAAATGGTACTCTTCCGTGCCCAACCTCAAAGTCGGAGATCTTGTTTTGTTAAAATCGAACTTGACACGACCACTGCAGTGGCCACTTGGTAGGGTTGAGTCCATCCATCCAGGAGTGGATGATGTAGTTCGTGTTGTTACTGTGCGCACCAAAAATGGTATCTTTAAAAGACCAGTAAATAAGGTCTGCCCTTTACCTTATAAAAATTAAATCGATATTTTTTATTTTAATTAAAATTAGCCTTGCTTTTAATAATGTATATAAGGTAACATATTTACAATAGATTGGTACTTAGGTTATTTACACAATATTTACATAATATTCACACTTTCTTATAGGTATATACTATACAGGGTGTTAATTCACTTATTCATTTTGCTTAGTTTTAAACTGTATTTAACATTTAACATGTGTATGTATTTAGTAAAGGAAAATCATCACGATGATTTTAGTGGGGGGTATATTCAGTCCTTGCCTTTGGTGGTTGATAAACCCCTAAGCCACTAATTTTTTCATGCATTATCGTGTTTGGTTCGACGCTGGCAACACCGGCGCCGCGACCTAAATCTGTTCGATTCGACTCGCCGCGGACGCAAGAACAAACGTTTTGTCGTGCCTCTTTGTGGTGGTAAATTAAGGCTCCTCCGGACGTTCCTGAGTACCTAATTTAAGTGTCGATCATCATCAGTGCCGTGCACAAAGGAAATACCAAAATTCTGCCCAAACCGGACATTTTCAACCAACATAGCAGCCTGATACGCCGCGCGTGCTCAGAGGTCAGAGTTCGAAGCTCGGTCCATCTCGAGGGTGCTGGACAGGTTAGTGGTTCTCTTATTAGTCACCTAGGGCAGGATTGAACTCTTAAAATTTACAGTCCACACACTTATTATAAATTGTTACTACACAACATCATTCCTGCCTTAATTTTCGAAATCCAATTACTTAAGATCAGGCTGTATGGCGTAGTTCCATTGCCTTTCCTTCGTGGAAGAAAATACCTTCTCTCTGTACTATGTGACAGACTTGTCAAAATAATTTCACGTGCGCCATGTTGTTTTTCTACCTAAAGCTAATTCGAAAATTTTATATGGTATTTTTGCACTAAAAATAAAAAGTGAATTTAAACAAACGAAATTATGCCTAAATGTTCTTCCGGAAAATTCTAAGCATTGTGGTGTAAGCCATGTCAAATTCTGTCCAGTAGTTTCGGAGATCTTTCCGGACAAACAGACAAACAAACAAACAAACAAACAAACAAACAAACAAACAAACAAACCAACAAACAAACAATTTTTTTAAAAACTATTCTATCGTGTTCTGCTAATGATTTTAAGGCGACCTGTTTATTTTTTTTCTTAATATTTCGCAATTACAGATTTTTGTACCCCTACGATTTTATTATATATAGAGAAGAGATATAGAGATTATAAAAGTTAAACAATTTAAGACCCAATGCAAGTGTCAGCAATTTTAATTGCAAATCAAAAATTTAGTCAGGTATTTCGAAATTTGTGTCTGGCAACTCTACCAAAATTATCCTCAAAAATTACTCTAAAAGTGCCTTCTGGTACTTTACTAAAATTTTGACTCAGTCTTCTCGTGGAGGTCAGCTTTCCAAGGGAGTGGTATATTCAAGCTTATGAGGAAACACCAAGGTCGAGAGAATTCAAAAATAGGTATTTGTAAAATGTATTGCTGTCGCGCTGTAACTCCGAACAACTGAGCACGATAGGGACAACTGCAGCTCGGACCGGACCTATGAAAAGTACACAAAATATACGTTTCATAGTTCCCCGTTTTCTTCGCGGAAAATTGACCGATTTAATTACTTTTTGCGTTAAAAATTAAAACCATGCTTTTACTGTGTTTTGCTTTTTCTCATATTATCTTGTTTAATTTATTTGTTGAACGTTTGAATACAACAGAAAATTAGGTCGATTTTTTAGGTTTTTGAAGGTTTAAAATCTCTAAAAAAAGGAAAACATAGGACGACACGTTTAGCGCAGAGGTCGAGTCGAGTGATCACCTACTGCGCAACGGGTCGCGGGTTCGATTCCCGTACGGGACAAATGTTTTGTATGGCCTACAGAAATTTGTTCCGGTCTGGGAGTATGTGCATGTGATATTCTATGTTTGTAACTGCACCCACGACACAGGAGAAAATCCTAGTGTGGGGCGACGTTTTTTTAAAAAGAAAGAAAAAAAACATAGGAACATGCTTATAGTCACAGTGGCCATTGAGTTTATTGGAAAAATAGAGCAACTAGTGCCATTATCTAAGAAGAAAACAGGGGACTACGTTTGTATGGAAGTACGATTACCTCTTAAAAAAATAATTTTGACCTTACAGGTGGATGCTTCATGCTAGTTCATACTGACAAATATAATCTCATTTTCATTTCCGCCGTGCTACATAAAAAAACAACCAACAACGCACCTAAATCCAATTGATTACTATTCCCATCGCAGCATCAAATATTTACGCATTATCATAATCTTGATCAACTTATATCACTCACTGCGCAAACTTCAGCAATTCATTTCATACATAACGCGTGTTCTTCACTATCTGGACCATCGTAGTTTTTTGATTCAATCTCAGATATTGCAACAATGTCCCTGGTGTTTTGAAATACTGATTTTTATCCGAGCAAAACTTTGCTTCTTTAGATGAGAACGCTTCGTGCTTACGGCGGTGTGTGATAAAGTTCAGGGCTTACTTAGATGATGGTACATAAATTGAAGGAAAACTATCTCTAATCAGAAGGACATCTTGAAAAGATAGTATATTATACAAGGATATGTATACTAATAAAAATATTCTATTGTTAGTGGTTCGAGTGAGGTTTTAAAAAAACCGGCCAAGCGCGAGTCGGACTCGCCCATGAAGGGTTCCGTAGGATTTATGACGTATTAAAAAAAACTATTTACTAGATCTCGTTCAAACTAATTTTCAGTGGAAGTTTGCATGGTAATATACATCATATATTTTTTTAGTTTTATCATTCTCTTATGTTACAGGGGGGGGGGGGGGGGGCACACATTTTACCACTTTGGACGTGTCTCTCGCGCAAACTATTCAGTTTAGAAAAAGAAATGATATTAGAAACTACAATATGATTCTTCAAGACTTATCCACAGATACACGGGTTTGATGAAAAACAAATTTTTGAGTTTCAGTTCTATGTATGGGGAACCCCCAAAATTTATTGCTTTTTTCTATTTTTGTGTAAAAATATTAATGCGGTTCACAGAATACATCTACTTACCAAGTTTCAACAGTGTAGTTCTTATACTCGTAGTTTCGGAGAAAAGTGGCTGTGACATACGGACGGACAGTTGTGTTTTCGGTGAGCGTCTTCTGCGTTGGATTTTTTTTTCTGATTTTGGTAGTGGGTTCGGTAGCTAACCAGATGGGCCCAGAAGCCTTATTAACTAAGCAGACTCAATTGAAAAACTTCTATACCATGGGAAATCGAACCCCGCACCCCCAGATTAATACCGGGTGATTTCAACTAGTAGACCACGGAAGTATTCTCTTATCCACATTTTTTATATATATCAATATTTTACATATATCAAGGTGCAATACGAAGTACGTCGGTTTCGTACCCTTTCGTAAACCAACATTACAATATTGGTCCAATCGATGTAGTATGGATTTAGTTCAACTATATACTCGTACACCTAAAGCAGACATTTGAATGGAACGTTAATAGGATGTCTCTTTTCTGTAGCCGTAGCCCGCGGTAGTGAAAGGTGGACTATGACAAAGAAAAATAGAATCGAAAAGGCCGGCGAAGTGCAACTCATCGTATCGGTTTTTTTATACCGAGCTCCGACAGTTCCGCAAACGTTTTATTGAGGTCTCAATCAGTTAAAAATAAAGCGAAGCGATTGTATGCAGTCCCGTGGTTCTAATGACTTCATTGCTATTCAAATATTTTCAATTCAAAAACTTTTGATCCTATAATGGGCTAGTGTTTATGGGTTGGTGAATTGTAGGCATGTGTAATCAACAGCAGATTAATTTCTTTTATTAATTAATTTAGCACATTAATTTAGCAAATTAATTGATAATTCAAAGTCGTCGATTTTTATCCAATTCATTTTTATTTTTTTACGAAAATATTTTTTTTTTCTTAATTTTATTATCTTGCGATCGGCTTTACAAGCCCTTAGCAGATTTGTTGTGGATTATTGTCAGGTAAGAACTGTTCCTCCTGTGAGGAAGCTGTCTTTCATTTTAATTCCGGCTTTGTTTAGGAACAAAGTCCCATATGTGTTGCCTTTTGAGTCTTCTGTCACATAGTGGTTCACCTAACGCAGTTGCTAGGGTATTTGTGTGTGCTTTTATTCGGTTTTGGTATGCCATTGCTCTGTGTTCTACTTCCTCTTTGATTGTTCTCATTTCTGTGTACTCATGCAATTCACTGATTTTGATAAACAGAGGTGCATTGGTTATCATTTTAAGGGCTTTATTCTGGAACCGTTGTAAGATTTCCAGGTTGCTATTTTTGCCGATCCCCATAACTCGATGCCATAAGTCCAGATAGGTTTAATTATTGTTTTATAGATGAGTATCTTGTTTTCCATGGTGACGTTTGAACTTCTGCCCATTAGCCAGTTGAGGTTTCTCAGCCTTATATTTAGCTCGTCACGTTTTTTTTGGATATGGGTGTTCCATGTTTGTTTCCTGTCAAGATGCATGCTTTTACGAAAATATGATTAATTTTTTTTTGGTTTGTTTGGTTCGGATAAATTGTAATAAATGCTAACATAATTGAAGGATTAAATTAAGTGGAAAAGTTTTATGACTAGCTATGAATGATAAGGCCTGAAAATGAATATTAATAAAAAGTTTAGCAAATGAAATTTAAAAATGAAATTGAACTGAAAATGCAATGAAATGTGTTGCTATACCTAATGTATAAATAAAATCAATGGTTTTATTTTTGTAGTGAGATATAATTTGGCTTTCATTTTTCTGACAGCTTGTAATGCTTGTATTAGGTACCTGCTATGTTATGTATGTTAGTTTAATTATGTATGTACCTACTGATAACATTTACGTAATAATATGAGTTTCGTGTGTCTGATTGCCTTCATTAGTATTACATGAAATATTTCAATATGAAATAATTTAATTATATACGCAAATCATGTTCGTTGCCTTCGTCGAAAGCTCATACTGAGTTTCCAATCAATCTCGCCACCAGTGTCGAACAAGGCTCCCGTTCCAAGCATTAATTGCGACTTCGCATTAGGTACTTTATTGACTGCAAAATAATTTTATACCCCAACGAAGATAAAGTAAGATTATGTCACACCGGGAATTTAATACCGCGTTTTGCGGAGGCGTAAAATATGTATTAACGTGTCGCTTAATATAAATTCCCACCGCCATTTTCGCTTCCTACTGAATTTTTAACTTATTGCATTCTAAATTTACAAAATGGCCGCCACTTGGGTGTGACAAATTGAATTTGAACTGAAGCCTCTTTCGGAAGATTCCTTATCAAATTATCTATTCGTTTCTGTGAAAAATAACGACTATTTCTGGCTTACGCGTGTATAAAGTTATTTTATTTATTTATTGGGGTTCTGTACCTTAAAAAGAAAACGCGGAACCCTTATAGGATCACTTTGTTTTCCGTCTGTCACTCTGTCCTTCTGTCCATATGTTCGTCTGTCCCTCCATCTGTCAAGACCTTATCTCGGGAACGCGTAGAGATATCAAACTTGAATTTATATCAAAGTTAACACGATCTTAAGATATGTCCCTTGTTGTTTGCGATTTCACAAGGGAATTAAAATCTATATAGTGAACTCCGCGTTGACCTTGTATCATTACATTTAGCAAGAAGCAAGGTCTTATAGCACATGTTAAATAAAAATATCAAAACTGTAAACATGTATATGTTTGTACGGAGCCCTCGGCCGGTTTTTTGTTAATGCTGTGGATTTGTTTTATCTCGGTTGTTATTTATTAAATATGCATACTGTTATCAAAATTATATGTATAAACCCTCTGTGTCAGGAGCTCGAAGTTACTCTACTATAAAAAAGTTAGTTGCCTTGTTCATGACCATGATGGGTGACCAAAACTGTCAAACATCTCGAAGCCACGTTAAACAGTGAAATATTCGTCTGATATCGGCATGAAGGCGCCATTTTGCAATTGCTCGTTTGAAATCGCAAAATTCAAGTGCGATTTCACCCGATGCCAAGTCATCAACACGTACGTTACCTTCTTTCCTTCAGTTTCTTCTTTCTTCTTTTTTTGAATAGTTGAACTACGAACTACACTCGGGGACAAATTTAGAGAAACGATAAACATTCACTTTTAGTTTTGATAACGCTGTGTATTTCAGCATACAAAACCATATTTAGTTTTACCAGCGTTCTAGCCATTGGACTCGATACAAAAAAAACATTCACCGCGGAAACCAGTTGTACGATTGTGATATAAAATACCACCATTAAAAGTTACCGTTCTTCTCCAGGTCCCAAATTGGGAAATTTTGTCACTATCCGTTATGGCCTTGGTCATGAATCCTGAATAACAATCATACAAACGCATTAAAGGTCAATCACACATCGATATGATGTTGTAAAAGTAGCTTGAATGTATGTAAAAAGTGTATTGTTCCTCTAAATTTGTCCCTGAGTGTATTTCTATGCCAGCATGTAAAACACCCGTTCCGCTGCACATTTCCTTCGGAAGCGAACGAGTCGCATGCGATTCCGTCGTATAAATGGGGTTCTGATTCAATTTTTATAAGCGATGCGACTGGTGACATTCCGCACGGCTCAAATCAACCCGTTTGTTGCTGTTTGTGAACAAAAAATTATGTTTACAAAGGTTTAAACTGATTGGACGAACCACCTTTAAGCTGATTGGACGAACCGACTTTCCGCACTCCTAATTTGCTAGTTGTATAAATAAAACAAATAAATCGAACGTACTGAGTTTAAGTACAAATTTAATAAAATCAAATTAAGTAGCTACGCTTATATCGTTATTAAATAAATTGCATTTTTTTTCTCAGGTGTCTTTTAATACAGCACTCGATGCGCCCTGTGGCTTTTACCTTAACGTAGGAAGTGGGATATAAATATTCCGTTATTGTAAAATAAGGCAAACAAATCGCCATTAATAGTAGTAAACAAATCACCGTTAATATTAATAATACTTACCAAGTCATACTAATAAGATTGGTTACAAGTACCAACCCAGTGTCACAGAAGATATAATAGTACTCCGTATAGAACGGCCACTCACCTCCCCGCACTCATTTCAAATACCTCACCCCACCCGGCACTTCGTTGTAGACATCACTGACACATAAACAAGGGCACGCGCGTTCGCTCAGGCGCGGCGAGACTTCACGTTCACCGAGTAGACGCGAGAGCCGGCCGACATCAGAGATAGAGCTGCTATGCAGGTAAAAGAGAAGACAGTCGCTGCACTGCTCGCGTCATTTCGATTGATAACAACGCACTCAGCCCTACTAGATTCCACGCACACATTTTCGCGTGTACAAACGACATTCGCTTAAGTAGTAGTAACAGGTAATTGAGTTGCGAACATTGTATGTAGTGCCCGGGGTATGCCAGTGTCTAACCCTGTTTCGGAGCGCTTGATCCTGTAACAATTTCCCGCATACCGCAGAAGAGATTATTGAATTTACAAATTCTATATAACCAACTTCAAAGCGTTCTCAATCAAGTTAGATCCTCTATTTATCTTAAACCAGATATATTAGTTGTAAACTGTGAATGTCTGTTAGTTAAACACATTTTAGTTTGATGAAAAGTAAAAGCTTAAAAAATTAAGCGTGGTGGTGAGAAATAGACATTGATAAATATTTGTCATTTTTTTTTGCTCAAACTGTCCTCTATTGTTGTGTACCAGAGCGGAAGTAAAAATGTAATAAGACACTCCATACAACGTTCGCAAATCAATTACCTATTACTACCACTTAAGTAAATGACGTTTTTACACGAGCAAATGTGTGCGTGGAATCTAGTAGGGCTGAGTGCGCGGTTATCAATCGAAATGACGCGGGAAGTGCTGCGACTGCCGTCTTTTTTACCCGCATAGCGATATCTCTGCTATCGGCCGGCGCTCGCGTCTACTCGGTGAACGTGAAGTGTCGAAGTGTCTACTACAAAGTGCGGGGTAGGATGAGGTATTTGAAATGAGTGCGGGGAGGTGAGTGGCCGTTTCTGTGTGGAGTAGTATTATATCTTCTGTGCTACAACTACAGCAGTCGGAGCACAGGCACGCCAAGAAATATAGCACTTCTACACCGCCTCTATTACCAGCGATATAAGAGCGATCCAAAGGTATAGTACAATTTACTTCTATTCACAAACTTTTGCAGACCTTTTTATTATTTAAAAGATAAGATATTTATAATAAGATATTTAAAAGATTAAGGGGATTGGAGTCGCTCACGTCCGTAGGTTTTACCCTCGAGACCCTACACGTGATCCCCGGGTGGTGCTAATCGAGTGACCAACTTCTGGTGGTAGGGCTTGAAAAACCCGACTGGCTAGCGACCACCGTGCGCATGATGTAAAACCCGTCAAGTGGCCATTTTTGTCCGCGTTTCGGGATCAGTCTGCGCACAGCCAGAGCTTGAGGGGTCGTTGCTGCGATTCGTATGGTTTGTGCGGGCTTCCGTCGACCCAGTGCCAGGTTGACTGCGTTGACCCTCCGCCCAGGAAGACCCGAAGAAACGGCTGTTCCGCTGGCCGCCCGTGGTATAGTACAGGGGCCCAAGCGGACCTAACCAGTCCGTGAGGCTGCCCCACCATGCCACGCATAATCTCGGGGTGGTCCGTCGTGCCGGTTGGTGACCGGACGGTGGGTCCCGGCGGCCACTTCCGGGGGGGTTCGGGGGCCCTTCCGTGCAGAGGGTCAGCGCAAATCAGCTGTCGGCTGTTCCCTGGCGAAACAGGCCTACACACATTAACTATGCGAAGCGCAGCAAGGACACCTCAGTTTCACGCCTCTCACTCCAATAATTATGGCAGCGCAAAATATTAAGACTGGTCGTACAGCGGTGCATTATCCCACCAAAACACCATTATTCGAGGTGGGGCTCGCTAACATCCGCGGGCTCCATTCTAACCTCTTAGCTGTCCACCACCATCTCGAGACAGCCCGTCCAGCAATGCTGTTTTTGACGGAGACGCAAATTATCTGCCCGGCCGATACAGGCTACCTTAATTACCCCGGCTACGCTCTTGAGGAGTCCTTCAAGGCGAAGGCTGGTGTTTGCTTGTTCGTCCGGGCGGACGTTTGCTGTCGTCGCCTGCGCTGTTTGGAGGAACCTTCCTTTTCCATCCTTGCGGTACACGTCGATTTTGGCACTCATTGCCGTGTCTACGTCTGCGTCTACCGTTCCCATCGTGGTGACTTGGAGACAACTCGACTTTTTGAACATCTAAGTCGGGTGGCAGATGACGCGCAGGAGCGATTTCCTTCCGCCGAGCTGGTGTTTTTAGGGGACTTCAATGCTCACCACGAGTTGTGGTTAAGTTCCTCTAAAACTGACCATGCGGGTAGGACTGCCCACGCATTCGCTCTCACGCACGACCTGACACAATTGGTCACCCAGAACACCAGGGTACCAGATATTATCGGTCAAGCGCCCTCTTTATTGGACCTTCTGTTGACAAATCGCCCTGACGGATATCAGGTAGTGGTTCGAGCTCCACTAGGATCTTCGGATCACTGCCTGGTATCCGTCTCAGTGCCTCAGGCGTCACGACCGTCGCCTGTGGTTGCAGCACGCCGTCTGTGGCACTATGCGTCAGCAGATTGGGACGGTATGCGGGATTATTACGCATCTGTTCCTTGGTGGCAGCGCTGTTTCAATAGGATGGATCCGGACTCCTGCGCTACCTCTGTTGCTGACGAGATCATACTAGGAATGGAATATTATATTCCGCATTCCAATCTCGTCAGTAGAGGCAGACGTAACCTCTGGTTCAATCGCGAGTGCGCCTCTGCTGTTGAAAACAAACAGCTGGCTTACCGCGCTTGAATCAGAGGCCGAGCATCTAAGGATCCCAATACAAGCCTACTGAAAACAGCCTACAATAATGCCACCAAGTTATGTAAGAGGGCTTACATTAGAGCGGATGCTCAGCGCATTGCACAAGTGGGCCAGGAACTGCTATCGCACCCTACGGGTAGCCGTTCTTTTTGGCGCCTGGCCAAAGCTGTGCAATCAAACTTCTGCCAACCCTCGCTGCCACCGCTGAGACTTGCCGATGGCTCACTTGCTCATCAGCCGCAGGAGAAAGCCGACCTCCTGGCAAAACTCTTTGCGGCTCATTCCCGTGTCGATGACTGTGGTACACAACCTCCGAAACTATCCCATTGTGGCAGCACCATGCCCGATATTCGTATCAGACAGCGTGATGTGCGGGCGGAGCTCCAGTCGATCGATACTCGAAAAGCAAGTGGACCAGACGGCATTCCTGCGATTGTTCTTAAGAAGTGTGCAGCGGAGTTGACTCCGGTCCTTACGCGTCTATACCGTCTGTCGTTCTCTGCTGGTTGTGTGCCGAAATCTTGGAAAGAGGCCAATGTCCAGCCGGTTCCCAAAAAGGGAGATCGTTCTGATCCGGCTAACTATCGTCCTATAGCCGTCACTTCCATTTTGTGTAAAATCATGGAGAGGATCCTTAATACACAGCTGATCCGTTACCTGGAAGGTCACTCGTTACTTAATGACCGACAGTATGGGTTTCGTCCTAAACGGTCAACAGGTGACCTTCTAGCGTTCCTTTTGCACAAATGGGGTGAATCTATCGATAAGCGCGGCGAATCGGTGGCTATTAGTCTCGACATCGCCAAAGCTTTTGATAGAGTCTGGCACAAGGCTCTTCTTTCCAAGCTTCCGGCATACGGATTACCCGCGCAGTTCTGTACGTGGATTGCCAGCTTCCTCCACGAGCGTAGAATTCGCGTTGTCGTTGACGGCTGCGCTTCGCGGTTCGTGGCAGTGAACGCTGGTGTTCCGCAAGGCTCCGTTCTATCCCCCACATTGTTTCTTCTGCATATCAATGATATGCTTTCCTTGGGAGCTATACATTGCTATGCAGACGACAGTACAGTGCATGGGGGATATCACGGAGCCTCGGGGGCTGCTCGTGGTGATATTGGTAGGGAAAGGCAGAATCTTATCATTGAGCTCAACAGGACGCTGGACCTCGTCTCCGAATGGGGCTCCAACAATCTTGTTGAGTTCAATGCTAAGAAAACACAGGTGTGCGTGTTCTCGGCGAAAAGGTCACCTTTCCTCCCCCTTCCTTCTCTTCAGGGCACAACCCTTCACACACAGAGCAACATCACCTTGCTCGGAATGAACATTCGCTGCGATCTGAACCCCAGAGACTACATCGAATCCGTCATAACTAATGCCTCACGGAAACTCGGTGTCCTGAACAAGGTGCGTAGGTATTTTGCGCCGGACCAACTATGCTTGTTGTATAAAACTCAGGTTAGGTCTTGCGTGGAATATTGCTCGCACCTTTGGGACGGCTCCGCTCAGTACCTCCTCGATGCTCTGGACAGATTGCAGCGTCGCGCTATTCGCATAATTGGCGATGTAGAGGCAACTAACACCCTCGAGCCTCTACAACTTCGTCGTGACATCGCCTCTCTTAGCGCCTTTTACCGAATGTTCCATGGGGAATGCTCTGAGGAGCTCTTTAACCTTATCCCTCCCTCTCCATTCCTTAACAGAAACACGCGTAAGGGCCTTCGGAGTCATCCGTACACTGTGTCCTCCTTTTCACACCGTACCAAGAAATTCCAAGATTCCTTCTTCTGTCGTTCATCCCACACTTGGAATTCTCTACCTGCGCACGTGTTTCCTCCATCCTACAACATGGGTTCCTTCAAAAGAGGCGTGAAAAAGCATCTTTTGGGCCGGCAAGGGGCGGGCAGGTAGGAGAGTGGATGTCGTCCCTACTCTATCTGTCAACTCATTTGGGCCTCTTTCACCGCTTAACATCAGGCGGGAGGAGGTCATTTGCCGGGCCATCCATAAAAAAAAAAAAAAAAAAAAAAAAAAAGATAGTCATTTTAGAATATTGCTTAAGGCTGCGCTTTGATTGATGATAGATTATTTTTTAATAAATTGAATAGTGGAATTGGTATTTGAAGTCTCTGCTGATGAAAAAAAAATCTGAGCTTTATTTCATTAAGCTCATAGCACGCTTAGGACTCTGTGCAGACTTGATGCTTTGAGGTGCTTCTATTCAATCATTATGGACTTGGGTAGTTATTGTTCTAGGTACTCATCATCACAGCTCATATACATCCCCACCGAGGGGCTCGAGCTTACCCTATGTTAGGGTGATTAGCCCTTAGTCAACCACGCTGGCTCAGTGCGGATTGGTCGACTTCACATACGTCTTTGAATTTCTTCGCAGATGTATGCAGTTTGCCTCACGATGTTTTTCTTCACCGTAGGAGCGTCAGGCAAATGTACATAAATATAATTC
Organism: Schoenobius gigantellus; assembly: GCA_963935595.1. NCBI lineage: Eukaryota > Metazoa > Arthropoda > Insecta > Lepidoptera > Crambidae > Schoenobius > Schoenobius gigantellus. The sequence goes on from OZ012563.1 coordinate 9,939,274, forward strand.
GAAAATCAAAAAACACATTGATACATGGCGGTCTTGAACGCCGGACCTCACGATTAGAAGGCAAGCACCGAATCCCCAGCGCCACCGACGCTCTAGGTACTAAATCAATTGTTTTTAATTTTACTTGATAGCATTCCTCAAATAGAACTATATTTTTTTTATTGCAACTAAGTTGGTAAACAAGCAAACTGCCCACCAGATGGTAAGTGGTAACAGTCACCTATAATACATGTGGCTCCTGTGAGATTCGCAGCAAAACTGCAACCCCCACAAGAGCCACAGTGTACGTTGCCAACTTGTGACATAGGATGTGAAGTCACGGTACCCAGTAATTTCAATGCCATATCTTACCCTTCAAACTGGAACACAGCAATGCAAGCACTGCTGCTTTGCAGCAGAAATAGGTAAGACGGAGGTACCCAAGCACACGACCCTGGTACAGAGTCTCCCTCCGGTGTTGACACCAAGTGCGACACCAAGTGTCGCACAATAGGGAACGGGAGAAACTTAGAAACGAATGTACCTAGCTACTTTGCAATATGTTAATACATTCAGGAAATTTCAAAGTACGAATTTGTACTCCACTTTGTGAGTTTAATTGTGGATGCTTTTGCTTGCATTCGAGATAAATATCTAAATAGATTTTCAGTGCTGAAAACGCATTTAAAGATTCATGATTTACATTGCAGCAAGATAGATAGCATAGATAGGTACATTGCAGCAAGTGGATCTAAGCTGATACGGGAAAAATGCTATAGTTTTAAGCTTTTTAGTCCAGTTGCCATCGTTTGCGTTAACTGCACAGAGGCCCTAGACAAATGCCACATGCTAACTTTGCCGCTGTCGTTCTGCAGAAAAAATGTATGGAAATGACATTAGCTTACGACAACCTCACGCTATTTTTTCCGCAGCTAATGTCATCTCCATACATTTTTTCTGAGGAACGACTGCGGAATAGTTAGCGTGTGGTATTTGTCTAGGGGGGCTGTGCCTTTTTTTTCGGATGGAAATGCGTGACCGCACCGTGCCCGCCGTTGGCTAGACACCGAGCGTGTGTAGGTAGGCGTGTGTCTTCCGGTAGAGTGCCAGGCCTACCCACTAAAACTTCCCGGTGTTCTCCCTGCCCTTGTGGGCGCGCTAGGTAAGGTCCACACTGCGACTCCTCTACCCACGCGCCCGGAACAACTGCACAGTAACTATAGCCTATGTAACATTCACGTTTGTTTCGTTAAAACTTTTTAAACAGTGGGCCAAAAGTGTCACGCTTATTTTTCCGCAGTCATTCTGCAGAGAAAATGTATGGAAATGACATTAGATTAGAATGTGACAACCTCGCGCAATTTTTCCGCAGCTAATGTCATCTCCATACATTTTTTTCTGCAGAACGTTGGAACTCCTATTATAACAAATTAACACATTTATTTACTAAAAGGACAAGACTAGCGGATGTTCTCAAAAATTTTCGTCATTTTTAAACCATCAACAACCTCCCAGGGGCTGATTCTAGTGTTCAGATGCAACAACTTTTTGTATGGGACCAACATCGAAATCGAAAAAAAATACCACTTCTCCATACAAACTAGGTTAGCTGATCGAGACTTTAGTGTGGGAAAGTGGTGGAAGTCTCCAGGAATAACTCCTTGCGTTTTTACCATAATAATGTAGGACGTGTTAGGATTAAACAGGCTGTTGGTATATTATCCGAATTCCACACCAGCGAATTTACGGTCAGAGTTATTACCTCCACACCCATAAAATTGTATACTCAATATTATTTAGGAACTCCAGATCTGTCGGAGAAGAATTCTATCTGCCGTAATTACGAAATATGTGCTCTCTATAAAATTCATTGTAAAAAATAAAATCTTTAGGATCTGTGGTAAACTTCGTGTGGTTTATATTAATCGGTATCATGATAATTTTGGTGCGGTCAAAAACATTGATGATGAGGTAATATTGAGGTGCATTGAGATTAACGATTTACAACAAAAAAACGTATTGTAGCGTATTGACCGTTTGGTAAGCAAGTTAAGTCTCTGCTGTGACGGCATTTTCACTGCATTACTAAATTGCGGTTTGAATGCAATTAACACTAATGCAATGTAAGCTGCAACATGTTACAATTGATTACAAGTGCACCTATACATATGTTATTTATAGTTAACTAGCTTATGCCCGCGACTTCGTCCGCGTGGTAATCATTTTATATTGATTTCTTTTACAAATTCTCCTCCTCCCCCTTTTTACACTCTTAAGGAATGATTTCGGGGATAAAACTATTCTTTATTCTTCCCTACAACTCAAACTTTCTCCATACCAAATTTCATAGGTTCAATTCAAGTTCAATCGGTTCAGCGATTATTGATTCCCCATACAAACTTCCACCTCCCTTTTCTCCCCCTTATGGGGTGATTTCTGCGATAAAAGCTATGCTATGTCCTTTCCTGGGGCTCAAATTATATTTATACCAAATTTCATCTAAATCGCTTCAGTGGTTTAGGCGTGATTGCGTAAAACACAGACAGACAGAGTTACTTTCGCATTTATAATATTAGTAAGGAAGTGAGGATTATTACCCAATTGTCACTTTATCTACAGTTTCAGATCCTGGGTTGAAATGTTATAAATTTTGCTCGGAATCTGTTCAGAAAACAATTACCGTTTGTGAATCTGTACTATTTGAACATACAAATAAAACTATAGCACAGAATGAATAGCTTTTAAGCATAAAATGAGCATTGAAATGAGTTGATTGGATGGTGCATTTAATGCTCCCTGAAGCACTCTGAACTATCTTCTGTTCAAGTTTCTTTGTATTTTGTCTGCCCGAATTGGGTTCGTTATGAGTTCTACTGAATTGGGTTCGTTATTATACAATGCAAGCTTTTCGTACGCCCTTTTGCATATTTTAGTCTTCTCCCGCAGGAATTCTATATAATCCCACAGTATTATAAAACAGAAGCATGCGAAGAAAGTCCTGCCAAAATATATTTATTTAGTTTTAAAGTAGGATTAAAGGAATTAAAGACTAATTAAATTACTAATAACCATTGTATAAGCCTTGTATAGTTGAGCAGTGTTTTGTCTCTTTTGTTCGAATTTGAAATGTCATTCGAGTGAACGTGACAAAACACTGTTTAACTAAATCAGGCTTATACGATGGTTATAAGTAAGGCCTTATAAATCTAATTTTCAATTCCCATTTCACCTTTTTAGGCTACTGCGCAATGCAATGAAGATCACAGTAATGTGTTAATTGAGTCTATGTATGTATGTATGTTTGTTTATTTGTGGCACAATATTAACCTAACGAGTCAACGGATTTTGATGATTCTAATGTCAATCGATTCGTTTTAATCTTGTGAGTGTTACTAAAGACCTGATAGTTATCGAAAGCCAATATGGCGACCATCAGGCGCCATATTGTGAAAAAATCGTTTAACTACATCATGTGTGTTATCATTAAAGTTCTTAGAAAAATTTGTCAGGTTTCTTAGACTATTTTTTATTTCGATTAATCTTCAAGAAGGCAAGCAGGTGGGGCACTCACGCTCGCCTACTATTCATATCTAGTAATAGCGAATAATTGAAGTAATTTATAAATAAACTAGCTATCCCCGCGAACTACGTTTCGCCATAATAGGTAATTGTCCAAAATAAGAAAAGTTCTCGAGATGGCCACCATTAACACCTAGGGTTGTAAAGAAATACCAAGTATATACAAAAATTTTCAAAAAAATCGGTCAAGCTCATTCGGAGGAGCTCCATAACAAATACTGTGACACGAGATTTTTATAGCAACTATATAGAAGATAAAAACTTGGTCAATAAAAAAAACTAATTTAAAGTTTAGAAAAACCCGACTGCATAAAAAAAAATAATTAATAAAAACTAAAAAAAAAGCAAACCCAGTAGCACAGAATAAGTAATAGTACTTAAGTACAGTAGTATAAAATTCTAGCAGTCGGAACCCATTTTATTGGTTTTATTTAAGCTTATTTAGACTAATGGGTCACAGCTCATGAGTATTTTTGATAAGTGCTATCCGTCTAATAGGTTTCTGTTATGAGTACTTACTATATGGCAACGTGAAAGTGAAGTGAAAACTTTGTGAACAGTTTTTTTTATTATTATAATAAGGCTATGTTATAATCAATACTGAGAATAGCTAATATTTTCTTCAGTATAATTAATCTTAACAATGTATCCGAAACGCAAAAAATTATCTACAATGTAAATGTTTATTTAAAGCCTCGCTGTATTTTGGTTCCTCTAATGGCCGATTTCACCACCCATAACTTAGCTTAGGAAGCCCCTAAGACGTATGCTGTCACTTTTTGTCTTTAATGAAAAGAATGTGACAGCATGCCACCTAAGAGTACCCTAAGCTAAGAAGAGGTTGGTGAAAATGGCCATAACTGCAACAAAAATTACAGGGTAAGTTTTGTAAAATGGCTTTTTCTACAGATAAACGGACAGATTTTAACCACCACGTCACCTGATGGTATGTGACGATAAGGCCGAAAGTGGAACCGAGTTTACCTGCAGGCCTATTCTGTAACTTCGGTTGCTAACTAGAACTGTCATTTTTGAAAGGAACTTAACATCCATTACTGCTATCATGAACACTGCCGTAACACATAAGATCACTAAACCGGTAATGGATATCAAGTGTCTTTCAAAAAGTTACCAACCATAGTAAGCGAATAGGCCTGCTGGTCTACTCAACAACTTAGGGAGTGAGTCTCTTACCTTTAACTATAATCTTATATAAGGTATATATACTAGCTGTGCCCGCGAACTAAGTTTCGCTATAGGTAATAATTGTAAAAAAAAATCTGGAGTGAGCCACCCTTTTCATCTAGGGGTATAAAACAGCCTACGACCTATTCTCAGACCTACCAATATACAAAAAAATTCCTTAAAAATCGTGGAAACCGCTTCGGAGGAGATCGATAACAAACGTGATTTTTGTATATTAGAATATTGTTGTGCCCCGAGCATAGTGTTGCTATCCGTCTGGATAAAGCCGGACAGTGTTAGGCTTTTTGACCTCTTGTCCGGTCAAATTTTTCTGCGTTCGGCCTGTCCAGCTTTTGTTAGGTCTCTCTTATACTATCGTTCAATCAATTCAATCAATCACTTCAGTCAGTAGCGAGCAGTAACGAGCGAGTGAGACGAGATTGGCTGACTCGCTCGCAACTGTGTGTTTCATTAATTTTTTTTTACCAATAATCCCTTTTTTTAGCGTCCGGTTTTGGTATTCAAAAGTCCGGCTTTTAAATATGTGATTTATTTGATAGTTTCGTCATTTTTTAAATTTTTCTTAATGTCCGGCTTTTATGACGGGTAAGTCCGGCTTTTTGATTTTACAGATGGCAACGCTACCCGAGCACAATAATATTCATTGATTTATTTGAGTTTTTATGCAAGAAGAGTGTACAAAAGGTGGTGAATTTTTTGCCAGTCGACCTATGGGTTAGTTGAGAAACTATCAAGGTAGATTGAATCAGATAAAGAACAGCCTCTATCTGATTTCCCGATAATTAGATGAGCACGTTACGTATAGTCATTCGTACTGTTCAACTGAACCGGACAGTTGACATTTGAGTGAACATTTCGGAATTGCATTTCTGTGGCAATGCCTCGAAAATCCCGAATTCGCGTATGTTTTTCGAAACGGAAAGATGATAACGGCGCGACTAGTCGATATCTAGTTCACACGCGAGTTTTCACGTTTCATCTGTCTCCACAGGTCGCTGCGTTTTGGAATATATCGACGGCTTTACAACGCTATTTTCACACACACGGAGATGTATTTTGAATCGTTCCTCCTATTGAGGTGGGGGAAATGCAATTTGGGTAGTATTTGCATGTCCATGATATATTTAACCGCCTGCGTGATCCAGTGGTTGAAACTGTCACGGTATTGATATAGAGGTCTGGAGATCGATTTCCTATGGGGGTAGAAGTGTTTCTGCTTTGTTTGGTTGGTGGTAGGCTGAGTAGCTTCTAAGCCCACCTCCTTTTTGGCCTTACCGTCATTGATCATCAGGTGGAATTAAGGCCAAGACTTTCGCTGTTGTGTGTAAGAAAAAACCTTAAAACATAAAAAGGTATGGCGTTTTATATTTTGTACTAGCTTTCCGCTTGCGACTTCGCCCGCGTTATTTTTGTTTTCCCGTGGGAATTTTTTTCCCGTAGGAAAATTACCCTATGTCGTCACCCTGGTCTCGAACTATCCCTATACGGACTTTCATCAAAATCGGTTTAGTAGTTTCGAAGCCTATTCAATACAAACAAACATACAAACAATCAAATCTTTCCTCTTTATAATATTAGTATAGATAATCGGTTTATAAGGCATCAAGCAATTTTAATTAATAATGTAGGTGTTTTATCCAAATAAATTTAAATCTAAAAAAAACAGGGAACATCCTAACTTTCATCATCATCAGCTCATATACGTCTAACCTAAGTTAGGGTGTTTAGATTAGACCTTAATCAACTACGCTGGCCCAGTACGGATTGGTCGAATTCCTCACGATGTTTTCCTTCACCGTAGGAGCGTCGGACGAATGTACATAAGAAATTCGAAAAAATAAAAAACACATTGGTACATGGCGGGATCGAATATCAAAAGGTAAGTTATAGCACAAAGTGGCATCACTTTGATCTGTTCAATTTTAAAACTTATATCCTCAGGTCATTGACCAATGCACGCATACCAGCATCACTTCGAAATAAGTAATGATTTTGCTTATGATGTTAAAACATCAGCTGAACTACCGCATCTATCTGAAGAAGCAATTAAAAAACAAAATAATTGAAATATTTGAAGACGAAACACTGAATTTCGGGATGAAAATTTCACGGAAATGGTGTCCCTGTTGATGGCAGCTTTATCGGACATTTTCGTGTGACCCGATGAACGTTTTCCAGGAACTTAAGCTCCGAACACTTACAGCTGACGGGATTACAGTGAAAAATTTAACACCCATTTTTAAATAGTTATTTGGAACTATTTTTTTCACGACTTGTTAAATATTAATCGATCATCAGTGATTTTGAGTCGTTATTGTAGCCTATAAACTTGCGATTAGCCCTGTTCAACTCTTGTGATAAATTGAGGATTCAGTGTTGCATCTGGTTATGTTTGTTAACTATCCAGGCTCGTTTTTGGCACGCTGATCAGAAACATGTAAATGAAGCATTCATCATAGCTAGTGATCTTATTTTAAAATGGATTGCTGTGCTGTATATCCAAGACGTGGCATCAGATTGTGGTGATGTTTAACTATCCTTCTTTGGGCCCGGAATTCCGTCATCGTACTCTGGGCCCAATTATATATTACTAATATTACTTCTTCTTAACTTTTTTTTATTATACAGCTTATCTATCCACATTGAAATCCAGAACTCTTCTGGTAATATGACTCATCCCTTATCCATGCCCCTACGACGTCTGTCACCTATCGTCTCTGTCACTGGTTCTACTTTCATTTTTTTCGTATACAAGTTTAATTGTGAAACACCTGCAACCTCGCAGGATTAGATATATTTATTTTTGTATGAAAGTAAAATCTGACGAATTATCAAAAGTCGTAGAACAAACGTTGTCTTTTAGGATGTTAGCTATCTAATCCTGCAAGATTGCAGGTGTTTCACGAATAATCCTGCTACGAGAAAATCCATCCATCCTGACAAAAATGTTCACTATATCCCGACCAATTCATTCATTCATTCAAGCCCTTTTTCTAACATGGCGGTATAGACCTCCTTCAACTTCATTCCGATCTATTTTGGGCTACTTTGATCCAGTTTGTATTCACCATCCTAACGATGTCGTCCTTCCACTGCATCTGTGGTCTTCCGAAGAGTCTTTTACGGTCCCATGATTTTCATTCCAAGATATTTTTGCACTATGAGACCGGCCTTCTGGATATATATTCCGCGCATTGCCACACTGAAGCGAGACTCTGTACCAGGGTTGTCTGCATGGGTGCCTCCGTCTTACCTATTTCTGCCGCAAAGCAGCAGTGCTAGCATTGATGTGTTCCAGTTTGAAGGGTAAAATATGGCAATGAAATTACTGAGTACATGAGCCACATGTATTATAGGTTACTGTTCTCACTTACCATCAGGTAGGGAGTTTGCTTGTTTGCCAACTTAGTTGTATAAAAAAAAAGCTTAAGCCTTGCTACACGGTGTGTGATCCGACTCCGACTCCGTTTTCGGATTCACTTATTAGTTCTCCTGTATCGGAGTGTTAATCCAGACTAATTATTGTACCATAAATGGTACTGTTTATTGGTGTAATTGGTCTGGAGGGCTACTGAATGGTACTTCAATGTCTTTGCCTAATGATACCCGCTCTGTTCTCTACCATAATTTTCCGCTTTTTATTTTAACTTTGTTCCAAACCAGCTTGAATTTTATAAAGTGGAACCACAGTATCACTACTAAGCACAACTTAAACATCATTAAGCTTTACGTTAGTATGACACACGCCGGATAACGTGGTACCGTGTCTAATGCAATATGTCGTCTGAAAGCAATTTGCCACGCCGCGTGTGGTCCTTCTTTCATTACGGACGCAAAACATAAGCGAATCACCAAGCGAAACTATTCCGTATAATTACGGCTCTAAGTACCAAATTTCTGTGCTAGAAAAAACCAGCCAAGCCTTTTTGGAAATAAAAACGGTAGATAGTTTGAAAAGGGGTCTTCTATGTTTTTAAAGTGAATTATTCCTGCAAGCAAGATTCTTGTTCTTGCTTCCTCTAATGAGATTATAATTAAATGCGTTAATAATTAATTAACTTATAATGAATAAATGAATGGTGGAAATGATATGCATATTAAATTCGAAGGATTTCTTTGGCTATAAACAAATACAAAAACAAATACAAATATTATACTACAAATGCTGAGGCCCAATTCTACTAATAAATTACAGCTGAATCGAAACTAAACCTATATTGCCTTTCAACTGTACGATGACGTGAAAATGTGGCATTCTGATTGGTCGAATGCAACGGTTTAGTTTCGATTCGTCTGTAACTTATTAGTAGAATTGAGCCTGTAGTCAATATGCTTATGCACCTTATGTCTATTAACAAATCTACATATCCCACACAACGTTTTGTATGGGAGGAACAAAAACTCGATTTTTTTAATATAATATATTTATTCCATCAAAGTATGTACCATTGCTATCTATGCACTTTTGCCATCTCATAGGTAGTTCATCGATCCCTTTCTAAAAAAAACCATTCGGACGGGAATCAATAAATTCTTTGAAGTTGGTTTAGACTGCCCCATCGGAGTTGAATTTTTTCCCTTTCAAGAAGTTATCCAAATTTCGAAAAAAATGGTAATCTGTCGGAGCAAGGTCCGGAGAGTACGGTGGATGTCTTAGACATTCCAATTGAAGCTCCTCTAATTTGGTAGCCGTCTCTTGTGCAGTGTGTGTTCTATAGCGTTATATGAAGCAGCAGTGGCCTAGAGCGATTGACCAGCCTCGGTTCTTTAGCAGCTAGCTTTGCCATCATGGTTTGCAGTTGCTGACAATAAACATCTGCCGTAATCGTCTGGCCAGATTTAAGAAAGCTGTAGTGAACGACACCAGCACTAGTCCAACAAACGCTAACAAGTAACTTTTTTGGAATCACATTTCGCTTGGGGCATGGTTTGGCTGTTTCGGCAGGGTTCAGCCATTGCGATGAGCACTTCCGATTATCGTACAGGGCCCACTTTTCATCACAAGTAATGATTCGATTTAAAATCCCTTCATTATTGTGCCGGCTGAGTAATGCAACGCAGCAGTCAACGCGCGTTTGTTGATTTACTTCACTCAATTCGTGAGGTACCCACCTTTCAAGCTTTTTCACCTTCCGAATTTGCTTCAAGTGGATTAAAACAGTTTTATCACTAACACCGCAGCCTGCAGCTAACTCGGACGTGGTTTGCGATGGATCCGCTTCCACAATAGCCTTCAATTCTTTATTATCAACTTTGGTCTCCAGCCGTCCACGGGGCTTGTTCTACAGGTCGAAATTTCCATAACGAAAACGTTGGAACCAAAAACGCACTGTGTTTTCTTTTGCGGCACCGTCGCCATATACATCATTAATCCTTCGAGCCGTTTCTGCAGCACTGGTGCCACGGTGGAACTCGTACCTACTCGTAAATAACGCGATATTTCAAGTTTTCTATTTTGTAAACTGAGTGATGCAAATAAAAAAAACAATTTTGAGGGAAAAACAACTGAATTATAATTTTCGAAACACAAATACAGTATAAATTTAAATTTGGTATTCCTAACCATAGAGAAGATATTTGAGATCAAAGTGGCCAGTACGCCAATGTAAAGACCTAATATATAATTGTTTTCTGTATGTTTGTACGTTCACGTAATACATATAAAAACTTAAACATACCTACAAGTTACATAAAATCGTCATAATGGCAAATTTTAAGAATTGTATTTCTGCAACAATTGTGCATGAGGAATGGGTAAACCTCGCGTCCATCTTCAGTTTCATTGTGTACTAGTTGTCCCGGTGATCTTTAAATCCCTCATGAGGGATCTAAATATTTTCATTATTTTCCTTATCATTATCATCATCATCACAGCTCATATACATCCCCACTGCGGGGCTCGAGCCTACCCTATGTTAGGGTGATTAAGCCTTAGTCAAACACGCTGGCCCAGTGTGGATTAATCGACTTCACATACAACAATGAATTTCTTCACAGATATTTATGCAGGGTGCCTCATGATGTTTTCCTTGACCGTAGGAGCGTCCAACAAATGTACATTATTATGAGAATTGAAATCAAAAATTGGAACATGGCGGTCTCAAAGTGCCGAGTCCACAGAATCCACAGCGCCTGCACCGATATTACCATTATTACTTTATAATAAACTATCTAATATATAAAATTCTCGTGTCACAGTGTTTGTAACCAAACTCCTCCGAAACGGCTTGACCGATCTTTATGAAATTTTTTGTGTATATTCGGTAGGTCTAAGAATAGGTCGTAAACTATTTTTTATTATGGTGAAACGTAGTTCGCGGACACAGCTAGTCTAATATGTACAGGGTGTCCCAAAAAATAGTGTCAAGCGTAAGTCCAGAGTTAGAGCACCTCTTGGAGTACCCGAATCACCCCTATGTATGTTCCGCGATTATTCGTAGTTTTAGAGTAATAATTTTTTTTCTGACTTTTTGAAAATTTTGATCCAAAGAACTTAAAAATTTTAAATAAAAAAAAGTGGTACATATTTTAATGTTTTTCTTTTTGCCACTGAATCATCTTTAGTGCTTCTTTTATGTCTAAAATAATCAGCTTCGTAACTTTAGTGGAAATTTAGAAAACAGTAGTGTAAAGTCAAAATTTGAATGTTAGTGAATAATTACTTAAAAATTCATCTTTAAATTAAAAATCTAAACAGGCGAATTCATGGTTTCTAAGTATGTGTAAAAACTTCTTTAGACTCTCTGCTTTCATAATCATTTAAAAAAAGAAGTACTTAATAGGGCTACTTTGGCTTAAATCGGCCATCAAAGACAGCGAGGTGAAAATTTCATAAAATTTACCAAATTCCTATCAGATGATAAAAAAAATTATCTGGTCTTTTTATAATTTCTAAGGTTCAGATTAATTACAATTTAGCAAAAATTAACTACATGAAACCCATATTTAAATATTTTTCTCGCGGATCACATCGGTTGTAGTGTTGGATGTAACGCAGTACTTACCTGTTAAAAAATTGCCCGAGTGAGAGGATATGAAAGAGACCGCATTATTGCTATCTCTCTCACTCTCATTGGCGAAATGGATAACTGTAACTGAGGAATGCTATTCTATGTAACAAGGGGATGAGGCGGGGGGTGTAGTCCGAGCGCCTATTGTGTTCTGGCGCCAGTCGTTTGCCTGCTTTTGTTTGCGCCTTACGTACGATACGCTCATTTGTGATTATTTGACGAACTTTGCTTTCTTTACGGACCTTGAGTGCGATTACGATTTGGTTTTGTGTGAATACGGGATTTTGACAAATTTCGCATTCTTAACGGACTTTTCAAGCTCTTCATTTTGTGATGTCTTTTTCATCGCAAGAATATGCTCTTATGCATTACTTTTATGGATATGCAAGAGGAAATGCTTCTGAAGCAGCCAGGTTGTTCCGGCAGCAAGTACAAAATGGAGGTGGACCTCAGCCTGAAACTTGGCCTGATCATCGCATGATTTTAAGAGTACATAACTCTTACATGGAAGGACGCCTACCAGGTAGAAGATCGGGGCGCCCATCTGAAATGAGTGACCCAGATACTGTCCAATCAGTGGTCCAAGAAGTGGTGAGAGATCCATCAGTTAGTGTAAGAACAATAGAACGTCGAATCGGAATTCCGAAATCACAAGCACATCGAATACTTCATCAAGAGCGTTTTCACCCATATCACATCCAGAAAGTTCAGCAGCTCAAGCCTGGATTGAGCTGCTGAAGCCATTTTGTCAGGAAATGTTACGGAGACAAGCTGAAAACGAAAATTTCTTTAAAAATATTCTATGGACTGATGAATCCCATTTTAAGCGATGTGGGGTGTTTAATGCGCATAACTACCATTCGTGGAGTATTGAAAATCCACACCTCACAAGGGAATCTAATTTCCAAGAACAATTTAGTATCAATTTGTGGTCAGGCATCCTAAACGGACAGCTGATTGGTCCGTTCGAACTACCGGACCGACTAAACAGCGAGGCGTACTTGCAATTTCTACGACGTGATCTCGGCGTCTTATTAGAAGATGTAGACCTATTAACGCGGAGAAATATGATTTTTCAAAACGACGGCGCTCCATGCCATTTTGCTAGAAATGTTAGACAACATTTGTCTGAAATATTTCCAGGCAGATGGATCGGTCGTGGAGGGCCCATTGCGTGGCCGCCATGGTCCTCCGACTTGAACCCCATAGATTTTTTCGTCTGGGGATACTACAAGGAATTAGTATACGCCAAGGACATTACAAACGTCACAGTGTTAAGAACAAAATTAAGACAAGCGGAAGAAACAATAAAAAACAACAGAATTGCATTTATAAATTTAAAAGAAAACTTTTTTAGACGATGTAGAATATGTATTGAGCACGAAGGGCGTCATTTTGAAAACTTTCTTTAAGCGATCGAATAATAAATACTTTGAAAATAATGTTTTGTTTCATTTATTAAGTTATAATAAACCTTCAAAGGTTATTAAAGATGGCAGCAGGTACAGTTATTTTTGACCTTCAAATAATAAATTTTTAGCTTTTCTACAATCATTTTTGGTTTATTAATAAATAATTGGAATTTTAAAAAAAAAATATTCAGAAGTCGAGTTTTATGAAATTTTCACCTTGCTGTCTTTGATGGCCGATTTAAGCCAAAGTAGCCCTATTAAGTACTTTTTTTTTAAATTATTATGAAAGCAGAGAGTCTAAAGAAGTTTTTACACATACTTAGAAACCATGAATTCGCCTGTTTAGATTTTTAATTTAAAGATGAATTTTTAAGTAATTATTCACTAACATTCAAATTTTGACTTTACACTACTGTTTTCTAAATTTCCACTAAAGTTACGAAGCTGATTATTTTAGACATAAAAGAAGCACTAAAGATAATTCAGTGGCATAAAGAAAAACATAAAAATATGTTCAACTTTTTTTTATTAAAAATTTTTAAGTTCTTTAGATCGAAATTTTCAAAAAGTCAGAAAAAAATTTATTACTCTAAAACTACGAATAATCGCGGAACATACATAGGGGTGATTCGGGTACTCCGAAAGGTGCTATAACTCTGGACTTTCGCTTGACACTATTTTTTGGGACACCCTGTATAAAATTCTCGTGTTACTGTGTTTGTAACCAAACTCCTCCGAAACGGCTTCATTGATTTTATTAATTTTTTTGTGTACCTATATGTAGGTTTAACAATACATATTTTTTATTTTTGTCGTAAACAATTTTTTATACCCTTAAGTGATAAGGGTGTTTTTTTTTAAATTATTATGCCAAAATTTAGTTCACGCGTAAAGCTAGTTTTTATATAAGAAATGAAGATTTATATTGCAAATAAGATTAGGCCAAACAAACCCAGTGCAAAATTGATTTAAAAAAATCTCATCGTTTTGATTAATCGAAAATAGCGTTGACCGTACATCGGTGTTTCTTATCGACAAACCGCTCGCCGCAAGTACATCCGGGCACATAGAGCTTATTAGCCGCACAATACTATTTCGATTTCGTTTAGAAACATCGAACTTTCGAGGTCCCCCGTGGAATACAATGAACCCTTTCAGAAGCCACAATGGCTTAGTGACAGGGAATTATCGCCCGGCCCCAAAATGCTGCCACACAAAAGGTGGAAGGGCTTTTTTAGCGGCTGTACCTGCTATTGACGCTTGGGCAATTTTTTCGAGATTACGCTCTGTTGATAAAAGTTTGCCATGTTTGTTTTGATATACGTGGAAATGATAGGTATTATTTTAGGATTAACGATTATATTGATTTTAATTTAATGATTACGATTAAATAAGGTTTTTATTTATTCATTACGATTAATTAAGGTTTTTTGTAAGCTTTTGAAACAATTTCACGAAACCAATAAATTAAAAAAAATAGTCGTAACTTTAGGTAAGTTGCCAATTATCCCTTCAGTGACAGATTAATAATACTTATATCGTCGCCTCTTTCTTTTCCTGGATGTCGTAAGTGTCGACTTAGGGAGCTGACCGCAATACCTACAGTTTTGTAAACATATGGAAAACTTGAAACAAACGCCCGACACCAACATGTTCACGGACAGGGAAGCTCTTTGCCTTAATCTCACCTGATGGTAAGTGACGGTAAGGCAGAAGATGAAAGCGAGCTTCACCTAGACTCCTTAACAACTGAGGAACTATCGTACCTCTAATAGTCGGAACACAGCGAAGTAATTGGCATTGTTATTACGGCGACACACTTAGGAAGGACGGTGGTGGCGAGTCAAGTAGACTCAAAAGCCTTACCCAGCAGAAAAACTTCTACCCGCATAGGTGTTAGTCGATAGATGGGATTCCCCTTTATTGGAATTGGAACATTGGTTGCATCTACATGTCACACAGGGGACCTGGTTTGTGAATTGATCAATGTATTTATAGTACACTAGCTGTGTCCGCGAACTACGTTTCGCTATCGAAAAATTTTTTCCTCCATTTTATTCCATAACCTCCCGCACGCGTACCCCCCGCCTTGGTGACGCTCACTTCGCAACGGGACGTGCAGCAGAAATCGTAATATTTTTTTTCGCCATAACTTCAAAACCAACCGTCCAATTTTAATCATTCAAAGACCAAATATTATTTACATAAACTGTACTTAGTGATAAAATAATTTATTTTGATAAGGATTAATAGCATGAGAAAAATAAATGCGTTTAAATGTAGTCCAGTAAAAAAATGGTTGTTGTGCCTCACTCGACATAGATAGGTATAGTGTGTCGCGGACTTTTTTGTAGCTATTTATAAGATCTACAATTAATTAGAACATTTTATGGTTATATTTTTTATAGTTTAGGCAGCGTACGCAAAATAAGTTACTTTTCTGGTTGATTTTTTACACCTTGTGTCCGAAAAACCCAAATATCTTACGGAACCCTATTTTTCTCCAAAATAAAATTTAGCCTATGCTACTCGTGGATAATGTAGCTTTCGAATGGTGAAAGAATATTGAAAAACGGTCCAGTAGTTTTTGAGCCTATTCATTACAACCAAACAAACAAACAAACAAACAAAGTTTTCCTCTTTACATTGATTTACTACCAAACGTAGATAACGCATGAACGTTCGAAAAGTGGGCCGGTGAAGAACTGCCCAATCGGGCCTCGTGCAGTTTTTTTCCATGCATTGGATAAGCAATTTTGAGCATTATGTTTGACAGTATGAAGTTGATATTTTCTTATAGCAATTACTAAAACGTCAAATTTAATGTGGCTAGGTATGAAATGATGTTTTGTTAACGGCTTTATATATCTGAAATCGGTGAAATTGTCCATTTTGCGAGCAAGTGTGTTGAAAAATTACCATTTTACCAATCAGTTTTCTTTTGTCCGAGATACTATATTAATTTTGGTCACTAACATAGTATTAAGTAATTTTTGTTACTAACCCGCTATGGACTGTAAAAGGTCTGAAAATTAAATAAAGAGTTATTATTATTATTATAGGAAAATGAGCCCCTGATCTCCAGGTGAATACTGGGTCACGGTAATAGTATATACAGTAGAATGACTTCATAGAAAAGGTCGAAACACGCGCTATGCCTACGCGCCTCGATCTGGGATCGCACTCGGATCGCATAGCCACAAGGGCTGTCACGAATGCAGTTCGCCGCAGGGCATACGCACAAGTCAAACAGAGCGCACGGTCGGTAAGCGAGCAGCCCTATCGCGGGCCACGCACCAAGCGATGCCGAGCGGCCGTAGGTATAAAATTTCAAAGAGGGGCCGAGTCCACATACTGTATTATACTACATATTACCGTGACTGGGTGATCTCAACTCTCTACCGCTCGTAATAGAATAGAAAGTAGACCAATTTCTTATCGTCTTAGAAGAGACCAGCTCTTTTATACTCGTACATAGATACCAAAAATGTATTTCACCAAATAAATTGTATGTTTTCTGAATGAATATTAGTACTTATACATTTAATGCTTTGTGAATTTGAAGCTGGCATTCTGAATACTGCTTGGTCAATAAGGGTCAATAAGCAGCTTTCGTTCAGTTTTCCATATCACAATCAGTTGTAAGCATATTTTTATTGACAAGTAGCTGTGCCGGCGAACTACGTTTCGCCATAATAAAAAATAGTTTACGACCTATTCTCCGACCTACCGAACATACACAAAAAAAATCATAAAGATCGGTCAAGCCGTTTCGGAGGAGTTCGGTAACAAACACTGCGACACGAGAATTTTATATATTAGAAGATTAAGCATTTATTTATTAATGTATCCATTCATACCTCTATTGAGTAAACATAAAACTTAATCTAAAACTAATGAGACCAAAATCTTTGTCGTCCAACATCCAGCCGTCCCTCGCACTGGGTCCTTAACATGCACATTAATAAAGGTCGAACAATCGGGAATGGGGAAACCAATTTGTTGACGTCACAGAAATCCTGACGCTTTCAAGGCGTGTATTAAGCTCGTAGGTTACGTGGAGTCCTGATTGAAAAGGTCTAATTGGGAATAGCAAGCCGCAATCAATGTTGCTGGTGCCTGCTGTGACGTCATTAATGGCAGGTTTAGTGATAATTAATGCGCCTACAGCGTAACCTTTAGCAGGGTTGACACTCGATAGATCGTTGCTGAGGGCTAAATATTTTATTTATAGAATGATGCGCCTGCCATAAACCATATCCAATAATATTTGGATTTAGCATTTACGTTCCCGTGTATGTACTGTTGTAGGTGACGTAAGATAACGTGTGTTTCATCGTTTTTGTAGATCCAAAAATTACTAGGACATATAACAAGTCTCACTTACCAGCAAGCGGAGCTCGGACTGCCAAGATTGGACTTGAGTCACGCATTATCTCACAATTTCAGTGACAGCACCAGGGGGGTTTCACTCCGCAGTTTAGGTACGTTTAAGCGGGCGGTGCGGCCGGACGGTATGTGGCAAAAGCTTGCCGCTCGGCACGTAATAATTGAGGTCATTTTTGTAACGATAAATGCATATCGGTGAGTGGGAACCCTGCGCTCTTATCGCCAAACCGGTATCGGGTCAGCGATACGTGACGGATATGGAACGCTCGTGTCATGCAATAAATTTCAATTTCCCGTGCAGTCAGATGAAGCTCGTAAGAGTAGGTACATTTTCATACCTAAACTTGGCTTTTCATCGAGAGTGATCCTTCTGTACTTTAGTACTATTATTTATTCTGTGACAGCACGGCGCGGCGGCCCGTTTTTAGTGTGACTGACGGGATAAAAATTTCTTGAGCGTCGGGCGTCGAGCGTCGGTGGCGCTGTGGCCTCGGTACTGGTCTGTGCCCCGAGTAGAATCGGGAGGCCCACGATCGATCCTGCCATGTACCAATGTGTTTTACGTTTCACGAATTTAATATGTACATTTATCTAACGCTCTTACGGTGAAGGAAAACATCGTGAGGAAACCTGCACACACCTGCGAAGTAATTCAAAGGTGTATGTGAAGTCAACCAATCCGCACTGGGCCAGCATGGTTTGACTAAAGCCTAATCGCCCCAACTCGTTAGGGTAGGCTCGTGCCCCTCGGTAGGGACGTATATGAGCTGTGGTGATGAAAAACATTAATTGTGCATTTATTGAAAACAACCATTCATGAAATGATTTTCATGATTTTTATAATCTCATAATAAATTGGGGTAAAGTAAAGTTTGTCTGGCAGTAATCGCCCACAGCGATAAGCCCGCCTATTTTACTGTGTGTGTGCGCGGGTGTTTGTGTGTGTGTAAATTGTGTCGTAGTATCTGTAATTAATTTTATTGTACAAAATAATCATACTGGGGAAATATGATTTACAAAATTGACGACACGGTTAGCGCAGAGGTCCAGTGATTGCCTACTGCGCAACGAGTCGCGGGTTCGATTCCTGTACGAGACAAATATTTTGAGATGTGAGATTCTATGTTTGCAACTGCACCCACGATACAGGAGAAAAATACTAGTGTGGGGCAAAGTTTAAAAAAAAATGTATTTGTACGATACAGTTGCATACAGCGGATGTCATAGGCGGGTGAAGGGTTTTTAACAAACCTAACCGATCCGAGTCACACCGAGTTACCACACCGGTGTTACTCAACCCGTGAGGGACTCTACTCCCTTAAGCTCAAGGGTTGTATTTCCAAAATCTTTTCCTAAGTGGATTTTTGCATTATAAAAGGAATCTGTTGTCTGAAAACCTTTTACCGACATGTGTAACTTTAATAGTTTATGTTTATATTTATATCGATGATTAATAATAAAAAAAGGAGCCAAGATATTATGTTTTCTTCTCAGCCATAATACTCTTATTGCTAGAAATGGGCCGAGGTCTTTTACTAGCAGTGGAAGCAGAAATCCCAAAGATCGATCACTAAATATCATACAATTTCGTAAGGGCAATTAGTGGCAGAAATACAGCGAAGATTTATGTTACTGTGGCAACGTCAAGTGTTCTAGGTTTACTACTCTAGGCTAACCAATAAGGTTTGTCGTGAGTGGCGGCTTATTGATAATTAATGCGGCGTCGTTTCTGCTTGAGTCATAGCTGAGTAGGGTTGGCAATCATTTGGAGTGTTATAAAATTATCATTTATAATAAACAGACGTAAGATTTACTTATGATGAGGAGATTCTCAGAACCATAGACCACTCAGAACTAAAGGCACCGATATGGTCCAATGAAGGTGCGGCGCCGCCACCGTGTAACGGTTCGGTGCAGTCACCGTCTAATAGTTGTGCGCAGCCACCGTGTAACGACTCGGCGTTACCACCGTGTAAAGGCTCGGCGTAACCACCGTGTAACGGCCCGACGCAGTCATCGTGTAACGGCTCGACGCTGTCACAATGAATCGGCGTGACGCCCGCCGTACCACGGCACGGTGCATTACGGTGCGTCGCCGCCGTACCGGCTCACGGCAGCAACTGTTGGTGAAACGTGTACTCCATTCACAGCTTTTGTGTACATAGATATGGGCCGCAGATGACGTAGGTATTCTTCTCCTATTGTTGCTAAGACGACAACTGAAAACAAAAAATATTCCATACCTTTTCATGATGAAATGATGGAGGTCAGAGGCCCAATTCAGCTAATAAGCTACAGCCGAATCGAAACTGAACCGTTGCGATCGACTAATCAAAACGCCACATTATCACGTCATCGAGCAGTTGAAAGGCAATATAAGCGCTCCGATTGGTTGACCGCATCGGTTCAGTTTCGATTCGGCTGTAGATTATTAGCTGAATTGGGCCTCAGGTCGATGACAAATTTTACGAATACTTTAGAATGTCAAACTTTGAAGACCTTAGCTACAGCGACACATTAATAGCTGAGCGGTACCGCACCATTTACAACAACGTACCGCGGTACGACATCGTGCCGTTTCATGGTGACAGCGTCGTACTGTTGCACGGTTGCGGCGCCGCGCCGCGGTGATGAGCCCATAATGGCAATAAGCAAGGCACTGACAGCTGGCAATTGCTTATAGGACTGACAGCTGTTGGGGCGGAAAATTCCGCGTGAAGCGATCGTGTACCGGGAAAAACCTCGATTCTGGTAGGCAGCCTTTTCGCAAAGAAAGACTAATATAGTTATATCGAAAAAATAATTTAAAAAACCCTTAATAAGTAAAAAGTATTATTTCTTATGACGATCCCAGGTCTTGTGGGTACAGGTAAATTCTTTTTTCTAATATTTCTTAGAAAACCACTTAAAATAATTTACTTGTATACGCTTAACAGTAGTGAGTGTACCTTTCATAACCTGTTTCTATAGTTCCTTTCCACAACTAAGAGAATAAAACCCATACATCCACTTCAATTGACAACAGAAAGAATTCACTCCTCTTCATTAGGTATGTAAAATGTTTTACATGAAGTCCTTGGCGTGTTATTCATAAAATTTGCTGGAAGTAATCTTAATGAGATGAGCTATGCGATAAAAGACAGCTTCTGTAATAGCAATTAAGGCACGTACGTAACATTTACTTTTAAAGCTTAGGGTTGCCTTTTATTGGTTTTGTAGAACATAAAATAGCTTTAAGTCGATAAAATCGTTTTATAATACTGATTAATTTCATTTTAACGATAAGCTGACTGCCAGAATAACATTAAACTAATTGTGTACTTATTTAGTTTGATACAGTAAAATATAATAATGTATGCAGTGTATAACAGTAAAAGCAGCAACGTAACATAATCAGTGACATGAATGCTCCATTTATTCACTTTACTCATGAAAAAAAATCAAGGTCACATTAAAGTGATCATTTTTGTAAGATATGGACTTTATTGGGAATTTTACTCTCAAGTAGGCAATGCGGACTAGTTTGAGAAGGGATTTTTTTTAAAAACGTCGCCCCACACTCGGATTTTCTCCTGTGTCGTGGGTGCAGTTTCAAACAGAATATCACATGTACATACACCCAGACCGGAACAAATTTCTGTAGGCCATACAAAAGATTTGTCCCGTACGGGAATCGAACCCGCGACCCGTTGCGCAGTAGGCGATTACTCGACCTCTGCGCTAACTCCGCGTTCAATGACAGGGCAACAATCGACGAAAATTTGTTTATTAATCGATACTTATTTTAAATTTATAACCTACTCGTACTTATATGTATAGTATATAACTGACATAGTAAATTCGAGATATTTCGAATAATCGAATAAGGTGGCAGCCCTACAGCGATTCGAATAAAGAACTCCCGAGCGGTGGCTCGTGCTTCATTCCTGCGGTTAATTCGATCAGTGTCAATCATGCGAGCCTTCGAGGAGTAAAATAAACACGCGCGTACATTGCTGGGTTATTACACAATTTATTAACGCTGCGTTACCGGAATGGAGCGAGCGAACGGTCGAATTTTGCATTCGCGAATAGTTCATCGGTTTGAACTCACAGTATCAGTTTATTGATTTGTATTTTTATGTTTTGATTTGGTTTCAATGAAACGTTGTTGTGATCAGTCTGTTGGGAAAGTGCGGTCGCCCATGATAGATTTTACTGGTAGAAATAAGTTACTTGCCAGTCATGGACCTACAGTTCCGTGTTGCCAGTATGACGTAATTTCGTGTAAAAACAAAACATTGCTGAAGTAACTATAATTATGTATGCTACTAAAATTCAATTTTGTTATTTTTTGGCCCGAAACTGAATTTCAACCCTTGGGTAAGTTTATGATACTTGGGTCAACTCAAGCAAATAGTTACTTGGAATCTCACCACACAGGTATCGTCTTCAGAAATGAGACACCGGCCTCTTATTTATGACGACGGGAGCTGAGTGAGTTCCCAAGCCTTGGAAGCGAAGTGGTGCCGGTTAGGTTTTAGCATCACTTCAATAGTGTCACAAGTAATACAGCCATCAGCGACCCTAAAAAACCGTATCGGAGGAATCATCCATACTCCATACTAATATTATAAATGAGAAAGTGTGTGTGTGTGTTTGTTTGTCCGTCTTTCACAGCAAAACGGAGCGACGCATTGAAGTGATTTTTTAAGTGGAGATAGTTGAACGGATGGAGAGTGACATAGGCTACTTTTTGTCTCTTTCTAACCCCCCACTTCCCTAAAATGGGGGGTGGAAGTTTGTATGGAGCATTCCGCAATTTTCAAGGTAGAAAGCTAAAAATTGGTATGCGAACTATTTGTGACTAACAAAAAAATCGTGCATCATTTTTTTTTGGAAATCTGCCCCTAACCCCTTAAAAGAGGGGGTGAAATTTTATTTGGGACTTTTTGCAGTTTTCAAGGTAGGAAGCTAAAAATCGGTACACAGACTCTTTGTTACCAACGAAAAATACCTGCCTTATTTTTTTTTTTGAAATTGTTTACGCATATACATATGAAGGATTGGGCCATCCAAACCTGTTCTGCGGAGCTCGGCGGGAGTCGCGGTCTGACGGGAGGGGCTGCCGCGACGGCCTGTCATTGTTCGTATGGTTGTCTCGCGGTCGGACGATACCGCCTTTATATAGTATTTTTTCGTTAATGTAAATATTGTCATAGTAAAGCCACACGGTGAAATAAACCAGTAATGAAATACAGTCCACTCATTTAACGTCCCCTAGGACCCTAACAATGGTCCTTTAGGAATCTCGCCGTAACTAAGTACATACCTACATCATTGAAGAAAGAAACCTTTTTTGGCATTTCGGCTGGCTCTTCAGTTGTGGACTTCAGCACAGCAAGACTTATTCGTCGTATTCATTGTAATTATTGACGACTTGTATCGCATCCACACACGCCCGGCTAGAAAAGTCATATTTTGGTGATCACCCGGTCACGCGGACACCGCGAAGAATCCACGTGAGCAACGTGAAAAAGTGCGAAGAAACTGAATAACATACTTAGCGAATGGATGGGTTGCATAATAAGTGAGTTCGTTCCAATTATTCCTTTATTTCTATTTCCCGATTCTTCGTCTTAAAATTTCAGTTTCACAATCGCCTCTGTTTATCGCCTCTGTTCATTTTTGCTGTTAAAACGTTTAGTGCGCCTGTTTTTTATTCGATCTATTTATCTATCGGCCACATACATAGGTTTACTGCTGTACATAGGCATTTATTATTCTTTTACCTACATTTGTTTACGCTAATTTTCACTATGGCTGAGCCTAAGCTAGATAAATTAATTAAGAAACGCAGTTCTATTAAATCTAAATTAACTATCTTCAGTAACTATCTTACTTTACTTAAAAGTTCAGACTCACTTAGTTCCGTACAGTTGTTAGATTTAGAAGGCAGATTTAATAAATTCAATCTCTTATATGCTATATTCGACGAATTACAGTGCGACATCGAGATGCTGTCGGATAACACGGACAATGAGTGCAAGGAACGCGAACAATTTGAGAACCAATACCACACGCTGATGGCAGAGGCACGCTGTCTACTCGGCGAGCAACCTGCTCGGCGCCGCGAGCTCCGAGATAGTTCCGTGACGAGTTACGAGGATGCACAGGCAGGTGGCTCTAAATATAACTGCATACGATTGCCAAAAATTGAATTGCCTACCTTTGATGGCCACTATCAGCACTGGCTCGAGTATAGGGACACCTTCATATCTTTAATTCACTCAAGGTCTGATATTGATAAAATAAATAAGTTACATTATCTTCGGGCATCATTGAAAGGCAGTGCTTTATTAATTATTGATAGTTTAGATGTAAAAGGTGATAATTATGCTGACGCTTGGCAGTTATTATGTAAAAGGTACGATAACAAACGCTTGCTCGTAAATAACCATGTTCAAGCCTTATTTAATATTGAACACATACAGAGAGAATCTTCTCTGGCTATTCGTAATCTTATCGATATAACAAACAAGAACTTACGCGCTCTTTCAACATTAGATCAACCAACTCAACATTGGGATACACTAATTATTCACATAATGGCTGAGAAGCTTGACAATTGTACTCGTAGAGAGTGGGAAACTCATAGAAATATTCTTACTGAACCGCCTTCACTTGAAAATTTTATTACCTTTTTAAGCAACAGAGCAGATTTGTTAGAAACGTTGCAAGAAAGCAAAATTATAAAATTACAAAACTATGACAATAAATCTAATTCTAACTTTCTTACAGATATAAAACAAAATCAAAATTTTAATAACAATAAAAATAAAAAACAAAATAACTGTAATAAAAAATCATTTAATTGTTAATGTAAATATTGTCATAGTAAAGCCACACGGTGAAATAAACCAGTAATGAAATACAGTCCACTCATTTAACGTCCCCTAGGACCCTAACAGAAATCTTCGGTGTTACCCCGAATTTAACACGAGCGAAGCCGGGGACAAAAGCTAGTAATCTATGAAGGAGAAGTTCCCATCTATAAACGCACGCACAGCCATAACCGCTAATGGTAGAAACGTGAAATTTGGACAGTTGTTTTAATTCCAAATGCGAACGCACACTAAGAACGGATTTTTAAAAAAATGGAATGGGATGATACGTGATGAAATAGGGGTTGCAAGTTTGTATGGAAAAATCTTAAAATTAGCAACGATTTTGATAAAACTTGAGATTCATGCTCTTAAAAACATTTCATTGAACACGTGTTTCAGGGTCGGTCTCAGGTTGTCTAGATAGCATTAAGACTACACTACACTAATGACTATATCATAAAAATGACGACGTATCATTTCGCCTAGGTCTTTTAATTGATGGTTTATTGGAATTCACCCTCTTAGGGTGCAAATAGGGGTTGAAAGTTTCTATGGAAAATATTTAAAATCTGCTCTAATTTCTATGAAATTTATTATCCGAGCTCCTAAATATAAATAACCGTATTCTATATAATAGGCTACAACATTATTTTTCCTGCGAGAAAATATAAAATTCCCACGGGAAAACAATAATAACGCGGGCGAAGCCGCGAGCGGAAAGCTAGTGTATGATAATAATATTATGATTCATTTTGATAGTCATAAAACGGCAAATATGTTGGCTATTCGTATTAAAAATGGAGTGCAATTCATCTTAGGCAATTATTCTATTGGACAGCTAAATATGAATATTTGTGAAATGGCTCACAAAGGATTGCTTAAGTGCAGGGGCGCCGAGTTTTTAAAATTCCCGTGGGTGCTCCAGCTTTTTTAGATAGATAGATAAACAATTTATTTACATCATTATTAACACACAAAGAACATATAAAACATAATACAAAATTAATTACGAGTACAATAACCATATGAAATACAATACTATAAAAATACATCTTGATAGATTATTGTGTGTCACAGCGATGCAAATAGGCTAAAGCTCAGCGATGTATTTGCCTTAGATGCTAAAGCAAAACGCTGATTTTCAGCTTCTGCCCAGATAGCAGGTACGAGAACGCGAAAACAAAAACCGACTGTGTTAATATTATTATTATTTGCACTTATAAAAATATTATTATCATTTACACTTATATCAACAAAAATGCAGGTCTAAAGTCTAACATAAGCATAAAATAAGAATGCTATTATCATTACAATATAAAATATTAAAAAAAAAAAAAAATAATTGGTTTTATGAAACGACGATGCTACTAAAAATACATTACAAGTAAAAAAAAATAAGTATGCAATAGTCTAAACAAGTAAGTAATAATTATTACTAATTAGGGTTCTGACCATAAGACGTACTAATCCGTATGCGTTCCCCCAGCAGGAAATTGTGTCCTAGGCTAAATTATGTTTCATGAATAATTAGAGCGTAATTTGCTATAAATGTGCGCGAAATAAAAAATTTGTGCGCGTTTCCGTTTTGGAAAAAAATAAGAAAAACGAATCCTGCTGGGGTAACGTTTTTCCAGCAGGAAGATTTTAAACGAATAATCCGAGAGATAAATAATTTATATGAGCGGATAGTTTATATTTGTGCATAAATGTGTAGACTTTTTGTACTTATCCCACTATCAAGACGACCAATTGTGTGCATACCTAAACCTTGCAAACTTAATAAGGCTGATTTAATAAGTTTTTTAAAGGTAAGTTTAATGACATACCTAGCTACGTATATGTATTTTTGTTAAATAATAGACACAAGAAAATACAAGATATTTAGAAAAGATAATTTATTATATTACACAGCAGTTTCACATGTGCACTTGTTAATAATAGTTATTTGTTATACATGAGTGCAAAGTTGCTTTTTAACCGCGTGCTCAACTTTGATGACCGAGCAAGCGAAGGATTCTAAAATTGAATCACGAGCGCAGCGAGTGTTTTAAAAATTAGAATCCTGAGCGTTAGCGAGGGAATCAAAAGAGCACAAGGTGAAAAATCTTTGCACTCGAGTGCAACACCTAACTTTTCATCCCCCCTCAGCGAGGAAATTACTAAATGCAAAATAAAACATTTACAATCACAAGATACTTTTATTTCAGTTTAGGTACATATTTACTACAACATTATGATAGGTAAGTATTACAGAAAAATATTTATATTATGTAAGTATAATGTAACAAATAATTCGTTTTTTTTACTTATTTTCAAGTTTCTTATTTATAACAATACGATGTCAAAGCAAAATGGCGCGCGCAAAGCAAATTAAAAACAAAAGTACACCAAGGAGGTTCAGAGTCTGAGTTTATAACAAATTGAAAAAAAGTTGTATGATGAATTCGGCACTATGGAGATGGAAGTAAATAGGTTTAATGGTGTTTTGAAATCACATACCTTGTGCATGCGATTTTCTAAATTCAAATTAACTTTAACCTCAAGCGGATAAAAACGGCTTTGGCGGTCAGATATCTAATAGCAAAAATACTCTTTCCGAGATGGGGGGATGAAAATATCTTATTTATTTTAGACATTATTTTTTATTCAATGCGAATGTATTTTGACGAACTACTGCTCTATTTATTAATATGTTGGCAATGTTTTCAAGTTCCAAATCATCTGCTATTTCTCTGTTTACATGCACTACCATGTAATTATTAAGTCTTTGCTGAGTCATAGTAGTCCTCAAGTAAGTCTTTATTCTTCGTAATGCTGAAAATGACCTTTCAGCTGTGCATGTCGATAGTGGAATAGTTAAAATTATTTTTAATAATTTGATGACTTCTGGTATCATATCTTTGGTAGATTCGCAATGAGTAGTTATAAAAGAAACAACATCCTCTACACTATTTAGTTTGTAATTTTTTGTTTATATCTCAAAACATGTTTTGATGAAGAATCAAACGATCCATATCAAAGTCATCTCCATAAAAGTTTTTCACACAATTGCTGCTTGTATAATTATTTTGCTGAGTAAGAAATAGTTCCATGTTGCTCAAGTGTGCCATAGTATCCTTAGTAAAGCGCTGTTCAATACAACCTATGACTTTATCTAACACTTCAAAATACATTTTTCGATAAAAGTCAGCTGGACTAGAAAACTTGTGCGTTTCACTTGTAGAGTCGTCACAGTCGTCTATCTTTTTAGGTCTTCTCCGTATTTTTGGTATTTTAGGTTCATCCAATTCCAAAATGTGAGCCAAATCTACAGTAGATTTCCAGACGTTTTCAAATTTTTCGTCAGTTCTTTGGGACGATATAACTTCTTTGACTGTATTAAGGCGAGGATTTCCCAAATTTGCCGATCTTAGAACGTCTAGATCTGGATAATATTAGAACCCACAATTCTGAAATTCACACACCTTAAACTTGAAGATATAATCTAGTGAACTGTGAAAGCAGAAACACGATTTACTCCATTTCACTCGATAGAAAAAAAATCCAAACATAGGTCTAAATCAAAAACAAAACCACGATTTGAAATCGAAATATACATAAAACAGTATAAAAGTTATACCAAAATACGTAGTTCGTTATTATCTAGTGAACTGTGAAGACAGATTTTTTGATGTCATATAAAATATTTAGGAAAATGACGAAAATTCTATAATTTCGCTTGGTTGCAATCGCGCTCCATATAAGACAGTACTCGCCAAGTCGTCTCAGGGTATGGTCATGTCGCTTCGTGTCGCGGGCGCAAAAAAATATATTACGTGTTTCTTTACGATCGAATTTTAATTTTGCAGTTTGCGTTTATTTTGTTAACTTTCATTATTATTATAGATTAGTGTAGTAATATGGTGAATAGTGTAAATAATGGATTTGGTATTATAAAGGAGAAAACTATTTTAATCCTTCTTCCTAAATTATTTTATGTGTGAAAAAATATGTTTTTCGTTCTTTTTTTCTATAAGTTATTTTATGTGTAAAAATCGCTAATAAAAGAGGTCAAAGACGAAATGTTAAATCAAATGCATACAAAAAATGCTGAAAGAAAAGTGGTAAATATTTATTTCCCAAATGTTTATATTTTATTGCCGCGGCCATATAGCACAGTGCAGTGTTAATAAACCAGTATGATAATTTCTTCAAGTAAATATGCAACGATTTATAGGTTCAAAATAATGTTTCCTATAAAACTTTATTGTTGAATTCCTTTAAATACTTAATGTTACCCCCTTTATTCACAACGCCTTGCATCAAAGCTTTAGAAGGTAGAATCAACAGCACATTATACATGTAGCTAAATAATAGTTTTATTCGAGCCTATGTATTATATATGATTATGAACAGTAAAATAGTATTTTAGGAATCTTTTAAATTTCGTAACATTTATGGTCAAGCGAGAGTTGATTAAAAAAGTAAAAAATAATTAACATAAATTTCCGTTCGATTTATGTAAAGATCACTTCATTGTATTAAAAGAAAATATCTGATCAGCGGAATTTTGTGAAACTTTATAAAATATTTGCTTTTGCCCGCTGCTTCGCCCGCATAAATGTCATAGAGGTTCCATACAAACTATTATTTTTTAGTTTTACCCCCTTAGATGGCAAATTTCCAACATACATGTCAAATTTCCGCTTTTTGTGCCTTTTAATTACGGCTGTGCGTAATCTGTCAGTCACTCAGTAATGAAAGTGTTTTTATATAAATACGTCGCCCCACACTAGGATTTTCAACTGTGTCGTAGGTGCAGTTTTTTTCTTTTTGAAAACGTCGCCCCACACTAAGATTTTCTCCTGTGTTGTGGGTGCAGTTACGAACATAGATTATCACATGTACATACGCCCAGACCGGAAAAAAATTCTGTAGGCCATACAAAATATTTGTCCCGTACGGGAATCGAACCCGCGACCCGTTGCGCAGTAGGCGATCATTCGACCTCTGCGCTAACCGTGTCATCAAAGTTACAAACATAGAATATATTACATATCACATGCACATACGCCCAGACCGGAACATATTTCTGTATTCCATACATAATATTTGTCCCGTAACTACAAAAAAATATTTTACTAAAAATAAAAACCGACTTCAAAAACACAGAAAACTTAAAAATAATATAAGAATAGGTACAGACAACATCACACTTCTGTATTGAAGTCGGCGCCAGACGATAATCTCCTAGAAAGTGTTCAAATTTGTCACCGACTTCAATATAGAAGTGTGATGTTGTCTGTACCTATTCTTATATTATTTTTAAGCTTTCAGTGTTTTTGAAGTCGTTTTTTATTTTTTGTAAAATATTTTTTATTTTTAACTTTTCAGTGAATGAAATTTTTTTAGTGAAAGAAGTGTGTTTTTAGTGCTTTCCTCGATTTTCTATGGGATCCCATCATCAGATCCTGACTTTGGTGACCATGAGACCACCCTTGCTCTATACTCTATCGAATACAAAAATAATTTTGGACATCGGTTTAAAATGACGGAGTTATGAGGTAACAAACATAAAAAATATAAGCGAATTGATAACCTCCTCCTTTTTTGAAGTCGGTTAAAAATATTTGGGAATCGAACCCGCGACCAGTTGCGTAGTAGGCGATCACTCGAACTCTGTGCGCTAACCGTGTCGTCAAATGTAAAGTCATCATGGTAAAGAACGCTAGCTGTGTAGTACTTCCCGAGTTTTCTTACAGGCCTAAGGTGGTAGAATATTAATTAATATTTTAAAACCAGTTTGCTTAGAGACTAATACGGTTGCCTGATATTCATCGCGATTTGTGGCTTTCTTCTTGATAATCTTGTTTAGTACATGCACGCCCCTGTCACTCACGCAATGCAGCGTTATAAATACCTACCACTAAGTAGCGCGCCGGCGCGCCGACCGCTGCACACACGTGTAAAGAAATTCTTAGGTTGTGTGTGAAGTCGACCAACCCGCACTTGGCCAGCGTTGATGATGGTAGCACATCAAAAACAGGTTTGAGCTTGTTTCGAATTCATCTAATAATAATATGATGGATGACATACCTGCCAGAGATACCTGTCACAAAAATTGGGATATAATTAAAAACAAAAATACTATCGTTTTTGATGCTTGCTAAGGCAAGGATAAAAATACCTCCGTCTTACCTATTTCTGCCGCAAATCAGCAGTGCTTGCATTGCTGTGTTCCGGTGTGAAGGGTAAGATATGGCACTGAAATTACTGGGTACCGTGACTTTACATCTGATGTCACAAGTTGGCAACGTACACTGTGGTTCTTGTGGGGCTTGCAGTTTTACTGCGAATCGCACAGGAACCACATGTATTATAGGTGACTGTTACCACTTACCATCAGGTGGGCAGTTTGCTTGTTTGCCAACTTAAAAAAAGAGAGGCAATTGGCTTTAATGGCGAAGATTAGCTTTTATTTTAATAAATTAAAAATTGTATTCGAGTGAATATTGTGCAGTGAAAGTGGTGTTTTTTGGTGCACATTCATGTTGACGGCAAGAAATAAGGGTTTTGTGGTGTACATGACAGTGAGTTTTTTTTTTGTGGATTTTCCACTTCCGTCACCACCGTCAAGATAAGGATTGGTTTCTTAATGAGAACAATTTGCATTTTTTTTGTCATAAATAAATAAGTTTTTCTACAGTCAACTTCAGTTTTTTATTATTTTTTAATAAGTTGAAGGAAAAGCAGATTACACACCTCGTAAGTGAGCTATTAATGCCCTCGGGTTATTAGTGCCCTCGAGCAAGTGCTCGTGCACCAAACATCCGCGGGCATTAATAAGTCACTTAGCGCTCGGTGTAACAATCTACTATTTCTAAATCAAACCGAATAGCCGACGAAGTCAAACAAAAAAATTTAACAGTGCTTTATAAGTATATGCCGCCGCGTCAGTCATATTCTTAGCTTTTGTTTTAAATACTACTTCTAGCCAGTTCTAGCTAATCGAGCATTTCTTGTATTCTAGTGATGCATTCTATACTGCACAAAAGAAATATGCATAAAATTTGAATTTACATTTTATTTATTTATTTATTTATTTATTTATTTGGACCATCAACAGAGTTTACATCATTTTATAATTAAAAAACACAAAGTAATTAATTGTTAGATAGGTGCAACTCCAATTATAGACGGCCTCATCATTCACCATAAACATAACGGTTAACAACAATGTTACCAATATCTCATCTTAAAGGAATACAGTAGGTACAATCATAATTCAACGTAGGATAGCAATTATACTATTTATAAGTATGGAGTTAGCACGTCGAGTGTTTTACGTTTGAAAGCTGTTGAGCTGTTATGGAATAAATCTATAGTAATATCCTTTTTGACAATTTCGTCATATAACCTACATAGTCTAGGCAATAGGGAGTGGTGTCCCAAGTTAGTTCTATAAGTCCTATGTGTAAATAAAGACACTGCGTGGCGAGGCAGCCTCGGCGGAATCTTAAATTTTATTTCTTTGAGTAGTTTTGGAGTATCCAGAACTCCATTCAAAAGCCTGTATAAAAACAACAAATCGTGCATTTTACGTCTATCTGTCAATGACATCAACTTGAAAGTTTGAAGCCGATCAGCATATGGCATCCGTTTGTATTCCCTAGAACGTGAATTTAGCAATGTGAAACGTCTCTGAATGCTCTCTATTCGATCTTTGTACTTTTGATAGTTAGGATTCCATACCACTGAGCAATATTCTAGCCTACTTCTTACATAAGTAACAAATAATAATTTTTTGGTGCTAAGTTTTTTGAATATTTTTGATTGCCTTATAACAAAACCGAGCATTCTCCGTGCTGATTGGCACATATCGTCTATATGTTGATCAAAACGTATCTGCGAATCCATTGTAATTCCCAAATCTCTCGTCGACTTAAGTTCCTGTAAAACCGCGCTATCCATGCTATAATATGATTGAATCAAGTAACGCTTCCTAGTAAATTTAATATGAAAGCATTTGGCCGTATTTAGCTTCATACAATTCAGTAAGCACCACTCAGATAGTCTGTCTATATCTTCTTGTAACGCTCGAACATCCTCCTGACTATGAATAGATTTACAAAACTTTAGATCATCGGCAAACATGAAGCATTTGGAGTTTACAAAGCATTTCGGTAAGTCATTGACATATAGATTAAATAAAAGGGGTCCCAGAATGGATCCTTGGGGGACGCCAGATTTCGCGACGTATTCAAATGATGCGTGACCCTTAACTACCACGTATGCCTGCCTTGAGTCGAGATATGAGGCCAACCATGACAAAATAGGGCCATCAAATCCAAAATAATATGACAACTTCCATATCAATAGCTTATGATTAACCATATCGAAGGCTTTTGAGAAGTCCGTATAAATTGCGTCAACTTGAGTACCAGAATCCACCGAATCAGTTAAAGTAGTAATAAACTCCGCCATATTAGTAGCTGTTGAACGAAAGCGAATAAACCCATGCTGAGTATCAGTGAATGCTTGGTGTACATGATTCAAGAAGATAGGATACAACAACTTCTCAAAGGCCTTCGCCAGTACTGAAAGGATAGACACAGGCCTATAATTGTTTATATGGTCTCGTCCGCCCTTTTTGTATATTGGAGTTATTCTTGCCCGCTTCCATTGTTCCGGAAAAATTCCAACCCTTAGAGACTCATTAAATATTACAGTCAACGGCCGCGATAATGGTTCGGCACATCTAACAACAAAAGATGGAGGAATGCTATCTGGTCCACCGCTTTTATGAACATCTAATTTTTTTAGCACCTTTAAGATATCTGACCTCAACAAACTTATAGAACAGAGAGCACTCCCCGAAACTTCCTCAGTTGCACAAACTATAGACCCACCATCCCCATCGTCATTGTAAACAGAAGCAAAAAAATTTGCGAACAAATTACATATGCCAACCCCATCGGAAGCTGCTCGATCATCGAGCACCATCCGAGAGGGATACATATTTGTTGACTGCTTCATATTTTTTAAATGCGTCCAAAAATATTAATAACACATCATAGAAACATTTAAAACCTTTGAAATTGTGAAGAAACGGTCTAATTATGATGAATCTTGAAAAGTCTAATTATTGATAATTGCTTTACGTCTCTTTCTTATAAAATATATGTTTGTATCGGTATTATAATGGTGGACGAGTACAATGACGTCACTAGCAAATAAAAGCTTTTTAAACTTTGTTATTTTTTAAGTTATTAAAAAAATCACGTGGTTGTTTGTCAAATAAAAATACTATGTAATGTAGCAATTAAAAAGTGTCCATATTTACATACAAGTAAAGATACAATAAAAAATAGCAATGAAGTCATAAAGCTGTATTTTTATTGGTTGTATTACCTCAGTTTATAAATCAATACTTATTTGTAACCTAGCAAAAAGTATATTGCATACGATATAAAACGTCCTTGTTGTACTGTTATATTTTTACTGTGCGGCACATGATGTTGGCGCCTGTTCAGTGGCCGCGTCCGCGCTAACGTCATGTACAAATGAACGGTGTGAAGTGCGGAACATATGGGCTTGCACGTGGAAATTCCTCGCCTTAATATTATCGACAGCTTTTTGCAGATGCAAAGATATCTTCTGTAGCGTAGCATTTAAAGCTTCAATGCGACTAAGAATTTCTATCAGAATTTTAATGATAAATATAGATTCGAAAGATTGAAGACTTTTTAAAAACCCTTTTGCTTTGGCACCGGCATCATCTTTCTGAGTTTTTGTGTTGTTCAAAAAACATTTTGTGTTGTACACTATAATTGTCGAGAATTGTTTTAGACGTAGAGAAAAATTTTGTGCATCCTCAGCTGCCTGTAGGGAGTCAAAACAAGCTTGGCGTTTCGGTGAAATGCGGACGAAGACAACGAGCTCTCTTATTAATACTAAAAATCTCTTATTGCCGGCACTTCTTTCATAGTATCTTGAACAACCAAGTTTAAGGAGTGTGCGACACAATGCACATGAACTGCCCTTGGTTCGATAGCTTGAACTTGTGCTTTAAGGCCAGTATGCGTTCCAGAAACATTAGCAGCGTCATCTGTACATAGACCCGTGCAAGTTTTGATATCAAGGCGAAATCTTTTTAGCACGTCATTGAAAATCTATATAAATAAAAATTATCTTCGAAATGTATGTACGCCCATAACTTACGAACGACTGCACCAAATTGGATAATTCTTGGTTTTATGTATTCGTTATTGATAGGACAAGGTTTGTGTAATATAAAAAATATAATAATTTAAACAAACATTTCAGTAATTTAGTTAAAAAACATGGCGATTCAAAGTAGGCCGGGTCAGCTAGTTTCAAATAAAATTTCAGATGTGGTTGACGTCGTTTCATAGAGTCCGAAAAATGTGTTAGATTTAGTTAAAAGATGAGAAAGATAATTATTTTAGATATTCATAATCGTGGGTGCTCGGCACCCACTATTTACCTCTCGTGGGTGCTGGAGCACCCGAGCACCCACGGAGTCGGCGCCCCTGCTTAAGTGTAATTAAGGCTCGTATTAATAAATGCGTCTCAAAGTTGAGAGCGGTCTTGAGCTGCAGTTTTGACGTTTAATGTATGCAACATCTGTCAAAAACAGTATCTCAAGATCGATCTCATACTTGAGAGGCCATTATTAATACGAGCCTTAGAGTTAATTTACGAGAATCATACAAATCTGTCAAATAGAATAACTGCATAAGGAGAATTTCACACCATTCATAATACGAATTGTAACAAAACGTATCATAATATTATTACCAAAGTATAATTCTGTCGATGCGGTCTTAAAAGGTCCGCAGACAAATGACAGTCACGCGGCATTATTAAGTTCGGACCTCAGCCCAAGGAAACCAAAGCACATGAAATATCTACAAAAAAAGCGTGCCAATAATATAATGGTGGTGCTCTAAGATGGCGGAAAAAACTAGAGACACCGCATCCAATATTCCACACATAATAATGATGTTTTTCTTTATACAGTTTATTAAAATTATCAATTTGTGAGTCCATTTTACAGTTCTATGTTTTTCATTGATAATTTTATTTAACAACTGATATTTTAGCACAACACGGTGCTTGTA
The DNA here is from genome assembly GCA_963935595.1 of Schoenobius gigantellus. Classification (NCBI taxonomy): domain Eukaryota; kingdom Metazoa; phylum Arthropoda; class Insecta; order Lepidoptera; family Crambidae; genus Schoenobius; species Schoenobius gigantellus. The sequence goes on from OZ012563.1 coordinate 9,974,838, forward strand.
ATGGCGGACTGGGCGCAAATTCATTCGTGCCTTAGTCAATATATTGCGAGTCCATTGGTGTCTTTCGTCTGAGGTTTGCACACGAAGATTTCCTATATCTGCTCCCAGAAAAATCCAGTGATTGATATCTTCAAAAGTGATTCAGTAAGACCAAAACTGGCTTGTGAGCTAACAGCCCTCAACGACTCTGATAAACTGTCAATATGTCATATAAATTGATGCTATCTGGAATTGACCCTTACACTGGAAATGGACAGTTCGATTATTTATTTCTTTTACGTTTGTATCGAAAGTTAAACGAATCGTTTCTTGATTATCGGGAAAGGAACGTGGGGCTTACTTTCTTCCGCTGAGTCGGTAGAAAGCCGAAGGTTCAGCCTTTAAGGATATAGTGGTGAGATATAACAAAGCTATAAATTCACCAATCATAATTTAAATTCAATATCATTTATTCAAAATGGATTATTACATGATCACTTTTGCACGCTAATGAAGATTACGCCAATGATTCACAAGTCTATGGCGGGAGACCTTGTACTGGAAAGAAACAGCAAGAAAACCAGCAAGGGCTATTTTTCATTTTCTACATGTATTGTCAAAGAGTCCTCTATTGGACCTCAAAGCAAAAGTTTGAGCTCTATTTCTATTACAAAATCTTAGAGACATGATCATATTTTTTTTGAGAAATATTTGGGTGGAAACTTTCAGCCGGGCACCAAGAGGAATAACTTTAACCGTAGCAGCTACACAAAAATGGCGTAAAGAGATTATCTATAATTTTTTTGGGAAATTTTTATCCCCATTTACTACTGATTTTCGGAAAATGTACAGTAAATATTTCTATTTTACAAAAATATTATTTTTTATCTTAATCGACCCTGTTTCTCATATTGGTCAAAAATTTAATGCGAGCAGCCCCGGTTTCAGTATTAAAAAAGTCAGAAATTGCAAAAAAAACATTTCCCATGCAATGAGCCCTTGATGGAGTGCATTTGAAGGGAATATAGCTCATGTACCTACTGTAGAACTCATAAGCAACAGAAAATGGTACAACACGGAGGTCGTAAAGACCTTTTCACGCTTATGTCAATTGTCAATTTAGTTAAGAAAAGAGAAAAAACCGGCCAAGTGCGAGTCAAAATCGAGCACCAAGGGTTCCGTATAAATTTGGCTGAGTACGAAAGTTGCTAACTGCACACATTCACGGTTTTCAGATTTTTCCTTAATACGAGTTTTTCTTCATGTCAACGGGAAGTGTACTTACTTCCTGTGATACTTACTTTATTTGTGTTTTTTTCGTTTTGATTTTCTACTGTAAAATCGCAAAATATGCGACATAAACGGTAATATCGTTTGAACACGTTACAAAAGACTGAAATTCATATCAAATATTCGGACCTACGGACTGTAGATCAGTATATTTGATACTAGCTGTGCCCACGAACTACGTTTCGCCATATATATTTTTTCATTTTTGCTACATTTCGCCATATATTTTTTTTCGTTTTTGCTACATTTTTCATTGATGCTCAGCTCCTATTAGTCGTAGCGTGATATTACATAGCCTATAGCCTTTCGCGATAAATGGACTATCCAACACAAAAAGAATTTTTCAATTTGAATCAGTAGTTCCTGAGATAAGCGCGTTCAACCAAACAAACAAACAAACAAACTCTTCAGCTTTATAATATTAGTATAGATTAATTTCAGCATGATATCTGTACGCATTCCCGAAAAAAATAGTATTGACAGCTGATAGACGCAACAAAGTTATTCTATAAATGTTCCTTTTTTTCCTTTTGAGATCATCATAACAGCTCATATACGAGTACGTCCCCACCGAGGGACTCGAGCCTACCCTAAGTTTAGGGTGTTATTTAGTCAACCACGCTTGCCCAGTGCGGGTCAACTTCACATAGGTACCTTTTAACCTTTGAATATCTTCGCAGATGTATACAGGCTTCCTCACTATATTTTTTTACCGTGGGAGCGTGAGACAAATTTTAATGTACAATTATGAAATTCGAAAAACAAAAACAAATTGGTACATGTCGGTCTCCAACCCCGGACCTCTCGACTCGATTTGAAGGCAAGTACCGAGTCCACAGCGGCACCGACGCGACGCTCCAGTTACGTTATTTTCATTTTGACATACGGAACTCTAAGAATACAATTAATGATTGCCTGCTTTATCAACATCAATCCAACGCCATCGAAAAATACAAGGTACCTTCATTATGAAGGTACAAAATGTCTTCACAACTTCAAGATAATCCTTATATACGGTTAAATAAAGAAAGGAGGTTATATCATAACTTCGCTAAATCACTGACTAAACAGATTAACCTTGCCGAAAGGAAATCTGTAAGGAAACAAATGGCCGGGAGTGGTATCGACAAGAAGAAAATGAGTCGGCCGGCCGAATTCAGGGCTGCCTTAGTTTTTCCATTATGGCCCCGACACGCGAGCCCCAGATTACTATGCAATATTCTCACGAGTTTACGTGGAATACTATTCTAAGGCCCGATTTCACCGAAGTCAGATAAGTTTTATATCAAGAGAATCATAAGTTACTCTCAGGTCAACTTCAATTTTACCAAACTTGTACTTAGAATAAAGCCATTATTCGATAATAGGTTAATATGTTATAAATACCAGGATAAATAAAAAAGATGGCGTCTTTTTAACAGCTGATTGGCAAGCTATCTAAAGTGACAGTTGTCATAACTGACGTATAATCCTACTTGTTTAAAAAACAGCTAATAGGCTGTGTAATTTTGCAGCATTATCATTCAATCGTTCATTGAGTTTAATTTTAATTTGCTATAGATAAAATAAAACTCTTTTCGGAGTAATATAAATCTGGTGAAACGTAAAATGGGTTATTCGAGAAAAAATGTAGAATATGAATTTATCCGTGGTATAGTTGTTCCAGTTTTGTGTTACTGTTGGTGAAACCGGGCCTTAGTAGCCTCTTTGGTTGCGGATAGAAATAGGCGTAACGTATGTACACACAGCAACAAGCCAGACTACATGTTGACCTTCGGACTGTTCTTATGTCCCTCGTAATAGCGACGACTTTCGTAACGCAAGTGAAAAACTTGACGTGTTACTGGCTGTACTTGAAGATAGGCAGGTCACGCAGTGGAATCAGATATGCAGTGTTGTTATTTATTATTTTTCTATTTTTATATATACCTACAATTTAACTTATACATAGACAAGAAACAATGTAAAGGGTTTTAAAATAGGGACGATCGAACTTTGACAGCGTATGGCGGCCATCTTGGTAAAGTGATAGCTGTCAAATTTACCGGAAATAAATATTTAGTCGTGACATTTCACCATGAATCGCTACACTCTTTAATAACGAGTAGAAATTGTTAAAATTTTGTTCTCAAAAAAAATCAGTGCTCTGTTTGCCTAACGTTCCGTACGTTGCGTCCAATTTATGGCATTCATAGTCCTCCTGCAGAGTTCTCAAACCGCTGTTAAATGAATTTTGAGACAACCGGGTCGGTAATCGATGATGCAATGCCTGTACGTCAAATAAACCCAAGACCGATCTCCACGTCGCACAGAGGGACACGCTCCATACAAGGGCGGTCATAAATAGTTAAAGTCCTGTTACTATCAATACATTGTATTATTTTAGTGACTTATAGTTGTAAAAGTGTTTTAGGAACATTAAAATGAAAGAAGTACATGTATTTACGGAATAAAAAACGTTTACGTCAGTAAAAAACAAATATAAACAATAACATACTTTTACCTAAATTTATCATGAACAAACACTTAAAAATTGGAATGTAAAACATATATTTTAAATAAAATAAGAGTCAAAACATTGATAACATTATTTAATTATAATAAAATAATAGAAATAAATAAATTAAAATTAATTAAATACAAAAAAAAACAAAACAACTAACAAAATACAAATAAATTATTCTTATTCTAACAATATTAAACATGTAACAATTCTATTACACTTTGTGACAGAGTATTTTTCTTTTTAGGGGGAAGTTTCCGAAGACTTGTAATATAAGGATCTGAATGTAATAATAGTCGTTGTATTAAATCTTGATTGGTAACTTCACGTGACATTTTTCGAGTGTGACTTCGTCTATAAATTTTGATATACTTATTTGTCGCTTCAGCAGCTTCTTCGGAAAGTTCTCCTATAGATAACAATGCATAACTTATAATATCTGATCCATGTACGAGCACCTTGTGGACAGAAGCAGGAAGACTATACCACGAATATTCCTCGACCAGGCTGTATGCTGTTTGTAATGCATAGTCTTTAAACTTGCATTCATTAATTTTATGTCCAGAAGATAACGTTTGTAATATTACACAACAACGATCTATGAGATCCTTATTCAAACCTGTAATTTCAGCAGATACAGCTGATTCCAAAAAAAACTTCCTGGCCGTGTTTCCGTCGTTAGACGTCCCGCTTCCACCACTACGCGGCTTGTCAACTATTAAACCTAATCGTTCCCTAAACTGGGACTGTACATATTGTTTTTTATTTGATAACAATTGTTTATCACTATCTAGCCTAACTTGACATTTTTTTATGTCTAATCTATATGAAAGATGAATAAAATATTCGAAGAAACGTATCCAAGAATGTAGTGGTGATAATCCAAATTGGTATCTACTCTCTATTACAGGTTTTTGTAAACATTCGTCTATTTTAATCATCTCTTTAGGGGTAGCATTACATATATAACATCTACTTGTAGATGTTTCACTTAAAGCACTACAAATTTTACCATCTACCATTGAAAGCTGCAACTTATGAGAAACGACCAATTCACGATTGTCGATCTGAATAAAAGTAGGTTGCAAACTTTCAATTTTAACCTTAAAATAAGCTTCCTCTTGCAAAGACACTGCTGTGCTTTCTGTCAAAAATTGAAATCGAATAGGACGGCAGTACCTAGTGGAAGAGGGTCGAGGATTTTTCCATAAAATTTTACAATTATCTTCAGCTAATTTTACAATAATTTGAAGGGGTACATAAGATGTTACAAACAAACTACTATCTTCTAAAGTTGAATCTGAAAAAAATTGTTTGTATTCACTATGTCCAGTGCTGCCATCGAATCCCCATTTCCCAAGTAAAGAGATATTAGACAAACAATCATCAGGAATCTGATCTAAGACCTCTTTTTGAGATTCAAGGATTCGAGAAGCTGTGTGATCAAAAAGACTTTGTAATTCAACTTCAGCTGAAGACTCGGAAACAGTTATATTAGAAGGGTAACATCTCTGTTTCGCTTTAGTAATTTGTTGGTAACATGGTAATACATTAGGAGAAATCTTACTATTAACAAAGTTTTTAATTAATAAATACTGATGTTTTGTCAACTGAGCATCAGTCACAAGTGACAAGACATCATCAGTGCTAACTCTAGATATACACGAATCGAATGAACAGTCTGAAACATCAAGCAATGCACTCACAGTAGAATCATCAGACTTTGACAAATCAGCTACTCTCCGACGTTTAGTCCTTTTACTACATTGCGTAAAAGGTTTTCGAGGACGACCACGTGAATGACACGGCGACGTTTCAGACGGAGTACATTGCTTATTGTTTTTCACAAGTTGAATTTTTTCAATAACATTAAACCAATCGGAATTCTTATATAAAAGCTTGGTTTTATCCCTATTACATTTTTTCCAGAATCGAGCAATAGCTTTACATAAATTATTAACAATTTTCTCTAAATAATGAATATCAATGTTCTCAGCATCGTCGTTCAGAGTAGTCAACAAACTTTGTAGGACTTGACGACACTTTTCCGAGTCATTATCGGTATTGACAGTTAGCCATATTTCAAGAATATGCATTCTTGAAAACGAGCATATATATAAATTACCTAAAACAAAAAAAAAACGGTTAAAATTCAGTCACAAAACCTACACAAAGCACTAAGACTAAATAAACTAATTTCGTAGCAAATGCTACGAGATAATCTGGCAACCGTAGCACCCTTGTCATCGCCAAAAGGGCAGATAAGGGCAGCCAAGTTTTAATTTTCCTAAGATAAGAAAGTCTAAAGATTATGGTGCAATATACCTCCATAGTGGGAGCGAGTGGGAACATATTTAAAAGTTTATTCAAACTTTGAATATTAAAATATAATACTCCAAGAAAAGTCGCCTCGTAGCAATGACATACTAAAGAAAATATATACTAAGATACAATTAAAATAAAAATATTAATTATTACATACCCTGTTCTTGGATATCCATTTCAGAAAAAACTCACACAGCACTCACAGGTCCCGCAATGACAACAAATGACGTCACGCTTTTTAATGACTCACTGATAACAGTATTTACGATTGGCAATGCGCTCTCTTTGAATGCACAATAGATAATGAAGGCGCACTCTAATTACTGACCTATTTATAGTTTCAGAAGGTACCGCAACTATCCAATGTAACGACAAGGAATAAAATGTAAAACAAGAAAGCAGGTTTTTAAGATTTATGACCTATGGATGTCCCACAGTGCGTCGCTCCCCTCTGGCGCAGACGGTTGGGCGATAGAAGGCGGGCCGATGCAGCTATTCCATGACCTAAGGATGACTTGAGAGCTAAGGTGGCTCCTGAAGCGCACGATCATAGGTTCTTCCCATCTGGGGATTACCTCTATGTCCAGGTTAATCCCCCATAGGTGCTGGCCTGGCCCGTAGCTGGCCGGGTCACTTTGGGGTTATCCGGAGAAATTGGAGTTCCCAGTCCCTGGATTACCTCGGCTAAGGAAGACATGGATAAAGAAAGGTATAGGTATAGGTTTGGTAGGTATAGCTCGCACTGTGCATGGAAAGTTCCACACACGCCTGCCGACTAGCCATCGGCAGGTACGATGCGCGACAGCATTCCACCTCGTTATAAAGAGGTACTTACACCAGGTTCGTGCTACTTGTACAGAATTTACTTGCACTGGAAAACTATTAGTCGAACATAGGAAACACCAAAAATACTGAAATAAAAATATTTTACAAAATAAAAACAACTTCTAAAAACGTCGAAAATAATAATATAAGAATAGACGTAACAGCGCATTTTAAAGTCAGAGCCAAGCGATGATCAAATGGACAGTGTTAAAATTGTTAGAAATAACCAAATGTATTTTGTTAAAATTTGGCACCGACTTCAGAATCAAAATGTAATGTTGAGTATATTCTTATATATTATTTTGGACTATTTAGTATTATTGAAATCGTTTTTTTTATTCAATAAACCACAAGGCTTGTAGCAAATGCTGCTATATTGACTTGTTTGTCAATATATAGAATTTGCTACAAACCTAAATACAAAAAAGCAGAAACTTCAGAAAAATAGAACTTTTTTATAAAGATAAAAATATTACAGGACTAAATATAAGTACAAAAAAGTACCATGAAATGTATTGAAGGTCATTTGAAGGTATACAAAATCTTGTTGCCATTTAATTAGAAGTCAAAGGCTCATAGTTGATCTTAAAAAATATTCCAGACATTAATAATAATAGTCATTTGCTCATAATACATCATTTTATACGAATAATTCATAGAAATAAATGGAAATGTCTCATAAAAACCAACCTAATCACATTACACCCTAAGCCTGAGCCAATAATAAGCTTTATATGTATATAGATAGGGTACCGTTTTTCAATGCTTTCCGTTCTATTGAACGACCCGTTAGGGTGAATAGGGTTGACAGTGCCTATTTGCTGTTAAAATCTACAGATAATAATATAATACTGGGGAAGCGACACTTGTATTTCTCCATTTGTGTAACTATTTATAATACAATATGTTTAAAATCTCTAGGTATTTTTTTAATAATACCCATTCATTTTGTGGAATATTTCAATATGCACAGTGAAATAATTTCTCTTAGTAGGCCCCCACAAGATGGATGCGAGAATGCTATATGCGACTACACTGTTGTAAGGAGTTCTTATAGTAAAACTATACACAAGGACGGCCCTGTGTAGAATATTGCTCGCAACATTGGGATGGCTCCGCCAAGTAGTTACTCGATGTTTTGGGTATATTGCAGTGGCAAGCAACATGCATCACTATCAATCTAGAGACGACTGACCTCTGTATTTGTGTCATTAAGCGCGTTCAATCAAGTTGAAGTTCATCATTTCTGTCAAATCTGTCAACCAAGACGAAACTGTGCTCCACATAATCAGTAATTAAAATTAAAATACAGTGCTTTAGTGCTTGAGTCTTATCTTCAAAGTGACGCCTAAGATCTGCGGACGTTTTATATCTATTAACTTCACAAAAATAATTAATTTTAGTGAATTATATGCAAAAACAATCAGTGACATTAAAGAGAGTAATTTTCTACCTACAAACAATTTTGTTAAAATTTCTCATTATACCTTCAAAGATAAATATACCTGACTGTCAATTTAAAAAGTGTTACCAGTTCTAAGACTCTTCTACCATTCAAGAAAATACAACGGGGGTGGTTGACCAGGCCCCCCTAAACAAAAATTATACTGGAACAAAATGTACAGAAAATACAAACCCGAAGAAAATGGCACAGCAAGTATTTCACCCAAGTCTATTTCTGAATAAAAACAACACCACATTATCCCAAAATGAACTTGGAAACACCTCCCACACTAGTCACAATCAACCAGATTGGCAAAAAGTCCCTGTTCTGAGAACTTCAACAAAGAGAAAGAGACTGGCAAGCCCGCCATCTCCACAACCTGTTACCACAAATAACAGATTCTCTGATCTTCCGCTTGAAGATAATGAATAAAACCAAAAGAAGGACAAACTGAAAATAAGTAAACCACCACCAGTATTTCTATATGGCATCGAAAATGTCACAAAACTTACAGAGCTGCTTGCGACAGTTGCTAACCCGACGGACTTTTCCTTCAAAATTATTACAAAGAACCAACTGAGAGTTACTAGTAACAATTTAGAAACATACAAAAAGATAATTGACTTAATTCGCGAGCAAAAGCTAATTGGTCATACCTTCACTAGGAAAGACCAACGACCATACAGAATTGTTATAAAAAACCTTCATCACACAACACCTATTGATGCTATAAAACAAACAATAGAAGAGGCAGGCAATAAAGTGACTGGGGAAATCATAAACGCGAAATATGGCCCAGAAAAAATACCATTATCCACATTCTTTGTCAATATTGAACCTGGCCCCAATAATAGCCGTATCAAAGAAATAAGATACATCTACAATACTGTCGTCTCTGTTGAGGATCCAAAACGAAAACAAAGCATACCACAGTACAGTGTAAAAGATGCCAGCAATACGGACACACACAGAATAACTGCATGCGACCGTACCGGTGTGTGAAGTGCGTAGGAGGACACAAAACATCAGAATGCTTGAAGAAAGACAAAACCACATCAGCGACTTGTGCGCTTTGCAATGGCTCACATCCTGCCAACTACAAAGGTTGCGAAGTATTCCTAGAGATTCAGAACAGGAAGAAACCAAAACCACATAAGATATTCGCTGGTCCCCAACAACAATAAATAAACAGACCAACAAAAATGGCACAGAAGAATTACAAAGAAAGACAACCAGAACAAACACAAAGAGAGACACAAGACCATAATAAACAAAAGGAGTCTGATTGTAACGTGGCTACAAATCACAAAAGACTTACCCACAAAACATACACTGAATGCGTGAAAGAAAATACTTCAGAACCAATTCCTCACTCAAAGATAGAATGCCTAATCATAAATCAATCTAAAGCAATAGAATTACTCACCCAACAAATGAGCAACATTATGTCCGTGGTTGCTAAAATCCTCAATTTAGTATCTGAAAAATGGCTACACTAAAAATAGCAACTTGGAACGTTGACGGCCTGCTGCATAGAAAGCACGAAGTTGCTCAACTTATCTCATCAAATAAACTAGATATAGTACTGATATCGGAAGCTCATCTTGCAAGGTACATGACATTTACATTGAAAGATCACTTTGTCTATGTTACTCACCACCCAGATGGTACAAGCCACGCAGGAACGGCTGTGATAGTGCGTAAGAACTTGAGGCATAATGTACTTCCGCACTATGAAACAGAACACATACAAGCCACTACCATAAGTGTTACAGGGCCAAACTCGGATATATATATATATATATATATATATATATATATATATATATATATATATATATATATCAGCCATATACTGCCCGCCAAAACACAAAATCACCGAGGCTATGTTCACAGAGTACCTGAAAACTCTTGGCTCAAGATTTATAGTTGGTGGTGACTGGAATGTCAAACATGTAAACTGGGGATCTAGGATAACCTTGACAAGAGGTCGTGAGCTCAAGAAAGCTGTGGACAAAAATAACTTCCGGGTCCTAACTACCAGGGAATTTACACATTGGCCTACGGATCCTAACAAGAACCCTGACTTAATTGACTTCTTTGTCTATCACGGAGTTACAGATCACTATCTCAAGATAGAAAGCTCTTACGATGGCAGTACAGTTCATACTCCAGTGATAGTCACATTAAACACCACATTCATAGAAAGACAAGCTAAACCACACCTCTATAACAGAAACACGGACTGGGAATCATTTCGAGAGGAAATTAATAACAACATCCAACTGAACGTACCTCTAAAAACGGAAGAAGACATTGAAACAGTGGTGCTATCCTTTATGCAACTAGTGCAAAAAAGCTGCTGGCAAAATACTCCAGAAATCCCCAATAAGAAGAATTTGTACCAAATCGTGCCCTTAGCGGTAAGAGAGATGGTGCTTGAGAAAAGAAGACTACGACGGGTTTGGCACGCCACGAGATGTACATCAGACAAGACCGCTTTCAACAAGGCCTCAGAAAAGTTGAAGTTATTTCTGAAGGAAATAGAAGACGAAACACTCCACGATAGGCTGCAAAACATATCCGCAACTGGTGAAAAAGAACTATCCCTGTGGAAAGCCGTGAACTCTTCCAAAAAACCACAACTAGCTCAACATCCTCTAAAGCTAAGTGACAATGAATGGGCAAAGACAGACAAATAGAAAGCTGACATTTTTGGTCAATTTCTGAGGGATACCTTTACACCCAATTCTGGAGAAAATGAGCATGATGAGGAAATTGAAAATTATCTCCAAAGTGATGGACAGCTAAGCCCTCTAATTAGGCATGTCTCACCCCGAGAAGTATGGAGGATAATCAGATCCCTCGATTCGCATAAGGCCCCAGGCTATGATCTAATAACTAAGGAGGTACTAAAACAACTTCCAAAGAAAGCCATCGAATTTACTGCAAGAACACCTAAACCAAATTACTGACTGGCTCCAAAGATGGAAAATAAAAGCAAGCGCGTCAAAATCCGTCCACATTACATTTTCATTAAGAACTGGCAACTGTCCTCCAGTTATGCTCGGACAAGAAACATTACCACACAATGATGTAGTTCGATACTTGGGTCTACACCTTTGTAACACCGTTTTTTCTTAAAATTTCATAAAACACTAATTTTGCAAAAACACTTTGTTTTCACTGTAGTTTTAACACAAATTTCACAACTAAAATCGTAATTACAATAACTTTGTCAATGAATTTCACAATGTCAATGTCAAGTGTCAACGTCAACGTCGTTTCACGTCACGTCATTGACATTTGCAATTATCTTTGGTCATTATTCGATTTTGGCATAAACAAAATAAATCTCGCGTTTATCCTGGCCTTATTTACAAAGATAGTTTTTTTTCGCCCAAAATCCCGTGCTCCCCTTTAGGTGGGTTGATTTTCTCAAAATTCGGAATTTGACATTTAGACCGTTTGTTTTGATCATTTTTTGAGACATATCATAATAAAGTACACTTAAAGCTACAGATCATATAATTATGGTTTCGTCGAATAGAATTCGGAAAGCATTCACAGTTTGTTTATGGTTAATTTACATTACGTTTTGTTTTCCAACCAAACTTATAACTTTGGCTGGAAATACTTATTGTATATTGTAGAATTTCGAAAGATCCGTATGTTGACTTGACACATCATGACACACATGTTGTGAAATGAATTTGGTTTTAGGGAAGGTTCCGTCGCCAATACGACGCTTAACATTCGGTGAACGGACCTCGATTCTAGTATGTGCGTAAATAGAACGCGCCCATTTTTCACCCTAGTCTTTGAACGCGTCTTTCGTCTATGTTATGATCTCCGAACTGGTTAGTCTGAGACATCGACCGAAGAAATTTGTTATTGATTCGAAGATCATAAAGTCTTTAAATTCATTTCTGCGAATAAAATCTATAGGTATTTCTCCCGTTTTCCGTGTGAATTTAATTTGAAAAGCTACAGTGAGACTTCAAAAGTCAGTTATTTTCGTTTTCAGTTTGGCGAGCAAAAGCTCAGGAAAATCATATTTTTAATCGCCGGCGCGCGATTCATTAAATTAGTTGGATAAATAAATTATATCAATAGATAATACTCCGCCCACACTAAGGTATCTAATTAACTTATTATATTTCATGATTTAAAACAGATTTTGTTAATTTTATTTTTATTAGTGGGTATATTGATTATTAAATCAAACATATTACATTTCCAAAATTCGCCTTTTTCATCCCCTCTTTCATTAAAAAAACCTGATAGTAAGCGGCATTTTAGTGGGATTAATGCATATATTGAGTAACACTTGTGAATTTCATATTAAATTCTAGATTTTCACTATATTGAGTTTCACATCATACTTTGGCAAATAACTCACAAATTAAGCTGTTTTCTTTTTATTAATAGCAGTAATTATACACAAAATAGGTGCTCTCCCCTCCATATGTCCTTTTTATTAACTAATCAATAAGAAACTTTGACAATTCATTGAAAATTTTGTTTGGAATTAACTTGCAATGTTTATTACATGAAATTCAAATGTATTGACTGGGATTCCTTCAGAACTCAGTGTTAGACCCACTGACCCTAAGATCATAGGCATATTTAATTATATTTTTTAACCTAACACTGTGCTATGAATCTCCAGGGCAGTTACCGGGGGCCGTAGGGCTCCGCTGCTTGACCTTACAGCTAGAAACCATAACAAAATAACCTAGTATCAAGGAGGAATTCTGTGGAATTACACAAGTAATATTAGAAACGGAGAATAATCTAAGAAACTGGAATTTTAAATCTCTGACCCGTGATCGCAGAAACTTAGCATCGAAGGTACGCTCTACTAACAACCGCTCCGGGGAAAGCTACTAATTTAAAAAAAAAGAAACCTATAACTATTTGTTGGTGTACTTTATTGCCCCTCATTTTATAGTTTTGTACCCAATTTGTACCTGATTTTTACCTACCGAGATTGATCAAACAAACCTGAACCATCCTGCCCTTGGCTTGTATCAATTAAAGATTTAGTTAAGTGCTTTGCATTGATTTTGCAGGGATTTTGTTTACTTCAGTAACATTATACATAAGTGAATTATAGTTATGTACCTACCAGAATAAAGCTTTTCATTTTGTATCGGACTAAAGGAATAAGTTTGTTTTTTTTCTTTCAACTTTAATATTTCCCTATATTTCGACAATTTAGCAAGAAAAAGCACTACACCTTGACCGGAGGCAGACTTGGCGAGTGCACATACAAAAGAAAAGGGACGAACTCAATGCACGCTTTAGATCGGTCCAATGGCTACTGGGAAGAGAATCGAGACTGGCACTGTATAACAAACTACTTATTTATAAGACTATCCTCAAACCAGTATGGACATATGGAATAGAGCTTTGGGGTACAGCGAGTAACTCCAACATAGAAATACTACAGCGCTATCAAAACGCAGTATTCCGCACGATTCTAGATGCACCCTGGTTTACAAAAACTTCGGAGATGCATGAGTACCTACAGATGAACACCGTAAGAGAAGAGGTGGTTGAATCTTCTAGAAGATACCAAAATAGAATTGGAAACCATATTAATCCACTTGCTGCAGCGCTCTCAGAACAACCAGCATATCATAAAAGATTAAAAAGGCATCATATTGCTAACCTTCCTACAAGACAATGAATAAAAACCAGAGAGAAGAGCCCTCCACTGGGAGGAGCTATCTCGAACGCCATAACACACACATAAAAACCGCTTATAGTGCAAGCACTGATCGCAGTTAGAATTATAATAATAAGAAAAAAAAAGCGTTCAATCGCCTTTACCACGGCGAGTGTTCTGAAGAGCTTTTTTAATTCCACCATCTCCATTCCTTTTAAGGACTATACGTTCTGAAGGCCTAGCATGGCGCGTGGACTATAGAAGAGAAAGTGACTAGCCCTCGTCCCGTCTCGCGTCATTGTTATATAACAGAGCGAGAAGAAACATGTTATTTGTCTCTTGTCCCGTTTTGTCCACGGTCCGTGCTACGCCTGCTGTCCTGCGCTGTGACAGTCTTACTGTGACCACCATTCCAACGAGAACTATGATATTTGGCAACTCATTTCTATGTCACACAATCAAAAAATAGAACTCGCTGCCAGCACACGCGTTCTCTCCTATTTACAATCCCGGGTACTATAAAGGACGTGAAGAAGCAGCTTGCAGGTCGACAAGGGGAGGGTGGCTAAGTGCAGCGTGTATTCTCTCTGCTGCACTAGCTATCTCCGTTATTGAACTCCACTTGCTCTTCCTTCTTCTTCCTCCATCGACAGGTGGAAAGAAATCATTTTCTGAGCCCACTATAAAAAAAAAGTATCTTGTATATTTTCAATGGGTCTTAGATATAGCGATATATAACTAGTATGTGCACACGATACGTATATTTGGTCAACTAGGAAGGTCCTATCACAGCCACAGACTATTTAGGCTACTTTAAACATTATATTATAATTTATCCATGGTCGTGCACTGTTCAAATAAATAAGTATATTTATTATTTGTTACCGGATATGTAACAATGTCGTGTAAATTATTGTTACAAATAATTGAAAAAAATCGTTGCCCCACACCAGGATTTTCTCCTGTCGTGGGTGCAGTTACAAAGAATATAACATGCACATACGCCCAGACTGGAACAAATTTCTGTAGGCCATATAAAAGATTTATCCCGTACGGGAATCGAACCCGCGACCCGTTGCGCAGTAGGCGATCACTCGACCTCTGCGCTAACCATGTCGTCTAACCTATCTAATTAAATAAGAATAAGTAAATACTAGTTAGTAGGCTTGTGCCCCTCGGTGAGGACGTATACCTGAAGTAAATACATGTCTTGCTGAAACCCCGCTAATATAATCTAACATTTGACAAAAGACGTACCTCATTCTAGAAGATTCTAATTATAAAAAGTATTATATACTGATAATATTTTACGAGTAAAGAGATAAATCATCTTACTAATATTTTTTTTAAAATAATAAGTATACATATAAAGCAACATATATTATATAAATTTGTAGTTTTTAAAACGATACATTTACCTTAAGTTCAAGTCAATAAATTACTTTAATTGTTGTTTGTCTGTAAGTGTCTGTACAATAGCTTTTAAAAAAATTATTTAATTTAATTATGTTGTAACAACTGTTGAAATCTTATTTAATTAAATATCAGTAAAAATATCAAATGAAACGCAGGCAGCCCTACGATTTCAGTCTCGTGGAGAAATGAAGGAAGGACGTCTAGCAAGAAGTTAATTCTGCTAAGTATCTTCTCGATAAGGTCAAATATACCTTGTTAACATACATGCCTATGTATGAGCAGTGCCTGTTTTGTATGCTGTAAATGTCTGTGTTGAAATATTCGGACAGTCGGCTCGATTTAATCACATCACTTACAATTTGACTGAATTAACATCGCCTATTTCGTTTTATCTAACCGACTCCGGTGTTTAGTAGTTGAGACAACCTTGTACTGATCCCAGGCTCCAGTTCGATTCCCATGAACTCATACTCAAAATCCATTTTTTTAATCAAATATAGATCTTTACAGACACTGATGCGAAACAAATTACAAGAATTTATTTAACTAACCACTTGAAGAAAGTGCATTAATGTTTTTGGTTTCTTTAAAGTGTATCAAATTTTTCTAATTGTTTATTACACTAGTTTTATTAAAGAATTTAAATACTCAGATAAAGCACAGGATAAATAACAAATATAATATATTTAACCAACAAATTAATTGAAAATGTTACAAACTATCATAAGCAATGTATGAACATACACACCAACTATAATAGGGAATATTCATGATTTTTTTATTTCTAAAATTAATATTTTCTAATATAAAATTTCATTTATATCTTTATAATACAGAAAAAAATATAAATAAGCTTGAACATAATCAAATTATTTACCATAATTATGTAGTGCCGACTCTGTGGACCTGCCTTTCCGATAGGCGTGTTGTTGGGGATGTAAGGGTCTTTCTTGGAGTGCTCCATCCCTTAGGTGTCTGTCTACCAATCTCCCCATTGTTTTGAGCAGGAATGATGTTAGACTTATTGGTCTGAAGGATTTCGCCGTAGTGTAGTCTTCTTTCCCTGGTTTGGGTAGGAATACTACCTTCGCCTCTCTCCATTGTTTGGGAATATATTTAAAGGCTATGCAAGCCTTAAATATAGGTTTTAAGTATTTTACTACTAAGTTAGGCTGCCATTGTAGCAGCGCTGGGAATATTCCGTCCAGTCCTGCGGATTTAAAGGGTTTGAAGCTCTTTATAGCCCACTCTGTTCTATCCGCAGTTACTACTTTGCTGGCAGCCTCCCATTCTTCGGTTGATGGAGTGCTGTAGTGCTCGTCGGACCATTCCAGGTGCGACGCGATTTGACAACCGGGAAAGTGTGCTTCCAGCATTACAGCACTGGTTTCTTCTTCAGATTTGGTATAAGTGCCGTCGACTTTTTTGATGTTGCCAAGGAGGTCTGTGTTTCCCTTGGACAATACTTTCTTTATTCTGGTGGCTTGGTTTGTTAAGTTTATGCTGCTGCAGAAGTTTTGCCAGGCTTCCGTTCTCCGGAATCTGATCCTCTTCTTGTAGTGTCTCTGCGCATCTTTGTATTTGTCCCAGTCATCGGGAGTTCTTGTATTTTTTACTCTATTGAAGAGTGCCCTTAGTTTTTTCCGCAGTCTTTCAAGTTCTGGTCCCCACCAGATTCTTGTTGAGGTCTTTTGGTATAGACATCGGGCATGCGAACTCGTAACTTCCGACGATTGCTGAAGTGAGGAGTTGTACTTTTTCTTCAATACTGTTCGTGCTAGGTGTTTCGCCGCTGCCATGCGTTTCGTCTAGTTCTTTTGTTAATGTGTTTGTGTACCTTGCTATGTTTGTTTTACGGGGGTTGCGGTAAGGAGCAGGGTCTGGTAAATCATAGAGAAATTGAAAACACACTCGATGGTCGTCCGCGAAGGATGGTTCGCTCGTTATACGGCGTTTAAAAAGG
Source organism: Schoenobius gigantellus (assembly GCA_963935595.1). Taxonomy (NCBI): domain Eukaryota; kingdom Metazoa; phylum Arthropoda; class Insecta; order Lepidoptera; family Crambidae; genus Schoenobius; species Schoenobius gigantellus. The sequence continues at coordinate 9,992,257 of OZ012563.1, forward strand.
CCAGATTTGTGCAAAGATCATCTTGAATGTTGCACCACGATAATGCGCCTTCGTAGAAGGCGCATTATCGTGGTGCATCGTGGTGAATCCTTGTGAACGAATTTTTGACCCAAAAACTCAACAAATACATGAAGCAACCACTTTATTCACCAGATATGGCTCTAGCAAACTTCTTTCTTTTTCCTGAACTCAAATGACCACTTTCTTTCTTCTTCGATGTTCGAGATTCGTTCGGTAAAAGACATAGAGGAGAATTCGCGGCAACAACTGAACTCGCTTCCGGAGAAGCGTTAAAAAATGTTTTCATGATTGGATTATTCGTCGGCCAAAGTGTATCGTTTCTGAAGGAGCATACTTTGAAAGTAATAAAATAAATTTGGACGAATAAGTAACATTTGGTGTATTACTGAACTTTTCCCGGTACTTTATAACTGCTATAAATCTAATTTATATTTATTTTATTTTATTTATAAGGTACACAGAACAGCTTACAGTCATAACATTACATAATATTTACACATTATATTCAGATCTGTATCTAGACAGCAAGACAAAATTATGTGCACACAGCAGCTTGCAATAAAAAGTGGAACACACTCGCAATTTCATTTAGCATTTGATCAACTTAAGGCTGGGTTGCACCATCTTACTTCAATTATATGTGTCAAGAACCATTATTACATTAAAATATGATTTTTTTAAATAACTAGTACTATGTAGCAACCCACCCTGTGTTTACACGCATTATATTTAAACTAGTCTTAAATATCGGCGGCTGAGTTAATTATTTAAAAAGAAACAAGTGGTCACACCACCCACACAATTATTTAATTACTGATCAAAATAAAGAAGACAAAGCAAAAAAAGAACTACTAATTATTATAATTCTGCGCGATAATTGCATGATAACCGAGTACTCGCCGCCGCCCGTTGAGAGACAAGAAGTGAGCACATGCCGCCTTATTACAAAACACGGACTAAAGTTAATCCTGGTTTAAGCCAGGACTAAGTTGACGCTGTCTCTGTCTATGTATATTGACACAAGTGAAAGCGCACTACATTTAAACCAAGACTAACTTTAGACCAGGTTTAAACCAGGTTTTGTAATAAGACGTGTCGGTGCGGCCCCTCCAAAAGTCTTGTCCACTGCTTTTGCCATGATAGCATAGTCTCCGAGTCGATAACAGCAGTCTCAGAGTCGGTAACAGCAGTGTCGGCAACAGCATATTCTTGGAGTCGGTAACACTAGATTATTTTTAACCGACTTCAAAAAAGGAGGAGGTTCTCAATTCGATGCGTATGTTTTTTTTGTGTGTATGTTACGCGATTACACCGCCAATTGTAGACCAATTTTCAATTTTTTTTTATGTATTCGATAGAGTATTTATATACTCCAAGGGTAGTCCTATGGTCGCCAAAGTCAGGATCTGATGATGGATTCCCATGAAAATCGAGGAAAACCCTAAAATTTTAAGGTGTGTCCAACGCGTTTTGTGTGTATGTTATGGGTTTCTTTCACTAAAAAGATTTCATTCATTAAAAGTTATAAATAAAAAATATTTTACAAGAAATAAAAACCAACTTCAAAAACACTGAAAAGTTAATAATAATATGATAATAGGTACAGACAACATTACACTTCTATATTGAAGTCGGTGAAAAATTTTAAGACTTTCTAGGAGACCATCGTTTGGCACCGACTTCAATATAGAAGTGTGATGTTTTCTGTACCTATTCTTATATTATTTTTAACTTTTTAGTGTTTTTGAAGTCGGTTTTCATTTTTTGTAAAATATTTTTTAAAACCTTTACGAAGCAGAGTAGAGAGTTGATATAACACATCGCTTAAAAAAAGTGAGCTTAGTGTTAAATATGTCAATGTCACTATCTTTAGTTGGTATATCATTAAATAGACGACACATTCTAGACAGGGGATTAAAATAGGAAGTGTTGATTTTAAAAGTTTCTAAAGCAAACGGCTTCGGAGCCCGGGACCTGTAATGTAATACGTGTTGATGTTTATGGACGCAAGAAGTGTTGGCGAATCCATATAGGAGTGAAGAATCTTGTGTAATACTATTAGGTCATATTGCTTTATATTAGTGTAGTATTATATCATCACATTTTGAATGCATTCTGAGATAATATTACAAGGTAAATCCGGTTGACATTTTTAATGGGTAATAGCTGCTCATAACCGCGCATTCTTATGTATGTTAAAGTCGTTCATGCCAAAAATCGCCACCTCAAGCCACTCGAAATTCGTAGCTTGAAAGTTAGAAAATGTGCATGAAAGTTAGAAAATCAATATCGGGCTATTCCTTAATAGTTCGCTCGAACATCAGCGTTATTAAAGTTAGGCACTAGTGAAAAATCGCCGGTCCGATGCGCAGTTTCTTCGATAAAAGTTTTCTAAGGTGGAAAGAAGGTTGGAACAACCATTTACGAAGACTAATGCCGTCCGGCTCGGTCCAACTAAATACGGATTGAACGTGGAATGAGAGCTTAGACTGTTGCTTGAGTATTCAGCGTAAAATTTACTGCTTGTAGTTGTTTACTTTTTGGGTAATCATCACTCATACAGTCAGTATCATTAATAGCTTAGTCACAGAATAAATAATAGTATTAAAGTACAGAAGGATCACTCTTTAAGAAAAGCCAAGTTTAGGTATAAATATTTACCTACTCTTACGACCTTCATCTGATTGCACGGGAAGTTGAAATTTAATGCATGACACGAGTGTTCCAATTCACTGACTCGATACCGATTTGTAAATAAGAGCGCAGAGTTCTCACTCACCGGTATGAAGTTATCGATACAAAAATTACCGAGAAAAATCTAATCTAAAAGCAGCAGTGCTTGCAATGCTGTGTTCCGGTTTGAAGGGTAAGATATGGCATTGAAATAACTGGGTATGGCATTGCATTACCGTGACTTAACATCCTAAGTCACAAGTTGGCAACGTACACTGTGGTTCTTGTGGGGGGGTGCAGTTTCGCTGCGAATCTCACAGGAGCCACATGTATTATAGGTGACTGTTATCACTTACCATCAGGTGGGCAGTTTGCCTGCTTGCCAACTTAGTTTGCAATAAAAAAAATTAAAGTGGCACTCGGGGATTGCCGCGGTAAAGCTATTGCATAGCATTTTTTATCAACTTATGCAATTATAATTATTTCTTTATTTTATTTATGCAGTATTTTTTTCTTTCTTTGATATTAATTCAAGTTTTTTCTTTGATATTAATTCAAGTTACACTTTTTGAGCGTGGTGACCGATAAGAAAACAATTTTTTTTCTTTTATTGAATAAATAAGAAGTTAATGCTGTTTAAAATATTTTTATTATCTTACAATACATGTAGGTTATTCAATAATTTTTATCATTGAAACTATAGGTTTATGGTATGAAATAAGAATCATAAGTTTGAGACTTGATATCCTCTAAATATCTGGAAAATACCGCTTCAAAACCCCGTGCCGAAGTCTGCCGAACTGAAACGACGTTAGACGATGCACGGCTTTCATTCGCAGGCCTATTCTCTAACTTCGGTTGCTAACTAGGACTGTCATTTTTGAAAGGAACTTATCATCCATTATATGCTTAGATCATTTAGCCTAGGGATATGGTACGCAATGGTTTAAAAAAAAAAAAAAAAAAAAAAAAAACACGCATGGCACACTACGAAAATCTAGCATTCAATTACAGATACGCACACTATGAAAATATTACCTCACTATAAAGAAACACACACACATCGACAAATTAACGTGTATCTACGCAATCTCCCGCAAAGCATGCCCGTGTACTGTGTTGAGCTACCAACGTACCGTTGTATTTTTCTATCGTAACGGCATAAAAATTACTTCAAAATTGTATTAAAATAAAACATGTTTATGTATATTTTATACTTAAATGTGATAGGAAACGTCATAGTCTTGAAGATTTGAGTTACAGGATAGCCTTTTGCAAAAGAAAACTGCACAATTACCATTTTTTACGAGCTCTTACTTGCGATACGAAACGACACCTAATGGCAGTGGCCGCGCGTCAACTAGTTTTATATAACGTGTATGGTCATATGGTCAACGTAAATTGGCAGAGAAGTTCGCCCAGCCTTGCCATCTTCCGTCTGAATGCTCTAAGATTATATGCTATCATGAACGCTGCCGTAAGACATAAGATCACTTAACTAGTAATGGATATAAAATGTCTTTCAAAAATGACAGTTCTAGTTACCAACCGTAGTTAGCGAATAGGCCTGCCGGTCGGAGTGGGAGGTGTTAGGTTTTTTTCGTTACGGAATTTCTTGATTCAGTCGCCGCGCTCAAAGTCCGCGATAAAAGCTATGCAATAGCTTAAAAACTTAGCATTTTCTTTAAAAACGCTAAATAATTTTAAAATGAATAAATCGATAAGGAAACGATATCGTCTAGGGCGGGGTTTGAACCCGCGTCTTCAACATGCCCTGTTGACGCCTAGATCTCTTGGCCACCGAGCTCTTACCAGCTACGAGAAAATCTTTAACCTATTCATCTCTTTTAGACCAGAGTTATATTGTATTCTATTTGTTAAGCCAGAGTAATCAAAGTACTCCACAGCGTCGGTAGCGCCGTGGACTCGGTACTTGCCTTCCAATCGGGAGGTACCATGTACCAATGTGTTTTTCCTTTTCGAATTTCATATGTACATTTGTCTGACGCTCCTAAGGTGAAGAAAAACATCATGAAGCAAACTGCATACATCTACGGAGATATTCAAAGGTGTTTGTGAAGTCGACCAATCCGCACTGGGCCAGCGTGGTTGCCTGAGACCTTAGCACCCTAACTTAGGGTAGGCTCGAGCTCCTCGGTGGGGGCGTATATGAGCTGTTGTGATGAATAAGATTAGCCAGAGTATTCACTGTTAATAGATACGTTTCAACATCCAATTTACTAGCTGTGCCCGCGACAACGTTCGCGCGGATGTCGAGAAATAACAATATCGTGTATTATAACAATATCGTGTATTATAATATTTGTAAGTATATAAATTTATTTTTAGATATTATTTTTATTTGTATAGTTGAGGTGTGTTTACTTGTTAAGTAAGTTCTTCCGCAGCTCTCGGCGTCGTTACAAAGGGAGACGAACATAGATGGATAGATAAAATTGTATGGGGAATTAGAAAATTAATTTTACAATTTCTAATTTTCAATGACGCCATATCTATACTAATACGAGTATTATAAAGCTGAAGAGATTGTTTGTTTGATCGCGCTAATCTCAAGAACTACTGATTCAAATTGAAAAATTATTCTTGGATTGGATAGTCCATTTATCGAGGAAGGCCTTAGGCTATATAACATTACACTATAACGAATAGGAGCTGAGCATCAATGAAAAATGTTGCAAAAACGGTAAAAATATATGGCGAAAAGTAGTTCCCGGGCACAGCTAGTCTTTTATATATTATCGATTCTGAACATGCCCCGAAAAGGGTTCACAGGGATTTTATTACAAATATATTTGGCTCTAATGTTCCAAAAGTTTCTGATATAACAATAAACGGTCATCTCTTTTGATCGCGTTGACTTAAAAGTATGATTTTTATACCGGTTAATTTTTCAAACCGTAACCATATAAGACTTGGCGCAAAAATTTCTCATTACGGTTTCGTTCAAAGTAAACCGCTTTTTTTAACCGGTTCTTGCAAGAATTTTGCATAAAGGTTTTTATCAATAAACCGGTTCGGAGTAATAAAAACCGGTTAACACGAACGCAAGATTGACACTGTTTACTGTTATTCTGTACCTACTTCACTTCTTCGCAGTTTGAATTAGTGTAGTATGCATCGTAAGCAAAGTATGTACCTATACAGGGTGTCTCAGAAACAATGGATAAACCTTTAACTGTTGATAGGTTTCGTCGAGACCTCTCTAATCTCAAATTTTGACTTTAGTAAAAATATCTCGGTTTTCAAGATATTTGATAGTATATGATTTTTTTTAAAAATGCCACTTTTGGTTGGTTTTTAATGTGCCATTTTTACAAATACGGACTTTTTCTGATTCAGTTTTTTTTAACTTCTAACGGAATAGTTCAGCTATCAATAACAGTGGTTAAAATTGAGCTAGCTAATCACGAAGTGCTTGGAAAAAACAATGTTCCAAAAAAAAATTAAACAAGAAATTATTTTTCTTCGTGTTTGGTCAGCTACCATGTAAAAAAAATGTATGACGCTCATCGTGCCCATTATCTTAAAAAAATGCTTAGTTATTCTAGTTTCAAAAAAGGTATGATAACCTATGCTTAATGTATCTCTTAAATTTTATTACTGCTTGAATAGCAAATGGTATGAAATTTTAAAAAGATTTTTTTCAGAATAGTTATTAATTCTTAGTTTGAATAAAGAATTTGAAATAAAACAACATGAAATTTTAATTTTTTATTAAATTTACAATAAATGTTCGAATTGGCGTCCTTGAGATCTGATACACGCCCTACATCTTTTTATAAAAGAAAGTTTGATGCGGCGCGCGTAACCAGACGTTTTTATGTGTGCAGCTGCATTTTGTATGCGAGTACGCAACTCTGTTATTGAGGATACTGGCCTCGCGTAGACAAGGTCTTTCAGACATCCCCAATAAAAAAAATCCAAGGGATTTAGATCCGGCGATCTGGGCGGCCATAAAATAGGGCCGAGCCGGCCTATCCACCTTTGTGGGAAGTGTTGATTTAAATAATTTCTTACTACTATTGCGTAGTGAGCTGGGCACCCATCATTTTGAAGCCACATTCTCCGCCTCACTTCTAAATTGACATCTTCTAGCATGCCGGGTAAATCATTTTGTAAAAAATTAAGGTAAATTTCACTATTCAGTGTAGCTGGAAGTTCATATGGCCCGATCACCTGTCCGTCAATAATCCCAGTCCACAAGTTAACTTTAAATTGAACTTGGGACCGATCTTCCCTCATCAAATGTGGGTTTTCAACTTGCCAGCTATGTAGATTGTGGATGTTGAAATATCCATCTCTCCGGCATGAGGATTCATCCGTCCATAAAATTTTATTGAAAAATTGCGGGTCCTCCCTTATTTTATTTAACATGATTCTGCAGAATGCAATCCTGCGCGGATAGTCAGCAGGCTGTAGAGTTTGGACCCTTTGAATATGGAAAGGGTGCAAAAGGTATTTTTTCAATATGCGATGCACTTTGCTTCTATTAATGCCAGTTCGACGTGCAATTCCACGCACAGAACGTGTTGAATCTTCTTCTATTTCGTCGAGGACTACTACTTCTTCATCGTCGTTTCTTTCTGGTCTTCCTGGCCCTGCACCACCAATGCCTCTTCCTGGAAGCCTCCCTTCGCAGTACGAATTATGTACCCGAGCAAAAACTTGATAGTCCGGGTGACGTGCGTTGGGGTACCTAATACAAAAAATGACGTTATTAAATTTACTAATTCATTTAATTTTAAAATCTAATTAAACACGGCGTGTGACTATTTTTAGAAGGATAACATAATGTAAGACCCATCCTGATACGTTTAACTAAAGTTGCAATAAATATGTGTGATTTAAAAAAAAATAAGATTGATTGAATTAAAGAGAAAATAAATAATCTTACCTCTCTGCGTACAGACGAGCAGCAGCGTTAGCATTTCCTCGACATTCGCCATAAACGAAATGCATGTTTGCATATTCGCGCGACGTGTATTGATGTCTAGGCATGTTCAGTGTTATGTTTTGGTTGTCAATAGGT